>CM057465.1:3260000-4716250 GCA_030035585.1 Dugong dugon | reverse complement strand
AGGCTCCGGGGAAGAATCCGTCTTTGCCTTGTCCAGCTTCTAGAGGCCGCCGCGTTCTCACACAGCCCCCTTCCTCCGTCATAAAGGCCAGCTGGGCAGGCGAGTCCTCACTGCCTCACTCTGCTCTCGACTCGTCTGTTCCCCATCCCACTTTTAAACAACCCTCAGGATCACATTGGACCCATTGGGATAATCCAAAATAACCTCTCTATTTTAAGATTAACTCATTGTGTTTGAGTCAGTTCCAACTCATAGTGACTCTATAGAATAGAATAGAACTGCCCCATAGGGTTTCCAAGACTGTAAATCTTTACAAAAACGAACTGCCGCATCTTTCTCCCACAGAGCGGCTGGTGGGTTTGAACTTCCGACCTTTCAGTTAGCATCTGAGCATTTAACCACTATACCACCAAAGCTCCTAATTTTAAGATTTGTGACCTTAATTGCCATGTAATGTGACATACTTACAGGTTCTGGGGCTTAGGACGTGGACATCTTTGGGAGGCCATTGTTCCCCTCTTCCATACGCGTCACCAACGCGTGTGTATTACGTCCGTTGCTGCAAGAGTCCAGTTGAAACCCTAGTTCTGAAAATGGTCCCTGATCCCTGGCGGAGGCTCTGCGTAAGACCCTCCTCTTCCAGGACTGTTCCTGGGCTGATGTGGTAGGTGTCAACATCCTCTCTGGCTGAAGCCTGGCCTGGCTTATCTGTGCTCTGTTAGGGATGACAGCGGTTAAAGCGCTCGACTGCTAACTGGAAGGGTGGTGGTTCAAAACCAGCAGCGGCCCGGCGGGGGAAAGATGTGGCAGTCTGCCTTGGAAACCCTATGGGGCCGCCGTGAGTCAGAACCGCCTGGCCCGCAGTGGGGAGGGGCGACAGCGGCAGTAATAGTAATGGGATGTTGTTGTTGTTCGTGACTGTTGGGTCGACTCCGACGCATGTGGCCTTACGTGGGTACAGGAGGAACACTGCCAGGCCCTGTGCCATCTCCATGAGCATTGGCGTCCTTGGGTCCATCATGTCAGTCCATCTCACTGCAGGCCGTCCTCATTTTCGCTGACCCTCTGCTTTCCCAAACATGATGTCCTTTCCTACAATGGGTCTTCCCTGATGTCGTGTCCAAAGTAAGTAAGTCGAAGTCTCTCCTTCCTCGCTTCTAAGGAGCATTCTGGTTGTATTTCTTCTAAGACTGATTTGTTCGTTCTTCCGGCAGTCCATAAGCCATTGCTGTTGAGTCGACTTCAACTCACAGCGACCCTGTAGGACAGAGTAGAGCTGCCCCGCAGGGTTTCCAAGGCTGTAATCTTTATGGAGGCGGACTGCCTTGTCTTTCTCCCACGGAGTCGCTGGTGGGTTTGGACTGCTAACCTTTCTGTTCACAGCCGAGCACTTAACCAGTGCACCACCAGGGCTCCTTTGGCAGTCTGTAGTATATTCAATATGTTTCACCAACACTGGTTTGAACACATCAGTTCTTCTGCCCAGCTTTTTCAATGCCCAGGTTTTGCATGTGTATGAGGCGATTGAAAGGGCCCTGGCTTGGTCAGTGGTATAAACCAAACCAAACCAACTCATAGCCTCATAGTGACCCTATAGGACAGAGTAGAACTGCGCCACAGGGTTTCCAAGGAGCGGCTAGTGGATTCGAACTACTGACGTTTTGGTTAGCAGCTGATCCTTAACCACTACACCACCAGGGTTTCCGTCGGTAGCGTACCAAAAATAAAACAAACCAAACCCGTTGCCGTCAAGTCGATTCCAACTCATAGTGACCCTATAGGACAGGATAGAACTGCCCCATAGAGTTTCCAAGGAGCGCCTGGTGGATTTGAACTGTCCACCTTAGCAACCATAGCACTTAACCACTGCGCCACCAGGGTTTCCTTCAAGGAAAACAGGAGCTGCTATTTCCAGAGGCCCCACTGTGTCTGGGAACCTCTTATACATTTCACGTACTTTCTTTCCTTGAATCTTAGAACAGTCCTAGGAGGCAGGACTACTGTCTTCATTTTACAGATGACAAAACAGGAGCCCAGAGAGGGTGTGTTACTTGCCAAAGCCATGCAGCTCCTAAGTAGTAGAGCTGGGTCCCTGTCTCATGTCTGTCTGACTTAGAATTTCTTTTCCGCTCAAGGCTGCACAGGTTTCCTGTCTTAGCTTGTGAATCTGCCCTGCGTTCACCCAACTCTGTCCTTGAGAGTAGGGTCCAGTGTTCACGTGTTTCCCTCACGCCTGACCGTTTCAGTGATCAGTGTTTAAGTTGTTGGTGTGATGCGGTTTGTGGGTGTGACGCAGCAGTTCCGTCAGCACAGGCGCCTGCACCGTCTCCACCTGCTCACCCAGAGTGCTGAGCGTGCAGGCCTGGGTGTGGGCGCAGCGGGTGGCCGCAGCAAACAACTCTCCTCCAGGAGCTCTGCAGGTTCATGTCCCTTTGCTCAATTTAAATGTAAATATGTTACGTTTCCATCTAGAAAGGCTCCGTTACAAATGCTCTGAACCCCGGTGCGCATCTTCTGATGTTGGCTTTACTCCCTCACCGTGAGACTCCACGGCCTGACACGCAGGTGTTTGCTTCTCAGGATCAGACGTGTTCGTCTCTGAATTAGTCCTGTTACGAGACTGTTCGCCTTTGCTGACTTTTGAACCTTCAGAAACCGTTTTTATTTTGTGTGCGTGTCAAACACATCGACAGGCTTGATTCTTTAATAAATCGTTCAGCCGCGTGGTAGCGTTGTCGCGTCTCAGAACCGGCGCTCACCTTTGCAGTGACCCCGTACGGAGCTCTCCTTTTCCAGGTGGGAGGCAGGGGAGTGACAGGCTCAGGGTGGGGTGGCCTGGTGGCTGTGCTCCTGTGTCCAGTGCCAGCTCTCCACCTGGTCCTGGTGCCTTCTCCGAGAGAGGACGGCTAACCAAAACTCAGGGCGTCGCTTTGTGTTTCTTAATTGTGTTGTTGTTTTTCTCAGGACAACTACACCTTCGCCCAGCCTGGGATTCAAATGAAAGTGAGAATGTTGGAAGAACTCGTCAGCCGGATCGATGGTAAGAGCTTCCACGCTGCCCCCTCCCTCGCTTGCTGGCAGGCTCTGGGGGTGGCCCCCCACCCTGGGCCTGACAGGCAGCATCATGCTGGGTCACCGCTCTGCATCCTTCTGGTGTGCACTGGAGCGTGAGCACCTCCGTCCCGTGCTCTGAAGGCGGTGTGATCAGAGTTCTGCGCTGTCGCGTTGTGGGGAGGTGATGAGTCGTTCCATAGGCAGCAGCCAGCCCTCACTCCCGATGAGGCCTGCCGCTGGACAGGAGCTGGGCGGCGGCGTGGGTGCTGACGGCCGCCTTTGGCACTCTGTCCCTGGCTTTGGGCAGCACGTTGCCGTCAAGGGTGCTAGAATAATTTCTCCATGGAACCCAATTAATTACCAAGCCCGGAAATAACATCTTTCATAGTATAGAAAAATGATGGCATGTGCTTGGGCAGTTTTTGATAATGCTTTCATGTTTAAGGAGGGGACTTTGAAATGCTTTTTACCTTCATCCTTAAAATCATTCCCCCTGTGATGTGCTGGCTGTCATATTGCAATAGCAGAGTTTAATTACATGGAAGTTGAGAGATAATGCTGGCCCATTCCAAGCATATTCTCCTGATAGTTTTGTTAGATTAATGAATAGAGCATTAACAAAGCGATGCCAAGGAGAACCAGGCGTTTGTGACAGCAGCCGGTCAGTGGGGAGGTATGGCAGAGAGAAATGCGCTTTCCAGAACACGCCTGTGCGAGCTTGGCAAGTGACTCCATTGACTGCTCAGAGAAAACGTCCTTTGTTTAAAATCGAGACATGACAACACATGTCTCAGCGTACTTCTTTCTAAGTGTTTATAGCTTACTGGGTCTTTCTTTCTCCTCACTGGAGTAGTAGCAAACTATGAAAGCAGTCTTCACAGAGATGGCACTTGGTTTTGGAAACTGTTGAATGACATTATAAAACGGAGTCCTACAAATTATAAACTCCATTTTGTTCCTTGATTGAATGTGATTTTCAGCTACGTGTCTAATGGTTATTACCTCATTTCCATATTATGAAGTTTTACCCAGTTCTTCCAATAATACTTTATTTGATTCAGTATTACATGTAGCTGCTTCTCAACCTATCTGTCCAAAATGCTGTTTTTGCTTATGTAAGTGCATTTATGTGCGTTGATTGTTAGCTTCACGGTGAGACCTATTTTCGATATTGTTGGATTTTTCCCTACCAGCAGTTTCGCAAGTGTTCCCCAGCCTCGTTCAGTTCTTTGAAATATGATTTGAAGGAGATGTGAATTACATCTCTTGAGCAGCTTCTTCTTCCTCCTGTGTCCCTTAGAAGGCTGATTCTGTGTTTTCCTGGCGGTTAGAAAGTTGTGGCTAGTGCTCATTTGCGCCAGCACTGCAGCTCAGGCAATACCTGAATTGATTTTCGCTGGTGCTGTGGCTCAGAAAGGAGCACACGGCTGATTGCTGGTGACTGTTTAAAAGAGCAGCAGCAGCAACTCCAGGAACCCCTAACAAACGTGTGCTCTTCAGTAAATCGTGTTGTAGTTTCAGGGCAGCTTCTGGTAGGGCATATCCACCCTGCATTTTCTGTTTCTAGGATCTGTTCTTCACACTCAGAGAAGATTCTTTGGTGTAATAGGTTAAACTGCGTAACCCCTTTGTTACTGTTCTCCTAATGAACCCATAAATAAAAAAATTTCTGTGTTGACTTCAAAATGAGAATACCCAGACTTTTAAAACAAGAAATATACAGGATTTACGTACATATTCTGGGCTGTCTTTGACTGGTGGGGGCCGTTATCTCTCGGCAACCACTTGGGAGAAGTGTCTGTAGGCGTCAGCTAAGTGAAGTCCTCACTCCCCATCCCCCCCTTCATCACTCACTTCGTGGAGAAAAAATTTGTGAGCTTGGAACTTTTGCAGTAACTATAAAGAGTTTATTAATTGAGATATCCTAGGAAGAAAAAATTGCTTTTTAAAAAAGCTACTGCCTCGTTCTGCATTTTAGGGGAAGGACAGCATTTATTTCAGAAAGTTTTGACACTTTGGTGAAGGAAAATGCCCTCATGGACTTTTTGATTAAGAAAAGTGAGGCTTTGTGGGCATTGCTGAGATGGGAATGGTTTGAAAAGTGTGAAATTGCCCTGCAAAGTAAAGTTAAGAGAACTTTAGAATTCCAGCGATAGTGTTACAAGGATGTGTGCTCAGAAGTCAGGGATAAGAGACGTGGAGAGGAGGAAGGTCCCAGGAGACAGAAGGCAGCACAGCAGGATAGTGAGAAGGAAGGATCGAAAGAGGGGCAGAGGAAGAGGGTGGTGTAAACAGACCATCAGTCTGACCCTCCCCTAAAACACAAGAAATGCAACAAGGAAATGGCATTCGGCTTTGAGGTATTCTGAATCAGGGAGCAGAGGAAAGCGTGGGAAACTGCAGCCAGGCAAGAATCAATGAATCGGTAAGTCGCATACGATAGGAAAACCGCTTCTCCCACCATCCCTGCCCCCTCCCCAAGCCATGCTGGCTGCTGTGAACTGGGGAAGTGGACCCAGAAAAAGAGCGTCTTTCCCTAACTACCACATCCCCTGCCTGTACAAAGAGACAAGACCCCACGCTTCTGCTCTAAAATCAAAAGGCAGACCTTCCTGGGGATCCATGTGGAGTGTGCCTGCACCTCCCCCACCCGGACACTGTTGGCTGCAAGCCTACTGTGAACTGCTACTGAAGGCCCTCTGCAGTGGAGTCTGCTCTCATAGTCAGCACTTCCCCTGCCTCCCTGTGCACCCCATGGCTCAGGCCTTTGAAACCAACAGGACAGACCTCCTGGGAAGTCAGTTTGAGTCTGCTTGCTCCCCCTTCCAGTTGGTGCTTAGGACTGCTGACTGAGGCTGCTGTGAGTGGAGGCCACACCTACAGCCAACATACTATGGGGGGGCCTCTGATAGCAACAAGACAGGTCTCCCTGGGGGTCTGTTTGGAGCATGATAGCCCCTCCCCCACCAAGACACTGTCACCTGCAAGCCTGCAGTGAATTCCTGTGGAAAGTCACATGCAGTGGAGTTTGCTCTTGTAGTCAGCACTCTACATGCCTCTCTGGGCACCCCATAGCTCAGGCCTGTAAAACCAACAGAACAAACCTCCCTGGAGGTCAGTTTGAGTTAGTCTGCCACCACTTCCAGTTGGTGCTGAGGACTGCTGTCTGAGGCTGCTGTGTATTAGGAAGCAGCCATCTTGAATGGAAGCTGCATTTACAGCCAATAATCTACCAGGAGGTACTCATAGCAATAAGTCAGACCTCTGCGGGGATTTAACTGGAGCATGACAACGCCTCCCCCACCTGGTAACTGTTCGTTGCCAGGGTGCTGCAGACTGCTACAGAAGGCCACTGCTTGGAGTCGACTCCCATAGTTAGCACTCTACCTGCCTCCCTGTGCATCCCATAGCTCAGGCCTCTGAAACCAACAGTTTAGACCTCCCTTGGGATTAACTTGAGTCTGTCTGCATCCCCTTCCAGTCGGTGCTGAGGACTGCTGACTAAGACTGCTGTGTGCTAGGAAGTAGGCAAGTTGAGTGGAGGCTATGCACAGTCAACATACTATGGGGCAGGCTCTTATAGCAATAAGTCAGACCTCCCTGGGGGTCCATTCGGAGCATGACCATCCCTCCCCCACCCGGTAACTGTTGGCCACTAGATTGATATGAACTCCTGTAGAAGGTCTCCTGTACTGGAGCCAGGAGGAGGGTCACCTAAGAGGAGACTACCACCGCCCCCCCCCCCCCCCCATACCACAGGGCCACTGGGGCTCTGAAACCAATAAGACAGATCTCTTGGAGGTTCTTCTGTATAGTGCCAGCCCCTTCCCTTCCTGAAACAGAGGAAATCTGCTTGTGCTTCCCCTGAAAGCCAGCTCAGATAGAAGCAGCCCCAACAGAGCAGGGAAGGAATCCTCAGGCAAAACCGGATGGCAACACCCAGCCCTGAAGGGGGCTCACTGGATGTGCGTCCTGTAACTGAAAACCTGGTCACAGACGCAGAGAAGGGAAGGGAATAATAACCAGAGAGAGGACTGCATGCCCTGGTGGACACTTTGATTAGTACATGATACCTCGCCTGAGTGGTTGTGCTGGTTGGTGGACAGATTGATCACAACATGTTTTCTGGTGTGTTTGGGAGAGATTGAAAGTTGAAAACCAAGATCTAAAACTTTCGAATCCTAATGAAAACAGGAAAGGAAAATGAGCCATCACAGAGATGGAGAGAAAACGGTAAGCAAAGGCTGAAGGTGCTGCCTGCCTAAGAGTTTTATACAGGAAGTAGTGTAGGCAGAACCACTAAATACTGGGGAGAATTGAGAAAGTTAACACCCTCAAAAATTCCAGTGCCTGAACAGAAAAATCACAAGATACACAAAGAATGGAGAAACAATGGCCCATCCAAATGAACATGACAAAGAGAGTGAAAGCGCATCTAGGATGACCAAATGATGAAAAAAATGGAAGAATATAATACAACATTAAACTTAATTAATGAACTAAAGGACATCATAGACAAAGAGCTAAAAAGTAAGGAAAACAATGTACGAACAAAAAGAGGGTCTAAAAAAAGAGATCTTATAACTGAAAGGGACAGTAACTGAAATGAGAACCACAACAGAAGGATTTACTAACAGATTTAATCAGGCAAAAGAAAGAATCAGCGAATTAGAGGATAAGGTAGTTAAAATTACAGATGCTGAAGAGCAACAAGAGTGGAGGCTTTAGAAAGTTAAGCACAGTTTAATGGACCTATGGAACAACAACGAGAGACCTAATATACACATCATGGGAATTCCAATAGGAGATGAGAGGAAAGGACAGAAGAATATTTGAAGAAATAATGACAGCAAACTTCCCCAATCTAATGAAGGACATGAATCTACAAATCTAAGAAGCTCAAAGAACCTCAGGCAGGATAAACCTAAAGAGGTCTACACCAAGATACATCATAGTTAGGCTCTCAAAAATTAAAGATAAAGATAGAATCCTGAAAAGAGTGAGAGAGGAGCAAACAGTCACATACAAAGGATCCCCAATAAGATTAAGTGCCAACTGTTCCTCAGAAACACTGGCGGTCAGAAGACTGAAAGAAAAAAAAAATCAGCCAAGAATACTACCCAGCAAAACTATCCTTCAAGAATGGGGGTGAAATTAAAACATTCCCAGACAAACAGAAGCTGAGAGAGTTCATATCCACCAGACTGGCCCTACAAAAAATGCTAATTGCAGTTCTGTAGATGGAAGGAAAAAGACACTAGATTAATTCACAATTATACATAAAAAGAAAGTCCCCTGATAAAGGGAAATGCATAGACAAGTAAAAGGGCTAGTTATAAGATATTCATACTTCATAATTCTAAATGTTTTGTCCTTCATGTTTTTAAATAACAAATATGTAAAAGGCAAGGATAAAATTATGTTACAAGATACATGAAATATGAAGATGTAATTAGTGATAGCAACAAAAGGGGGGAGGAATAGTATAGATAGAATTTCTTGTATTTACTGAAGTTAAGTTGGTGCCAGCTTACCTAGAATGTTATAAATGCAAGCTCTTAAATATTATATTCATGGTAACCACTAAGAAAATATGTGCAAAAGAAATACATGAAAGGAAAGGAGAAGGGAACCAAAAAGGCTTACCACAGTAAACCCACAAAACACAAAAGCAAGCAGTAGTGAAAGACAAAGAAGGCTTAAGACACACAAAAAACAAATAACAAAATGGCAGAATTAAGTCATTTCTTATTGGTAATTACAGTGAATGTAAACGGACTAAATGCTCCAATCAAAAGGCAGAGAGTGGAAGAATGGATTAAAGAAAAAAAACAAAAAACAAAAACGATCCATGCTGTTTACAGGGGGCACACCTTAAAACCAAGGACACAAATAGGTTGAAAGTGAAAGGATGGAAAAAATATTCTGTGTAAATAATAACCAAAAGGGACCTGGGTGGCAGTCTTGATATCAGACAAAGTAGTCTTTAAGACAAAATGTCAGAAGAGATAAAGATGGACATTATATAGTGATAAAAGGGTCAGTTAATCAAGAAGATTTATCAATCATAAAATGTTCATCCAACATCAGGACACTTAAATATATAAAGCAAAAACTGATAGAATTTAAGGGAGAAATAGATAGTACAACAAAAATAGTCAGAGACTTCAATACACCACTTTCAACATTGGACAGAACATCTAGAGAGATCAACAAGGAAACAGAGGACCTGAATGACACTATAAACCAACCATGTTTAACAGACATATATAGAACACTTCACCTAAAAACAACACAAGATACATTCTACTCCAGTGTACATGGATCATTCTCCAGAATAGACCACATTTTAGGTCACAAATCAATTCTTGATAAATTTAAAAGTACTGAAATCATGAGAAGTATTTTCTCTGACCACAAAAGAGTGAAGCTAGAAATCAATAACAAAAAAAAAAAAAAAAAAAAAAAAAAAAACTTGAAAAATACACAAACATGGAAATTAAACAACACACTATTAAACTACCAGTGGGTCAAGGAAAAAATCAAAGAGAAATCACAAATTTCTTAGGGTCAAATGAAAATGAAAGCACAAAATATCAAACTTACAGAATGCAGCAAAAGCAGTACTCAGAGGGAAACTTACAGCAGTAAAAATGGAAAAAAATAAAACCCAAACCCATTGCTGTCAAGTGGATTCTGACTCACAGCAACTATATAGCAATAATTGCCTACATAAAAAAGAAGATCTCAGAGTAACAGCCTAACTTGACAACTCCAGGAACTAGAAAGAGAAGAGCAAACTAAGCCTAAATCTCCCAGTAGAAATGAAATAACGAAGATCAGAGCGTAAATAAAATCGAAAACAGGAAAACAATAGAGAGCATCAATAAAACCGGAAGTTGGTTCTTTGAAAAGATCAGTAAATTGACAAACCTTTAGCTAGACCATAAAAGAAAAAAAGATGCAAATAACCAAAATAAAAATGAAATACCTGTAAAAAGTTGAATTGGGAAAATTTGTGTGATACATTTACAACAACAAAAAAATAAAGAGTAGCTGCTGAGGCTGCTTATATACAACCAAACACCTCATGGGATTTGGTTCATTGGTTTGGAGGTTTAGGGTCATGGTTTCATGGAACATCTCAGTTAATTGGCCTAATAACACGCTTAGTGCTTCTGTTCTACCTCCTAGGGCGATGTGTAGTGTCTGGGTCTTAAAAGCTTGCAAGTGGCCAGCCAGGACACAATTGGTTTCTATTCACCTGGAGCAACAGAGGAAGGAGAGTTAGGGATAGGAGGAGGAAATGAAATGTGTGGCCGATTGGCTCCATGTACAGCTGCCTCCTTAGTCATGAGACCAGAAGAACTGAATGGTACCTGGCTGCCATTACTGAACATTCTGATCGAAGATTTCATAGAAGAATCCTCATCAAAAGGGGAAGATGCAGAGCAGAGTGTCAAATTCTCATAAACTCTAGACTTTCTGGAGCCATGGAGGGTGGATGAACCCCTGAAACTATTGCCCTGAGGTAATCTTTAAACCTTAAACCAAAAATATTCCCTGAAGTTATTTTAAAACTGAATAATAGTTTAGCTTAACTGGTAAAAAAAAGTTCTGTCTTGAGCACTGTGGCTCTTTTAAGGGCTGTCTATATAGTATCAAATTGACGCAGGAACTTGAAAGATTACATAGGAATCTTAGGGGGCAGTGAGTTTATGTTAATGAGGGAAGAACAACTCAGAAAAGGAGAGTGAGAATGTTTACACTACTCAAAGAATGTAATCAGTGTCACTAAAATGTACATGTAGAACTTGTTAAATTGGTGTATATTTTGCTGTGTCTATTTACAATAACAACAAAATATGTAAAATTTAGGGGGAAAAAAAAAGAGGGACAGAGTCACTAAGCTATCTTCTTGTGGTGAGGAGTGGCCAATGAATTTCTTAAAAGACATTTTGAGTAGTTTCCTACTTTTAGTAATGCCGAACCCCTCTCTTTGGCCTCCAAACCTTTAGTAAAAATCTGTTGCATTGACATAACTGTGCCTGAGTGAAGAAAGAGGGTTGTAGGCATAGTGGAAGCCATGATGAAAGGAGGATGGCAGTGCCTTGAGACTATAGGCTGAGTGAGGAGCAGTGATTCATCTTGACAGAGATAAACTGGCTAGTGAGAGTCCCCAGGGGAATCCACTGCAATCTTTTGGGATATCTTGCAGATCGAGAGATTGAGGCACTTAATTTGGAGTTAAAGAAAAGGGTGAGAGTAGAAGGAACTTTCAGTCATGGTGGGCCTAGTAATTCCAACCATGTTTCCCACTAGACAGCTAAAACAGCTAGATACGATTTTTTAAAAAGCCAACAAACAGCCAAAAGAACAGAACAGCTTTCTTAAAAGCATTGATGAGCTAGCAAGAAAGCAAGGACTACCTGGGTCAGAATCTAGGAGAAGACCAGAATGTAGAAAGGTAAGCCCAGCACTAAAAGCAACTGTTGTTCTGAGGACATTCCCTCATCCAGAATAAATAATCCCAAAGGGAGCAACAGTTTTGATATGTAAGATAGGGAGGCTGAGAAGTGTCTAGACAGTTTCTGAGAACAAGAACAATGACCAAACCAAAAAACCAAACCCATTGCTGTCGAGTCGATTCTGACTCATAGCAACTCTATAGGGCAGAGTAGAACTGCTCTGTAGGGTTTCCAACGAGCAGCTGGTAGATTCAAACTGCCAACCTCTTGGTTAGCAGCCAGGCTCTTAACCACTACATCACTAGGGCTCCTAGAAGAATGACACATCAGGGTAAAGCAGAAGTGAAACAGCCTTCATATAGTCTTGTAATCTAGGTTTAAGTCACCTGGGAGGACCAGGGATGTTTGAATCTCAAGGTGAATTCTGTACTGGAGTACTTCAAAATGCTTGGGGGAAGCAAAACAAAGCCTTTTCTGGAGGAAGGTACCAGAAGTCAAATTATTCCTACAAGTATTTTTCAAATAAACTGACCTGCTCATAGTCAAAGATCATCCCACATCTTCAAGACTGAGTGAGTAAGAACAAATAAAAATAACAGGTAACAGAAAAAGTCCACAAAAATACTTGAGATTTTGCAATTACAGGCACATATGATAAAGTTAGTACTCCTATTGTGCATGAAGAGATAAAGTTTGAAGATGTGTGCATGGGAATAGAAAACTATACAATTTTGCTTAAGAGATTTGAAAAATTACCAAATAGAGCTTCTGGAATTGGAAAATATGATAATAAAAATTAAGAATTCAGTGAACAGATGAACAAATTTGACATAGCTAATGAGAAAATTAAGGAACTGGAAGATAGATAGGAAGAAAATAGGCATAATAACCCATGGTGAGATAAGAATGTGGAAAATACAGAAGATAAGATGTACAGAAGATATTGCAAGAAAGCCTACTGTGTATTTAATTGGAGGGGTAGAAGAATGAGCAAGAATATGAAGAGATAATGACTGAGATTTTTCCAAACTGCTGAAATATGTGGTACCAAAAATGTAAAAGTCCAACACATCCTCAGCAGGATTAACAAAGACGAATTAATTAACAAAACTAAGGCATAGTTTAGAAAAATTTAAGAAAACTAAAGACAAAGTCTTAAAAGCAGCTGGAGAAAAAGATTATTTTCTAATCATGGCCATTTATTTGAGAACTGACTTCTCAACCAAAGTATAAGAAGCTGTCTTTATTGTGCTGAAAGGATATGACAGACACCCTAGAGTCTATATCCAGTAGAACTATCCTTCAAGAATGAACTAGAAGGTCCCGGTTGCTGTAAGAATCAGAGGTCACCTATGTCTGAATTGTTTCACATAGCTTCCAAGAAACCATAAACGTCAAGAAGCAAAGCAAATGAAACCACACATGACTTACCCTTACTGCGTAACTAGGAGACAACAATTACTGTGAATTCAGATTCCCTATAATTGGGCAAGTGAACATCCATATCCACCAGACCCTCATTCAAAGCTTTGCCAGTGGGGAGAGTCAGGCAGTCAGTGCAGAGAATGTGTGAAAGAGGAGTGATATATGGAGCCTAGGGGGTATAGAACCAGATAAGATCACCATCAGGAAGACAAAATCCCACCCAGAATAGGACATTACTGAGAATAGGCCTGAGATCTGGTAGATCAAAGCACTGGCTACTGGGAAATCAGAAAGAAGAGATTTGAACATCCCCAAAGCTGTAGGCAGTAGTCTCAGAAAGCCACTGATTCTTGTGAAGAATGGGGCAATTGGAAGGGGAGGTGCCCCTTGGAGACTTGGTGGTGAAGGAAGAAAAGGATGCAAGAGGAGAAAGTTAAGGGTCCTGAAAAAAACAAAAGAGAATTCATGAAATCATAAAACACAGTAGCTCCCTCCCCCAGAAAAGAACACCACTGATGAAGTAAACTGTACTGTAGTAACAGAGGGTAGCATTCTTGAACTGTGAAATCTAACTGTACTCCAAACCCTCATCCCTGTCTTCATATAACTATCTTTTCTGGTCCAGAGGAAATTATGTTATTAAGAAAAACTGAAGAAGAACGGAAAGCACAAGGGGACATTGTAGAAAGCTACTATAAAATGAAAACAAAAAATGAGAATCACAACATTTTAGCTGAGGAAAGTTTCTCCCCAAACCCACCAGAAGTAGAAGAAAATTGTAACCTGAACCCTAACTGGATGAAAGATCCTGAAACAAGCATTTGCAGACAGGAAAAAAACACTTCAAACCAGAAATTTAAAAACTCAGAACCAAATAAAATTAGAAAAATGTATAATGAGGAGTAACCAAACTCAGGAAAGAAATGGAAGAAAAGCCCCAAATTATAACAAATGAAGATGAATTTACAAGGTGTCCAAGGGAGAATAGATTTGACTAGAAATTTAATAAAGGATATTGAAGAAAGGTATGAAAACATCCAAGAGAACAAAAAAGAAATAAAAAAAAGAAGTAGGAACAGAGAGTAAGCAATTGATATACA
This sequence comes from Dugong dugon, assembly GCA_030035585.1. Classification (NCBI taxonomy): domain Eukaryota; kingdom Metazoa; phylum Chordata; class Mammalia; order Sirenia; family Dugongidae; genus Dugong; species Dugong dugon. The sequence continues at coordinate 4,702,203 of CM057465.1, read as the reverse complement.
GATAGTCCTCAGAATATGAACATGTTCTGTTCTAAGTCTGTCTTTAAGTGAAATTTGTATATAAATGGGAACAGTGAGGTACGGTTCATGTGTAATGTCAGTTAGTCAAATGTTTGTCTTAGTATATAGTATATAGTGTACCTTTCTCTGTATAAAAAACATTAAACACTTCCAGATATGCTAAAACATCTTTAACATAATAATACAGTAATAATAATGTTTTGATGTGAGTCACTGAGCTGGAGGAGGCATAATGTGAGCCATTCGGATACTGCAGTGGTGGTGATGGCTGCAGCAGAGCAGCTTGTGGGGTCAGGGGATTCCTAGCCCTTGGCTTAGTGCGGCTGGCAAAAGATCAGACTGGCAGTGGCAGCCACCCTGGGGAAAGACACAGGGGAGGGAGGGGAAGCAAAGTGAAGAGGAAGAAGAAGGGGCAGAGGGCAGGCGCAATGAACTTCCCAAAGTGCAGAAGCACGGGTGGGGAGGATGACCATGGGAGAGGCAGGTGGGCAGCTGGGGGTCACAGAGAGTAGAAAAGTTTCCCCAACCCAGAGGCGGAGGCTGAGATGTGGCAGCTGCTGCAAAGAGCAGGAGCCAGAGGAGGAGGAAGTGGCTGCAGAGTACTTGGCCAGTGAGTCTCTGGAGCTGTAAGTAACCAAGCAGCATCACATCATTTCCTCCCAGCACTGATCCAGGGAGCTGGGAGGGAGAGAGAAGCCTTTATGGGCGTTGCTTCGTAACTATGGCTTGACCTTAAGTCGGATGTTCGTAACCCAGGGACTGCCTGTCGAAAAAAAATCCAATATGTGTATAACAGGATTCCCAGAAAAAAAACAGAATAGACTAAAACTTATGTTTAAAGCTATAATCTAAGAAAATTTTGTAGAAATTAATGAAGATCTTAATTTACATCCTGAAAGTGCCCACCCAGTTCTTGGGAAAATTTACTGAAAATAGTGAACGCCAAGGCATGTTGTTGTTGTTGTTGTTGTTAGTGGCTGTTGAGTTGATTCCGACTCCTGGCAACCCCTTGTGACAGAGTAGAACTTTCTAATAGACTTTTCTTGGCTGTAATCTTTTTTTTTTAATTTGTGCTTTAAGTGAAAGTTTACAATTCAAGTTAGTTTCTCATACAAAAGTTTATATACACGTTGTTATGCGACCCTAGTTGCTCTTCCTACACTGGGACAGCACACTCCTCCTTTCCACCCTGATTTCCTGTGCCCATTCAACCAGCTCCTGTCTCTTTCTGCCTTCTCATCACACCTCTGGACAGGAGCTGCCCGTTTAGTCTCATGTATCTACTTGAGCTAAGAAGTATCATTTTATGTCTTATAGTCCAGTCGAACATCTGTCAGAAGAGTTGGCTTCAGGAATGGTTTTAGTTTTGGGATAACAGAGAGTCCAGGGGCCTTGTCTTCTGGGGTCCCTCCAGTCTCAGTCAAACCACTAGAATTTGAGTTCTGTACCCCACTTTTCTTCTGTTCCACTGGGGACTCTGTGTTTTGTTCCCTGTCAGGGCGGTCATTGGTAGTAGCCAGGCACTCTTTGCTATAATCTTTATGTAAGCAGATCGCTATGTCTTTTCTCCCGTAGAGTTGCTGGGTGGGTCCAAACTGCCAACCTTTCAGTTTGCAGTCTAATGTTTAACTATTGTACCACCAGGGCTCCTTACACTAAGGCTTAGCCTAGTACAATTATCAGACCTCTAAAACAAACAAAAAGAAAATCTTAAGGACTCCAGGCAAGGAGACACATGTCACTTAAAAAGGAAAGAAAATCAATCTGACATCAGCTTTCTTGATTGTCAGCATAAAAAGCTACAATGAGAGGAAAACAGAAAATAAGAATAAAAACATTTCAGCTGATGAAAATTTTCTCCCCGAACACCAGCCACAGAGTAGAAGAAAACGGTAACATACAGATAGACAGACATATGTACATACATACTTAATATTAATAAAAAACAGGGAAGCAGCATAGAAGCATTTTTATGAAACTAAAGGAAATAATTGTGAGTCAAGAATATTTGTCTAACGCTAGGAGCCCTAATACGTGTAATAAACAGAGTACAGAACATTACTAACAATGCACAAACACCAGAAGAGAAACTAGATAACTGGGAGCTCCTAAAAATCAAACATTTGTGCTCATTGAAAGACTTCACCAAAAGAGTAAAAAGACAACCTACAGACTGGGAAAAAAATTTGGGGTATGGCAAATCTGATCAGCATCTAATCTCTAAAATCTACAAGATACAGCAAAACCTCAACAACAAAAAGACAAATAACCCAATTAAAAAAATGGGCAAATGATATGAACCGGCACTTCACCAAAGAAGACGTTCAGGCGGCTAACAGATACGTGAGAAAATGCTCACGATCATTAACCATTAGAGAAATATAAATCAAAAGTACAATGAGATACTGTCTCACCCCAACAAGGCTAGCATTAATTCAAAAAACACAAAATAATAAATGTTGGAGAGGTTGTGGAGAGACTGGAACACTTATACTCCGCTGGTGGGTATGTAAAATGGTACAACCACTTTGGAAATCGATTTGGCACTCCCTTAAAAAGCTAGAAATAGAAGTACCATACAATCCAGTGATCCCACTGCTTGGAATATATCCCAGACAAATAAGAGCCGTCACATGATTACATATAATGCACACCCATGTTCATTGCAGCACTGTTCACAACAGCAAAAATGGAAACAACCTAGGTGCACATCAGCAGATGAATGGATAAACAAATTATGGCATATTCACAAAACGGAATACTACGCGATGATAAAGAACAGCGATGAATCTGGGAAACACCTCATAACATGGAGGAATCTGCAAGGCATTATGCTGAGTGAAATTAGTCAGTCTCAAAAGGATAAATATTATATAAGACCACTATTATAATAACTCAAGAAAAGGTTTAAACACAGAAGAAAACATTTTTTGATGCTTACGAGGGTGGGGAGTGGGGGAGAGGGGAACTCACTAACTAGGTAGTAGCTAAGAATTACCTTAGGTGAGGGGAAGGACAGCACATACTACAGGGGAAGTCAGCACCACTGGATTAAACCAAAAGCTAAGAAGTTTCCTGAACACAGCCAAATACTTTGAGGGACAGTGTAGCAGGGGCAGGGGTCTGGGAACCATGGTTTCGGGGGACATATAGGTCAACTGGCATAACAAAGTTCATTAAGAAAATGTTCTGCATCCCACTTTGGTGAGTGGCATCTGTGGTCTTAAAAGCTAGTGAGTGGCCATCTAAGATGCATCAATTGGTCCCAACCCACCTGGAGCAAAGAAGAATGAAGAACACCAAAGACAGAAGGAAAATGTGGCCCAAGAGACAGAAAGGGCCACACAAACCAGAGACTTCATCAGCCTGAGACCAGAAGAACTAGATGGTGCCCAGCTACCACCAATGACCGCCTTGACGGGGAACACAACAGAGAGTCCCTGGTGGAGCAGTAGAAGAATGGGGTGTAGAACTCAAATTCTAGTAAAAAGACCAGACTTAATGGTCTGACTAAGACTGGAGGAACCCTGGAAGACATGGCCCCCGGACTCTCTGTTAACCCAGAACTGAAGCCATTCCCGAAGCCAGCTCTCCAGACAAAGATTAGACCGGACTATAAGATGAAATGATTCTTGTGAAGAGCGTGCTTCTCAGCTCAAGTCCATGAGACTGAATGGGCAGCTCCTGTCCGGAGGTGAGATGAGAAGGCAGAGTGGGTCAGGAGCTGGTTGAATGGACACGGGGTGGAAAGGAGGAGTGTGCTGTGACAGTATAGGGGTTAGCATCTAGTGTCACATAACAATGTGTGTATAAATGTTTGTATGAGACTAACTTGGATTGTAAACTTTTACGTAAAGCACAATAAAGAAAAAAGAAAGAAAATTTGTCTAGTCAAGCTGTTCATCATTTTACAGCTGTAGAAAAACAACTTTGAACCAGCAGGAATTCAGGGAACACTGTACATGTGAATCCTTCTTGAGGAATCTAGTAGAAACTACTAGAGGGTGAGGAAGTTTGGAAAACTTGTGAACATAGATGCAGAAACTCTCAACCAAATGTTAGCAAACTGAACCCAGCGTGTTTTTATAAAAGGATGATGCCTCGTGACAAGTTGTGTTCTGGAATGCACAGTACTGGAAAATCAGTAATGTAGTTTCCCTCTTTATTAAAGGAAAAAGCTGACAGGATCATCTCAGTACACATAAACAGTGAGATTAGTGCACAGTTCTGGAATTTTATCCAGAATTTAATTCTTTATTACAGTTTTATAAAATATTTTAGTAGTGAAGTTTGAAAGACTTGATGTGTTTGTTCAGGAAGAATAATTTTTCTGAAAAGCTCCCCAAGTAAGGCTGATGGCTAAGTGGAGTTATATAAATAAAAATTAATTATAGAGCTGAAAGTTTATTAAGGAGCCCTGGTGGCACAATGGTTAGGAGCTCCACTGCTAACCACAAGATTGGCAGTTTGAACCTGCCATCAGGTCTGCGGGAGAAAGACCTGGCCGTCTGCTCCCGTAAAGATTACAGCCTCAGAAACCCTATGGGGAGTTCTACTCTGTCATATAGGGTTGTGTGAATCAGAATCGCCTTACTGGCAAACAACAACAACAAAGTTTATTTTGTTTTATATTAGACTAGGGCATGTGTCTACAAGTCCACACCAAAAAATAGAATTATGGTATAATCTATGTTATTCTGCTTTATGTTACTTAAACTTTTATAAACATTTGTTGCCTCACAGGGGATATGATGCTTATTCTAAAGTTATCAAACTAACGTGTTCTCAATATTTGTATAAACTTTTAACCTGTTTCTTACTTATTAAATTATGTTCATACATAAAATAAAGTTAATGCCAGTTTTTTAGTAATTTTCCTCTGCAGTAATAAATACATGTTAATGCTCCAACTGCCAGAATTTCAACATATAAAGCACATAAGGAGAGTTTCTTCCTGGTTACATCTAGAACATATTTGAAAGAGAAATTTCAGATTTTTAAAACAGTGAATCCCAGTGATGTGCCTTGTTCACATTATTGTGGTTGAATCCACTGTATCTGATGTTAACCGACACGAGCACGTGCCCACGAGTGCCCAGAGGCAGTGTTGAAGCGGCTCTCCGCTCGTGGCCCGCCCAGGACTGGCGCCGGAGCCCTGTAACTGGAGTGGGGCCGCCCTCTGTACAGTCTGTCACCAGGCATCTTCTGTGACATTGTGACGTCTATGGAAAGGAAAGATTTGTCACGGCTTTTTTTTTTTTTTTTTTTTTTTTTGATTTTGCTGAAAGCACACACAGCAGAACACACACCCTTCCTCAGTTTCCACACGTACAATCAGTAGCGCTGGTTAACGTCCTTCACCCAGGTTCGCTGTTCTTGCTGTCTCCACCCGTACTGTTTCACCACCATTGACTTAGACTCTCTGCCCTAAACTTCTCCTCTGGGCTTTAGATGTCACAGCTCTTAATTAAAAAAAAAAAAGTGGAGAACTATTGTGGTATTACACCTAAAACCCAGTGCCATGAAGACAAATCTGATTCATAGTGGCTGTTAAAATGGAGCATTTGAAGACACTCGACCTTGGCAGATGTTGGCATCTGGCTGTGTCTATTCCAGGCTTTTTCAGAGGACTTAAGTTAGCTCGTCAAGAACGGCTTCACAGATTAGTGAGTTGTGCCCTGGGAGACACAGGGGGAGAAGCTAGCAAGAAAAGGAAAGCCTGTAGGTTGTTCCTGCTGGGCTGGAGATCCTGGGCATGGTGCCGGGGCTGGAGGGCAGCTCCAGGAGAGGGGCCTTGGGGGAGGCCAGAACGGCCGTTGTTAGTTGCTGTCGAGTTGATTCTGACCCATAGCAACTCCGTGTGTTACAGAGTAGAACTGCCCCCTGGGGGTTTTTAGGCTGGAATCTTTACAAGAGCAGATGGCCAGGGGTTTTCTCCTGCGGAGCAACTGGTGGGTTTGAACCACCAACCTTTCAGTTAGCAGCTGAACACTTTTAAACATTGTGCCAGCAGGGCTCGTTGCCTGCATTTTTGGGCCCTGGAACTCCTTCCCTGTCTTCTGTGTCCCTGGGCTGTCAGACCTGGGCTCTGCCTTAGGTTATCCTGAGGGAACTTCGGGTGGGGAGGCCCTAGGGGGCCAGGAGAGGCTGGAGAAACCTGAGTAGTCATCAGTCACTGTGAACCATGGTTGTCAGTGAATGGGACCCAACAACGTTTCCATCAGTGGCACCTGAGCTGTGGCCAGGGCTACGTCAGGAGGCTGGAGTCTGCTTTCTCAGCTTCTTATCCAAACTGCGCTTTCTCTTTTCTTTGTAAAAATACAGGTATAACCTCTTCCTACCCCATCCCGCTGCCTGCCACCAAGCTGCTAAGGGTTAGGGCTGCCAGATTTAGCAAATAGAAATATATAACACCCAGTAAATTTGAATTTCAGATAAACAACAAGTAATTTTTAGTATAAACATGCCCCATGCAGTATTTGGCACATACTGAAATTAGAATTTAACTGGCCTCCTGTGTTTTGTCTGGTGACCCTACTCAGGGTGAGTTGTGAGTGGGGTGAAGTCGATTTAAACCCAGTCCTCAGCTCCTCCCTCCTGCGCCCCAGCTGACAGCCGAAGGACTGTTTTCAGTGTGCTGGAGTGTTGGAGTTGGCGATGGGGAACAAACTAGCGGATGGCTTCCTTTGTTATTGTTGTTAGGTGCCGTCAAGTCAGTTCTGACTCACAGCGACCCTGTGTGCAACAGAACGAAACCCTGCCCAGTCCTGGGCCATCCTCACAATTGTTGTTATGCTTGAGCCCATTGTTGCAGCCTCTGTGTCAATCCATCTGTTGAAGGTCTTCCTCTTTTTCACTGACCCTCCACTTTACCAAGCACGATGTCCTTCTCCAGGGACTGATCCCTCCTGATAACGTGTCCAAAGGATGTGAGATAAAGTCTCCCATCCTCGCTTCTAATGAGCATTCTGGCTGTACTTCTTCCAAGACAGATGTGTTTGTTCTTCTGGCAGTCCATGGGGTATTCATATTCTTCGCCAACACCACTATTCAAAGGCGTCAGTTCTTCTTTGGTCTTCCTGATTCACTCTCTGGAGCAGGTCTACTCTGTAACATGGGGTCACCATGAGTCGGAATCAACTTGACGGTCGGGGATTTGGTGTTATTATTTTTATCAGCACATTGTTAAACAGTCCAGTGGACAGTTAGTGGTGTTAGGAAGTGTAGCTGCAGGGCTTATGGTGGGCCTAGGTTGGACCTTGTCAAGCAGGAAGGGCCCCAGGGGCCTGTCAGCTCCCCAGGCAGGTCCTCTGTCTACCCCCAGCAATGCCTGAACCCCGAGGGACCGAGGGGTGGTGGCTGTTATCATCATTAGCGGTTTACCCTGAAGAAAGCAGAACTGCCGGCATGGATTACTGGAGACCAGGTCTACTTCTCTGTGTTAAACAGATGCATCTACGGGTGCTTTTTCCCTCCTAGTGATTCTTAATTCAGGTTAAATGTGATTTGAATGAAATTTCTCTGAAAGCTGTCTCGACAACACTGTAAGGTTAAAATTGACTTATATTGACTTATTCTTTCAAGGTAGAATTCAGTTACAGCTAGTAAACTAGCTTCAGCTTTATTACCACCCAAATGAAAATATTTTTATTACTGCTACCAGGTAAGCAGCTGGGGACCAGAGAATAAATCAGCAGAGCAGCTCCAGACCTGAGAACATTCGGTATGCGACAGTGAAAAATAACAAGGCTCCCTCTTCCCAGCCTGCGTCCTCGTTAGGGCCGAGACGGCCGATGTGGACACTGGCAGTGGTGGTGTTTCATCCTAGATGCAGGAACGCGGCGGCTGGCAAAGCACACGTGTAATTGCAGCTAAGTCAGACCCACGGGGCCGGGCCACTTCCAGCGCCATCCTTGCTGCGTGCTGCTGGAGCTGCCGTCCTGGGCTCTGCGTCTCACCTTTGTCCCGGGCAAAGCTGTCCTCGTGGGCCTTCCACCCAGAGGGCTTCCCAGCTTGAAAATGGTCATTTATTATCGTGACTCGAGTTACCGTGATTGTGCTGGCCCGTGGGGAGCAAGTCTGCCTCTGAGGGCCTCCCCAGCCAGGGTGCTCACTGTGTCAGCGGATGCCTCGATTTCTGTCACGGGGATTCAGTGTGTCTCCAGCTGAAAATGTAGCTGGTTATTTTGTTGCATTTTTGGGAAGAGGAATGCATTACTCAGTTCTTAAAAGAAAAAAAAAAAATCAAAACAGTAGAAGTTTGGTGTAATTTGGAAAATTATATATTAGGGATACTGTATTTTTTCAGAGGAGACCTGATGGTGCAGTGGTTAACTGCTTCACTGTTAACTGAAAGGTCGGCAGTTTGAACCCACCAGCTGCTCTGCAGGAGGAAGATGTGGCAGTCTGCTTCCGTAAAGATCAAGCCTTGGAAACCCTGTGGGGCTGTTCTGCTCTGTCCTGCAGGGTCACTATGAGTCAAAATCAACTTGAAGGCAGTGGGTTTGGTTTGGTTTCTGTATGTTTTCTCAAATAACATGCCCATGTAAATAATGTGCCCACACGTGTAACGCATATCACAGAGCTCTTAGGAAAATAGCGTGGGGGTGTTCCACGGTATTTGTGTAAAAACACAGTATACACCTGAGTTCTGGTTCAGCCTCTGTCACTGACTCTGTGTGCTTGGTTGCTGCTGGCGGTGGTAGTGGTGATGAAGATAGAAATCGTAATAGCAGCTAGCATTTATTCAGTGCACATTGTTACTAGCATGAGGCCTGGGTGGCTCAGTGGTGGAATTCTCACCTTCCACGTCAGAGACTTGGGTTCAATTCCCGGCCAGTGCACCTCACGCACAGCCGCCACCCATCTGTCAGTGGGGGTTTGCGTGTTGCTATGATGCTGAGCAGGTTTCAGTGGAGCTTCTAGACTAAGATGGCCTAGGGAGAAAGGCCTGGTGATCTCCTTCCAGTGAAAACCCTGTGGACCATAACGGCCCGATTTGCCACCAATCATGGGGATGGCAGAGGACCAGGCAGCATTTCCTCCCTTTGTTCATGGTGGTGCCTAGGGTTGAGGCCAACTTGATGGCAGCTAACGACACACGCACTAGGCCCTGTTCTCGGTTCTTTCTCTGTTGTATTGCACTGCCTTTCCACCACGTCTCTGTGAGTGGGTATACTATATCCCCTATCTCAAAGCCCTGCCCCTCGCTGACCTCAGTTTCCCTGTATGTAAAATGAAATGTTTAGGCTAGATGACCTCCGTGTCACTCCCAGCTCTGCCCCTGGGTGGGAATGACCACAATGGAGTCCTCCAGCTCCTCCCCAGTTCCTCTGGGAAGTCCAGGCTTGTCCTATGGCCCAGAGTCCTGCCCGTCTCAGAACTTCCTGCAGTGGTGCCCATGGTGATGTCCATGCACGCGTTCCCCTGGGTGACCTTCTTTAAAATAAGGAGTGGTGGTTCCTTCTCTTGCGTGTTGGTCTCGGTACCCCCAGTCACCAGCGTGGTGCCGTTTATAGAGTGCTCTCAGTCCTTGTTGCCGAGTCAGTGGCTAAGGTGTTCAGTGCAGCAGCCCGCACTGGGGCCTCCCGCACCTGGGCCTCCCGCCGTGTCTGTGGCTTTATGTGGCATCCACGCAGTTTAAACTGAAGCTCCCTGTTTACAAACAGGGGTGTTTGGAGCAGTTGAAAGCAGTTTCTGTGTTTGTTGTTCTAGTCTCTAGATGTTTATTATTCCATTTGGGATTCCTTTGTAGGTTTTGCTTTGCCTGAGAATATCAGCTCCTCACCCTACTGCCCCCTAGTCCGTAAAAGAGTTGGTTTGGATATGCAGAAAAGTGCTGTGATTTGTATCAGAGTGCCTTATGCTCTGGCCGCATCATTCGTAAAAGTCCCAGAGACACTACGCATATGGTATTGTTGTTGCTAGCTGCCAGTGAATCAATTTTGACTCATGACGGCCCCACGTGTCGGAGTAGAACTGCTCCTTCCAGTTTCCAAGGCTGTAATCCCTATGGAAGCCGACTGCCACATCTTCCTCCCGTGGAGAGGCTGGAGGGTTTGAACTGTTGACCTTTCAGTTAGCAGCCAAGTGCTTAACTGCTGTGTCACCAGGGCTCCTCACAGAAGGTGTTACGCCGGTGGTGGTGGTGGTGTTGTAGTTAGTGGCCAGCGAGTTGATGCCAACTTATGGTGACCCCACGTGTGCAGAGTACAACTGCTCCGTAGGGTTTTCAGTGCCGTGAACTTTTGGAAGCATTTCTCCAGACCTGTCTTCCAAGGTACCTCAAGCTGGGTTTGAACAGCCAACCTGTGGCCAGTAGTTGAGTGCCTAACTGATTGTGCTACCCAGGGAGTCCTACATGTGGTATAGGGGACCATTTCTAACGGGCTAGGCGAGGTAGCCCTAACCAGCCCACTCTCTCTGGAGCGTCTGAGAGTCGTCTTGCCAGATTGCCAGTAGGTGTTGGCTGCCCCTCCCCTCCAGCTGGGGACGCTGCACTTCTCGTCTGCTTTCTTTGTCTGGTTGACTGAGACACTGGATTTCTCTCTGGGAGAGCCTTGGACTGGAGGGACAGTCTTCAAACACCCCCACCCACCCCAAGGTCATGGTGACAGTCAAGGAGGCCACGCCTTTCCTGCTTTGAAACACTCAGCTCTCGTGACACATGGGCTGTATGGCCCCGTCTGAAGATTCTGTGAGGGAGTGGTTGTGGGGCTCTGCAGCCTTCATGGTGTTTGACCAGCCTGGCACTGGACATCCTCTGAGACCCCTGCACTGCACCCACTGGCCTTTGCGACCCCAGGCCCAGGGTCTTAGTTTCTGCTCCCATCCCTGAAAGCATGCCTACAGCTCCCTCTCCAGACCCTGGAGAGGGTGGGTCTGGTTGTGTCAGTCACTCAGGGACCCTCCTCGGCCCCTTCTCTCTCCCTGCCCTGTTTCGTCCCAGGCCTATGTATTTCGTCCTGTTTTCAGCTAGTGTGCCTTTGCCCCTTCTAAGCAGGCAGAGAGGGATCTGTCTCCCTATCACTGAGGGGACGCCCATCACACCGTGGCAGGTCCCCAGACGGTCTGGGGTGCCGGCTGCATCAGGTAGGACCACTCTTAAATCCCCCTCAGGACACACGGACTAAATGTCCTCTCAGGTCCTTGAGCAGGCGTGTGTGGTCGGTTGTGCCCGCCGGGGACACTCTGTCCTTGGTCAGAAGACAGAACATTAACAGCTGCTTCGAGAGTTCCTTCTTCCAGACCTGCACTTAGCGCGGAATCATAAAACGCTCGCCGTTCTGAGCGAGGGCCCTCTGAGATCGCCTGGCTGCCCCCCTTCCCCACCTCACGGCGGGAAGCTGGCCGGCCCAGTCTTGGTGGGGACGGGGGCTGTCTCCCTGTGTCTGCTTTTTCTGTCTCCCCCATGCAGGGGAGTGGAGACAGGTGGAAAGGCCCCCTTGCTTGGCAGACACAGTGGTCACTGCCCCTTCCGCTCTGTGTCTGTAGCTTTCCCGGCTCCATCACAGACGCTGAACTGTGCCAAGATGCCATGGAGTGCTCTGGCTTCCCGAGTGTGGTGGGTGTTTACCGCACGGAAGCTGTGATGACCACCAAGTGTGCAATGAAACGCACACATGTGATGCCTCTGGAGTGCATGCAGTTTTCTCCTCCGTCATGTCTGTGTGGCCCTCCATCCCAGATCGCTGCTCAGGCTTTATGGCCAAACTGAGACCAGTCAATTAAATGGCAAGTACAGACTTCAGGTCCAGCGTGTCTCCTTGACTTTAGGAAGGAAAGCTGTTTTGATTTAGAATTAGGCCATCAAGTCTGGCTTTGAGACGATTCCCCAGGTTCATTTCTACCATGGCTGCAAGTTGCCGAGAGCACGCATGTGGTTTATCTCCCCCGCTGTAAAGAACAAACGTCCCTCTTAAAACCTGAATCAGTGGCCACATTTGCAGGTGGGCACGTCCATGTCAGGCGTGTGGAAGGAGGACACTTTACTGTTGTGGCACTATTTCCCTTCCACACGAGCAAGCCCTGACCTTTCATAAAAGGCACTGGGGCGTTTCCTCCTCTGTCGCATGGCCCCGTGGGTCGTGCTGGGTCCCTGGGCGCTCCCTCCCAGCCACGGGTCTTCCGTGCTCTGCACACTAGTCTTCCCCTCTGCATTGGGCCCCTGCGCTGCCCTGTGGGCCCCACTCTGCAGCTCTGCCCTCCTGCTCTCTGCTCTGCCTGGCCCTTCCTCCTGGACCTGCCCTACTTTGGCCCTCTTCTGAGCAGTGGGGGCTCATCAGGTGCTCCCTGCAGAGCTAGTGGAGGGTTTCGCCTTTTCGGGTTGCTGCCCATCCAGCTGTGTCCTAGTGCCCCACGTTGGTGGCTGTGTCTTTTCTCCCTTCTCATTGCACTTGAGTCTGTATCCCCCTCTGCTATCTTTGTGAGGTGTCAGCAAGGGGGAGAGGCGTGCCCGAAACCCCTCTCACTGCTCTGTAGCCTTCTGGGGCTAGGTGTAGGATCCCCCAGACAGAGGACACTAGTGGTTTTCAGTGGGCACTGGGGGACCTTCCTGTTCCCGTGTGTGTGCCGAGCGTGTCAGCTCCGCTGTGTCCAGCTGTACGTGGGGCAGCCCCACCTGTGCATACTGGTGACTGAGCCCGGCCCACGTTCTGCCTGTGAGCCCATGGAAGGGGAGGAGGTGGCTGTGGGTAATTGCCATGGAGTTATCTGTGATTCCCGGTGACCCCGTACGACAGAGCAGAGCATCACCTGGGCCTGTGCCATCTCATGCGCACCGCTGTGTGCGAGTCCATGGCTGTACTGCTCTCTTAGGGCAGAGCGTCAGCCCCACGCCCTCCCCTAGACAGGAAATGTGGCCCGTGAGTGGGCGGAAACTGTTAAAGTTGTACTTTCTGGAAAGCTTTGGGGAGGGCTGGGCAGAGGGTGTGTGCACATCCAGGGGTTCTCCGTCTGTCTGTCCACTCATCTGTTCATTCCCCAGAGATTGGTCAGTTGCCTGCTGGCCACTGAGCCCTGGGCCGGACATGGTGTCTGATGGACGGGGCACTGGCCACCGTAACTGGTCTTGCCAGAAGGAGTTGGCCCTTGCAGCTCGCAGTTTGAGCCTGTCAGTGTGGACGTTGATGTGTGTGTTCTCCTCATAGGCGGGTGGAGTGGCTGGTTTGGAGCGGGGTAGCTGTCCCCGTGTTCTGTCTGTGTTGGAGCATCTCTTCATGAGGAATGCGTGTTCTGCAGAGTGCACACGTTACCTCCGGCTTTGTGAGGGCTGGGGGGCACAGCACAGTGTCACTTGTCACGTCTCGCCCCTGCTTCTTGATTGGGTTCCATTCGTGATCTCAGTGTGTGGAGACCAAAGGTCTGCCCGATTCATTGACTCAGAGAAAAGAAGCACGTCGACGAGAATGCTTCACCTCAGCTTCCTCATGGCCATTTTCCATTTGGCCCCACTCTACTGACTCTTAGAATCAGTCTGGCTGACTGTCCACTCGCTGTCCCTCCCCTTTGGCCTATGATACACGTTTATTTGGACAAGTCACCTGTCAAGTGACTGGTTCGTGAGTGTCCGCTGCACAGGACTGGGCACCATGTGGCACCGAGGACATCAGGCGTGGCTCTGAGATGCTCTGCAGCATGATCTCTGAGGCCTCCTGCTTGGTGCTGGCTTGTGCTGAGTGAGACACAAGTCAGTGTGAACAGCATCATGGTCCGGGTGTGTGTCAACACATGATCTTCGGAGCCCTGATCTTGGTTGTGCCTGCAGGAGTTAAGTGTGTGGCATACCTGAGTTTACGCTCTCCTTCCCGGGCCTCTGTCTCCTCCTGTCTTCGTGACTTCCCTGTCAGTTCAGGCCTTGTCATGGGGTCCCCAATGCAGATGCTCCCGAGTCAGTCACACTGTCGGGCCACCCTGGGTGTCAGGCCTGGGAAGATGAGTGCAGAAGTGAGCCAGACCCCATTTCTTCCTGCCAGTGCAGGGGGGTGACATGGAGCTTGCTCAGCCCTCAGAGTGACCCACAGCAAGCTGACAGCGTCCTTCTCTTCTCAGTGTTCAAATCCACCAGTGGTGCCTGCAGCTCAGCAGCCTCTGAATTGGGACATTTCAGTGACTTCATGCATTCAGCAAGCACTCTGTGAAGTGCCCACTGTGTCCCGGGTCCTGAGTGTACCAAGATGAATTAGACACAGTGCATCCTCAGGGAGCTCTTACTCGGTGAGCTGGCAGGCTGAGAATGAATCAGGGCTGTCAGGTCTTCCGGTTTCTCTGACAGTGGGAATATGAAGGACTGAGTTGGAAAGGGTGGCCAGGAAGGCTTTGAAGGTGGGATATTGGATCTCAGTCCTGCAAGGTGGTTCCTGGGAGGGTGTGCTGTGATGCCTGAGAGGATGGAGATGTGAAGCGACACCCCAGCGTGTGGACCTGTATGTGGCTGTCACGTCGCAAACGGAGCGGCTCAGTGAGGACGAGTGGGTTGGGGGTGCTGGCGGTGGTGTCAGGGCAGGCTCCTCTAGGTTCTCGAGACCAGGTGTGCACATTTCTTCCCAACGTCCAGTGCTATGTGTTGGTACCTTGAAATTTTCCACGGTAGGAGTAGTTATGCCACGGGAATCAGCAGGTGCTACGCATAAGGGCTTCTTCCCCTGGAGAGCCAGTACCAGCACACCACTGATGCAGGAGGAGAAGTGGGCCAGGTTCGGGTCTTGACTGCCTGGATGGGGTATTTCAGCTTTATCCCATTATGCCAGTCATGGCAGTCACTGAAAGGTCTTCAGTGGTAGCGGAATATAATCAGAGTTGTGTCAGGAACCTGGGGAATGAATGGAGTTGGAATGACTTGTTGTGCTTTGTTCCTTGATGGTGAATCTCAGACTGCTGTATTTTATAAACGTATGCCTTAGATTCTATGCTATCAGTTTTTGAGGTCTTTGAGCAAGCTGCCTACCTGTGCTCTACTTTTTTTTTTTTTGCTTGATAGGAGTATGACTCAGAATGAATAATGCTGTTCCTCTATCTCAGTTACACATTAGTGTCTACTCACAAACATAGAATGAAATGCTTTCTTTCCCCCAAAACAAAATCAATTCCATTAACTAGATTCCAGGCTTTAGTAATGGCTTCTGAAGAGGAAAATACCTGAGCTGTAGGACTTGCTTTGGAAAGTACTATTTCCAATAGTTATGCTAGGATCATCCATTCTATCCACCCATCCATTGTTCTGTCCACTGTTCTATCCGTCCATCTGTCCATCCACCTATCCAGCCATGACTCGTTTACCAACCTCCTCATCTTCTCCTCTCTCCCTTGATTCATTCACTTACTCATCCCCCAGTCATCCATCCATCCATGCATCCATTCATCCATGCATCCATTCATCCATGCATCCATCCATCCATGCATCCATCCATCCATGCATCCATGCATCCATCCATGCATCCCTCCCTCCCTCCCTCCCTCCCATTTTCATGGAAAACTTTTGCTGTGTTTTTCCGTTTGGACAAGAATGAGAAGGATTTCCTATCATTAGGAGCTAACAGCCTAATGGGGGTGGGGGAGACAGTCATGCAAACTACCAGGGTGCTCTCCTAGAAGTCTTCAGGCTATATTGTGGGGCACAGAGGAAGGCAAGGTCAGCTCTTTGGGGTGAGGCAGGTGGTCACAAAAGGCTTCAAGGAGGGTAGTGATGCTTGAAGTGAGTCTTGAAAGGTGGGTAGGTACTGACCAGCACCAGGCGGTGGGGAGTCCCTAGGGTCCAAGCAGAACTCAGACAAACAATTTTTCGGCAGTATTCTCAGTCTTAAAAGGCATCAGCGTAGAGGGGAAAATTTCTGGGGAAGCTGTAAACTGTCAGTTTCTCTTTAGACTTGGGTCATGTCAGGGCTTTCTTATTGCTGACAGTGACATGATAAGGACACTGTCATTGGGGTCATTTGTGCTCTCTTAGCTGTGGGTTTTCTTTTCCTCTGCTTCCCTCCCATTTAACAGAGGGCCCTGCGTCGGTTTGCAGCTGTCAGTCAGTCAGAGTTTTCCTTTTTCTCTCCTGACTCACAGCCATGCCTCGGTTACCAGGCTGGAGTCTCCAGTGAATCCTGGCCTTCCTCCGACTCGCCGTGCTGGAAAGGGGAGCACAACGGTTGGTCAGTGGCTGACCCTTAGGAGGGTCAGACGATTTTCCTCCTGCCAAGCCCAAAACAGTGAACAAATGTGGCGGACAGACTCTAAAGTGACTCCCAATGACCCCAACTTCCTCGTGTCTGTGCCATTGTGGTCACCCCCCCCCCCCAAGAGTGGGCGGAAACTGTGACTTGCTCCTAACCACTGGGATATGGGATGACGGGATGTCATTCCCGTGATGGCATTACATTTAGACCCTGTCTTAGCAGACTAGAGCTAGAGATGCTCCCTGTGGGCTTTGTGAAGTAAGTGGCCCATGGAAGGGACTGCAGGTAGCCTCTGGGAGCTGAGGGCAGCCTCTGGGAGCCAAGGGCAGCCTGTAAGAGCCGAGGGCAGCATCTAAGAGCCGAGGGCAGCCTCCCACTGATAGCTAGCAAAGAGCTGGGGCCCTGTCACACAGCTTCAAAGAAATGAGTTGAGCCCACAACCTGAATGAGCCTGGAGGTGGATTCTTCCCTAGTCAAGCCTCCAGTGAGAACACAGCATGGCTAACACCTTGACTGCATATTTGTGAAATCCTGAGCAGAGGACCCAGCTAAGCCATGCCTGTACTCCTGACCCATGGAAACTGTGAGATAATAAATTTGTGTTGTTATAAGCTTCTAAGTTGGTGGTAATTTAATACACAATAATACTATCTTAGTTTCTTAGTGCTGCTGTAACAGAAATACCACTAGTGGGTGACTTTAACAAACAGAAATGTATTTTCTCACAGTTTAGGAGGCTGGAGGTCCAAATTTAGGGCATCGGCTCTACAGAAAGCTTCTTTCTGTCTGCTCTGGGGGGAAATCCTCTTTGGAGATCCCCTTTTCTCGGCTTCTCCTCGGAGATCCCCTTGTCTCAGCTTCTCCTTGGAGATCGCCTTGTCTCACCTTCTCCTCGGAGATCGCCTTGTCTCAGCTTCTCCTCGGAGATCGCCTTGTCTCAGCTTCTCCTCGGAGATCGCCTTGTCTCACCTTCTCCTCGGAGATCGCCTTGTCTCAGCTTCTCCTCGGAGATCGCCTTGTCTCAGCTTCTCCTCGGAGATCCCCTTGTCTCAGCTTCTCCTTGGAGATCTCCATGTGGCATCGATTTGCCCTTCATTTGTGCTAGCTTTCTTAGGTGCCTAATCTGCTATTTTATATCTCAGAAATGATGGGCTTAAGACACACCCTGCACTGATATGGCCTCATTAACATAAAGAAAACTCTATTCCCAAGTGGGATCATACCTACAGGTATCAGGGCTAGGATTCACAGCATAGATTTTTGAGGAATACAGTTCAGTCCATAACAAACAGAAAACTAATACAATGAACAAAGGACAGTTAATAACAGAGCCTTTCTTCCCATTCAGCATTCAAGGCTTGCTTCCTTAAATATGGTTCTGCCATGCTGCCATTTGGATCTAACTTTTCCATTTCACACACTATCAGTCCGTGTAGACAGGGGTGGTAAAGGAGTCTGAGAAGAGCCTCACCACATTGGCGCTTCCATCTGCAGGATGTTTTTTTTTTTCAAACGTGGAAAAGTACCAAATGGTGATTTAAACAAAACGGTTTAGCCCGACCAAGAAAATGAGAACCCAGTGTTGTGACTCTTAACCTGCTTCCAATCAACCTTTATCCCTTGACACACTGAGCAAGGAAGGTTTCAGGTTCAGTGATGCCCTGTACTTCTAAAGCTCCTGTTCATATTTTCAGGGACCAGATTCACTCTTATGCTTGAAACAACTGAAAAACTGGACAAAATGTATGAAATAATGATTTTCAAGACATGGGACATCAGGCAACAAAGGACAGGGATCACTGAGGAAGGGGAAAAAAACAAGATGAGCCCTGTGATTGCCAACCTCACTGCCTAGAGAGAGTTTTTTGGCGACAGCACAAGGAGGAAGAACCCAGGAAGAGCCTGTTGGTCTTGCTGAGTGGAGAAGACAGAACTGGGAGACTGGGGCAACCAAGACAACTGGAGTTCACAGGGCAGAGTATGGGACAGGAGGAAGCAACACAGGGAGATAACTCTGAAGATCTGCAAGGCTCTCTTTGTAAGTATCTCAGCTGAATACCAATCAGCATGTGTGTGAACAAACTGTCCATGGTGGGGAAGGAACCACTTGAAATAATTAGAATAATCCCTGAAACTCACAGAGGATCAGGAAGAATGTCTGTACCCTTAAAAACCAGAGTAGAAAAGTTCATAGTCATGGGCATTGGGTAGAGAACTCAAAAGGGTTTTGCCTTAGTAGTGGGGGTATATTAACCATAAGCTAAAGGTCACTCTGTTCCCAAAGATTAAAAACAAGACCCAAAAGGATCAAACTGTTTGCAAGTAACTTAATCACATCCCAGTAAAAAGTTCAAAAATATTCATAAGAATACAAAAATACTAAATACCCAACAAGAAAATATTCACAATGTCTAGCATCCAATAAAAAATTACCATGCATGCAAAGAAACAATAGTACACATAATGAGGACAAAAATCAGTCAGTCAAAACTGACCTGTAAAGGGCACAAATGTAGTAGAAAAGGACACTAAAAACAGTTATTATAACTGTACTCCATATGTTCAAGAATCTAGCAGAAATATTGAACAGGTTAAGTCACAACATGGAAGATGTAAAAGTGACCCAAGTGGAACTTGTAGAGATGGAAAGTACACTATTTTAAATAAAATACACACCGGATGGGATTATGACAGATTGTTGTTATTTGTTGTTAGGTGTGGCTGAGTCAGACCGACTCATAGCAACCCTACAGAACAGAGTAGTACTGCCCCATAGGGTTTCCAAGGAGCGACTGCCGACCTTTTGGTTAGCAGCGGAGCTCTTAATCACTCTGCCATGAGGGCTCCACAATGGCAGATTAGACATTGCAAAAGATATGATAGCAATATAAACCACCCATAATGAAAGACACAGAGAAAAGGAATATTTAAAAAAATGAACTAAGCATCTGTGAACTGTGAGACAATTTAGGCAGCCTAATATATGTGTAATTGGTGTCCCCAAAGGGGGGAGGGGCAGGAAAAATATTGAAAGAAATAACAACCAAAATAAAAAAAAAAAATTGATGAAACTGTAAACCCACAGACACGAGAAGCTCAAGAAATGCCAAGCACAAGAAACATGAAGAAACTAGACCAAGGCATATCAGAATCAAATTGCTTAAAACTGCTAATAAAGAGAAAATATTAGGGGCCAGACCAAAAAAAAAAAAAAAACACACTGTATACTGAGGAACAAAGGTGGTTACGACAACAAATTTCGCATCAGAAACAGAATAAGCCAGAAGACAGTGTAGTACTATGTTACAAATACTAAAAGAAAAAAACAAGAACAAAAACCTGTCAACTCAGAATTCTTAATTAATCCTTCAAAAATGGCTTTTAAAATGATAAGGCTTTTTGTAGACATGGGAAAGCTAAAAGAATTCCTGACTAGAAGACCAGGAGGTCTGCATTACAAGAAACATAAAAGGTACACTTTAGGTAGAAGCAAAGTGATATCAGATGAAAATATCTACACAAAGATTGAAGAGCGCCAGAAATGATAACTACATGAAAAATATAAATACTTTTTATTATTATTTAAATCTTTTAAAAAATATTTAAATGTTTTGAGCAAAAATAAAAGGAGCCTTGGTGGTGCAATGATTAAGCACTCAGCTGCTAACCAAAAGGTTGACAGTTTGAACCCACCCAGTGGCTCTTGGGGAGAAAAGACCTGGCAATATACTCCCATAAAGATTACAGCTTAGAAAACCCTATGGGGCAGTTCTGCTCTGTCATATGGACTCGCTATGAGTTGAAAATTGACTTAACGGCACCTAGTGACAATGACAAGCAAAAATAATAACAGTGAAGTGTGGGTTTTATAACATATGTAGAAATACAATGATGACAAGTAAAGCTCAAAGCCTGAGAGGGAAGAAATGGAAGTAGGCTCTTGTAAGGTTGTTATATTGTACATGAGGTGGAATAATATTATTTTAAGGTAAATTGAAGATAGATGTAAAAATCCTTAACAGAATTTTAGCAAGTAAAATCCAGCAATGTTGAAAAAGGGTAATACATCACAGTGATGTGTGCTTTATCCCTGGAATCCAAGGTTGATTTAAGAGTTGAAAATCAACATAAATCATTATATTAACAGATTAATTTAAAAAAAAAAAGATTATCTTAATACATACAGATCAAGCATTTGATCAAGTCCAACATCTATTCCTGATAAAAAGTCTTAGTAAACTAGGATTAGAAAGAATTTCCCAAGCTGATAAAGGGCATCTATAAAAATCCTATAGTTAACATTATAAATCATGTTGTAAAAGTGAATCTTTCTACCTAAGATCAGGGACATAGCAAAATATTGCTTCTCACCACTTCTATTCAGCATAAAGACTGGAGGTTCTAGCCAGTGCAGTGGGGCAAGACAAATAGATAAATGGCATCCAGACTGAAAAGGGAAAATTAAAACTGTCATTATTTGCAGGCTACATGGCCATCCTTTTGAAAATCTGATGGAATCTGCAATAAAGCTACTAGAATTAATAAGACAGCTTGTTTAAGAAGTTGCAGTATACAAAATAAATTATATCTGTATATGCTAGCTATGCAAAATTTGGATAAAATAAGCAATACAATTTGTAATCACATAAAAGATATGAAATATTTAAAATCTGACAAAAGATGTAATAGTCTTGTGCACTGAAAACTACAAAACATTGTTAAGAGAAATCAAAGAGGACCTGAATATGTGAAGAGGAATACCATGTTCATGGATCAAAAGACTCAAAATTATTAAGCTCTAAATTCTTCCCAAATTGATTTATCAGTCAAAATCATAGCACATTTTTCTATAGAAATTGGCAGGCTGATTCTTAAATTCACATGGAAATATGGAAAGGACCTAGAGTAGCCAAAACAACCTTAAAAAGATGTACAGAGTTGGAGGACTATCACTACCTGATTTCAAGATTTGGAAAGCTTCGTAAACCAAGACAAGGTGTTACTGGCATCAAGAGAGACAAATAGATCAGTGGAACAGAAGAGAGAGTTTAAATATAGTACCATATATGTATGCAAAGTTGATTTTCCTGAACAGTACAAAGGCAGTTCAACAGCAAAAGGATAGTTTTTTTTCAACAAATGCTACAGGTACAATTGGATATTCATGTGCAAAAAAAAAAAAAAAAAAATTTAGATTCATGACTTGTACCATATATTAAAAAACTAACTCAAAATTGATCATAGACCTAAGTATAAAAACTAAAATTATTAAACCTCTGCAGGAAAACAGAAGAAAATCTCTATGTTCTTGAGTTCAGCAAAAATTTCTTAAAAGGGTGCTAAAACCATGATCTGTTCGAGAAAACTTTGTAAGTTGAACTTCATCGAAGTTAAAAATGTCTCTTCAGATGATGCTTGTCATTAGGTGCTGTCGAGTCAGTTCTGACCCATAGCGACCCCATGTACAACAGAACAAAACACTGCCCGGTCCTGCACCATCCTCACAATGGTTCTTACGCTTGAGCCCGTTGTTGCAGCCACTGCGTCAGTCGATCTCATTGAGGATCTTTCTCTTTTTTAATGACCCTCTGCTTTACCAAACATGATGTCCTTCTCCAGGGACTCATCCCTCCTGATAACACATTCAGAGTAGATAAGAAGTCATGCCATCCTCACTTCTAAGGAGCATTCTGGTTGTACTTCTTCAGCCAGATTTATTTGTTCTGGCAGTCCATGGCATATTCAGTATTCTTCGCCAACAAATGACACTATTAAGGTAATAAAAAGCACAAGCCACAGAGTGGAGAAAATATTTATTATATATCTTATTAATGAATATATAAAGAACTCTCAAAACTGAAGATCATTCAAAAGTGGCTGCAGCAGTATATCGACGGGGAACTACCAGAAGTTCAAGCAGGATTCACAAGAGGACGTGGAACCAGGGATATATCATTGCTGATGTAACATGGATCCTGGCTGAAAGCAGAGAATACCAGAAAGATATTTACCTGTGCTTTATTGACTATGCCAAGGCATTTGACTGCATGGATCATTACAAATTACAGATAACCTTGTGAAGAATGGGAATTCCAGAGCACTTAATTGTGCTCATTAAGAACCTGTACATAGATCAAAAGGTAGTCATTTGAACAGAGCAAGGGGATACTGTGTGGTTTAAAGTCAGGAAGAAAGGTGTGCTTCAGCATTGTATCCTTTCTCCATACTTATTCAATCTGTATGCTGAGCAAATAATCTGAGAAGCTGGACTATATGAAGAAGAACAGGGCATCAGGATTGGAGGAAGACTCATTAACAACCTGCGATATGCAGATGACACAACCTTGCTTGCTGAACCTGAAGAGGACTTGAAGCACTTACTGATGGAGATCAAAGACAACAGCCTTCAGTATGGATAACACCTCAACATAAAGAAAACAAAAATCCTCAAAATCGGACCAATAACCAACATCATGATAAATGGAGAAAAGATTGAAGTTGTCAAAGATTTCATTTTACTTGGATCCACCATCAACACCCGTGGAAGCAACAGTCAGGAAATCAAACGACACATTGCATTGGGCAAATCTGCTGCAAAAGACCTCTTTAAAGTGTTGAAGAGCAAAGATGTCACTTTGAGGACTAAGGTACATCTGACCTAAGCCCTGGTGTTTTCAGTCGCCTTATATGCATGTGAAAGCTGGACAATGTATGAGGAAGACTGAAGTAGAAATGGTGCCTTTGAGTGTGGTGCTTGTGAAGAATATTGAATATACCATGTGCTGTCGAAAGAATGAACAAATTTGTCTTGGAAGAAGTACAACCAGAATACTCCTTAGAAGCAAGGGTGACGAGACTTTGTCTCACAATGTTTGGACATGTTATCAGGAGGGACCGGTCCCTGGAGAAGAACCTCCTGCTTGGTAAAGTAGAGGGTCAATGAAAAAGAGGAAGACCCTCAACGAGATGGATTAACACAGTGGCTGCAGCAGTGGACTCAAGCATAACAACAATTGTGAGGATGGTGCAGGACCGGGCAGTGTTTCGTTCTGTTGTACACGGGGTCGCTATGGGTTGGAACTGACTTGACGGCACCTAACAGCAACAACAACAAAACTCAGTAATAAGAAAGCAATCCAGTAATTAAATGGGCAAATGTTTTGAACAGCTACTTCACCAAAGAAATTCTCAAATTGCCAGTAAGCACGTTATTAGTCATTGTGGAAACACAAAACCAAAATGATATACCAGTACATTCCTGTTAGGTTGACTAAAATAGCAAAGATTGATCATAACATGTATTGATGAGGAATTGGAGGAGCTGGAACTCTGAATCACTGCTTATGAGAATGAAAATTGGTACAACTACTTTGGAACAGAGTTTGGGAGTTTCTTAAAAAGTTACAAATAAACTTATTATATGGCTTCGCCATTCAACTCGTAGGTTATTTACCCAAGAGAAAGGAAGACAGATGTCCAGACAAAGACTGGTACACAAATGTTCATGACAACTTCATTTGTAATAGCCAAAAACTTGTAACAACCCGGATTTCCATTGACGGACAAATGCATAAGCACATTGTGTATCTGTAAAATAAAGTACTGCTCAACATTAAAAAGGAGTGATACATATAACAACACGGATGAATCTGAAAATAATTATAGTGAATGAAAAAAGCCAGAAAAAAATGTACACAGTGTGTTATTCCATTGACGTGAAATTCTAGAAAATGCAAGCTGATGTGTATATATATATATATTTTTTTTTCCCATATGAGAATTTATACTTACATTGTTGGGTGACCCTCATTGCTCTCCCCGTACTGTGACAGCACACTCCTCCTTTCCACCCTGATTCCCCATGTCCATTCAACCAGCTCCTAACCTTCTCTGCCTTCCCATCTCACCTCTGGACAGAAGCTGCCTGTTTAGTCTCTTGTAGGTACTTGAGCTAAGAGGCACACTCCTCACGAGTATCACTTTATGTCCCACAGTCAGTCCAATCCCTGTCTGAAGAGTTGCAAGCTAATGTGTGTTGACAAAAAGCAGAACTATTCCTGCCTGGGGATGGGGTTGGGAGGGGTGTGGGAAAGAGGGGTTACAGAGGGCCAGGAGGAAATGTTGGGGGCTGATGCATGTGTTCATTGTTTTGATTGTGATGGTGATTTCAGAGGGGAATATATTTATGAGAGGTTATCGAATTATACTCTTTATGTATATTCACTTTATCGTATCACTTCTGCCTCAGTAGAGCCCTTCAGACCAGTTAAATTGGGACCCCTAGGAGAGGGCATCGAGCATTTACCTCTCGATTCCAACGTGGGCATCCGCTAGCGTAGAACCCACCGAGTGAACTAACCCCAGACTTCCCATCTGAGGTGATGAGTCCCTCGTTACTTAAGCCCCCTTGGGTTAGGTTTTCTTTTCTGCAGCCTAAACCCTTAGTCTCCTTGGCAGCCGTGTCCTTCATTCCTTCATTTGTCTGGGTGTGCAGTGATCTGTTGTCAAACACCAACTCAATGCTGTTGTGCCCGCCGGTCTTAGTGACAGTGACCCAACAGCATGGTCCATTCTCTCAAGCTCGGACGCTTGGGCTGGAGAAAGGCCAGAGAGTAGACCACTTTCTTGGAGAGGAGCCAGTGAGAGGGCCCTGTTCAGTGGGCTGGGTGACCCTCACCGGGCGCTTCCTGCCGCCCAGCTCTCTCGGCCTGATGGGGCTGTCCACACAGCAGCCGAGGTCTGCACTCCTCACCAGTTCCTTTCCTCACTGTGGCCCCACCTGGAGCATTCGTGCATGTGTTACAGGGAACCTTTCAGGCCCTGGTCAGTGCCTGACCCACCTCTCTCCTCCCAGAGCCGCTGGTCTCAGGGCGTGTCGCCAGGAGCTGTCCCTGCCGAGGTTACGAGCTGCCCTCAGTGCCTCCCGAGCTGTGGACACCTGGGAAGCAGATCTGTCACCTGCCTGCTCGTGTAATAAATTGTAGATGTGGCCACTTCCTCCTAATGCGGACAGCCGTGGTTGGGGGGTGGGGGGCTGCTGACACGCGCACAGCACATCTGTGAAGGGAGCGCGATTTAATACCTCCTCGCTCAGGTTCCGTGCCGCTCTAGAAGAGCGAATATTTTGGATCATGTTACTGTAAAAAACCAGGCCTTATTACCTCTCTGGAGATAAGATGCTGTGTCACTGTGTCAGGTAAACTCTACTCACTGCCTGCCTGGGCCTCCTTTCCACCCCGAGCACATGCCCACAAGATGGGTCCTGAGGGCAGCGTCCCTGAGGCAGGCGTGTCTGGTGGGCTGCATCCCGGGGTTGCACTGGCCCCCGCTGGACACCCACCTCGCATTGGGCCCCTCCCACTGCCCCCCCGCCGCCCCCCCCACCTGGGTCTTTTGAGCTTGGCCGCCGCCTTCACCCCTGCCTCTGTGTGGAGCACGGAGCACGTAAGAAGGGGTCCATCTTATGCGCTGCCCTGGATGCTAAAATTGGCCCTGGAGGATTTATTCTGGGAGAATTCACTTCCAGCTGGGCCTCTGCCCGATGTGCCAGGCCCTCACGTCAGGACCCTGCAGCAGCTGCGCATGGTCTTTGGAGTTGGCACCCGGTTGCCTCTGGACTTGCTGTGGGAAGGGCACCACTGGCATATCAAGTCACAGGTGCAATTCTAGGAGGTGGCTTTGTGGTTCTCAGCTCTGCGTGTGCCTCCTGGGTGGCTCGGGGAGAGGCGGGCACCCGTGGAGGTCGAGGAGGGGGTGGGCCCACCTCCTCCGGTCTGTCCAGTCAGCCCCGGGAGTTGCTGGGATTTTGGTTGCCTTTGTGTGTGACAGGCTGAGCTCGTTCCTGCAGGGGTGGGGCTGAGGGGCTGGGATTTCTCCCTTCATTCCTGAGATGGCGTTTGCAGATTAAAATTTTCTACGTAATTCTCACTTGCTATTAATTTCCATTATAATTATGGAGGGAAAACACATCGTGAGGATGCCGTGATGACCGGACTGTTATTGAAATGCAGCAACGTGGATTTACAGGGAAAATGTGTTCTGAAGAAGTGGACTGTGTACAGAGGTGCAGGTGAACGTCCATCAATAGGAGAATGTCCGTACACGTCCGATTTTTCTAGGCCAAATTATACTGAAGGTGTGTTACACAGTCCAGCCTTATGCCCACCTTCAGTACACACTCTCTGGCCTGACAGATGCTTGACCGTGACCTCAGACCTTCCTGGACTCCCACCCACTTGCCCTGCACAGCCTGCCTGGCTCCCTCTGCTCAGCCGCTGTGTTGGCTCCATCCCCGTCATAACGGGCTTTGCACTCTGGGTTGGGGACCAGAGGTTTTGTCCTCTCTCTCTGGCTTACCTGGCCCGGCCCAGCCCCTGCTTCAGAGCCTTATCACCTTCCCCTGGTTCGCTAATCCGTCACCTCTTCCATCTGGTACTGTGGCTTCTGTGTCTTGCTGTCTGTTCTGTGATGGTTGGCAGGGGGCGTTCTGGAGGGTCTGCTCACCGAGGCCTCAGTAGAAGGGATCAGCACGCGGGATGGTTACTGGGGTGGCTGAGAGGTAGGCATGCCTGTTTGTCTGGTGGACACTGTGGTGCTGTGGACAGCGCCTTAGACGTGGCTGGCACCTATCCTTCCCGCATTTTTGGTCTGGCACCTGGTGGGATGGGGCACACTGCTGAATATTACTGCATGGTGGCCATGTGCCGTGAGCTCCCCTTGCCTGACTTTAACCCCACGATCACCCTGGGAGGCAGCTATTTCTCTCCCACTTTTCAGGGGAGGACCTGGAAGCACCAAGAGCTTAGAGAACTTTCCAGAAGGTGACCTGGGATTTGACACTGGGCTCACTGACTCTGACACTGGGAGAGGACGGGCCGGTGACCCAGACTGAGGCAGGCCTGCAGTCAACTCCTGTCTGCCACCTACAGGCGCCTGCCATCTGCTTGGCCAGGGACCTCCCAGTGTGTGTGCTGGGCCTGGGGAGGGAAATCCCAGGCGCTGAATTCTGCTTGGCGCTTGACTGCCCTCTCCCTCTGCCTTCACCCACTCAGGCCCTCCACCCCCGTGGAGCCCACACAGAGCCACAGTGCAACCCTGGCCCCACACTCAGGCCCTCCACCCCCTTGGAGCCCACACAGAGCCACAGTGCAGCCCTGGCCCCACGCTCAGGCCCTCCACCCCCTTGGAGCCCACACAGAGCCACAGTGCAGCCGTGGCCCCACGCTCAGGCCCTCCACCCCCTTGGAGTCCACACAGAGCCACAGTGCAGCCCTGGCCCCACGCTCAGGCCCTCCACCCCCTTGGAGCCCACACAGAGCCACAGTGCAGCCGTGGCCCTGCACTCAGGCCCTCCACCCCATTGGAGCCCACACAGAGCCACAGTGCAGCCCTGGCCCCACGCTCAGGCCCTCCACCCCCATGGAGCCCACACAGAGCCACAGTGCAGCTGTGGCCCCACACTCAGGCCCTCCACCCCCTTGGAGACCACACAGAGCCACAGTGTAGCCCTGGCCCCACGCTCAGGCCCTCCACCCCCTTGGAGCCCACACACAGCCACAGTGCAGCCCTGGCCCCACACTCAGGCCCTCCACCCCCTTGGAGACCACACAGAGCCACAGTGTAGCCCTGGCCCCACACTCAGGCCCCCCACCCCCTTGGAGCCCACACAGAGCCACAGTGCAGCCCTGGCCCCACGCTCAGGCCCTCCACCCCCTTGGAGACCACACAGAGCCACAGTGCAGCCCTGGCCCCACGCTCAGGCCCTCCACCCCCTTGGAGCCCACACAGAGCCACAGTGCAGCCCTGGCCCCGCGCTCAGGCCCTCCACCCCATTGGAGCCCACACAGAGCCACAGTGCAGCCGTGGCCCTGCACTCAGGCCCTCCACCCCCATGGAGCCCACACAGAGCCACAGTGCAGCCGTGGCCCCACACTCAGGCCCTCCACCCCCTTGGAGACCACACAGAGCCACAGTGTAGCCCTGGCCCCACGCTCAGGCCCTCCACCCCCTTGGAGCCCACACAGAGCCACAGTGTAGCCCTGGCCCCACGCTCAGGCCCTCCACCCCATTGGAACCCCCATGGAGCCACAATGCAGCCCTGGCCCCGCACTCTGTCCTTAGCTGTGAACCCTGGATGGCTGCCTTTCAGAGCTGGGCCTGCACTGGGGTTGCTGTCTGGCTCCCTCCACCTTGCTCCTTTTTCCTGTCCAGCTTTGACATGGCTATGGGCTTTGGTTCACTGGCTGGTGGGTACAGGTGGGCCTGGCCTATGTTTGGGACTCCTGTTTTCCCAGCTGCTTGCTGTTAGCATCAGCCAAACCCTTCAAACCAGGAGGGCTGAGCTGAGAAGGAGGGGCTGCTTGGCTGGAAGAGGCCCGTGTTCACTCTCAATGGCTCTTACTTTTGTTCTTTTTTTTTTTTCCCCTTTTAACTGATTAGAGAATGGAAATCTTCCCCCCAAATCAAAGCTTATTCATGCCTCACCCAGGAAAAATGTGATGTATTCATGTCTGGCTTTGGCTTTGTGGAGGGTTTGAAAGGTTTTCTTTGTCAGGTATCTGAGTGTGAGCAATTATGCTCACTCTTTGGGCAAATAAATCTAAGTGGTGTCTGGCCCTGCATAAACAGTGTGTGTGTTTTTATGCCAAGTCGATGGGATACGTGTTTTTTTCCTTTTTAGCATAAATCCTGGGACACAATGTGTTTGCATAATTTATTTTTATTTTTAATCAAGAAGACAAGATGTTTCAGCAGAATTTTCAGTCTGTAGATCTGCTGTTTAAAGTGCTGAGGAAAGTGTTTGACAAACAGCATGGTGGTTTCTTCTGTATCCCAGTATGACCAGCATCTTCTTGGTGACATTACAACAACATCATCGCCCTCACCTGCCACCAAACGGCTTGACGCAAAGGTCTTTTCAGCCTGAAAGACGATAATAGTTACATCTTCCTGCTCATTCATTGTACGCACACTCTTCCTTCCAGTGGAATGGAAGTTCCCAAGTCAGGATTACCACGAACGAAATCACCTTTATCAGTGCAAGACCATCCGCTCACAATTACATATAAAGTAGGAAAAATGAAGCTTTTCAGCATATACATTTGCAGTTCTGATGTATACAAATTGAAAGTAATGCCTAGAGTTTAGGAGTCCATTTTTCACCATGTTTGGGGAGAGTGTCAGCCACACAGAAGTTCATTACACAGATGAGAAGGTGGCAGAGGGACTGGCGGCAGTGCCTTCACTCTTCATTACTTACTTCCGGAGAGACCAAACCACCAGTGAAAGATGACAGCCTCCAGGTGAAGGACCGCTGGCCAGTGGGCTCAGGGCACAGCCTGGCCACGTGGCAGGGCTGCCTAATGGAACATTGCCACAAGGTGCAGCGTGCCCAGTAGTTGGCCAAGGCCAAGTGCTGACCTGTGTGGGTGGCTCCCACTACCCTCAGATGGGTGTCAGTATTGCCCTGCTAGTTCCTATCAGAAGTTCATGGGTATAAGACCAAACACCCAAGACACTCACGTTGGTCAATTTTGATGAAACATGTAGCTCTTGGGTGTGTGTGCGTGTTGAAAATATAACATAACAAAACATATGCCATCTCAGTAATTTCTACGTGTACGATTCAGTGACATTGATTACATCAAGTCACGCAGCCATTCTCAACATCTTTTTCCAAATTATTCTGCCACCATCAACATAAACTCAGCCTCCTAAGCAATAACGTCTCCTTTCCCCTTCTCTCCGGTCCCTGCTTGTGTTGTTAGGTGTCATCGAGTCAGTTCCAACTCATAGTGATCCTGTGTACAACAGAATGAAACATTGCCCGGTCCTGCACCATGCTGATAATTGGTGCTGTGCTTGAGCCCATTGTTGCAGCATTGTGTCAGTCCATCTGATTGATTATAATGTTTTCAGGGTTCATCCATGTTGTGGCGTGCATCGGGACTTCGTTTTTCTTTTATGGCTGAGTAGGATTTCATTGTGTGTGGGTACCACGTTTTGTTGATCCATTCATCTGTTGATGGACATTTGGCTTGTTTCCACCTCTGGGCTGTTGTGAGAAGAAGTGCTGCAATGAACATGGGCGGACGAGTTTCTGTTTGCGTTCCAGCCTTCATTTCTGGGTATACAGCTAGGATTGAGATTGCTGGGTTATATGGAAGTTCTCTGTTCAATTTTTTGAGAACCTGCCAAGCTGGTTTCCACAGTAGTTGCATATTTGAAACATAGCTTTTGAGGCTCAAGCTGGAATCTCCTTTTCTGTCTCTTCCACGGGTTGCTGAGCTCCTGGGGCAGGGGTCCTGCCCTGTCTTCCCAGCAGCTTTACTTTCACAGGCAGCCCCGGTCCATGGAGGCCCCACAAAATACCTGCTTAATGAATGGATGCCTGGAGAACCCCCATTCCTGAGGGATTTGGTGTTGTCCTCTGGGGTTGGTGCTGCGTCGGCCTTTCTGGTGACCGGTTGTGGCCGAGTGCTTTTCCAGATGTGCTGGGAGGAGGCTGCGCTGGGTCTTGATTGCCAGGGACACAGGGTTTGTCTGCCCCCCATCCTGGCCCTGTGGGGTCACTCTGAGAACCCCATCCTGGGGAGTGGGGACAGTTCTGGGTCCCATCGTGAACCCCCCTCTGCCTCCTGTGTGCCTCTGGACAGGTCACCTGACCTGCCTCACCCCACAGGCCAGGATGAGGGTCCCAGGGCCAGGATGTGAAGGCACGGCCCCCTTCAAGGAGCTGCCAGGTCAGAAGTCAGTGCAGTGAGCTGGCAGTCATGCTCCGGTCAGAGTGGGCTTCCTGTCTGCGCGCCCGAGACAAGGTCACCTCAGTCAGAGTCACATGGGGTGGGGGTGGAGGCTGAGGGGCTCCCGTGCCCCACTGAGTCCGCGTGTCTGCGAGTGGGGCCTGGAAGTTGGCCTCACACAGGCCCCCAGGTGGGACTTGGATGCCTGAGGAGAGGGGTTGATTTTCACTGTGTGGTTAGGTCACACAGGTCCCCAGGTGGGACTCAGATGCCCGAGGAGAGGGGTTGACTTACACTCTGTGTGGTTAGGTCACACAGGTCCCCAGGTGGGACTCAGATGCCCGAGGAGAGGGGTTAACTTACACTCTGCGTGGTTAGGTCCTTTCAGTGACAGACGCCCCGGAGGTGTGTGTTCAATCTTTGAAATCTGTTTGCTTGCCAGTTCCCTTTAGAGAGGTGTCACGCGCCTAGAGAGGTGTCACACGCTTTGCAGACACCTGTGGAGTTGTGTATATTCCCAGTTCATAAGACGATGACCTCCCCCTCAGATGGGCTGCTGGTGCCGTAGGCAAAGCTGGGCCTGGCCAGGGAGGCCCCGGCGATGTCTCTGTGTTGGTGACTCATGTGGATGGGCCGCCTCCGCAGCGCTGGCCCTCCTGGAGCTCCGGTAAGAGCTTTGGGCCACGGGCACCGTGTTGCTTGTTTCACAGATACTCATGGGTTTTTCCACACACTGGGGCCTGGCGGGGGGTTGGGCTGTGGGACAGACGAGGTCCCTGTCCTCCGGAAGACTGGCCGGCAGGTCTTAATCTCGCGTCCACCTCCGTGTCCTGGCTCCAGGACAGATGAGGTGAGGTCCCTGTCCTCTGGAAGACTGGCTGGCAGGTCTTAATCTCATGTCCACCTCCGTGTCCTGGCTCCAGGACAGACGAGGTCCATGTCCTCCAGAAGGTTGGCCGGCAGATCTTAATCTCACATCCACCGCCGCGTCCCAGCTCTGGCTTCTCTGTCTGTTGGCCTGGTTGCCTCCTCAGCTAACAAACCACTGGTCCTTGTGTGGGACGAGCAAGAGGTGGGTGAACGAATGCCCCAGAGGGTGACATGCCAGGTGTGGAAGCCCATTGAAAGGTCCCAGAATCACCTTAGTAAACCCGGATCAGATACTTAGAATGCCAAGGGTCCCTCTGAGTCGTTGGTGCAAGGTGGTCTTGCTGAGCAGCGCTGCAAACTTGCGGGCTGGCGGCCGGCTGCCGTGACGGGCTAGGCTCCTGACGCTGACCCCAGGGCTGTTCTCTCCCAGAGCTGTGGCTCCGACGTCCGTGTAGAGCTGCAGGCTGGGGTGTCCAGCAGAGCTGGGAGCACCTGAGCAGGCATGTGGCTGCCCTTGGCATGGCACTGTTGAAGGCGCAGACCCGGGAGCTCCCTGCTTCAGTGTCGGCCCTCCTTGGGCGCTTTGCCTCCAGGCTGTGAGTTTCTCCTGCAGAGCCGGCCTCCTCACCCCGGCCGACTCAGCCCTCGTTGCCAACTGCGTCTTCCTGGCTGCTTAGTCCTCTTTCTCTGGGTAAAAGAGCCTTGTTCAGTCAATGCAGTCATTTTCTACACTGTGACTTTTCAGATGCTCATCCTGTTTGAATTCCGCACTGACCAGCGTACCCGTGTTAGCACCTGGGCTGCGGCCTTGGGGAGCCCTCATCTGCTGGTGCCCCGCCTGTGGAGACAGGCTGGACGATGGGCCACCTCAGGGCCCTGGGAGCCTGTCATATGTTTCATTATGTAGCTGCAGATAATTTCAGGTTGGAATAATTCCTTAAATTCTGTAGAAAAAGCACAATTTCCGTTGCATTGCTGGAAAACAAACAACTTTGCAGAATTGCTATGTTAAGGAAAAGAAGTAGGGAAGGAGGACTGAAACCTGGGGTTTAAACGTCTGCTCAACGACATGTGCTCACTGCATTCATTCATTCATCATCTAACAGACATTTACTGAGCCCCAAAGAGTCCCTGGGTGACCCAAATGGTTAAGTGCTCGGCTGCTAACCGAAAGGCTGGAGGTTCCAGTCCACACAGAGGTGCCTTGGAAGAAAGGCCTGATGATCTACTTCTGAAATATCAGCCACTGAAAACCCTATGGAGCACAGTTCTACTCTGACACACGAGAGGTTGCCATAAGTGAGAATCCATTCCATGGCAACTGGTTAAGTGTGTACCAGGAGCTGGAGACATGGACGACTCAGCTGTGGCCCCCGCCCGACCAGCTCATGTCTGCAGGGTGGATACGGGCTCTTAGGCAGCTGAGCCCAGTGCTCAGGGATAAGTGCTTTGATGGAGGCGTTTTTTGTACCCAGGAGAGAGGATTCCTAACAGGCTGGTAGTTGCAGAAAGCTTCGTAGGTCGCTCGATGGGAGTAGCACTTCCTGGGATGGGGTGGGGAGGAGGCCAGTTCCCAGGTAAAAGGCCCCACGTGAGCAGACGCCTGGGCGCGTGGAAAAGCAGGTGAGGTTCGTCAGGGTGGCCATCACCAGCTGCCTGGTGCCACCTGTGCAGTGAGGGCTGGGAAGGGAGGCGAGGCTCTGGGTGCCTTTCTGCAGCAGTTCTACGTTGTTCTGGGCCAGTGTTTCTCGAATTGTGAGGCATCTGTGGTGACCTTCAAGATGTCTTGAAGTGAAACACCCCATGACTTAGGTACCACTGAGCAGAAGGACTGGGCACGCAGGGAGAGCGTTGCTCCCTTTCTGTCCCCTCAGTACTTCTATATCAAAAGATGTGCCATTAAGTTCTGCTGGGAACTACTGCCGACAAAGGCCCCAGCTCATGCCACACTCTTCACTGCTCTTGCTTGTCACCTTGCCCCCACTACAGCAAGGCGTAGCTTTTTTGGTAGTGAAAGTTTCTTTTTAAAATGAGCATATATAATAAAATATAAGTTGATCAGAAGAAAACTGAAGTACAGAACAGTGTAGGCATTGCAACTGGGTCCCACCCCAGCCCTTCCTCCCTCGGCCCCCTGTGCCATGGACTTCCTGTGAGAGAGGCCTGAACCCTCTCGGGCCCCTGTGCCGTGGACTTCCTATGAGAGAGGCCTGAACCCCCTCGGGCCCCTGTGCCGTGGACTTCCTGTGAGAGAGGCCTGAACCCCCTCGGGCCCCTGTGCCGTGGACTTCCTGTGAGAGAGGCCTGAACCCCCTCGGGCCCCTGTGCCGTGGACTTCCTGTGAGAGAGGCCTGAACCCCCTCGGGCCCCTGTGCCGTGGACTTCCTGTGAGAGAGGCCTGAACCCCCTCGGGCCCCTGTGCCGTGGACTTCCTGTGAGAGAGGCCTGAACCCCCTCGGGCCCCTGTGCCGTGGACTTCCTGTGAGAGAGGCCTGAACCCCCTCGGGCCCCTGTGCCTTGGACTTCCCGTGTGAGAGGCCTGAACCCTCTCTTCCTTCCGGTCTGGAAGTCTGTCTGGGTGCTGATTCCCTGCGTGATCAGGGGTGTGTTCTGACCACCTCCTATCTCAACCTGCTGTGAGGGAGGGTTCCCTCGCCCTAAATAGCAGGAGGTGGTGGCACACATGACACCTGGCCCTGCACAGATGAGATGACAGCAATTCACTAATCACGTGTGCTCACAGCCCAGGGAGGAGGATCCCGTGCCCACAGGGCCACACGGAGGCGCACTCAGGAATGTGAACAGAGGAGCTGTGGGAGGCAGGCTTTCTAGTGACCAGAGGGTGTGGTGCCCTCTGGTCCCCGCAGGAGGATGTGATGGGCTTCTTTGAATAATCTCACAAGCTGCCAGGGAGCAAGACCATTAGACTGAGGACCAGGGTGGGTGCATCTGGTCCAGTTGATAGGGGAATAGCCAGGTGGGTAACCTTCTCTGCTGCGTGGGGGCATATCTAGCAAGAGCAGGGACTCACAGCTAGACCCTTGGGGTACCATGAGGTTTAGCAATGTCAGGGCAGCACTTGAGATTTTAGGTCTTACAGTGCAGAGGTTACAGCTTTAATCCTCTTACGTAACCTACTCTGGTCCCCAAAGCTGGCTACAGAAGGATCATCTGGGAGGTTGTGAGAAACACAGGTTGCCTGTCCCCTGCACCTCCAAGGCCACACCCAAGACCGGCCTTATGTGTCCTGTCCCCTGCACCTCCGAGGCCACACCCAAGACCGGCCTTCTGTGTCCTGTCCCCTGCATGACCGGCCTTATGTGTCCTGCCCCTGCACCTCCGAGGCCACATCGAGGACTGGCCTTCTGTGTCCTGTCCCCTGCACCTCCGAGGCCACACCCAAGACCGGCCTTCTGTGTCCTGTCCCCTGCACCTCCGAGGCCACACCGAGGACCGGCCTTATGTGTCCTGTCCCCTGCACCTCCGAGGCCACACCCAAGACCGGCCTTCTGTGTCCTGTCCCCTGCATGACCGGCCTTATGTGTCCTGCCCCTGCACCTCCGAGGCCACATCGAGGACTGGCCTTCTGTGTCCTGTCCCCTGCACCTCCGAGGCCACACCCAAGACCGGCCTTCTGTGTCCTGTCCCCTGCACCTCCGAGGCCACACCGAGGACCGGCCTTCTGTGTCCTGTCCCCTGCACCTCTGAGGCCACACCCAGGACCGGCCTTCTGTGTCCTGTCCCCTGCACCTCCGAGGCCACACCCAGGACCGTCCTTCTGTGTCCTGTCCCCGTGCCTCTGAGGCCACACCCAGGACCGGCCTTCTGTGTCCTGTCCCCGTGCCTCTGAGGCCCAGGCTCCTCACAGTCTGCCCGTCCTCACTTGCCAGGGAAGGTTTGGAAGATGGCGCTCAAAGGGGCCCAGTGCAAAGAAGAAATTCCACTGAAATCTTAGGTTTTCTCCTAAAAGCTAATGAGGATAATTGACTTTAGGCCGTTAGACGTGTTTGGTCTGGTTTTAGGAGACACGTGGTGTTTAAAGTTGTGCTGGGTAATCTGGTGTCACCGCCCCACTGTGGCCTGTTTGCTCTCAGCTGACTAGCACAGATACCGCCGCGTTTCCTGGTGTATGCACAGGCCCCCAAATTCTCAGCCTCTCATCGCATAAAATGTTCTACTGTGAGTTTTTATGAGGAAAACAGAGAGAAAGAAAGATGGGATTTGCTGGTGTAGACACACAGAAGTTCACTGATAATGCATGCATGGCCATACGCCAGGACCTCTGAATAAAGCAAAACCAAACCCAAACAAAAACAAAGCACCCTGTCCCCATCATGCACTTGTCCCTCCAGGTAGAGGGTCCATGTCCGTCCGTCCATTAGAGCTGAGTATTGGGGTCAGCAGATGCCAGCGTAGGCTCCACCGAGGCCTGGGCCCTCCTGTCCCTGGCTGGTGCCCTTCCGCCCCGGCCCCCTGCCTCCTGGGCCTGGGCCTTGCCCGTGCTGGGCCTGACTCTGCTGGGCTGGGCTGGGCTGGGCTGGGTCTGCCTCTGCTGGGCTGGGCTGGGCAGGGCTGGGCAGGGCAGGGCAGGGCAGGGCAGGGCAGGGCAGGGCCTGCCTCTCCTGGGCTGGGCTGGGCTGGGCTGGGCTGGGCTGGGCAGGGCAGGGCAGGGCAGGGCCTGCCTCTGCTGGGCTGTGCTGTGCTGTGCTGTGCTGTGCTGGGCAGGGCAGGGCAGGGCAGGGCAGGGCAGGGCAGGGCAGGGCCTGCCTCTCCTGGGCTGGGCTGGGCTGGGCTGGGCTGGGCTGGGCAGGGCAGGGCAGGGCAGGGCAGGGCAGGGCCTGCCTCTGCTGGGCTGGGCTGGGTTGGGTTGGGCTGGGCTGGGCTGGGCTGGGCTGGGCTGGGCTGGGCTGGGCAGGGCAGGGCCTGCCTCTGCTGGGCTGGGCTGGGCAGGGCAGGGCCTGCCTCTGCTGGGCTGGGCTGGGTTGGGCTGGGCTGGGCTGGGCTGGGCTGGGCTGGGCTGGGCTGGGCTGGGCAGGGCAGGGCCTGCCTCTGCTGGGCTGGGCTGGGCAGGGCAGGGCCTGCCTCTGCTGGGCTGGGCTGGGTTGGGCTGGGCTGGGCTGGGCTGGGCTGGGCTGGGCTGGGCTGGGCAGGGCAGGGCAGGGCCTGCCTCTGCTGGGCTGGGCTGGGCAGGGCAGGGCAGGGCAGGGCAGGGCAGTGCAGGGCTGGGCAGGGCCTGCCTCTGCTGGGCTGGGCTGGGCTGGACTGGGCTGGGCAGGGCTGGGCTGGGCTGGGCTTGACTCAGCTTGACTCTGCTGGGCTGGGCTGGGCCTGCCTCTGCTGGGCTGGGCTGGGCTGGGCTTGACTCTACTGGGCTGGGCTTGACTCAGCTTGACTCTGCTGGGCTGGGCTGGGCCTGCCTCTGCTGGGCTGGGCTGGGCTTGACTCTACTGGGCTGGGCTGGGCCCGCCTCTGCTGGGCTGGGCTGGGCTGGGCTGGGCTGGGCTGGGCTGGGCTGGGCTAGGCTTGACTGGGCTGGGCTGGGCTGGGCTGGGTAGGGCCTGCCTTGGCTAGGGCCAGACCCTGGGTCCCCAGTGAGTATGGTACTGCAGAGCAGCACACGGTAGCCTGGCCTGCATGCCTCTGGGGTCCCACTGGCTGCTTGGGTTCCATCAGGCTCCATGAAGCGTCACTGTGGGACATAAGTGAGGCGGTCACCTCCTCCCTTGGCACCAGGCTTCTCGGGTTAGCCTCCACTGTTCTTACCATCCCCGCCATGTGCTTATTCATTGTCTGTCTTGTTGAATTGACCGTGTGTTACTGTATCTACTCCGCCCGCCTCTCCCTACATCTGGCCCCACAGGTGTGCAGCCCCAGCCTGCCGAGTGGGGGTTGCCAAGGAGTGTTGTTCTGGTCAGCCAAGGACAATGATAGTTTGGGGGAAGAGGTGACAGCGAGGAACAATGAGAACCAGAGTGAACCCAGCAAAGCCTCCTCATAGCCTGGAGGAGAGGGTGTCTGTGCTACAGGGTCCTGAAGCCCAGCCAGACTCGTGCTAAAGGTGAACATCTGGCAGACGCGGGACGGTGACAGCGTGGGCGCTCCAGTCCCCATATCTTCTTGCTTAGTGGGTGGAAGACCTTGTTCCTGAACAGCTGCAGGTTATCAGGTGCCTGAGTTAAAAACAAACCAGTAAATGATAGAACACTACCTTCTTTCTTGCATTTGTCTGTTTGCCATTTCTAGAACTTTCTTTGGGAGAACTGAAAACCCTGTGGAATTTTTCCGGTCACTTTTCAGGGCTCACCAATGGGAAGGTGAGCCTGGGAGGCAAGGGAGGTATACTTAGGGAGTAGGGTCAATGAAAAGATGAGTACAGAAAGAGGGCTCTTTGCGACACTTGTGTGGGCCCTGATTTTTTAACAAATCTGTGTGAGAAAGTCCTGATTTACTACCTGGTCGGTTAGGCAGCACCTGCTTGTTTTTCTGAAATCGGACCTACACTTCCCAGGCACACTCGTGGAACTCCGTGGGGTGGACTAGGGTGTGGTCATCCTGTGCTTCCTGCAGTGACACTTCCTGTATTCCAGCAACCTTGGAGGGTCCCGTGGCTCCTAAAGCTATATTTATGGGGTGTCAGTAGAGAGGTCTTAGGCAATTCAGGGATCTTAAACTGTTAGGTTGCTGCCCATTGCTACGTGGTGAGAAGGAAAGATTTTGTGGCTGATGTGAGGTGGTGCTGGCGGAAGGACGGCTGGTAGAGCCTGTTCTTTTCGGAGGCCCAGCTGTCTTCACGGATGCCCCCAGCGTGGAATCCAGAGGCGCCCGGCCCCTGGCCCAGGGACACGCCCACTTGCCCATTCTACTGTTTGGTCCGGGAGTGGGTGGGCATTTTCCTGGGTGAGGTGGAAGTCAGCCTTGGCAGCTGGCCCACTTGTTGCCCCCCTCTCCCTGTGCCCCTCCCTCTGGCGGGTCTGCCCTGAACCGGGCGAAAGGGCCCACACCTGTGGAGCCAGATGGACGTGGGTGCCAACCGATCCCCCCACAAGGCGTCCCTCAGTGCCGGCATTCTCATCTGTCAGACGGGAATGGTCCTCACCTTAACAGGCCGTGGCGTGTGAAGTACCCGACACGTGGCGTGGCCGCAACTGTCATCATCATCAGCGTCACCGGTCTTTTTCCTTAGAGTCCCTGGAACCTGAAGTCCTCCAGTACAGAAATTAGTCCTTTGCTCCACAGAGGACGTGGCTTGGGGCTCCCTGGTGGCTGGAGTGGGTGCCGAGGCAGGCTTGGGGATGGGAGCTGCGGAGCCCCTGACAGCCTTGGCCTGTGTCTGTCCCCCGCAGAGCCGGTGCACCGGCACCTGGAGCAGCACGAGGTGAAGTACCTGCAGTTTGCCTTCCGCTGGATGAACAACCTGCTGATGCGGGAGCTGCCGCTGCGCTGCGCCGTCCGCCTGTGGGACACCTACCAGGTGAGCTCTGCGCCCTCCTGGGGGCCGCCGAGGCGCCGGCCTCCACTGCCCCCCACCCGCCGAGACGCCGGCCTCCACTGCCCTCCCCCTCTGGGCTTCACTGCCCCCCACCTGCCGAGGCGCCGGCCTCCACTGCCCCCCACCTGCCGAGGTGCCGGCCTCCACTGCCCCCCACCTGCCGAGGCGCCGGCCTCCACTGCCCCCCGCCCGCCGAGGCACCACCCTCCACTGCCCCTGCCCACTGAGACTCCAGGCTCTACTGCCCCTCGCCTGCCGAGGTACTGGGCTCCACTGTCCCCCACCTGCCGAGGCGCCAGCCCCCTCTGCCCTGCCTGCCAAAGTCTGGGTGCTGTGCTTGGTTTTGCCCTCAAAGTGTCCTCTCAGTAGAAATACGGACTTTCTGTCTCTGGCGCACCTGTAACTTGATAGCTGTAAAACGGAGACGGGACTTTGCACTGTTCCAGTTATGGCTGGATGTGATTCCAGCTGTGAGGTTGTTGGCCGTGTCCCCAGGGCTGGCTCGCAGTGTCTGCCTGGGCACCGTCTGAGGAGTGTGGTCACTGATCTCCATAAGTCCAGTGTGAGTCCCAGCTGCTTCCGCCAAGAAAACTCACAGCCTCACCCCTCGTGTGCGTTCCGAGTTACTTGTCGTAATAAAGATCTTTAAAACGTCACTGGCAGACTCAGTGCAATACGGAAGGTACTTCCTCCACTAGTTTTGATGAAATTAATTTCGTCTGGAGATTGAATTTTCTGGAACAAGCCACCTTTGTTCCCTAGAGTGTCCCGTTACTTATTCTAGTGCCTTTTCATTTTGTTGGAGATGTTAGTCGAAGCCGCTGCCATGCTGGGGGAGTGTGTCCGCCAGCCCTTAATCATCAGTTGCAAATAGCAGGCATCATTCCGTGGGATTAGGAAAGAAATCTCTGCAGAGCCCTAAAGAACCAGGTGGCAGCTTCCCTTCTGTGCTTCAGGGTAGTCTACTGCAGCAAGCTCGTGTTCCCCGCCGGGGCTTTGGAGACATGGCGCTGCCTTTGCAGACGGGTGCTGGGGGTGGGCTTGGGGAGGGGTTGGGCAAGGGAGCCCCAGGGCAGGGGGCTTTCTGTAACACAGCCTAAGTCCCTGATGCTGGGCTAGGCTCCAGCATCGGAGCGTTGTGCTCGGACGGCACTGAAAACAGTGACAGAAGACTGGGGACCTTGGAGGGGCCAGAGAGGGCCTCGTTGTCTTTCTGCAGCCACTGCACCACTTGGGACTCCCTCCCCTCTCCTTCCACAAAAGGATTGTTGGTCTGGGTGATGCTTTCGTCCCACAGGACAGGGAGTGCTGACTGCTGGCTGTGCCCACCAGCCCCTTATTCTGAGCATGGTTTATAGGAACCATCTGGAATCACAACTGAGAGCCCTGTTCCTGATGTTCGGTCTTGTGCCCCACCTCAGGGTGTGGCTGTGCGTGTCTCTGCCATCCTGTCCTGTGGGCCGTGACTGTGCATGGCTCTGCTGTCCTGCATGTTGACCTCGCCTTTCTGTTCCGCAGCCTGCGTATCCAGTGGTGCTGACTGCAGACATTACTGCTCACCTCTAGACCAGCATCTGAGCCCCCTCTTTGTTTTTGCTTTTCCATGTACGTGGCAGCTGTAGAATTTCTGGCCAGTAGCCTTTGCTGGGATGTAAAGCCTTACCCTGGACGAACTGGTTCAAGCAGCCGTCAGTCTGATGCTATTGCCTGGTTTATGTTGTATTACAGAAAACAAATTTTAATATCCTGTAAATTGCAAACACTCCCTCTCATGATTGTTTAGACTGCTCAAGGCCCAGGCCCCGTCATTAAACACAGAGTTCCCTGTAATACTGTCCCCATTAAGGATAAATTAGGTGTTGAGTCAAGTGCATTTTGAGGAGCCAGAAAATGGATCTGCTTGTTGCTGGCCTGCACTACTTCGCTAAAACTCCTAACAGGTATTAAAACTTTAAGTACAATTGCGGCATCTTTATTGAGTTAATTTTCCCAAAATTAAATTTTGTCATGAATTGACTCATTTGCACCTCGGACTCACTCCTGAACTGACAGTACCCTGTCCGTAAACCTCTTCATATCTCAAAAATGGGGGGTATTTCTATTTTACAGGGTCAAGTAACCGTGAAATTGTATTGCATCTTTTGGCAATGAAAATGCGTAGTAATCATAGGATGGCAATAGGTGATTACTCTTCCCTAAACCAGAGTCTTTATTAGCAGGGCCATTACTTGTTCCAGTAACTCCTTATCCCCTTGCAAGTTAGCTTAAAACCCTCTTGGGACATGTGTCAACAATCCGCACGGCCCTGCCCCAGGCCTAGAATGAGGCGGGGCACCAAAACAAAGGGGATGCTTTGTCTCAGCATGAAATCCCAGAAGCACCCCCAAAGGAAAGGGGGACAGGCCCTGCTCTCGAGTGGCCTTGTAGAGGCGCGTACTAGGTGTTGGGCACCTCATGGGCAGGGCATGGCGGGTGGTTCTGCCTCCCAGGAAATGCTCAGCCTGTGAGACCTAGCTGCAGAGCCGTCCCTCAAACACCCATGCCAGCCCTGTCTTTGCCCCGTCCCTGCCTGTAGGAGGGCACATTTCCTGCCCTGAGCTGACTGTGCTACCTTGAAGGAGACGGAAGCCCCTAGGCCTGCTGTGTGTGTTGTTGGCCCGCACCGGAGAGTCAAGTGGACCATTGCCTCCGTTCAGTGTCCTCAGGGAATCCAGATACATTTTGGAATCAGCTTGTCTGTTGTTGTTGTTAGGTGCCGTTGAGTCGGTTCAGACCCGTAGGGGACCCCATCTACCACAGAACAAAGCACTGCCTCGTCCTCCGCCATCCTCACGATCATTGCTGTGCTTGAGCCCATTGTTGCAGCCACTGTGTCAGTCCATCTCGTTGAGGGTCTTCCTCTTTTCTGCTGACCTTCTACTTTACCAAGCAGGATGTGCATGTATGTGGGTGTATATGCATATACATGTGTGTACGTGTGTGCATGTGGGTGTACGTGCACGTACGTGTGTGTACATGGGTGTATGCGTGTGTACATGTGTGTACATACGTGTATGTGGGTGTACGTGCATGTGTGTGGGTGTATGTGGGTGTATGTGTGTGTTACGTGGGTGTACGTCTGTGTACACGTATGTATGTGTGCCCACGACCTCTTCTTCAGAGGAAGGCTTCCAAACAGAAGGCCCTTTCCAGCACACTAATGAACTCATGAGCTGGACACTAGACTGGTTCCAACAAGTGGGGTTCAGGTGGAGCTGGGTCCCCGCAGCTTTGGTGTGGGTCACCTGAGCTGGCACATCCGAGAACAGCTTGGGGCTCTGCCGTGGACTGGTCCCCAATCCCTCACTGTCATCTATACACCACCGACAGCACCAGGCTCTCTGGCCATTTAGAAGGGGTTCCGCGCTGCATTTGTGCTGTGAGCGGACGGCAGCCGCATTGAGTTCTGTGGTGTCCACCCTCCTAGGGGTTCCTGCGTGGCCTGCTGTGTCCCTCGCTGTGGGCCCAGGCACACCCGCAGTGACTGGCCGTGGGAGGTGCCCAGGGCAGCCCACTGAGCAAATGTAGAGCTGGGAGCAGCAGGGGCCCCCATCCTGCACATGAGAGCAGAGGACTGAAGGTTTGGCCCGGGGGGAGAGCAGCTGGACACGCACGTGCCCTCCCACCCCTCCGTCTGAAGACTCTGGATTGGGACTGGAGGCTCCAGATGCAGAACTGGGGTCTGCAGGCAGAAATCACAGGGCTTGATAGTCAGAATGTAATCGCTGTGACAGGGCGAGGTCCTCCCTGAGGGGGTGTCCCCCCGCCTTGGCCAAGTCTCTGTTGAGGGAGTCAGAGTGTCCAGCCTGAGTCGATGGTCTCCAAGGATCCCGTCAGCCTGAGCCTGGATCAAGATTCCTGACCAGGGGCAGTGTGGGCAGCCGGTTGGGCCACTGGGCCTACAGGCTGCCCTGCGGCTTGTTCTGTGGGAGCT
This sequence comes from Dugong dugon, assembly GCA_030035585.1. Taxonomy (NCBI): domain Eukaryota; kingdom Metazoa; phylum Chordata; class Mammalia; order Sirenia; family Dugongidae; genus Dugong; species Dugong dugon. The sequence goes on along the minus strand of CM057465.1, from coordinate 4,658,949 downwards.
GGAGGTCACACTGGGGTAACGCTGGAGGTTACGCTGAGGGTAGTGCTGTGTCACGTTTTTACTAAGCCCTGAAACAATGTATTCATGGACATTTTATCTGTGATCTGACCTTGAGCCCCTCCTCTGACTTCCTTAGGCCTCTGGACAGAGGTCAAGACCTTTCCTGAGGGAATCCGGACTCCTCCTGAGATACCAGGGGGCTTGGCCTCCTTCCCTGAGGACAGGGATCCCCTGAAGGCAGAGGGCAGGATGGGGCAGCAGGCCATGCGAGCCCCTCACCCCGCAGCAGAGGTCTCTGCGCTCCGAGGCAGCCCTGCCCCTGGGAAACACGCGTCACCTGGGGGGTCACAGACAGGGTGAGGGAGGGAAGGGGACATGCAGAGAATGTTCATGAAGCCTGCACGTTAGTAAGAAAGTGCACTTCCAGGGGAGTTACTAAATCATGTCTTCACGGCCGGCCGTGGTCCTAGAAAGTGGGACACAGCGGTGTGCTGAGAACTTGGACAAGAAGCGCAGCCTTCACGGAGCCCCCGGCCCTTTGGCCAGGATGTTGGCTCTTTGCTGGCCTTGGTTACAGCACAGTGTGGGAGCAGCCTTCTCTGGGACCCCCAGTGGGTGTGCTGCAGGGGACTCATTGTTCGGCCAGGGAGGCTGGATGAGGGGTGGCCGACAAATTGTTAGCACTTACTGCGCCCGCTGCAGACCACTCCCCTGTGCTCCAGTGGCACCCCACACCCCCAGGGCATATCTGCATTTGTTCTCATGGTGATTAATGTTGCTGGTGTCCCCACCTGTCCCCTCCACAGTGAGTACATCTGATACTCTGCTCACCCAGTGCAGGGTGGACACAGAGTGGTGTCACCGGGCGGGGGGACAGGTGCAGAAGCCCCAGCCAGGATGGGGTGGACATCCCTCCACTCCAGTGGGCCTCTGCACTGCCTGTTCTGGCCCTTGATTTATGGACTCTGCTCTCAGGTCTGGCGAGCACAGTAATTACCGTCTTCATCCTGATGTGCTCTGGGGGAAATTAAAAGAGTAAAAGGTAACCTGTGGATTGCTTCCAGGAGCTCAGCCTGTATGTCTCAGCACAAGGAATAGTCCCCAGGATTCCAGTCCACTTCTCTGTGACCTTTAGTTAATGGCCACGAGGACGAGGCAGATGATCCCCGGACCCCTGGTGTGGCCGTGCAGGGATCAACGAGGGATGTTGGGCTTCTCCTCCCTGGACCCTTGGTGACCAGGCTTAGGGATACCAGGATCGCTGTTGGCTTCCTTTTCTATTTGAGTATTAAAACTTTCAGATAGTAACCTTCTAGCTTCTTGGCAGACCTCTCTGTACTTAACTGTTGAATACACAGAAGCTGCCAAAGAGAAGCTTGTTTGAATATCTGTATGTCCTAGACAGAGGGACCATCACAAGTGCTAACGGCCCTGATTTACCCAGTGTTGTCAAGTCGATTCTGACTCATAGCGACCCTACAGGACAGAGTAGAACTGCCTTATAGGGTTTCCAAGGCTGTGATCTTTATGGAAGCCGACTGCCACATCTTTCTGTTTTTAAAAACATCATTGTGATCAAACATTATATAACATTTTATTCTCTGCTTTTGCCACGTTGTTTTATCGTAGCGTTTTTCCTATGTGAGTTCACAGTCTTTATAACCATTGTTTTAAGTGTTGGTATAATAGTCTGCCCTGTGGCTGTGTTATTATCATACTTAAGTGTAGTGGGGCAATTTTTTAGTGTAATTATGTCTGTGATGTGGCTTCTTTATGCTGACAGCATCTTTCATATTTAGAAATAGTCCCTCCAGACAGTCTCAGGAGCGGAGCTGCGAGGTGAGTGGGTATGACCGTCTTTGAAGTGCCTGGTGCAGATTGCCGGGTCGCTCTGCAGGGTCACTGTGCTGGTTTGTTCTACCACCAGTGACGTGGGAGGGATCGTTTCTTCACCTTCACCCCATCCAGCATTTGGCCTAAAATCATTTTCCCTAATTGATTTATCAGTAGTTGGTAACACGTCTATTTTTATTTCTTTATTGTTGTTGTTAGGTGCCATTGAGTTGGTTCTGGCTCATAGCAACCCCGTGTACAACAGAACGAAACACTGGCCTGTCCTGCGCCGTCCTCACAGTCCTTGTTATGCTTGAGCCATTGTTGCAGCCACTGTGTCGGTCCATCTCGGTGAGGGTCTTCCTCTTTTTCGCTGACCCTCTACTTTACCAAGCATGATGTCCTTCTCCAGGGACTGGTCCCTCCTGATAACATGTCCAGAGTATGTGAGACATAGCCTCGCCATCTTTGTTTCTGAGAAGCACTCTGGTTGTACTTCTTTCAAGACAGATTTGTTCCTTCTTCTGGCAGTCCATGGGATAATCAGTATTCTTCACCAACACCATAATTCAAAGGCATCAATTCTTCTTTAGTCTTCCTTACTAATTATCCTTCTTTCTCATATATCTGACGCAATTGAAAATACCATGGCTTGGGTCAGGCACACCTTAGTGCTCAAAATGACATCTTTGCTTTTTAATGCTTTAAAGAGGTCTTCTGCAGCAGATTTGCCCAGTGCAATGTGTCTTTTAATGTCTTGACTGCTGCTTCCATGGGCATTGATTGTGGATCCAAGTAAAATGAAATCCTTGACAACTTCAGTCTTTTCCCCATTTATTGTGACGTTGCTTATTGGTCCAGTTGTGAGGGTTTTTGTTTTATGTTGAAGTGTAATCCATACTGAAGGTTGTGGTCTTTGATCCTCATCAGTAAGTGCTGTGATGCGGAACAGGTTTCAGTGGAGCTTCCAGACTGAAATGGAGTAGGAAGAAAGGCCTGGAGATCAGCTTCCTAAAATCAGCCAGCGAAAACCCTATGGAGCACAGTAGTCTGACCCCATTTGCATGGGGTCACTATGAGTCCGAGGCCAACTTGAAGGCAGCTAACAATATAGTCTTTTAAAGAATATGTAAATGTGCATTTTTTAACTCTTGACACCCAGAGTGTGGGAACTGAAGACCTCTTTTTCCATCGTGAACTAATTTGACCGAAAGGCCTGTGTTATTCCTGCCTAAGCCCTGGCAGCCCCCCACCCCCGCGTGTGTCCAGGCCCATTGGCACCTTGGCTGCAGCGCGGCAGGTTTTCCTGACATTCGTAAGTCACAGGAATAGGAGCAGCACCTGTGACTCACTATGCCGTTTACGCCTCGTGCGTCTCTTTCCTGTCCGGCTGCAGGGGGTGCTGTGTGCTCCTGGGCGTGAGCATCTGGAAGCAGTGAGGGTCTGCTGACCTCCAGGGAACCACACGTGCGATGGGTGTCTGGTCTCTTTGTGGGACCCTGGGGGCTCGGGGGCTCTGGAAAGGAGACTCATTTGGACAGGACTGTAGCTGTTTGCGTGCTTTTTGCATCTCTTGGCTCAGCTTATCATAAAAACCCAGTCACAGCAGCCAGTTCCCCAGGCATTCCTAGCAAGTGGAATCGGGCTCCTTTAAGCCTTTGCTGGTATGGTTAGCTGATGGTTGGGCAGGCCAGTAATTACCAAGTTACAGAGCAGGGAGGTGCCGTGGGGAAGGGCGGGTGGTGTGGTGATAACCCAGCTCAGAGGGGGCCTCCCTGGAAGCCCCCCAACTGTTAAGCGTGCAGCTGGCTCTGGCCCCTCACCAGCACAGGGCATCTCCGGGCCCCTTGTTGGGACAGAGGCAGAAGGAGGTCATCACTCACGTTGCACTGTTAGAGGCCTATCTCTGCCCACTGAGGATGTGCTTCCTGAAACCCATTCTCGTCGAGGTGATTCTGACTCCCAGCGACCCTGCAGGACAGAGTAGAACTGCCTGATAGGGTTCCCAAGGCTGTAATCTTTATGGGAGCAGACTGCCACATCTTTCTCCCACCACCCTCGAAATGACATTCACGGTTGGTGGAGAGCATCTTTGGAATCTCTCAACTGAACTCCTCAAGGGTGTGAAGCCACGTTCCTCCCTGTCATGGCAACTTTCTGGAAACGTGGTCCTCTGGAGAACCTCAGACGCTGTCATCCCCTTTGGGACAGACGGAGAAAGGCCTGCCTCTGCTTTCTGAGGCACTCCAGTGGCAGGGCCCTCTTCCTTCTCCGCTCAGCTCTGTCCTTGCCCCGATGTGCTCCCGCATCTTGCTGTGCTCCTGGGCTCCCTCAGGACAGCGTCCTGCCCTGCCATCCTCGCTACCGCAGCCCTCAACTGAGCGCCTTCTGCTTGCAGATGCCCGCCCAGAAGCTAAGCATTACATGGATGGCGACAGCCCTTCACGACAGGCTTCAGACAGACTGAGATCCGTCCACAAGCGTTTAGTTTTGTCTGTTCTAGAATTTTACCTAAGTGGAATCGCACAGTATGTGCTCTTTTCGGTCTGGCTTCGTTTGCTCTTTATCATCTGGGATACATCCACGTTTTTGTGTTATCAATAGTTTGTACTCTTCCATGGCTGAGTAATATTTCACCCCACTTGGTAAAGCGGAGGGTCCGCGAAAAAGAGGAAGACCCTCGACGACATGGATTGACACAGTGGCTGCAGCAGTGGGCTCAAGTGTAACGATGATTGTGAGGCTGGCACAGGACGGGGCAGTGTTAGGTTCCGTGGTGCACAGGGGCGCTGTGAGTCGGAGCTGACTTGACAGCACCTGACAACAGCAACACCTCGTCAATGGCAGTACCACAGCGTAGCTGTTGACGGGCACCGCTCTGTGTCCAGTTTGGGCTTTGTTGACCCACAGGCTGCCGTGAGCACTCCTGTCCAGTTTCTGTATAGACACAGGCTTTCGTCCCTCTTGAATGAATACCTGGGAGTGGAATGGCTGCAATGTGAGGTTGGCGCATGTAGGGTTAACTTTCTGAGATGCTGCCAACATTGTCCGAAGCGGCTCGGCCGTCTTACAGTCGCGCTGGCCCTGAATGTCCAGTGAGCGCCCTCCACATCTGGCCCTGGACTCTAACAGTCACACCAAGATGGCGCGTGGAACGCGGACGTGACTCTGGTGGTGACCCAAACACCCAGAGCTGTCAAGCTTCTTCAGCGCTTAGGACAGGAGTGCTCCGTGGTCCCGCGTCTGGCTAAACCTTTAGCATTGTGTGGCTCTGCATCATGGAGTCTTGAACCCAAGCCACAGCCACCTGGTAAGGAAGAGAGAACACTTTCTAAGGGGTCCTTCCCTCCCAGTCATCAGGCTGCTTTCCTCCCTGTCTCGAAGTTAGAAAGGATGACAAGGGAGGCCCCCCTCCCCTTTTTGCCATCAAGCAGAACCTGTGGTAATCCTATGGCTGTGACTCTCAGATGGGCCCCCAGCCCCCACGGGCCCACTGAGTCAGAGCCTCTGGGCGCGGGCCCAGTTGTCTGTATTTTAACAGACCTCCCGGTTCCAGGTGATTCTGATGCAGCTGCGTTGGAGGCCGCCACTCTATGGGATGGCAGAGAGGACAAGAGGGGTTTCTGCACACCAGCGTCCCCGTTTCTGGCAGCCACAGAAACGGCCCCTGGTCAGGTGTGGTTGGCCAATGCAGGGTCAAGCCAAGCGCCTCCTGCAGGGTTTTCCAGGCCTTAAATGTGCTCAGACTCATCGGACCTTCCAAGGTGGGGAGGGGAGGGGCAGGTGGTCCCTCACACTTAGTGACTGTGGTGCTTAGGCCAGTGGTCAGTGCAGCCCACCGTGAGGCGCTGTGCTCTGAGATAGCTGGGCCGCAGACTTGCTAAGTGGATGCTCCGATGCTCCTCTGTCCCGGACCCCAGGAGGCTTCCTTCCTGTCTCTGTTGCTGTCACTGTGCTGGGCAGGGCTGGTCTGTCTCCAGGAGCCCCGCACTCTCTACTGAGCTGGTGTCCCCTGGGCCTCGTGTCCACTCACCTGTTGGGGGGGGTGGGGGTACTGACAGTATTGAAGTTCGAGATAATAACAATAAGAGTTTTTCTCAGAGTGAATGTTTGGTTGAAGCACCAGCAGAAGATAAAAATGATGATTTTCTTCATATCCATTGATAAACTGGCCTGCACCCATGCCTGATGTGGTCCCAGCCCTGGGCCTTTGCTTAGTCCTCCATTGCCAGGCATAGCAGCCCCTGGGACCCCCACGGGAGCAGGGCTCTATCCTGCCCTCCCCACAGGCACTTTGGGCTCTGGCCCAGCTCCTCTCCACTGGTGAGGCCTTGGCCCCCCACCTCCTCCGGGGGTCTTCCTTCCCAGTGGGCAAGCCCTTTCCTGGGGCCTTTCTGCTCCCTCTCACCCAGCAAAGCAAGTGGGCCACACACACAGAAATATCTAAATATGAATTAAGGCTAAATTAGTAAGAAAGTATTGCAAGTCTTCATTGCTTGAATATTACAAAATGGGAATATACATATGCAAATGCAGTTTAATCAGCCCCATTCTCACCTTTCAGCATTCAGCTGATTAGTGCTTCCTGGGGGGCAGAGGGGGTGCCCAGGGGAGCATCTCTGTCCTCCCACCCAACCTGGCCAGGCTTTGTCACTTTGCAGAGAATGACTCCAAGCTGTAAGTTCCTAATTGTTCCGCTTGGCTGACTGTCAGGCCATTTTACAGATCTTTACATTATGTTCCTGCTTCGTTGGAGGCAGCGTGATAGCAGAAATGGTAGCAGGTGTGTCCATGGGGCCTGAGTTCACGTCTATACTTCCCAGCTGTGGTAGAATGGCCTTGAGGGCCCTCAGCCCAGCCTGAGCCTCGTGGTCCTCAGTGTAATGGGATGGGTACCTGCCGCTGGGCTGTGGGGTGCTCAGAGCACAGCTCCTGGCACACAAGCGCCCTGTGTATTCTGTGGAAGACGACTGTCTTAGTCAGCTAGTGCTGCTATAACAGAAGTACCACAGGTGGATGGCTTTGACAAAGAGAAGTTTATTCTCCTACAGTCTAGTAGGCTAAAGTCCAAATTAAGGGTGTCAGCTCCAGGGGAAGGCTTTCTCTCTCTGTCGGCTCTGGAGGAAGGTCCTTCTCATCAATCTCCCCCGGACTAGGAGCTTCTCTGCGCAGGAACCCCAGGTCCAAAGGACACGCTCTGCTCCCAGCACTGCTTTCTTGGTGGTATGAGGTCCCCAACTCTCTGCTTGCTTCCCTTTCCTTTGGTCTCTTGTAAGATAAAAGGTGGTACAGGCCACACCCCAGGGAAACTCCCTTTACATTGGATCAGGGATGTGATCTGGGTAAGGGTGTTACAATCCCACCCTAATTCTCTTTAACATAAAACTGCAATCACAAAATGGGGGACAACCACACAATACTGGGAATCATGGCCCAGCCAAATTGATACACACATTTTTGGGGGAACATAATCCAGTCCATGACAGCAGTGAAGCGATGCGAGGAGCAGGCTTATGCCCCCCATGTTGGCTCCGCCCCGTGCTGGGTTTGTGGCTGTGGTTGATAGTGAGGCTCCCGGCCCCCTTTCCCCCCAGCTCTGAGATAGCGGTCATTGCTGAGACCACATTGCAGGGCTGGGCTGAGTGTCCACGAGGGCTTCTCATGCTGGGCAGCACTCTGCCCTCTGGAACCCTCTGGAATCCTACCGCTCAGGTGTGAGAACCTCTCACACATGGAGTCACCACACCCACCCTCCTGCCTCTGAGCTCCAGACTGGGAGGCAGCCCTTGGGAATGAAGGTGACACCTGGCCTAACAACCCTGGAAGACCAGCCTGCAGGCATCTGGGGTGCTCACCCAGGGGTGGCCCCCTCCTCCAGGAAGAACAGCCTTACCCCTCTGCTCAGCCTTCACAATAGCCCCTTGGGGTGCCTGGATGTATTTGGGGAAAGTTGGGGCCCCTCCAGACAGGTCTGGTGTCCCCCAACGACGCGTGCTCCTGGCTGAGCAGCTGCTGTCCCCTGGGGGCCGGGCCCTCCCTGTTGTCACGCAGAGCCAGCTGGCTGCTCCTGGGCAGGGCTGTCCACGGGAAGCCACTCTGCTTTGGAAAGGGGGGTTAGGAACATTGAAACCCCTGTCGAGTGTCTGTGCAGACCGGCTCTTGTGCTCAGTCTGGTTAATGTCAGGAGGGATTAAATGCTTCGCACTGACCCATCTCCTGATGGCATCTTGTTTTAAGTAAAGAGATGGCGTACGTTTTCAGAAAAAAAGTGTTCCTTTCCTCATTGATGTGAATGCACCATCATCAAACCACTAGGACTGGGCCTGCCCTGCCCAGCAGTGGACACAGCTCGGGCAGCCCCGCGGTCCCCCTGGGTCCTGCCATGGTGGCCACCACCCCGAGTCCCAGGAGCACCTGGGTTTCCCCAACTCCGCGAGAGTCTCTTCTGCTAGTTTCGTCCCCTTTATGCTCAGAACCTCGACTCGTTAAGGTGTCAGGAATGTGCGTCTTTTAATTTCACCAAGAATAAATGTTAACTCTAGCGGTGTCTTTCATTTCCTCCTGCTGCTGACAGTGTCTCTTGAAAAACGTACTGTATACTCTCATCGCCGTCATTACAGAGTCAGACGGACCGACGCGCTCTGAAGCGAGAGGAATCGCAGTTGTAAACCCCGGTTTCTGTGAGTCTCTCTCTGGCTCCTCACCAACGTCAGGGAAGAGTTAAGAAGTCCCGACTCCGGTTTCAGAGCTGACTGTGCACAGGGGTGTCCTCTCTGAGTGGAAGCAGAAAGTGAGACCCTCTCAGGGGCGCCCTGCCTCCAGCTGGGCCCCTCTGGGACCTCCTTCTGTGGGAGGCCTTGTTCTCTCCCCATCCTCCTGTCCTGTCCTTTGGGGGCAGGGGTGTCAAGAAGTAAATATTGTTAAAAATTTCATTTTAATGCTGCTGCTGCTCTGTGAAGACTTTGTTGTTGTTAGGTGCCATGGAGTCAATTCCGACTCATGCGACCCTATAGGACAGAGTAGAACTGCCCCATAGGGTTTCCAAGGAGTGGCTGGTGGATTCAAACTGCTGACCTTTTGGTTAGTGGCCAAGCTCTTAATCACTGCGCCACCAGGGCTCCACCTAGCATGTCTTCCCATTAAAACAGAAACCCAAACCCACTGCTGAGTCAATTCTCACTCCTGGTGACCCCGTGTGTTACAGAGTAGAAGTGCTCCATTGGGTTTTCATGTCTGTCATCTTACCGAAAGGAGCCTTGGTGGTGCAATGGTTAAGCACTCGGCTGCTAACCAAAAACTTGGCATTTTGAACCCGCCCAGCAGCTCTGCAGGAGAAAAGACCTGGGAATCTGTTCCCTTAAAGAGTACATCCAAGAAACCCTATAGGGCGGTTCTGCTCTGTCGCGTGGAGTTGCTATGAGGTGGGATCGCCCTGATGGCATACAGCAACAGTCTGATAGTCCCAAGTGGATTTCCAGGCCTTTCTTCCACAGTGCCGCTGGGTGGCTTTGAACCTTCAACCTTTCGGTTAGCAGCTGTGTGCAAACCATTTGCGCCACCCAGGGACCTTCAGTGGGTTGAGCTGAGTCTCTGGTGGAGACCAAAGGGGCCATATCCTGAGATTTTCTGTTTTATTTTAGGAGGCCAACAGGTTAAAGGCCACTTAGTCTCTGCCCTTCGCCTGCGTCTGATTCCAAACACACAAAGGGAAGGATCCACCCCAGGCTGCTCTGTCTAGAGCCTGGCCCCCGGACGAAGCCAGCCCTCCTGCTGCCCGTCGCGTCCTCTTTCCCTCCCTGCTGCTGGGAAGCGGGCATGCTCCTTCTTCATTATTATTATTTGTTAAGCAAACATGTTCATGAAAAACCCACCATTGTGGCTTTCCAACAACATTTTGGGATCTAAGCCCCTGGCAGTTAAATAAACCAAGGTATACATGTTGAAAGGTGTCCTGGTAGCGCAGTGGTTAAGCACTTGGCTGCTAACCAAAAGGTCGGTGGTTCGAACCCACCCGGCAGCTCCACAGGGTAAAGACCTGGTGATCTGCTCCTGTAAAGATTACAGTCTTGGAAACCCTATGGGGCTGTTCTGCTCTGTCCTATAGGGTTTCTATGAGTTGGAATTGACTTGATGGCAATGGATTGCTTTTAACCTTTGCAGAAACAGACGATCATATCTTTTGCCCATGGAGCAGCTGGTGGGTTTGAACCATTGTCCTTTTGGTTAGCAGCCAAGCACTTTAATCTAAGTTTTGGTTACGAGCTCAGGCTGCTAACCAAAAGGTCAACAGTTTGAATCCACCAGCTGCTTCTTAGAAACCCTATGGAGCAGTTCTAGTTTGTTATATAGGGTCGCTATGAGTCAGAATCAACTCGACAGCAATGGATTATACCTTATAAGACAGAGTAGAACTGCCCCGTATTGTTTCCAAGGCTGTAATCCTTACGGAAGCAGACTGCCACCTTGTTGTCTCAAGGAACAGCTGGTAGCGTTGAACCACCGACCTTTCAGTTCGCAGCTAAGTGCTTAACCTCTGCGCAGCCGAGCTGTCTGTCTCCCAGGGACTCCCGAGGCAGAAGGAACCACCGTCACATCAGGTCTGGGTTTGCATTAATAAGTCTTCCCTCCTCATTTATTCAGCTGGTCATGAAGAGGTGGCTCCGCAGGGGACCCAGGGAACAAAGCGGTGGCAGTAACATTCCAGAGGATTGATGGGTTTTTGAACCTTTCTGAACAGTTTCTCTTCGTGTCTGCCTCCGGGAGTCCTAGTACAATCAGTCCCTGAGCGGTGGAGCCAAGGACAGAGACGCGCCCTCCTTAGGGCTGCTGAGGGGCTGCAGACTGGGCGACATGCGCTTGTCTGTCCTGTTAGGGATCAGGACAGTGGAGGGACGTCGTGAGGGATGGTCTGGGACAGACAGAAGTGCTTGGGGTGCCTGAGCCTCGGAAGGACCATGGTTTGAACGAAACAAACTAAGAGCAGAAATGCACCCTGTGCTCTGCTCATCCTTTGATCAGCTGAGCTGCCTGGGGAGGTGGACAGACACTGCCAGACTTGCTGTCTCATCCGTCTGTCCGTCTGTCCGTCTTTTCATGTGTGATGAAGCAGTCCCAGCACTGTGTGCTGGAAGCGAAGATGAGTGAGTGTCGCCCCTGCCTTGGAGGCCTTCAGTTCAGTGGGGCTGCCGAGTATCCACACCTGGCCGCGGGCAGTGATGAGTACCAGGCGGGCACCTGGCCACGGGCGGTGATGAGTACCAGGCGGACACCTGGCCGCGGGCGGTGATGAGTACCAGGCGGGCACCTGGCCGCGGGCGGTGATGAGTACCAGGCGGGCACCTGGCCGCGGGCGGTGATGAGTACCAGGCGGGCACCTGGCCGCGGGCGGTGATGAGTACCAGGCGGACACCTGGCCACGGGCATTGATGAGTGCAGAATAACACACTGTGCTGGCTGGACCATGGGCAGTACCAAGTGTCAGGCAGACACCTGGGCCGCAGGTAGTACCAAGTGTCGGGCAGACGCCTGGGCCGCAGGTAGTACCAAGTGTCGGGGAGCGACCTGGGCCGCAGGTAGTACCAAGTGTCGGGCAGCCACCTGGGCCGCAGGTAGTACCAAGTGTCGGGAAGACACCTGGGCCGCAGGTAGTACCAAGTGTCGGGCAGACACTGGGCCGCAGGTAGTACCAAGTGTCGGGAAGACACCTGGCCGCAGGTAGTACCAAGTGTCGGGCAGACACCTGGGTCGTAGGTAGTACAAGTGTCGGGCAGACACCTGGCCACAGGCAGGCTCTGATCCTGGCCTGTGCCCTTCCTTTGTGAGCCGGTGGTGGTGGCCCTGGTGGGCAGGAGTCCAGCGTGGGGAGCCAGGCCACCCCTCTCCACAGGGAGCTTCTACTAGGGCAGGTACCTGCTGTGGGCCCCAGTGGCCGCTGGCCTGGTGGCCCCTCCGCATGACCCACAGTCTGGAGAGGAGAGCTGCTGTTGGCGCTTCTTCCCTCCCCTCCGTCAAGGAGATCAAGCCGGCATCCATGGGCCCCACCCAGGAACAGTGTGTCCTTCTCTGACATCCCTGCAGCAGTTGTGTGGGACCGAGACACCAGAGATGATGCCGTCCCTTCCAGGGTGGACCCCCCTGTGGGTCATCATTTAAGGGAGAGCATCTGCCTCTCAACAGGGCTTTTCCGTGGCCACAATCTGCCAGATCACCTCATCAAGTGGAGGTATGGGGTGCCGTTGCGATACCCGTGACGTCGCTATACCTGGGCAGAAGCTGCTGTGGTGCTCCCTTCATGGACTTGTGTGGTGGTGAAATGTGGTAATTGATGACTGTCTGTGAAATGGATGGGATTGTGTCATCTTTAACGAGCTAACGATTTCATGCCCCAATCTCAGCAGTGCTGTGGTTGAGAATAAAAGGAGACGTGCAGATGAGGCCAGGGGTCCGATGGTGAGGGAGACAATGCCGGCAGCCTCGTTATTGTGCCCATTAATTAATTCCCAGCCCCCAGATTCCCTGGGAATGAACTGGAAAAATAATTAAAATGATACATGAGGTAAGGAGTTTTGAAATTCAAAAGGTGAAGATGCAAATTAGTTTAATACGTAATTAGACATATTATTTGTGACTGTACATTTTTTTAAGTGTGGCTCACTGAGGCAAGAGAGCCCTGTTTTTAGTCCAGGATAGTTAATAAATCCCGTCTGGGGCTGTTTTTCAACTCATGAAGGCTCATAAATTTTCTTAATAACATTAAGCGGCTGATTATATTGTACATTGTTGAAATAACCCTGTTGCAAAACCTAATAATGTAACAAAAGTTGCAGAAGCAAGTTTTTATAGGAGTTAATTCCACTAAATTACCAACTGAAATTTTGGGCATTGAGATCAAACTGAGAGTTTCAGCAAAGAATCTCCAGGTTCCCATGTATTTTTGTTGTAAATTGGATCCAGAACATGAGTCTTGGAAACCAACCCACCCTTGGTGTGAGTAGTCAGGATGGGACGTCACCCCGACCCAGGCCCAGTCCTGTGAGTGACCTCTCAGGCGGGTCTGTCCTGCTGGAGCGTTTATTTCTTCTGTCATGGTCTCTCTGTGCAGCCTCAGCCCTGCACGCGCTGTGGCACGTGTCAGACCCATGCGTTATTGTTGGATCAACCTCTGCGCATGCAAATATGTTTGGATTCCATCAAGTCTCAGCTCCTGAACATTGTCCTCACCAGCGTCACGCCCGTTGTTTGGACGAACCAGAGTCAGCCTAACCACTGTAGTGCTGTTGACTTATGGTTTTTGCTGCCATTCCCTACTATTTTGAATTATATACTTAAGATGACCCAGTGATTCCGTTTCTGGGAATCTAAGGGCATAAACATTTTGTAAGGTTATTGGTATTAAAGTGACAGGCTTGTATGTAAAGGTTTGAACCCCATACTTTGACTTTTTTTTTTTTTTAAATGAGTAGCTGATATCCCAAACTACTGGAGAAAAATAAAAACGGTAGTTGTTGTTGTTACTAGTTGCTATCAATTCAGCTCCAGCTCATGGCGACCTTGTGTGTAATAGAGTGGAACGTTGCCTGTGCCATCTGCATGATCACTGGTGTGTCTGAGCCCATTGAGCCCATTGGCTGATGTGTCAGTCCATTGGCTGTTGTGTCAGCCCATCTCACTGGAAGTTTTCCTTGTTTTCACTGACCTTCTACTTTACTAAGCATGATGGCTTTTTCTAGTGATTGCTCTTTCCTAACGAGGTGTCCAAAGTAAGCGAGCCGAAGTCTCACCTTCCTTGCTTCTAAGGAGCATTCTGGTTGTATTTCTTGTAAGACAGATTTGTTCATTCTTCTGGCAGCCCATGGGATATTCAGTATTCTCTGCCAACACCATTATTCAAAGACATCAATTCTTCTTCAGTCTTCCTTATTCATTGTCCAGCTTTGGCATGCCTATGAGGCGATTGAAAGACCATGGCTTGGGTCAGACACCTTTTGCAGCAGAGAGTGACCACTTTTTCAGGGCACACCATGCCCCAGTCACTGATGTAAACCTCGCACATCAGCCCATATAATCCTCCTGGTAACCTCATAGGGTGCATGGTGTTACCCCTTACTCTACAGTTGAAGCAGCTGAAGCTTAAACCAAACCCGTTGCCTTCGAGTTGATTCCGACTCATAGTGACAGTATAGAACAGAGTAGAACTGCCCCATAGGGTTTCCGAGGAGCGCCTAGTGGATTTGAACTGCCAGCCTTTTGGTTAGCAGCCATAGCTCTTAACCACTACGCCACTAGGGTTTCCAGCTGAAGCTTTGTTGTTGTTGTTGTTAGGTGCCGTCGGATCAGTTCCAGCTCATAGCGACCCCATGCACAACAGAATGAAACACTGCCTGGTCCTTCGCCATCCTCACAGTTGTTGCTGTGCTTGAGCCCATTGTTGTAGTCACTGTGTCAGTCCATCTCTTTGAGGGTCTTCTCTTTTTTGCTGACCTTCTGTTTTTTCAGGAATGCTGTCCTTCTCCAGGGACTGATCCCTCCTGATAACATGTCCAAAGTATGTGAGATGTAGTCTCGCCATCCTCGCTTCTAAGGAGCACTCTGGTTGTACTTCTTCCAAGAGAGATTTGTTCATTCTTTTGACAGTCCATGGTATATTCAATATTCTTCACCAACACCAGAACTCAAAGGAATCAGTTCTTCCGTCTTCCTTATTCATTGTCCAGCTTTTGCCTGCATAAGAGGCAATTGAAAACACCATGACTTGGGTCAGGTGCAGCTTAGTCTTCCAGGTGACGTCTTTGCTTTTCAACACCGTAAAGAGGTCTTTTGCAGCCAATTTGCCCAATGTAATGTGTCTTTTGATTTCTTGACTGCTGCTTCCATGGGTGTTGATGGTGGATCCAAGTAACATGAAATCCTTGACAACTTCAGTCTTTTCTCCGTTTATCATGATGTTGCTTATTGGTTTGGTTGTGAGGATTTTTGTTTTCTTTATGTTGAGTTGTAATCCATACTGAAGGCTGAAGCTTAGGGAGACAAATTAATTGATCCAGAGTGTCTCAGCCAGGAAGGCATGGAGACGGGTGAGCATTCACGACCATGGTCTTCCCAGTAGATCCTTCTAGATCTGCCGCACTGTAGGCAGCCTGCATAGCCCTAGTCGGTCTTCCCCAGGTCTGCCGGCTCACCTTGAGTAGGCTGCGCAGTCCGCGCCAGGCACTGTTTTTGCACCATCAGAATTAAACCAGGAAACCCTTGGGGACAGACGGAAAGGAGCAGGCCCTGGGTTTCCATTCTCTTCTTCGAAAGGGAACTCCATCCGTTAATCTTCCTGCGATTTGACCTGTCAATCCGGAAACACTTAGCACTGCTTTACTACCGTGGTCTGTGCAAGTTCTGGGAAAGAGGAACACAAACAAGCAAGTCCCAGTAAATAAAAGTGATTTCCACATTTGCATTTCTTGTCTGGGAGTCAGTGTGAGGCAGACATCAATCTTTCCCTTCCTGAGGGGAGTCACCGTTTCTCACTGCCCGTCATCGGCTGTGATGGTGAAGTGGGCGCTGCATCTGGTTGGTGTCAGCCCTCACTCCTGAGACCCGCCGCCCTCTTGTCCTGCAAATTCTGTACTTGCCGTGATGCTGGGAGCAGGCCTGCTGGACTTGGTGTGTTCCCTGGCCCTTTGGAGTGTTATTGTATAAGCTCTCACAGTTATAAAGTGGTTAAGCATGTCGTGTGTATATCCAGAAGCCTGTTTTTCTCTGTCAGCCCTGAGCGTGCTCAGAAAGGGGTGCGCCTGAAGGGGCCACCAAGGCAGGGGTGCAGCAGGGTGGCTGCCGAGCTTCTCTGGGAATTTAGGCGTGAAGAGGCACTGGCAGAGCCTGGGTGGCCAGCCCTCACCGGGCAAGGAGGAGGGCTGCCCCACTACCCAGCCAGGGGTGGCAGGCAGGAATAAAACGGGGCTCCCCGCGGCTGGCCAGCTTCTGCTTCATGGCCACCCCGCTGCATGGTCTCGCTAGCATGAGGCAAGAGCACTGATTCTTGAAATAGCCTGTTGTAATTTCCATCCCAAAGTTCTTGGCGTTCCTCAGTGTGGTGCCTGGCCCCACACTTGGCCACAAGTGAGGTGCCAAGTCACATCAGTGGCGCCCTGTTCCTCGGGGAGCCTGCATGCTGTGCTCAGATGTAGGGCCCTCTTTCTCTGTGCCCTCAATGCTTTTCTGGGCCCAGTTAGCACAGCTGCCTTTCTGCCGTACACCGTGTTCACACCTGTCGCTACCTTGCGGGTGGGGACAGTGGTTTCTGACTCAGCTCCGTGTCCCAGCTCCCAGCACAGAGCATTCTGCTCACAGCTGGACAGATAGGCAGGCAGGTGCCTGGCTCCACTGATCCACGTCACGGGGTGTCCTTTAGGGCCCACACCTGTGTTCAGGTGGAGGCTGAATGAGGCCCTGTCTCCAGCCTCCTCTGGCTGTGCCTCTTGGCTTTGCTGCAGTCCAGTTCAGCAGAGCAAGGTCCTACCTCCAGCTGGGAGGACAGAGCAGATCTGCCTGCCTGTTCACAGTTGAGAGTGAGTGATAGCCCCCTACTGCTGTATAAAGGACAGACAGATGGCTCCGGGCGGAGTTTTGGTGCTAGGGTCACATTTGAATGTAAAACTTCAAAGTTCTAAATTTATTAAAGGCTTTCTTTTGGGACTGGAATATGCAGTAGATTTTCTATCCCTCTCAATTCTCCCTTAAAATTTAATGCTGCCGTAAAAATGATGGATAACAAATTATTTCTGGAAAATTGGTATTGAAAGACTTCTAACTGCTGAAGCAAAAGCACAGACTTCGTGAAGAAGTAAAAGTGACCCAGAAAGCTACAAGCATAGAGGAAATCGCGTGCTTGGTGGAAACCAAATCCACGTCATGTTCCAGGCTGTAGAGAAGAACAATTCTTTATTCATGATACGGTAGTGCTAAGTCTCCTCAGTAGTGTTGACATCTTTATTAACGTAGTAACGCCGTCCCTGTCTGGGTGCCTCGTGCCGCCTACCATGCCTGCACCACAGCAGAGGTCCAGCAAGGAAGCGGAAAAGACCCAACCCCAAAACTGATGTCGGAAAGGTGCTGTGTGGAAGGCTGTACCATTACCCATTCAGGAATCCTTCAGCGCACTCAGCTTATCTTTCCGCAGGGTTCCACCAAGCACCGTGTGGACAGTCGAAGGCAATGGGTGAAGAGCCACAGGCTGTGGGATGGTGGGGGCTGAGGCGGCCCCACATAGCGTAGCGAAGGCAGCGGGAATGAGCCGAACAACCAGACCCCAGGGCCGGCGGGAGGACAAAAAATATTTCAAAACAGACACAGGCACTCAAATCCCACAGCAGTCAGGGGCCTTTGGGCATGCTTTAAAGACATCATGCCATGGTTTTTAAAAAAAAAGTTGCCATTGAGTCAATTCTGACTCATGGTGTACCGGTGCATGTCAGTAGAATTGTACTTCACAGGGTTTTCAGTGGCTGATTTTCCAGAAGCGGATTACCAGACCTTTCTTCCAAGCCCCCTCTGGGTGGACTTGAACCTCCAACCTTTCAGTTAGCAGCTGAGCATGTTCACTGTTTGTACCACCCAGGGACTCCTCAGTCCACGTAGGTTTTTAAAAAATATAGTGTTAAAAGAATGTGATTCAAATTCCACATCCTGATTATTGTTTTTACTGTAAAGCGAAAGATGTGATGTTGATCCCCGCCACTGATAACCTGTGCTCCAGCTGAAGGCTATTTTAGCTACTTGGTAAGGTGGCCTGGATTGTCTCCTGTGGACTCCCTCATTTTCCCCACAACACGTGTTGCCATATCTATTAGGTACTCTCTAACCACTCTGGTTTCCTACCCCTGTTTTTTTTTTTTTTTTTGGTCTCTGGTGACTGTTCCAAGGAGCCCTGGTGGTGCAGTGGTTAAAGCGCTCTGCTGCTAACCAGCAGGTTGACAGTTTGAACCCACCAGCTGCTCTATGGGAGAAAAGACCTGGAGATCTGCTTCTGTAAAGATTACAGCCTTGGAAACCCTGTGCGGCAGTTCTCCTCTGTCTTGCAGGGTCACAATGAGTGGAAATTGACTCTACAGCAATGAATATGGTGACTATTGTACTTCTTGCAAGCTCTCATATATTTAAAATCTGTTTTGATAGTCCACTCAAGTTGGGTGGGCGGATTGGCTGGTATCAATGATTTCTGCCTGGAAATGTAACCATGACAGCTCAGGAGATGCTAGAAGCGGGCGCTGTGTTAATTCCAAGTCTTAACCCTTGCCAGGCAACTCTGAAATCTTTTCTCCAGAGGGAAATGTGTCTCTCGTTGTTCCTCAGCTACATCCACTCAAGTGAATAATTTACTTCTCTGTGCAGGTTTAGAAAAATAGATTCAAACAATTAATCTAATACTCTTTCTTTACACATTTTAATGTTAGCTACTTTTAGAGTGCTTTTTGATAGCCCACAGTATTCCCGGCTTCTCAGGGAAGCAGCAGGACCCTGTAAATGGTGCCATCTCAATTCCATTGTTCAGTGGATCCTCCCAGGAACAGAAGCTCCACGCCATCCAGGCAGCTGTCATGCCCCCTTCCTGTCTAATAGCCTTCGGTGGCACCCCCGTTGCCCACCAGATGAAGTCCAGATCCTCAGTCTGGCTCGTGGGGATCATTACCCCCCAGCCACATCCTACATTCGCAGCCCCACTCACTCCTTTACCCTGGGCTGGGAGCCGGGGATGTGAGGAAAGCACAGGCCTTGCTCATCTACAGCTCTCAGCTTCCTGGGGAAATAACAAAGAGGCTGCTATAAAGAGTTAAAGTGCTAACCCAGGAGTGTGGGGGGCGCAGATCCTGATGTTGCTTCTCGTGTGGGTCAGGGGAGGCTTTGCAGGCTTTGACTGAATGGCATATCAGACAGCCCTCACAACACCCTGAGTGCTGGGTGGACTCTCAAAATGGACTTTTAAATGTATGAGAGCTTGCAAGAAGGAGAATAGTCACCAGAGCCCAAAATAAAAAGGGGTAGGAGTCCAGAGTGGTTAGAGGGTACACATACTGCGGCTGCCCCAGGATAGGGTGGGAGAGTGCTGCCAGTCTCTGGGTTTGGGTTTGGACACCCGCATGGGACAGCACAAGACCTAATGCCCATCACAGGTAGGGAGTGTAGAATGAAGATGCTTAAAGCCAGAGGACTGGAAGTGCTATATTCTCAAACTTGAGACGGAACAAATCTGCTCACAGCCCAGGAAACAACTAGATTTACCTCTTTCTCAGCCTGGGTTCTCAGGATGGGGTGGAGAATTCTCCCTTGTTAACTTTTTACCCAGAGCCATTTAGCATTTGGATTTACAAAAACTGTATCATCTGGAACCCATAAACTGAGAAATTAACATAGAAAGCTGTCAAAGGGCATTAATAGCCCATAAGATCATAGGCAAATCAGAAAATACTTTGACCTGAATGGGTAATAAAATGTAACATCTGAATTTCTGGGATGCTGCTAAAGCAGTGCTTAGAGAGCTAGTATACCTTTAAATGCACATATTAGAAAAGAATAAAGATTTAAAATTAATGATTTAAGCTTCCACCTTCAGAAGCTAGAAAAAGAAGAACAAATTAAACTGAAAGTAAGTAGAATAAAGGAAATAAAAATGAAAGGAGCAGAAATCGATGAAAAAGAAAATGGATAAGCAATAGAGGAAATGAAAAAAACCAGACTTGGTTTTTTAAAAGATCAGTTCTACTGATAAACCCCAGCTAGGCCAATCAAGGAAGGGAAAAAAGAGAGAGAGGGAGAGAACACAATTTATCAATTTTATTAACAAATGAGAGGACATCACTAGAAATCATTTCATTGTTGTTGTTACGTGCTGTTGAGTAGTTTTTTGACTCACAGCAACCCCATGTGACAGAGTAGAACTGCCCCATAGTGTTTCCTAGGCTGTAACCTTTACAGAAGCAGATCACCAGGTCTTCCTCCTTCAGAGCCACTGAGTGGGTTTGAATCGCCAACCTTTTTGTTAGCATGTGACCGCTTCACTGTTGTGCCACCAGATCCTACAGATACTAAAATGACAATAAGAGAATATTATGAACAGCCTTATAACAATAAACTTAACAGCCTAGATGGAATGGATCAATGTTTGAAGAACACAAATTATCAACCATTACACAAGAAGAAATAAAAAGCCTTTAAAGTCCTGTATCTATCAAGGAAATTGAATTAGTAATTTAGAACTTTCCTACAAAAACTAACTACAGGCCTAGATGGCTTCACGGGTGAATTCTATCCAGCATCTAAGAAAGAAGTAATACCAGTCTAACACAAACTCTTTAAGGAGGTAGAGGAGGAAGGGACGCTTCCCAGCTCTTTTATGGGACCAGCATAACTCAGATAACAAAACCAGACAAGGACATTATGAGAAGAGAAGATTACAAACCAATATCCCTCATTAACATAGATGGAAAAGTCCTTGACAAAACACTAGCAATTTTAGTCAAGTAATCTATAAAAAAGGGTAATACATTATGTCTAAGTGGGATTTATCTAAAGCATGAATGGGCTTAACATTAAAAAATAATCAGTGTAATTGACCACATTAACAGTACTAAAGGAGGAAACCATATGATCATCTCAATAGATGCAGCAAAAGTATTTAACAAAATTCAGCACTTACTCATGATATAAACTCACAGTAAAATGGCAATAGAAGGACACTTCCTCAGTGATATGGGCATCTACATAAATCCCACAGCTTACTTCTTATTTAATGATGAAATATCAAATATTTTCCCCCTAGGTTGGTAACAAGGCAAGACTATTTGTGCTCGCCACTTCTATTCAGTATTGTACTGGAGGTCTTACTCAAGGCATTCAGGCATGAAAATTAGATAAAAGCATGAAGATTGGAAAGGAAAAAGTTAAACTGTATTCATTGATTTGCATATATAGAAAATCCTAAAGAATCTACAGAAAGTTTTTGGAACTAAAAAGGATGCAGGATATAATGTTAATATGCAAAAAAATCAATTGTACTGTTTATATATTATAGACCAAGGGCAGTCATTTGAACAGAACAAGGGGATACTGCATGGTTTAAAGTCAGGAAAGGTGTGTGTCAGGGTTGTATCCTTTCATCACACTTATTCAATTTGTATACTGAGCAGTTAATCTGAGAAGCTAGACTATATGAAGAAGAATGGGGCATCAGGATTGGAAGAAGACTCCTTAACCTGCAGATGACACATCCTTGCTTGCTGAAAGCGAAGAAGGCTTGAAGTACTTACTGATGAAGAACAAAGACTGCAGCCTTCAGTATGGATTACACCTCAACATAAAGAAAACAAAAATCCTCACAACCAAACCAGTAAACAACATCATGATAAGTAGGGGAAAGATTGAAGTTGTCAAGGATTTCATTTTACTTGGATCCACAAACAACACCCATGGAAGCAGAAGTCAAGAAATCAAACAACGTATTGCATTGGGCAAATCTGCTGCAAAAGACCTCTTTAAAGTGTTAAAAAGCAAAGATGTCACTTTAAGGACTAAGATGCACCTGAGCCAAGCCATGGTATTTTCACTTGCTTCATATACATGTGAAAACTGGACAGTGAATAAGGAAGGACAGAGAAGAATTGATGCCTTTGAATTATGGTGTTGGCGAAGAATATTGACTATACCACGGACTGCCAGAAGAACGAACAAATCTCTCTTAGAATAAGTATAGCCAGAATGCTCCTTAGAAGTAAGGATGGTGAGACCTATGTCTCACATACTTTGGGCATGTTATCAGGAGAGACCAGTTCCTGGAGAAGGACATGATGCTTTGTAAAGTGAGGGTCAGTGAAACACAGGAAGACCCTCGATGAGATGGATTGACACAATGGCTGCAATAGTGAGCTCAAACATAGCAACGATTGTGAGGATGGCGCAGGACTAGGCAGTGTTTTGCTCTGTTATACATAGGGTCACTGCGAGTTGGAAATGGCTCAACAGCACGTTACAATAGCATTTTTATTAGCAATGAACAATTGGAAAATGAAATTTAGAAGCCAATACCATTTATAATAACATCAAAAATTATAAAATACTTAGGGATAAATTTAAGTCAAGAGTTTATACCAAAACTACAAGACATTGTTGAGGGAAATTTAAAAGACCTAAACATATGGCGAGATATACCATGTTTATGAATTGAAAGACTCAGCATTGTTAAGATATCAGTTCTCCCAAAGTTGTTCTTTAGAATTCAATGCACTCACAATAAAATCTACCAAGTTTTTTTTAAATAGAAATCACCAAGCTGATTCTACAATTGGAATGAAATAAAAAAGACCTAAGTTAACAAAATTCACAAAATTTTGTAAAAGAAGAACTAAGTTGTAGAACTTGACCTCCAGATTCCAAGACTTACTATCAAGCTACAGTAATCAAAACAGTGTGGTATTGGCATAAGGATGGTTAATAAAATAATAACACCAAGCAGAGTCCAGAATAGGCAAGCGACAGACTAGGTAAATATATTCATAGTATGTATATCTGACAAAGGACTCCTAGCCCCACATACTTTGGACGTGTTATCAGGAGGGATCAGTCCCTGGAGAAGGACATCATGCTTGGTAAGAGGAAGACCCTTAACAAGATGAATTGACACATCTTGCAACAATGGGCTCAACCATAACAAGCATTATGAGGATGGTGCAGGAACAGGCAGTGTTTTGTTCTGTTATACATAGGGTTGCTATGAGTCAGAACCAACTTGATGGCACCTAACAGCAACGTAGCTCAATAATACAAGACAAACAGTCTAATCAAACAATGGACTTAGACACGTCACAACAGAGATAGATGAATGGCCAATAGACACCTGAGAAAGTACTCAACATCATTAGTCATCAGGGAAATGCAAATTAATCCACAGGGGATACCACCGCAAACACACTAGAATGGCTAAAATTAAAAAGGTTGACAGCACTGAGCATTGGCGATGATATGGAGCAGTCAGAACTCTCATACACTGCTGGTAGGAATATTGAATGGTGCCACCACTTTGCTTTGATTTATTTTTTGTGACTTCCCTGTCTGGGTTGATATCTGGTTGCTCTGTCCTGTGTTCTAGTCTTGGGTTGTTATCTGATGTTACTGATTTTCTAATCGGTGGACTCCCTTTAGTATTTCTTATAATTTTTGTTTGGTTTTTGCAAATTCCCTTAACTTCTGTTTATCTGGAAATGCCCTAATTTCACCATCATATTTGAGAGACAGTTTTGCTGGATATATAATTCCTGGCTGGCAATTTTTTTCCTTCAAGGCCTTGTGTATGTCTTCCCATTGCCTTCTCGCCTGCATGGTTTCTGCTGAGTAGTCTGAGCTTATTCTTATTGATTCTCCTTTGTAGATGACTATTCGTTTATCCCTAGCTGCTCTTAAAATTCTTTATGTTTGGTTTTGGCAAGTTTGATTATAATATGTCTTGGTGACTTTCTTTTAGGATCTACCTCATATGGAGTTCAGTGAGCATCTTGGATAGATATCTTCTCATCTTTCACGATATCAGGGAAGTTTTCTGCCAACAAATCTTCAACAATTCTCTCTGTATTTTCTGTTATCCCCCTCCCCATTCTGGTACTCCAATCACTCGTCGGTTATTCCTCTTGATAGAATCCAACATAATTCTTAGGGTTTCTTCATTTTTTTAATCTTTTTATCTGATTTTTCCTCAAATAAGTTGGTGTCAAGTGCTTTATCTTCAATCTCACTAATTCTAACTTCCATTGCCTCAATTCTGCTCCTGTGATTTTCTACTGAGTTGTCTAATTCTGAAATTGTATTGTTAATCTTTTGGATTTTTGATTGCCATCTCTGTATGGATTCGTGCAGCCTGTTAAATTTGTCATTATGCTCTTCTCTAATCTTCTTAAGTTCCTCTATTGCTAGATCAGCATTTTGCGGGATTTCCCTCCTGATCTCTTGAAGAGTTCTGTATATTAATCTTTTGTATTGTACCTCCAGTAATTACAAGAAAGTCTCTTCCTCCAGAAAATTCCTTGATTCTTTATTTTGGGAGCTTGCTGAAGCCATAATGGTCTGCCTGTTTATGTGATTTGGTATTGACTGTTGTCTCCGAGCCATCAGTAAGTTATTATATTTATTTATTTTATGCTTGCTTACTGTGTCCTAGCTTTTTGTTTTGTTTTGATATGCCCAAATAGGCTGCTCATGTGAGCTAGCCTGATCACCGACGACCCTGAAGTTTCAATGTACTGTCACCAGGTGGCCAGACCTGCCACTAAGTATGTGAGCCCAGGAGTCTGTCCACTCCTTCTGTATGGATTCAGCTCAGGTGTCCAGGTAGTCAGCCACCAAGTGTGTGGTGCGTGCTCTCGCCTACAGTTCTAGACAGGTGATTGGCGTAGGCACAAGCATCTGGCTGCAGCAGGGGGTCACGCTGAGCACGGCAGGGGGCTGACGCCTGCCCCTGAGTGTCCGGGAGGAAAGTGTGTCCCTGTTCCCTAGGGAGCTTAGGTGGATAGGTTTTCAGCTGGACTATGGGCACTCAACGCTGTTGGGTGTAAAGACTGGGGGACACCACTTATTCTTGGGCGCCTGTCACTGGTGGCTAGGCAGCGTGGGTGGAGCCACCAGTCCTCAGGCCCCTGATGTGGGTAGGGGAAGACCCTGCTTAATAGGCAGAGCAGTGTCAAATGTCAGGAACCTGCCACTGCACAGCTGAAACAGTTGAAGTTAGACTTCAGGTATATACCCTGTTGTACTATGGTAACAAGGGCCTACGCTGTTGAAATGGGCCCACACAAGTCTATGCAGACAGATAGGCACTCAAAGTCCATGGATCCCTTATGCCTTTGCCTAGGCAAAGGAGCTGTGCCTACCCTGAGTTCCTGGCTTAGGGGAGCCGGCAGATTATTTTTTCCCGTTTGTTAATTTATTCCCTCTCCAAGGCTGGGAGAATGGCTGAGGGCATGTGATGGGTCCTACTTCCAGCCCAGGGGACTCAGCAGTTGCTGAAGCTGGTCCAGGACCCAGTGCAGAGCAAGGAGTGGAGAGGTAAATGGGAGAGAGGCTTTTCCCAAAGGGGGTGTTTTTAATCCGTGCAGTAGGCCAGATGCAAGTACGTATCTTTTGCTGATTGAGGGCTGCTTCTCACTGGTTCTGGATGGCTGAGTAGACTCTCTGCTGCTGGGTCTCTCCTGATGTGGAAATTGCCTCGTGAGCGCCGTTGCTTGCCTGCCTCACTGTGCACCACGAGCTGATCCGGTCTGAAGGGCCCAGGCTCTCGCCAGTTCAGGTCTGGCAGCTCCTTGCTGCTTCGGAACCGTCTCTCCCTCCCCCTGCCACTCAGTCAGATTCCTCAACTTTGCCTTTGATGTTCAGGGCCTAGATTGTCATGTATAATCGATTCACTCGTTTTTTCAGGTCTTTGTTGTAAGAGGGACCACTAGAAGTGTCTGACTACTCTGCCATCTTGGCTCTGCCTCCTGGTACCACCACTTTGGAAAACTGGCAGTTTCTTATAGAAGTAAACATACACCTACTTTAAAAACAAAACAAAATGAAACCTGGTGCCATCAAGTTGATTCCAACTCATAGCGACCCTATAGGACAGAGTAGAACTGCCCCATAGGGTATCCAAGGAGCGCCTGGTGGATTCGAACTGCTGACCTTTTGGTTATGACCCAGCAACTCCCCTCCTAGGTATTTACACTAAAAAAATGAGCATCTATGTCCACAGAAGATTCTTGTACAACATTGGTCATAACAGCTTTATTCATATTTGCCCCAAACTGGAAACAACCCAAAAACCCATCAGCAGAGGAATAATAAATTCATACAGCAAAGGGCTATTCAGCAACAATGTGGATGAATCTCAAAACCATTATGTCAACCAAAAAGGGCAAAATACAAGAGCACCTACTCCACTGATTTCATTGATACGAAGTTCTAGAACTGACAAAACTAATAAGTAGTTATAGAAGTCAAAACAGTGTTTTTTTTTTGTGGTTAGCTGTGGGCAATGCAGGGATTTCTGGAGTGAAGGAAATGTTCTAGGTCT
The DNA here is from genome assembly GCA_030035585.1 of Dugong dugon. Taxonomy (NCBI): domain Eukaryota; kingdom Metazoa; phylum Chordata; class Mammalia; order Sirenia; family Dugongidae; genus Dugong; species Dugong dugon. The sequence continues at coordinate 4,633,037 of CM057465.1, read as the reverse complement.
TGATGATGATGTTGTGTGCTGTCAAGTCGATTCTGATTCATAGCCACCCCACGTGACAGAGTAGAACTGCCCCATAGGGTTTTCTTGGCTGTAATCTTTACAGAAGCAGATCTCCAGGTCTTTTCTCCCACAGAGCAGCTGTTGGGTTTGAACCACCAACCTTTGGGTTAGCAGCCAGGCACTTAACTGTTGCGCCATTAGGTCTTGATAGGGATGTGGATTACACTGGCGTATTTAGTTGTCAAAACATGAAAAACAGTATCCTTAAATTCTGGATTTCACTGTATGTAAATTATATCTGGAAAAAAATAGTAAATAAAATCCTGATAAAATGCTGGCTGGAAATACTCAGAAGCCCCAAAATGGAGTCAAACACAAACCTAGAATAAGTGGAACCCTGAAGCCATATTTTTCAGTGAGTGCATTTGCCAAATTTGGTGAACTTGAGCTTCCATTTTCAAGGCCTTCCCAAGTGCTAGGGCCAGAAAAAAAGGGTCACGGGGCACCTCAGATGGCCGTCTAAGTGGGGAGCCCTCTAAATAAAGCAGTGAGCCCCAGAGGACTCTGTCTTCCAGTAAGGCTGTGTTAGGACAGCTCCCTGCCCAGAATCGCAAGGAATGCTATCTTTGTGCTGAGCTGTGTGTGTATGTGTGTGTGCAGGAGTGTGTGTGTGTGTGTGTGTCTGTTTACAAGTGAGGGGCTGGCGGGCCCTCTGCTTAAATGTGAAAGATAAAATAGCATAGGGAGGATGTAGAGCAATTTGGAGCCCTGGTGGTGCAGTGGTTAAGAGCTAGGCTGCTAACCAGTAGGTCAGCAGTTCGAATCCACCAGCCACTCCTTGGAAACCCTATGGGGCAGTTCTACTCTGTCCTGTAGGGTCGCTATGAGTCAGAATCAACTTGATGGCAACGGGTTTGGTTTTTTTGGTAGAGCAATTACAACAGTTATACATACTGGGGGGAGTTAAAAACCACTTCAACCAATAATTAGGCTTTTCCTGGGAGCGTTGAAGCGGTCCATTCTTTTATGACCCAGCTATTCCACTCCTGTTGTTGGTGTTGGTGGGTGCTGACTCATAGTGCCCCATGTTGTTGCTGGAATTCCAACTCACAGTGACCCCATGTGACAGAGTAGAACTGCTCCATAGGGTTTCCTAGGCTGTAATCTTTACAGGAGCAGATCTCCAGGTCTTTCCTCCCACGGAGCTGCCCTTGGGTTTGAACTGCCACCTTTCAGTTAGCAGCTGAGCACTTGACCACTACACCACCAGGGCTGCTTATTCCACTCCTAGGTGGCTATTTAAAGTGATACTAACTGGAATTTAGTAAGTTAAAGGGTGCCGTTGCTCACAGGACAGACATCAGGCGTTCCTGTTGCTGCAGAGTTTGATCAGACAGTGCCAGTGCTGCTCTGGACCAGGCTCTCAGAGTGCCATCCCGGGGCCAGCGGCGTCAGCCTCACCCGGGGACTCATTAGGAAAGCAAATTCTTGGGCCGCTTTCCAGATGTGCCCGCTCAGCACCTCTGGCGGGCGCGCCCGGCACTCTGCACCCAGCAGGTCCCGCAGGGGACACTGAGCTCACCACGGTTTGAGGACACTGCCTTAGAGAGACCGCTGCACATGTGCACAAGGATCATGGCAGCACTGCTTCCTAATGGGAAGACACAGGGGAAACCCGAATACCATCCGCAGTAGAACAGGTAAATAAGCTGTGCTGTTTTCTTTAGGCAAGGAAAACTGATAATGACCCCCAGCTCCGTGAAACAACAGGAATAAATATTTCAGGAACATAACGTTGACTGCAAAAAAAAAAGGTCTACACACACCTTATGCTTCCCTTTATCTAAAACTCGCACAGAAGAAAATGGCTGTGGTGCAATGATAGAGAGAGCCCAGGAGATGATACGCCCACAGTTTAGAGAGGTTACCCTCAGAGGGCTGCGGCCGCACTGGGGAAGGTTCCCAGCAAGAGCGTTTGCTTCTCTTAAACAGAGGATGGGTGAGCCTTAGGGGTGGTTCTGTTGCTCTTCTCTTGCTTTTGTACATTTAAAAAGTTGTCTCCTTTTGTTTTTGGTATTAACTCAATAGTTAATTAAACAATTTAAAAATACTGGCATATCAGAGTGTTTGATTGGTCATGAATGAAGTTTTTCCAAAAAGTACAATGGAGCACAAAAAAAATTTAATTCCCACAAATTAGAGGACTATTTTGTGAATGTCATCTTAATGTGTAGTTGCCGATTTCTGCCCGAGGTTTCCATCTTGACATTCCCCTCCTTCTGGGGCACAGCAGGATTAGAAACAAGACTTAGCCGAGCTCTCCCAGCCAAACCTGAGTGGAAGCGGGGCAAAAGTGATACTATCCAGATTGAAGAAACACGTTTTCAAAGAAAAATGTGTTGATTAATGAGCCACTTTATTGAAGCAATGCAGTAATAACTATGTTTGCCCTCAGCCACGGAGATAAGAAGACACAAGGCCAAAGTCTGTTGGGAAGATTGCAGCTGCAGTGAGAGCTCGGATTCTTTATTGCCGCTGAGTGAATTATCAAAAACAGAATGCCTGACGTTCTGGTCGAAGTAATCTGTCTGTCCAGTTAATATTTATGTATAAGAAATCTAGAGATTGGAGACTTGCTAGATTTTATTTAGAAGAAATCACATCCACACCCATGCCCATGGATGCACGTGCATTCCACATGCACTTACGTGTGTACTGATGAACACGCAGCACAAATCAGATGGAATTCCTGTTGAAACAGTGAAGCTAGGATCAGGTGCTCAGGTTAAAAACTTCAAGCCCACTAGTGACCCAGGGAAAAGCCAGGTGCAGAGCAGAGTGTGATATTCCATGTTCTATCTCAGAATTGACTGGAGGAGTATGAGTACACACACACAAGCACAGGCACATCTTGTTTGCTAATATTACAGTCAGAATAATACAAGAATGAACCAGAAACCAATGAAGAAGTCTGCATGCATATGGGGAGAAGGGGCCATGATGTGGGGGAGGGTGCTGGATGAGCCCTGACTTCTCCAAATAAACTTTGTTTTTTAAGTTTTTACTTTGGATCCATGCATTGCTTTATATAATTATAAAACCAAATTAAACCAATTTTTTTTTAAAAAGCTATACTTAAAAAGGAAGCCCTGATGGCCTAGTGGTTAAGAGCTATGGCTGCTGACCAAAAGATTGGCAGTTCGAATCCACCAGGTGCTCCTTGGAAACCCCATGGGGCAGTTCTCCTCTGTCCTGTAGGGTTGCTGTGAGTCGGAATTGACTCGACGGCAACGGGTTTGGTTTTCGGGGTTTATACTTAAGAAGCAAGAATAACATTAAAAAAATAATAACCTAAAATGCATATCACGTTGAAGGAGCCCTGGTGGCATAGTGGTTAAGCGCTCGGCTGCTAACCAAAAGATCAGCGTTCCGAACCAACCGGCAACTCTGCGGGAGAGAGAGGTGGCAGTATGCTTCTGTAAGGATTATAGCCTAGGAAACCCTATGGGGCGATTGTACTCTGTCCTGTAGGGTCGCTATGAGTCAGAATTGACTCAATGGCAGTGGGTTTGGTTTTTGTTTATATATCAAGTTGGTGATTTAATTACAGAGAGAAATCTTCTCTCAATTAGACTTGGAAGTAATTTGAATGTACAACCCTAGGAAGATTTTTCTTAAGCCCAAAAAGAACTGCCAAAAAAAAAAAAAAAATCCTATTGTTAATAGTAGTGCTGTTTTGAAGCTATTATTTGTATACGCTCACTGAAATACATATTTTCACGTACATATGTTGGGATAAAGCAAATAAGTAGTTATGGCAATGTTACTGAGCTAAACCTTTCAGTATGAGAGAAAAGAGAATCAAGTGTAAAATCAAAGAAGTAAAAACCCTGTAATCTTAGATAGGAATTAAGACTCTCAGTATGAAGCGATGATGTATGCTTCTCCTTAAAAATACAAAATCATATATTTGAGTTCTGTCCACTGAAAATTCTTAGAAGCAATCATCAGCCCAGCAGACATGAGTGCCCCTGCCGTGTCCTCATCCCAGTTCCCATTAAGAACCAGGGCTCCCAGAGAAGTGTCTGATTTCAGGTCTGGAACATCTGGTCTTAAAGAAGACAGGGAATCTCTCCTTGACTACTGGGGTCCTGTCGCAAGGCCAATTTAAAGGGGCTCTCTCTGGGCAGAAATGGGGAAACGGAACATTAACAGAGACGTGTCTGAGGCAGGGCAGGTATGGCAGGTGCCCCGGGTGCCACTTGAAGGGTGCAGGGTGCCCCTGAGCCACTCTTCTTAACCCGGTATGGGCCAGCGTCCCTCCTCAGGCATGGTAGACACAGAGGCAGAGGGGAGCACTTGCCCCTGGGTGCCAGTCCAAGGAGGCACCAGACAAGGAGCAGAATGACATTCCAAGGCACCACAAATATGAAAGGCGCCTGACAGAGGCAACCGGACAAGAGAGGGGAAGGCATTCCTGCTGATGCAGGTCGCTGCTGTCAGTTCTGTTCATCTTGAAAGGGGTGGGGGGGGGGCAACTTAGAGTTTGTCCCTGTTTTGTTAGGTGCCGTTGAGTCCATTCTAACTCATAGCACCCCAGAGATTGCCCCTGGGCACTTGTCATCCTCTTGCTTCTTAAGTATAAATTTCAGTGCTTGCCCTAGGCACCGTTTTCCGTAGATAACGCCTCTGGCATCAAGCAGAATTATGATTGCAGTGGATCGAAACCCATCAGATATGGTAAAGTCCAGGAATTCATAATGACTCTGAAGTGGAACTCTCGGTGGCTCACCGTTGGAGGTTGCTCGGGACACAGTGGCCAGAAGGGTGCGGTCTGCACAGGTGCTCTGTTTCCTGGTCACTGTGCCACTGTTGAGGGAAGGTTGTTCCTTACAGAAGAATCACAGCTACGCATGCAGAAGGAAGGCACTGTCACCCTAATGAAGGAACGGATGAAGGCAGTGCCCCCTGATGGCTTCTAAAGCCATCGAAGGTAGCTGGGAGGGAACCTTTCATGGATAGACCAGACTGGCAACACCTGGCCCCACTAGTCAATCGTGACATCACGGAGACCAGCAGACACCAGCCCCTCCTGATGAGGAGATAGGAAATACACAGCTGCACCAAGGACTTGCTCTTGGGAAATAAAGACTCAAATCTGAATCTGTCAAGCCTCTCGATGTAAGTCAGCTTACAGAAAGTCCCAGGAAAGGGGATACAGCTGAGGACTCACACAGGGATGCAAGCAGCCAAGTCCAGCATGTGGACTGTCTGCAGAACAGATAGCCAGCTTTCCTCAACGAATGCACGACAAGAGATCAAAACAGAGGGGGGACCCTGGAGACTTTAAGAGACTTAAAAGACGTGACCCCCAAATGCAGTATGCGTGCTTCATTGGAGCCTGATTAGAACACGTAATTTGGAGAAATGCTGGATCGTATTAGGGAATTATTGTTAATTGTCATTGTTTAACTGTAATAATGGTACTATAATGATACTTCTAGAAAGAGTCCTAGCTGTATAGCTCTAACAAGTATGTACTGAAGTACTTACGAATGAATGCACTGTCTGGGGTTTGCTTCTGGGTGATCTGGCAGTGTGTGGGTGGGATGTGTGTATGTGGGGGGGATTGGGAATAGATGAAGCAGGATTGACCAGACATTGATGATGGTGGATTTGGGGTGATGGATACGTGGCATTCTTTATACCATTTCTTCTACTTTGGGCTGTTTTGGAAAGTTTAAAAAAATCACACGCGTATGCGTGTGAGTGCGCACGCACGCCCCTGTGCTGCAGGCCTGCAGAAGGGTCCGGAAAGGACATAGACTAGCCCCGGGGTTGGGAGCAGGTGGTGACACGGGACAGATTGGTTGTTTTAAAGCCCTTTTCTTCTTTCTTCTTGTGCTGCAGTGCCTATATGATTTTCCTTACTTTGGCTCATAAGAAATTCTTTTCACTCTATTTTCTGCTAAATCTGGGAATTCCCTAGAGGATGACTATTAGGTGAACGTGGATTCTTTTTGTTCAAATTAGTTTCAGAGCCCTGCAAGTCTTACTGGCAGGCTAATTGACAAGGGGGCAGGCTTAAGTGTTTGCCAAGGGTGGTGTCTAGAGGCCCTGTTAAACGTTCAACTGGCAGCGACAGGCTGGGCCAGAATAGCTCAGTGTGGAGTTTCCAGTTAGGTAAATAATTGGGAACTTCACCATAGTATTTTTCCACTTGTTTTTTTTTTTTTTTTTTTTTTTTTAAATTTTCTGGCTACCTCCCCCACCCTCCACCCCATGCAAACCCCTTGCTACAGGGAACCAGAACAGGGAAGGTGGGGCCTCGTCTCCAGGTGCTCACAGCCCAGCAGAGTGATTCTGAAACTTGAGTCTGTGTGAAAGCTGTCTCAGGAGCTGCTTGGAAATGGAGATGCCCGGCTCACTACCAGGAGACGTGGCTTCTGTTCCTGTGCTGAGCCAAGGCATCCGTCAGCAGTCTGCCCATCTGAGCCTCACCCACCCAGTGGGCACGGAGACACATTGTCTTGGCTCCGGGCATGGAGTGAGGCCTGGAGGATGTGGTCAGATCAGGCACAGGCCCTGCTGCAGGGAGGTCCCGCCAGATGGGCCGGCAGAGCCAGCACACGCCTGCTGCGGTGCAGTGTGTGACCTACTGTGGCCCTCCTACAAAATGATTGGGTGGAACTATGTACATAAGGTGCTTGTGGCCCACCAAGGGGATCGGACAGCCTTCTAATAATGCAGATAAGGTGCATGGAACCTTGCAAGAGCGAGACCATGCAAATAAGGTGTATGGAACCCAAAGTAAGGGGATTGGTTAGTTTTGCTATCCTGCTAAGCTTAAAATGAGCCATCCAGGAGGTAGGAAAAGGGAGATCTCATTACTGTCAAGAAAGAAGAGCTGGGAGTGGAGGGCATCCTTTGGACTTGGGGTTCCTGCACCAAGAACCTCCTGGACCCAGGGGACAGAGAGAGCCGTAACATCAGAGAAGGCACGAGAGGGCGAGAAGCAGCGGCAAGTGTGGCAGAGAAACACAGCAGCAGCAGAACGAGGAGACTGGCAGGAGGCAGTGTGGTGGGCTCCCTGGCAGTGTGGAGTGCCTCTGGGCACTTGTGAACAGAGCCATAGAGCTTTGCAACAGTTGACCGAGCAGAGCAGAAGCCAGGCCCAAGTGGGGCCCGAGGGTCAGAGAGGAGGCCTGTTCTGAGGAGGCCGAGAGGAGCCTGTCCATAGGGGGCCAAGAGGAGCCTGTCCTGAGGGGGTCAAGAGGAGCCTGTCTTCAGGGGGCCGAGAGGAACCTGTCCTGAGGGGGCCCAGAGGAGCCTGTCCTCAGGGGGTCAAGAGGAGCCTGTCTTCAGGGGGCCGAGAGGAACCTGTCCTGAGGGGGCCCAGAGGAGCCTGTCCTCAAGGGGCCCGGAGGAGCCTGTCCTGAGGGGGCCCGGAGGAGCCTGTCCTGAGGGGGCCCGGAGGAGCCTGTCCTCAAGGGGCCCCGGAGGAGCCTGTCCTCAGGGGGCCTGGAGGAGCCTGTCCTCAGGGGGCCCGGAGGAGCCTGTCCTCAGGGGGCCGAGAGGAGGCCTGTGCAGTCGAGAGGAGCAGAGAGCTGTCCTGCACTGAAGAAGGGAGTCTCTGCCTGCATGCTTCCTGATCCTGATCCCGAGTCATAGCCCATTGATCCTAATCCTGAGTTGTATCCTTTCCTTAATAAACCACTTAACTGTAAGTATGGTCTGTGAGTTCTGTGTGGCCATTGCAATGAATTATTGGGACCTAGCTGAGAAGTAGAGAGTTCTGTGGGAGGGATGGCTGGTGTCAGAACTGGTAAGAAGGTGGGAGAGAGGAGGCATATCTGACCTCCCACCTCATAGGGATCAGCCTTGGGCTGTTGACGATTCTCTGTCTTCCCCCTTGTGAAGTTAGACGAGGTCTGCCCCCGCCACGATGCCATTTTTACAGCTGTCCTTTCTGTCCCAGATGTCGGTGCAGCATGGAAGACACATTCCCTTGTTTACTCCCCCCCCCCCCCCCCAATCTCCTCTCGTGGGTTCAGTGGCTGAGGAACTTCAGGAAACCCCAGTCTATGATATTGAAAACCTCAGACGTGGTGGAGTGAATGCCCTCTCTTGCGTGGTTGTAGAAAATGAATGGCTCTGCCCCTTCCCGGTGGACGCTGGTTCCCCAGGAGACAACCCCGTGATGCTGGCGGGGTGCAGCCCAGGGTGACGGCAGCCTTCACGGCCAGCACCGCTGCTCTGTCTACATCTTCCTCTCATTGGCTCACCCAGGGATGAGAGTTTACAGAGAACCATGCTGGCCCCCGGTGGGCTCAGGGGGTGAGTGGGTGGGGGCTGGTCTCTGGAAGGCACCTTGTTGGAATCAGAGAGTTATGGGCTCGTTTCCTGTGGCATGTACACCTGACAGATGGTTTCTTGTCTTTGGAACACAGGGCTTGCGTTTTGCTGTATTCTCAGATGTCACGAGGCCTTTAGAGACCACCCAGTTCAAGTCTTCCCCTTGTCCAGCTGAGCAAATCGCCATGTATTTGAACCTAAGCTGCCTGTCTTTAGGAGCTCTGATGGCATAGTAGTTAAGAGCTTGGCTGCTAACCAAAAGGTCGGCAGTTCGAATCCACCAGCCGCTCCTTGGAAACCCTATGGGGCAGTTCTCTGTCCTGTAGGGTCACTATGAATCGAAATCCAATCAACAGCAATAGGTTTTTGGGTTTTGTCTGTTTTTAAGAATTTTTAGATTGGTGCTTACAGTGAACTATGTATTAGCATATTGTCTCAGTCATCTAGTGCAGCTATAACAGAAATACCACAAGTGGATGACTTTGACAAAGAGAAGTTTATTCTCTCACAGTCCAGTAGGCTACAAGTCCAAATTCAGGGCTCTGGCTCCAGGAGAAGGCTTTCTCTGTCAGCTCTGGAGGAAGGTCCTTGTCATCTGTCTTCCCTTGGTCTAGGAGCATCTCAGCACAGGGACCTTAGGTCCAAAGGGCACGCTCTGCTCCCAGCACTGCTTTCTTAGTGATACGAGGTTCCCATGTCTCTCTGCTCGCTTCTCTCTTTTGTATTTCAAAAGAAATTGGCTTAAGGCACTGTCTAGTAGATCTCATCAATGTAACTGCCGCTAATCCATCTTACTACGTCATAGTGATAGGGTTTATAACACATAGGGAAATCACATTAGATGATAAAATGGTGGATGATCATACAATACTGGGAATCATGACCTACCCAAGTTGACAGATGTTTTTGGGGGACACAATTCCATCCATGACACGTATCTTTGGCTTCATCATTCTTTTAACCACGCTTTTTGAGTAGGACTTTGTGCTATATACTTACATATACTATACCATACCAGTTGCTGTTGAGTTGTGATTCTGACTCATGGCGACCCCATGTGTGTCAGAGTGGGACTGCTGCATAGGATTTTCAAGGCTGTCACCTTTCAGAAGCAGATCACCAAGCCTTGCTTCCGAGGTGCCTCTGGGTGAACTTGAACTGGCTCTAACCTTTCAGATAGCAGCCAAGTACGTTAACCACTTACCCCCCAGGGACGCTGCTATGCTCTTAAACAACAGTATCTCTAATTCTTGCTGTAGTTCATACAGGAAAGCAGGTATCGTTACTGCCATTTTGTACTTGAGCAGTCTGAAGCTGAGGCGGGGCCACACAGGGTCAGGGCTGTGCGGGGTCTGTCAGACTCCATGCCCCGCAGGTATCAGCCTTGCGCTGTGTCTAAGCCGGGTGCTTGGGGCTGCAGGAGCACAGATGGTGTCCTTGGCCTCACGGGTTTCCCAGCAGATGAGCCTTCCCCAGAGTGAGGGGACGGTGAGTAGACAAAGGAGGGTACTTTGTCCTGAAGTGTCGTGGGGTCATTCCCTAGGCCAGCGATGCCTCAGAACTCAGGAAGGGAGAGAGGGCAAGGGTGAGACCCCAAGGAAAGAGAACTTCAGGGAGGCGGAGGGAGAAGGGGCAGCCAGGCCAGGAGAGCAGGAAGCAGCTCAGGGAAGTAGGTGAGCATGCCTGGACTGGGACTGTGTTGGAGGAGGCCTGGCGGGTACAGGGGCCCAGGGCAGGGGACAGCCCACAGGCCAGGCACCCACATAACCAGACATGAGGCTGCGTGGCCAGCCCATGCCTGTGGCCCCCATACTCCCCCTGCCCCCGTGGACCTGCCCCCGTGTGGCCCACCTGCCTGCATGGGCTGCTGGGTCCCCCAGTGCTTCAAGTGGCTGTGTCACTGACAAGCACAGCGCACCCTCTTATCCCCTGACCCTCTGCTCTTTAGGCCACACGTGGTTCGCAGAGAGAACCGAGACTAAGTTATTAACTGGTGTGATGTCATTTCTTGCTTCAAAGAAAAACTAATCAGGGTCCACAGCAGGGTCTTGCTTTTAATTTGCCAAGAACGTCCTTGACAAAATGAAAAAGCAGCAGAGATGATCTGTCTGGACAGGGTAGCATCGGTACCTCTGAAGCAGTTCTCCTATGCCGACAGTGTTCATGGGCTCGGGGAACCGCTGAGTTGTCGCATGCTGGTGTTCAGATTTGGGGAGCGGGAGGGGTGGCATAATGAGGGCAGCTGAGGTTACGGCAGCAAGCTCATCTCTCTGACAATCCAGTGGCTGCTCCAGCCTGTGTCTTTCACAGCTTGTATAATTCATGAAGTTGCGACAGGGCCGCCTTAAAAGGATGTCTTTGATTCCATCCACAAAGGAGACAGGCCTCGCCGGCAACTCGGTGCCTGACGTGGGCCACCTCTGCACAGGCTCTGCCTGGTGACAGGCCTGTGATCCCGTGCAGAGCCCTGCCATCGGCTCCAAGTGTGTCCACCGGAGGACCCTGTGCCGTGTGGAGACCCCTGCTGGAATATTCAAATCCAGGTCATTGTTGTGTTTGATTTCTGACAGTTTTCACTGGGTCCTCGAGTTGCATTTAAGGATGAGACCTTCCTTTAAGGTTGAGGGGGATGAGGGGGAGCGGGTGTTGAAGAAGGCTCCCTGCCCCCTTCGGTTTCCAGGGCTCTCTGGCCAGCCACTGGGAGAAGGTGCAGGCTTTCACTCCTCTGTGAGTCATGGGGATCAGTAACTTCTCAGGCAAGGGCTCCTTTTTCGTGAGTTCACTGAATAGTTACGCCAATCATTTAGCGTATAATATGGGCCTAGGAACAATGTGTGAGGCAGTCACGGCTCAGGGACAGGATTCTCACCTTCCATGCGGGAGACTGGGCTCAGTTCCTGGCCAGTGCACCTCATGCGAAGCCAGCAGCTATCTGTCAGTGGAGGCTTTCTTGTTGCTGTGATGCTGAACAGATTTCAGAGGCGCTTCCAGACTAAGATGGACTAGGAAGAAAGGCCTGGCAAACGACATGTAAATCAGACAGTGAAAACCCGATGGAGCACAATGGTCTGATCTGCAGCCAGTCCTGGGGATGGTGCCGGCCCAGGCGGCATTTCATTCTGTTGTGTCTGGGTTCACCATGAGTTGGGGCCCGACTCGATCACCACTAAAACAGCAAGGAGCACAGCACTGTCAGATAAATGCCTTCCAAATTCAAGATGAAATCACTATCCTGGTGGTCATCAGCCAAAGAGTAAACGTCCATTAGGAATTTTAAAATGTATTTTATTATTATTTTTATCTTCTATTAGCCCGGTGCCATCGAGTCCATTCCGACTCACAGCCACCCCATAGGATGGAGTAGAACTGCCCCATAAGGTTTCCAAAGCCGTAAATCTTTACGGAAGCCGACTGCCTCGTCTTTCTCCCGCAGAGTGGCTGGTAGGTTTGAACCGCTTAACCACTTCACCACCAGGGCTCACAGATGTCACTGCGCTGCCGTGACCTTTGTCAGTTTAGCAGTGAGAATGTTCTCAGATGTGGACAGACACATGCTAATAAGTATCTGGCAAAAACTAATATAGATTGGCGTGGAGATAATAGATCAGTCACCCCGAGGCGCCTGGACGGGCCCCAGCTCATTTATGCCGGAGCATTGGGCTGCATGATGAAACATGATTTACCGTCCTCATTACTTGCCTGTGCCCCAAACTGGGAGGCACCGTGTGAATTTTAAAGTGGCCGTGCCCTGCATTACGGGCAGGTAATTGTGTACTGTGATGGGTTGGGGATGAATATTTCAAAGGAAGTCATAGCAAAGATTTTGCTTGCACAGCTGAACTGGGCGCGCTTGAATCTGAGCAAAGACCAGGAAACAATGCCTGTCATTTGAATGGCCTCAGAAACTTATTTACATAAATGCGTACACATGGAAAAACCTCCCAGTGCCAGAAGGCCATTCGTTTTTATTTCCACGCCAAAAATTTTAAGAAGCGTTTAATGACGCAATTAAAGGTGAAAAATTGTTCCTTTTATCATAATTTCTCTATTATAAAAAAATAACACGGAAAATTGTTTCTCTGCCTTATTTCCTACATTTTAAAACGTGTACGTCACTTGGAAGTACTTTGCGTATAGTTATCTGCAGTCATGTTGAACTTTCAGTTCGTGGCTTTATAAGTGCACTCTGGGAGCCGGAGTGCAGAGTTTTAAGAACAGCACACTGTTGAGAAACGTTAGGGTTTATCTCGTGCCTCCCAACCAGGAACCGAAGGAGAAGCAAGGGTGGCCCAAGGAATTACCTGTCTCTGTTATGTTGCTCATCCTGTTGAGCGTCTCGCAAAAATCCAGGTCACTGACGTTGAGAAAACAGATGCCAGGTCACTAGAGAGCAGAAATGCCTTCAGCCCCACATAGAGCCAGGGCTGTTTAAGGAAGGCTCCTGGGGAGGAGGTGGGGGTTAGAGCTGCCTCCTGTACAGAAGACTTCCCCGAGCTGCGGTGGGCAGAGTCCGACTGACAGGAGAGGCTGGAACTCAACGTCCCCTAGTAGGGTCTGGAGGCTGAAGGGGTCTGACTCAGGGCCCATTGGATTGTAGGGTCCCCGGGGCTGGAGTCCCTGGTCCCTTCCAAATAGACAAGCCTGCTAGTGACCTAGAAAAGGCCATTTCCAATTAGTGCCCGGTGTTTTTTTTTTTAATTTTAAAAATCATAAGCATACAGGAAAGTGTATGTCATAATCTATTCTACTCACTACCCTGCTTCGTCAAATCAGTCAGTGTTTTGTTTTTGTTTTTTTGCCTCAAATCTTATTTATTTCTCATTTAGAAATTACACTTTCCATGTCCAGTTGAAGCCTCCACATTCTTCCTTGCTGGTGATAACTGCTACTTTGCATTTGGTGCTCGCCATTTCTAAACATGTCTCAGTATATTTGCCACGTATGTGTGTGTCCATAAATAGTTTGTGGTCTCGTAGTGAATATTCTAAAACTTTTTGTAAATGACATCGTAGTTAAATATTATTGTGCAATGTGCTTTTGTTTTTAAACTCTGTATTTGTAATATTTATCCATGTTAATGGGTATGTTGTTTTAGGTGCCATTGAGTCGGTTCCAACTCATAGCAACCCTGCTTACAGCAGAATGAAAAACTGCCCCGTCCTGCGCCATCCTCACGATCATTGCTATGCTTGGGTATAGCTGCATTTGATTTAGATGTATTTATTTATTTCACTTAATTTGCGTTATGCCTCATCCCTGCAATGTAAAGCTTTGGTGTTGGACATTTTGTGATGTACTATACTTCATCCATTCTCCTCCTGAAAGACATCTTGTTTGTCCCGTGTTTTGTTTCCAGTGTTTTACAAGCGAACAGTGCTGAGTTTAACCTCTTGTACCTGCGTAGGAGATACTCTGCTTAGGAATGCAATTTTTGGGCTTCAGGGTACAAACATCTAGGTGCTGCCAAACTGCTCTCCAATGTGGTCCCGCCCCCGCCCCCCACCCGCCGACAGGTGGAGTCCCTTTTCCTCCGCGTCCTCTCCCGTACTTCACGTCATGGTGTTCTGTAGTTTTTGCCCAACTAAGAAATGTTTTACTCTGCACGTTCGTGATTCTTGGTGAGCTGGAGCATCTTTTCCTATTTTTACTGACCACAGCGGGTCTGTTCATACCTTTGGCCCATTTTTCTATTAGCTAGTTTGTCTTTTCTCATTGATTCTTGGAAGGATTTTTAAAAGATACATTCTGGATACTAACTGTTGGCCAGTCGTGTGCACTGCAGATGGCTTTCTAGTCTGTGACTTGTATTTTCACTTTAATTATACACCCTCTCTTCAGTTATCAACATGATTAGGCTCCGAAGACCACATTGTTACATGAAACTGGTGTTGTGTGAGAATAAAGGATGACCACATCTGATTACAAAATGGAGGATGGTTACATCATTACATAACTGCCAAATTATATCATTATATGACTGCTAAATGACATTATTACATAACTGCCAAACCACAGAGAATCATGGCCCAGCCACACTGACACCTAACCTTAACCAACAAAGCCAGCACCTTGGCGTTCGTTACTGCCAGAAGTACGGCGTTAATGCACAAAATAGTTGGATAGTAGTTTTACTGTTTTTGTAAATGCAAAATGTCCAATAGTGAGTTTAGTCAATAAGTGAGGAGGAAGTGTAGTGTCTTTTGTTGTACGGAAATTTTTAATTTTATGTAGTCAAATGTATAGATTTTTTAAATTTATATTTTATGCTTTAAAGTTTTGCTTTTACACTTTGCTTTCTAATCCACCTTGAATTTGTGTATGGTGTGAGGTAGGGATCTGATTTTTTTTCCAAGTGGAAATCTGGTTGTCTCAGTACTATTTATTGAATAATCGCTCCTTTCTCCACTGATCTGCACCACCTCATCTGTCATTGATTAAGTATCCACATTAGTATGGGTGTGTTTTGAGTCCTTTGTCCCATTGCTCCGTCCTGGTGTCGCATGGTCTATATTACTGTCACAGAATGTCTTGATATCTGAAATGGCAAGGTTTCACTTTTTTTCCCTTTGGGATTGTCTTGGCTATTCTCGGCCCTTTGCTCTTCAATATCAGCTATAGAAGAAGCTTTTCCTAGTGTCTTAGTTATCTAGTGCTGCTGTAAAAGAAATGCAAGTGGATGGCTTTAAGAAACAGACGTTATTCTCTCACAGTCTAGTAGGCTAAGAAGTCCAAATTCAGGGTGCCAGCTCCCTTGTTGGCTCTGGAGGAAGGTCTTTATCATCAGTCGTCCTTTGGTCTAGGAGCTTCTTTGTGCAGGGACGCTGGGTCCAAAGGATGTGCCCTGCTCCTGGCACTACTTTCTTGGAGATATGAGGTTCTTCTGTCTCTCTGCTCACTTTTCTCTTTTATATCTCAAAAGAAATTGACTCAAAATACAACCTAATCTTGTAGATTGAGTCCTGCCTCATTAGCATAACTGCTGCTTATCCTGCCTCATTAACATCATAGAGGTAGAATTTACAATGCATAGGATAATCACATCAGATGACAAAATGGTGGACAACCACACAATACTGAGAATTATGGCCTAACCAAATTGACATGCATTTCAGGGGGACACAATTCAATCCATAATACCTAAACCAAAACCAAACCCGTTGCTGTCGAGTCAATTTCAACTCATAGCAATCCTACAGGACAGAATAGAACTGCTGCATAGGGTTTCCAAGGAGTGCCTGGTGGATTCAAACTGCCAACCTTTTGGTTAGCAGCCATAGCTCTTAACCACTACGTCACCAGGGTTTCCTCCATAACACCTCGTCTACAAAAAACCCAGGTTGGAGTTTCATTAGAAGGATATTGAATTTATAAAATAAGCTGGAGGACAGTTGGCATCTTTTCAACATTGAGTCTTTTTGTTCATGGGCCTGGTTATGTCTCCCTGTGTAAACTAGGTTTTCTTGTGTCTTTCAAAAACTTGTACAGCTTTTCCTAAATGTCTTGCTGTGTGTGGTTGGATGTGCTCTTGGGGACTGCCATCTTGTCCACAGTGAGCATTCTGCAGAGTTGGCTCCCCTGCCCAAAGCCTGGCTGCCTGCTTTGGCTTTGACCTGTCAGAGTGTCCTTTCAACCCCTCTGCCTGGGGGTGCGAGGGGCACTGAGTACCGGGGTCCCTGGAAGTGACTGTAGCTGGCTGGTTTATTAGACGGTTTCCTGGAGGAGGTAGAAAACTGGGACCCCGAGATGTCTACTGTCATTATCCGGTTGGAATGGGGGCGAGGAGCTTTCACGGCCATCTCCAAGTGTTTTGGGCTCTGGCGTGAGTTGTCGTGAGTTGTCGTTAGGATTTTTCAGAACGGTGTTACTTGTATGAACAATGCTCTTTGACTTCCATTCACACCTACTAGGTGTGACCCCCTGTAGGAAGAGGGTGTGCTGAAGTGGTCCCTCTGGGTCCTCAGGCTCCTGTGTTTGACCTGGGCCCTGGGTGGTGAGGGTCCAAGTGCTAGAGGAAGCGGGGAGACCGGGGGCACGGACACGCAGAGATAGGACTGCAGCTGAAGGCAAGTGTTTGGACGATAAACAGGAAAGAGCTGGGTGGGCTTCCAGGCCAACGCTGGGTCCACCTCACTCTGTGGAGGTAGGCCCCAGGTCGTTCTGTTCAGTACCCTACAGCACCTTGCAGGCCTCGGGGCACAGGGGTGAGGCAAGCCCTTCCTTCCCTTTTCTGTCGTCCTGTGGCCAGGCGGAACGATCACGTGGTCTCCGTGTGGACAATGGGAGCATTTGCTAAATCAGCTTTAGACTCCTATAAGGCAACCTGTGAGCCCGCCCCAAACCAAAACCAAACCTGTTGCCGTCAAGTTGATTCCGACTCATGGTGACCCCATAGGACAGAGCAGAACTGCCCCGCAGGGTTTCATGGAGCGGCTGGTGAATCTGAACTGCCGGCCTTTTGGTTAGCAGCTGAGCTCTTAACCACTGTGCCACCAGGGCTTCATGAGCCTGTCAGAGTGCCAAGAATATTCCAGCATTAGCCTGGCGTTCCTGGGAGCACTCTTGGAAATGTGATGCACAGCCTGACCTGGCACAGTTATTGTCAGGGGCTCCATTTGAGCCACTGTCTCCTTAATTAGTGATTAAAACGATTGACAGAGAAGTGATCTGCACGAAAATTTGCCAAAATGTTCTCTTCCTTTGTTGTATTAATCAGGACTATATTCATCACCCATCAAATACCCGAGGCCTGTTCCTGAGGCTCTGGTTAAGGACCTGAGTGTTTCCTCTGTAAATGGCATCACGGGGCTTAGTGGTCCATCCCCTGGTCAGCACCCCCTGGGCTTAGTGGCTGGTCAACTGGGCGACTAGCATGCCGTGAGGAAGGCCCTGGGGGGTGGTCCAGGGCTCCTGTCCCCCTAGATCACAGAGCCCGCTCCCCGAGTGGGCGCGGCTGGCCTAGCCTGGAGTCAGCTCCATGACCGTGGCCGCGAGGTGGTGCAGCACTCGCCGTGATTTGCGGGCAGGCCACCGCGAGGGCTCGCCTGCCTGTTTATGCCCTGCGCTTGGATGGCGATATCTATTGTCCAGGTTAAGCTTCATTAAAGCAGAAGCCCATTTTCCATTTATGATATGTATTTTTTATTTATTAAATTGCTATTTTAATATAACTTACCACGTCATTGAAGACAAATAATGCACTTAAGCGAAGCTGTAAAACTCCATTTTTCCCTGGTGCTGTGTTCCTGTGAAGGCGCCTTACATTCCATCCGCCTCTCAGTTGGAGACTTCTGGTGGGGCCACGGAAGTTAGAGCCCAACCTCATTAATTCCGAAGGAGGGTGGGAAAAGGGCTGGCCTGAGGCTGACCTCTGCACTAGCCCGTTAAATAAAAGGCGGTTAAGCAAATTCAGACTGTAAACAGGAGTCCTTGGAGCATCCATCATTCTGGAACATCCTTAAAGTCCTCCCAGACCTTTTCCCTCCATATTTGCAATGCTAATTACCACTCCTGCATTCCTGGGGGCTGGTTCCCTCCAGGCCTCAAAGTCTGAAGTTTCTTTGTGTGTTGTTCTGTCACCTTCAGTATTTGAAAAGAGAAAAGAATGTTTCTTTAGGTTTATTCTCAGCTTGCTGCTTCCAGTCAGTTTGCTTTCCCCATGCTTCTGGTAACCTGAATTAGTAGCTTCCGGTGGTTTCAAACTGACGACGTTTCGGTTAGCAGTCAAGTGCTTTAACCACTGCACGACCAGGACTCCTTGGAGTTTTTGTTTTGTTTTGGGGTGTGTGTGATTTCATTCTGTCTTAAATGCTGCTGCTGGACTTGGCGATGGAATGACAGAGAAGGGGTCACAGCAGCCCCAGAGCTAACGGTCCAGTGGGAGCGAGGGACGGGGGCCCCCAAGGCAGTGTGGCAGAGGCTTCCTCAGACATCACCAGGCCCCTGGGAAGGAGGGCAGGACAGCTGGTGCCTGGAGGAAGGGGAAAGAGCTCTCGAAGAATGATGGGGTTTATCAGACCCAGGAGACAAGGGAGGTATTCCCTGTTCTGCTCGGAAATAAAAAAGGAATGAACTGTCCATCCATGTAAGGACACGGATGAGTCCCTGAGTGAAAGAAGCTGGAAGACTACATGCATTGCCATCGAGTCGCTTCTGGCTGGTAGCCACCCTAGTGGACAGAGTAGAACTGTCGCCTAGGGTTTTGTATGGTTAAAGAGCCCTGGTGGTGCAAAGGGTTGGCGCTTGGTCGCTGACCGAAGGATTGGTGTCCGAACCCTCCCAGAAGCTCCATGGAAGAGAGACCAAGAGACCTGGCAATCTGCTCCCATAAACATTACAGCGTAGCAAACCCTATGGGCAGTTCAGCTCTGTCACATGAGTCGTCATGAGTCAAAATCACCTGATGGCACCTTACACCGTTGGTGTGATTCCATCTACAGAAAATTATAGAAAATGGAAACTAATGTAAGGTGACAAAGTAAATCAGTGAGTTCTTAGAGACTGGAAGGCGTGGGAGAAGGGAATTTTAAAGGGACACAAGGAAACTTTTAGAGGTGATTGTGGTTCCACAAGGATATACATATGTCAGAACTTATGAAATCATACACTTTAAATATGTACAGTTTATGGTATGTGAGTTAAACCTCAATAAAGATGTTTAAAATTAGTAGATATATAACCCAGTGGTTAAGAACTCAGCTGCTAACCAAAAGGTCTGTAGTTTGAATCCACCAGCCACACTTTGGAAACCCTATGTGGCAGTCCTACTCTGTTCTATAGAGTTGCTATGAGTTGGAATTGACTCAATGGCAATGGGTTTGGTTAGGTTAGTTATAGTCATATGATGTGTGGTTATCGTCAGAAAAAGATGTTAGGGCACAAAGCATTACTTGATATAAAGGAGGTCAGATATATTGATAAAAATTTCAGTAAACAAGAAAGATAAAACAATTTTAAATTTGTATGCACCTAATTTCATTCCGTATAGGTAAAGCAAAGACTGGCAGAACTATATGGAGAGCTAAGGAGCCCTGCAGTCCTTCAGTATTGCAACTCGAGGCATGAATTTTTTCTTCAGTTCTTTCAGCTTGAGAAATGCTGAGTATGTCCTTTGCTTCTGGTTTTCTATCTCCAGGTCTTTGCACATTTCATTATATTACTTTACTTTGTCTTCTTGAGCCGCCCTTTGAAATCTTCTCTTCAGCTCTTTTACTTCATCATTTTTTCCATTTGCTTTAGTACTCTATGTTTAAGAGCAAGTTTCAGGATCTCTTCTGACATCCATTTTGGTCTTTTCTTTCCTGTCTTTTTAATGACCTCTTGCTTTCTTCATGTATAATGTCCTTAGTGTCATCACACAACTTGTCTGGTCTTTGGTCATTAGTATTCAATACATCAAATCTTTTCTTGAGATGGTCTCTAAATTCAGGTGGTATTTACTCCAGATCATATTTTGGCTCTCGTGGGACACATCTTTTGGCGCTGTATCAGACAGCCTTCCACTGCTATTCATAAGGTTTTCACTGGCCAGTTTTTTCAGAAGTAGACCCAGGTCCTTCTTCATAGCCTATCTTAGTCTCAGAGCTCTGCTGAAACCTATCCACCATGGGTGACCCTGCTGGTATTTGAAATATCGGTAGCATCACAGCAGTATGCAGGTCACCACAGTACAACAAACTGACAGATGAGTGATGACATTTCTCAAGCTGAAAGAATTGAAGAAAAATTTCAAGACTTGAGTTGCAATATTGAAACATTCTATGGGCAAAATATTGAAAGACACAGGAAGCATCAAAAGAAGATGTAAGGAATACAGGGGGTCACTGTACCAAAAAGAATTGTTTAACATTCAGCCATTTCAGGAGATAGCATATGATCAATAACTGATGGTATTAAAGGAAGAAGTCCAAGCTGCACTGAAGGCATTGGTGAAAAATAAGCCTTCAGGAATTGATGGGATACCAATTGAGATGTTTCACCTAATGGACACACTGCTGGAGGGGCTCACTTACCTATGCCAAGAGATTTGTAAGACAGTTACCTGGCCAGCTGACTGGAAGAGATCCATATTTGTGCCCATTCCAAAGAAAAGTGACCCAACAATATGAGCAAATTATCAAACAATATCATTAATATCACACACAAGTAAAATTTTGCTACAGATAATTCAAAAGCAGTTATAGCAGTACATCAACAGGGAACTGCCAGAAATTCAGTCCAGATTCAGAAGAGGAGATGGAATGAAGGATATCATTGCTGATGTCAGGTAGATCTTGGCTGAAAGCAGAGAATACCAGAAAGATGTTTACCTGTGTTTTCTTGACTATGCAAAGGCATTCAGCTGTATGGATCATAATAAATTATGGATAACCTTGCAAAGAATAGGAATTCCAGATCACATAATTGTGCTCATGAGGAACCTGTACATAGACCAAGAGGCAGTTCTTCATACAGAACAAGGGGATACTTTGCATCAGGGAATGTCCTTTCACCATACTTATCCATTGTGTATGCTGAGCAAATATTCCGAGAGGCTGGACTATACGAAGAATAATGTTATATCAGGATTGGCGGAAGACTCATTAACAACCTGCGTATGACACAGCCTTGCTTGCTGAAAGTGAAGAGGGCTTGAAGCACTTACTGATGAAAACCTAAGACTACAGCCTTCCGTATGGATTACACCTCAGCATAAAGAAAGCAAATATCCTCACAACTGGAGCAGTAGGCAACATCATGATAAAAGGATAAAAGATTGAAGCTATCAGGGACTTCATTTTACTTGGATCCACAATCACCGCCCACGGAAGCAGCAGTCACAAAATCAAAAGACATATTGCATTGGGCAAATCTGCTGCAAAAGACCTCTTTAAAGTGTTAAAAAGCAAAGATGTCACCTTGAGGAATAAGGTGCGCCTGACCCAAGGCATGGTGTTTTCAGTCACCTCATATGCATATGAAAACTGGACAATGAATAAGGAACCAAAAAAGAGCTGATGCCTTTGAATTACCGCGTCAACAAAGAATACTGAACATGCCATGGACGGCCAGAGGAACAAACAGATCTGTCTTGGAAGAACTACAGACAAAGTGTTCCTTGGACGATGATGGCAAGACATTGTCTCACGTACTTTGGACATGTTATCAGGAGGGACCGGTCCCTGGAGAAGGACATCATGCTTGGTAAGATAGAGGGTCAGCGAAAAGGAGGGATACCCTTAATGAGATGTATTGACATAGTGGCTGCAACAGTGGGCTCAACCACAACGATTATGAGGATGGCACAGGACCAGGCAATGTTGTACATAGGGTCACTATGAGTCAGAATTGACTTGATGGCACAGAACATCATGATAAATGAGCCCCGATGGTGCAGTGGTTAAGTGCTTGTCTGTTAACTGAAAGGTTGGAGGTTCGAGTCTACTAGCAGCTCCTCAAGAGAAAGAACTGACAATCTGCTTCTGAAAACGTTAACCTGGAAAAGCAAACCCATTGCTGTCAAGTCAATTCCGACTCATAGCGACCCCACAGGACAGAGTTAGAATCGTCCCATAGGGTTTTCAAGGCTTTAATCTTTACAGAAGCAGAATGCCACATCCTTCTCCCACAGAGTAGCTGGTGGTTTCAAACCACCAACCTTTCGGCTAGCAGCCAAGCGCTTAACCACTGTGCCACCAGGGCTCCTTCCTGTAAAGATTACAGCCTAGCAAACCCTATGGCCACCAATAGGGTGTCTGTCAGTTTGTCATACTGTGGGGGTTTGTGTATTGCTGTGATGCTGGAGACTATGCCACCAGTATTTCAAATGCCAGTAGGATCACCTATGGTGGACATGTTTCAGCAGAGCTTCCAGACTAAGACAGACTTGGAAGAAGGACCTGGCAGTCTACTTCTGAAAAAATGAGCTAGTGAAAATTTAATGAATAGCATCAGAACATTGTCTGATATAGTGCCAAAGATGAGCCTCTCAGTTGGAAGGCACTCAAAATATAGCTATGGAAGAGCTGCCGCCTCAAAGTAGAGTCGAACCTCTTCATAGACCAAGAGACAGTCATCGGAACAGAACAGGGGGATACTGCGTGGTTTAATGTCAGGAAGGGTGTGCATCAGGGTTGCATCCTCTCACCATATTCAGTCTGTATGCTGAGCAAATAATCTGAGAAGCTGGACTCTATGAAGAAGAACGCGACATCAAGATTGGAGGAAGACTCATTACCAACCTGCGATATGCAGATGACACAACCTTGCTTGCTGAAAGAGAAGAGGACTTGAAGCACTTACTGATGAAGATCAAAGACCACAGCCTTCAGTATGGATTATACCTCAAACTAAAGAAAGCAGAAATCCTCACAACTAGACCAATAAGCAACATCATGATAAATGGAGAAAAGATTGATGTTGTCAAGGATATCATTCTACTTGGATCCACAATCAGTACTCACAGAAACAGCAGTCAGGAAATCACGTGACGTATTGCACTGGGCAAATCTTCTGCAAAAGATCTCTTCAAAGTGATAAAAAGCGAAGATGTCACTTTGAGGACTAAGGTGGCCTGACCAAGCCATGGTATTTTCAGTAGTGTCGTATGCATGTGAAAGCTGAAGAATGAATAAGAAGAATCGACGCCTTTGGATTGTGGTGTTGGAGAAGAATGTTGAATATACCATGGACTGCCAAAACAACAAACAAATCTGTCTTGGAAAAGTACAACCAGAATGCTCCTTAGAAGCAAGGATGGCGAGACTATGTCCTACATACTTTGGACATGTTGTTAGGAGGGATCAGTCCCTGGAGAAGGACATCATGCTTGGTAAAGTAGAGGGTCAGCAAAAAAGAGGAAGACCCTCAATGAGATGGATTGACACAGTGGCTGCAACAATGGTCTTAAGCATAATGATTGTGAGGATGACGCAGGACTGGAAAGTGTTTCATTCTTTTGTACGTAGGGTTGCTATGAGTCAGAGCCGACTTGATGGCACCTAACAACAACAACAATTTGTCTAGGTAGAAAATCTGAATTGTTTTATAACTGTATAGAAATTGAATCAGGAGTAAAAATCTTTTAACAAAAAGAACATGAGACTGCTTTCCAGGGGATATCTAACAAACCTTTGGAAGACAGATACTTCAATCTCGTGCAGACTCTTTCAGAGAATGGAAAAAATGGGATGCGATGGAGTGAATGTGTTTTGCATGTGGGAAGGACATGAATTTGGGGAGACCAAAGGGTGGAGTGTTTTTATATTGAATTGTGTCCCCCGCCAAAGAAAAAAAATGTGGTGGAATCCTAACCCCCTGTATCTGTGGATGTGATCCAATTTGGGAATAAGGTTTTGTTTGTTATGTTAATGAGGCCGTATCCGTGTACAGTGTTCTTGAACCAACTTTTAATAATTCTTGTAAGCTTAGTTTGGTTTTTACATATTCCCTTAATTTCTGATTATCTGGAAATGTCCTAATTTTGCCATCATATTTGAGCGAGAGTTTTGCAGGATATATTATCCTTGGTTGGCAGTCTTTTTTCTTTCAAGATTTTATATATGTCATCCCATTGCCTTCTTGCCTCCATGATTTCTGCCGAGTAATCACAGTTTAGTCTTGTTGTTTCCCATTTGTATGTGACTTTCTGTTTTTCTCAAGTTGCTCTTAGGATTCCTTGTCTTTGGTTTTAGAGAGTGTGATTATGATATGTCTTGGTGATTTTCTTTTGGGGTCTGTCCTATACGGGGTTCGTTGAGTTTCTTGTATGGTTGGCTTTTCGTTTTTCATGGTTTTAGGAAGTTTCCTGTTAGCAAATCTTCAAGGACCTTGTCTGTGTTTTCCGTTTTCTCCCCCGTTCTGGAACTCCGATCACATGCAGTTTTTTGCTTTTGTTTGTATCCCACATCGTTCTCAGGGTGTCTTCATTTTTCTTCAGCCTTTTCTCTGATTTTTCCTCAAACAAAGTGGCGTCCAAGGATGTCTTCAGTTTCTCTGGTCCTGTCTTCCATTGTTTCCAATTTGCTCCTAAAACCTTCTATTGCACTGTCCATTTCTGAAATCTTGTTGTTTATGTTTTGGATTTTTAATTGCTGTTTTTGTATGATTCCTCGTTGTTTATTTATTTTGACATTTTATTCCTGTATTTTCCTTATTTCTTCCATTGTTTTGTCTGTCTTTTCCAGGATTTTGTCTGTTTTTCCTTGTCGTTGTCTGCATCTCCCTTCATCTGTCCGAGCACCCTGAGTATTAGAGTTCCGAATCCCCCGTCAGGTAGTCCAAGTGTCTTTTCTTCTAGCAGAAGGTCATCAGGTGTTTTATTTTGGTCGCCTTCTGGAGCATCCTGTCATTTTTTAAATATGTTTAGATATTGTCTCCTGTCTCTGGGACATTCAAGAATTATTTTT
Source organism: Dugong dugon (assembly GCA_030035585.1). Taxonomy (NCBI): domain Eukaryota; kingdom Metazoa; phylum Chordata; class Mammalia; order Sirenia; family Dugongidae; genus Dugong; species Dugong dugon. Next base: position 4,608,300 of record CM057465.1, on the reverse strand, counting down.
TTCATTTGTTGACTGTAGATTTGTTTTATCCTGCTTTTTTGTTTTATTTGGTTATGTCTGGGCAGGTGGGGTGGATGTGTTTTGTTACTTCCTCTCTTGGGGCTACAATACTTCTCACCACCTTGTCCAAGTAGGCAGGGTTGAGCGCTCAGCTGCGGTGCAGCATGGGGAATCCAGCGGGGGGGAGAGGTCAGGATGGGTAGTTTGCAGCACCATCTGAGGCCGACATCGTGTGGCTGGGAGGCAGTGCAGGGAGGGGTACAGGGGACTTCATTGGTGCCACTCGAGGGCACCGCGCTCAGTGTGTGGTGCAGATCGGCAGGAGTTAAGGGAAAAGAAGTGAAGTGCAGAGCTAAGTGAATGAGTACAAGAAGAAAAAGGAGAGAGAAACAAAAGCAAAAAATGAAGGAAAAAAGAAAAAACCGTAAATAAAATGATGGTGGTGTTGGATTCAGTGAGTTGGAGGTGGGGCAGACCTGGTGAGGCCATGTGCCGGTGGCTCTCTAGCCAAGTGGTGTGGGCAGTGCACGGGGCTAGATGAGTGGGAGAAAGGAAAAGAAAGAGGGGAAAGAGAAGAAACCAAGGAACAAACAAAAATAACAACACCAACAAAATAAATAAATAACTAAATAAATATGGGGGCGGCCATTGGGGGTGGGGTGGACTTGGAGTGGCAGGGAGCTGATGTCTGTCTTACTGGGTGGCATGTCACGGCCCGTCAGGAAGGGGTGGAGGCGGCGCAGTGGCTAGGTCAGAGGGAGAAGGAGAAAGATAAAGAGAAATACAAAACATGGTGCTGAGGGAGCTGGCCTGTAAGGGAAAGGAAGGAAGGGAGAGAGGGGGAAGCAACAAAAAAGCCAAAAAGAAACAAGCAGACAAGCAAAATGGTGCTGAAGGGCCCAATTGATCGGAGTAGGGCAGACCCCTGTGGTAGTGAGCTCGTATCTCTCTGGCCGAGCAACCCTTTCCTGTTGGAATGTAGCAGAGGCCATGTGGAGGGAAGAAGGGTGAGGGATGGGAAATTGTGTATCCCTGGTTACTGGGTACTTTGTTGCCTGTTATAAGCTCTATGGAGTTGCCTTCCTGTGCTCTCTGTCTGCCTTCCTTGGTGGTTGTGGTCCAAGATGACCAATCTGGGTGGCAATGAGCTGGTGTCTCTCCAGCCTAGTGACCATCGCCTGTGGAACAGTGGCAGAGGCCTCATACAGGGAAGAAGGATGGAGGGTGGGAAAGTGTGTATCCCTGGTTACTGGGTGCTCTGTCTCCTGTTTTGGGAGCTCCATGAAACTGTCTTCCTGTACTCCCTGTCTGAGTTCCTTAGTGCTTGTTGTCCAAGATGGTGAATGTGTGCCGCGTTAGCTGGTATGGGACCGCCCCTCCATAGCTCTCCTCCTTCTCTGTTCTCTGTCCGTTTCTTATTCCATTTGGTGCTTGATTGAGTTCTTTATTCCTTCATTTGGTGCTAAGGGTTCCAGGATCGACATCTATATCTGTTTTACTTAGTTTTCTGGGTCTTTGCTGTAGAGGGATGGCATGGTGCTTCTGTCTATAGTGCCGTGTTGGCTCCGCCTCCCCAACTCACTTTTGAGATATAAAAGTGCAGATTAGGCACCGAGAAGCAAGCATGAATAGGGAAAGATAGATGCCACATAAAGTGGCTAAGGAATGCTAGAGAAGCTGAGACAAGGATTTTCCCCCAGAGCAGACAGAAAGAGCCTTCCGCTAGAGCCTTGCTCTGAATTTGGACTTCTAGCCTCCTAAACTACGAGAAAATAAATTCCTGCTTGTTAAAGCCACCCACTGTGGCACATTTGTTACAGCAGCAGTGGTGAACTAAGACGGGGAAAGAGGCAAACATGACCTTCATACTTCCCAGACAAGGACAGCTGTAGAAAGGAAAATTAGAGGCCAGCCTTACAAAAGGAGTACAGAAACCCCCAATGAAATCTTAGCAAGCAGGATCTAGCCATGATTAAAAACATAATACATTATGACTAAATTGGTTTTATTCCAGGAATGCAAGGTTAGTACAACATTACAAGAACTATTATACTAATGCAGTTCACCACTTCAACAGATTAAAAGAGAAAAAGCTTATCATCATCTCTGTTGATGCCTGAAAAGCATCTGATTAAATTCTGTAGCCATCCCCCATGAGTACTCTAGTAAATCAGGAACAGGAGAGATCTTTCCTTACCTGATTTGGGTTACCTACAAAAATGGCCTGGAGCAAACACCTTTTTCAGTAGGAAGTGCTAGAATCAGTCCCCTTAGATCAGGAAGGAGGACAGATGCCCACTCTCAGTGATTTTATTCAGCATAGTAGTGAGGATTCTAGCCAGGGTGATGAAATTAGATGAAGAAATACACTCCTGCCTCTAAGCTCTCCCCTTCCCATTCTCTCTAACACACCCCAGTCACCTTCTGCCTGCTCATGACCTCCATGTTGCTACATCCAGTGGGCAGATCTCAGGACTGGTCTCTCCCCATCTTTCTGCAGCACCTGACGTTCTCCTGGGCTTCCTCCTAACTCATTGGCCGTTCCTTTGAGGTCTTTTAGTCCTAAATGTGTGTTTCTGGTCTAGACCACTGGACTGCTCTCCCGTGCTCTAGACTCCTCATGTGTTCATCTGCCGACTTGACATCTCCACTCGGATGCCTAATGCCTGTCTTAAACCTCGAAAGCACATAGAGCAGATCCCCATCTCCCCACCAAAAGGCTTCCTCCTGTAAACTTTCCCACAAACTTCTCCTCATCTTAGGAAATGACAGCTTCATCCTTCCAGCTGTTCAGGCCAGAAACGTTGCTGTTATCCTTGGTTCTTCTCTTTCTCTCATACCCCAAACCAAAAACCAAACCAGTTGCCATCAAAGCAGTTCCCCATGTGTGTCAGAGTAGAACTGGGCTCCGTAGGGTTTTCAATGGCTGTGATTGTTGGAAGCAGATCACCAGGGCTTCCTCCTGAGATGCTTCTGGGTGGGTTTGAACCACCAGCTTTGCAGTTAGCAGCCCAGTGCTTACCCATTTGTGCTACCCAGAGACTCCATCTCTTACCCGGCGTCTCTCATATTCACCAGCATATTCTGTCAGCTCAGCTTTCAAAATATTGTCAGGATTTTCCCTCTTCTCACAAGTTTTACTGCAACCACCATGGCTGAATTGCTGACACATCTTGATGCTGTGATTACCGCGGTCTCCTAACCTGCCTCTGGGGTTCTGGCCCCCTCTCCCAACTTCGCTAAGTCTTTGCTCTGCATACCAGGACCTTCTTAAGCGTCTTTCCTCTGCCCCAAGCCTTCTTCCAGTTACAACAGTACAGGGCAGGGAGAGGCCAGGGGGTGACCCGCGAGGCTGTGCAGGCTCTGCACCTCCACGCCCCCCGCAACCACATCTCCTGCTTCTCTGCCGCACTGCCACACCACCCAGCTCTCTGCGCTGTTCCGGGACTGTGCCAGACCACCTCCTTCCTCGGGGTCTGTGCATTTCTTACTGCTTCTGCCTGGAAGGTCCCCCCACCCTAGACAGCTACGTGGCTTTCTCTCTTTGGGCCTTTGTTAGAATGGCACCTTCTTGGGTGACTGACCACACTGTTTAAATTGCAAACCTCCTCCCCGCAACAAAAAAATCCACTTCCCATCTCCCTTCTTTGCCTCATTTTCTCCGCGGCACAGATCACAGTTACTTTGTAAACTGTTAACACTGGTCGTCTCGGAATCTCACGAGACAAGGCAGAACCACGACAGCAGTGCCCTGAGAGCTGAGGTTTGGGGAAACCCGGTCTAGGAAATTGGCACTACGCACTTGACCTGGGAGGTCACTGCCCGGGAAGGGGAGAGGCAGTGTGCCTCATCGGTACAGAATAGTGTGAGGGGTGCAGTGCCAGACAGGGTCCTGGTGGTGCAAGCTGTTTGTGCTCGGCTACTAACCTGAAGGTTGACGGTTCAGACCCACCCAGCAGCACCACGGGAGAAAGGCCTGGTGATCTGCTTCGGTAAAGATTATAGCCAAGAAAACCCTATGGAGCACAGTTCTACTCTATACCACGTGGGGTCGCCATGAGTCAGGATTTACTCAGTGGCAACAGTTTGTTTTGTTTTGTTTTTGTGCAAGCCCTCAGCAGGGAGACCTGAGCCATCCAGTGGGCTGGGCTGGGTCTCGGGGGAGGTGACAGGTCCCAGGTCTGCTGGGTGAGTGAGAGCTTCGTAGAAGAGAGGAGAGGATTGTGCGTGTGTAGATGCCGAGGAGAGAGACCACGGGCCTGTTTGCGGAGGGACACGCAGCGTCCTTCCCAGCCCAGGGACTTCCTGCTACCTCATTTCTGGACGAAGGAGAACTTGGTGTTGCACAGAGCCTGTGGCAGCTCTGACACTTACTTGGGCTCACTGAGGCAAGTCAGCCAACTTCTCTGGGCTTGCTTCCTCATCCATAAAATGAGAGAATCTGTCCTCACGCGATGGTCGCAAGGAGGAGGTTCTGTGCCTGGCGCAGAGTTAGTGCTTGATGAGTGTGTCTTTTATTGGTTATTATCTATGCAGAAGAACAGAATGAACAGCTGGTTTCAAGCTTGCCTCAAGCCTGGTCTTCTCTTCACATCCTGTTTATAAGGCTGCTGGTACTTAAAGAGGAGATTGTATTTATTTTAATGAGACGAGAATTTGGAAATTAAGGCATTCAGTAAAAGTGAGTAAGTCAACAGAAGCTTTGGTTTTCTGTGAACCCTGATTAGATAACCCTGACTACTGCCGATAACTTTGCAGCTCCGCTAACAGCTCAGCACATTAACGCTTCTCGCGGTCCTTTCCTCTCTTACAGTCGGAACCCGAGGGCTTTTCTCATTTCCACTTGTACGTTTGTGCTGCTTTTCTTGTGAGATGGAGGAAAGAAATACTAGAAGAAAGAGATTTCCAGGTAAGTAAAAGCCTTTTCAGAAGCGCCCGCGTTTGATTTTTTACCGGGAGAAGGGTTTATTCAGTTTCGGTTCATGGGGTTATTTGTGAGAGAGCTCTGGGAAGTGCCAGTTGCATGTCTCCAACGATCTCTCGCTGAGTGAGAACCTGTCACAACTGAAGAAACAAATCTGGCCATGGTCATGTGAGGCACAAACCCCGCCTGGGTCATGAGGCGTTAAATGTGGCTGGTTAACCAGCTCCCAGAGAAACTTCAGGAGCTACGGTGGTTCCCGACCGTGTGGCCCTGTGAGGGAGGTGGGTGTGGCCTCAGATTCCAGAAGCTTCCTTATATCAGCAGGGCTGTGATGCATTAGGGAGGGTGTTGGGCGGTAGTCGGATCTGTTTTGGCAGTTGCTGTGTGACATGGGGCCCATTGCACCACCTCTCTGAGCCACGTGCTGGGGCAGCCACACCAGCTCCACTTGGCGGTGGCATGTATTGAGCAAGCGTCCTGCAGGCTCTGCTGGATCATCGGGCCTCCCTGTGGACCGAGCCCCCATCCCAACCCCATCCCTAACTGCTGGAAGAGTATTGGCCCACTGTTACCTGAGGTCCTGGGCCGAGTTTGCCACCCAGGGGCCCCGGGTACCTCCCCGCATGCTGGGCGGCATGTGGCCAGTGAGGAGGATGCCGTCATCCCATGACCCCTCATCTTGCAGGTGACGACAGGCTCTTTAAGTTCCTCGGCTCTTGGTCACCATGCCGGTGGCTCTGGGCAGCTCGCCTGGCTGGCCATACCTCGGTTTCCGTGCTTGTCTGGTGGCTCTGGTGACCCCTGCTCCTCCCCAGAAGGGCAGTGGGGGCCAGGAAGTCCTGGCTGTGGGAACAGGGCCTCATGGGGCTTACTGTCTCGGCCTCCAAGAAAGGATCAAACAAGTGAAGACCCCTGCCTGGGATCAGGCGCCGCCCCTGGGGCCCCCAGTCCAACAGAGCCCAGCAGTGTGGTGTTCATGCTGCACGCACCCGTCAGGGTTGGGGGAGCATCCGTGCAGCTGGCTCAGCTCCAGGCGGGCTGCTGCTCCTGCCGGACCCCTCTGGCCTCCATGCTTTGTCTGTGAAATGGATAGAAGGGGCCTCCCTGCCCTGCCTGGCTGGCTCATGGTGGCACAGAGAGCAGGAGGGCCTCTGGCCACTTTGCACATGGGACCGCGGAGGTGCTGACAGGGGATGTGGCATGCCTACATCTCTGCATACCGGAGGCTGGAACAGGGTCTCCCTGCCAAGCCCACCACTGCTTCCCATGGCTTCTTGCCCACAGGAGGAGCTGGGGGTTGTGGGTGACCAGGGGCTCGTTTGAAGGGCGAGGGCTCTGCTCGCCGGCACGGCAGGCTGCCACGGCGTTGTGGCTGGGCAGCAGGTGGGCTGCCTGAGGGCCACCAGGAGACCTTGTCTAAGATCCAGATGGCCAGTGTCTCTGGGACTCAGTCAGCTGATGAGGTGCCGGGAGCCATGGCTGCACCAGATGCCACACGTGTCCCTTGTCCAGTCACAGTCGGGCCCTCTGACTTGGGAAATGAGTTTCCTGGATGCCCAGATGGACATTTTGCCCCATGGGGGGCCGTGCCGGTGGGAGAGGTACATAGGAGGGGGTGGGCTCGTGATGCTGGCTGCACTCTGCACCAAGGTGCCCCAGGCAGGAGGCTGTGGAGCTGACTCTGGACCCAGCAGTGCTCACGGCCTCCTTGGGAGAGAGGCTGGAAACCACACAGGTGCCTCTGCACCCCACACAGGACAGCGCTGTGTGCTTCCCCACCCTCACAAGGCCACTCAAGGAGGGCTGTGCACCTGGGCTGGAGGAGGCATGCTGGGCAGCCTGGGTTATCGCTGACACCCTGTGCTAGGAAACATGGCCCGAGCCCTGGAGGCCAAGGTAGTGTCTTGGTCACCCGGTGGGTGGAGGACAGCAAACAGGCACGGCTGCTGGGCGGGAGGGACCAGGCTGGTCTGGGGGTGGCAGGTTGGGGTGGGCCCCCGCTCCCGTGGCACCTATGCAGGCTCTCCATCCTCAACCCAAGAGCCCTGTGATGGCTGTGTCCAGGGACACTGGCAGGGCTGGTGGCTGCCGGCTGCCTGGGGCTCTGTCATGTGGGAGCCTGGCCCGAGAGCATGGGACTCACAGTGGCCTTGAGAGATGCAAATAACGACCGGCCGCTGATCAGCTCCTGTGTTCCATTGCGCTTCTTAAGAGATGCAGCTTGTGTGCTGTTCCGCTGCAGATAGCTCCCTGTTGTAATTAGGGGATGCAGCTAGGGCAGCCAATTAAAACGTTTTGCCAACCCTCTCGGAGCTCTGCTCACTTAACTCGAGACTAACAGAGGACGGAGAGGTGTGGCCGAGGAGCGGGGTGCTGGCACGGGCTCCCGGGAGCGGGCAGTGGTGGTGGGCTGGCGGAGGGGCCACAAGGTGGGCTTTTTTTCCCTCTAAGCTCAGAATAAATTAGTGCTTTGATGTCATGGTTTGGAGGGAGAGCGTGTTATGAGCACCAAAATGTGTTGCGGAGAGTTGAACTGAATGGGAAAGGAAATAAGAAAACAGAAATTAAATAAAGAACCTGCAGAGTCCTGGTGTGTGGGGGGGAATTGCGGTGGCAATTGTGACATTTTAGGGGAATGACTGTACCCACGGGAGACAGCCGGAGCAAGTGGTCGCCAGCGGTAGGACGTTTGTGGAGGACAGCTCTGAAAACCCTCCTCTGTGCCCTGGCCCTTTAAGTCATGTCCACAGGAACGGATTCCCAGAGAAAGGCAGAGGCTCTCCTGGCATTAACAGGAGCCCCGCTGTGGGGTGGCAGGGCGGGATTGGTTCTGCTTTCCCGGGATTCAGTCCCAAAAGCCAGCAGGAAGTGCAGTCCAGGCTGCGCTGCCTTCCCAGCCCTGTGGCTTCCCCGGTGCGCCCAGGCCAAGCTTTGGCTCCGGTCAGTTCCGTGAGTCCACGAGGCTGGGGGAGGCAGGGCGGGGCAGGTGTGCCCCAGCAGCAGGCGCGGGCTGGCATCCAGGCAGGATGAGTCCAGGTGTGCCAGCGTGCGGTCAGCCTCCCACTCAGGCCTCCTGGAGCCTTTGCATGGCGATGCTTTCTGAGATGGGCTGCTGGCCACTGGGTCTGCACACTGGGTGCCCAGGTGGTGGTCATTGCTTCTTGAGGGCCTGCCCTGCCTGGCTCGCCCTCGGGTGGCACTATCCCTGTGCATGTGGCCTCCGCACCTTTATTCCCCTCAACCCAGCGCTGCCGGACTTCGGTCGCTTGCTCCCTCGTCTGGACACTCCCACAGTGCTCACGGGCACTGCCCTCCCCACCTCGGCCAGCGTGTTCTGCTCCAGACGCAGCCTGGCAATGGAGTCCTCCCTCCCTTTCCCCGACTTCTACCCGTGACTGTCGGCTGTGTGGAGATGGGCCCCCCTGCGTGGAGGTCTGGCGTCCCCGGTGGGGTCCCGGCTTTCCCCACAGCTCCCTGACGTCCTGCAGGGTGGCGGGGTGTTACCCGAGAGCTCTTCCCGCAGGGATGGCTGCCACCTCCCCCGCCCTTTGCGGCACCCCATTCAGCCCTGTAGAACCTCCTCAGGCCCCGGGGCTGGGCGCACCTTCCAGCCGTTCCGTGGCTCCTATTACTGGGCCACAAGTCCCGAACCCAAACTGGGGTCACGTCTTATGTAAGGTATTTGTTTGCTCGTTCTAACTGAGCGGGAGAGACCGTTTAAACCCCAGATATTGGAATTACTGGGTTGTTTGGCTGATTAATGGGTGTATATTACAAAATAGGAGAAAATAAGCCATTCTGTCCCCCAAAAGTCCAAACCTCTTGTGTGACTTCCCAGAGTGGGGGCTCTGACTCTGGCCCCCTTTCCAGCCTTCACCCTTTCCAGCCATGACCCCGGACCCCTTTGTAGCCGGCTGTTCCTGCCACCTGGTCTGGCCCTCCCTGACCCCATACTTGGCCTGGGTTTAGTCAGGAGCAGGGTGCCAGGCAGGGTCACTTCTGCCCAGCCAGCTGGGGTCACGCTGCCCACCAGATACTGGTCAGTGGGTCACAGCAGGATGCATGCAGAAATGCATTGTGAAATTGGAAAATCCTCCATTCGCATGAGGCGTGGGGATCAAGGCCGTTGCAGCTTTTCAGCAGAGCGAGCCCCTCAGGCACAGAAGGAGAGGCGGGCCATGGCCGTTTGCTTTTCAGAATTGAGCAGGCAGTGGATTTATGGAGACCAGAGCACGGCTCTTCCGCGGCCATCATAAACCTGCTCTGTGGTGGCCAAAGGCACTCGGGGTCTGTAAATACTTCCGATAAATTAATACACTGTTGAGCAACTTTGGACGAATGGCAGCCTCATCAGGAGAAGGAGCGTCCTGTGAGTGCAGGGTGGCGGCTGCCCTAGGATTCCTGTGGGCTGTGGACGCAGCCTGGGAGGACGGGGCACCAGGCCTCGGAGCGGCCATCCCGGGATGCCTGTGGGCTGTGGATGCAGCCTGGGAGGACAGGGGTGCTGGGCCTCAGAGCTTGGCCAGGGCTCCTTCCTTCAGCCTTCTGGGTTCTCACATTGAACTCCGAAGTCTGAGTTGCTTAGAGGGGGAGTGATTTGAACAGGGAGGTGCTGTGCCTGGTGTGAGAGGCATCATGGTTTGCTTTCCCTGATCCCCACGCCCTCACATGTCCTGTGAGGTAGTCTGCACATTGGCCTCCTTGCTTGTTGGTCCCTTTGCAAACACCCAGGTGTCCTCACTCTCTGCAGAGCAGATGCCTGAGGCCCAGGTTCTGCCCCTGGCAGGTGGGCTGAGCTAGCTGGGGAGGGTCCCAGGCTGGGGCAAGGGTGCTGTGGGGCTGGGGGTATGGCAGCCAGGGGATCAGGGGGAGTGGGTGCTGTGGGTCCAGGGGACCGAGGTCATGGGGGCCAAGGGGCATGAGTGCCGTTGGGGCAGGGGTACCATGGGCCTGGAGTATGGGTGCTGTGGGGCCAGGGGACCAAGGCATGGGGTCCGAGGAGCATGAGGGCCATTGGGGCAGGGGTACCATGGGGCCAGGGGTGTGGAGGCTGTGGGGGCCTGGAGTATGGGTGCTGTGGGGCCAGGGGACCAGGGGGTGTGTGTGCTATGGGTATGGGGGTATGGGAGCGAGGGGACCAGCGGCCATGGGTGCTGTGGGGCCAGGGGGCCAGGGTCGTGGAGGCCAGAGGGCATGAGGGTCACTGGGGCATGGGTACCATGGGGATCAGGGTCATAGAGGTTATGGGGTCCTGGGGTGTGGGTGCTCTGGGGCCAGGAGCATGGGGACCAGGAGGAGGATGGGGGTGTGGGGGCCAGGGTTATGGGGAGCAGAGGTGCCATGGGGGCTGTAGGGGCTGGGGACATGGGTGCTATGTGGCTGGGGCTGTGATGGCCGGGGGCCTGGGTGCTGTGGGGGCCAGGGAGGCCGGGGGTGGGGAGGAGAGGAGTAGAAGTGATAGACCAGATGAGAAGACGGGGCGGCGGGGGGGCCTCAGGGGCAGTAGTGGAAATTGTGTGTTCCGCAGCACTGGGGGTGAGGGGTGAGTTATCAGGAGCTGACCCTGAACAGGAAGTGGAGACCATGCTAGGAAGGCCCGAAGGTGAGGGCCACTGGGGGTTGTCAGCAGAGGAGTGATGTGATCCATGTGGCACGGTGGAAAGATGGCCAGGTGAGGGACAAGAACAAATGTGAGGGTGGTGACAGTGAGGCTGACAGAGGCACCCACTCAGGGAGAGAGGGGACGGAGGCCTGAACCAGGTGTGGCTCCCACTGAATTCAGGGTGACGGGGACAGAGAAGGGGCAGATTCAGAGGAGAGTTCCCGAGTGGGATGGCAACTAAGTACAACCCATTGTCGTTGCGTTGACCTCAACACGCGGCGACCCCGTGTGCGTCAGAGCAGAACTGTGCTCCACAGTGAATATATACAGAACATCTTAGTGGGGCATTTACAACTGCCAGTAAAATAAGCAGACCTGTAGTAAGCATGGTGTCGTTGCTGCTAGGGGCTGTGGAGTCAGCTCCGACTCCGAGTGACCCCATGTGACAGAGTAGAACTGCCCTGTAGTGTTTCCTATGCTGTGATCCCTATGGAAGCAGATCACCAGCCCTTTCTCCCAAGGAGCTTCTGGGTGGGTTCAAACCACCAACCTTTCAGTTAGCAGCCAAGCACTTAACCGTTGCACCACAAAGGCTTCTTTTTAGTAAGCAGAGCCAAAATAAATGGGTGAAAACATGAGCCCTCTTCTATATTAGGAAGGAGGAATTTATATGTTTTGGGAAAGGGTAAGATGCCTCAAGACAAGGTTGACCAAAATAAAAGCTGAACGGACCCATGATTCTGGAATGAATATTGTCAGAGGCCTTACTTTCAGTCGTGGGTCTAAGGCCAGAAGTGTCTTACCAGCGTGTTCTGTGAAACTTAAAGAAAAAACAGCTCATGCTGTGGGACCTGCCCAGCACACAGATGAAAGGGAAAGCTGGACACCTCATTCTACAGAGCTAGATGCCTGGGTAGTGATCTCAGCCACCGTGAGCCGACTCCATGGCAGCTGGTTGTCATTCCTCCATAGTATGTATCTCTCAATTACTAATTACCCGCTCCTATGGAGTATCCGTGTGTCTGTCTTCCTGTCTCTGTGTATGTATGTACACGTGTATGTGTATGTACACACGTGTACATATTTAGATCTATATATGTATACATACACATAGATATTATACTGACAGGTAGGTGTGTGAACATTTGTTGAAAGAATGATTTATTTATTAATATGAGAGATAGCACACATCAACGTGACATTTCACTTGTGGTATAAATACAGATATCCTTAATAAAATAGTGGCAAATTTAATTGATCAATATAGTAAATAAGAAATGCTGCATAAAAACATACCTTGCCCCTGGAATTTTGAATTGGTTTCATGTTTATGAATCAGTTTGTGTTGAGGGGGGTCCCACAACCACCCAGACATTGGGTGCCTCACAAGAAGAGCCGGCTGGACTCTGCAAATGGCCGTCCTCACAGTGAAGATTTATCCCCTCGATGAAGCAGGAATGCACACCAGATCAGCCAGAGAAGGGGCACGTCAGCAGGGCCTGGGGGGGTTCAGGGCAGGATTCTCCTGCTCCCCACAACAGGAATACCTAGAGCGAGCTCTCCCTTCACAGTGAAATACAGGATGCATTTCTGCCCAGGGAACCCCAAGGTTTTATCAGGCTCATCTCGTAGGTACCTTTCCCACCAGAATTCCAGAGTCCCAGAGGCAAGCAGTGTTCGCCTTAAATCACACTGTACAAACAGTCCAGCACAGAGGCACAACCTTATCGCTTAGGGAACATTGCAAACGCCAAAGTCCTGGATGCCGGCCAAGGGCACACCCTGCAGCCAGGCCCCTCCAAAGATCAGGCCTGCTGTGATGATCTTTCCTACACACTGAATATCACATCCTACCAGTAAGTCAGAGGCAACAAATCATATGGGCATCTTAAGAGACTCAGTAGCTATTTCAGAATTTAATAAGAGAAAAAAAAAAAACTCTGAATAAAGTAGAAATACTTTCTTAACATGCTAAAAAGCATCTCAAATAAACAACCACCAATCCCTAGGCAAATACTAAAGCCCATTAAAAAACTGAGCTTGTTGCTGTCGAGTTGGTTCTAACTCACGGTGACCCCATTTAAATCTGGACTAGACTTCGGCTTCTGCAGTAAAGTGAATAAATTCTCACACAGGCTCCCTCTTCCCCTTACGGCAACTGTTACAGATTGAATCGTGCCCCCACAAAGAAATGTGGAAGTCTTGACCCCTGGTACCTGTGAAAGTGACCTTGTTTGGAAATAGGGTCTTTCTTTGAAGCTGTTATTTGTTAGGTTAACGTGAGGTCATACTGCAATAAGGTGGGCCTTGATCCTTCCTGAGTGGTGTCTCATAAAGAGGAGAATGGACACGGGGAAGATGCCACGTGAAGGTACGTCTACAAGCCAGGGATTGCCTGGAGCCACCAGCGCTGGGAGGAGGGGATGGGGCAGTTCGCACCCCAGAGCCTCAGAAGGAGTCACCACAGCTGATACCCTGATTTGGACTTCGAGCCTCCAGAGCTGTGAGACTGTAGGTTTCTGTTTTTGCAAGCCACCCAATGTGTGGTATTTTTGTTAAGGTGGTCCTGGGAGACTAAGATACACACACACACACACACACACACACACACACACACACACACACACACACACACACACACACACACACACACACACACACACACACACACACACACACACACACACACACACACACACACACACAAAACACACACACATACACACAAAAAAACCACATGAAACGCACAGAAACACATACACACATAAACATAAACACAAGCACGCACATAAATGCACACATAAACACAAGCACACACATAAATGCACACATAAACACAAGCACACATAAACACGAACATGCATAAGCACACACACACATAAACACTTAAGCACAAGAACACACGTGAACATGCACATACACATAAACACACACACATAAACACGTGTGTGTACACAGCACACTGGGTGGTCCTCACAGGCAGGCGTTGTGTCTTACTTGTCTGAGGACCCTCACTACCCGCAGAGTGCCCACCGTGCAGCGGAGACGGTTAACCAGCCTTCCCAAACGAAGGAACAAAAGGGCGGCGTTAGGGGTGAGTGTGAACGGGGTCACATGGAGCAGGAGGTGAGTGGACTCTGGATTGTTCCCAAGGCTCAAAGCTGCACACAGTGCTGTTGAGACAGTCTGCTCCTGACCTGTGGCCAAGCTGCCATGATGGACGTTTCTGGAATTGCCAGTCCAGCCCATCGATCACTCTCAAAACCTACCTTGATTCAGTGGATCGAGCTTCTTCAGTGCTGCCCTCAGTTACGGACGAGGGACAGGATGAGGTCATTTCTGAGTCAGTGGACCAGAGACGTGATCTTGGACACCCCTGACCTACCCCTGCTGGACTCCTCTGCCACCCCCATCCCTTGGGCCCATCCTCTCCCTCGGGGCCCTCTCACCAGGGCCTGCTGACCCTGCCCCCGGCGCCCACCCGCCTGTGCTCAGGAGACCCTTCCATGTCTCACCACAGACTTCTGGGAGTTTGCTCAAGAAGCAGGCAGGAAAGTCATTAGAAGGCTCTCTTGGACGTCTGATTTAAAAAGAAAGAAAAAAAACCCAGCAACGTAAAGGCCCTGATCCCTGGGGAGACCTGCTGTGCTCAGTCTGAGCAGCAGGCAGTGGCTCCCCCGACTGTCCCCTTGGTCTTGGCGCGGCTTCCCTTCTGTTTGTTTAGGAGATGCAGCAAAGCAAACCCTCCGCAGCGGGAGCATGTGCCCGTGTGGATGTCTGGGCTGTGGACACTTCGCGGTGTACCTGGAAGAGTGGGTGAGGACGCATTCCCATGTGGGGGCTCCTCATCCCTGGCCTTTTCTGCATCCCTGGGAGCCCAGCAGCCCCAGGACAAAGCCTTGCTGTCTTGATTGACCAGTGGACACACGCCTACACACACAACTCACTGAAGGACATCGTCCTGCCACTGGGCTGTGGGGACGTCCTGGGCCAGGTGCTGGGTCTCTGTGATGCAGTGCATTCTGCAATGCTGAGTAGCCTGAGATGGTTAGTGGTTTTGTACAAGTTTATATTTCATCCTGTATGCACTTGAAGCAGCAAATGTCACGAAATGCCAAAGGAAAGATCGATTGTCTCTTCCTTTATCATTTCAAGACAGTTCAGAGACAAAACAGGGTCAATTGAAAACTAATCTTTAAAGTGTGCCTTGGTGTGCTCCATGTGTGGCTGCTTGTATTGTAAATGCGGGGATGGTGTGCTGTGTGGGGTACTGTGGGGGTGGTGTGCTGTGTGGGGTACTGTGGGGGTGTAATGGGGTGGCATGCTGTGTGGGGTACTGTGGGGGTGGTGTGCTATGTGGGGTACTGTGGGGGTGGTGTGCTGTGTGGGGTACTGTGGGGTTGGTGTTGCTGGATGTCCTTCAGGGGGTAGCAATGACAAAGCCCCCAGATGGCCCTGTGGAGGAGTGAAGAACTGAGGCCCATAGCCTGCCCTCGTGGGGTCGGGGGCCATGGGGGGCACTGGGGCGCACTGCAGGGTAGTGTGGTGGGTCCTGGAAAGGCGGAGGGGCTGGTCCTGCAGTGGAGTGGGAAGTGGGGGACACACATTTGTGCTGCCACGAGGGGTTCAGGACCAGGTGTGACCAGTCAGAGGTGACCTCTGGAGGCTAACGTCTCCATTCACCCAGGTACAGGGCCAACCTCTCGGCCTCCTCCACATCCCTGAGCTCTGGGACAGGCCTCTGCCCACTGCACTGCCCACCTCAGGGCTCCACGTACCTTCAAGAGGACAGGGCCTCGTGGCACCTGTTCTGAACATCCAGGGGATGGGGGCTCCCAGGAACGGTGGGCTCAGAGGCGTCGTGTGGGAGACAGCAGAGGGGGAGGCCCGTGTAATTAAGAACATTTTCCCTTCCTTGCCGTCACAGGTAAATACCAGCAGGTAAATTTCCTCTTCAGACTTCGGGAAACGAGTCCTCCTTATTAAATTATACCACTCGTTGTGGTAACGGCAGCGAGTTTGAAGGTTCAGTCATTTCTGACTATAGTGAGGTTTGCACGGAAGTTTAATGGTAACTTTCTCAGTGGAATAAATGATTAAAGGTTGGGAAAACGGAGCGAGAGACCAGAGGAAAGGAATGAGATCCCCCAGAGAGGCTCTGGGGGTGTTGGGGCGGAGCGGGTGGGTTTACAAGAGCTTTAAGCACGGGAAGAGCCGTGAAATCCTTTTCTCTGTGGCTAGTGAAAGCAAGAGAAATTTGGGCTACACCGAAAGACGAACTTCCTCGCAGCTCCTTGAAAGAACTCGCCAAGGACACCCTGCTGGTGTCTGCAGAAGCAGCTAGAAAGCACAGAGCAGTCCCAGTCTTGGCTCAGGCCCAGCCCTCCAGCCCGGGTCTGAGGTTAGGTGTGAAGCATTCTCATGGTGTCAGGATTGTAACTCATGAGAACAGGCCCACGTGCCGTGCCCTAGCGCGCAGGCTGGAAATGGTGGCTGTGTGATCACTGTATTCAGGAGCGAGGCCCCGTTGGCCAGCGAGTACAGCCGCTCCGATGCCGTCCCCCCACGCCATCACCCGTGTCATGAGAGCCTCCGAGACGCACGCGAGTTCTTCATATCATCGAGGCTGGCGAGGTGGGGGCCAGAGGACACTGGTTGATGGTGGCCGCGGCCAGGTGGTACCTTCCCCATGTCGTTCCATGTCTCTGGTGGCCGGCGGGGAACTGGTCTCCCCCGTTCGCCAGTCCGTCTCTCTGCCCATGTGTACGGTGTCATCTGCTGACGTCACTTCAGCATGGTGCCGGCCAGCAGCAAGTTCAGGCTGACGGGGCCCTGCCCTGAGGAGCTGGCAGTCCAGTGAGGGAGGGAGGGGACAGGCAGGTGCTCTGTCATGGAAAGGGGACATGGCACAGGGAAGGTGTGAGGCGGCACACACCTGGGGGCAGCTGCAGCAGGCCTGCCCGTGCCATCTCCCCCGCCAGCCCTGTGCCCGCTGGCCTGGCAGTGGGGCCTCTTCCTGGAGGATGCTGAGGACGGGTGACTGGAGGCCACCACATCGAGACAGAGTTGGCCCTTTGCTGAGGCCCTTATTCCTGGCCCAGGCTGGGATACCTACAGGGCAGACGGAGCTGTGAGGTGAGTTCCAGAACTTCTCTGAACTCAGTTTCCTCATCCAGAAAAGGTAGATGATGGCATTGAGCTTGTTGCTCGTGGGGCTGCTGTGGGGTTAGGTGAGGAGACAGAGCAGGGGCTGGAGCTGCCGGTGCCTCATGCACTCACCCATGAATGCATGCACACAAATACACGTGCACACAAATATGCACACACAAATATGCACGCACATACACAGAGCACACACATACACACTCAGCATCTGTTATGAAACAAGGCAGCACAAAGAATTGATTCTGTTCTTTTTGATCTCTGAGAAACAGGCCCTTTCTCTCTACAAATGGGAAATTCTTTCTTAAACAGTCGTAAAGAAAACTGTGGTTGTTATTGGGTGCTGTTGAGTTGATTCTGACCGACAGCCACCCTATGTGACATGTGAGAGAGTAGAACTGCCCATAGGGCTTTCTTGGCTGTAATCTTTATGGGAGAGGATCACCGGCTGTCTCAGTCATCCAGTGCTGCTGTAACAGAAATACCACACGTGGATGGCTTCAACAAACAAGTTTATTCTGTCATAGTCTATGGGGCTACAAGTCTGAATTCAGGGCGTCAGCTCCAGGGGAAGGCTTTCTGTCTCTCTGTTGGCTCTGGGGGAAGGTCCTTGTCATCGATCTTCCCTGGTCGAGGAGCTTCTCTGTGCAGGGACCTGGGGTCCAAAGGACATTCTCTGCTCCCAGCACTGCTTTCTTGGTGGCATGAGGTCCCCCTGTCTCTCTGCTGGCTTCTCTCTTTTATATTTCCAAAGAGATTAGCTTAAGACACAACCTAATCTTGTAGATTGAGTCCTGCCTCATTAACATAACTGCCTCTAATCCTGCCTTATTAACATCATAGGGTTAGGATTTACAACACATAGGAAAATCACATCAGATGACAAAGTGGTAGACAATCACACAATACTGGGAATCATGGCCCAGCCAAGTTGACACACACTTTTCGGGGACATAATTCAGTCCATGACACTGGTCTTCTCCCATGGAGCCACTGGGTGGGTTCCAACTGGCGGCCTTTCAATTATCAGCGAAACACTGAACTGTCTAGGCTCCTTAAAGAAAGTTCCCCTTGCCTTATATGGAATTTGGTGGATTTTTTTTGTACTTTAGATGAAGGTTTACAACAAACTAGCTTCTCTTTAAAGAATTTGGTAGATTTTCTTGTTGATGACATGACCCCCATGCTTCCATCATCACAACCCAGTCTCTGTCGAAGTGGCAGAGGCTTCCGCGTGTGGCCGAGCTCACCCCTTAGTGTGTCACTAGTGCAGGTGGCCCTGAGTGTTTGCACAGAAAGGACACCCGACATAGGCTGCCGTCGAAACACTGTGAGTGGTCGCAGCCGCGCAACTGTCTACAGTGTGGCAGGAGGAGCTTGGGTCTCGGGGAGAGTGGGCATCCACGTGAGGGGCTTGCAGGGGAGGGGTCTGGTACCAGGTCTCCAGGGAAGGCCCTGGCATTTACTCTCTTTGGGGGCGTTGTTTTCCGTATCTACCCTGAGCTGTCCAGCCAGACTCAAGGATGACCCCCTGAGTCCAGGGGAAGCCAGGCCTCTCCTGCCGTCACCTGCCTGCTGCATGGCTTCCCCACTCTGCCTCTCGGCCCAGAGGGCAGGCGCTGAGGGGCTGGGCTGGGGGCAGAGTGCTGGCTGAGGCTTCATGGAGACTCTGAATGGTCATTGCTTGGTCCCTGCCAGCCCTGACACACACTTCCTGAGCATAGAGCAGACGTCCTCTGCCCTGGCCCTGCCCCAACCCGTTATCCCTGACTCTGCCCCCTCCTCGTCTGTCCCTGTCCCCTGGCCCTGTTTCCTGCCCGTCCCCTGCCCTAACTCCTGACCCTGACCCCTGTTCCTGTCTCCTACATCTGCCCTTACTTGGCTCCTGTCCCCTGTCCCCTGCCCTCTGTCCCTTGCCCTGTCCCTTGTGCCCTGCACCTGTCTCCTGCAGTGGCTGACTTAAAGGAAGAAGGTGTAGGTCCCGCACTACATCTAGGCTGGCCCGTGACCATTTTCCCTTTAAGAACTCCTGAGGCAGTTCTTAAAGAAGAATAAAGTCTGCACGGGGCTGCAGAAAATCGATTTTTGTCCCTGACTTTTTTCAGATGTAGCTGTATTTTTATTAAATCATCCCTATCTTTGTGGGTTTCGCTTGCCCAAGCACGAGCTGCTGGAGACCGAGCCCTGCTGGGCCTGGTGGCCATGGGCCACAGCTGGTGCCAGTGGTCAACATGACTGCAAAAAATCGTCAGTGATGCTCACGCACTCTGTGTCCGAGGCAGTCAGGCCTCATCGGCCTCCAAGGTCACGTAGAAATGTGAAGCATCTCACTTGGGTTACACTGGGCAAAGAAGTGGGGCCATTGAGTTGAGTAAGAGTAAACACCCCCGCTTACAGCACCTACCTGTGCTGTGTGTGTGTGCACGCCTGCCGCCCGAGGGGAGCTCCAACAGGTCTCCCACGCCTGTCCCCCCAGAGGTCAGCTCAGACACAGTGGTCCAGGCCAGGTGCTTCTCTCGTGTCTGCCTGGTTTTGTTTTGAAGTCATACTGTAATGAGTGCCGTCACCTCTCGCCTAGGATTCTCAGGTCGCTGGGAGCCTTGTTTTTAGCTTGTCTTAGTCTCCAAGTGCTGCTGTAATGCAGGTACCACAGGTGGGTGGCTTCAAGGAACAGAAGTTTATTTTCTCACAGTCTGGAGGCTCAAAGTCCGAATCAGGGTCTCAGCCGTGTGCATTCCTTGCTTGTAGGTAGTCCTGGGCGTTCCTTGGTTCCCCAGCTTGTAGACAGTCCTCACGTGGCATCTGTCTTCATCCTTTGTGTGTGTGTCTGTGTGTGCATGTGCCTGTGTGTGTCTGTATATGTATACGTGTGTGCATGTGCCTGTGTGTGTCTGTGTGTGTGCGTGTGCATGTGCCTGTGTGTGTCTGTGTGTGTGCATGTGCGTGCATGTGTGCATGTGCCTGTGTGTCTGTGTGTATGTATGTGCCTGTGTGTGCCTGTGTGTATATACGTGTGTGCATGTTCCTGTGTGTGTCTGTGTCTCTGCTGCTCTTTGTATGACTCAGAAGTGATTAGGTTTAGAATACACCCTACACTGGTATGACCCCTGGTGTTACTGATGATTAATTGCATTATATTAGATTGCATTATGGAAGGTAATTGCATTGTATTAGAGTAGATCACATCCACAAGTATGGGGGTTGGGATTCTAATGTATATTTTGGGGGACACGATTCAACTCATAGCGGAGTTACTAGGTCCTTTTACTGATTGGTGTCAACGTGCTTCCTAAGAACCACGAACAGTTGATTCTCATTATTTGCAATAGTGATAGTCTATAAAGTCCCCATGAGCATCGAATTAGCAAACACTGAACCCACCTTGTTAGAGCTCAGCTGGGACCAGACGTCCCGCTCTGCCCATGTGCCGGTCTGCAAATAATGGCGAAAGCAGAGCCAGTGTTGATTTGGGGTTACAAATAAATGTTAGCAAGTAGGCGAGTTTGCAGATATGGAATTGCTAAATGCTGAGGATGGACTGTGTTACATTACTGAGTTAGTAAAAGTTGAAACAAGCGTGTCCACTTTTTAGTTCCATGACACCCATTGGAGTTCATAGCGATGTCCTCAGATCCTGAGGACTGTTACTTGTTAGTCTAGCAACTCCCCTCAGCCGTAGCGTTTCCTGAAGTTCATAGAAAATAGCTCAGCAGAGAGATTTGGGGAGCTGAAAGGAGCCCTGTGGCCCAAGGAGAGGAGAGAGCAGGTGGGGCTGGGACTGTTCCAAGTATTCATGCCCCAAGCCCAGAGGTTAAAAAAAAAAAAACTTAGTTTTTAATTTTATCAAAGCTGTACATGTACATATTTTTTATAATTTATGTTTTTGTTGAGAATATACACAGCAGTACATTCACCAATTCTACTGTTTGTATATATACAATTCCGTGACACAGATTACATTCTTGGAGTTGTGCAACCATTCTCATCCTCCTTTTCTGAGTTGTTCCTCCTCCATAAACATAAGTTCACTGCCGCCTAAACGTCCTCCTCTTACCTTTTGAGTTGCTGTTGTCCATTTGATCCCATATAGATAGTTCTTTGGAGCCCTGGTGGCGCAGTGGTTAAGCGTTGGGCTGCTAACCAAAAGATCGGCAGTTCAAATCCACCAGCTGTTCCTTGGAAACCGTATGGGGCAGTTCTGCTCTGTCCTGTAGGGTAACTATGAGTCGGAATTGACTCAGCGGCAGTGGGTTTGGTTTGTTGGTTTGGTAGATAGTTCTTTAAATGAACACAGTGCCTCTTCTTCCTGTAAGTCCACTGTGGTAGAGCACACCCCTCAGGATGTCCTAAGTAGGAGAACTTGCTGTTAGTTGCCATTGAATCAGCTCTGAGTCCTGGCGACCTTGTGTTTAACAGAATGAGAGGTTGCCTGGTCCTTCGCCACCTCCATGATCTTTGGTATGTTTGAGTCCATTGTGTCAATCCACTCATAAAGGGTTTCCCTTGTTTTCGCTCATCCTCTCCTTTACCAAGCATGATGTCCTTTTCTAGCGATTGCTGTTTTCTGATGACATGTCTAAAGTAAGCAGGCTGAAGTCTCACCATCCTGTCTTCCACAGAGCAATCTGATTGTATTTCTTCAAAGACTGATTTGTTGTTCTTCTGGGAGCCCTTGGTATATTCAGTATTCTTCACCAACACCATAATTCAGATGCACCATTTCTTCTTCTGTCTTCTTTTTTCATGGTCCAGCTTCTGCATGCATGAGGCAATTGAAAGACCATGGCTTGGGTCAGTGCACCTTCGTCCTCAGGTGACGGGAGAGTCACATAGAGGGTGATGTGTTGAGATACTGTCTGTCTGAAGACAAGGTGTTCTGCCCTTTCGCGACTGAGCTTTTGGCTGGATAGCGCTATAGGTTGGAAGCCATTATCCCTCCCTATTTAGAAGGTGTTACTCTGCACTCTCCTAGCGTCCAGGTGCTACTTTGAGATCTGACCCCCCGCCGTTCGATGTTTAGAAACTTTTCTTGGTCCTGGCTCTGACGCTTCCCGGTGATGTCTTCTCATCATTGTACCAAGCAGCCATGAGCCTGCTCAGTCTGGAAAACACAAGGTTTTCATCTCTGCACTTGGACTATAAACCGCCCTCCGTGTTTCTCTTTCTATCAGATGTGGGCTTCCTGGGGGGCCCCTAATCTCTGATCTTTTCCACTTTTTCCACCTATTTTCTGTCGGTTCCACCTGGGCAGGGGTCAGCATGATCTGGGGACTTTGAAAGATCCAGAAGCCGGCCCTCAGCTCCGGCTGTCCTGGTGAAGTGGCCTGGGTGGGCCCAGGGATCGGCGCCTGTCGCCACCTCCCAGAGCGTGGACACTCGGTCTCCAATGCTCTGATTCTACTCCTCTGACTGCACAGAAAGGATACATACTGTTGACAGTTTGGTGTAGCCTCACGCGTCCCTGGGGGACAGTGTCCTTGATGTCAACCTCACGGGGTTGGAGCCAGGCTCCTTCAAGGAAGTCAGAACCACCAACGTCGGTGGTCCCACTCACAGATCTGGGCTGGAGCCGGCTGCGTCAGCACTGAGCAAGAGGGGCCACATGTTTGAGGAGATCCCTCCTCCATGCTCCGTAAGATCTACAGCCCGGAAGCAAACAGGAAGCTCCTTTCAGAGGAAACAAGCCACTTTCGGCTTCTGCTCTGCCCTGCAGAGCAAGGGGAGCCATACCGGATGGAGAGGGTACAGCCCCTGGGGGCTGGTGCAGGAGGCTGTCAGTGTCACTCCCTGGACCATTGAAGTCCCCTACTCCTCAGCCCTCCTGCCTCTCTCCAGCCAGTTCTCCGTAATGCACCAGAGAGAGCTTCCTAGAATGCGCATGTGGTCCCCCAGGACTCTGCACTGCATGAGGTGAAGGCCACAAGGCCCCCCAAGACCTAAGCTGCATGCCTCCCCAGCCCAGTCCCTGTGCCTCCCTCCAGAACATGCCCGGCCAGCAGCCCCAAATCAATGCCTGCCCTCTGAACACAGTGGGACGTGTCCCTCCTTCCTGACCCGGGCTCCTGCTGCACCTCTGCTCAGAGGCAGGGTCTGTAAAGAGCAATGTTCTATCCACTATCCACTTCGTTGTGAAACTTTGCATCCATTAGCTGCTACTTGAAAATAAGCTGTGGGTTACTGTGTCAATCCAGCATTTTCCAAGTCTGCACCAGATTTCTCAGAAATCACAGCCAGCTTTAAGTTAAACAAATTACTTGCAGCTAACTAATTTCAAAGCAAACTTATTAAAGTCCTTCCATGTTTGAATAAGAGAAATTACAATAAATGTGGGCTAGGGCTGCATTGTAACCTGCTTGCTGGATGGGCCAGCCTCCACAGGGCGGTGGGACAGGCTGGCCAGGCAGAGCCACCCTGCTGAGCTGACCCAGGCAGCTGCATCCAGTCCGTGATGGTGAGAACTCCCCAGACTGGCTCGCAGAGGTTGGCAGTGGGCTCTGGGTTTGGGTTTTCCCACTTACGTGCCTTGTGAAATTCCAGGTGATTTCAGTGCTGAAACAAAATTGATGCGCTGCTTGGGAGGTGTATCAGTTAGGGTTCCACCGAGATACACAGCCAGTAGGAGATAAAGAGATTTTTCTCAAGGAATGCCTCGTGCAAACGTGGGGCCTACAAGTCCAGAAATCGTAGAGCAGGGGACAGGCTACACACTTGGCAGGATTTCTGGTAGCAGTCTTGAGGCAGGCTCCTTCTCTGGGAAACCACAGTTTTTGCTGTCAAGGACTTCAGCTGATTGGATCAGGCCCACCCACATGACGAAGGGTGATCTCCTCGTTGATGTTAACCATGTCTGCAGGGAGCCTTTGCAGCAACACCTGGGCTGGTGTGGGGTTGAGTGACTGGGTGACCAGCCAGGTGACACCTAAGACTCAGTTCATAGGAGGGGACTGTCCCTGTGGGGTGGCTTTTTAGGACAGCCCTTCCTCTCTGCAGGGAGGTGTCAGCTAGCCTCAGTCTGGGCCTCCAAGGCAGGCTTCAGATCCTCTCCCTCCAGCATCCTCTTGCTGGCTGGCAGGGCCGGGGGCCGGGGGCCGGGGGCCGGTGGGTGGGCAGAGAAGTCTGCAGCGCTGCCCTGGTGCCTGCGCCCGGGCTGGTCTTCCAGTAGTCTTGCTGCTGCGTCACTGACCGGGTGTGGCACTCAGGGCTGCGCACAGAGGGAGCCCTGTGATGTCCTTTGCTCCAGGTGACCTCCCTGGGCCTGCTCGCCTACCTGGTCACATGGTCTCTGCCTCCCCCCTCTTTCCTCCCTCTCTCCATCCCTCCCTCCCTCCCTCCCTCCCTCTCTCAGTCTTTCCTTTCCTCTCTCCATCCCTCCCTCCCTCCCTCCCTCCCTCTCTCAGTCTTTCCTTTCCTCTCTCCCTTCCTCCCTCCCTCCCTCCCTCCCTCCCTCTCTCAGTCTTTCCTTTCCTCTCTCCCTCTCTCCCTCCCTCCCTCCCTCCCTCTCTCAGTCTTTCCTTTCCTCCCTCCCTCCCTCCCTCCCTCCCTCTCTCAGTCTTTCCTTTCCTCTCTCCCTCCCTCCCTCCCTTCCTCCCTCCCTCTCTCAGTCTTTCCTTTCCTCTCTCCCTCCCTCCCTCCCTCCCTCCCTCCCTCTCTGTCTTTCCTTTCCTCTCTCCCTCCCTCCCTCCCTTCCTCCCTCCCTCTCTCAGTCTTTCCTTTCCTCTCTCCCTCCCTCCCTCCCTCCCTCTCTCAGTCTTTCCTTTCCTCTCTCCCTCCCTCCCTCTCTCAGTCTTTCCTTTCCTCTCTCCCTCCCTCCCTCCCTCCCTCCCTCCCTCTCTCAGTCTTTCCTTTCCTCTCTCCCTTCCTCCCTCCCTCCCTCTCTCAGTCTTTCCTTTCCTCTCTCCATCCCTTCCGTCCTCCCTCCCTCCGTTCCTCCTTCCCCCCCCTCTTTTTTCTTTCCTTCCATCCTTCCTTTAGACAAGACTTTCTCTTGACTAAAGTGCTTGCTTGGGGCAAGGTTGACCTTTCAACCCTGAGGGCTAGCACCCTTTCCCTTCTGGGCCTGCATAGCTCAGTTGTTCTGGAAGTTTCCCACCTCTGCCCCCTGACAGAACAAACCTGCCTGCTGGTGAGGTGGAGGGCAGCTAGGAACTGAGGATTCTGCCAACATCTCTCTCCGTTTCTGCCAATAAATTAGTCTTGCCATTAAAGAAAAAATTACAACCATCATTCAAATCATTAATTGAAAGGCCCTTATTATCTCATTAATGGTGTTTGATATCGAAGGCAGATAAACTTGGAGAAGCTCATCTGTTCAATCCCCGAAGAAATCTAATTACATCTCGGGCCTTATTAAATCCTCTCCCTCAGCCATCACTTGCTCCTCAGCAGCCGAAGCGGACACCTAGGCGGATCTGGTGCAGAAATAATGTGGTGCTGCGGAGGGACAGGCTGGCCGTGGAATGCACGGCCAGGGGCTTTAAGGGAAGCAGTTGGCATGCAGCAGAGCTGGGAGGCAGGCCCTTTAACTTCCTGAGACAGACCGATTATCGCCACTGTCCTCCTCCCGTGGGTTCCTGGTCCTCACAGGGTGGTCTTCATCTCCTAGTGCTGCTGTGACAGGAACACCACACGTGGGGGCTTTAACAAATAGAAGTGTGTTTTCTTACAGTTCAGGGGGCTAGAAGTCTGAATTCAGGGCACCGGCTCTGGGGAAGGCCCTCGTCTCTTTGCAGCTTTTGGGCCTGGGCAGTTTTCACATGGTGTGGTTCCTCTCTTCCCCACCTGTGCTTCCTGGCTTCTCTGTGCCTGATCTGCTCTTTTTATATCTCAAAAGTGATTGGCTTAAAACACACCCCACACTGATACGCCTCATTAACATAAGAAAGGAAGCCCTGTTCCCAAACAGGATTCCATCCACAGGTATAACCACAAAAACCAAACCCATTGCCATTGAGTTGATTGTGACGCACAGTGACCCTACAGGACAGAGTAGAACTGCCCCATAGGGTTTCCAAGGAGTGGCTGGTGGATTCCAACTGCCGACCTTTTGTTTAGCAGCCGAGCTCTTAGACACTCTGCCTACCAGGTACAGGGGTTAGGATTCCAACACATATTTTGGGGTACACAATTCAGGTCAAAGGTAGGCTCGGTGGGGACAGTGTTTGCAGGTGGGGATGCTGCAGGGACAGCGTTGACCCTAACAGGTTTAGCAGTCCTGACTCCCTGCAGAGCTCTGAGGCTGCAGTTGCCTGAGATTCTCCCATAAACCTCGGATGAGAAAGAACTAAGGAGGAACTGGCGACCCCAGGGGTCTGCATCAGGAGGCTGCTTGCCCTGCAGTGGAGGAACCCCTTATGCTGCTGGCTGCTTGGTCTCCCCTCAGGGTGTCCTCCCCACGAAGTTAACCATGTCCTGGTTTCTGACGTGGCAGTTGACCACCCCACAACCAGATATGGTACGGGGCTTCCACAGGGACCCTAAATCCAGGGCTGGTGCTCCTTCCCTAGGCCCCTGTTCCCGCCTCCTCTCCCACTTGCCCCCCTTCTCAGCCCCGCAGCTCTGTGGGCACCCTGCCGGGGTCCCCTGGCCCCTTTGCATTAGCGCCTGGTGTGGCCTCCTTCCCACTCAACGTGGCCCCGCCTCTCCCATGGCGCCCAACTCTTGACGAGAACTGTAGGAAATCGGGAGAGTCGGGTTGTCGTCTGCTCATCTGCTGAGTAAAAGTGTAAATGTGGGGAGGGAAGTGCCCCCACGTCCGGCCTTCCTGGGAGCATGTCTGGCTTTGCCGTGGGAGCTGCTTCTCATAGTGGGAGAAATCTAGGGATGAGCTTTAAACATGCCCCTCAGGTCCTGGAGCCGGGGCTGCAGCTCCTCCGGCTGAGACCACCACCTCCTGTGTGACCTTGGGCACCCTGAACCTGCACCCTCCCCCTTGTCCACGCACAAGTACACGGGAGTGGGGCTGCCAGGGGCCAGAGGCCAAGAGGAAAGGGCTCCGTGGAGAAAGCTGGTTGGCATTGGGCATTGGCCAGCTCCTCAGGAGAGGCTGCTGCTGCCCAGAGCAGTGCACATGGACAGCGCCCTGGCCCTTGAGCCCCCGCAGATGGCTCGCTGCAGCCGGCCGCTGTGTCCACCTCAGCTCACCTCTCAGCACGGCCCCCACAGACGGCTCACCACAACCGGCCCTAGTGTCCCCCTCAGCTCACCTCTCAGCACAGCCCCTGAGCTCCCATAGACGGCTCACCACAGCCACCCCCAGTGTCCCCCTCAGCTCACCTGTCAGCACTGCCCCTGACCCACCGCAGACAACTCACCACAGCCGCCCCCAGTGTCCCCCTCAGCTCATCTCTCAATGTGGTCCCTGAGCCCCCACAGACGGCTTACCACAGCCAGCCCCAGTATCCCCCTCAGCTCACCTCTCAGCACGGCCTGTGCCCGCTGACCATCACTGTCATGTGAAGTGAGGTCACCTCCCACACTGACCTCGCCCACCTGCCACCCTGGCCTTTTGTGAATGTGTCCCACGTGCCACCATAAAGCAAACTGAACAAGACACTGTGAAGGTGCTCGCGGGAACCACCGCACTGTCCACGTCCCAGCACTTCCCGTCCAAGCACGGTCTGTGTGGGGTGTTCGTTTGTCACCCTAATTAGTTCGCGGATTTTCAGGGCAAGCATGAGAGGATTTCGCACTTCAGTTTGGGCTGTTTGTGTTCTGAGGTAAAGCACACAGAACAAATAGCACCGGCCTTTTACTTCCTCACGCAAAGAAGAAGTATTGGTTCTTTTCTTACTAAGTGTGTCTGATTCTTGGTGAGGCTGGCGAGGGGTGGCGGGGTCGGGTCAGAGGGGACACTGGAGCACGGTGACGCCTTGGCAGGGCCATCTGCTGCTGGGCCACAGGCTGGTCTTTGTCACTGTCATCGTCACTGCTGCTGCCGCCATCTGATCGCGGCTCAGACGGGCACTACCGCTGCTTCTGGGGAGCCGACCCCAGACTCCGTGTGACACGGGGCAGGTGCTGGGTGCCTCTGTCCCGCACTTCACACTCAGCACCTTCAAGGCAGGGCACTCTCCTGCCTCCAGCAAGCTCCCTGCTGTGTGGCCAGGCCTGGAGCCTGGGAGCCGGGGCACATCCTAATTGATGCCCCAGGCTGCTTAAATTTGGGGATGAGAGAGAGGCACAAAACAGGCTGGAAAATGTCACAAAACCCGGCCTGACGTGAAGCAGAGAGCCCAGGACTCGGGGCTTTGCCAAGGGCGCCGCTTTCGGTCTGAGCCCCCTCTGCCTCCCTGACCCCGGCCCACCTTAGAGCACCCCCCGCTGCAGCCTCTGTGTCTCTGTTTGCAGGAGGGAACCAGTACTTCCTCGGTGGTTGTGGAGGGGGCCCTCTGAGGGGGTCTCAGTGGAGTGTGGTCATGGACGCCGTTATCTGCCCCCTCCTTGGACCACTAACCCCCTACTCACTCGCTTGTCACCTGGTCACTGGGAGGTGTGGGCCCCCAGTCCAGTCATGGGGCTCGAAGGCTTCTTGTTCTGTTCAGGAGAAATTGCCGAGTCACAGCTTATAAAATCCACCGTGAATCCTCTGTACACCTGCCGGTGAGGGAGGCCCAGTCTCTGCTCCCCAGGCACTCGGGCTCAGCGTGGCAGACCAGGCAGTGCACCAGGGACGCACAGCCATGGTCATGGCCTGTGGCAGGTTTTTCTGGAGAAGCTGCCACACCGTGTGTCTTGTAGCTTGTTTGAACTGGCCCAGCCACCCTGCGACACTGTGCCTTTGGGAGATGCTCCAGGTGCCACCTCTTCTTGTGTGGTCAGCCTCCACTTTTCCAGGCCGAGGAGAACCACCTGACTTTCTGCCTGGGACCCTCTAGGGGTGTGGGCCTGGCACCTGCTCACCCCGCCTCAGCTGCCATGTGAGCTGAGCTCTGTGTGTCTCCGGGCCCCTGTGGGTAGAAGCCCTAAATGCTGCACAGCGGCTCACCTGCAGGCCCCGCATATGGGCCCTTTGGCTGAGCGGCGGCCAGAGGTGTGTTTATTTTGTTTACATTATTCACTGGCAACTCTGGTGTTGAGTTACAGAAATTTGAACAGAGACTTCATTTGGAGTAAACCAGTGGCTGCAGCAGGGTAGCCTGGCGCTCCAGAGGAGATGCCAGGAACTTTGATTTGAGAAAGATAGCGGTCTCCTTTTATAGATGCTTTGAGAAGCTGTGATAAAGGGATAGGTTCTGGAAAGTTGTCATTTAAGCAGAGGCGGGTCCTTCCGAGGGGCAAGTCTGTGATTGGGCTACGGGTGCTGTCTTCCTTTGTCATGGGTGTGGGTTCTGGCTTTACTGTGTGTGAGAATATGTCGAGAAGGCGGGGAGGACGTCCACTCAGTGAGGCTCACAGGTGGATGCGCCTGGGGCTGGTGGGGCTGGTTAGGGTCATTTCAGCACTCAGCTCCTGCAGTGACGGGGCAAAGGCTCTGAGGCCCCCAGAAGCTGGTCCCCCTAGTTCCCCTGCCCCCCAAAACTGCCAGGCTGTGTGGCAGGGCAGAGCTTGCTGAGGGCCGCATGTCAGAGGGCTCCCCTGGAAGGAGCCACATCTGTATGGAGGCCGCCCCTTCCCTGGGCTGGGCGGGCCGTGGGATCTGCATTGCTGTGTGTGTATGTGTGTGTGTGTGTGAGTATGTGTTTGTGTGTGTGTGACTATGTGTTTGTGTGTGTGAATTCCCTGGAGCTCTGTTCCCAGCACTCCTGGAGGGGCCCCGGTCCCCACCTGAGGGATGTGGTCACTCTTCTGCCTTGTTGATTGCAGCACTCCCAGGCCCTTTGAGGTGAGCACCCCCGAGTGGCCCATGGCCACAGGCCAAGAACGCCTTTCCTGGGGGTCTCTGAGCGCCAGCAACCCCCGTGTCCTGCAGGCTGGCTCACCCTCAGCCCCATGCAGGAGGCCAAGTGCCCAGCATGGGGGGCTGGGTTATTTACAGCGGCGCTGCGCCCCCACACCGCCTTGCTGATGTACATATTTGTATTCAGCCTTCCCCGCAGGAGGAGCTGCACTGCTACCAACACCGTGTTTTATGTCTCCAAATAATTCCGTTGTAATAAACTTAATTCCTGCCAGCACGTGAATCCCAGCCTGTGAACCCATCACAAAGTCAAATAATGTGACATCCCCTATTACATTATCACTCCTGATTAGAATCTCGTTCTTAAACACCAGTCCGCGTTTCTGTCTGCACTCCCTGCTGCATTAATATCTCTTTACGATCATTATCGGATGACACCTCTGTCACTTTGGAGATGGGTCGCAAGCAGCAGCGATGACGCTCAGGATGAAGCCCAGCCATTTTTAAAGCCATTTCTCATCGGAGCAGTGGCCATAATTTTGAGCAGAAATTGAGCCAGATGTATTTAGAAATCAATTGTAAAACAGACCGCTTAGGCCTGAGTGTGTGTGCAGACTCCGCCGTTGTGTCCTCGCAGCCCATGGGCGCCCCTTATGCTAAGTTGGGGCTCATCAGCCAGGACAACGTGACTGCGTGGAGCCCACCTCAGAAATGAGGCCATGTACCAGAAGCCGCCCTTGCTGGGACTCTCCTGCCCCAGGCTTTCCCTCCGTCGGCCCAGCTGCGGGCAGTGGAGGCCCGGCCTGGCTGGGCTGGTCCTGGGCTCCCCAGTGCTGCTCAGACGTCCACACCCCTGTGGACTCACTGTGTGACCTTTTGCTCTGAGGTAGCTCATCTGCTGCGTGAAAACTGCCCCCTTGGAAAAATCTGCCTCCCAGCGTGGCCAGGAAGCAGGCAACCCAGAGCAGGTGCTGGGGTCCGAGGGGCTGGGGTTCACACCCAAGGGCCCTTGGAGCCTCCGTGGCCATCCCTTCCCACGCTCCCAAGCAAGCAGGCACCCATCTCAGTATTCCCAGGAGTTGCCTCCGTGTCAAGTGTCTGCATCACGGAGCGCCCTTCATGGGAACAATTTCTAATCCTTGCAGCAACTCTGCCTCAGCATGGGGCTGACCCAAATCCGAGGCGCAGAGAGATTGACTCGACCAGGGTCTCTCAGCTGTCGCTGGCATTGCTGAACTTACACCAGGACGATGTGGTGTGCACCTGGGTTTCTGCCTCCACCAGTGCCCTGAGTGCCCTGGAGGCCTTGGGAAACCCCGCCCACCACCCATCCTGGAGCTGCGGGCGCCATGGTTCTGTAAGAAAAATGTGGCTAAATGAGACCGCACCCAGTTCTGGTTCTGTTTCTCCCTATGTTGGTCATGTTCCGTAGCGGGAGTTTCTCTGAAGAGTTGAATTTTTGTGGAGCTTGCCTAGAAAGAAGGCAGGGAGGAGGGAGGGAGGGAGGGAGGGAGGAAATGATACAGCTAATATCTTAAAGACTGTAGTTTTATGTATCAAATCGCATTAGTTCCAAAGTAGAACTTAGCTGAATAATATTCTATGAGCTGTAATTGAAATTTCTACCAAACGGTTATCTGGCATGAAGTGCATCAGAATTTTAGCTATCAGTTTTGTCAGTGACTTTGCTCATTGGACATGAATAACATGAACTTCCTGTGTGCTAGGCCCTCTGCCAGGCACTGGGAACAGATACCAGAGACTGCGTCCTGAGGGTGACTCCTTGTGGAACTAGCTGGCCTCCAGGTTCCCAAGGGGGAGATTGGAGCCATGGGACCTGCTTTCAGGCTCATCCCAGAAGTTGGTTTATGTTACCATCCATTCACCCATTCCTCCCTCCCTCTACCCATCCACCATCCCATCCATCCATCCATCCATCCATTATCCACGTGTCCATTAGCCCATCCATTCACCTATCCATCCACCCATCCATCCATCTGCTCACTCACTCATCTACCCTTCCATCTGTCCATCTGCCCACGTACCCATCCACCTACCCACCCGTCCATTCATCCACCCACCCTCCCACCCATCCATCCATCTATCCATCCATCTGCTCACTCACTTATCTACCCTTCCATCTGTCCATCTGCCCACCTACCCATCCACCTACCCACCCGTCCATTCATCCACCCACCCTCCCACCCATCCATCCATCCATCCATCCATCTGCTCACTCACTTATCTACCCATCCATCTGTCCATCCACCCACCCACACATCCACCCATCCACCCGGCCACTCACTTAGCATTTATTTGAACACTTGCTTCGCCGCTCTGGCTCAGGCATCCCTGAGACTTACACGGGCGAGCCTGTCTGAGTCTTTGCCCTCAGAGAACTCGGAGTCTGGCAGTAAGGACCCTGGTAGAACTGTACACAGGACCATGAGGGTGACCACCTGTGGAGACGTCATAAGGAACCACATAGCTTTGAGAAGAAGGTGCTGGAAAGAGGGTGTCCTGGTGTAGGCCCTGGGAAGACCTTTTCTCCGGGGAGCCCAGGCTCTGTCTCCTAGGCAGGGGCACCATCCCACAGGGTCAGGATCTGGGAGCTGCCTCATCCTCGCCCCTGCGCTGTCTGGGGTTGATCTACCACCTGTCTCACCGTCTGTCAGACTGAGAGACTGAGAGCTTTGGTGAGACAGATTTGGTGGATTTCCTCTTTAATGAAGACCTAAAAGAAACACTTGCCTCCATAAGTACATAAGTCTCATATCTGAATTATTTGACTGTGACCCTCTCCATTCCTGAAAACAAAGGCAAGTGTCTTCACTGCAGAGAATTTACAGTGGGTTTTAATGGAAGCGGGGTGGGGGGAGGAAGGGGCTGCCACACCAACTGCTTAAAGAGTATGGAGCAGCGCCCGGCAAGGAGCCTGCAGTAATACACCCACTGTGCACAAGCCCTGCACCTCAGACAGAGACACCACCCACCCTGAGGTGACACCTGCCTGGTGTCTGGTGGCCAGTGACAGACAGCACGAGCTGGGCACTGGAAACGCAAGTCCTTTCTCCGCCGCTGTGCCTGCAGCCCCCCTCGGCACTCCGCGGTCTTGGGGGACACTGAGCCCACCCCCCCATGCAGCTTGGATTCAGCCTAGCTGTGGTGGAGGGCCTGTCAGAGGAAGCTGCCTGTAGAGCAGAGAGTGGGTGCGTGGAGGCCTGCAGGCTGGCAGGGAGGCCGGGACGGAGGTCTCAGATGGCCTCTGCTCGTCCCCGGGAGAAGCAGGAAGCCTGTCAGCCCACTGAGATGCCTGTGCCATCTGCACATCTCTTCCTGCGGGCACCCTGTCCCCACCTGCTCCCTGCTGGGCCAGGTGGGCCGGGATTCCCAAAGGGCCAGGGGAAGGTGGCTGGCTATTACATCCCCTGCCCCCCGACTCTTGGTCAGCAGGATGCCCTGGATGGATAGGAGGTGCCATCATCACCCCCACTTCCCTGTGAGGTCACTGAGGCACAGGGTGGAGGCATGGCCTCACCAGGCTTACTCGGCAGTGGGTCGGGGGCCGGCATTCAGCACAGGTGGCCTGGTCCCAGAGCCCCACCACGGCCAACGTCTGACTCAGCAGCCTGGTGAGATGCTGGTTCTCTGCAGAGCGGCCCGTCTGAGCAGCGCAGGCTGGTTGGTTGCTGGGGGCAGAGTGGAGGACCTGGAGTTGGTAAGTCTTCCTCGGCTGGGGCACCATGGACATTTCCTCACTGTGCCTTGTAGGACATATGGCATGCCGAATCCATGCCTAAATCCCAGTAGCACCAGTGACTGACCACAGAAAGGCCCTGCACATTTCCACATGACAGCTGGAGGGTCAGTGCCCAGGTGAGAGGTGGTGAGGAGGGTCTGCAGTGTGGTCAGGGCTGGAGGGTCAGTGCCCAGGTGAGAGGTGGTAAGGAGGGTCTCCAGTGTGGTCAGGGCTGGAGGGTCGGTGCCCAGGTGAGAGGTGGTGAGGAGGGTCTGCAGTGTTGTCAGGGCTGGAGGGTCGGTGCCCAGGTGAGAGGTGGTGAGGAGGGTCTCCAGTGTGGTCAGGGCTGGAGGGTCGGTGCCCAGGTGAGAGGTGGTGAGGAGGGTCTGCAGTGTTGTCAGGGCTGGAGGGTCGGTGCCCAGGTGAGAGGTGGTGAGGAGGGTCTCCAGTGTGGTCAGGGCTGGAGGGTCGGTGCCCAGGTGAGAGGTGGTGAGGAGGGTCTGCAGTGTGGTCAGGGATGGAGGGTCAGTGCCCAGGTGAAAGGTGGTGAGGAGGGTCTGCAGTGTTGTCAGGGCTGGAGGGTCGGTGCCCAGGTGAGATGTGGTGAGGAGGGTCTGCAGTGTGGTCAGGGCTGGAGGGTCGGTGCCCAGGTGAGGACGATGAGGAGGTCTCCGTTGTGGTCAGGGAGGAGTGGGCCGTGCTAACCTGCCATAGGCCTGGTGTGTAAGGGCCCTTGATAGCTACCTTGTGGATGCAGGGGCTCACAGGGGAGAGAGAATGTGTCTCCACCTGCCAGAGCTGCCCTTGAACTCCCTGCTGGAGTGGCTGTGGTCTGTGTTTCCTTTAATCCCCTGTGGATAGTCCCACCAGGAACCTGGGAGGTGGCAGGCCCCCAGGCCTCTGTCTCAAGCTGGGTGGGGGAAGGCTGCCCTGCCTGGATGCTGTGAGGGGCACCTTGAGCTGCCTGGTAGAGGAGGCCTGCCCTGTCTGCCCACTGTGTGAGGGGCACCTTTAGTGGCTTTTCCAGTCTCTCACCTGGAATGAGAATTCTTTGTGTTGGTCACAGCACTGGGGCCCACAGTGACATTTCTCTGAGCTCATAGAGAAGTCAGGTTTCTGCTCGCCCACCAGAGAGCCTGTGTGTGGAGGCTTGTTTGTATGTGACCTGCCTGTGAGGCGGTGGGCACTGTAGCCCCTCTCCCACCCAGGTCCCAGGAGGCCCCTCTGGTGTGTTTGGGGGTCCTGAGGTTTGTAAGACACTGTAACTGCAGTCGTAAGATAGCTGTCCCCTCTTCTGGCACCTTCCACTGGGCGGTGGGGTGTGACCCTGCTAGTTTGGGTATTGAGGGACATTCCGCAGGGGTCCCCAGTCACCTTCATGTGTCATTAAGTCATTCGCCGTCCCAGAGTCAGACCATACCCTATCCAGTGTGCTCCCCTCGCCTGTCAGTGACACAGACACGCAGGGAGGGCACTTTCTGCTTGGAGACCCCAACAACATCTGACACCAGGAACCTGGGCAGAGACGAAGGGCAAGGTTTGCATCGTCGGCCCCAGAAGCTTCTCCCTGGAAACCTCCTCACAGGAGTGGAATCACACGCCCAGGGTTCAGCTCCTGACACCAGTCAGAGCCATTTCCTGCGGGGAATCTGCCCGACAGTGCTGTGTGTGCAGTCCTATGTGCACAGTACAGCGGAGTGATGTCCCCATGTGTTCCCACACAGAATCCGGAGAAAGTGTTCTGACACCAAGAAACAACTTGAAATAAGTAACAGCGATTCTGCAAGAGGGAGAGATGAGCTTCCAGCAGCAGGGGTGAGTGAACACTTGGATTATCCGACAATCCAGTTACTAGAGACGCCTGAGTCACATGCACACATGGGAGAAGATTGGAATTTCTGGTCTGTCTGACCTGAAACACTGACACGGATGAAGTAACAAAAACTTGCATTGCACCATGACAAGGAGGGCACTGGCAGTTCAAAGAGTATTCAAGGTTAGTCCTTGCTCAGGAAAACCCGACATGCAGATGGAGATGAAGAGAAAGATGTGAAAGAAACAAGATAGAGGTTTCCCCAATTTGGGTAACATTTAAAAAATGTTTACATGACCTCACCAACAAGGACTCGTGGAGCAGATGCAAACTTTCCTAAACTGGTGTTGGCGAAGGATGTTGAATACGCCACGGACTGCCAGAAGAACGAACAAATCTGTCTTGGAGTACAGCCAGAATGCTCCTCAGAAGCCAGAATGGACTGACACAGTGGCCGCAACAATGGGCTGAAGCATAATGATGATCGTGAGGATGGCGCAGGACCAGGCAGTGTTTCGTTCTCTTGTCCATAGGGTCGCTATGAGTCGGAAGTGACCGGACGGCACCTAACAACAAGCAGACATCTAATTTCACTCCTCATTTTATATTCTTCTTTAAAGCCCAGTTACTAGTTGCCGTCGAGTCGATGCTGACTGATGCCAACCCCATGTGTGTCAGAGTAGAACCGTGCTCCACAGGGTTTTCAATGGCTGATTTTTGGGAATTAGATTGCCAGACCTTTCTTCTGAGGTGCCTCTGGGTGGACTCGAACCTCCAACCTCTCAGATAGCGGCTGAGAGCGTTAACCATTTGCATCACTCGGGGATTCCGAGAACTTCTTAAAGAAGGCCCCCAAAATTGTCTAACCTCCTCCAGGGCCCACAAAACCTGGATCCACTTCTGCCCTTTGGTGTTCATCTGGGCAGATGATCCATAAAGCAGTAGTTGACCAGGAGAGACGGAGAACTTTCTAGAAGGCGTGAATAAGCTCTTGGGTTGTTTGACTATTCAGTGGTGGTTTCTTGCATTCCGGAGTCTAAGCATTCTTGTGCTTGCTTACTTGGTAACCTCTGAGCCCTCCCACTCCAGGCCGTGGGGTGGAATTGTCAGAAGGCATGATTAACTCTGCTTCTCTGTAGCTCAGATCCCTGGCAATCAAGTCAAAGCCTTTGATTACAGTTGCTAGGTGGAACTGATGAAGAGACTGCCTGAGTGACTTAGGAAAAATCCATAAGATTCATCCCTAAAGATAGAAAGGTGCCAGTCCCGTGGCGCCTGCGGGCAAGGCCGAGTTGGGGCTGGTAAATGTTATCTTTAATGTCATCCCCCCCACGGCGCATCTGAATCTCCGAGGTGGGCGGCCAGCCCCAAGGCCTCCCTGTAATCATTCAGAGATAATCAGATCGGATTACCTCTGAGCGTGCTGCAAGAATCGATTCAATCATACAAGACAGACAGTGAAATGTGGTTTCTGATGCGTGGTCCTTGACTCAGTGGCCCGTTCTGGACCCCATCTTGAGGAGGGCCTCACCTACTGGGAG
The DNA here is from genome assembly GCA_030035585.1 of Dugong dugon. Lineage (NCBI taxonomy): Eukaryota > Metazoa > Chordata > Mammalia > Sirenia > Dugongidae > Dugong > Dugong dugon. The sequence continues at coordinate 4,571,684 of CM057465.1, read as the reverse complement.
GGGGGTGGGAGCGAGGGGAGCAGGGCAGGGAGGAACCTTCTGGAGACCTTGGTCACAGCCCCATCCTCTGCTGCAGAGGGCCGGACAGTTGGGAGTGGCTGTCTGCTCACCTGAAAGGCTTATGGCCTTTCAGTGGGCATTCATTCATTCATGCATGCATTCATTCATTCATTCAGAACACACCAGGCACCACGAGCGGCCACCCTTCTACAAGAAAAGAAAACCATCAGAGATGTAGTCAGCTCCGGCACATTCTCTCTCTCGGCCGTTTTCTTCTCTGCACAGCTCCCATCTCAGAAAAAAATAATAAATTATCCAGGGGTGGGGAGAAAGGTTATCATCTATTAAAAAGACGTATACCATGCAGCATGTCACAGCCAGGCCCAGACCCCTAGGCTTCTGCTGGCTGGAGAAGGTGGCCCTGACTGGTGACATCCAGACTCCAACCAGACGGAAAGGGGAAGGGCCAGAAGTGGAGGGACAGCGCGACAAGAAACGAAAGCTGGTTGAAATGAATAAATACCCAATGTAAGTCAGTGCTGCTGCCGTGAACAGACGTGGCGTGACAGGAAGGGAGTACAGAGTGGGAAGGGCTGCATAGATGGGCGCGAGTCCACGCAGGCCCAAGCAGGCAGGGTGCTGGGGCCAGCGTGCCCCCCAGGAGGCTGCAGGGGGCAGCTGGGGCACTGGGGCCGGCGCAGACTGTCCACTATCTGAAGAGGGCTTGAACAGTCATCAAACCCGTTGCTGTCGAGTCAATTCCAACTCACAGCCACCCTAGAACAGTAATAGAACCAACTAAAGTCAGCCTGCTTTTCTTATAGACTCTGCCAGTTACAGACGATGTCAGGGAGAAAATATTCCTCCCCCAAAATATTTTGTTGTTCTGAAAAACGTTTCCGTGGCTACTGTGACAATATTTTTGTAAGCTTCAAATTAGCACGTCTCAGTTACTTATTCTCTGACAGCCGTTGTGTTCTGCCCGTTCGGAGAACTCCCACGCGGTGGCCCCCACACGCAGATGCAGGACCCGCCACATGTCCCTGGGAGGACTCCCAACGTACAGGCAGCATCTCCTGGTCCTGCCACGGCTCCTGCATGCTCCCCACTCCTTATCCACTCATTCTTCAAACGCTCCGAGCATTTCCTGTTTTCCAGACAAGGAATCGATGATACGCAGTGGGGCAAGGGCCAAGGTAGAAGGATGCCAGCTGTGGGGCCTGAGATCTCTCCTTCACTGGCAGGGGACTGACAGCCCGGATAAATCTCACCCCCACATCGCTAAAGAGCTCGTCTGGGAAGCATGGAGAGCCGTGCTCTGCTGCCAGGTCAACAGTCGAAGGAACTCAAAGCCAGAGGGATGAGCTAGACCTGAAGTCCCTGGTCCCCGGGGACATGGGACATGGGTGTGACCTGAAGGCGAGGGCTGGGCAGACAGGGCCCAGCCAGGGAGCGGAGAGGAGCCCGAGGCCTTGGAGGGGTTGGCATGAAGCAGGAGCCTTGTCCTCCTGAGAGGACAGGGGAAGGCCCCACCCACCAGGCTGACCCTGTCGGGTGGAGCAGCTTGCCCCCCTCCTGGGCCAAGAGAGGAAGAGACACATGGGACGCCATATCCCACACCAGCACTCTGTTCAGGTGTGGTGGCCACAGTCATAAGCAGAAAATTAAAAACTGGTCTAAACTGGCAAAAGCCCATGTGTCTCAATAGAGACGTACAAAACATGCCTCCACAGCCCTGGGCTGGAGGGCCCCGTAGTAAACCCCCTACTGAACTTGAGCTCAGCCAAGCTGGGCTTGGAGGGGCCGCCCCACAGCACACGGCTTCGTACACGGCAGAAGTGAGGTCATGCAACAATCTGGAGAGATTTAAAAACAAACACAGGTTAAAAAGAATAGAAACCATACAGCACGAGAAAAGAACAGTTGGATTAGAAACCAGGAACCAGAAGATGAAAACACAGTTGTGAGGCTGATTGTGTGGTTTCGAGCATGGCTCTTTGGGTGGAAGGAACAGCCATGCTCAGAGCCGCTTGAGAACCTGAGGGGAGCGGTTCTTGGGAATGGTCACGTCCTGGCCTGGAGCCCCTGAAATGGGCCGGCTGGAACAGACTGCTCTCCCGTGAGGCTGTTCTGCCCCAGTCAGCCCGCCCTGCCCCAGTCAGCCCGCTCTGCCCAGTCACCCTGCTCTGCCCCAGTCAGCCCGCTCTGCTCTAGTCAGCCCACTCTGCCCAGTCAGTCTGCCCTGCCCCAGTCAGTCCCCTCTGCCCAGTCAGCCTGCCCTGCCCCAGTTAGCCCACTCTGCCCAGTCAGCCCGCCCTGCCCCAGTCAGCCCGCCCTGCCCCAGTCAGTCTGCCCTGCCCCAGTCAGCCCGCTCTGTCCAGTCAGCCCGCCCTGCCCCAGTCAGTCTGCCCTGCTCCAGTCAGTTTGCCCTGCCCCAGTCAGCCCGCTCTGCCCAGTCAGCCTGCCCTGCCCCAGTCAGCCCCCTCTGCCCAGTCAGTCTGCCCTGCCCAGTCAGCCCCCTCTGCTGTAGTTAGCCCCCTCTGCCCAGTCAGTCTGCCCTGCCCAGTCAGCCTGCCCTGCCCCAGTCAGCCCTCTCTGCTCTAGTCAGCCTGCTCTGCCCAGTCAGCTCATCCTGCCCAGTCAGCCCTCTCTGCCCAGTCAGCCTGCCCTGCCCCAGTCAGCCCCCTCTGCTCCAGTCAGCCCCTTCTGCCCAGTCAGCCCGTCCTGCCCAGTCAGCCCCCTCTGCCCAGTCAGTCTGCCCTGCCCAGTCAGCCCCCTCTGCTGTAGTTAGCCCCTTCTGCCCAGTCAGCCTGCCCTGCCCCAGTCAGCCTGCTCTACGTGCCCCTCTTGTAAGGCCCGCACATCTTAGCCCAGCCTTGCCACCTGCTGGCCCTTGGCTCCATCTGAAATGTCTCCTGCATCTCTTAGTCATCTCAGGGAGGAACCTCACATGGGAGGGAGGTGACCAGATGAACGGATGGAGGAATGTTTCTGTTGTTGCTGGCCACCAGTGTTCAGTCCCTCCCCGTTCCAGGGGCACCTGGTGTGCAACCCTGGGGGATGAGGGAACGCCAGCAGCTAGGATGTGTTCAAGGCATGCCAGCTGGGGACTAACAGCCATGTGCTGATGTCCTGGACTCTGGCCCGCCTCGGGGGCATGGGGTGGGGTTGTGGCTCCGCAAAGCTGGCTGCTGCTCGGTGCAGCTGTGGGTGTTTGCTTCCCTGCTTGGGGTCTGTCCCTACAGGCAAGCCCAGATGCCTCTCCCCACAGCATTGCCCGCTGCTGTCCCCAGCCTGCTCTGCTCGGCAACCCTTCCCTGGGTACCTTCTGGCCATCATTGGGGCTGCCCCAGATGGAAGATGGCCTCAAAGCTGCTGCCTCCCGAAGCCAACGGGGTGCCCACCCTGGGGAGTGACTGTGGTGTGAGTGCCGGCAGGCGGGGGTGCCCACACTGAGGGGTGACTGTGGTGTGAGTGCCGGCAGGCGGGGGTGCCCACACTGAGGGGTGACTGTGGTGTGAGTGCCGGCAGGCGGGGGTGCCCACACTGAGGGGTGACTGTGGTGTGAGTGCCGGCAGGCGGGGGTGCCCGCACTGGGGGGTGACTGTGGTGTGAGTGCCGGCAAGCAGGGGTGCCCGCACTGGGGGGTGACTGTGGTGTGAGTGCCGGCAAGCAGGGGTGCCCGCACTGGGGGGGTGACTGTGGTGTGAGTGCCGGCAGGCGGGGGTGCCCGCATTGGGGGGTGACTGTGGTGTGAGTGCCGGCAAGCAGGGGTGCCTGCACTGGGGAGTGACTGTGGTGTGAGTGCCGGCAGGCTGGGGTGCCCGCACTGGGGGGTGACTGTGGTGTGAGTGCCGGAGCAAGCAGGGGTGCCCGCACTGGGGGGTGACTGTGGTGTGAGTGCCGGCAGGCGGGGGTGCCCGCACTGGGGGGTGACTGTGGTGTGAGTGCCGGCAGGCAGGGGTGCCCACACTGGGGAGTGACCCTGGTTTTGCATGAGTGCTGTCGGGGGGATATTGATTTTGGAGGCAATGCTAATAGGATCTGTCAAGGACTGGACGTGGGAGTGAGTTAAAGAGCAAACGGGTGCCTCTGAGTGTCTTTGTTTTTCTTTTTCTCGACCCCAGGGTGGACGTGGTGCCAGGTGCTGAGACGGTAGACGAGGTGGGGGTGTGCTTAGTTAGCTGTTCACGTGGAGGTGTGGAGGGGGCAGCAGGATGGATAAGGTGGGCTCAGAGGAGAGCTCGGTGCTCGTGTAGACATGGGGGAGCATGGGGCTGTATGTGTGGCCCTGAGGACCCCTGTCAGGGTGCAGTGGAGAGAGCCTGCCCTTCCACATTTAGGGAAGGACCTGCCGCGGAGCCTGGAGGAGTGGCCCGAGAGATTGAAGATGGACGGTTGGAAAGGCACCAGGCCGCACCGGGCAGTGGCTTCAGCCGCGCAGGGAAGGGGTGCTGCAGACACCAAGGGAGAGCGGGAGCCACAGACCCCGCAGCTGGGGAGGTGCCTGGTCACAGGTGGTCTGTTCTACACAGAGCTGGCAGAGGACAGGGTGGGCTCCCTGGACCCTAGGGCCCCTGACCCCCCTTTGCCCCCTCAACAGCCCTCTGTGTGGCTGTGCAGGGCCCCTAAAGGCCGTGTGGGTCCAGACCCCAGCCCCGTAGACAGCGGCGGGGAGCGGGACTGGAAGACAGGTCCTGGGCACAGGGCCATGAGGCCAGGCTGCAGCTGCATGTCCTACCTTCCTTCCCCCCTCACCCCCCACCCCCGCCAGTCTCCCTGAGAGGACGAGGGGACCCCAGGTGCTCTCGCCCTGCCCATGTGAAGGCACAGTGTCCCTGCTGCATTGTGGATGAGGGTGTGTGGCTGGAGCCGCTGCTGCCTCCTCATGCGACGTCTCTGTGCCCAGCAGGCCCCTCTCCACAGCACCCACCTCACACGGCCACTCAGGCCCACATGCACCAGGGAGGGGTCTTCGCAGGGTGAGGCTGGTTCTTATTGCTCTATGCCAGGGTTTAAACATTCTCCATGTGACCGTCAGTCTCTTGGCCTCGTGCAAGGGGAGATGAAACGAGAGGTTGGCGAGATCGTGGCGCGCACACCCAGCGCCCGTGCTCAGGACCCAGAGGTGTTTTCTCTTCAGATGCCTGTTTCGGAAAAGGGACATAAAATTAATTACAAGGGCAGTCTCTGCCTGTGCTGCCAGGGACCCCTCAGAATATGGCTCTATTGAGGTGTCACCTTCCACTTCTCGCCTTCTGGACAGCCGTCAGCCTGGCCAGCTGACCCGGCCCGGCCCCTGTCACTGTCAGGCTATTTTTAGCCCCGTTTGGTCCAGAACTTGACAAGATTTTCAAACTAATAACTGGATTGTCAAAGACATCAAGTGTCGGAGCTGGCGCGCCCTGGGCCTCGGAGAGGGCCTGGGAGGGGAGGAGAGGGCCCAGGGGCCGCCCAGCCCTGGGGGAGATGGGGCTGGGGAGCCATGTGGCCTCTGCTGGAGAGCCCAGGAAAGGTCCTGGGAGCTGAAGGCCCACCACTGGGGGTACGGGTGAGAGGGGGAGACTATGCATCACCTTCAGCTCTTGAGACGTCTGGATGGTCTCTGCCCTGGCAGGGGGCAGCGGGTCCATGCAGCCCCACCTTTCCGACCTTTCTGAGTGCACAGCCCAGTGGTCTCCGCCCTGGCAGGGGGCAGCGGGTCCATGCAGCCCCACCTTTCCGACCTTTCTGAGTGCACACCCTGGTGGTCTCCACCGTGGCAGGGGTAGCGGGTCCATGCAGCCCAACCTTTCTGAGTGCACACCCCGCTGGTCTCCGCCCTGGCAGGGGGTAGCGGGTGCATGCAGCCCTACCTTTCTGGCCTTCTGAGTGCACGCCCCAGTGGTCTCCGCCCTGGCAGGGGGTAGCGGGTCCATGCAGCCCCACCTTTCCGACCTGCTGAGTGCACAGCCCAGTGGTCTCCGCCCTGGCAGGGGGCAGCGGGTCCATGCAGCCCCACCTTTCTGAGTGCGGCTGCTTTCATGTCTCTGAGCATCAGGCTGTGCTCTTTGATCTGCTGGTTAAAAGGACACCGGGTGTGGCAGAAGGTTAAGAATGAGATTAATGAGAAGGAAGTTCTCACAGCAGTTTCTTACCAGGCCCTCTGTACCCCTCCCCCCTCCCCCTGTGTCTGTGGAGGGTGATGAGTGACACTGGCTTAAGAGTGAGACCCTGCCCCACGCACACCCCCCTCTTCAGCCTGCACCCCAGCCCCCACCCCTCCTGCCAAGCAGCTCCCTCCCCATGACCACAGCAGGGGCTTCTGACCTTGGAGACGCCAGTGAGAACTGTGGGCCCCTGCATGAACATGCCCCCCATGCACACAGTGGGGGGCCCTCCATGAAACATGCCTCCCACCTCATGCACGCAACGGGGGGCCCTCCGTGGAACATGCCCCCTGTGCACACAGTGGGGGGCCCTCCATGGAGCATGCCCCCCATGCACACAGTGGGGGGCCTCCATGGAACCTGTCCGCCCCCCCCACCCCATGCACACAGTGGGGGGCCTCCATGGAATATGTCCGCCCCCCCCCCCCGGCCCCGTGCACACAGTGGGGGGCCCTCCATGGAATATGCCCACTCCTGTGCATGCAATGATGGGCCCTACAGGGAACATGGCTGCCTCCCTACACACAGTAGGGGGCACTCCACAGAACATTCCCACCCTGCCTGATCCCACTGCCTAGGCCAGCCTGCCCGTCTGATGCTCGGGGCCCTGGGTTTCCCTTCGCTCAGCCCCTGCATCTCATGTCCTGGGCATGGTCACATGGCGGTGGTGGCCTTAGAGAACTTCAGCACAGTCCAGGGCTACACTGAGCACCATCCGAGGGGCAGACATGGAGCTGGGGGCCCAAGGAGGGGTGTGGGGCAGGTGAGCTGGTGTGCAGGTGACTCGGAGGAAGCAGGATGCCTTCAGGGTGTTGTTTCCCATGGAGGAGGACAGCGACTTATGTCCCCACCCACGCCTCCCCAGCCAAGCCCTAGGGTCACAGAGGGGCCAGGGCAGGTGTGGTCCCACAGGAAAGCAGGGTGTGTGGCCAAGCGAATGGGGACAAGATTCTACTTGGAGAAACCCCACAGTGCCCCCCACCCACCAGGAGCCCCCGCGGGCTTCAGGGCTCCCCAGCATGCCCAGCATGACCCCCAGCCCCTAGAGCAGCCTGGGCAACCTTCGGGCCCTCCTGCATCTTAGGACGGACCTGAGGCCTCAAGCTGACCCAGGCCGTTTGTGAGTTCGAGGGAGGCTGGTTTCCAGAGTGCTAGGAATTGACTCACGGCAACTAACACCAACATATTGGAAACATTATTTCCATTTTTAAAAGGCAATTGAAGCATGACCACCTTCTAGAAGTTTCTCCTGGCGGTGTCCCACCTCTCTCCAGCAGGGCAGGACGCCCACCCTCTGGTCATCCCGTGCCCCCAGGCCTGGCTGAGTGGGGAGGGAGTGCTCGCCCAGTTCCGACTCATGGGGACCCCACGTGTGCAGAGTAGAACTGCTCTGTGGGGTTTTCAAGGCTGAGACCTTTGGGAGGAAGATCTCCAGGCCTGTGTTCCGAGGCACCTCTGGGGGGGGTTCCAATGGCCAACTTTTGGTTAGTAGTCAAGTGCAAACTGTTTGCACCACCCAGGGACTCCATTTCCCTTATATCCACTGCAAAAAAGAAAGAAAAGGAAATTGAAAACGGAGAAGTTTACAGAAGAAAAATAAGGATAGCTGTACTTCTGTGTGTGTCTCTCAGTGTGACTGGGGTCGTGCAGCCTGCATGCCTTTCCTGCCTCATTTCTTCATTAACATCTCACAGGGAGGAGCTCCCAGGACCATTACGGTTTCTTCAGCAGCATAATTTTTAAATGCTAAATAAATATTCCATCCTGTGGATGCACCAAATTTTTTTTCTTAGATACCAGAGTTGACCTTCTTCCCCCTAACTTTTTATTATGAAAAAATTGAAACCTACGGAGAAGCTGAAAGAATAATTCACCGGCCACCTGTGTGCCCGCCACCTAGATTCATCAGTTGCTGGTGTTTGCCGGTTTTGCTTTATTTATCAATGTAGAAGGAGTCCCTGAGGTTGGCGGTTCAAAGCCACCCAGAGGCACCTCAGAAGACAGGCCTGGTGATCTACTTCCGAAAGGTCACAGCCTTGAAAACCCCGTGGGGCAGTTGTACTCGGCACACATGGTGTCGCCGTGGGTCCAGACAGACTGGACGGCCGCCGATAGCAATGAGATTGGTACAGAGGGGTGTGGGGTCTTTTGGATGAACCATCTGAAGGTCAGCCACAGACGCAGACCCTCTGCCCCATCCACTCGTGCCACAGCTCCCGAGAAGGAAGCCCCCTTCATAGACCCAATGCCATAACCCAAAACCAAACCCACTGCCCTCGAGTCGATTCCGACTCATAGCGACTCCATAGGGCAGAGTACAACTGCCCCATAGGGTTTGCAAGGAGTGGCTGGTGGATTCCAGCTGCCAACCTTTTTGTTTAGCAGCTGAGCTCTTAACCACCGCGCCACCAGGGCTCTGCAGTTCCATTAGCATACCTAATAAAATTAACTCCAATTCCCTACTAAAAACAGAAGTCAAACCAAACCTGGTGCCATCTAGTTCTTTCCAACTCATGGTGTCCCTATGGTTGACAGAGTAGAACTTCCCCATGGGGTTTTCTTGGCTGTAATCTTGACAGAAGCAGGTCACCAGGCCTTTCTTCCACGGTGCCACTGGATGGGTTCAAACCACCAACCTTCAGGTTGTTGTTACTGTTAGCTGCCATTGAGTTCTGACTCATAGCAACCTCATATACATCAGAACAAAACACTGCCCGGTCCTGCAGCATCCTCACAATCGTTATTATACTTGAACCCATTTGTCTTAGTCATCTAGTGCTGCTGTAACAGAAATATCACAAGTGGATGGCTTTAACAGAGAGAAGTTTATCTCCTCACAGTGAAGTAGGCTAAAGTCCAAATTCAGGGCGTCAGCTCCAGGGGAGGGCTTTCTCTGTCTGCCGACCTTCTCATCAGTGTTCCCCCAGACTAGGAGCTTCTCCACGCAGGGACTCCGGGTCCAGAGGACACGCTCTGCTCCCGGCACTGCTTTCTTGGTATCATGAGGTCCCCAACTCTCTGCCCGCTTCCCTTTCCTTTTATCTCTTGTAAGATAAGAGGTGGTGCAGGCCACACCCCAGGGGAACTCCCTTTACATTGGATCAAGGATGTAACCTTAGTAAGGTTGTTAGAATCCCACCCGAATCCTCTTTAACCTAAAATTACAATCATGAAATGGAGGACAACCTCACAATACAGGGAATCATGGCCCAGCCGCATTGATACACGTGTTTCTTGGGGACATAATCCATGACACCACTGTTGCAGCCACGGTGTCAATCCATCTCGTTGAGGGTCTTCCGCTTTTTCACTGACTCCCTACTTTACCAGGCATGATGTCCTTCTCCAGGGACATGTCCCTCCTGTTAACTGAACTTCAGGTTAGTTTAAAAAAAAAAAAAAAAAGTCGGTGCAAGCCATGTGCGCTACCCAGGGGCCCTCACCTACTACCCAGGGGCCGTTTGCTCCCCACACATCCTTTCCCATAGATGATCTTCCAGCTGAGCGGGCCGCACTCCCCCGAGTGTGTACCAGGCTGAGTGGGGGCAGGTGATGTCTCAGGGTTTTTAATCTGCGAGCCCACTGCAGGGTGGCCAGGCACCTTGTCGTGTGCATATAGCATTTATTTCAGGATTTGGTCCCATCAGGGCTTGTCCTGGGCCAGGACCTGGGCCTCCTCCCTGGCTGCATGCCCACCTCCTGGGGCGCCAGCAGGGAGGCAGGGCCGGGTGGTGCCTGAAGCCAATTAGAACCCCCGCCGCCCTCCCGCCCTTGGACCCTGCCGGCAGAGGGCATCAGCCCTTCTGGTATAATTTAATCTCAGCCACCTTTTTATCTTCCCTTTTACACATGTATTTAACAAGCACAAGTATTTTGTATTGGAACATGGATTCCGTCCTCAGCTGTCAGGCACAGGGAGGCATATAAACGACCGTCCCCCCAGGCGGTGACCCTCACCTCAGAGCGCTTGGCCTGCAGGGGCCCCATGGGCTAGGCGGCGGCATGGGAGTAGAGGGGACAGTGGACTAGCCGGACCGGGCTGCATGGGGGCTGCATGTCAGAGCGCTGGACCGCTCTCAACCCCACACCTCCATTTCCTCACCTAAAACACTGACAACTTGGGTGGGAAGCCACCTACCCCGAGTCCCCTCCCAGGGGTCCCCGAGGCCCAGGGGGCCTTCCTTCCACACAGACACAGCCTCCAGGCACCACACATCAGCGTGTTTTCTGGCCAGGCCACACAAATCGGACATCTGGATGCAGACAGAAAAGTGAATTAAACCAATTAACCCGCTACCTGCCTTGTGCGTCAGCGGGGTGGCTCCTGATTCATCCTTCCAGTTAAAGGGGGAAGATAACAATAGTAGGCAAATGGGCCCTTCTCGCCCCGTCGTGATTGATTTATTCATTGCTGCGCCTCGGCAGTTTGTAAACTTCAGACTTGAGCAGCTTTTAACTAGGCCTCTGCGTGTTCTCTGCTGCGCTGACAAGCAGGGGTTGGTGTGTTTGCGACGTGTCACGCCTTCCTGTTGCTGTGAGTGCTTCCCGGCTGCAGGGGCCGATTGACCAGGAAGCACGGTATGCACGGGCTTAATTGTGTTTATCTACTAATCTGTGGGCGCAGCTTCACATGAATCTTACCCCCTCAGACCCGGGCCAGCCTCCCACAGGAAGAACCCGGGAGCCGAGGACTGGTGTGCCTTCCTGCCCTGCGCTGGGTGACGCCTTCTCCCAACTGACGCGACAGGAGAACCTGCAGGCCTCCCAGCGGCACACACCCCACAACCCCCACCCCCGTTGGGTCCTCAGAGGATATTTAAATCAGACGCAGCTCCCTTGTATCTGGGGTTAGAATTTGAAGGTCCAGGCCCACAAAGTCCACAGCAGTGTCCTTGCAGGCTTTATCGGAGCCCCTTCAAAGTGCCAGGTGCAGATGGTCAGGTGGCTCTGTGGTCCCTGGGTCTGGAATCTGCCAGTGGAGCGACACCTAGCACCACATCTCTTTCCAAGGACATTTGTGTGTGCTGGTCGTGTTACGGTGTCACTCAGGGGAAGGGGAGGGTGTCCCTGCCTACTTGGGGTAACTGTCTAGTGACATTTTGGTTTCTTATTAGTTAAACATGTTTGTTCTCTGTCATTTTCCATAGATGATCATTTATTCTGCAGCAAATATTATCACTAATACTACTTCTAATAATAATAATGATTATTGGTATTATTGGAGCCTTGGTGGCATAGTAGTTAAGAGCTTGGCTGCTAACCAGAAGGTTGGCAGTTTGAATCCACCAGCTGCTCCTTGGAAACTCTGTGGAGCAGTTCTGCTCCGTCCTACAGGGTCGCTGTGAGTCGGAATTGACAGCAGTGGGTCTGGGTTTGGTTTTGGTTTATTGGTATTATTACTGTTTGTCTTAGTGCTGCTATAATAGAAATACCCCCTGCTGCTTTAACAGATGGAAATTTATCTTCTCACGGTTTAACCCATTGCTGTTGAGTCAATTCCGACTCATAGCAACCTTATAGGACAGAGTAGAACTGCCCCATAGGGTTTCCAAAGCTGTAATCTTAATGGAAGCAGATTGCCACATCTTTCTTCCGGGGTGCAGCTGGTGGATTTGAACCACTGACCTTTCGATTAGCAGCTAAGCGCTTAACCACTGTGCCACCAGGGCTCCTTTCTCACAGTTCAGGAGGCTGCAGTCCGAATTCAGGGCACCGGCTCTAGGGGAGGGCTCTGTGTCTGGCAGCTCTGGGGGAAGGTCCTTGTCTCTTTCAGCATCTGTTCCTCGGTTCCTTGGCGACTGTCACGTGGCATGTGTCTTCCCCTCTGTGTGTGCTGCCTTCTCTGTGTCTGGTCTGCTCTTTTTATATCTCAAAAGTGGCTGGCTTTCGAAACACCTTACGCTGATATGGCCTTATTGATCCAATGGGATCACGTCCACAGGAAAGGGATTAGGACCTACAGCACATATTGGGCAGGGGGCCTAATTCAATCCATAACACTATTATTATTATTATTTAATAATAGTGACAATGGACAACACTTCCGTTGTGCTGTTTATATTCTAGGCCCTGCTGTAGGCACTTTGCATGTATTAACAACCCAGAGAGGTAGCTGAGCTTTTATCATCCCATCTTACAGATGAGGAAACTGAGGCCCTAGGGGGATGCGCCTCATCCAGGTCACAGCTGTAAGTGCAGGCCTGGGATGTGAGCTCGGCAGTAAGCAGGCCTGCCTGGGACGCGGGGTCCTACTGATGTGGCAGAGGGGCCAGGTCATGTGTGACATGGGTGAGAACCCCAAGAACAGGTGTCTGCGGGGTCTTGAGGGCATTCACATCAGCAGTGGAACTGGCTTGCACCCAGGTCTCCTGGTGTCTGGTCTGGGTCCTCTCTGTCCCCCTCACTGCTGCCCAGTGAGTCCCGGACAGCCTGTGGGTCCCGGGCAGCCTGTGGGCGTCGGACAGCCTGGCCTGCCATCCTGGAGCCCCAGCACCAAGGACACAGAGGCCTCCCCGTGGCGTCCCTCACAGAGGGCCTGTGCTCTGTCTAAATAGTATCTCTGGAGGTAATCCCACCCTGCAGATGGCAATGATGCTCATTTGACTCTGTTAGAATACATTCCTCTGGGCAAGAAGCCCCAAAGCCACAGACATCCCTGCTCTTCAACGTTAGAGTCCCCCTAGGAAACAACTCGGAGACCGACCGGACACAGGAAGACTTAGTCTGAGAGATGTTCACTGCGGCGTTGTTTACGGATGTCAGCTTTGGAAACAGACCAGAGCCTTTCCACCTGCACACAGCCGCAGACCCCCCTGGGGACTTCACAAAATACCTTTGACTGTGGGAGCCCTGGTGGTGCCGTGGTTAAGTGCTCGGCTGCTAACCAAAAGGTCAGCGGTTTGAACCCACCAGCAGCTCTGCGGGAGAAAAGACCTGGCGATCTGCTCCGGTAAAGATTACAGCTAAGAAAATCCTGTGGAGCAGTTCTGCTCTGTCCCTCGGGGTCGCTGTGAGTCAGAACAGTCGACAGGCCAGTGGGAGGCTGAGCATACACACGCCCGGCCCTCAAACACCTCAGCAGGGGACTGCCTGGTGGGGAAGAAGGCCAGAGAGGACCCATGCTCCATGATTGACACCAACACGCCCAGGGTACGATCAGAGTTACTCTTCAAACCAAGAGCTGGGCCCCTCCCTAGATTCTGATGCAGGTGGTCTCGGAGTGGGCCAGGCACAGGCGTTTAAAAGCCCCTCGGTGATTTGGATGTGCAGTCGGGGCCGAGGCCACTCACCCTAGGAGCTCACGATGGGGCGGGTGACATCTCTGCTGCCCCCCGCCCCCGGCCACCTTGAGAGAAGTCTCGGCTGCAGCCTCTCCCAAGGACCCCTGGGGCATCACACGTCAGCATGGAGGAGGTCCCTCAGACAGGTGGATGCTCGGTACCAGATTCCTTCCGCCGCAGCTACAAGCCAGGTGTCTCAGGGACCGGGAGGGGCGGCACCACAGAGGCCTGGCAGGGGCCTGGTTTGTTACAGGTCCATTTGTGAGTAGACCTTCCCGTGACCTTTATCCACTCATGGGGTCGCAGCCCTGCTGGTGAAAAAGTGAAGATTAAAAACCACCTTGCTGTCTGCAGCTTGCTGTCGGGGCCCCCTGACGGTGCCTTCTCCCCCTCCTCCCCTCACGGCAGTCAGAGTCATGGGGGGCCGTACCCTCTAATGTGCCCCAGTGACAACCCCGGGAGTCCCACCTCCTCACCTGGACGGGGTGGGGGATGCAGAGCCACTCGCAGGCAACACACGCCCCGTTCTTTGGGATGGGGGCACCTCTGCCAGGTGCGCACATGCGAGGGGCCGTTTTAAAAGAGAAATCTGTATTTAAGGGCGCATCTGCTGGGTTCTCTGCCTCCGTAAAGGTCACCCAGATAGATTTTCCCTCTGTTAGTAGCGCCAGCTGTGAGGCGCTGGGCATTTCTATTCTCCCTCCGTCCAGTGAACCCGGGGACTAAATTAGATCCTGAAATTGAGTGCAGAGCCGCTGGTGAGTTACCGTAATGGCAGGGTATTGCTTCTCACCTGGCAAGGAGCGAGGTCTTGATAATATGAAGTGAAGTGGATTAAAAATAAAACCAAAGGTATTTATTTATGACCTGCTCAGAATTGGATTGGCACCCGTGTAAGCTGCATCTAATGGTGAAAGACAGCAGACTGATGTTGATATGTCCCTGTGGGGACATTTTACCAGTGAAATTTGCTCTCTGAATTCAATTTAGAGGCCCACAGAAAGTATACAGAATGCAAAACCAAATGGGATTGAGGAAGGGACAAAAAACCAGCAACAGTAAAACAGCAATTAGCAGTACCTGCCAATGGTGACTTCTGCTCTGTGTGATTGGAGAGTAGGGCCTTGGACTGCCCAGGGCCGGACGTCAGGAAGGGCGGTGGGCGGGGTGGTGGGGATGTGTGGCCATGACACCCACCAGCCACCTAAGGGCTGCACATCAGGAAGGGCAGGGGGTACATGGCTGTGACACCCACCAGCCAGCCCAGAGCCGGACATCAGGAAGGGCAGGGGGTGCGTGGCTGTGACACCCACCAGCCAGCTGAGGGCTGGACATCAGGAAGGGTAGGTGGCGGGTGGCCGTGACACCCACCAGCCAGCCAGCCCAGGGCCGGACATCCGGAAGGGCAGGGGGTGCGTGGCTGTGACACCCACCAGCCAGCTGAGGGCCGGAAATCAGGAAGGGCAGGGGCTACGTGGCCATGACACCCACCAGCCAGCTGAGGGCCAGACATCAAGAAGGGCGGGGTGGTGGCGGCCATGACATCCACCAGCTAGCCAGCCCAGGGCCGGACATCAGGAAGGGCAGGGGGCGTGTGGCCGTGACACCCACCAGCCAGCCCAGAGCCAGACATCAGGAAGGGCAGGGGGTGTGTGGCCGTGACACCCACCAGCCAGCCCAGAGCCAGACATCAGGAAGGGCAGGGGGCGCGTGGCTGTGACACCCATCAGCCAGCCCAGAGCTGGACATCAGGAAGGGCAGGGGGCGCGTGGCTGTGACACCCACCAGCCAGCCCAGAGCCGGACATCAGGAAGGGCAGGGGGTACTTGGCTGTGACACCCACCAGCCAGCTGAGGGCCGGAAATCAGGAAGGGCAGGGGCTACGTGGCCATGACACCCACTAGCCAGCCCAGAGCCGGACATCAGGAAGGGCAGGGGGCATGTGGCCGTGACACCCACCAGCCAGCCCAGAGCCAGACATCAGGAAGGGCAGGGGGCGTGTGGCCGTGACACCCACTAGCCAGCCCAGAGCCGGACATCAGGAAGGGCAGGGGGCGCGTGGCTGTGATACCAGCCAGGACTGAAGCAGGTGCTCACGGACCTAAGCTATCCTCATGGCCCGGGTGGAGACCCTTCTCCCCATCCTACAGCTGAGAAGGGGCCCAGAGAGGGTGAGTCGCCCACCAGGGTCACACAGTACAGTCTGTGCTCTGAAGGCCCAGGGTGGCCTGGCTATGTCGGGGCCTTAGCTCATCTCCAGGGGAGAGAGAGATTACTGTTCCATCTACAGACAGAGGGGTGAGCCCTGAGGAGGGTGAGGTCCAAGGCCACATAGTTAGAGGGGATGGGGCCAAGATGAACCACAAGCTCCCCTCCCCATGCACCTCTCTGCCCCCTGTGGTGGGCACAGGCCCCTGGCAGTGGGGTGGTCAGGCAGGTAGAGTCCTGCAGGCCAGGACCTGGGCCTCCACATCGCGTGGGTGGCCACAGGGGGCAGAGGACCCAGCCTGTCACTGGCCAGCTGCTGGGAGGGCGTCCTTCCCATCCTCACCACCAGCAGATGGGCAGTGGCGGCTGGCAGAGCACCTCAGGGCCCTGACTGCCCCCGACTGCCCGGGTCCGGGTTCTGTAGTCTCCTTTCCTCTCTGCGCCTGGGGTGGAGCCAGCTGGGGGAGGGAGGGCGCCCGGACCAAAATTTCTGGGCCCAGAGCCCAGGCAGACCATCGGAGTGGGGGACGGGGGCTCCCACAAGGTGTTCTCCAGCTTTCTGGG
This sequence comes from Dugong dugon, assembly GCA_030035585.1. NCBI lineage: Eukaryota > Metazoa > Chordata > Mammalia > Sirenia > Dugongidae > Dugong > Dugong dugon. The sequence goes on along the minus strand of CM057465.1, from coordinate 4,555,483 downwards.
AGGGAGCCTGGCCCTGGTGGGCCCTAGCCCGGTGGACCAGCCCCTGCTCCTCCTCCAAGACTCCGGCCCAGCAGCTGTCCCAGCCGCACAGCCTCTGAGCTCTCTTTAAGCTTGATGTGGGTTCAGAGCTAGTGGCCCCACTTCATGGCCTGTCCCCTGTCCTCACCCCACCCCAACCCCGCACAGTGCAGGGATGAAGGAGGGGGTGCTGGGCCTGGGCCCAGCGTGGGCTTCTGGGGGCCCTGCCTTGTGTACCTCACGGGCTGAGAGAAGTCAGGGTGGGGGCGAGGACTCTGTGCCAGAGATGGTCCCTGGGGGTGTGGGTGGTGCTTTACCCCAGATCTAGTCAAGACTGGGCGTGGGGCACACCCCCGTGAAGCCACTCTGCCTGCGGTAGGTACTTGTGCCCCCGTGGTGGGGGGCTCCAATGAGGTCATCCGGTGACAGGCAGGTGCAGGGGCCTCCTCCCGGCTGCTGGGGGGGTGAGCAGGCTCCGGGTCCACTGGGGTGGGGAGTGGGTCATGGGATTCTGTGCAGGCAGGGTTGGGGCCCCCTTCTGGCTCAGCTCCCTGGCCAGGTGCATGTCCTCAGGGTCCCCTGCCACGACCACCTCCTCTGATGGCCTGTCTCCCCCCAGGAGCTGCTGCTCTTCCTCCAGAGCCTGCCCACGGCCACCTGGGGTGACGAGGACGTCAGCCTGCTGCTGGCCGAGGCCTACCGCCTGAAGTTCGCCTTCGCAGACGCCCCCAACCACTACAAGAAGTAAGTGTGACGCCTCGGCCCCCGGCTGCGCCTCCCCTGCCCGGCCGAGTGTCCGAGAGCATCCTCGGGCCAGGAAGGCCTCTGGGCTGCCCTGTGGGGCGTGCAGCAGGCACCGGGCCTTCCCCCGATGACAGTGAGGACAGGCTGCCCGCCGTCTGGGATACCAAAGAGATGGGGCTGGAGCCTCCGCCCACCCTGGCCTGCCCTTGCCGAATCGCCACCTCCAGGACACCTGCCTGCCACAGCCACCTGAGAGCCCACGCCTCGGGGTGGCAGTGGCCGTCTTAGATCTGCCTCCACCGCAAAACGTCTGTTGTTGCTGCGTGAGAGAATAAAGTATAGACAACACAGTGAGCCACGTGCTGCGCTGGCCCATGAGTGTCTGTGCTCACTCAGGACCTCAGAGCCGGCCCTGTTCCTTCGACGCTGAGCACGTCGACTCTGCTGTGTATTTTCCTTCTTGGTTTAACCCGACACACCCTAGGGGGAGCTGGCGGAGCGGGCACCGAGGGGCCAGAGAGAGCTGGCCTTCCCAGCAGCGCCGACACTGTGTGTCTCACCTCTTAGAGCAGCCCCCACCTGCTGGTCCGCGCCAAGTGACCGCCAGCAGGAGCTGTTCTCTGCCATTCACCTCTGTCCTCCACCCCCTACCCTGCCGGCTGGAGGCTGAGGAGCCGCAGCCTTGGGGACAGGCCACGATTGTCTGCGGGTCAGAGCCTGATTTCTTTCTGCCGTTCCCTGCTTCCTGGGGCAGGACAGCAGGCAGAAGGTCCCCGAGAGGGCTCTGTTCCAGGTGCTTCTGACTCGCCTCCCACTAGTTCCCGGGGCTGCAGGGCAGCACGAGGCACAGGCTGGGCCGCAGCCCACAGCCCCCCTGATCCCTGGGCCCAGGGAAGGCCCCCACATCCTCATGACCCCCTCTGCGCTCAGATGGCGGCTCAGACACCTCGCCCCTGCCGGGCCCCTCCTGGGGAGCCCCACCCCCGTGTCCCTGTACTGCTCAGGACTTTGGGGGGCAGCCAGGAGGCAGCACAGCAGATGACAGGCCTGTCTCTCCGTAGGATGCGTGTGCGCGCCTTTGATTAAATAAATGCTCAGGATCATGTGACATGGAAATCAGCACAAAATAGTAAAAGGCGTGCTAGCGGCAGATACACCCAGGTCAGTGGGTGCCTGATGGCCTGACACCCACCACCCCCAGAAGAGGGCCCCCTACAACTGACCCTGTCCCAGAACCAGGACTTCTTCTTCCACCAGCCCTGAGCGCCCCCCACGCGCCCCCTCCCTTCCAGCCTGGGCACCATCACAGCAGAGGTGCCTGTGGCTCCACTGCGCTGACTGGGACCCCCTTCTGGAGCTCGGGACACAGTGCAGCCAGTGTGCGGGAAATGAGCACATGTGCAGACACTAACGTGGAACCGCTGCATCCCTGAAGCCTGTCTGAGATGCTGCAGGGCGCTGTCTGCGGGCCGTGTGGTGAGCGCTGCCCAGCCTCACCCTTTATTCAAGAACGTCTCCTAGCATAGAGGGGAGGCATCCTGCCTGAGTCCGTGCCTTTCCTGACAGCCCCCTGCAGTGTGCCAGGCCCTGGGTGGGCTCACCTCCTCCAGGGTCTTGTCACAGCCCCAGAGGACCTCACAGGGGTGCTGAGGTGCCGCCCTGCCGGTAGCCAGGTAAAGTTACTGTCCACACTGGGACAAGGCTCAGACTGGTCTGACCCCAAACCCAGACAGCAGGCTGGCAGCCAGGGCTGGGCACAGTAGGGCGTTGGGAACCAGGCCACGTCCAGGGCCCCACCACGGCACGGCCCCCATCACTGAGGGTCTACTCACGCCCGGGACCCACCACGGCACGGCCCCACACTGAGGGTCCACTCACGCCCGGGACCCACCACGGCACGGCCCCCACACTGAGGATCCACTCACGCCTGGGACCCACCACGGCACGGCCCCCACACTGAGGGTTCACTCACACCCAGGACCCTCCGCGGCACGGCCCCTGTCACTGAGGTTCTGCTCACACCCAGTACCCTCCACGGCACGGCCCCCGTCACTGAGGTTCCGCTCACACCCAGGACCCTCCACGGCACAGCCCCTGTCACTGAGGGTCCACTCACACCCTGGCCTCGCCAAGGCATGGCCCCCACACGGAGGGTCCTCAGCAGGGCATGGCTGTTGAGCGCACACGGTCACTTTCGGATGGAGTAACCGTGCACAAATGTCCTAGCTCCCCAAGCCCTTGTTTCGCTGAGAGGCTGATTACTCATTTAAGAGAAAAATTAATATGCCCAAATGAATTTCAGATAAATTGATTTAATACAAAAATGAAAATTTCCCCCAAAGCATTCAAAGTAAAAATAGGTGAATTTTTGGTAATGCTGAAGGACACTGAACATAACAGCAGTGGAAAAAAACCCCACAGAAGAAATGGATGATAAATATCTATAGTACACGCTACCACCCAGACTCAAAAACCTCAATAAACAAATGAAAAATAACAAGCAAAGAAAACATATTTGTGACCCATCTGAGATGGATTTAAGTTCCTTAACACAGAGAGAGTTCTTATAAATCAGTGAAAATGGTCACAGCGTAGGAAACAGACAATCATGAAAAGAAGACCGGTAGGCTGTTCGCACTGCAGACTCAGAAACGGGGCAAGATCCCTGAGACGCTGGTGCCAGCAGTATCGCTGAGTGACCTCGGGCATGTTACTAATCTCTACCCCTCAGTTACCACGTCGGGGAATTGGGAATTATAGCTCTTACCTCATGGAGTGTTGTGAGAACTAAATAAATTAGCCTGCAGCTTAGAATACTGCCTGGAAAATGAGAAGTAGTCAGTATATAAGCAAAGAGAGTTTACCTTGAGATAATTTATGCATATGTGTGAAAGGATGAATTTTGGAAGATATTTCTGCAGTACTTACTTCAGTAGTAGACACACACACATACACACCCTAAAAAAGTGAAAACCTAAATATTTGTCAATAAAAAACCAAACTCGTTGCTGCTAAGTGGATTCCATCACATGCCGACCCCACGTGTTACAGAGTAGAACTGTTCCATAGGGTTTTCTTGGCTGTAATCTATAGAAAACTGTTTAAATAATCCTTGTACAAAGGAATTCTGTGTGTCCATTAAAAGTGACAGGGTAGCTCTATAGTTAAAACCAAACCCCTTGCTGTCAAGTGGATTCTGACTCATAGCAATACGGTAGGACAGAGAAATGCCTCATAGGGCTTCCAAGGCTGTTAATACTTATGGAAGCAGACTGCCACTTTCTCCCATACAGTGAGTGGCTGGTAGGTTTCAACCACTCGCCTGTTGGTTAGCAGTGGAGCACTTTAACCACTGTGCCACCAGGGCTCCTTAGATCTATAATTAGAGACATGGAAAATAGTCCTAAGTGATCATTTTTAGGTTGGAAAAGCAAGCTAACAAAACAATACTGTAAATCCTGAAACGATGTCATGGTTTAAAATACATGTAGGCATAAAAAGTTTGTGAGGGGGCACACAAACATGTAGACTGGGGCTGTCTTTAGGGCTGGGCGTCTGGAGGAGGCTCACTGTCTGTGTTGGACACCTTAAGGTAACCCAGTGACCCGAACGAGTCTCCCTGGTGGTGTGAGCCCCTCCCGCTGAGGGTGGGCAGGACCTGTGAACTGCTCCCAACCAGCAGACCATGGCGAAGGCAATGGGGCGCCATTCCTGTGACTAGGTCACTGTTGTCATTGTTGGTTGCTGTCAAGTCTGCTCTGACTCATGGTGACCCTGTGTATAACAGAAGGAAACGCGGCCCGATCCTGCACCAACTTCACCATTGTTGCTATGCTTGAGTCCACTGTTGCGGCCGCTGTGTATTTGAGTGCCTTCCAGCCTAGGGGCTCGTCTTCCAGCACTGTATTGGACAGTGTTCTGTTGTGATCCATAGGGTTTTCATTGGCTGGTTTTCAGAAGTAGATCACCAGGCCATTCTTCCTAGTCTGTCTTAGCCTGGAAGCTCCACTGAAACCCGTCCACCGTGGGTGACCCTGCTGGTATTGGACATACCAGTGATGTAGCTTCCAGCATCACAGCACCATACAAGCCACTACAGTTCAACAGACTGATAGATGGGTTGTGGAAGTTACTATAAATATAGGTGTGGGTGCAGATACAGGAAGGAGCACTCAGCTACTAACCGAAAGGTTGGCTGTAAGAGGGTGGGTAGGAGGCCCAGGGGCAGGAGCTGCAGGAGCCTGTGGGCGCTGAGTGGCTGTCTGCTGAAACCCAGCAAGAAAACGGCCTTCTGTCCCACAGCCACGTGGCACAATTCTCCCAACAGCCACATGAGCTTGGAAGAGGACTCCGAGCTCCGGAAAGGACCACAGCCTGGCCAGCACCTGGATGGTCACCTCGTGAGACCCGCGCCCAGGCCCCTGCACACGGAAACGTGAGGTGATAAACAGGTGCCGTGGAAGCCGTGGAGTTTGTGGTTGTTCGTTATGCAGCGGGAGAAAACTAACGTGCTCTCTTTCAGTCTTCATGTTTCTTTGAAAAGGTTGCCGTCCATGCGTTTGTTTTTACTCGTAAACCGTGAAGTACAGTGAAACCTGGGAGAGCGAGAACCCGATGGGACTGCCTTGTTTCTCCAGGTCTCATAAGTTTTCCACTTTTGGCAGGGTGCAGTCTGACCGCTTTTCTGTCGCTCTCTGATAGTGGAAAATATTTGAGTGTTCTTCTCTGACAGGCTTCCACCTCACGTGTTCCAGCTTTTGCAGGTTTTACTGTGTAACCCAAACCGAAAAGCAGGCATAACACAAACCTAGCACTTGGTGAATCCCCACAAAGCAAACCCCCAGGTAACCACAACCCCCGTGTCAGCACCCTGGAGTCCCCCCTGGGCTTCCTCTTTCTCAAGCAGAACCCTACCCTGACTTCCAACACCATAGTTTAGTGTTGCTTATTTTTAAACTTAGCTACGGAAATGGAACCGTCCAGCGTACACTCTTTGTAAATAACTTGCTTTGCTCTACTATCTGTGAGAATATCCGGGTGCTTGGGTAGCTGTGGTTCACTCTTTCTCATTGCGGTATAGTTCCCCATTGTGTGACGAGACCACCAGTTACCATTCCACTGTCAGTGGGCATTTGGTGTGTTTGCAGTTTGGGGCCATCATAAGTAATGCTGCTGTGAACGTCTGCACACGCGTCTCTTGCTGTCCTGAGCACACAGTTCTGCTAGAAGTGGAATTGCAGGGTCATAGTTGTATATCCCTGGGTGGAACAAATGGATAACGCGCTTGGCTGCTAACCAAAAGGTTGGAGGTTTGAGTCCACCCAGGGGCACGTCAGAAGAAAGTCCTGGTGATCTACTTCCAAAAACTCAGCCACTGAAAACCCTGTGGAGCACAGTTCTAGTCTGACACAGACGGGGTCGCCATGAGTCAGGGTCAACTCCATGGCAACTGGTTTTAAGGTATATATCTCTCACTGTAATAGATTAATGACAAACCATGTTCCCAAGTGGTTTGTCCAGTTTCTTTTCCACCAGCAGGATATGAGCATTCCTGGGGCTCCACAGCCTAATCAACACTTGGGACGTCAGTCCTGGTGCTTCTTGTGGGTGTGTTGTACTCCCTGAACTGAATTTCCCTGATGATGAAGCATGCTGTGCACTTTTTCACTTGAAACGTGTGTTCAAATCTTTTGTCCATTTTGGGGAGGGTTGTCTGTCCTTCTCTTGTTCCTTTGCAGCAATTATTTATGTATTCTGGACACGGGCCCTTTTGTTAGACGTGTTGCGTCTATTCTCCCCTGTTCTGTGTCTTGCATTTTCACTCTCTTCATGGTGCTTTTTAAAGAAATTTTAAAATCTTAATATAGTTCAATTGGCCAGTCTCTTGGCTATGCTTTTTGTGTCGTATCTGAGAAAATTTTCCCTACAGGAGGTCATAAATACCTTCTATACTATCTTCTCATAACACAGCAGTTAAATGCTCGACTGCTAACAGAAGGACTGGTCATTTGAACCCACCCAGTGGCTCCATGGTAGAAAAGACCTGGTGATCTGCTCCCATTAAGACGACAACCTAAGGAACCCCGAGGGGTGGTTCTGCTCTGTCACATGGGGTCACTGTGAGTTGGAATCAACTCGACACAACCCAACAACAGCATACTGTCTTCTAGAAGCTTCAGTGTGTTGCCTTTCACAACAACGTCTTTGTCACCGATACCTACTGCATCTGTTATCTGAGTTCCTTGGCCAGCCTGGTGGCCTGGCTAGCAGGCTCCAGGACAGCCAGTGACAAGCCTGGTCTCCGTGTCTGGCCTTCCATGGTCCTGCCCACAATGAAGCCAACTGCCACAAGAATCAGCAGTCCTGGGGCTGCTCACAGGACTCGCGTGCTGCACAAACCAACGGCTTACAGTTGGGCTCAAGACAGCTCTGCCATCTTGGTGGTCCACTGGTGCCACCTATGCACCATGAGAGCAAGTCTAAAATCGAGGTGCAGTTTAATCATGAGATGTGTGAGGCCTACAGGCAAACAGTTCCCCAGGCCACGCTGGACATAAATGGAGTCTTATGCACCATTTCTTTATTTCATTTTCCCCTCACCTTGCCCACCAAAAAGAGAGGCTAGTAGACAGGCGTGATGGTTAATGTTACGTGTCAACTTGACTAGTCAGTGATTCTCAGTGGTTTGGCAGATAGTGGACTGGGTGTGCTTCCATAATGTAATATAATGTAATCACCTTCCATGATGTGATCTGATGTGATCAGCCAGTCAGTTGAAAGGGGAATTTCCTTGGGGGTGTTGCCTGCCTCCAGAATATAAATGGATGTTCTGGCAAAGCTCGCTCTCTTTCGACCCTGCACGCTTCTCGTCGCGTGAACTGTGGTTCCCGCGATGTGAACCTGCAGAAGTCTCTGGCTTGCCCCCTGACCTGCAAATTTTGGATTTGCCAACCCCTGTGACCCCCTGTGCCAGCAGAGGTCTCCAGCCTCTCACCTGACTTACGGATTGGGACTTGCCAGCCCCATTTCCTTGAAGTAAATTTCTCTCGCTATACTGTCTACGTGTCTTGCTGATTTTGCTCCTCCAGAGAACCCAGACTAAGATGAAGGCTCGTGACACCCGAGGCCAGAGTTCTCCACGGACTTCCTGACCCCATCTTCTTGCACCCCTGCTCTCCTTCCTGTGACGTGGGCGCCCCTTCTAGCTGGCCCTCGCCTGTGCTCACCAGCCCTCGCCACCTGCTGGATCATTGCACGTGGAGCCTGCCTCGTGGCCCCCATTGCTGTGCACCTCCATCTCCTCACCACCATCCAAACCCAGACAGAAGGAGCCTTGCTTAGGACATCTGGTTATGCTAACATCACAAGCATTTTCTCATATCATTAAAATTCTTCAGAAACATGATTTTAATGACTGCACAATATCCTGTTGAACGGATTAACAGAATTCGCTTAACCATGCCCTTGTAGTACACAAGTTACTTCCACTTCCTTCCTATTGCAAATGGAGCTCTGATTAACATTTACGTCTCTGAATGCTTTTCCGTAATAGATTTCCAGTCGGGGAATTCTTCAGTCATGATTGTTGAATGGATGAGTCAGAATATAACCCTCTGCCCCCAAACCCCCAGTAGCATGAACAAGGGGCTGCAGTCTGCTCATCTAGTTTACTTCAGGATCTCATAGAAAAATGCAAGTTTATGAAATTATTTAAAAATGTGAGGATAACTTTTAAAAGAATAGAAGTAGAGTGTACAACTTCCAAACCAGGAGAGGAGGAAAAAGAGAATGAAACAAAATGGATCAAGTCCAGAGAGGCCAGGAAGGGAGGTGGGAAAAAAGCACAGAAAAAATACGGTAAATAGAAAATATTGCTCACCATGACCAAGTAAGTGGAGACATGTCAGTGATTGTGATAAATAAGTTAAACTCCCTACACGAAAAGATACTTGGAAATGCAAAATGGTACAACCGATTTGGAAGAAGGTCGGGCAGTTTCTTACTAAGCTAAACATAGACTTAGCATACGATCCAGCAATCACACTTCTAAGTATTTACCCACATTACGTGAAAACTTCTGTCCATGTTAAAACCTCCACACAAATGTGTATGGCATCTCTATTCATAATTGCCAACAGTTGGAGGCAACCACGTTGTCCTTAAATAGGAGAATGGATAAAGAAACTGTGGTCCATCCATGCAATGGACTGTTTACTCAGTGATAAAAAAGAAAGAGCTATCAAGCTATGAACAGACAAGAAGGAACCTCAAATGCATGCTGCTCAGTGAAAGAAGCCCGTGTGAAAAAGCACAAATGTATGATTCCAACTAATTCTGAAAAAGGCAAAACCAGAGACCGTGAAAGAATCAGGGGTTCGGGGGAGGAGAGGAGGGATGACTAGGTGGAGCCCAAGGCATTTTTAGGCAGTGACACTATTCTGCATGATACTGTACTGGGTGACACATGACATTATGGATTTATCATAACTCACAGGACTGTACAATGCAAGTTGTGAATCCTAAGGTAAAGTAAACTATGAGCTTTAGTTTTAATAAGAATGTATCGATTGTAACCTCATCAGCTGTAACAAGTGCCTCAGTGATGCAATATGTTAATAATAGTAGACACAGTGCGCAGTGGGAAGGGGTCTATATGGAAACTGTGCTTTCTGTGAAATTTTTATGTAAACCTAAAAGTGCTCTAAAATATTAAATCTCTTTAAAAAGATAGTAATGTTATACTTTAAAAAAAACCTGTAACATCCAACAATGTACTGTTTATAAGAGCTATACCTAAAACGGAATGGTGAAATAAAAGGATGAAAAAATATATACTAGGGAAATCGAACCAAAATGAAGTTCTGATGGCAGTATATGTGTATTCCCCTAAGTCAGTTTGCAGAGGAAGGCAGTTAACAAGCTCAAAGAGGGGTGTGCCATGCAGTCAAAAGATCAACCCACTCAGTCATGGGCCTGCACAAATATAACAACATAACCTCAACATATACAAAGCAAAACTTGACAAAAACAAGGGAAAACTGCTCTCTTCACAATCATGATGGAATGTTTTAACATATTACAGAAATTGATGGACCAAGGAAACAGAAAATAAAAAAATGGAAGATTTAAATAAAAATGAGCTTGATCTAAAAGAATTTTGCTTCCCACAAACAGAAGATGCAATTATTTCAAGTACATTAGAAGGATATATAAATGTTTGACCTGGTATAAGGGAAATTTCAATAAATTCCAAAGCCTTGGCAGTATACAGACCCAGGCTTTCTTCCCACAATTCAATAACATTAGAAATCAAAAAGAGAGAAAATTAAACAACCCAAACCCCCTGTGGTTATAAACAGTTCCTAGGAGTAAAAATGGAATCATGATGGAAAATTACAAAATATTTAGAACTAAATGACAGTAAAGACTAAGATACCAAAACATGTAGGATGCAGCTAAAACAGTAACTGGAATTGATAGCCTTAACTATATTATTAGAAGACAATAAATATTTAAAAGAGTTTAGTTCAACATGCAGCGTAAGAAGCCAGAAAAAGGAGTAAAAATGCAAAAAGAAAAAAAAAAAGGCAGTAATGAATGAAATAGAAACAAAAATAATGGAAGTGACTGACCAAACCAAAAGGTTGTTTTTAGAATAGACTGCTGTAAGCTCCAGAGGGCAGGGGTCTTTGTCTGTTTTGCAAGTCAGTGAATCCCCAGTATTCAGAAAGTAACAAATGTATCACAGGGACTCTGTGCAGAGTCTCAGCTAAATAAACCTTGTTGAATGAAAAACAGACAAACTCCCAAGGGATACAATTGAATAGTATATTAAGAAGAAAAAGAAGACAAAACTACAGATGTTGAGATCTTAATAATCATAAACACATCCTACAAGCAACTTTGTACCTATGAATTTGAAAACCTGGGTGAAATAGACAATTTTCTAGAAAAGTGTTGTTAGGTGCTGTTGAATTGGTTCCGACTCATAGCGACCCTGTGTACAACAGAACGAAACTGCGCCCAGTCCTGCGCCATCCTCACAATTGTTGTTATGCTTTAGCTCACTGTTACAGCCACTGTGTCAATCCATCTCACTGAAGGTCTTCCTTTTTCTTGCTGACCCTGTACTTTACCAAGCATGATGTCCTTCTCCAGGGACTGATCCCTCCTGGTAACATGTCCAAAGTATGTGAGATGTAGTCTAGAAAAATACAGATGACAAAAATTGACTCAAGAAGGAAATAAAAACCCTGAGTAGATTAGTAATTATTAAAAAACTTGAAGAGGCAGTCACAAATCTCTCCCTTTCCAAAGGCACCGTGCCCCGATGGTTTTATGGCAAGTTTACCAAACCCCCATAATTAGAATTTAGGGAGAAAAACATCCAGGGTAGGTTTTAATTACAAACAAATAGAATGGATTGGGGGATGCTTGCTGTCAAAGGAACATGCCATCTTCCTGGACAGAGGTAGAGAAGTAGCTTGTAGGACTTGTTGGTGACCCAAAGGCCAGCAAGGTGACTTTGTGTGGGAGTCAGGTTTGCTTATGGACAGATGTGGAGGTGTGGGTTTGAAAAAGCAACAGAAGCAGGAAGATGAGATGAAGGAAGGCAGGCTGAGCTGGACAGAGAGGAAGATTTCCTCGGGACACCAGACGGACACAAAATGGAAAAGCAACTTTGGGGCCCATGCAGAAACGTGACAGGCACAGGAGACAGTCCAGATCTAACTGCTCCTGAGAAAGGAGGGGTGATGTTAGATCAGGAATAGTGTGAACCAAGAGACCTGGGAGGGGGGTGGAGGGACTCCCTCCATTGGAGGGGCAGAGAGGCCAGCATGTCATCTCAAAGCCACATTCTAGAGAAATCTCAAACATGAGCACAGGGAGCTGGGCTCCGGGGGGAACATGCATCACCGTAGTGGTGCAACGTTGGGAACACCCATAGAGAATCAGTGCAGTGTTCACCGTTTGTCGATGGGATGCTGCCGGGGTTCAGAAGAACGAGTAGATAGGTGCTCTCAGCAGGGAGAGATCTAGTGGTGCTGGTAGGTGAGAAGAGGAGGTAGCACAAAGCAGACAACCCGTCAGTCGTCAGCCCTCTGCAAGTGCTCACCAGCGGGTCTGTGCTTGGCTCCCCAGGGAGAGCCCCATCAGTCCTTGCATCAGCCAACACCATGGAGGTGCCAGCATTGTGCCCATATTACAGAGGGACAAACTGAGGCACAGAGAAAGAAGAAACATGCCTAGGAATCTCAGCTCACACTGAAGGGAGTGGCAGGGTCCTCAGGGCAAGGGGCTGCATGTCCAGGCTTACCCCACCGGAAGCTGCCTCTGCTGCAAATGACGTGTGTGTGCATGAGTGTATGTGTGCATGTATGTATGTGTGTGTGTGTGCATATGTGTGTGCATGCATGTGTGTGTGTGCGTGTGTATGTATGTATGTGTGCATGTATGTGTGTGTATATGTGCATGTATGTATGTGTGCATGTATGTGTGTGTGCATGTATGTATGTGTGTGCATGTGTGTGTAAGTATGTGTGCATGTGTGCGTGCGTGGATATGCATGTAGAATGTGGAAGGACAGACACCCCATCACTGTTGTGAGGTGGGGTCTTTAGCTGTATCTGTAACATTTTATTTCTTTAAACACGATGATTCAGATATAACCAGTTGTTAACAGCCGTGAATCTTGGGTCGTGGATATGAAAGTGTTTGCTAAATTATTCATTTTTCTTTACTGTATTTTTCCAAATTTTTAAAGAAATTTTTTTTAAAAAGCCTTGTTCCTGGACCTCTAGTGTTCTAGCCTGTTGTTTGCTAAAGGACAGGGATGCAGAGGGAAGGGAGTGGGCCGGCAAGGTGAGCCCGTGGCAGGCCAATTCCCTGGCTGCACACAGTGGTGACAAACCAGGACACTGTCTGCCATTCCACTTGGCTCAGCGCAGAGATTAGGCGCCTAATTATGCCCCTCCTGTGCTCGAGGCCATGTCTGTGGGGGGGGTTGGGGGGATCCTACTGTCCCCGCGGCAAGCCCTCCCAGGCAGGTGAGACCAACAGGGCCAAGGAAGCACATCAGCTCGGACAGAAGGACCTAGACCAGCAAGTGGATGGCGAGGAGGATTTGTCCTTCTGTCTGAGGCACAGTGGCCCCACCACCCACCAGCACAGGCTGGGGACCTGCCCACCATCACTGACATCAGAGGGCCTGGGCTGGTGCTGGAGGGCAAGGGGCTCCATTACAGCAAGGCTGCCCACCCCATCCAGGGTTCACCCCGTTTGTCTGCTCTAAGCTCTTACCACCACTAGCTACGGTCGTGTGTGTTTACCCGTTCATGGCCGTCCCCCACCAGGCTGCCCCCAAGAAGCAGAGTCACGTCTGCATGTCCACTCCTGTGTCCCTGGCGTCCAGAACAGTCCCAGGCACGTCGCTGGACCTGGACAGTATTTGAGGATGAACGACGAAGACCGTGAGGTCAAGGAGCTTGGCCGGGGCTGTGCCTGGAATCCAGGCTGTCTGCACCTGGCCTGCTTCTGCCGTGATGCATCCCATGGCACCCCAAACAGTTCTCTATTCTGTACCTGACCTTGTTCCACTGCTCTGTGACCCCTCAGGTCCCCTGGTCCTGCACCCAGCCTCGGTCCAGCACACCGTAACCCGGGACCCCATGGGTATCTCCTGGTTCCCATGTGTGGAGGTCGACAGCCCAGGAATACCGCCCAGCGACTAGCCCAGTGATGAACGAGGGAAGAGAGCTTTTGCCAGAGGTGCCATGGCTTCCAGCCTGACGACCGGCAGCTGGTCGATTGGCTGCTTCACTCAGCAAACATTTATTGAGCACTGTCTGCGAGGCACTGATCCTGGAATGACACAGGACCCTGAGAGAGGTGTCACGGTTCCATTTTATGGGTTAGTGTCCTGAGGGCCAGAGGCATTCATGTTCACAGGCAGGAAGTGAAGACGGTGTGTGAGGACCCAGGATCTGACTCCAGAGCCCACCCTTTCCTCCAGGTCCTCGGCACCTGACCTCGGCCACCCAGGCGGGCCGGGGCAGGGCTGCAGGGCTGTTCCTAGTGGGCTCCATGGGCCACCTGTGGCAGGAGGTGTGTCCCTGCCCCTTACTGCAGCCCAGAGTCTCTTAATAGACCCTCGGTGACCACCGTCCTCACGGCCGCTGCCTGGGAAAGCTAATGGGGAGAGGGGACCCCAGACGGCCGCCGCTGACCTGGCTATTAAAAATAATTGGCCGCCCATACTCACAGGGAAACTGTGTTCTTCTCAGTGTGCTTGGAGATGCGCATTATTCTCATGTTGCCATAGAAACCAAGATAAGTTTCTAACATCTTTCAGATGTTTAATTTTGTGAGTCCAGAGATGACAGTTGTGATCTCTCCAGAGAAGCAGCAACGGGGGAGGGAGGAGAAGGGGAGCGGGAAGAGAGGGAGAGAGAGAAGGAGTATCTAAATGGCCTGAGCAGAAGGTGGGGCGGGGTGGCCACAATGCACCATGCTCCCTCCTGAGACCCCCTGTGTGACAGCACCCCCTCGCCCCCCACCTGGTCTGGGGAAAAGCTCTATTTCCCCAATTTCCTCTGGAGCAACTTTGCCCTCCTCTCTGTCTAGGGAACTTAGATTCCTCCTTTCAGGCCCAGACCCAGCTAATGTCCTGGTCCTCACAAGCTGGAAGCTGGGTCTCTGTCTCAGCCACACCTGCTGGGCACCCCGCTGGGGCTGTGCTCCCCATTTCTGTCGCGCCCACAGCCACTCCAGGGATGGACAGATCAGGGCCGCTAGCACAGTCTCTGCACCCTCCTCCCTCCTCCCTCCCTCTTCCTCTCTCCCTGCCCCTCCCCCACCAAATCACTGGGGGAGGCAGACTTGTGCAGAAAGGCTCTGGGAGCCCCTATCCCATCTCAGCCTGTCTAGGGCCCTTCTCTATGCTGTGGACACTTGGGGGAGTGCCCTGCCAGGTAAATCCAGTGTTTGGTTCCCATGGTCCTTGTCTCCTGTGACTTCCTGGGATGGCAGCTGGGCTGAGGGTGGCCCTGGGTCCCCACACCCTTGTCCCACCTCCTCGCCTGCCCTTCCCCTTCCAGCTGGACCCCCTCCAGTCTCTTGAGTACCCAGGGAGCCCCTCCCCACCTGGGTTCAAGCTGCTCCCTCCGCTGGGGCGGAGGCCGAGGCCCCTCTAAGAGCTCTCCCTGCTTTTGTTCAGGTTTCACAGAACTTGCTGGGAAATGTCTTTGGCATTCTGCTAATGGTGGTAGAAGGAAGAAAAAATGATCAGCCTCAAAAATCACAACTTTAAATTGAGCTGTTTTAAATAGCACAATTTCCAAATTAGAGGCAGGTTAGGAGATATAAAAAACACATCAATCACTGAGTCTTAGAAACAGAGAGATGGGAAGGGAGAGAGAGAAAGAGAAGGGAAGAGAGGGTGTGGACCCACTGTGGACCCAGGGGAGGGGCCCTTTTGGGGGTGGGGTCCATGAGGTGTCCTTAGCTGAGTTGGAGGCAATCTCGTGGAAGGTGAGAGCTTCACACTTACACCTAGTCTTGTCTATGTGTATGTATTTGTATTTTTTCCATACTGAAAGTAGTAGAGGCTATTAAGGAGAAATTGGAAAATAGTAGTGGGGGGAAGAAAGGGCAAGTACCTCTCCCCCCACCTCCTCTGTCCCCTACCCTGACCTGGGCGTTATCTCTGAGTTTCAGCCCTTCTGGGTCTTGCAAAGTGTCCCCTCGTGTAATATGTTGTTCAGTGCTGTTGAGTCAGTCCCAACTCCTGGCAACCCTGTGCACAACAGAATGAAACATTGCCCGGTCCTAGGCCATCCTCACTAATGTTGCTACGTTTGAGCCCGTTGTTGCAGCCACTGGGTCAATCCATCTCGTTGAGGGTCTTCCTCTTTTTTGCTGACCCTGTACTTTACCAAGCATGATGTCCCTCTCCAGGGACTGATCCCTCCTGAAAACATGTCCAAAGAGTGTGAGACAGTGTCTCTCCATCCTGGTTTCTAAGAAGCATTCTGGCTGTACTTCTTCCAAGACAGATTTGGTCATTCTTCTGGCAGCCCACGGTGTGCTCAGTAGTCTTCACCGACGCCATAATTCAAGGGTGTTAAGTCTTCGGTTTTCCGTATTCATTGTCCAGCTTTTGCGTGCAATATGACATCAGCAGTTGTCAAGATTCATTAAGGATAAGAATCAAGATCAGCACAAATTTGGCTCCTTTGAGGGGGAGGTCAGGCATACCTCCACTCTCCAACTTCTTCATCATTTCCGACACCAGCTGTTCCCCCATGGCACTCTCTGCCTCTCTGCTGCTAACTGCCCAGCTCACAGCCAGTGTAGCAGATTGATCAGCTCTATTAGCTACCCACTGCCATTAAGCCTCTCCATCAGCTCTCCACTGTCAGCCTGTCTTCTGCTAACTGGCCCAGCTCACAGCCAGTGTAGCAGATTGATCAGCTCTCTTAGCTGCTTTCTGCCATCAGACCTCTCCGCTGTCAGGCCTCTCTGCCACTGGCTCTCCACCACTGGCCTCTCTGCCACGAACTGGCCCAGCTCACAGCCAGTGTAGCAGCTTTGAGACCACTCAGCTCCCATGTGGCTCTGTTTCTCTACCAGCCTGGTTCTTAGCCAGCATCTCTCTGTCTCAACCAGGAGACACCCAAAACCTCTCCATTTCAGCCATTTATATATCCTGATCCTTATCGGTTACAAGGTGGAGCCTCCCTCACTACACTAGAATTCAAACAGTCCTCAGTCACCAATGAGATGTCAATCAACTCAGGTCTTATTAACTACTAGACAAAAGTACCAAATCATCAGGCTATTTTCAGCTTACCCAGGAAATGGCAACCAACCCGGAGAATCCCCTGGGCAAAAGTAACAAACCCTTTGGAATAGAAAACAACCTGGAAGCCTCCCTCCTCAGTTGCTTCTCCAAAGAACTAAGGCAAAGGTAACTCTTTAGGGTTTAGAGGAAAAAACTTTCCAAGCTGTTTTGCCAGAGAACCAAGGCAAAAGACCACATAATGGAACTCAGTGCATCACACCTGGTTACCTGAGCCGCCGTTTCAGCTTCTGCCATGGCTGCTGTGTCCTGGTTGTTTCTGACTGTTCATCAGGCCAGAGGCTCAGGGGCAGGGCTGTGTCTCTTCCCCCCACCCCCTCCCGTCTGTCCTCTGGGACCCAGGACAAGGCATGGTAACAGCAGCCCAGCCCAGCCCACCCTCACGCTAGCTCCTCTGCACAGCACCCCATTTTACAGATGGAGAAACTGAGGTACAGAGCTAGTTAGTGGTGCAGCATGGTTTGCATCCAGAGATGCTGCTCTCACCCACTGTCCTCTGCCCCTCACTCCATCCTTGCAGCAGCCCTGTGGGGGGCACTTTTGTTATCCCCATTCAAAAGACGGACAGGGGGCAAGGACATGCTCAAGGCCACACAGCCATCAGAGCTGGTGAAAGATCCAGGCAGGTGGGTGGACAAGCTCAGGGACCACAGCAGCGACACTCCAGTGTGAGCCCTCCCAGGGGGTATTGGTGCAGAGGCTCCTGCCCCAGTCAGGGGCAGCTAGATTCAGACCTCTGAGCTCTGCCTCCACCCCCCAGGCTGCGAATCTTCGGAGCAGAGCTGGGAACCGCAGTGCCTGCAAGCTTTCCACCGATTTGCTAAATTAACGTTTTAGTTCTCCATGTCGTGGGAGCTGTAATGAAGTGTCAGTGGGAACGAGGGGACTAAACGAATTAATAAAATGTCTTTTATGGTGTCATTACACCTTTGTAATAAGATTTACCTGTCAACTTACGATGTAATGACGCCCTAATTTATTGGTGACCTAATGAAGACGTGTGGGCCAAGGTTCTGGGTACAGTTATTGCCCCTTGAAAGGTGACAGCCCCTCCTCCCCCAGCCCCGCCTACACCCCCCCCCTCTGTGCTCTGCCAGCCAGCCTCTCAGGCAGACAGCAGGGGGATTGTCCATGAGACGTGCTGTTAAAGGGGCCAGTGACTGGCCAAGGTCACAAGGCAGGGCATGCAGGGAGGGAGCCCAGCTGCCTCATTTGGTTCCTGGGCCCAAGCTTCTCCAGTGCTCATGGTGAAAGGCACCGGGGTTTGTCTGTGCCCTGTGTCCAGCCTGAGCCTCAGCTATGGTCGAGGACACCACCGTGAGCTGTCAGGGGTTGGTCTCTGGCCAGGAGACACCCCCAGCCCCGCAAGGTGATGTGATGGGGCTCAGGGCTGGACACAGCCTTGAACACAGGGGCCCTGGAGGCTCATCGGTCCTGGGAGTGTTGGGAACACCATTAAAGAGAATGGGACATTTCAGCTGGGCCTTGAAGGATGAGTAGGAGTTTGTTGGATGGAAGAGGGCATTCTGGGAGAGAGAAGAGCATGAGCAAAGGTGAAGGAGGGCCTGGCCAGAGGTCCAGCATCCCCAGAGCAAGGTGTGGGGGAGAGGATGGGGGTGGGGTAGGGAGGAGCAGGGAAAAGTTCGGACCAGCCCCTGGAGGCCTTGAAGGCTGTGCTCAGGAGTTCATCCTGTAGTTGACGGCATGAGCGGCAGAGTGACATGGTCTTACTGGCAGATGGGAAGGACTGGCTATACCTGGGGTTGGGGGGCAGCCTTGGGAGGAACTGGCATCAGGTGGGGGTGGGTCAAGTTTAGGTCCTGGGCATGTGGCCTCGGCAGAGAAGGAAAGGCCCTGAGAAACTTGGGGCCTTGTGGTCTGGGAGGAGGAGGAGGAGAGCTGGATGGGCATCCTTGGGGTCTGTCAGGGAAGTGGGGGATATGGAGAGAGAGGGGAAGCCCTGGGACAGCCAAGACCATGAGACCCTGTCAGCCCCCACAGGACGGTGAGAAGTCATCCGTGTTTGCGGTTTCTGACAATGGGCAGGCGGTCACCAGCACCTGTGGGGGAGGGGCCACCAGTGAGGAGCCCAGAGGGCAGCCAGGAAATGTGTGCTGACGAGCTCAGGGGTCTTGAGTGGGCCTCTGTGGGAGTGGGAACCCACCGGGGAGACAAGGTGGCCTGGGCCCTCCAGGTGAGCCCCTTTGGCCAGCGAGACATGGGTCCTGGTGTGGTGTCCACTGCGGGCAAGGGCTCTGAGCCAGCCCGTGGGGCCGCCTCTCTGTGCCACAAGCCCGAAGCTGACCCACCAGAGGCTGTCAGAAGGTGACGGGGCAGAGCCGAGGTGGCTGCCTGGGGCCTGAGCCCGAGTGTGGCGTGCGCTGCCCGGTGGTCAGCAGTGAAGACTTGGAGGTCGCTGGTCCCCACAGCAGAGCATGGTCCAAGCTGACTGACCTGAGCGGCCCTCACCCCTGGGCCTTGACTCCCTACCTGTGCAAAGTGAAGCTCAGGCCACATGCTTCCCAAGGGGTCTTCCTATTAGAGTGGTGGCATTGCAGTGGGCCATAGGGTGGTCTTTGGCTGAGTGGCTTGTCTGGGTCAATGGGATGGGCTTGGGGAAACCAACATCAGTGAAAGGGCTGAAGGTTGACCAGTGGGGACCCGCCCCTGGTCAGCACTGCACGTGAGGGGCATCAGTGAGCAGAGCCAGGGGACATCTGCTCCCCCCCGAGCCCCTGCCCGTCCTCCCTGCCCATCCCCCCCGCCCGTCCTCCCAGCCCGCTGTCAGTCCTCCCCATCCCCCAGCCCATCCTCCCCGCCCCAGTGTGAGCAACTCTGGTCTCTGGTTGCACCATCTGGGGAACAGCGAGGGGTTTTTGGAATCCTAGACTGTTCACCCAGGTCTAAAACCAGGGGCTTTGGGGTCATTTGGGGAGCGTTGGACAGGAACTGGGGGGATCTTTATAAACGACCGCCACATCTGAGTGGGATCCGGGATGACTCCATGAAGCAGTTATCACAGCTGCGGAGACTCGCTCAGAGGGGCGGTGGCCCTCCCGGGGTCACTCCCTGAGCTCGGCTCGAGCACTGTGGCCTACAAAGTACGTGTTCTTCCTCTACACACAAAAGCCACTTAATCCAACCCACTTGTATTGCAGACACAGAATCGCAAGTCCAGACGGAAGTCACCCGCTGGAGGTTCCAGGCGTGGGAGGCACACGGGGAGACTGAGGCTCAGCCGTGTGTCTGTCCTGAGGTCACAACGCACGTGTCAGGCTGGACAAGAAGCAGACCCCCTCTGCTGAGGCCTCAGCCAGGACTCTGGCATCTGGCGGGTTCCTCCTCGGCCCAGGAAATGAGGAGGAGGTGTGGGTGCCCTCGGCTCTGAGCGGCACTCTGGGTGAGCCCTAATTTGACAGGATATAAGCTCATGTTCCACCTCCTCTCCGTTTACATGTTGCTGTGATGCTGAAGGCCGTGCCAGTGGTATTTCAAATGCCAGCCTGGCCTCTCATGGTATACGGTGTCAGAGATGCTTCTAGACTAAGACAGACTAGGAAGAAAGGCCTAACCATCTACCTCCAAAAATTGGCCAATGAAAACTCTACGGATCACAATAGCATATTGCCCGATGTAGTGCTGGAAGATGAGCCCCTGTTTGGAAAGCACTCCAAGTGTACAGTGGCTGCAGCCATGGACTCGAGCACACCGACGATTGTGAAAACGGCAGAGGACTGGGCAACGCTGGGTTCTGCTGCGCATGGGGTTGTCTTGAGTCGGCGTTGGTGTGATAGGAAGTAACAACAACAAAATCATGCTGGGCTCATGGTCAGGGTTGGGCAGGCTGGGCACAGCCCTCATGGGCAGGTGGGTGTGGCCCCGTGGGCGTGGCCCTGTGGGCAGGTTGGATTGGCTGAGCTGACTACCCAGCCCCCCAGCTCTCGTTTGAGGCCGCGGTCAGCAAGACCGGCCAGACTTCCATTCTCCCCAGGTCACAGTGACCCTGGGAAGGGGTGCCAGCCAGTCCTGCCATGTGGCTGCTGGCCTTCCTGGGTCCCATCTCCCTCTGCCCCTCAGGGGATGTGCCCTCCTCCTCACCTGGCACCTGGTACCTGCTGAAGAAGGAGCCTCCGTTCCTCAGTAGAAAGACAGGTGGGAGGGTGGGGGGGACCGACCTGCATGTCAGGTGGCTCACTGGGGCTCCTGTTTCGTGTCAGCCTACCTGGGGCTCCCACACCCCTGGGTGCACGCCTGGTGCTGGGGAGGCAGAGGGCCCCGGGGCAGGTGGCTGGTAGTGTACTCCAGGCCTCCTGCTCAGGGCTTCTCAGCCTGGGGCGCTGATGCTGCGCGGCTGCAGCCTGGGAGGCAGACTCGCCCCAGGTCCTGGTGCCCTGGACAAGCACCTGGGCAGGTGCGGTGGCAGCAGCAGGAGCATTGAGGGGGACTGGTGGAGAAGACTTACCTGCCGGGTGCCCAGGCATTGTCCACCTGGGTGCAGGCGGGCTGGGGTAGACCAGCCACCGATGCCCTGCCGCACCTCCAGGGGGTGTTCTTGGCAGCCACGCAGGCTCCTCTGAGCAGGACCTGGTGCCGCGGCGCGTAGACCAAAGCTGCCGTGACCGCAGGTGAGCCAGGGTGGCAGGGGAGCCCCATGGAGGTGCCACCTGTCTGTTCACTTGATTCGACTCCAGACCACACTTGGGATGTCAAAGCTCTCAGAGGGCGGCTCTGGCCTCTGACCCAGGGCCCACCTCTGCCCAGGCTTCGGCCACCTGGAGGAGCTGGGGCACGCCATCCCTCCGCGGTCCCCCTTCTGGGAGCGGTGTCTCCAGCTGGGCCTCCACGCAGCCTCTTTGCTGCTGTTTCTGCTGACGTGCAGAATGCCTGGGCAGGAGACTGACGCTTTCTCGTCCCACCTAAGGTCATTTAATTTATACAACCTGAGCTGGCTCCATCAGGGAAGAATTTGCAATAACATTAACAAGCCATAAATATCTGCTAAGCCCAGAGAGGGGAAGGAATCCATCCCCCTTCCTGGGCACAGGAGGGGAGGCTGGCAGCCGCAGCTGTATTTCTTCCCTGTTGTTGCAGTGGTGGGGGGCAGGGTGCTCTTTTTCCAGCATTTTCTGTGTGCTGCTGAGCCTACACGGATCTAAGGGGCTGTGCTGAGGGGCGGCTCTGTGGGGAAGACCCTGCAGCCCGGGGTTCCAGGGCTTGGCTCCCTCCTACGCTCCGCCAGCTGAGGGGCGTGGGAGTAGGGTCCCCGGGCCAGATCCTGTTCCTGGGGGACCCTGAGCCCAGGCCCTTTATGTCAAGGTGGGGCCGGTAGGAAGCCTCGTTTTTCTAGTGCCCTGAAATTCCTACCGGTACAGTAAATTCGGGGGTTCTTTCTGAGTAGGTGACAAGCCCCGATGTCGTGGGTGCCCACCGAAGCCCCATGAGTCCACTTGCTAAGGGAACTTCCTGCCATACCAGTGGCCGGGGGATAATGATGCCCCTCCACCCTGCCTCACTCAGCAGTCTCTCGCTTTTTTAAATTGTGGTAGAATATATATAACAGAACATTTGCCATTTCAACTATTTTTACGTGTGCAATTCAGTGACATTAATTACATTCACCTTGTTACATAACCATTACCACTCTCCGTTTCCAAAGTTTGCCAACCCTTTAACAAACGCGGCGCTTCCTGAGCAATACTCCCCCTCCCTCCTCCCACTGCCCCTGGCAGCCGCTGATGAACTTGGTCTCTGTGTTTCTCTCTCCTAGGTATTTCCCGAGAGGCAGTGGTGGCTCAGTGGTAGAATTCTCGCCTTCCGTGAGGGAGAGCGGGGTGTGATTCCCAGCCAGTGCAACTCATGCTCGGCCACCACCCATCTGTCAGTGGAGGCTTGCATGTTGCTGTGATGCTGAACAGGTTTCAGTGGAGCTTCCAGACTAAGACGGACTAGGAAGAAAGGCCTGGAGATCATACTTTCAAAAATCAGCCTGTGAAAGTCTATGGGTCACAAAGGTCCAATCCAAAACCCATCATGGCTATGGCAAAGGACTGGGAAGCATTCCGTTGCGTTGTGCGTGGGGTTGCCATGAGTTGGGGGTTGCCTTGACGGCAGCTATCAACAGCAATAACAGATACTTTATGTAAGTGGGATCATGCAATATTTGCCCTTTTGTGCCCGACTTCCCTCACTCAGTACAGTGTCTGCGAGCTTCCTCCATGCGACAGCATGTATCAGAACTTCCTTTCTCTTTGTGGCTGAACAGTATTCCTTGTATCGATGGACCTCATTGGTTCGCCCATCAGCCGATGACGAACACTTGGGTTGTTTCCACCTTTTGGAGACTGTGAGAGCTGCTGCAGTGGACATTGTGTCCAAGGATCTGAGTCCTGCTGTCAAGTCTTTTGAGTATAAGCCTAGGCCCACTGAACTAGTGTGAATTATTCCATTGGTGACAAGTCAGACTTGGCTCAACAAATGTTTCCTTTTTAAAAACATTCAATAAATTGACCCTCACGCATGAAAAGTAGCCGGGAGAACTTATCAGTGTGTGCGAGCACAAAGCAAAGGGCTATTTACTCACAGCTGTGCAAAACCACTTGCCTTCCCCTTCAGAATGTGTGGACACTGCTCAGCTCACCCCCCTTTAGCTCTGGATCCATCTGAGGTCACTGCGGGAGGAGAAGGTGGTTCAGAAGGTGGGCAGACAGGACTTGGATGTGTCACTGAGGCTAGTTCGCTCTGTGTGGCCATGAGGCTGCTCTGGGCCGTGTGCACCCTGGTGTTGTCCAGTGTCTGTGAACTGAAGTGTGCCTGCTCAGGCCACCCCGTCCTCTGCTCTGGAATTACCCCATGATGTGGGTCTCAGTGAGAACAAGATCCAGTTGTCCAGAAATCATCACTAGTGTCTGGAAATGGCCCCTGGGAATTCTGTGGGTGATATTAAGGTTTGCTGAGTCATCATGGGAAGCCAACACTATGGCCCAAGACCACACTATGTGATATGAGGGTTGGTTTCTGGGCTCTACTGTGCAACAGATTGTCTGAAAACTAATTCTCTCTAGCCCAAGCCTAATGTCACAGACTGATGGCTTACCAATGCGCTGGCCATCTGTCTCAAAGATTTACCGTGAGCTCCCATTGACGGTATACTTAGTATCCATCAGTGATTCATTCAGCACAAACTGGACGCTGGTGTGGTCAAGATCTATGCTTAGATACTCGTACTAGATGCTGAGTTCCCTGAGGACAGGGACCACATGTCTGCCATGTCCACTGTTGAGTCTCTAATTGTTGTTGTGGTTAGGTGCCATCAAACTGGTTCTGACTCATAGTGACCCCATGTACAACAGAACGAAACACTGCCCGGTCCTGCGCCATCCTCACAATCATTGCTGTTTGAGCCCATTGTTGTAGCCACTGGGTCAATCCATCTCGTTGAGGATCTTCCTCTTTTTTGCTGACCCTGTACCTTACTAAGCATGATGTCCTTCTCCAGGACTGGTCCTTCCTGATAGCATGTCTAAAGTACATGTCTAATAGCTTAATGTAAACAATCCCATCTCATCATCCCTCTGGGAAACTGAGGTAGTAAAAAGACGACCCAGGGGTATTAGAGGGAAATACTGCAGGCTCTTTTAGACCTATGGGTTATCTACGGTAGGGAGATTTCCTCTTTACTGGGAAACTGCCAGCAAGCAAGGCACCATATGCAATTTCCTTGTCCTCTGTCTTCCATCCATTCTTTTGTTGTTGTTAGCCCCCGACTCATGCCAACTCCATGAATAACGGAATGAAATGCTTCCTGGTCCTGCATCATCAACATGATCAGTTTTGGATCAGACAGTTGTGATCCACAGAGTTTTCACTGGCTCATTTTCAGAAGTAGATCACCAGGCCTTTCTTCCTAGTTTGTCTTAGTCTAGAAGCTCTACTGAAACCTGTTTAGCATCATAGCAACATGCAAGCCCCCACTGAGAGATGGGTGGTTGCATCTGAGGTGCATTTGCTGGGATTCTAACCCGGGTCTCCTGCGTGGAAGGTGAGAATTCTACCACTGCACCATTAATGCCTATCTGCTCTTTGGTAAATTAACATCTGCAAAGACAGCCATTTCCTGTGTGTAATGGATCACGTACTTGAAAATCAAGTGGTGTGGTGCTGAAGGCCACTAGCAGCTGGAATAAAACATGCCGATGTGGTCCAGCAAGACATCCATGGCTGAGTACTGGGCTCTACCAGAGGCCCAGGAAGGGTGAGGAGAGGCTGTGCTGCTCGTGGAAGAAGAAATGCAGGGCCTTCGGAAAGACCATCTCTCCTCCTTGTGACCATTTAACTTGAAAGGACCACCGGAGAATATGCAGATGAAGAAGGGTGATGGCTGGCTTTACTCCTTAGCAAGTGGAAAGCCATGTGAGACCATTCTCCAAAATGACGACACAGTGTAGTTTCTTTGAGCAATACCGCCCCAAAAAAGAGGGTATCAATGGGTGAGCACCTCAGTCTGCCATGCTTAATTTTTAAAAATAGTTTCTTTGTTGTTGTTCTTGTTGAAAATATACATAGCAGAACATAGACCAGTTCAAGAATTTCTACATGTGAACTCAGTGACATTGATTACATTCTTCAAGTTATGCTGCCGTTCTCACTCTCCTTTTCTGAGTTGTTCCTCCCTCATTAATATAAACTCACTGTCCCTTAAGCTTCCTATCTAACCTTTCGAGTTGCTGTTGTCAGTTTAATCCCATATAGATAGTTCTTTAAAAGAGCAGCATGCTCAAGGCAGACATTCTTTACTAATTAAGCTAAACTATTGTTTGGTTTAAAGAAGACCTCAGGGGATATTTTTGGTTTAAGGTTTAAAGATTATCTCAGGGCAATAGTTTCAGGGTTCATCCAGTCTCAGTGAATCCAGGAAGTCTGGATTCCATGAGAATTTTAAATTCTGTTCTGCATTTTCCCCTGCCCCCTTTTCTCAGGATTCTTTATAGAATCTTTGATCAAAACATTCAGTAATGGTAGCTGGGCACCATCCAGTTCTTCTGGGCTCATGGCAAAGGAGGCAGTTGTTCATGGAGGCAATTAGCCATACCATGCTTAATTTTTAAAAGCCCACTGGAATGTACATGGGATGGTCATTTCAAGAGCTCATGCTCCTAACAACCAAAACAAAAACCCAATGAACTGATGCCACATTTACACCGCTTTAGATTGCATGCCAATTTGTGGATTGTTGTTCGGGAGTTATTTAGAGAGGCTGAGGAATGGCCTTCTTTTGTGGGAGTATCCTAAAGAATGACTGTGATGATAAACTTTTATTCTGATTAACCAGCTAAATTTCGTGTTGGAAGTGCTGCTCTGCATGCAGAGTCCTGGCAGAGGTAGCAAAGTCCGCACACTGTGTCCAAATTTCAGGGTGGGTGTTGGGCTTGGTAGAGGCAGACCGCTTGCATCTCAGGCTACCACGCTGTCATCCTTTCGAGTGCTACTTACATTCCATACATGCTCCATACTGGTCCCATCTTAATGCAAAGATGGTACTAAGTTCTTGGAAGACACCCATAGTAGTGGTGATCAGCCCAGAATTGGGAAAAGTCCCAAAGCTGTGGACAAGCAGAGTTGGCAGGGCCTGAGGTTTCATCTGAGGCCCTCTGCCATGGGACTTGGGGAATGTGTCTGAAATTCTGACATCTGCTTATGATGGTGAAGCAGAGATACCTGTGACCCTCTGGGAGGAGAGGTTCCTTAGGTGTGGTGGCCAAGTTCCATGCCCTGCAAAGCTTCCCTTTGGCCACAGCTGATCAGACAAAGGCAGAACCTGGCCATGGGCAGCCATCCAGTGGGCAGGCCAGCCTCTCTATGTTGGATGGGGCAGAAGCTCAGTGATAACTAACATGCTCTAGCAGTGGATCCACCAGCCCACCCATGTGTGCTCTGATCAACTCTTCCACCAAGGCCAGTCCTCCTCATGCAAGGATTCACTTCCAGCCACTGTACCTCCCCAATCCTGCATCATCAATATTTTTCCCCTTCTTCTGGACATTCCCTAATGACTAACGATGTTAAGAATCTTTCCACGTGCCTATTGGCCATTTGTATGTCTTCTTTGGAGAAATGTCTATCAAAGTCTTTTGCCCATTTTTAAAATTGGGCTGTTTGTCTTTTGGTTGTTGAGTTGTAAGAGTTTTAATACGTTCTGGATACTAGACACTAATCAGATACATGATTTGCAAATAATTTTCTCCCATCCTGTAGATTGTTTTTTCACTTTCTTGATAAAGTACTTTGATGCACAAATTTTTTAATTTTGATGAAGTCCAACTTATCTATTTTTTTCTCTTGTTACTCATAGTTTTGGTGTCCTATCTAAGAATTCATTGACAAATCCAGTATCATTGAAGATTTATCCCTCTGTTTTTTTCTAAAAGTTTTATAGTGCTGGCTCTTATATTTAGGTCATTGACCCATTTTGAGTTACTTTTTTGTATATGGTGTGGGGTAGGAGCCCCACTTCATTTATCTGCATGTGGAGATCACCATTTGTTGAAGAGACTGTTTTTTCCCCACTGAATATACTTGTTGACAATCAATTAACCATAAATGTATGAGTTTATTTCTGGATTCTCAATTCTATTTCATTGGTCTGCATGTCTATCCTTATCCCCGTTCCATGCTGTTTTTACTACTATAGCTTTGTAGTAAGTTTTGAAATCAAGAAGTGTGAGTCTTCCTACTTTGTTTTTCCTTTTCAAGATTGTTGTGACTATTTGGGGCCTCTTGCAATTTCATATAAATTTGAGTATTGGCTTTTCCATTTATGCAAAAAAAAGTTTTTGGAATTTTGATAGAGATTTTCTTGAATCTGTATATGACTTTGGGTAGTATTGAAATTCATTTTACTTGGATCAACAATCAATGACTATGGAAACAGCGGCCAGGAAATCAAACGACATATTGCATCGGGCAAATCTGCTGCAAAAGAACTCTTTAAAGTGTTAAAAAGCAAAGATGTCACTTCGATGACTAAGATGTACCTGACCAACCCATGGTATTTTCACCTCATATGCATGCAAAAGCTGGACAATGAATAAAGAAGAATTATGATACATTTGAATTTTGATGTTGATGAAGAATACTGAATATATCATGGACTGCCAGAGGAACAAACAAATCTGTGTTGGAAGAAGTACAGCCGGAATGCTCCTTAGAAGAGAGGATGTCAAGACTTCATCTCATTTATTTTGGACATGTTATCAGGAGGGATCAATTCTTGGAGAAGTATTGGTATTATGCTTGGTAAAGTAGAGGGTCAACAAAAAAGAGGAAGACCCTCGACGAAATGGATTGACACAGTGACTACAACAATGGGCTCAAACATAGCAATGATTGTGAGGATAGCACAAGACTGGGCAACATTTTGTCCTGTTATACATGGGGTTGCTATGAGTTAGAACCATATTGGTAAGTATTGGCATCTAACATTATTAAGTCTTCCAATCAATGAACATGGGAAGTTAAATTTTTTTTTCAGAAATTTTTTGTAGTTTTCAGTGTACAAGTCTTTCACCTCCTTGATTAAATTTATTCCTAGGTATTTTATTTTTTTAATGCTATTGTAAACGAAATCATTTTCTTAATTTTCCTTTTAGATTGTTCATTGTTTGTATATAGAAACACAACTGATTTTTGTATGTTGATCTTGTACCCTGCAACTTTCCTGATTTTATTTATCAGCTCTTGTAGTTTTTTTGGGATTTTCTATATATAGACTCATGTCATCTGCAAATAGAGATAGTTTTACTTCTTCCTTTCCAATTTGGATGCATTCTATTTCTTTTTCTTGCCTAATTGCTCTGGCTGGAACTTCCAGTACAATGTTGAATAGCAGTGGTGAAAACAGGTATCTTTGTCTTGTTTCTGATCTTAGGGGGAAAGCTTTCTGTCTTTTATCATTGAGTGTGATGCTAGCTGGGTTTTTTATAGCTATCCTTTATCAGGTTGAAGAAATTCCTCTTTACTCCTGGCTCTCTGAGTGTTTTTATCATGAAAGAGTGTTGAATTTTCTCAAATGCTTTTTCTGTGTCTATTGAGATGATGATTATTTTTTTCCTTTATTCTATTAATGAGGTGTATTGTATTGATTCACCTTTGCATTCTTGGGATAAATACCACTTGGTCATGGTGTATAATCTTTTCGGTTTATTAAAATCTATTGGTCTGTATTGCTGTTTGAATGGATCCTTTACCCATCCATGATTTTGCCATTTGGAGAATATTGGTTCACTGAGTTATGCAGATCTTCCAAATGTTGACATGTTTAATTATATAATATTCCAAAAGCACATTCCCTACTGCTACCACTGATCTCTTTAGAAAGAAGTTCTTTAAATGTTGGGAAGGCATAAAGCTTATAGTGGGAGATACAAGTTTTCTAAAACTCAAGCTTTCTCTTGAAAGACAAATTTTATCTTTGGCAACAAATACTGTCAGTTGCATTCCTTGTATTGACAGGATTTGTTTATTTTTGAGAAAAGGTCTTCTGACTCTCTTAAGTCTGAATAACAAGAGTTTGTCTGTAGGTTGTTCTTTCAAATAAATACGGCGTTCCATGAAAAAACAAAAACAAAAAACTGCTAGTCTGCCCACAACTCAAACAATCCCTTAAGTGCTGTTACAGCAGAAGGCTTTATGGGCACATCCCATTTGTCACCCCAAATATTAAAAAGATGTGTAATCAAGGGTCAAGATTTGATAAAATTAGTAATTTTTACTGTTTCCTCAAGGACATTCTTAAGTGAAACTTTTTTTTTCCTAACTGATAGTATGTGATGGTAGAAAATTGAGCAGTAAAAAAGGAAGACAGAAGAATTCATGCTTTTGAACTGTGGTGATGTGAAGAGTATTGAATGGGCCGCCAGAAGAATGAACAAATCCATCTTAGAAGAAATAAACCACCAGAATGTTCCTTAGGAGCAAGGATGGTGAGATGTTGACTCACTATGGACATGTCATCAGGAAAGACCCGTTGCTAGAAAAGCACATCATGTTTGGTGAAGTAGGGGGCCAATCAAAATGGGGGAACCCTTCAATGAGATGGATTGACACAATAGCTATAACAATGGACTCAAACATACCAGTGATCGTGAAGGTGGCGCAGGACTGAGCAATGTTTCCTTCTGTTTTACATAAGGTCACAATGAGCCAGAGCCGACTTGACAGCAACTAACAATAGCAACAAATGTGATGGTTAAAAATACAGTGATTACTAGCATGGTCTGGATCCCTGGTGGCACACTGGTTAAGAGCTACGGCTGCTAACCAAAAGGCTGGTAGTGCGAATCCACCAGCCACTCCTTGGAAACCCTATGGGGCAGTTCTACTCTGTCCTATACGGTTCCTATGAGTTGGAATCGAGTCGCCGGCAACGAGTGTGGTTTTTTGAGCATGGTTGGATGCCACTGCCTGGCTTCCTGCTAAGGCCCAGGAGTTTGATCCATCACTGCCATTGTATCATCAGTGTAAATGTCAGCACAATGAGACAGGAAGATACCATCTTAGCGCTAATACAAAAATAGATTTGACCCCACCGACCCCATGCAAGTGTCTCAGGGACTCTCAGGGCGTGTGGAACACACTTTGAGTTGCTGCAGTACATTAGCAAGTGAAAATTAGGTTCCACTCCCAAACTCCAGGATTTGACCACTTTGCACCACTTCCACCAATACCTGCCTCACCCAAGCTACCGCTGCAATAGCTTTGTACATGTCTGCTTGCTTCCACTCTTGCCCCTAAAATCTATGATCCACACAGCAGCCAGAGAGACTGACCTTTCAAAAATGTGCATCGGATTATATTATTTCTCTGATCAGACCCTCCAGTGGCTCTCAGTCCAACAGCCAAGCTTCTTCTCCCTCCTACTCTGTCTCAGCTCACATTACTATAGTCCACCAGCCTTCCCACTGTTCCTCAAACACACAAACACTCCTGCCTGTAACTGCTTTCCCCAGACAGCTTCAGGGGTCACCCTCTAGTCTCTGTAAGTTCTTTGCTCAAATGTCCCCTTTCCAGAGTTCTGCAATTAATCCATCTCAATCACCCCTCCATCTCCACCACTCTCTATCCCATTATATTGTTTCTTTTTTCCCTTTGCACCTGCAGCCACGTGACATGTTACCTATTTGTTCATTCATTCTACTCTCCCCGTTTTGTTCACTGTCATATCCCAGTGCCTGGCACACACTAGTTGCTCACTGCATGTTTCTGACTGGGTTGGTTAGATCCAGAACAACCCGGAGACAAGCAGAGGCAGAGGGACTCATTGAGTCATCACTAGAGGCACAACAGTTGAGGGAAGAGAAATGCCTCTTTGGGTTGGAGTCAAGTCACAGAGCGTCCAGTGGGCTGCCGGAGCTTTGCCAGGTCCTGGAGATGCTCAGAATTGTTCCATGTTTAGTTTATGGTAATCTCCCCACCCACTACCTGAGGAATCCTGACCCACTCTCTATTCCTAGCAAGCTCCAAGCTAATGCAGACTCAGTGTTCCCAACCTCCAGTAGAGACCTTTCTGGTGAAGTCAGCTCACAAATGACCGGAAGTCTCTTCCTGAAATCTGCTCCCTGGTCATTTCCCCCCGTGGCCCTAAATTTGCAACTGGAAGCCAAAGAATACACCCTATTCCTTCTTTCTCTCATGTTTGAAAGCTAGGTCCCCACTCCGTGAATATTCTGTCTTCCAGGCTCCAGCCCACTCCTTCTGACTTCAGATTCCCTAGGACGGGTCACCCTCTCCCTGGCCTGTGCCCTTCATTCCTGACCTTCCACTTCCGTGTGTCCTGCCTGATCTGGATGGATAGGGATACCCTCTTTTATGCGTCTCTTGGTCTAGAATCCTCCCCTGCCAGGGTCATCGCAACTCACGAAGCTCTGCTTCAGCACGTCCTTAATGATGCTGTATACTTAGGAAGATGATCAAACTGTCAATCATTAACTACTGTGTAGGGACAGGGAAACAGCTCTCCCCCGCCCCCCGCCCCCCTGTTTATTTTATTGTCTGCCATTAAGCTAAATTCTTTGCAATAGAACTCATTAGGCATCTGGTCAATTATTTTGAGACTTGTCTTTAGGGAAGACAGCTTCTTGCTTGTTAATGTTTTGTCTACATGCTGGCTATGGGCTCATCTGGTCAACCAATACTTTCTAAACCCTTTGAGGGGACACACTGCTGACCCAGAGATTAGGGCTCCTTGAAGTGCAAAGCGAGGCCAGGAAATGATGGGACTATGAAAGTTTTAGGATTTGCGAATTTATTCCCATGAAGAATTTTAGCATCTAAAAGAGAAATCACATTTAACTATACTTTAAACAGTCATCTTTCTTGGGGTGAAAAATCCTATAAAACTTGGACTGACCTGTGAATTTGGGCACAGACCCAGGATAAATATTTAGCAAAGAGTATAGGCTGTGGAGCCAGATGGATTAGTGTTAAATTTTTGTTTTGCCATTGACCACTTGTGTGACTTTGGGAAAGTCAGTTCTCTCTGAGCCTCAACTTGCCATCTATAAAATGGGGCTATTTTTGGTGCTTGTTGGATTGCTCAGAGGCTTCAACAGATAAGTTTTGTAAAATGGTAAGTTTTCAGAGTTGGTGATGGTAACCTTCTTCATCAGATAAACTGGTAATATGGTTTGTTGCCCAGAATTTGAGTTGAAGGAAATACTAATTGGATGGTTTTACGTGTGTGGGGTGTGTGTGTGTGTGTGTGTGTGTGTGTGTGCAAGAGCGCAAGAATCACAGTGCCAGCTCAAGTGCACTGAGCCTTTCTTCTTCCTTTTCTTCCTCAGTTACTTTCAGTTTGTGGAATATGAGGGTGTTTTGGGCTATTCTGCACGTATGAGCTGAAACAATAGGCTCAACCATACCTACTATTGTGAGGATGACACAGAAACGCAAGGTTTATGTTATACATCAGGTTGCTGTAAGTCGGCACCTAACAACAATAATTACCAAATGACACTGATAACAAACACTCCCCAAACCCAGGGGCTTCAGTAGGAATTATTTTTTCTCATGCATGTGTCTGAGGGCTGGGTGTTGGCTGATATGGGCTTGGTGCCAGGCATCAGGTTGGGTCCAGGTCTGGTCCTTGTCTCTCTGGTCCTCCTTGGACCACTGTGGGCTATGGTGGAGGCACAAGAAAGGGGTGTGGAGCTGTGCAAGGCCTCTTAAGGCCTGGCCTTGACTCCGCCCAAGTGCTACTCAAGGGCCAGAGCAAGTCACACGGTCAAGTTCAGCATGAGAAGGTGGAAGTGACTCTACCTCTGGAGGAAGAATCTGAAAGGCAGAGAGCACTGGTCCACAGAGGGGCGAGGGGCCGGGAACAGTCACGCAGGAACCACATCGTGTTCATGGACTTGAACTTGGTCTCCAAGGTTAGACTCCGGCTCAAATCAACTCATTAGTTTCTACTACACATTTTGGCTGGTTTCCTTGTTAGTGACAAAGGTCTCTGTAGATTGGTTGGATTTTAGCAAGTGAACATGCAGCACACAGTTCTGGATCATGCTTCACCTCCAGCCTCTATTTACCACGGGGAGGGTGCGGTCTCGACGCATTCTCCTGGTGAAGAAAACCCACTCATTCTGACTCATAGTGACCCTGTAGGACAGAGTAGAACTGTCCATAGGGTTTCCAAAGCTGTTAATCTTACAGAAGCAGACTGCCACATCTTTCTCCTGAAGAGCAGGTAGTGGGTTTGAACCGCTGACCTTTTGGTTAGCAGCCGAGCGCTTAACTGCTGCACCACCAGGGCTCCTTTCCTGGTGAAGACTTGTCCCCAAACATAGCCGCCTGGACTTCTGATAAGGTTGTAGAATTACAGAGAGAGAGAGAGAATCCCTGGGTGGAGAAAACCATTCATGCGGTCAGCTGTTAACCGAAAATTTGGAGGTTTGAGTCCACTCAGAGGGGCCTTGAAAGAAAAGCCTGGTGATCTACTTCCAAAAAATCAGCCATTGAAAACCCTATGGAGCACAGTTCTACTCTGACACACGTGGGTTTGTCATGAGTCAGAGGTGACTTGACGGCATCTGGTTTTATATAGAGAGATAGGAACCTTGGTGTGACTGGTCATCTTGTTAACAGGCAGGAGAATGGGGCCAGGCAGGGAGGGGCTCCCAAGGTCCCCAGTCTTGGTTTTGTGTTGACGATCCACTTTTCTACTTGGGATGGAACCCTCAACTTTCATCCAACGCCTTTTCACTTCTCTGAGGCTGCAGCAATTCTTCTAACGTTTGTTCCTGACTGGTGTCCCTCTCCTAGCTGGATGGCTCCTTGTTCTGTAACCCTGTCATCTCTGAACGTCAGCCTTCTGCTCTCAGATCCTCCCTCCCCAGCTTGGCCAGCGTGGATTAGGGCCAGTCAGTCCTGGAAACTGTCATTCTGCCTTCTCCAATGAGTAGCAGAACTATCCTCTCCCCTCCCAAGTGATTAATATTATGTATTTGTGTATATGTAGACAAGGAGTCCTTGGATGGCTCAAATGGCTCAACACTTGACTACTAACTGAAAGGTTGCTGGTTCGAACCACTCAGAGGCACCTTGGAAGATAGGCCCGGTGATCTGCTTCTGAAAGACCACATCCTTGAAAACCCTATGGAGCAGCTGTGCTCTGCACTCATGGGGTCGCCATGAATCCGAATAGACTCAACAGCAACTACCAACAACAATCCTGAAGGCTCTTCTAAGGCTTCTTGCTTGTAGCGAAAGCCAACCCCACACGCCAGGGAGAACTTTCTGTTCTTACAGTCAAGGGGTGGAGGTGGCTGAAAGGGACAAAGGGAACAGCATGGCACAAACCAGGACTCATGTCATTGTTAGCAAACCCTGTCTGAGGAGGCGCAGGAGACGTGATGGAAGGTTTGACAAGGACGAGCACGCATGACGTGGCGGGATGAAGGGCTCTAACAAACCTGGGCTTTTGGCATTTGACAGCGTCCCCTTCAATATGAAATACAAGGAGAATTTCTTCTGTGGGTGCCACAAAAGGAAAGATACAACAGAAAAGATATTCTCAGAGGAAACGGCTTTTGTATTAAAAACATGTTTTGTCAAAAAACAAAAAAGGGGCCAGGGAAAGCTCTGATGGAAAGGCTGTCTTGACAGGAATGTCTAGGAGGGTTCCAGGGCCGGGGCGACCGCCATGGTGTTTCACGGAGAAGTCGTTCTCTGCTTCGTCTGCACAAGCTGAGCTCCATCACAAAGGAGTTGAAGGCAGAAGTGCCCAAACAACAACAGGCTGACAACCTGTAGTCAAATCTTAGATATTTGGTCATTAGATAAGGAGTGAGTGTAAAAATAGTTTAGGCCACACCGAGGTCTGCTAGTGTGCCCTGGCTCAGGAGTTAAATTAGCACTTGAAAGACAAATGCAGTTCTTTTCTACAAGAAGATATGTGTTGACCTTCTCAGAGATGACAAGGGGCTGTCAGGACTACCTGCAATCCCAGCAGATACTTTTTAAAAGTTAGAAACTCACTCAACCTGTCCCTTCAAGATAAAGGTGACAGTTTCAGCAGGAATGAGAGAGACGTACTTCAGAGCAAATTCGAGCTGGAAATATTTTGAAAGCAGAGGTTGAATTGTGTTTTTATGGCTGCAATGGTGTGTCATCTATAACAATTCGTATCTGCCCACTTAGCAAACTTGGGAAAATGTTTTCTAACCTGTGTAAAAAGCTTTTATATGAAAAGATTCAGTGTGTTTTGAACTTGCTTGTTAAGATAGATAGTTGATAGATAGATGATACATAAATAGTTGTATGATGGGTACCCCCCCAAAAAAAAATAACCAAGCCCATTGCTGTCGAGTCGATTCCAACTCATAGCGACAGAGTACATAGGACAGAGTAAAACTGCCCCATAGTGTTTCCAAGGAGCGGCTGGTGGATTTGAACTACTGATCTTTCAGTTAGCAGCCAAGCTCTTAACCACTGTGCCACCAGGGCTCCTCTATGATAGATATAATATAGATATAGGTAATAGATGGATGATAGATAGGTGACAGAAAGATTAATAATAGTGATAGATAATAGATAAATGATATAGATATAAATAATAGGTAGATAGATAGATGATGGGTAGGTAGAGGACAAATAGAAGGTAAGTAGGCAGATTGATGATGGATAGAGATAGATGGTAGGTAGGTAGGTAGGTAGAGGACGGATAGATGGTAGGTAGGTAGGTAGAGAGAGGACGGATAGATGGTAGGTAGGTAGGTAGAGAGATGACAGATGGAGAGATACAACACCGTGCAGTTAGTTTAGCAGAACAGCCAGCGGACATCAGGGAAGACGGAGAATCTGTTAGCCTCACTGTGGCACCAATCTTTGCATGGGTGTTGATGGGATAAAAAACTCGAGTCAGGACGTGTGAGTGCAGCCAGCACTATTCCACCTCTGTTCGGTTCCACGTGTCTTTGTGAGAATCTTTCTCATCTATGACAATCCTAAATCCGAGTACAAAACAAATTCCAGGCAGGTGGCCGGATGCCTCCCACAGGGACTGTGTGAGGAATGGAGCCTTCAGATGAAGGTCACATGTCGCTTTGTGCTCTGTGACTGTGGACAATTTGCTGACCATTTCTGAGCCTCGTTTCCTCATCTGTAAGATGCGTGAATAGCAAGCACCTCAGAACGCTGGTGCCACAGTTAAAGGGCGCCACTGCATCTTCTTTCCTTGCTTCATCCATTTGTTTGTCTCCCACCTGGCACTGCACTGGGTGCTGGGAACACAGCAGCAGACAAGGTGGTGCGTCCCCACGCGCACAGAGCGTATTACCTGACTGCATGGAAGGCGCCTTTGGTGGGGAGACAAACAGTGAGCGAACTGCACAATTGTAGGTGGTGACTTCAGTAACAGGACTGATGTGAGAGGAGATGGGATGGGAGGCTCCCTGGAGGAGGGTGGCTTTAGCAGAGGTGCCCGCTTGGTGGGGAGGCTGCCTTCCAGCCAGAACCTGAAGGACGCAAGATGAAGACGAGTGGGGAGGAGATTTTGGGTGGAGGGAACAGCACATGCAAAGGCCCTGTGGTGGGCGGGGCATGCCAGAGCTGACAGCAGGACCCGGATGCACCTTGGCCAAGGCCTCATCAGCAATCGGGCACCAAGGCCATCACTGGTCTGGGGAGGTCTGGTCAGGAAGCCCGTGTGACAAGGGCACAGGAAAGCTGGCCGTTCAGGAGACCCCAGAGGCAATGTCCATGCCAGCCTGCCTGGTGGTCCTGCCTTTCTCGGCCCCCAGCTCTGCACTGCTCCCGCAGGTCTCCTGACTCCATGAGCCTGGGATTCTCCTGGAACTGTTCCAGGTGCTTTCAGGTTCTGCCCCCTGGTCAGCCCGTGAACCTTTGTCCATTTCAGCTGAGAAGGCAAATAAGCAGAGGAGCGCCAGGGTGGCCACCAGAGAACTTTATTTATTTATTTGCCTGTGTGCCAGCGAGGCTGGAGAATTGGAGCCAACAGCTCTTCCACGGACAGATACGTGTGAGGGTTTGAAAGGCTGCAGGAAAGCGCTATGTCAGGGTTTCAGGCTCCAGGCTGGTCTGAAGTATTGGAGTGAGGTTTATCAAAGACGCAGAGACTGACTTAGCTCAGGGGGCCTTTTGTCCCCTGAGAAAGGTTTTGGGTGACCTGGGTACACAACCTGGAGGCAAACCCAGGCTAGGAGTCAGTGGGGCCAGTAGGAGACATGCTGTTGGCCAGAAGTGGCAGAGAACATTGCTGTCAGATTCTTTCTGGCTCTTTTGTAGATTTTTCTAGACAATTTCCTTGTATCCCCTCCCTAAACATCTGGCCTTATTCTTCGAGCAATAATGTGATGGTTTTAAAATTTGTCCACAAAATTCCTTGATATTCCTCCCTCCGAAATGTGGAGCCTAATCCTCTCCCCTTGAGTGTGGCTGTATTTATGACTTTCTTCTGGTGATAGACTATGACAGGAGGGACAGTGTATAGTTTCTAAGAATAGAACATAAAAGGCATGGTGGCCCCCTCTCTTGAATCACTCACTCTGGGGTAAGCATGCTGCCTTGTTGTGAGGACACTCAAGTAGCACTGTGGGAAGCCATATAGAGAGGAACTGAGGCCTCCTGCCAACAGCCATCTTGGAAACAGTTCCCCAGCCCCAGTCAAGCTTTCGGATGATAAGGACCCAGCCGACATTTTGAAGGCAATTTTTTTTTTTTTAAGTCGGGGACTACCTGCATTTTTATTTTTCCCCATACAAAAATTTATACATACATTGTTATGTGACTCTAATTGCTCTCCCCATACTGTGACAGCACACTCCTCCTTTCCACCCCTGATTCCCCATGTCCATTCAACCAGCTCCTAACCCTCTCTGCCTTCCCATCTCACCTCTGGACAGAAGCTGCCCGTTTAGTCTCTTGTATCTACTTGAGCCAAGAGGCACACACCTCACGAGTATCACTTTATGTCCCACAGTCCAGTCCAATCCCTGTCTGAAGAGTTGGCCTCGGAAATTATTTTAGTTCTGGGCTGATAGAGAATCCAGGGGCCATTCTTTCTGGGGTTCCTCCAGTCTCAGTCAGACCATTAAGTCTGGTCTTCTTACTAGAATTTGAGTTCTGCACCCCACCTTTCTCCTACTCCATCTGAGACTCACTGTTGTGTTCCCTGTCAGGGCAGTCATTGGTGGTAGCTGGGCACCATCTAATTCTTCTGGTCTCAGCCTGTTGAAGTCTCTGTTTTATGTCGCCCTTTCTCTTGACGGCAATTTAATGAGACAACCTGATCCAGAACCACCCAGCTCAGCTGCTCCTGAGTTCCTGACCCCAGGAATTGTGAGATGCTGCATGTTAGTTATTGTTTTAAGCTGCTAAATGTTGGGGGTATTTTGTTACACAGCAGGTGATAACTAATACAGATAACAAGAATCGAGAACTTTTATTAAGCAGTTACTATGTGCCAGGCATTGGGCTAAACACTTCCACACTGTCTCATTGAATCTTCCCAACAGCCCCCTAAGGGAAGAGATACTTTCATTATCCTTTTTCAGGTGAGGCAATTGAAGCACATCCCAGTCACAGACCCTCCCGGATCACACAGCTGCTGAGCAGGGGGGCTGCCATTTGAACCCAACCCTGTCTAATTTCAGAGCCCTTATTTGTATCCACCACATGATCCTAGCTCTCGTTATCGATGCCTCATTCTGTGCCTACCCATTGCCCACCCACTCCAAGCTTCCTCAACATGAGGGCCTGCCTTCCATTTTCTGAGATGGTGGCTGGTTTACCCGCGCTGCCTATGGCATCAGTGATTGGCTGCCGATTGTGGTGTTACCCCTCGCAGGGTGACAGGCACAGGCTGGCCTCCTAGGGGAAAAGACCCCTGAGTGTGGAGCCAGGCGATCTGGTCTTGAGTCCTAGCTCTCTCCGTCAGGGTGGCCTCACCCAACCTTGAGGGGCCTCAGTTTTACCGTCTGTTGGAGGTGCCAATGCCAAGCTCTCCTGGCTGGGAGCCCTGGATGCCTGCAAGCGGGGCAGCTGGTCTTCTTATCTTGGTCTCCAAATGCCACCCTTAAAATAGATTCATTCCCCAAATGGATATTATCCCAGTATAACAACATGATATGACGGCTTGATAATAAACCAGCGGATCATAACCGTCAGATTGTCTTAAAAACAAAAGGCACTGAGGTCTCCCCCGAGGAATTATCCCAACTGTCGTGGGTAACATATGCTTCGAGGGGAAGATGGAGTGGCTTGGAGGCACAGCCTGGCTCTCTGACTCCACTGTTTCAGTATTAACTCTAATCTATTCTGGGCTGCGCCACTTCATCTTAAAAGTTTCAGAGCTCAAGTATTTATCAGCAAAGCAGCTGCTTCTATTTGCTTTGTGTGATTTAATGTATCTATTGCTGTGCTTTTAAAATGCCTCTTCACTCCATCTCCAAGCTTCTTTCCCTGGGCCTCCCCATTAAATTAATCAGGCATCGCTCCCCCCCGCCTCCCCTGCCCACCCCTGGTTATTCGGCTTGCTGGGTTTGCGTAATTAAATCATGAGGCGCCTTTTCCTCCAGGAGAGGAGGGTGTTTGTGGAAGCGAGAGGGCTGAGGTCCGTGGAGGTGGACGCTCTGTGAGGGGCGCGGGAGCTGGTGCTGGGGTGGGGAGGCCATTCTCTGTGGTTAAGCTGGCCGGATTCACACTGCGTCATCTTGCGGGTTTAAATGGTCTCAACCTTTCCATCCAATTTACAAGGAGAGAGAATCACCTCCGCTCTGCTGCTGGCTCATCTCTGAGCCTCTGGAGCAGAAGGGCAGAGGGGAGGGGACAGGGAGGAGGCGAAGCTGGCAGACGCAGACCGTGTGACAGAGTGGGCCACCTATAGGACTGTGCCCAGAGCTCTCACTTATGCATATGGACAAATGCTTGGGGTGTTCAAGCTGCCCTGTTGAGGGGGTTGGGCAGAGATGGGGGTCCCTTGGGGTCAGCCCAGAGTCTGTCGAAGGGCAAGTAATGGCATAGACTCCTTGGAGAGGTGGGTGGGGGCATTACTGCTTGGCTGCTCTGCCCCTGTTTCTCAGGAACACGTCTTGAGTTACCACGGCCCCAGCCAGGCCACCCCAACAGCCCCATCAACTCTTATTCCCGAAACCAAGGAAGCTTGGGAGGGGCTTTTCCTGGGGGCTCCCTGCTCCTCCTACTGCCTGCTCACTGCCCTGAGGCCCCTGTTCCCACCCACCTGGCCGTCTGTCCCCCCCATCCTATGACATGGGACCAGCTTCCACGAGTCCTCCTGTGCCTGGTTGACCTAAGTTGAGTCTGTTTCCGCTGCCCACAGCCAAGACCTCCTTCCTGGCCAGCCACTGTCTCGTGTGTGAATTTACAGGGAAAGAAAGGTTTTGAGCCCAGTCGGCATCGCCCCATCCACACTTGTGAGCCTTCTCCACGATGCTTTGAGAAGTCAGGCTGACTCATCAGGAGGCTCAGGGTCAAGGCAGGGCACTTAGCAGGTGTTACAGTCTGATGTTACAATGAATAAGGAAGACCTAAGAAGAATTGACGCCTTTGAATTATGGTGTTGGTGAAGAATATTGAATATACCATGGACTGCCAGAAGAAAGAACAAATCTGTCTTGGAAGAAGTACAGCCAGAGTGTTCCTTGGAAACGAGGATGATGAGACTTTGTCTCATGTACTTTGGACGTGTTATCAGGAGGGATCAGTCCCTGGAGAGGGACATCATGCTTGGTAAAGTAGAGCATCAGCAAAAAAGAGGAAGACCCTCAATGAGATGGACTGACACAGTGGCTGCAACAATGGGCTCAAGCATAACAACTGTGAGGATGGCACAGGACCGGGCAGTGTTTCGGTCTGTTGTACACAGGGTCGCTATGAGTCAGAATCGACTGGATGGCACCTAACAACAACCGAGTCTGTGGGTGCGTTGATGGGAATGCTCCAGGGAGAGGGAGCAGGCAGGAGACGGGAGTGGGGCAGCCTTAGAAGGTGAGACGGCCGGGATCTGTTCATGACGAGGGGCTGGCCCCAGACACGAGTCTGGACATCTCATCTGTTGAAACAGGGTGGGGACAGAGCAGGTGGGCACAGGTGAGGGAGGCCTGGGGATGGGAAGGTAAAAAGTCTTCATCTTCACAACTGCTGAGAAACTGTGAGTAACCTCATTTGGCAGATAAGGAAACCGAGACACAGAGATGTTAAATGATGCGCCAAAGTCATGGCTGGTGACCTTGGAATCCGCAGCCTGACTCCAGAGCCCAAGCTCTAACTGCTTTGCATCCTGCCCCTGTGAGGAGAGAATACCAAGAAGCTTCCCCAGACCGTGAATGTCAGATGGCCCTGGAACGCCCTCTGCACCGTGGAAACCCGAAGCAGCCCCGCAGGTGGCCAGGGTGCCGCCCGTGGCTCGGCAGTGCCGCCCCAGCCCCATGCCCACCCAGCATGTGCATGCAGCCCCCGCCTGTTTAGTTTGACTCTGCCGTGATTCCGCTCCCAGAAACTTGCAGAGTGAAGCCGTGGGGGCCCTGGGGATTTGCAGACAAATTGTGTTATCTCTGAGCTGTGGCTTAGACTAAGTGGGCTCCTGGGGTATGGGAGACTGAAGCGGCATCCCTGAGGGGAACGGGGAGGGGGTATGCATGGTGCAGGGTCTCTGGAGCCTTAGTCCAGGCTAGAGGGGTCCTATACCCCGCTTCTGCCCATTGGAGCCCGCAGCAGGGGCCTGCTCCTGATGGCCCGACAAAAACCTTAGCAGCTTGCCTGCAGTGTCATCGTCACACCCACACGCCATTGTATTCCTTCCACAGATGTTTGCTAGGTCGGGCTCTGCCCTGGATCGGATCACCCCACAACAGGAAGTCTTCCCTGGCCCCCCAGTTTGGGCTGCTCTCCTGGACGCCCCTGTGGACCCCACGTGGCTCCAGGACATTACTCGTGCGCCCTTTTTTCCCACCGGACTCACTCCTTGAGGGCAGGGATTTCATCTTTTTCCTCCATTCCCCTGGAACTAAGCACATGTCCTGCCAACTGTTAAAGGACAATTTTTTTTTAAAGGTAAAAATCATTAACCTCATACAAATATAAAATTATGGTGCACCAAAGACTTTATGTAATTCGCTAGTAATGAGGAGACTAGGAGCCCTGGTGGTGCAGTGCTTAAGCACTCAGCTGCTAACTGAAAGGTTAGTGGTTCGAGCCCACCAGCCGCTCCGTGGGAGAAAGATGTGACAGTCTACTTCTGTAAATATTACAGCCTTGGGAACTCAAAGTGGCAGTTCTATTCTGTCCTGTAAGGTTACTCTGAGTCAGAATTGACTTGACGGCAACAGGCAGGAATATGTGATAATGGGCTTAAAGGAGAATTGAAAGAACACACAGGGAGAGGCAATCAAGGATGCTGTAATAGACGTTTGCTGCTGTTGTTAGGTGCCGTGGAGTCAGTTCTGACTCATAGACAGGATACCCAGTGACCTTTCATTGCCCGTTTCAACGTCTTTCACAATTCTTCCTGGGCAATAGGTGCTCAGTGCTAGCCTTTAATGGGCGGATGGATGGGAAGCGAGTGTCCGCCACGGTGGACAAGCCTATTAGTGAAGGATTACAATCTGCCTGGATGAAGCTGTCAGAGAGGATTGCACCTTGGCTGCAGGAGCCCTGGTGTAGCATAGTGTGGGGGTGAGTGATGGGCCAGAGGGGTCAGGCAACCCAGACCCTGTAGGCAGAGCTAGTGACCCTGGACTTTGTCCTCGAGGTAATCGGGAGCGGCCGAAGGGCAGGGCATGACCTGTTAGGCCTGTCTCCTTGTGGACTAGGGAGTAGACCGGAGGGGGAGAGAGGATTGTCACCTATAGGGAAGAAGGTAAGTTTAGGATTGGGTTATTTTTGCATTGTATGTGAGAAGTACGTGTGGATGTGAGTGAGCTCCGTGTGCTGGGCAGGCAAGGGATGGACTGTAGTGTCACCAATGCACTTGTATACCCCAGCACCCATTTTCTAGGACCCAACTTTCCCTTGTCGATCCACAGTGTGCAGCAATGTGATTTTGCCATGTAAGCAATGTGGCCTCAGTTAATTGACTCTGAGTGGGCACTTGACCCAAGCTCTGTCAGTTAGTCCTCATGAGGAGTGTTGGAACTGAGAAAACAATTCAGCGCTTCTTTGAGTGCCTCTGGATGGGGTCACTATGAGTCAGAATTGACTTGACAATGGTAAGTATAGGCAGGAGGAAGATATGAAGTGAAAGAGCCACCAGGGTCATGTTCTTCACTACCGGGTCGCAGAAGCACAGGAAGCTGACCTACTCAGAGAGGAGTACACCTGTATGTACAGGTGAGAAGATGTGAAGATGAAGAGAGATGCAGAGGTGACCTTTGACATTCGAATCTCTGGCCCCATTTGTTCCTAAGGCCCAACCACACTTGGATCCTATGAAACATCCCAGTGTCCTTTCAATATATTAATATTTTTGATTAAGCTGGATTGAGTTGAATTTCTGTCCTATGCAATCAAAATAGTCATAATCAATAAAATGAAACATTTGTTTCTATCAACTTCAAAAATTAATCAGTGTCCGTAAACTACCGCTTGAACATGACAAGACATTTGGCACAATTTTGAAGAAATCATTTGGAACCTTGGTTCCAGAATGTTATTAATTTTCTTTCTCATT
Source organism: Dugong dugon (assembly GCA_030035585.1). Classification (NCBI taxonomy): domain Eukaryota; kingdom Metazoa; phylum Chordata; class Mammalia; order Sirenia; family Dugongidae; genus Dugong; species Dugong dugon. The sequence goes on along the minus strand of CM057465.1, from coordinate 4,511,666 downwards.
ATGTCAATTATTTTAGGAACATTATGTCTAGTGTATTTAGGGAATTAGTTTCCAACAACTGCATTAAACTTCATTTTCTCAGTAATTATTTGGACTTAACTGTAAATTTTAATTATCTACTTGCACACCACTATCTCTCATGCCCCATTCCATCTCTTTCTTGTTTTTCTTTCATTCTACTGAATTGGACCCTACAATTATTTTTTGCCAGAGAAAGGGCAATGTACAGTATACTCTGAGTCCTTGAAAAATAGATATTTAAGTTTATTTTGCTGTTACAGTGGAACTATATTTTGTCTGGCTATGGAATTCTAGTTTTGAAGCCCTGTTTCCTCCGAACTTTGTAGCTAGTACGCAAGCACTGTCTTCTAGAATTCCTGTATTGCAGTTGAGAATGACCAGTGGGAGGGGGATTTTCACTCTTTTTTAGGAATTCTATATATTTTTTTCAACTCTGGAAGCTTAATGTCAGCAGAATATATGTAGGAGTGTGTCGTTTTTCCATTATCCCTTCTCAGCACACCTCTTGATCTGAAGGCTCAAGTCTGTTCCCATTTCAGAGGAAATTTTCTTCTCTGATTTCTTTCATTGCTTCTTCCCCTGCACTCTCCTCTGAGAGCTCACTGGAATAATATTGCCTCTCCTGGCTCTGTAGGTTGTGTCTCTTAACCTAATGCTCATGATTTATGTCTCATTCTTCTTTATACCCCGAGAGACTTTAACGGCTTTGCCTTCTAAATCACCAGCTTTGGTCTCAGCTTTGTTATTCAGAGTATTGATTGTGTTTCAGTATTTTAGTAATCAAGTTTAAATTTCAAAACTCCCTTTTTTGTTCTTTAATCCCCAGTTTAAAAAACGGCATTCTGTTCTTAAATGTTACGGATGCAATATCCTTTTGAATCTCTCTGTGAGTGCTAATTAGAAATTTATAATTCTCTTCTGTTTCCCGAATTAATCCTTTTCATCATGGATTAGTTGACCAAGAGGTCATTTTCAAGATGTGATTTAGAGGATTTAAGTGCCCCATGGAACCACTTTTTCTATCTATATTTTTATCCATGTCTGATGAAGTGGCCCTGTAGCTGCCACCACATGTCTAACAAGAGGGTCAGAAACTTTGTCCATAAAAGGCCAAATAGTAAATATTTTAAGCTTTGTGAGCCATGCAGTCTCTGTCACAACTAATCAACGTTGCCACTGTAGCCTGAAAGCAGTCATAGCAATAAGTAAACGAATGGATATGGCTGGCTTCCGACATACCTTTACAAAAACAGGGGCCGGGATTTGGCCCATAGGTCACAGTTTGCTAGTCTCGGCTCTAGCCTATGGTAGGAGCCCCTTTAGGGGACATCTCTAGCATTTTTTTGGAATAATTGTTCTCACTGGCTGTATCTACCCTGGAGTGTTTACTACACCCAGCTGTGGTGAAGGGACTAGCCAAGGTCCTACTATCCTCTGATTTGTCCTCTTGTCTTCCAAGTCAGCTCCTTCTTCCAGCTTTTGTTCACCACTTCTTGGGATTTTGCTGCTATAGTCCTCCCCCACTTTTGTTAAACCCTAGTCCTGCTCCTGGATTTCCCCGCCAGCCAGCAGGCAGCCCCTTTCTGGCACCTGTGCAAACTCATCTCCTTCTACCTGGACATTTGCAGTGGAGCCTCCAAGGGTCCCTCCAAGCCCCTCCCTCCTGATTCACTTTCTCCACTTAAATCTCACTTGTGCCAGTGGCTTCAGCACCATATATGTGCACGTGGACCCCCAGTCTGGATCTCCAGCCACGACCTGCTCTGAGCCTCGTCTTGGATACTCACCTGCCTACCTAACCCCTCCTCGTGGACATATCACAAGCTGCTCACACTCGAAATGCCCCAAACCTTCACATGGTCTGCTTACCCCCCTCCACACCCTCCCTCCTGCCAACACGTGGTCCCTCTCTGAAAGTCTTCACTGTGTGCTCAGTTCTACAAGTTGGAAACCCAATATCTCCCCTGCCCCTCCTCTGCCTCTCTCTTCATATCTGCTCCATTGGCCTGCTGAGTTCCTTCCTGGGCGTCACTCACAATGTCTCTTGACCCGTGATGGCCTCCATGGCCCAAACTCCATCATTCTTTTCTGGGCACCTCCAGAGTCTGACGACCAGAGAAGTCCTTGCCTCCCCAGTCCTTTGTCTGTTTTATGGTCACAGTGATCTTGGCAGAAGTCATATCTGACCTGTCATTCCTGTCTTCCACCCAACACACACACACACCTACACATAGACTCACACACATACACACACATATACACACAGCCCTACACACACACACCCTTACACACACACCCTTACACACATACCCCTACACACACATGCCTCTACACACACACCCTACACACACCTACATATACACCCCTACACACACCCCTACACACACACTTCTACACACACAGCCTTACAACACAGCCCTACACACAACTCCTACACACACACCCCTCCACACACAGCCCTACATGCACACTTGTCTACACACACCCTTAAACGCACAGCCCTACAACACAGTCCTACACACAACTACACACACACCCCTACACACATACCCCTATGCACACACTGACGCTCACACAGGCACACACAAGCATGCACATGTGCACACACCCCTCCCTTTTGCTTTTGTAGTGGAGGCCAAATGCAGAGGGCCTGCCCCACCTGCCCCCTGCCCATTTCTCTGGCCACACCCCCTGCCACTCCCCCTTCCTCTCTTACTCAGGCTCCATGCTTAGCCCCTCCTACAGGCCCATGGGCAAGACTTGGGCTCGCTTGCTTTGGACATAGCATCGGAAGAGACCCGTGCTAAACAAGGACGTCATGGTTGGTAAGGTAGAGGGTCAGTGAAAGCGAGGGAACCCCTCCATGAGACGGATTGACACTATGGTCACGACAATGGACTCAGACACACCAAGAATCATGAAGATGGCGCAGGACCCAGCTACGCGTCGTTCGGTTGTATGGCCACCGTGCGTCGGAGCTGACTGGACGGCCCCTAACAACACGACAGCAATGACCCCAGGCACGAGACCCCACCCCACTTCCTGACCTTGCTATTTCCTCAGCTGGAACGCACCCTCTTCCGCTTGTCTCTTCCACGCCTCTACTTCAGTTCAGGCGTCACTTGCTCAGGTGGCCCTTCCTGTCTTCGGTCGGGTCCAGGTCCCTGCCACAGGTCCTCAGGCCCCTGCCCTGTCCCGGTAGCACTTACCTAGGTGTGGGTGCCATCTGCTCCTCCTCAGCACGCCCAGGCCTTTCTCCCTCTGTGGCCTGAGGTCCCGGGACAAGCCCAGCGCCTGGCTCACAGTGAACCATGAGCATTGCTCAGCCAGCACGGGTGTTCTGCATGCCTGTTCACAGAGGGATTGGCTTGTGGTGCTCCTTCATACCCTGCTGTCACGTTTTGATCAAGGTTAGTGTTGTTACAGAACAAATGGTCAGTCAGTGAGCTGGAACTGTTGGTTCAGCACTGGAGCAAGGGGTCTATTCTTTGAGACCCTCTGGCCAGATCAATTTTAGAGGTTTTTAAATTAAATTTTAAGATTTCCTCTCATTGTTATTACTCAGTGAGATTTTCTAGAATTTTTATAGTTTACATTTCCCTAGGAAAATGTCCCATTTCATTGAGAGTTCAACGTATATCAAAATAAAATTATATATGGATGGTACAAATGGTTAGGCACTCAACTAGTAACCAAAAGGATGGTGATTTGAACCCACCCAGAGGTACCTTGGAAGAAAGGTCTGGCGATCTGCTTCTGAAAAGTCACAACCATGAAAATCCTATGAAGCACAGTTGTACTCTGCACAAATGGGGTCGCCATGAGTTGGAATTGACTCAGTGGCAACTGGCTTGGTTTTTTGGTTTACACATAGTATTGTTACAATTTATATATTGTTTGTTTTCTTTTTTTTTTTTTTGAATTACATTTTACAGAGATTTATCTACTTTCCCACACAAAACAAAAACAACAGAATTTATTATATTAATTTATTGGTAATTTTTTTCTGCTTTAGAAATTCAGTAATCCCTGAATTTGAAGAAGAATTGACGCCTTTGAGTTGTGATGTTGGTGAAAAATATTGAATATACCATGGACTGCCAGAAGAATGAAAAAAAAGGTCTGGGAGGAAGTACAGCCAGAATATTTCTTAGAAGTGAGGATGACGAGATTTCATCTCACGTACTTTGGACATGTTATCAGAAGGGACCAGTCCCTGGAGAAGGATATCATGCTTGGGAAAGTAGAGGGTCAGCAAAAAAGAGGAAGACCCTCAAAGAAATGGACTGACACAGTGGCTGCAACAATGGGCTCAAGCAAAACGATTGTGAGGATGGCACAGGACTGGGCGGTGTTTTGTTCTGTTGTACATACAGTCGCTGTGAGTTGGAACTGACTTGGCAGCACCTAACAACAACAAGATATAAGGTAGGGATTCAACTTAAATTTTTTTTCCAGATACTATTTATAGTACAATTTATTGTCCCTTTTAATTGAATATTCTAACTTTATTATGTAGTAAATTCCCGCAAGGCGTCCTTGAGTGGTACAAACTATTAATGGGTTTGACTGCTAACTGGAAGGTTGCAGGTTTCAGTTTACTCAGAGGGGCCTCAGAAGAAAGGCCTGGTGATTTACTTCCAAAAATTCAGCCGTTGAAAACCCTGTGGAGGGAACCATATATCAGATAATGATCTAATATCTAAAATATATTTAAAACTTCTACAACTTCATAACAACAAGTAACCCAATCAAAAAATTTACAATGGACATGAACAGATACCTCACCAAAGAGGATAGTCAAATGGCCAGCAGACACAAGATAAGATGCTCATGGTCATTAACCATTATAGAAATGCAAATCAAAACTACAATGAGATACAAACCTCATCCCTACTAGAATGGCACTGATAAAAACAATACAGAAAAAATAAATGTTGATGAGGATGTGGGGAGACCAAAATCCTCTGTCCATTGCTGGTGGGAATGTAAAATGGTACAACCGCTGTGGGAAACAGTATGGTGATTCCTCAAAATATTAAAAATAGAACCACCATGTGACCCGGAAGTTCTAACTCATTGCCGATAAGTCAATTTCGACTCGTAGCAATTCTGCTCCTCAGTATATACCCTACAAAAAAACCCATTGCTGTCCAGTCAATTCCAACTCATAGCAGCCCGATAGGACAGAGTAGAACTGCCTCATGGGTTTTCCAAGGAGCGGCTGGTGGATTCGAACTGCTAACCTTTTGGATAGCAGCCGTAGTGCACTGTGTCTCTTAACCACTGTGCCACCAGGGCTCTGATATATATCCTGGGGACCTAAAAGTAGCAAAATGAATGGACATATATACATCTATGTTCATTGTAGCACTATTCACAAAAGCAAATATGTGGAAACAACCTAAATGTCCATTAATGAAGGAATGGATAAACAAAATGTGTACACACATATACTGGAATACTACTTAGACATAAAGAGAAATGAAGTCCTGATACATGCTACCACATGGATGAATCGCTAAGATGTTATGCTGAGTGAAGTAGGTCAGTCACGGAAGGACAAATACTGTATGACCTCACTTATATGAAATGACAAGAATAAGTAAATATATAGAGACCGACAGTTATTAGCAATTACCTGGGGTTGGAAGGGGAGGGAGAGCGGGAACCATTCTCTGGGAGGCAGTGTGTTTATGTTTATGGTGATGGGAAACTTGGCAATGGTTAAAGACAGTGGTTATATCAGTTGATATCGCTAAGTCATACACCAGATAAAGGGTGAAATGGCACACGTTGTATTATACATAGTTTTCCAACAAGAACAGCAATAACAACAAAAAGCTGCAGCTGCTGATACTACTTAGGCACAACTGAACACCACATGGGATTTGTTCTTAGTTTGAAAGTTTAGGGATTCGTGGGACTGTCCAGTCAATCAGCCTAATATTGTTTTTAAAGTTTCTATTCTATCCCCTAGTTTTGGTGCCTTTTAAACTCTGAGGACCTCGAAGAGTCTTGTTTATGTGGATTATATCTACCAATACTTATCGGTTTAAAACTAAAAACTGAGAGAAATTTTAAAAATATGCATTATGTCATTTAAAAATCACAATAATAAACACAATTAGCATGTTTTTATGGAAAACAGCTATATTTCCAAAATAAAGATTTAGAAAGTGGTTGTCTTAGTTATCTCGTGCTGCTATAATAGAAACACAGGTGGGTGGCTTTAACAAATAGAAATTCATTTTCTCACAGTTAGGACACTAGAAGTCAGAATTCAGGGTGCTGGCTCTCTCTCTGTTGGCTCTGGGGGAAAGTTCTTGTCTCTTCAGCTTCTATTCCTTGGCTCCTTGGTGATCTTCATGTGGCGTGGTATCTATCTTCCTCTACCTCTGCTTGCTTGCTTGTTTAATCTCTGTTATATCTCAAAAGAGATTGACTTAAGACACATCCTACACTAATAGTGGCTCATTAACATAACAAAGACAACCCATTTCCAAAGGGATTATAGCCACAGGTATAAGGGTTAGAATTTACAACACATGTTTTGTGGGGGACACAATTCAATCCATAACGGTGGTATTGTTTTACATTTTTGCAGATCACTTTATGTCTGTCCTAAGAAGACAGCTAAATATCTGCTTCTGCGTTCAATCTGTTGCAATATGTTGTTTTGTTTGAACTTTGAAGAAAACCTGGTTTAACACAATTGGAAATGTAATTGGAAAAGGGAAGAGTATTTTGTTTTTAGATAATTGTGAATTTTCTATATAGTACCAAAAGTTGAGAAGTGGTGATTTTTAAAAGGCTGGTTGCATTGTGGAACCTGAAACCATATCACTTTCAGAGACCTTTTTGTGCTTTTTTCTGTTAAAATCTTTGTCTGTTTTCCATTTTGAATGGGTCTTTTAGCCTTCACGATTTTGTGACATCATGCACTGGTCATTTGGAAAACGACCCTCAGTTAAGTGACTTTTTCAAATGTTGACATGTCACGTCACACACTAGCAAAAAATCACGTTTTGCTGATAGCACCACTGCCTGCTCAGGGAAGCCTGTAAGTGCTGACAGTCAAGCTCACAGCAGTTGTTGCGAGTGTTCTCAAATTCTAATTTTCACACGAACTTCGAGTTTCATTACTGGGAACAACAACAAATGTCAGCTGCTGTCCTTGAAATGACAGGCCTACTTTGTTCATTTTTGAACAAAGAAAATAGCTGAAAAACACCCAAATCTGGATAACCATATTTGTCAGTTTGTTCTTTCAAGTCAAAGTGGTGTTCCAGGAAAAAGAAGCCAGTTTGGCTCCTAGCTCACCCAGAAGCACAGGGCCTTTTCCTCAAGACAACCATCCTGTTTGGGTGTCCAGCAAATGTTTACATGTATTTTCCATTTGCTTGCACAGAATGTTAAGAAGATATGTATTCAAGCATTAGGATTGAATGAAATTAAAATTTTTTACTGCTTCATCAGGGGCATTCTTAAGTGAAATTCACTTTTTCCCCCAGCAAGTGCCTGGTGGTAGAGAATACAATGTTGATGTTAGCTACTGTTGAGTCAGCCCCCAACTAACAGCAACCCCATGCCCCACAGAACAAAATGCTGCCTGGTTCTGTGCCATCCCCATGATTGGTTCCGGACTGGATCATTGTGATCCATAGAGTTTTCCTTGTCTGATTTTTGGAAGTAGATCTCCAAGCCTTTCTTCCGAGTCTGCCTTAGTCTGGAAGCTCTGCTGAAATTCTGTTCAGCGTTGCTATGGTTGAATTGTGTCCCCAAAAAATATGTGTTGTATATCTTAACCTCTATGCCTGTGGTTATATAATTCCATCTGGGAATGGGTTGTCTTTGTTATATTAATGAGGCAGGATTAGTGTAGGATGTGTCTTGAGTCAATCTCTTTTGAGGTATAAAAAGAGATTAAACAGGAAATTGAGAAGCAGAGATGGGGGAAGAGAAATGCAACGCCACATGAAGATCACCCAGGAGCAGACGCTCAAGGAGGCAAAGACCTTCCCCCAGAGCTGACAGAGACAGAACTAGAGCAGGCACCCTGAATTTGGACTTCTAGCCTCCTAAACTGTGAAAGAATAAATTTCTGCTTCTTAAAGCCACCCGCTTGTGGTATTTCTCTTGCACCAGCACTAAATGACTAAGACAAGCATCATTGCAACAGGCAAGCCTCAACTGTTGGACGAGTGGTGGCTGCACATGAGATGCATGGGCTGGAAATTGAACTGGGGTCTTCCTGCATGGACGACAAGAATTCTACCGTTGAACCACCACTGCCTCCTCCCAAGAATACAGTAAATCAGTTGCCATCTAGATGATCCTGACTCATGGTGACCGATGTGTGTCAGAGTAGACATGTGCTCCAGAGAGTTCTCAATGGCTGTGATCTTTCAAAAACAGATTGCTAGGCCTTTCTTCTGAGGTGCCTCTGGATGGACTCAAACTGCCAACCTTTTGGTTAGTGGTCAATGCTTACCCATTCGCACCACCCAGGGGCTCCTAAAGAATATAACTGTCAGTGTATTTTAGTGTCACTTCCTCTATTGTGCTAAGGATTGTGCCAGTATTACCCGCCATTGCTTTGGTACCATCAGTGCAAATGTCAACACAATTATTCCAGAATAAATCAAGATTCAAAGAAGTTATTCTACTACCTGAGTATTTCACTCGTGTTTGTCAAGTGGCAACATAAAAGATTTCCTCAAATGATAATCTGGCTCTGAAGCCTGATGAATGCAAGCAAATAGCAAGTCCAACCACGTTTGGGGCTGCTCCCATTTGTAAAGTGAGAGTACAGTTCTGCAGACGAAATGTTATCTTCATTTTCATGTTTGCAGTTAAATATTTGTATGGCGAGTTCCTGTGTTGTTGGAAGGTGGTGATGCTGTGATTTCTTTCGCTGACTTTATCCAGCGGTTGTTCAGCCATGTCAACTGCTCACGGCTTTATTAGTTTCTCAGCAATTGTATGGGCTTCTCCATTCTAAGTGATAGGGGGACTGTAAGAAGCTTCAGTGGCTTTTTCATTTCTACTTTGAAAAAGCTGTAACAAACCATTTTTGGCTTTTAGAGATCTGACCACGTCTACGTTGAAAATACCCCCGTTCTTTTTCTTTAAACTGTGAACGATTGGCCTCAAAACTATGCTGCAACTTCACTGACATCATAACACTCTTTGAAACTGTTCTGTCGTATAAGACACAATACAGTAAATACAAACATTTATGGAGCTGAGAAAATAGCTCGACATATTTTTATTTCTTATTTACAGTTTCATCTGGTTTCCTTGGGGTAAATTCCTCTCTTTCATCATTTTCAACATCTTTAGACATTGACGGCGCAGGTGTGGCTTGAGAGAGTGAGTTTTCTGGTCTCTCACTTTAAGCCAACAATCCATCTTTAAACATAAGAAAAATATATTAGAAATAAATTTTAATTTTGGAATAAAATATTGTTAGATTCAAAAATAGTAAATTTTGATAAAATTGAAAAATTTGGAAACACTATTGCAATGAAAGACAATAAAGTGCATGTCGTGTTTTCTTTCCCTTTAGGAAATTTCAAAATAATGATCTATTGGATGATGTCTTAGTTATCCAGTGCTGCTATAACAGAAATACCACAAGTGGCTGGCTTCAACAAACAGAAGTTTATTTTCTCACAGTCTAGGAGGCTAGAAGTCCATATTCAGGGCACCAGTTCCAGGGGAAGGCTTTCTCTCTCTGTTAGCTCTTGGGGAAGGCCCTTGTCATCAATCTTCCCCAGTCGAGGAGCTTCTCAGCACAGGCATCCTGGGTCCAAAGGATGAGCTATTCTCCTGACTCCTGTTTCTTGGTGGTAAGAGGTCCCCCTACCTCTCTGCTCACTTCTCTCTTTTAGATCTCAAAAGAGATTGGCTCAAGACACAACCCAGTCTTGTAGATTGAGTTCTGCCTCATTAGCATAACTGTTTCTAATCCCATCTCATCAACATCATAGAAGGCAGGATTTACAACACATGGGAAAATCACATCAGATGACAAAATGGTGGACAACCACACAATACTGGGAATCATGGCCCAGCCAAATTGAAACACATATTTTTGGGGGACAAAAGTCAATCCATGACAGATGATAACGAGGTTACAGAGATTGTAGCAGGTATAACTGGAGGTCAGTATTAAAGGCATAGTAGAAGTACTGAGACCCCATATATTTATATCCCTAAGCCTACAAACCCCCACGCATCTGTCAGTTTGTCATACTGTGGGAGCTTGTGTGTTGCTATGGTGGAAGCTATGCCACCGGTATTCAAATGCCAGCAGAGTCATCCATGGTGGACAGGTTTCAGCTGAGTTTCAAGACTAAGACAAACTAGGAAGAAGAACCCGGCAGTCTACTTGTGAAAAGCATTAGCCAGTGAAAACCTTATGAATAGCAGCGGAACATTGTCTGATATAGTGCTGGAAGACGAGCCCCTCAGGTTGGAAGGCACTCAAAAGACAACTGGGGAGGAGCTGCCTCCTCAACGTAGAATCGACCTTAATGATGTGGATGGAGTCAACCTTCCAGACCTTCATTTACTGATGTGGCACTACTCAAAATGAGAAGAAACAGCTGCAAACATTCATTAAAAATTGGAACGTGGAATGTATGAAGTATGAATCTAGGAAAACTGGAAATCGTCAAAAATGAAATGGAATGCATAAACACCAATATCCTAGGCATTAGTGAGCTGAAATGGACCGGTATTGGCCATTTTGAATTGGATAATCATATGGTCTACTATGCCAGGAATGACAACTTGAATGGCGTTGCATTCATCATCATAAAGAACATTTTAAGATTTATCCTGAAGAACAACACTGTCAGTGATAGGATAATATCCATATGCCTACTAGGAAGACCAGTTAATACGACTGTTATTCAGATTTATGCACCAACCACTAAGGCCAAAGATGAAGAAATTGAAAATTTTTACCAACTTCTGCAGTCTGACATTGATCGTATGTCATGGATTGAATTGTGTCCCCACAAAATATCTGTCAACTTCCCTAGGTCATGATTCCCAGTATTATATGATTGTCTACCATTTTGTCATCTGATGTGATTTCCCTATATGTTATCATTATGATGTAATAAGATGGATTAGTGGCAGTTATATTGATGACATCTACAAGCTCTGATAGTGTCTTAAGCCAATCTCTTTTGCAATATAAAAGAAAGTAGCGAGCGGAGAGACATGGGGACCTCATACCACCAAGAAAGCTGTGCCGGGAGCAGAGCGCGTCATTTGGACCTGAGGTTCCTGCTCTGAGATGCTCCCAGAACAAGGGAAGACTGATGACAAGGACTTTCCTCCAGAGCCAGCAGAGAAAGTCTTCCCCTGGAGCTGATGCCCTGAATTTGGACTTGTAGCCTACTAGACTGTCAGAGAATAAGTTTTTCTTTGTTAAAGACATCTCCTTGTGGTATTTCTGTTATAGCAGCACAAGATGACTAAGACATGGAACACACAATCAGGATGCATTGATAATTACTGGTGATTGGAATGCAAAAGTTGGAAACAAAGAAGAATGATCCGTAATTGGAAAATATGGCTTTGGTGATAGAAATGATGCCAGAGATTGCATGATAGAATTTTGCAAGACCAACAACTTCTTCATTGCAAATACCGTTTTTCACCAACATAAACGGTGACTATACACATGAACCTAGCAAGATGGAATACAGAGGAAGCAAACCGACTATTTCTGTGGAAAGAGAAGATGGAAAAGCTTAATATCACCAGTCAGAACAAGGCCAGAGGCCGACTGCAGAACAGACCATTAATTGCTCATATGCAAGTTCAAGTTGAAACTGAAGAAAATTAGAACAAGTCCACAAGAGTCAAACTACGACCTTGAGTATATCCCACCGGAGTTTAGAGACCATCTCAAGGATAGAATTGCCATGTTGAACACTAATGACTGAAGACCAGACCAGGACATCATACCTGAAGAAAGCAAGAGGTCATTAAAAAGACAGGAAAGAAAGAACAGACCAAAATGGATGTCAAATGAGATTCTGAAACTTGCTCTTGAACGTCGAGTACCTAAAGTGAAAGGAAGAAGTGATGAAGTCAAAGAGCTGAACAGAAGATTTCAAAGGGTTGGTCAAGAAGAAAAAGTAAAGTATTATAATGACATGTGCAAAGACCTGGAGATAGAAAACCAACAGAGAAGAACACATTTGGCATTTCTCAAGCTGAAAGAACTGAAGAAAAAACTCAAGTCTAGAGTTGCAATATTGAAGGATTCTACGGGGAAAATATTAAATGACGCAGGAAGCATCAAAAGAAGATGGAAGGAATACACAGAGTCACTATACCAAAAAGTATTGGTGGACAGTCAACCATTTCAGGAGGTAACGTATGATCAGGAACCAATGGTACCAAAGAAGTCCAAGCTCCACTGAAGGCATTGTTGAAAAACAAGGCTCTAGGAATTGACGCAATACCAATGGAGACGTTTCAACAAACGAATGCAACTCTGGAAGTTCTCACTCGTCTGTGCCAAGAAATTTGGAATAGCTACCTGGCCAACTGACTGGAAGAGATACATATTTATGCCTATTCCCAGAAAGGTGATCCAAACGAATGTGGAAATTATGGAACAATATCATTAATATCACACAGAAGTAAAATTTTGCTGAAGACCATTCAAAAGCCACTGAAGCAGTGTATCAACAGGGAACTGCCAGAAATTCAAGCCAGATTCCGAAGAGGACAGGGAACCAGATCTTGGCTGAAAGCAGAGAATACTGGAAAGATGTTTACCTGTGTTTTATTGACTATGCAAAGGCATTCAACGGTGTGGATCATAACAAATTATGGATAACATTGCAAAGAATGGGAATTCCAGAACACTTAATTGTGCTCATGAGGAATCTGTACGTAGATCAAGAGGCAGTCCTTCAAACAGAACAAGGGGATACCACGTAGTTTAAAGTCAGGAAAGGTGTGCATCAGGGTTGTATCCTTTCACCATACTTATACAATCTATATGCTGAGCAAATAATCTGAGAAGCTGGACTCTATGAAGAAGAACAGGGCTTCAGGATTGGAGGAAGACTCATTAACAAGCTGTGTTATTCAGATAACACCACCTTACTTGCCGAAAGTGAAGAGGACTTGAAGCACTTACTGATGAAGATCAAAGACTCCAGCCTTCATTATGGATTACTTCATAAAGAACTTCAACATAAAGAAAACAAAAATCCTCACAACTGGACCAATAAGCAGCATCATGACAGAAGGAGAAAAAATTGAAGTTGTCAAGTATTTCATTTTCCTTGAATCCACACTTGATGCTCATGGAAGCAGCAGTCAAGAAATCAAAAGACGCTTTGCCTTGGGCAGGTCTGATGCAAAAGTCTTCTTTAAAGTGTTGAAATGCAAAGATGTCACTCACATACTTTGGACATGTTATCAGGAGGGATCAGTCCCTGGAGAAGGACATCATGCTTGGTAAAGTGGAGGGTCGGTGAAAAAGAGGAAGACCCTCAATGAGATAGATTGACACAGTGGCTGCAACAATGGGCTTAAGCCTGACAAGATTTTGAGGATGGCTCAGGACCAGGCAATGTTTTGTTCTGTTGTACACTATGAGTCAGAACTGACTTGATGGCACCTAACAACAACAAGCCTACAACGCCCGTGGAAGCAGCATTCAATGAATCAAAAGACACATCGCACTGGGCAAATCTACTGCAAAAGATCTCTTTAAAGTGTTGAAATGCAAAGATGTCACCTTGAAAACGAAGGTGCGCCTGACCCAAGCCACGGTGTTTTCAGTCACCTCATATGCATGTGAAAGCTGGACGTTGAATAAGAAGAGGGAAGAAGAATTGACGCCTTTGAATTGTGGTGTTGGCAAAGAATATTGAATATACCATGGACTGCCAAAAGAACAAATTGCCTTGGAAGAAGTACAACCAGAATGCTCCTTGGAAGCAAGAATGGTGAGACTATATCTCACATACTTTGGACATGTTATCAGGAGGGACCAGTTCCTGGAGAAGGACATCATGCTTGGTAAAGTAGAGGGTCAGAGAAAAAGAGGAAGACCCTCAGTGAGATGGATTGATACAGTGGCTTCAACAATGGGCTCAAGCATTATCGTGAGGATGGCGCAGGACCGGGCAGTGTTTAGTTCTGTTGTACCTAGTGTTGCTGTGAGTTGGAATCCACTCAACGGCACCTAACAACAACAAGCCTACTATGTTAGAAAATTCTAGAATTTAGAGGTACATTCCATGAGCTGTCAGACCAATGACATCATCACACAGCACAGAGCTGGAAAACTCCACTGTACACTCATGAGAGAATGAGAGTGGAAAGGCAAACAACATCTTAGCGTTCATTTAAACATAGTCTCATAAGGGTCTCAGGGGCTGCCAGAGATCCTGGAGTATATGCCCTGAGAACAGATTATTTAGACAATATTTATTCACTATCTATCATGGATAAGTGTGTAGTGGTGTTTCCCTGGTAGAATTTTTGCCTTCCATGCAGGAGACCTGGTTTGATTCCTGGCCAATATACCTCATGCGCAGGCATCATCTGTCGGTCAGTGGAGGCTTGCATGTTGCTATGATGCTGAACAGGTTTCAGTGGTGCTTCCAGACTAAGACAGGCTAGGAAGAAAGCCCTGGCAATCTACTTCCAAAAATAGACAATGAAAAGCCTATGGATCACAGTGGCCCTATTCATTTCATTGTGCATGAGGTTGCCATGAGTTGGGGGTGACTCTGTGGCAGCTAACAACAACAACAACATCATGGATAACAAGAAAATTAGAAGATTCAACGTTACCTCCTTTCTCCTGCTTTATCTTCTCCCTTTGAGATCTTTCTTCTTGTTTTTAGTTGCCATTGAGTTGGCCCCAACTCATGGTGTCCCCATGAATAACCAAATAAAATGTTACCCGGTGCTGTGTCATCTTCATGATTGTTGGTGTGCTTGAATCGGTTGTTGTGACCACTGTGTATTTTCAGTGCCTTCCAACCTAGATGGCTCATCTTCCAGCACTATTTTGGGCAATATTCTGTTGTGATACATAGCGTTTCCATTGGCTAATTTTCTGAAGTAGATCACAAGGACTTTCTTCCTAGTCTTTCTTAGTCTGGAAGTTCTGCTGACACCTGCCATGGATGACCCTGCTGGTATTTGAAATACCAGTGGCATAGCTTCCAGCATCACAGCAACATGCCAGCCACCACAGTACGATAGAGAGGTGGTGGTATCTGTCTCAGTGTGCTCTTTTAAATATACTGATGCCTCTACTCTTTTATTTACCTGCTTTAAATTATCTTTTGAATCTTGGCTATAAAAAATAAAGGAGTCAGTGTATTTACATAACCTTCTACCTCCTCCATCCCTTTTCCTCTCAGCTATTGGTCTACGTTGTCAGGGGCTTAACATCCACATTTTGTTTTGTAACCTAATCCCTGGATTTGTTTTGAACTTATTCGTATGGTTAAATAGATTCAGTTCTCAAAGTCTGCCCATTTGCAGCTTTTACTTGACTTATCTCTTGGTTTGCTTAAATTCATTCTTTAATAGAATCCTCAAGAACTCAAGGGAAACATATTCCATGAATTTTTCATGTTCAAAAAAGTTTCTTTTTTTCCTTTATATTGGAACAACATTTGGCTAACTATATATTTTCCAAGTCACATTTTCTTTTATATTCTTCCACAGTCTTGCTCTGAATATTGCTTGGGAGAAGTCTGAGCCAGTCTGATTATTTTTCTCCTTATAGATAGCTTGATAGTATTACCTGGAAAGAATTCTCTATTTCTCTCTGATGTCCAGTAGGTGTCAACTCCAACTCATGGCTACTCTGTGTGTGTCAGAGTAGAACTGCGCTCCATAGGGTTTTCAATGGCTGGTTTTCGGGAGCAGATTGCTAGGCCTTTCTTCTGAGTGCCTCTGGGTGGATTCAAACCTCTGATCTTTTGGTTAATATCCGAGTGAGTTAACTGTTTGCATCACCCAGGGACTCCCCTAGTAACTTTACAAAACCCATTGCCATTGAGTTGATTCTGACTCATAGCAACCCTATAGGACAGAGTAGAACTGTCCCATAGAGTTTCTAAGGAGAGGCTGGTGGATTTGAACTACTCACCTTTTGGTTAGCAGCTGAGCTCTTAACCACTGCTTCACCAGGGCTCCCCAGTAACATTAGAAGGGCACAATTCAATGTTGATTACTTTAAATCAGTTTTTCTGAGATATGAATGTACCCTGTAAATAATATGTTCAACTTTTATTTCTGGGAAGCTTTCTTGAACAATATCTTTAAATATTTTTTCAGGGTTTCATAACTTCAATACTCTTTTTTGGACAGAGTAAGTATGCACCCTTTGGATTGCCTTTTCCCTTATCTATTATTTTCTCTCTAATCCTTTTAGATTATTACCATTTCATTTTGCTCACTTTTCTCAGTCTATAAGGAGCCCCGGTTGTGCGGTGGTTAAAGTGATTGACTGCTAACCGAAAGGTCACAGTTTGAAATCAAGAGCAGCTCCACGGAAGAAAGATGTGGCAGTCTGCTTCTGTGGAGATTTACAGCCTTGGAATCCCTATGGGATCACTATGAGTTGGAATCGATTCAACGGCAGTGGACTTTTTTTTTGGTTTATGAGCTGAAATCAACTCTGTGGCAAGAGGTTTGGATTTTTTTTTCCCAGTCCTGTCTTCTATGTCCCTTATTGTGTTCTCAGCTGCATCTGTTCTCCTCTATACTTCTTCTAAGGAATTTAGCTTCTTTGATGATTTCGTTTTCTCCCTTTCTTTCTGAGCCCTTACCACCTATCATCTTGCTGTACCTTCCCAAAGCTCTTGCAATTCCTTATTAAACTCTTTGTTGCTCCATTATACTATTGGCTTCATGACAATCCATCTGTTCACAATTTCATCTCATCAATGGTAGCATTTCTCTGATGGGTATTCTCCATCTGTCATTTGTTTTGCTCTGCTCAATTTTTCCATTCTTCTTACGGCATCATTTTATGCATCCTGCGATGGTTCCTTTTTGATTCTCCATGTCTAAGTGAGATGCGTTCATCTAAATCAGCTATGGCAGGATATTCATGTAGGAAGGGACACGGGCTCTGTTCTAAGCTAGGAGGAGTTCTGTGGCACACAGTTGTGTTTGTGTGAGCAAGTTCTTTTGACCTTTACTGTTCCTCATGGAACTGAGACAATGCATTGTGGGGCTACTCACACCGTGTTGACCTGCCTCACACACCTACTGCTTCCTGCAAACATGGCTTACCTATGTGAGTCCTCCTTCAGCTTTTCATTATCTATTTCTTTTTGGAACCAAATCAAGTCCAGAGAAGCTCCAGAACCATAGTTACACTTTGTTCTGGTTATTCTAAGCAAGTAATTGTGGATTTGCACTTCAAAGTGAGCCATTAATTGTGGAGGAGACCCTTTGCCAGCCTCAGCTCTGCAGTTAGCGGTGTCTGCTGTCTGCTTCTTCTTGCCCTCTGGTTTGTCCATCCTGTTTTTGGCAGCTCGTTCCTCTTTGGGAGTTTATGTTGTCTCCCAGGGTCATCAAAGATGGAGCTTGGTGTCCTCTTTATTATTCTCCTGTTGTGCTTGCATTATTTGCAAAAGGAGAAGGTGGAAACACTAACTTTACTCTTGGAATTAAAAGCAGAATTCACCTCAGATATCTTCATACTGTACTATTGGATGTAATCATAACCTGTATCTTTACTGTGAAATATACCCTGTGCCATATAAAATAACCCTCTTTGCCCCACTTAGTGTTTTCCCCCCTTGACCTCTAATTTGTCTTAAATAAACATTGCCACTCCTGGCTTTCTTTTTGTTTCCAGTTACTTGATAGATCTTTATTTTTTATTATTTATTTATTTTTTTGCTTGGCAAATGTTTTCCTCTCTTCTTGGTTATGTGGTTTGCTGGGAACTGGCAGGGGTGGGCAGGCATGATACAACTTAAGCTCTTCAATAGTTATGCAAACTCGGCTTTGTGCTCAGAGCACTTTTCTTTTTATTGTGGTAATTAAATGAAGTTTACATTTCAAGTTAGTCTCCCATACAAAAATTTTTTTGGGGGGACATTGTTATGAGACCCTAATTGCTCACCCCGTTCTGTGACAGCAGCCTCCTCCTTTCAGCCCCTGATTCCCCATGACCATTCAACAAGCTCCTAACTCTCTGTGCCTTCCCATCTCACCTCTGGACAGAAGCTGCCCCTTTGGCCTCTTGTATCTACTTGATGAAGAGGCACACTCTTCACAAGTATCACTTTATGTCCCACAGTCCAGTCCAATCCCTGTCTGAAGAGTTGGCCTCCGAAATTATTTTAGTTCTGGGCTGATGGAGAGTCCAGGGGCCATGCCTTCTGGAGTGCCTCCAGTCTCAGTCTGACCATTAAGTCTGGTCTTCTTACTAGAATTTGAGTTCTGCACCCCATCCTTCTACTGCTCCATCAGGGACCCTCTGTTGTGTTCCCTGTCAGGATGTTTATTGGTGGTAGCCGGGCACCCTCTAGTTCTTCTGGTCTCAGGCTGATGAAGTCTGTGGTGTATGTGGCCCCTTCTGTCTCTTGGGCTAATATTTTCCTTGTGTCTTTGGTGTTCTTCGTTCTCCGTTACTCCAGGTGGTTGGGACCAATTGATGCATCTTAGATGGCTGCTTGCAAACTTTTAAGACGGCAGACGCCACTCACCAAAGTAGGATGCAGAACATTTTCTTAATAAGCTTTGTTATGCCAATTGACCTAGACGTCCCCTGAAAGCATGGTCCCCAGACCCCCCCCCCCCAATCCCTGCTACTCTGTCTCTCAAAGTATTTGATTGTATTGAGGAAACTTCTCAGCTTTGGTTTAGTCCAGTTGTGCTGACTTAAGATCATTCTTATCTACTATCTACTTAGTGAATAACCCTCACCCTCCCTCCCCACCCCCATAACCATCAAAGAATGTTTTCTTCTGTGTTTAAACCTTTTTTTGAGTTCTTATAATAGTGGTCTTATACAGTATTTGCCCTTCTGTGACTGACTAAATTCACTCAGCACAATAAGTTCCAGCTTCCCCCATGTTATACGATGCTTCACAGCTTCATCGTTGTTCTTTACCATTGCGTAATATTCCATTGTGTGGATATACCATAATTTGTTTATCCATTTGTCTGTTGATGAGCACCTAGGTTGCTTCCATCTTTTTGCTATTGTGAACAGTGCTGCAATGAACATGGGTGTGCATATATCTATTCGTGTGATGGCTCTTGTTTCTCTAGGATGTATTCCAAGGAGCGGTATAGCTGGATCATATGGTACTTCTATTTCTAGCTTTTTAAGGAAGTGCCAAATTGATTTCCAAAGTGGTTGTACCATTTAACATTCCCACCAACAGTGTAGAAGTGTTCCAGTCTCTCCACAGCCTCTCCAGCATTTATTATTTTGTGTTTTTTGGATTAATGCTAGCCTTGTTGGTGTGAGATGATATCTCATTGTAGTTTTGATCTGCATTTCTCTAATGGCTAATGATCGTGAGCATTTCTTCATGTGTCTGTTAGCCGCCTGAATATCTTGTTTGGCGAAGTACCTGTTCATATCCTTTGCCCATTTTTTAATTGGGTTATTTGTCATTTTGTTGTTGAGGTTTTGCAGTATCTTGTAGATTTTAGAGATTAGATGCTGATTGGATTTGTCGTAGTCAAAAATTTTTTCCCAATCTGTAGGTTGTCTTTTAACTCTTTTGGTGAAGTCTTTTGATGAGCATAAGTGTTTGATTTTTAGGAGCTCCCATTTCTCTAGTCTCTCTTCTGGTGCTTGGGCATTGTTACTTATGGTTTGTGTTGTGTTTATGCCATGTATTAGGGCTCCTAGAGTTGTCCCTATTCTTTCTTCCATGATCTTTATCGTTTTTGATTTTATATTTAAGTCTTTGATTCATTTTGAGTTAGTTTTTGTACATGGTTTGAGGTATGGGTCTTGTTTCAGTTTTTTGCATATAGATATCCAGTTATGCCAGCACCATTTGTTAAAGAGACTGTCTTTTCCCTAATTATGGACTTTGGTCCTTTGTCAAATATTAGCTGCTCATAGGTGGATGAGCTAATATCTAGATTCTCAACTCTGTTCCATTGATCTATGTATCTGTTGTTGTACCAGTACCAGGCTGTTTTGACTACCATGGCAGTATAATAGGTCCTAAAATCAGGTAGTGTAAGGCCTCCCGCTTTGTTCTTCTTCTTGAGTAATGCTTTATTTATTCGGGGCCTCTTCCCTTTCCATATGAAGTTGGTGATTAGCGTCTCCATCTCATTAAAAAATGTCGGTGGAATTTGGATTGGGATTGCATTGTATCTGTAGAGTGCTTTGGGTAGAACTGACATTTTCACTATGTTGAGTCTACCTATCCATGAGCAAGGTATATCTTTCCACTTATGCAGGTGTCTTTTAGTTTCTTGCAGTAGTGTCTTGTAGTTTTCTTTGTATAGATCTTTTATGTCTCTGGTTATACTTATTCCTAAGTATTTTATTTTCTTGGGGGCTGTTGTAAATGGTATTGATTTGGTGATTTCCTCTTCAAGGTTCTCTTTGTTGATGTAAAGGAATCCAATTGATTTTTGTATGTTTATATTATATCCTGAAACTTTGCTGAATTCTATTAGTTCCAGTAGTTTTCTTGTGGATTCTCTGGCGTTTTTTGTGTATGAGATCATAGCGTCTGCAAATAGAGATACTTTGACCTCTTCCCTACATATTTGGATGTGCTTTATTTCTTTTTCTAGCCTAATTGCTCTGGCTAGGACCTCCAGCACAATGTTGAATAATAGTGGTAATAGAGGGCATCCTTTTCTGGTTCCTGTTCTCAAGGGGAATGCTTTCAAAGTCTCTCCATTTAGGATGATGTTGGCTGTTGGTTTTATATAAATGCCCTTAATTATATGGAGGAATTTCCCCTCTATTCCTATTTTATTGAGAGTTTTTATCATGAATGGGTGTTGGACTTTGTCGAATGCCTTTTCTGCATCGATTGATAAGATCATGTGGTTCTTGTCTTTTTTTTATTTATGTGATGGATTACATTGATTGTTTTTCTAATGTTGAACCATCCCTGCATACCTGGTATAAATCCTGCTTGGTCATGGTGAATTATTTTTTTGATACGTTGCTGAATTCTATTGGCTAAAATTTGTTGAGGATTTTTGCTTCAATTTTCATGAGGGATATCAGTCAGATCTCTATTTTTTAAATAGATATCTTAATCTTTACTTTAGATAGATCTTTTATTTTTCTTTTCTACTTTCTAATTTTTGTTTTAGGAGCCTATCTTACTGAGTAGCTTGTAGGCTAATGTCATTAAACCCCAATTTTGCTTTTTTTCTTTAGTGAATAAATTAAACCTATTTATGTCCTGACTTACATATTTATTTACGACACAAATGGATCTGTTTGATCTGCTATATGGTTGTTTTATGCTTTTGGGGTTTTGTGCTTATTTCTTTTGTTCTTTTCTTATAATTTGTGTGTGTGTAGTGTATACGAATATGGTCATTTGGCGCTTTCATTTTTAACCAGTGATTTGAAAGTAACAATCCTGTTTTTAGTTCTTTAAGAGTTTACCTTGATGTTGTTAGAAGTGTTCTTTGCCCCCTAGTCTGCAGGTCAAAGACAAGAATGCGTGTTTATCTTTTGTCTCTTCCCTTTTAAGAAAAATATTGAATCTACTTTCTCTTTTCAGGGATCCCCTCTGCCAGGGCCAGTGGAAATGTCAGGGGTGGTGTACACATGAGGTATGACCAAGAGCCACATGTCCCTTTTTCAGGGAGGCAGAGGGTTGTGGGGTGCAGGGGCTCTGAGCCCCCAGTGCTCTGGCTCCACAGCCTGATCCAGCCTCTGAATTGTCCTCCCCCAGCCTTGGGGTTCAGCTCCAGCCCTGGCCCAGAGCAGCCCCGAGGGGGTTCTTGGACAGTCATGCTGCTGTTGTGTCCCAAGAGCGGCTGATGTCAGCATGTGAGCCCGAGTTCTGGGTTGCTGCTCTTGCCTGTAGCAACCACGCAGTTTGAATGGAAATGCACACTGAGTAATTGAAGGCTGTTTTTCTCACTGCTAAAGCAAGAGAAATCCCACGTAGGCTGTCATTTATATGCAGGCCGCTCAGGTCCTGGAAGGGAGATCATGTTCTGAGAGGTAAACAGTCTGCGGCAGGAGGGAAGCGGCCATGTGCTGGGCCCCGCCACTGCCGAATGGTGGGCTGACTTCTTCCCACACATAGTGCCATGCCATTCCAACAACAGCCCCGGGAGGTGGGGGTGACAAGCCTCATTTCATAGGTGCGGGGGCAGGCGAAGAGAAGGAACTCAACCCAAGTCAGCAGAATTAGATGCAGGATGCAATTCCAGTCCCCAAGGTGGTGACTCCAAGGTCCACGCTTGTCTTAGGCGTCTCTAGAGAAAGAGACCCAGTGATAGACAGACAGAGCTTTTTCTTTTCTACTTTCTGATTTTTGTTTTAAGGGCCTATCTTAGTGAGTAGCTTGTAGGCAAATATTGTTAATTTTGCTTTTTTTCCTTTAGTAAATAAATTAAACCCATTTATGTACTTATAGATTTATTTATGACACAAATGGATCTGTTTGATCTACTATATGCTTGTTTTATGCTTTTTGGGTTTTGTGCGTATTTCTTTTGTTCTTTTCGTATAATTTGTGTGTGTGTGTGTGTGTAACAGATGATGGATGGATGGATGGATGGATAGATAGATGATAGACAGACAGACAGAGAGATAGATAGAGATTGTTTTACTTTAAGGGATTAGCTCATGGGATTGTGATGGGCTGGCAATTCCAAAATCCACAGGTCAGATGTAATGGTGAAGCTAGACTGCCCTAAATGAACATTACTGATGAGCTGTGTGTCATCATTCTCCTCTGAGTGACACTTCACCCAGGCGACGCCATTATGTCAGGGATGAGCTGAGATGGAGCGGCCCTTTTCATCCTGAGGGTGCGTTGGGAAGGCACCGAGTTCATTAAGGCTGTTTTAGGTCAATTACACCAATTGGACAAATGACCCCAATAAGTCTGCAGTGCTGCAGCCACTTGACAGCAGAGACGTGCAACGAGGATCCAGAGCAGGGGAGTCTCTCAATTCCAGCACAGGAGGGTCCTTTTCAGAGCACCTGTTGTGACCGGTTCATCTGATGGATGAAACAGCAGCAATATCGATGATGATGATGACGCAGTGGTGATTGTACTAGTTCCGCCCTAGTGCTGCTGTAACTAACTACCACAAGTCGGGAGGTTAGAACAACAGAAACTTGGTCTCGAAGCTCTGGAGGCCGGAAGTCTGAAATCAAGGTGTCGGCACGGTTAGCTCCCTCTGGAGGCTCTGAGGGAGAATCTGCCCCATGCCTCTCCCCCAGCTTCTGGTGTTGCTATCAATCCTCGGCATCCCTTGCTCGGTAGCTGTATTGCTCCGCTCTCAGCCTCTGTGGCCACATGGAGTCTCCCTCTGTGTCTCTCTGAATCCCCTTTTCTTAGCTTGATTAAGGAGCCCTGGGGTCGCAGCGGTTAAGAGCTCCGCTGCTAACCCAAAGGTCAGCAATTCAAATCCACCCGCTGCTCCTTGGAAACCCTACGGGGCAGTTCTACACCGCCCTATAGGGTCGCTATGAGTTGGAAATGACTCCAGGGCAACTGTCGTTTTTGTTGTTTTTTTTTAAACTTGATTACATCAGCAGATGTAATCAAGTTAAGATGATGTCACACTGCATGAGAGGGGGCCCTAATCCAACGACTGGTGTCTTCATAAGAAGAGGGAAGTGTGGACAGCCCCAGACAGAATATGCTCGCTGCCTTAACAACGGACACCCGGGTGTTCACCGCGTCCGCATGCCCCGTTTCCTTGCCCTGGACCGTCCTCCTCTGCCTTCCCACCCCTCACTCGCTCTGCATAATATGACTCAAAAGTCCTGTGGGCAGCATTTCTTTCTCCTCCGCAGCAGGAGGCCACTCTTCCCCTCGGGGGGGTCACTAGAGCCCTGGCCATGGTGGGGGCGTCCCCTGCATACCCATCCGTCTCCCGGGGAGGGCGGGGCCCATCTGAGCTTACCTGGATCCCAGCACAGAGCCGGGTGTGGCCACGCACTGGGCTTTTGTTGAATGACTTAAGGATGACTCAGAGATGCACGTGCTCAGCACCTTGGCTGGGGTCATTGGCAAAGGAGGCTGGGGAATGTCCCCTGAAACTTTCTGTTCCTCTGGGGGTCCCCGCCCCGCCAGGCATCTCAAAGCCGAGGACTAGAAGGGCCAGTCCCCGCCTCCCTCCTCAGAGCACTTGCGCAAGGGTCTTGGCCCCCATCCCCCACCCTGACTCTGAGCTTCCGCCCCCTCTACTGGCTCCTCCGCTCACTCGTCCAAACAGCTGGTGCTATTTGTTCTGGGTGATTTCCCTTATTTATTGCCACATTTTCAGGGGGCACATAAACTCTTGTCTTCTAACATTTTACTGCAGCCTCTTTAAATTGAAACAATTGATCAGCCCTTTGCTTTTCTCCCTTTTGTTCCAGTCCCTCCTCCCCAGCTGCCCCCACTTCTCTTTCAAGGAGCAATTAAATTTAAGTCCATTTGCTCTAAAGAAAGAGTGAAGCGCAGCCCCAGGCCTGGGGGCGCCGCTGAGTAAGGGAGCATCGCTGGCCACTTGGGGTGGACAGGAGGGGTGGACAGGAGGGCAGCTGCCCCCGGCTCCCTCGGGCTGTGCCAGGGCGGCAGAGCCCAGCCAGGGCAAACCTGACCAAGGTGGCCGGGCCCTCCACAGGCCGCAGAGTGTGTGATGGGTCTCACTGGAATAACAATTGCACAGTGCAGTCAAAGCGGGGCTTTGGGTCAGGCCGAGATGAGCAGATCGTGCACCGGCGTTTAGAGGTGGCCTTAAAGACATTGTCCACTGTGAGTCTCAGGGTCCCGTGTGGAAGTTTCCCTCAGTATCTGAGTTCCAGGTAAGGCACCCACAGAGGATGTGGCTGTCATCACTGTAAGGATGGTGACAATCGTGCACCAGCTCTTCTTCCCCTTTTTGTTTTGGCTACAAGGAAGCTCAGGGCCAAAGAGTCAGTTGAAGTTTAAGAACTGCATGCAAGCCCAGAATCACACTGACCCGCTTGGTAAGGTCAGGTCACCTGTTACACACTCTCAAGTCATCCTGCCCCCTTCTCCCTCTTGCATACTCCAAGCACAGGGGTCGCCGATGAATTGGATGGTTAATCGATCATTTGCCTGAAGGCCGTGCGTTTCACAAGGGCAGGGGCTGTGTGTCTGCTTCCTGCTGTGCCCCAGTGCCTAGTGCAGAGCCAAGCACTTGGCAATGCTCAGGAAGCAGTGCTGGCATGTGGTGCTGATTCCTCACGTACATCTGTTTTCCCCATCAATGTATGCTCACGAGCCATGCCGAGCGCTTTGTGCAATGAGCTGGTGTTATGGATGGAATACTGCATCCCCCATAAACACATGTTGAGGTCCTAACCCCTGGACCTGGAGATATAACCCTGTTGTAAGTATGTTAATGAGGTCATACCAGAGTAGGGTGGGTCCTAAACCTCATCCCTTCTGAGTGGGGTCTTAGAAGCAGAGTAGATACCAACACACACGGGTGGAGGAGATCATGTGGAGACAGAGGGAGACTCATCGATAAGCCCAGAAGGCTGAGGAATATCTGGGGCTGCTGATGAGGACGAGGGGGACCCTCCCCTAGGGCGGGTGTCCTACTTTGTACTCCCAGCCTCCAAAACCATGAGACAACACGTCTGTTCTTCAAAGCTACCCACATGTGGTGTTTTGTGAAGGCAGCCCTGGAAATCTAGCACAGCTGGGTATCAAATTAATAACAGAAGGTCAGACCAACGAGAAGGCTGGTAACGTGGAGTCAGGTAACAAGGCCGTCGGTGAGTGAGCAAGAGCGTTGACTGTCCACCTGAGCTTCCCGGCCGATGAGTGTCTGGGGAGGACTCAGCGAGCCAAGGGCTCAACCAATGGATGGACAAATGCAGGGGCTTAAGGTACATGGGTGCCAGGAAGTCAGAGGGCTGGAGGACGTGCCTGCCTGGGGAGTGGGGCTTGCTTGAGGCATCGCCAGAAACTCCTCCACGGACAAGTTCTGCTCTGAGAGATGCTGTGTCTGCAGCACAAACTCAGGACATCAGTCAGAGCCACTGTGGGGGAGGTGGGGGAGGGCCAGGAGAGGGGCAGGGTAAAGGGATGACCACAGGAGGGGGAAGCAGGCTGGGGGAAGGACCACGGTAGGAGCAGGGTGGGGGAGGATGGTGGGAGGAGGAGCAGGGAGGGGGAGGAGGAACAGTGTGGTGGGAGGAGGAGCAGGGTGGGGGAGGAGGAGCAGGTGGTAGGAGGAGGAGCAGGTGGGGGGAGGAGGAGCAGGGTGGGGGGAGGAGGAGCAGGGTGGGGGGAGGAGGAGCAGGGTGGGGGAGGAGGAACGGGGGAGGAGGAACAGTGTGGGGGAGGAGAAACAGGCTGGAGGAGGAGGAGCAGGGTGATGGGAGGGCGTGGGAGAGGGAGCAGGGCAGGGGCCGACCATGGGCTCAGGTTGGATCTGCTAAGGGTGGGACGTCTGTCAGATGTACGAGGGCAGGGTGTCCCCTCATCTCACCTGCCTGAAGCCACAGTGACTAGTGAATGCTGGGTCACTGGCATGTGTAGAACAGGCAGGGTGGCTTAAAGTCCTGTCTGAAGACCCTCAGAGCTGTTGATGCTATAAGCTGGTGCAGCCCCGTCACTTCCATGGCCGAGAAGGCAGGATGTGCCGGGGAAGGTG
Organism: Dugong dugon; assembly: GCA_030035585.1. Taxonomy (NCBI): domain Eukaryota; kingdom Metazoa; phylum Chordata; class Mammalia; order Sirenia; family Dugongidae; genus Dugong; species Dugong dugon. The sequence continues at coordinate 4,484,798 of CM057465.1, read as the reverse complement.
TCAGGTCTAACACAAGGACTGAAGCTGGAGGGGGCACAGAACCCAGCCCCAGAGTCCCAGCGGGTGGTGACCCACCTGGGGTGCTGGCTGTGAGCCCTTCTACTGCCCGGCAGGTGCCCCTCCCTCTACCCATGTGGGCGATGCAGCACCTAGCTCAGGCTCTTCTTAAGGAAATCTGGAGGAAGGAGAAATTGACTCTGATGCACAGGAATTTAAATCAGACTCATACAAGCCCCATGATATTTACTTTGTCCTTTGCAGAACAGAGGACAGGAGGAAATTCTTAAATACAGACCGTTGAGCAGAATCCGCCTTTGTGCCTGACCCACATGGACAAAGATCTATAGCCCACTTCTCACTGCCAACTCCCAGTGCCTGGCGAGTCCTCCCAGACACTAGCCCACCGCTGCGGACAGTCCCTCCAGTGCTGGAGTTGCGGCTTCACTTCTGGTCAGTGCCTCTGACAGCCCCAGGGGCCTAGCATAGGGCACAGAAGTCAGGGAAGCAGCCCATTTTACAGATGAGGAACCTGAGGTTCAGAGAGGTTCAGTAGCTTACACAGGAGCATGAATCTCAAATGTGTGCAGTCCAGCTAAGACATGAGGTGTGGTCTTGTTTTATGCCCACTCCCCTGCTGGTTCCCCCTGTTTTTGTGTGACTATAAGAGCCCTACTTAGCGGTAACTGCCCTAGTTACTCCCCTGGTGCCCAGGATGGCTCTTGAGACATACCTGCAAAACACCATGTCTGCCTCCGGCTGTGTGTCAAACCACCCTCGCTGAAGGGCTTCAGGAAATACAGATGGGTCCTGGATGGATTTCTTTTTTTTGATTTTTTTCCCATACAAAAATTTTATACATACATTGTTATGTGACTCTAATTGCTTTCCTCATACTGTGACAGCACACTCCTTTCCACCCCGATTCCCCATGTCCATTCAACCAGCTCCTAACCTTCTCTGTCTTCCCATCTCACCTCTGGACGGAAGTTGCTCGTTTAGTCTCTTGTATCTACTTGAGCTAAGAGGCACACTCCTCACGAGTATCACTTTATGTCCCACAGTCCAGTCCAATCCCCATCTGAAGAGTTGGCCTCAGGAATGGTTTTAATGCTGGACTGACAGAGAGTCTGGGGGCCATGTTCTCTGGGGTTCATTTGATCTTAGTTGGACCATTAAGTCTGGTCTTTTCACTAGAATTTGAGTTCTGCACCCCACTTTTCTCCTGCTCCAGTAGGGACTCTCTGTTGTGTTCCCCATCAGGGCAGTCATTGGTGGTAGCCGGGCACCATCTTGTTCTTCTGGTCTCAGGCTGTTGCAGTCTCTGGTTTATGTGGCCCTCTCTGTCTCCTGGGCTAACACTTTCCTTGTGACTTTGGTGTTCTTCATTCCCCTTTACTCCAGGTGGGTTGGGACCAATTGATGCATCTTAGATGGCTGCTCACTAGCTTTTAAGACCCTAGATACCACTCACCAAAGTTGGATGCAGAATATTTTTTTAATAAACTTTGTTACACCAATTGACCTAGATGTTCCCTGAAAGCTTGGTCCCCAGACCTCTGCCCCTGCTACTCTGTCCCTCGAAGTGTTTGGTTGTGTTCAGGATACTTCTTAGCTTTGGTTTAGTCCACTTGTGCTGACTTCCCCTGTAGTGTGTGCTGTCCTTCCCTTCATGTAAGATAATTCTTGTCTACTATCTAGATAGTGAATAACCCTCTCCCTCCCTCCCCACCCTCGTAACCATCAAAGAATGTTTTCTTCTGTGTTTAAACCTTTTCTTGCGTTCTTATAATTGTGGTCTTATACAATATTTGTCCTTTTGTGACAGACCAAATTCACTCAGCATAATGCCTTCCAGATTAGGATATTGATGTTTATGCTTTCCATTTCATTTTTGACGCCTTCCAATTTTCCCAGATTCACACTTCATACATTCCACGTTTCAATTATTAATGGATGTTTGCAGCTGTTCTTCTCATTTTGAGTCTTGCAACATCAGCAAGTGAAGGTCCTGAAAGCTTGAATCCATCCATGTCGTTAAGATCGACTCTACTTTGAGGAGGCAGCTCTTCCCCAGTAGTCTTTTGAGTGCCTTCCAACTTGGGAGGCTCATCTTCCTGTACTATATCAAACGATTTTCTGCTGCTATTCATAAGGTTTTCACTGGCTAAATCTTTTCAGAAGTAGACTGCAGGGTCCTTCTTCCTTGTCTGTCTTAGTCTGGAAGCTCAGCTGAAACCTGTCCACTATGGGTGGCCCTGCTGGTATTTGAATACTGGTGGCATAGCTTCCAGCATCACAGCAACACACAAGCCCCCACAGTATGACAAACTGACAGACATGTGGGCATAATTTTAGTGTATACTGCCAAATAGTTTTCCAAAATTTGTTTAACCATTTTATACACCCCCACCAGCAGTGTATGAGAGTTCCACTGGCTCCACAACCTCATCAACACTTGCCACTGTCAGTCTGTTAATTTTAACCCTTTTGGTGAGTGTGAAGTGGTATCTCATTGTGGTTTTAATTTTCACTTCCTTGATGACTAATGGAAAGGAGCCCTGGTAGTGCAATGTTAAAGCGATTGACTGCTAACAAAAGGTCAGCAGTTCAAAACCACCAGTGGCTCCACGGGAGAAAGATGTGGCAGGCTGCTTATAGTGATTTACAGCCTTGGAAACCTATGGGGTTGCTATGAGTTGGAATTGATTTGACTGCAGTGGATTTGTTTTTTTTTTGGTTTTGTTGATAACTAATGAGCTTGACTTTACATGTGCTTACTAGATATTGGTGTATCTGCTTTTGTGAACTGCCTGCTCAAGTCTTTTGCCCATTTTTTATTTAGCTGTCTTTTTTATTATTGATTTGTAAAGTTCTATATATATGAAGTTCTTTATTTCAGATATGTGTATCATCAATAGTTTTTCTAAATCTGTGGCTTGCTTTTCATTTAATTGCATCTTTGATGAGCAAAGATTTTAAATTTTCATGGAGTTAAATTTATTTTTTCTTTTGTAATTACTCCTTTATGTCTTCTTTAGGAAATCTCTTCCTACCCACAAGACAGTGAAAATGTTTCCCCATGTTTTCTTGTAGAAAATTCATGGTTCCACCTTTTATCTTTAGGTCTATGATCCTCCTTGAATTAATATTTGTGTATGGTGTGAATTAGGGGCTGAGGTTTATGATTTTCCTACGAAGATATATAATGGTTCCAGTACTATTTGTTAGAAGGATTTTCCTTTCCCCACTGAATTGCCTTGGTGCCTCAATTTACTATGTATGTGTGGATCTATTTCTGGGCTCTATTTTATCCTATTGATCTATTTGTCTATCTTTTAACCAGTACTGCATGGTCTTAAATAACTGTAGCTTTATGGTAAATTTTGAAATTGGAGCATGTTCTCCAACTTTCTTCTTTTTTTTTTCAGTATTTTCTTGGATATTCTAGGTCCTTTGCATTTCCAGATTAATTTTAGCATCAGCATTTCAATTTCTAGAAAAATCCTGGCAGGAGTTTGATTGAGATTGAATATATAGACTGCATTTCCCAGTCTACGAATATGGTATACCCCTTCATGTATTAAAAATTAATTTCTCTCAGCAATGTTTTATAGCTCACAGTGCGGGAGTCTTGCACATCTTTTAAAATGTATCCCCTGGCATTTGATGTTTTTTGATGTTATTGCAAATGGGACTTAAATTTTTTATTTTCCAATTGTTCATTACTAGTATATGGAAATAAAATTAATTTTTGTACATTGTTGCTATTGTTATTGGGTGTCTTTGAGTAGATTCCCACTCATAGTGACTCCATGTGACGGAGTAGAGCTGCCCCATAGAGTTTTCTTGGCTATAATCTTTACACAAGCAGATCGCCAGGTCTTCCTTCCACAAATCAACTTTATATTCCACAATTTTGCTAAATTTTAATTTTAATAATATTTTTTTGTACATTTCCTAGGATTTTTCCATATACACAATTATGTCTGGCCATAAAGATTGTTTCACTTCTTCCTTTTCAGTATTTTGGTATTTTGTTTCTTTTCCTTACCTTTTTGCACTGGAGAGAACCTCCCCAATAATAACATCTTTGCCTTATTCCTAATCTTATAGTGAAAGTTTTCAGTATTTCACCATTAAGTATGATGTTAGGTGTAGGGTTTTATTTTTATTTTTTAAATTCTCTTTATTAGATTGAAGAAGTTTCCTTCCATTCCTAGTTTGCTGACAGTTTTTCAAAAAAAATTATGAATGGGTGTCATCGCTAAGGGGAAAATGTTGGATAAATTTTTCCAAAAAGACCCATGAGCATTAACGGAGTGTGAGGTGAGCAGATAGCATGCAGGAAACATTGCCCTGAGGGCCTCTGCCTTATCAGGCCTGAGAATTGGACAGTGAGCCTTGAGTTTCCAGCAAGATGGTGGACCTGAACCCAACCCTTCCTCAGTAAGTCTGAGACCCCTGAAGGGCTATTATGGTCCTAGATGAGAGTGAACCCTAGGCTCCTGGAGGAAGAAAAACAAACCCCTTCAAGAGGAATGCAACCCCAATTTAAGTCTTCAGAACGCCCACAGATTAAGATCAACAGAGTATGAGCTCACAGCAAAGATTTCACCAACACACTAGGAAACAAACTGCCATGAGCAAGAGTCAACAAATGTAACAAACAACAGATTTGGATCTGCAAGGATTTCATGTATTTGAATGATCAGATATGAATGCAAAGTAAATACAGTCGTCCCTCAGTATCTGCAGGGAATTGATTCCAAAATCTGCGATGCTCAAGTCTCTTATATAAAATGGCGTAGTATTTGCATAGAACCTACGCAATCTTCCTGTATACTTAAAATTATCTCTGGATTATTTATAATACCTAATACAATGTAAATTCTATGTGAATAGTTGTTATACTGTATTGTTTAGGGAATAATGACAAGACATGAGGCGAACAATGCTCAAACAGGAGTGCTGGAGAGAGACTGAGGTTCTGTGAAACGGCAGGAGGCTACAGCAGGGTGTGCCTACACATCACTACATGCTTGTGGATTCAGCCTAGTGCTGGCATGCAGCAAATGCAAGTTTGGCTTTTTGGAACTTTCTTTTTCTTCTTCCCAAATATTTTTGATCCATGGTTGGCTGAATCCATGAATGTGGAACCTGGGAGTATGGAGGGCCGACTGTACATACAAAACATTAAAGGAAATGAAAGTTGGAATTTGCCAGTGAGAGCAAGACTCTGATGGAGGGGGTTTGCATGACCAGGAGCAGGACTGAGGTCTAGGGTCCCCACAGTTTCCCCAGTAGGTGACTCTGGTCCTACCACCTACCACTAGGGGAGCCAACCTGGGAGGGGTCACAATCATTGAGTCCAAACACTCGATTTTACACGTCAGGAGACTGAGGCTCAAGAGGAGGAGGGACTCTCTCACCGCCCACCCCTCTCTGGAGGCTGAGGTGGGATGCAAACAGTGATCTCCTGGCCTCTTGTTCAAGTCCCTACGGGCCTGTGATGAGGGCTTAGGGACTTGAAGCGTCAGAGGATGGCTGTGCTTAGCTGAAGTATGGCACATGGAATGTGAACACAGAAATGAGATAAATGACCTCCAATGGGAAGTTCCAGCAGAAGCTTTCTGGAGGAGGGGATACTTGAGCAGGGTATGGAAGGATGAAGGCCATTTTCAGCTGAGGCAGAACAGCCACTGGGTACAGGCACCATGTTAAGCACTTTGCATGCACTGTTTTGCATGAGGGCAGCATAGCACAGTGGTTAGCAGCACAGCCCCTAGAGCCTGGCTGCCTGGGTTCAAGTCTTGTCTCTGTAACTTACCAGCTGGTGGCCCTGGACAAGTCACCATGCAGCTCTCCTGTTGCCTGCTCTAGCTCCACTTCCTGCCTGCATGTCAGGATCACCAGAAGTCAGCTCTGACGCTTCCAGGGGCTTTGGGGTCATACAAACTTGGGGCTGAGTCTGGCCCTACCACATGCTATTGGGTGACCTGGTTCACGTTACTTAGCCTCTCTGACTTAGTCGTTTCACTTACAGCCAACAGTGACGAATCACAGGGGTGTGGCTAGGAAGCCAGGCCAGGTTAGGAGAGGAGGTGTGGACAGCCTTTGGCCCTTCCTAGTCCCTCTTCTTAGACCCTCAGTGAGATGGACTGACACAGTGGCTGCAACAATGGGCTCAAGCATAACAATGATTGTGAGGATGACACAGGACCGGGAAGTGTTTCGTTCTGTTGTACACGGGGTCATTATGAGTCGGAAGTGACTCGATGGCATCTAGTAACAACAACAACAGATCCTGGAGATGGTAAAAATCTGTGTTCTGGGCCAGTCCTTTGGGTTCTCTGAAACTTAATTTTCTTGGAAGAGATGTAAGGAGCCCCAACCTAGCCCCAGGGAACTTCCTGTTCACAGGTTGGTCTTGATTACCTGGCCCCTGTCTGCTAGAGGCTCGGGAGTGGCTCAGCAGGGGCTCAGCAGGTTAATGGTCCTCGGTGACCCTTTAAGGAGACCCTTTATTTAGGGACCACAGTCTCCCGTCCTCCACAGGATAATGATGACAATAGCAGAGCCCTCCTGTATGTTGTTGTTGTTAGTTGCCCTTGAGTTGGCTCCGACTCATGGTGACCTTAGGTACAACAGAAAAAAATGTTGCCCGGTTCTGTGCCGTCTTCATGATGGTTGGTATGTTTGAGTCCATTGCTGTGGCTATTGTGTCAATCCATCTCATGGAGGGTTTCCCTTGTTTTTGCTCACCCTCTACCAGCTATGATGTCCTTCTCCAGCAACTGGAACTCTCACTGACCCCTTCTGACAATTCCACAAAGTGGAGGCTTAATCTCGGGGTAAGATTAATTTTAGGGAAATTCTGTAAACTGACCCCTGGAAGGGGAGGCAGGATTTGAACTCAATCTCCCTGGCTCCAGTGCTGTCTCGAATTCCATGATGCAACAGTCAGCCAGCAGCGCAAAGTCTGACAGAAGGGCAGTGCTGTGGAACAAGGGAGTTGTTAGAAATGCAGACTGCTGCAGAGTGTCAGGGAATTACTCTTCAGAGACGGAAACTTTTCTTCGCTTCCTGCTGCCTCCCAGGCCCATGGGTGCTGCAGGATCTGGCCCCACCCACATCTCCCCTAGACCTCCAGCTGACCCCCACTGGGTGAATCACTTCTTGCCACACTGTGTTTTGGTTTCAGTTACGAACAGCAAACCCAATGCAAACACACACCTCTTAAGTTTTGAGGGGCATAGAAGGGAGTGAGAAGGGCCCGCCATGTCCCGAAGAGCTAAAACTTCGCCCAGAGGACGACATCAACCTGTGACGGAGCGTGGGAACCTGGTTCTGCCACTTTTGTCAGTGATATTGTGTAATTCAGCCCTGGTGGCGCAGTGGTGAAGCACTCGGCTGCTAACCAAAAGGTTAGTGGTTCGAACCCACCAGCCACTCTTTGAGAGAAAGATGTGGCAGTCTGGTTCTGTAAAGATCACAGCCTTGGAAACCCTATGGGGCAGTGCTACTCTGTCCTATAGGGTTGCTATGAGTTGGACTCAACTGGACGGCAATGGCTTTATTGTGTAATCTTCGGAGGTCCTGGGGGCACAAATGGTTAAGTGCTTGAATACTAGCCAAATGGTTGTTGAATCCAACCCACCCGGAGGTGCCTTGGAAGATAAGCCTGGTGATCTGCTGATGAAAGGTCCCAGCCTTGAAAACTCTGTGCAGCAGTTCTACTCTGCACACATGGGGTTGTCATGAGTTGGGATTGATTTGATGGCAACTAACAACAACAATTGTGTAATCTCAAGGCACTTGTCTTCTCGCTGACAAATGGACATAATAATACTGTCTGAGTTAGCAGTACAGTCTCCAAAGCAGCCCACAGTAGGAGCTCCACAGATGGGGCTGTTGTTATTTCAGTGATACTAGTGGTTAAGGTTGTGTGTCAACTTGTCTGGACCATGATTCTCAGTAGTTTGGCAGTTAAATAATGATGTATTTTGACAGTTATGCAATGATGTAATTTGGAAGTTAAGTAATGATGTAGTCATCCTCCATGATGTGATCTGATGTGATCAGTCAAACAGTTGTAAGGGGCGTTTCCTCAGCGGTGTGGCCTGCATACAATATACATATGGATATTCTGGCAGAGCTTGATTGCTTGCTCTGGATCCTGCAACCAGCTCATCATCATCTGACCTCTGGTTCTTGGGACTTGGACCAGCAGCCTGACATCTGACCTGTTGATCTTGAGTTCATCAGCCTCTGCAGCCCATGAGCCAGTGTTCTGCCATCTGACCTGCTGATCTTGGGTTCATTAGCCCCTGCAGCTTTGTGAGTCAGGAGAAGCCTCCAGCCTGATGCCTGAACCCGGACTTGGGACTTGCCAGCCTCTATAGCCATGTGAACAATTTCCTTGGGATAAATCCCTCCCTCTATATAGATACGCTTCACCGGTTTTGCTTCTGTAGAGAACTCAGCATAAGACATTCGGTACCGAGAGTGGTTCTAAAGAAACAAAATAGTAAGGATGTGTTTTCTAAATTGGTTTTCAAGTCTGACCAGTTCTTAAAGGCACTGATTGCTCTGCCCCCAGTAGTAAAGAGGCGCTACTAATCCAGGGTGTGAGGTGGCAATATTAACACAAAAAACATCACCACCAGTAGATCAAGTATTGGTGAGAGTTAGCAGCCTGCTGTCTGACCTGCTGATCTTGAGTTCTTCAGCCCCTGCACTGTGTGAGTCAGGAGAAACCCCCAGCCTGACACCTGACCCATGGTGTCTACAACCAGCCTGTACAATTGTGTGGGCCATTTCTTTGAGATAAACGTCTCTCTCTATATATGTATGCTTCGTTGGTTTTGCTTCTCTAGAGAACCCAGCCTAACACAAATAATATTTTTCTTAACTATTTTATTTGATGCCCACAGCTCCTGATGAAGGAAGCAAAGCTGAGTCTTGCCCACTTCCACTTTACAGATGAGGATCTGAGGCGCAGAACAGGGACGTGCAGAGAGGGATGCGGCAAATGTGCAGTAGCAGCTTAGTGAGAGCTTGGAGTCCCAGGTCAGGTGCTGTCCCCTTCCTTTAGGGCACACTGTGCATGTGTCCCAGCCCCCCTGTCTCAGGCTCTTGGGGGAACCTCCAGAAAGAAAGCCAGGACCCAGAAGATGTGTTGTCTCTGAACTACATAGTCAGTGCTCATCCCAAAGGAGGCACAAAAACATTTTCTCTCTGCAGCCAAATTCAGTCCCAATTCCATTCAGATTTAGGGATTTTGAGGCCTGCTTGGGGTGAATCCAGGAGCTATTGGATGGGCGTGGGGGGGTCACAGCCAGCCACAGAGGCCGTCACTACAGGAGGATCTGACGGCTTTCTCCCAGAAATCAGATGCAGATGCAGAATTAAATCCCTATTTAAAAGTGAAGCTTTGGGCCAACTGGTCAACTGCCTGCCAGTGGTTGTCAGTGGTGAGCTGCGCAGGCTGCTCAGATGGAGCTGACCGCAGGCATAAATCTGGCTGTGAGGGAGATGCTTTTGGAGAAGGGAGCTTTTGGAAGAGAGCACTGCCTCCCCCATCTGCGCCAGCCTGTGAGTCTGATTTATTTCTGCAGAAAGGTATCCAAGGGACAAGATGTACCAAATGAGCAGGGAAGCCATGCAGGAGCTTGGGGCCATCCTGGCCTTCCAAAGAGGTGGCTTTCCAAATCAGCCTTTTATTCAGCTTGGACAAAATGAGGGAGGGGAATTGGGAGCAGACGCCCAGAAAAGGTGGTGACTAAGTGTCCATTATAAACAGAGCATTTTAATAGAAAACCCGTGTAATTAATTTGAATAAAAATGTGTGTTCTTTCACAGTCCGGCTCTCTCGCCAGCCTTTCCATATTAATAGATCATTAATACTCCATGAATGGGTAATCATCTTCCTGGAAAACAAATGCAAGAGTATAAAAAGAAAATTACGGCTGTCTAAACTAAAAATATGTGATCGCTGGGGAAGGAAGAGCCATACTCATTCAAACAGCCGTCTCCAGGCGCCGGCTTTGGGAGTGGAGAGGTTGTCAGTGCTGCACCAGGGTGACCTGTGGTGGGTAGAGCCACCACACAAGGTCCCCGAACACCAGCTACACTCCCTGACCTGCAGCTTGCTGTGGCCCACTGAGGGCCTGTTGGGGTCAGCCGCCCGGAGCAGGGCCTACCTGGAATGGGTCACGGTCCTGCAGACCAGGTATCTGGAGGGCATATGGGATTCCTGAGTTGCAGCTGCACCTGTTCCCTGTGGTGCAGCCTCCTCTTGGTTTTTGGATCACCCAGTGGGAGAGGGCCCCAGCCTTGGGCCGTCACACCCTGCCTGCCTTTTGCCAGGAAACTTCCCAATGTCAAGCACTTGTAAACATTTCTGTGTGACTCTGGATGAGAGGCTTCCCAGGTCTGGGCTTCATCTGTAAAATAAGAGAGTTGGACTGGATAATCCATTCATTTATTCATTCATTCGTTTATTCAACAATCAAACCAAGCTCCAAGCTACACAATGGAGTCCGTTCAAAGGCTAAGGGCTCTGTCATTTGAACTTTTATGAGTGGATGGATAATGTGTGAGCAAGAGAAGCACATTGCAAATTCCCTGGCTATGTTTTTCTTTTGCCTAGCCTTGGTGATTTAATTATTTGTTTTGAGCAGCACACCTGCCCGCCCATGCAGCCTTTCGACAGCTGTTTGGAAAGGCCGGTGTTTGTACTTCCGCCAGCCTGTGGTGTGTGTGCCATGAGCTTGCATTGTGACCAGGGGATGGTTTAGGGCATCGAAGGTGCAGTACAACCGCCCCGCCAGGGCGCACCAGCAGGGCAGTAGGCTGACATTTTGCACACAGTCAGACTCTTCTTCCACAGCATTTATTGGCATCTATGTGTGTGGAACCGGACAGGGCTTACAGATGGATTGAGATGTAAGCTCCAGGGGCAAGGGAGAGGGGTCCCACACACAGAGTTTCAGCACCTGGGACAGTGCCTGCGGCCCAGTAGGTGCTCCTGAGTTAATGAATGAATGAGTAAGAACTGTCCCTGTGCTCTAGGGAGCCCTGATGGTGCAGTGGTTAAGAGCTTGGCTGCTAACCAAAAGGTTGGCAGTTTGCACCCACCAGCTGCTCTTTGGAAGCCCTGTGGGGCAGTTCTGCTCTGTACTGTAGGGTCGCTATGGGTCAGAATCAACTCTATGGCAACTGTGTCTGCCCTCTAGGCCTTCCCAGTACAGAGGAGGGGCCAGAGAGAGCTGCTGACCAGAAAGGGTGGGTTGCGTGGGCTGGTACTCGGCGCCCGCGTGTCTCAGCTCCTACACTTCCCCTACCCTCCCTCCGTCCCTCTCCTCTCCCCCTCACTGCCCGTTTCCACTAGTCTTCCTCCCATTTTCCCTTTCTCTCCTCTCTCCATTCTTCCCCCACCTCTTCCCTCCCCTCCCCTCCTCCTTCCCTTTCCCATCGTCTCCCCCTACTTCCCCTTCTCCCTCCCCTCCCTTCTCCGATATTGTTTTCCTAGGGTTGCTGGAACTAAACCACACAAACTTGGTGGCTTAAGACAACACGTTTATTCTCTTACATTCTGGATACCGGAAATCTGAGCTGAGTCTCGCTGGGCTGAAACCAAGGTGTCAGCAGGGCCACACTCCCTCCTGAGGCTCTGGGGGGTGTGGGGGGAAGCCATTTCATTGCCTTTCCCAGGTTCTGGAGTGACACTCCTTGGCTGGTGGCCCCTTCCTCCACTTTGAAAGCCAGCAGGGTAACAACTTGCTTTACTTGCTACAGTACCTCCCTCTCCTGTTTCTAACGTCCCTCGTCGTCCCTCTTATAAACACACGTGATTACATTAAGGTACCGCCCAGAAAAATCAGCTGATCTCCCAACACAAGATCACATCTACAAAGTCCCTTTTGCCATTGTTGTTGTTAGCTGCACTGAGCCAGCCCGACTCATGGCGATCCCCAGCACCACAAAAGGAAACACTGCCCAGTCCAGCCCCACCCCCCAGTCAGATTGTTCTGATCCATAGAGTTTTCATTGGCTGGTTTTTGGAAGTAGATTGCCAGGGCTTTCTTCCTAGTCCATCTTTGTCTGGAAGCTTCGCTGAAACCTGTTCAACATCACAGCAACACATAAGCCTTCACTGACAGACGGGTGGTGGCTGCACTTTTGCCATATAAGGTCATACTCACAGGTTCCAGAGGTTTGGTCCTGGATATCTTTGGGGCTATCTGTCCCTCTCTCTCTCTCTCTCCACCCTCTCCCCCTCTCTCTCATCCTGTCTCTCTCTCTCCCTCCTTCCCTCCTGTCCTGACTCTCGAATTGCTCCTTCTTTGAGGTGCCCACTGGTGTCCAACCATACATCATGTGACACTCTGCATGGTCATTGTCCTTTTGTATATTCATTCCCTAGAGTGGAAACTCCTTGGGCACAGGTCCCACGTACAGTTGGTGTCCTTGCCCCAGCATAGAGCACAGTCAGGATGAGCACTATACCGAAGCTGTGCCTGGGGGAAGAGGTAGCTAGGGAGGGCTTCCCGGAGGAGGTGACACACATGTGATGCTTCACATACTGCAAGCTGGGGATGACTGAAGCACCTCCAGTTGTGCAAGCCTGAGGTTGAGGACAGAAAGGTTCTGAGCAAGCTGCAGCCACCCAACGTGTCTGGATTTATCAGTTGTGACTGTTTACATCATCTGGATGCACAGATTCATCAGGTTCCAGTCTTGGCTGCTGGGGCCATCAACTAGAGGCTGGCCTCTCCTCATTTGAAATTAAGTCATCTCTAGAAACTCACTGCCAACCAGGCCTGTGGAGGCAGGGCCAGGCCAGCCAGGGCATCAGCATCCTGCTTCCCATGAAATCTCCACATCAACCCTCTGGGGATGGTGACAGCAGCGTCTACAGAGAGAAACCGAGGCACAGAGAGGCCATGCTGTCAGCTGGGCTGGAGCAGGGCAGGGGACCACCGAGTCAGCATGTGAAGATGACCCCTCTGTGTATGGCAAGGAAACTGAGAGACCCCAGGACGGGAGCCAGGCTGCCAGAACAAGAAGCCAGTCTCAGCCAAGCCCCCTGCAAGGGCGTAACCTGGACAATTCTCAGCTCTGCTGGGCCTCATCTGTAAGATGGGGATACTGAGAGTATGTCCTAGTCATCTAGTGCGGCTGTAACAGAGATGCCACAGGTCGATGACTTTGACAAAGAGAAGTTTATTCTCTCACAGTCCAGTCGGCTACAAGTCCAAATTGAGGACTTCAGCTCCAGGGGAAGGCTTTCTCTGTCAGCTCTGGAGGAAGGTCCTTGTCATCTGTCTTCCCTTGGTCTGGGAGCTTCTCTGCACAGGAACCTCAGGTCCAAAGGACGCGCTCTGCGCCCAGCACTGCTTTCTTGGTGGTGTGAGGTTCCCATGTGTCTCTGCTCGCTTCTCTTTTATATCTCAAGAGATTGGATTAAGACACCATCTAATCTTGTAACCTCAGCAATATAACTGCTGCTAATCCATCTTATTACATCATAGTGATTGAATTTACAACACAGAAGGAAATCACATCAGATAAAGTGGTAGACACTCATACAGTACTGGAAATAATCATGACCTAGCCAAGCTCACAGACATTTTTGGGGGACACAGTTCAGTCCATGACAGAGTGCTTACTTCATAGGGCTGTTGTGAGGATTAAAAATTAGTTAACGCAGGTAAAGTGCTTAGAACAGCTGTGGTACATAGCCAGTGCTCCATAAGGGTTAGGTACACAGTCGGTGCTCCGTAAGGGTTAGGTACACAGCCGGTGCTCTGTAAGGGTTAGGTACACAGCCGGTGCTCTGTAAGGGTTAGGTACACAGCTGATGCTCCGTTAAGGTTAGCTCCATCGTCCCTCCACCCCACAGACTGAGAGGGAAGGGTGACAGGCATTGGCCGAGAAGTCACCGCGTAGCGGCACTGCACTTGGTAATTCACACACCTTGCTCTTTAATTAAAACGCCCCAACGTTCTTGGGAAGCACTCCCTAGCCGCATTTTTGCAGAGGGGAAAACTGAGGCGCAGATATCACTGGGGAGCAGTAAAAACAATAATTTTTAAAGAACTTACGCTCTCTCTCTTTTTTCTTTTTTCCCCCACATCGTCAGGCTGCCTCTCAACAGAGGCGAAGATACAACCAACACGTTCTTGGCTACACTGGACCCCAGAGTCTAATCCTGGAACCACAGCACACCAACCCGAGGCAGAAACGAGTTGTCAGCCGCATTCGGGAGGGAGAGATTAAGCTGCTAACCGAAAAGGTCGGTGGTGCGAACACACCAGCAGCTCCACAAGATAAAGACCTGGTGATTGGCTTCTGTAAAGAAGGAAACCCTAAGAGGCAGTTCTTCTCCATCAATGGGTTGCTGTGAGTCCAAATGGACTGGATGGCACCCAGCAACGACATGGATAAAGACTTGTGCGAACATCCGAGTTGGATCTCCAAGCAGAACGGTGATGCTGAGTCCCCAGGCCTGCCCCTCATCTCATGCCCTCGAACCCCCTCCCAGGTCAGTGACAGAGAGGCAAGCTCTGGGGCCACTTGGTTCCAGAGCGCCTGGAGCACCCGCTGTGGTGGGCAGCACTGGGAGATGAGGCTGGAGGGCGTGAGCTGTGGGTGGGGGCACGGGCGGGTTAACCTGCAAGCAAGGAACACACCGGCTAACATTAAGCAAGGTACGCGCAGGTTATCTATGTTTACTTACGAATCTGTCGTGAACAATTTCACAGGGGTTTCACCACATCTTTGATTCACTACAGATTAGTAAATACACACAAGGAAACCCATGCATACCTTGCTTACTGGGTAACCCCGCCCTGGGTGGGGTCCAGGCTGAGACTTCACCTGGGGTAGTGGAAGCAGAGAGTTGCTGCAGAAGGAAAAGCGGTTCGTCTTTGGAAGGGCTGCAAGGAGGAGGGAGGACTGGAGGGCCAAGCCCAGAGCCTGGAAGCCTGAGACCACCGCATCCTTGGGGCCCACTCCTGCTGCTGGCCACTCGCTGGGCCTCTCGGCAGCCCTGCCCAGCCCTTTCCTGCCTGGTCTCCCACCATACCTGTATCATTGGGTATCTGTACCTGGCCCTCACAGATGAATCGGCGTGTGCATTTGATAAATCACCCTGGGAAGACGGCTCCCAGCGTGTAAAGAGCAGGGAGGTCAGGCGGGAGTGTCTGAAGATAGGAGCCATGAAAGGCCTATTTCCCTGTGGGCGTCTGTCAGGCTGAGCGGCTGGAACATTTGCAGAGTGTATTTATCATATTTCAGCTCTCAGCTCCCGCTCCTGCTCTTGTTACACTGCTGAGGTGGGGTTTTATCTGGCCAGGAACTGCTCTCTGTGAAGCAACCCCATTTTTGCAGGAGATGGGGGATGGGGGCGGAAAGGGGGCAGGGTTCTCTCCAGCCTGACTTTCCTGAGGCCTGGGGTGAGGTGGGGGTCCTCTCCGTGGACTCGCCTCTGAAGCCAGGCATCCGAGGGGCCCAGGGCACATGGGAACAAGCATCTCTCTGGAGGGCCAGGCACGGGCTGGGCATGTCATGTAGGTCATCTTCAGTCGTCCCAAAAGCTCTTCAAGAAGAACCCCCATCTCACAGATGAGGGGCTGCGGTCAGGGAGTTTGATTATTTTCGTCTAATTTATGGAGTCCAAGTAAAGCTCTCGGAGCTCCTCCTGCTGTTGGTGGAAGAGCGACATTACCCCAGCTGTTACTGGAAAACCAGATGAGGTCTCAGCACGGAAGGTCAAATTATGTGGCCTGGTGGTCACTGTGCGCCTGACAGCTGGGCCTCAGACTTCCAGGCAGCCATAAGACTTCTGGGAATGAGGCCCGTATGCCCACTGGCATCAGCCATTCCACGGGTGCTATGTTCAGCTGTGATCGAGCAGACACGAGACACTTCCACAGTGCTGGCCAAGTGAAAGCCATTATTCTTACTTACAGAAAGCAAATGGTAAACAGTAACAGATTCCCAAAGAGGAACCACTTACCTGTCTCCAAATTACCCATGGCTCTTCTTATGTCTCTGGGCAGGCATGCCGTGGGTCAAGTCAGATGCTGTGTTCATGTCACCACTGCCTCTGGCCATCACCACGCTGCTCGGGCGCTGCACGGCTCCTGAGACTTTTGCTCTGCCACTGGGCCTCCCTGGGCCTCGATGGCCTTGTCTCGTGGGCGGGAAGACCCCTGGAAGGATCGATCTCCTGAGCCTCTGCTGCTGGGCCCTTCTAGGCCTCTGCCGCTGGCTCCCACTACACTTGCTACCCAGGCCCATGTGGTTCTCTCTCCAGCCTCCATGCTACCTGAGTCTGCACTGCCCGAGGGCCTGTGTGGCTCCTACTATACTGCCTGGCAGGGAGGCGTGTTGCGAGGGGCATGCTCAGGCCTCTGGTCTGCACCAGCAAGTGTTACAGCACTTTTAGCTCTATCAGCCTTGCCCAAAGGCACCCAGCTCTGAAGACGAGCCTCCTGCCCAAAGGCACCCAGCTCTGAAGACGAGCCTCCTGCCCAAAGGCACCCAGCTCTGAAGACGAGCCTCCTGCCCAAAGGCACCCAGCTCTGAAGACGAGCCTCCTGCCCAAAGGCACCCAGCTCTGAACCCGAGCCTCCTGCCCAAAGGTGCTCAACTCTCTGTCCTTGGGCCTGCAAGCCCACCACAGCTGTCTCTCTCCATCTTCAATGTGATAGCTCTCTCTTTAGGGTCTAGGAGGTTCTCTGCAGGGACCCTGAGTCCAAAGGACATGCTCCACTCCAGATTCTTCTTAATGGTAGTGAGGTCCCATGAACCTCTGTGGATTTGGCTTTTATATAAGCCCAGCAGGATGGCAAAACTGACCAATCCCCTAGCTGGACCACAAAGGGCTCAATCCTTTTGGGTGGATTTTCAAACCATTATTTGCATAGTAAATTATAACCAACCCCTTGCAAGATTGGCCCAGCCAATCATTTTGTGGGAGTTACAAGATTATAGCTAGAAAGGCCATATAAAAGTGTTCATTGCACCAAAGTTATAAAACAATTTGGGTGAAGCTGGTGTCATGATCTAAACAATGTTCTTCCTAAATTAAGTGTAGAAATGTACTTAGCGTTGGTTGTGGTGATTAAAAAAAGCAATGCTATTCTATCAACCTAAACGGAAGATTTAGTTTTCAAAATTTACAATTATATGTGTACCCAGAATAAGAGACATAAACATTTTTTGTGATGACATTAATGTCAAATACAAAAAACAAATCCCCTCGGGTTTTATTCGGCACAGCAATACTCACGTTCTCGTTTTTCTCAACCCCAAGTGGATTTTGAGAAGCACTTGAGCCTTATGAACAACTGCGTAGTAAATAAACCCAGGAGTACTACAATGGCAACAAATTTCTGTCAACAAATTCTCTAAATTTTCATTGCATTTGTGAAAAATCAGTTGTAACACTTTAATGGAAATATTCAAAGAATAAAAAAAACCCACCCATTGCTGTCAAGTCGATTCCAACTCCTAGTGACCCTACAGGACAGAGTAGAACTGCCCTGTAGAGTTTCCAGGGAGCGCCTGGTGGGTTCAAACTGCCAACCTTTTGGTTAGCAGCTGAACTTTTAACCCCTGCACCACCAGGGTTTCCATTCAAAGAATAGAGAGCCCCAAAACCCAGTTATTAAAGCTTTTAGCAAATTGCAATGATTGAAAACAAAGCTTGCAAACTGGACGACACAGAAACTTATTCCCACAGAAGTACGGTATAAGCATGTTCACAAATGCGCTCTTCCATAGGGAACAAGAACATGGTATGTGGTGAAGCTCCAACAGCCTGTGAGACTTTGTTGGAAAGTCTCATTTAAATGTTCGCATATCTTGATCTGTGGAGAGAACTTTAAATGAAGCTCCTGTGTTTAACTGGATAAATTTATGACGTGGGCCAGAATGGGATCAAACGGGGAAGGACCAAGACTTTGCAACATCTCAGGTGGTAAAACCATTCAAAAGAATCATGAATAGGCATGATGTATTGGATGTGTTTTGTCGTGAAAAAAATGTTAAAGAAAGGTACCCTGAATGGAGGCAAAAGAGAGTACCCGTGAAAATGTTTCTGCTAAAATAGTTACACATTTCAATGAAAAATATGAGCCTTGAACATACTTTTCATTGAACCGAATTTACTCTGAGGCTGCCAGGTACCTCAGTTCCTGTAGACGTAATATGTACTAAATTAAAAATATCATACCCTATTGAGAAGAGTCCGTGGGATGCTAACAAGATCAGATTTTTAAATCATGAAATGCAGTCTGAAGAAAACTGTACCGGCCAACTATATATCCTTTGGTTGTGCATGTTCTGAACTCTCTGTAAGTGGGATCATACTGCATGAGGCGTGTGCCTATCTGCTTTCTTCACAATCTTGCATCCCTAAGACCCGGTTATATTTTGTGCACGGCGGTGGTTCACGCCTTTTCACTCATGAACACTATTCTGGTATTCTGTGATACGACTATGCCAACATTCACTGGGTCATTTTTCCTACTGATGGACACTAGGGTTGATTCTAGGTTTATTTTGTTGTTTCCTGGTGGGAAGAGGGCACCTATGAGCATGCCTGATGCACTGTGGGACAGTGCCTGGAGGATGTACGCCCAAGCCGATGATTGCCAGGTGGCCATATGTGTGTGTTGTTACCTTTACCAGGTAATGCCAACCTACTTTCCAGGGGGTTGTTCCAATGGGACGCCCCAGCGGAGTCCAGGTGTTGCTGCCGGTTCACGACCTACTCAGCATTCCTTGTCATCAGACTTTATGTTGTTTTCTGATTTTGTTGGTGTGAAATGACATATTGTTGTTGTTTTAATTTACGTGCTCATTATTGTTCATGAAGTTGAAAGTTTTTCCCAACGCTTAGTAGCCCTTCAGTGAGTTTTTCTAAAGCACAGCTCTCGCCCCTAAGGGCTCCCCAGTTGTCTGGCGGATTCTAACCTGCCTTCTGCTCAGACGCACCCTTGCTCCTCCTTGTTTATAACTTAGGTTCTCTGACTTGCCATTCCCTACCACTTGCCATATTCTCTCTCTTTCCTCCAAGCCCTGGCTTGTGCTGTTTGCTCTTCTGGAAACACCCTTCTAAAGTACCTCCCTCCTCCTCCCTCAGTCTAGGCTCAGGGTCCACCTCTTCCAGGAAGCCTTCCCTGAACCTTCCCTTGATCCCTCCTCTGGGCTAGGCCATCTCCCTGTGCTACAGCTGGCTGATGTCTCTCTCTCCCCCCTCTGGACTGAGCCCACCTGGGCAGCACCCGTCTGATTCATCCCCGGTCCCCAAGGTGGTCTCCAGTAGACGTGCAGGGAACCCTTCCTCGCATTTCAACATGGCTTTGCTGTTGGGCTGAGGGCCAGCTGGTTTGAGTAACCGCTGGCCTTTAGGTGCACCTGGCTCAGCTCGTTGATGTGGCAGACAGGAGGTGCCCCAAGCAGTGACCTCCAGCCCCTGGCGGTGGTCACCAGCCTGGATGGTGGTCCTGCTTACCTGCTGGAGTCAGCTCCCTGAGCCCACTGACCCAGGTTCCTGGGTTTTCGGTCAAGTTCTCAGTTGGTGTCCAGCCTTCACCAACACTTCCAGACCTTCCCCTCTGGCCTCCAGCTTGGACCATCCTGCTGGGCTCCTGGGAGGATGGGGGCCTCCACGTCCACCTCCTTCGTGGCTGTCTCCCGATGCCTACTCCGTGCCAAGGTCACAGCAGGTGCTCGGGAAAACTGTGCTGAGGGCTCACAGATGCTTCCTTGGTCTCAGCCACTTAGGAGGCAAGTAGGACACGCTCCCTCTGTCACCTTCATTTGGAGCAGGGTATCTCCAGCCCAGATGATCCTAGCAGAGAAGTTGAGCTTCCTGTGCTGCTGTAACAGAAACACCACTAGCAGGGGCTTTAACGAACAGACATTTATTTTCTCTTGGTTCTGGAGACTAGAAGTCCAAATTCAGGGCGCCCACTCTAGGGAAAGGCTCTCTATCAGCTACGCGGGAAGGCTTTCTCTGTCTGCTCTGGGGGAAGGTCCTTGTCTCAGCTTCTGTAGCCCTCATATTCCTCGATTACTTGGTGATCCTCACGTGACGTCTGTCTTCCTCCGTTTGTGCTTGCTTGTCTCTATCTATGCTGGTCCTTATAACTCAGAAGTGATTAGGTGTAGACCCATCTTACACTGATATGGCTCCATTAACATAACAAAGAAATCCCCATTCCCCAACAGATTACGTTCACAGGTATAGTGGTTGGGATTCCAACACATATTCTGTGTGTGTGTGTGTGGTGGGGAGGGAGCCGCAATTCAGTCCGTAGGTCCTTGAAGGGTTCCAGCAGCTGGGGATGGAGTTGACCCAGGAAGAAGAACTTGCACTGCAGCGCCCACTAGGTGGATAAGCAGGGGGTGCATGTACATAGTCAGGCATCTCTGTCCACACCATCCCTTATCCTCAGTAACCAGTGAGGCTTACCTGAATGTTCCACAAGTTTTCTTTGCTAGCCTAGACGAGGTTCAGGAGACACCAGGGCTCACTGCCTTTTCATACCCACCCGCGGAGACTGGAGGCGTTATGCTGCAGGTACATCTGTGCACAGCCTACCCACCACTGCCTCCAGAGAGAGCACAAATCCACACACAACCCTGGAGTCCTGGAGGAGAGACATCTTATCATGTACCCTTCCGTGCCAGCTCACACCTGACTGAAAAATCCTAATGGTCTCAGAGCCTCATTTCCATTCGAGGCACCCATGGATGGTGATGGCATGTAGCAGCTGGAGCAAAGCGAGATGTGTCACAGCCGGCACCCCAACGAATGGCTCAGTGCAGGCAAGGCTGAGGTTCGGGACAGGACACGCAGCCGGGGGCTGCAAGGAGGCAGGGAGGAGCTTCTGAGTGTACACGGCCTGAGTCCCTCCAGATCTGTGCGCGGGACTGAGCCCTGGGAGGGCTGGGGAGCAGACGTTGTGCCCCGGCCCAGCTCAGGCAGCACACCTGCCCTGCCTCGCCAGGAAGGTAGCCACCCTCAGTGGGTCATTCCTCCTGGCTGGCAGTTCCCTGACCTGGCTGACTTCAGAATCACTCCGGCACCTTAAAAAGATGCAGCTGGCCCAGCCCTACCTTGGGGATTCTGATTCCGGGGGCTTGGGGTGCAGCCCAGGGAGCTTAGTTGGCTTCACTGCCCTGAGCTCCCCTTCCCTCCATCCCAGACAGTGAAACCCTTCCAGGTATAGCTCCAGTGTCCTCTCCACCACTGGGTCTTCCTTGACCCCCAAACCAAACCAAACCAAACCCGTTGCCACTGAGTCAATTCTAGCTCATGGCGACTCCATGTGTTACAGAGTAAAACTGCTCCATAGGGTTTTCTAGGCTGCAATCTTTTCAGAAGATTGCCAGGCCTTTCTTCTGCAGTGCTGCTGGGTGGGTTCGAACTGCCAACCTTAAGGTTAGTTGTCGAGTGCAAATTGTTTGTGCCACCCAGGACCCTCCTAGACTCCCAGGAAGGTTAGTGATCCCCACTCCCACCACCCACGGCCCCTGCAGAGCATTTGTCTTTGAGTTGTTGGTGTGGTCTGTGTGCCTCTCACCAGGCTGTGAGCCCCTCAAAGGGCACAGACAGTTGTCTAATTCCTCTTGCCTGAGTCCCCCTGGCTGCCAGTCAGGGCTCCCTGACCTCCAGGATGTGGGCCATGCCTGATCTGAACCCCACCCTTAAAGCTCTGAGCACACCGAGCACCAGCCTCAGTATCTCAGCTAGCTTCTGTGTCTCGTCTCTGTGCTTCCAACATCAACACTTGGGGCCTCAATTCCAGGCCCTTCCCTGATCTCCAGAAAATTCCCCACACCTAAGTGTTTTGTGAGGGGTTTGAAGATGTGGGGCTTATGGGGAGGGGCCACACCACAGAACTATAGTCTCCTGTCATCTTATGCCTTCCAGCTTCCTTCCTCCCTGCCTTTTGGTGCGACTTGGAAACACTTCCCCTCGTCCTGGACTGGGCAGTTCCACTCACTCTCAGAGCAAGTAGGGGTGGACTTCTGCCCCAGGAATCCCTTGCAAACAAACACAAAGGAATTCTGGTGGCTCAATCTGCTCCATGTCTGCTAGGGGTTAAATTATGTCCCCCCCGCAAAATATATGTTGAAGTCCTAACCCCTGTGCCTGTGAACATGAACTTGTTTGGAAATGGGAGTTCTTTTGCTATGTTAATCAGGCTGTGATGGTTCAGGTGTGTGTCACCTTGACTGCACAATGATTCTCAGTGGTTTGGCAGTTATGATGTAGTTCGGCAGTCGTATGATGATGTGATCACCTCCATAATGAGAGCTGATATAACGTGGATGGAATCTGCTGTGAGTAGCCAATCAGCTGAAAGGGAGTTTGGCTGTGGGCATGTGGCCTGCATCCAATATAGGTGGACATTCTGGCAAGGCTCGTGAGCTTCTGCTCTCTCTGGATCCTGCAGTTGGCTCCTGTTCATCTGACCTCCAGTTCTTGGGATTTGAGCTAGCAGCTTACCTGCCAATCTTGGGATCTGTTGATCTTCGCAGCCTGTGAGCAATAGCCCTGCTCTCTGACCTGCCAATCTTGGGTTCGCCAGCCCCTGCGGCTGTGTGAATCAGCAGAAGCTTCCAACCTGACCCATGGACCTGGGATGTTTCAGCCTCTAAAACTGTGTGAGCCATTTCCTTAATATAAATCTCTCTATGTATATTTATACACTTTACTGGTTTTGTCTCTGTAGAGAACCCAGCCTAAGACAGAGCCATACCAGAGCAGAGTGGCTTCTAGACCTAATCATTTCTGAGTGGTGTTTTATAAAAGGGAAAACAGACGGGAAGGGTCACACACACGGGGGAAGACAGATGCCATGTGACGACAGAGGCAGGTAAGCAGCAAAGGACACCAAGGTTGCCAGCAGTCACCAGAAACTGGAGAGAGGCCTGTAGAAGGAATCAACACCCTGATTTGGTTTTAGCCTCCAGAACTGTGAGAGAATATATTTCTGTTCATTAAAGTCATCCACTTTGTGGTATTTTCTTATGGAAGCCTTGGGAAGCTAAGTGGCACAAACTGCACTTGGCTACTAACCTAAAGGTTGCTGGTTCAAACCCACCCAGCGGTGCCACGGAAGAAAAGCCTGGCAATCTGCTTTCATTGAGGTTACAGCCAAGAAAACCCTATGGGGGCAGTTCTACTCTTTAACACATGGGGTTGCCATGAGTCAGAATCCACTGACAGCAATGTGTTTGATTTTTTTTTAGTTTTGGGGAATCTAAGACTAAGTCGATCCATTGCATCCTGGCTCGCAGCCCAGGCTCTGGCATGAAGCAGGTGGCGGGAGTGTTTATCAAGTGTCACAAGGATGGCAACAGCATCTACAAGGAATTTTCTGCTCAGTGAAAGAGAGCAACCCACCAGCAGAGCAATTCAAAGATGGCAGGGGTTGTTTCTTTGAGATAAAGAGTCACAATCTCATGAAGAGTCCAAGAGGAGGTTGGAGAGGGGATTGGAAGGTCGGATGGACGTGGATAAAGCAAGGGCCTCAGGAGTGTCCCTGAGTGACTGCGCTGGAACCAAGAGGCTACACTGTGTTTCTGAGCTGCAGGTGGAGCAGAGCTACCTGGCCACCCAACTCCTGCTGTTGGAAGCAGACCACCCTGCCGTGTCCTGCCTGGGCCAGACAACCCCAGCTGACTGCAGACACGGGAGCAAACCCAGCTAAGCTCGGCTGAGCTGCGCCAGCAGACGCGTGAGAAATCAACGCTCATTGTTGCTCTCCTGACCAAGTTTTGGGCAGTTTGTTACACTGTTGTTGTTGTGTGCCTTTGAGTCAATTCTGAATCATGGTCATCTCATGTGACAGAGTAGAACTGCCCCCATAGGGTTGTACAGGCTATAATCCTTACGGGAAGGAGCCCTGAGGGCGCAGTGGGTAAAGTGATCGACTGCTAACTGAAAAGTCGGTGATTTGAAACCACCAGTGGCTCCAAGGGAGAAAGATGTGGCAGTCTGCTTCCGTAAAGATTTACAGCCTTGGAAACCCTATGGGGACGCTATGAGTAGGAATCAACTTGACGGCAGTGGGTTTGGTTTTTTTAAATCCTTATGGGAAGGAGCCCTGGTGGCATAGTGGTTCTAACTGAAAGGTTGGTGGTTTGAACCCACCAGCTTTCTCCTTGGGAGAAAGACCTGGTGATCTGCTTCCGTAAAGATGACAGCCTTGGAAACCCTGTGGGGCAGTTTTATTCTGTCCTAGAGGGTCACTGTGAGTCGGAACTGACTCGACGACAGTGAGTTTTAATCCTTACAGGAGCAGATCACCAGGTCTTTCCCCTGAAGAGCCGCTGAATGGATCTGAACCTCTGACCTTTTGGTTAGCGGCCGAATGCTTAACCATTGCACCACCAGGGCCCCTCTTTGTTACATTAACGAAGCTAACTTCCACATTCATCCTTCCTGCTTGCCTCCTTTTCTTTAAACTGAGAGGATATGACACTACTGTAATATCTTTGGTGGGGGGGTGGTAGAATTCTCGACTTCCAGGTGGGAGACCCAGGATCGATTCCCGGCCAATGCACCTCATGTGCAGCCACCACCCATCTGTCAGAGGAGGGGTGGGTGTTGCTGTGATGCTTAACAGGTTTCAGAGGAGCTTCCAGACTGAGACAGACTAGGAAGAAAGACCTGGTGACCTACTTCTGAAAATCAGCCAATGAATACCGTATGGATCGCAATGGTCTGCTCTACAGCTGTGTGCGGCTATGGCGCAGGACCGAGTAGAGTTTTGTTCCGTTGTGCGTGAGGTCCCTGTGAGTCGGAGGCCGACTCGACTGCAGAGAACAGCAACAACAATAGCATCTTTAGAATCAACGTGTCAGAGCCCCCTCCGGTCACTGATGAGGGCTCTCTGCTCTTCATCTGGGGTCATCTGTGCTCAGGTGGGCCATCTGGGGGCCAGGACTGTGGCCTCCCCAAGTCTGTGTCCTACCCAGAGAGGGGTTCACTAACCGCCTGCTAGCTCAGTGAGCTGTGGGCCTGAGGAACTCATTTCCACTTATTTAATTATTGATCGATTGGCAAAGGGTCAATGTGACATGCAATTACTTCCTTGTACCCAAGCATTTTGATTGTCTAATGACTGTCTCCAACACAAGCCAAGCATCCATTCTACTTTTAATTAAACTAATCTGTTAGAGAGTAAGCCAGCTTCCCTCCTAGCCCCACAGACTCCAGCCACATCTGGTGGGGTTGGGGTGGGGGGACAGAGAATATCTCCCACTTTCTGGACACAAGGCTGGAGGTCTGAGGCCCTGCATAGCCTTTATGGGCCCCTAGACATGGGGCCCCAGAGCCCTGGTGGCACAGTGGTTAAGAGCTCAGGGGCTAACCAAAAGGTCGACAATTCAAATCCACCAGCCACTCCCTGGAAACCCTATGGGGCAGTTCTGTTCTGTCCTATAGGGTCACTCTGAGTCGGAATTGACTTGACGGCAACGGGCTTGGGCTTGGCTCGGGGACTTGAGGCCCCAGGAGACACGTCAGCCTAAGAGCCCTAGCCCCGTCCCTTTGGAACAAAGCCATGTGTTGCTTTTCCAAGATGTGAGCGTCTGCATCAAGCTCTTGCTCCCAGAACTCACTTGTGTGGCGTTGGGGGCTGGAGTCCGAGTTTCGTCACTCATTTTGCTGTTCAGCAGCCTTGCATCATTGGGCAACCTACTCAATTTGTCTCTCAGTCACAGTTTCTTTATCTATAACCAAAACCAAACCAAACCCACCGCTGTCAAGTCAATTCCCACTCATGGTGACCCCGTGTGTTACAGAGCAGAACTGTGCTCCACAGGATTTTCTTGGCTGTAAGCTGCACGGAGGTAGATTGCCAGACCTTTCTTCCACAGCACTGCTGGGTGGATTCCAATAGCCGAGCTTTCAGTTAATAGCTGAGTGCAAACCGTTTTTGCCACTCAGGGATTTTCAGCTATAACATGGGGATAATAATACACATGTGAAATTTCTTATCTAAAATCCTGGGGCCAGGCAGGTTTCCCATTTCAGATTTTTTTTTTTTTTCATTTTGGAAAGATAATATGCATATAACATGTTACTAACCTTGCCAGCGGGGTCCACGGAAAAGACCCCAAAATCAAATCCAATATTTCAGCAGCAAAACATGTCTATTCAGACTAAGGCGAGAAACAAAGATTACAAATAGCCTTGTGAGAAGTGAGGTCAGACTTTGGTGCCAAATGAGTTACGAAAATCGCTGTAGGTTTTGGAATTGCAGGGTGGACAGTGGAGGCACACTTACATCAGCAGGTTCTGGTGATGCTAAATGAGACCCTAGGGGCACAGGGCTAATTAATCACAGTGCCGGGCACAAAGTGCTGTCATTGTTAGGTGCCATGGAGTCGATTCTGACTCAGTGATCCCTCGGGTCACAGAGGAGAACTACCCGTAAGGGTTTCTTGACTGTGATCTTTACGGAAGCAGATCGCCAAGCCTTTCTGCCACAGCAGCGCAAAGTGAGTGGTCTGTAAACAGTAGCTTCCATTCATCTATTCACTTTTTTTAAAAAAATTATTATTTTTAGGCTTTGTAAGCCACATACATCTTTTCTGTTGCACGTTCTTTTTTTGTTTTTGTTTTTTATTGTGGTAAAAACATATATAACAAAGTATTTGCCACTTTATCTTTTTTTATAATTCAGTGACATTGATCACGTTCACCACGTTGTGCAGCCATCACCACGGTCCACTTCCACATTTTTCCACACCTCTTCACAGAAGGCCAGGGTCCCCTCAGCAACGACTCCCCTTTTCCCCCTCCCACCCCGGTAACCGTGAATAAACTGGCCTCTATGCATCTGCCAATTCTATATATTACATGTAAACGGGATCATGTTGTCTTTGCCCATTTGTGGGTGATTTATGTCACTCAGCATGATGTTCTCAGGGCTCATCCATGTCTAGCGTGTGCCAGGACTTCATTTCTCTTTGTAGCTGACTAAGCCTCCATTCGGTCTGGAAAGTTTATTGATGAAGCTCTTTCTGCACACCAGCCCCTGTGCTGGCCCCTGGGAGGGGTTGCAGGGATACGGCAGAGACAGACTTTGCTCTCTGAACTTACAGATTCGCGAGGGCAGGAAATGGCCACAGGTACATAGCTACCCCATCAGGAGGAGCGCTTTGCTGAAAGACATAAACTGACCTTTCACAGAAGATGAAACCAGATGGCCTGTGAATCTTTGAAAAGATGCACATTCTCACCAATAACCAAAAGAATCCAAATTAAAACACAATGAGGTATTATGTTTTAGCTATAAGATTTGTAAGACTTTTTAATATTGTTAATGTCCGGTGTTGGTAACGGGGTTGGGATATAGCTTCACTTATAAAGTTGATGGGAATGGAAATTAATCAAATAGGTTTAGGTTTTTTTTTTTTTTTGATACTTAGTTTCCATCAAAGTTCTACATGCATGTGTGTAAGGGAATTAAAAAAACAAAAACCAAAAAAACTGGGGTATCTCGTAAGATGTGAATGGCCAGTTTGAAGATTGGGTGCAACTCCCTGTTTGCTGGTTCCGTTTTCACCCGAGTGGCAGCTGTCTCCCGTACTGTTTCTGAGAGATGAATGCCTAGTAATGATGACGTACCTACACGGGGACCCCTCCCTGTCACATACCTGTGTAACTGCGACACCGTAACCAAGCTAAGAAGGAGACGCATACCTTTTTAAGCCAATCGCCTTACGGAGCTTGGCACAGGAAGTCCTCCTTACAAGTTCACGCTTCTTGAGTTCTGCTACCGGAAGCCTCGCCTTAAAATGATCCACCAATCGAGTAACGTCTTTTGGTGATCTAAACTTCTAAGTACCAATCAAGTAACATGTTTCATATCCGTAGTTTCCCATCCTATGAAACGTCACTGCTGAGTTGTCATTTTGAATTACTGGATTCCACCACATGGGGTTTAGTTTATTCCCAGCTGGAGCTATCTGTTTTCTTTTACTAAATCTCTCAATTTTAGATTAATAAGAGTATGGATGGTTACCCTAAGACACATGTATATTTTCATACTCTGCAATTCTACCTCTGGAACTCTACCCCACATAAATAGCAGCAGAAGTCTTCAAAGATATGTGTGCAACAGAGCAGTCACGGCAGTGTCGTTTGTATTCAAAACACTGGAAGCACCTAGATGTTTATGGACAGGGGGATGGGCACGGAGACTCAGTTGCATTCATATTGTGGAATATTGAAAATGTGTGTCAGAGCAGAACTGCTCCCTAGGGTTTTCAAGGTCACAAGGCCTTTCTTCTGAGGCTCCTCTGGGTGAACCTGAACCACCGAGCTTTCATTTAGCAGCCAAGTGTGTGCAGCGTGTGCACTACCCAGGGACCCTGTGGGGTATTACGTAGATGTTAAAAGAGAATTTGGTAGATTTATACTAGAATAAAACAGCATGAACCCTCATCTTCTCATCTGTAAAATGAGGGTTCACATTTCTCCCAACTCATGAGGTCCCTGCGTTATGAAGTTGACACAACCTTGCTTGCTGAAAGTGAAGAGGACTTGAAGCACTTACAGCTGAAGATCAAAGACCACAGCCTTCAATATGGATTTCACCTTAACATAAAACAAAAATCCTCATAACTGGACCAATAAGCAACATCATGGTAAACGGAGAAAAGATTGAAGCTGTCAAGGATTTCATTTTACTTGGATCCACAGTCAATACTCATGGAAGCAGCAGTCAGGAAATCAAAAGACTCGTTGCATTGGTCAAATCTGCTGCAAAAGACCACTTTAAAGTGTTGAAAAGCAAAGATGTCACCTTGAAGACTAAGCCTGACCCAAGCCATGGTGTTTTCAATCGCCTCATATGCATTTGAAAGCTGAACAATGAATAAGGAAGACCGGAAGAATTGATGCCTTTGAGTTACGGTGTTGGTGAAGAATACTGAATATATCATGGACTTCGAAAAGAATGAATAAATCTGTCTTGGAAGAAGTGTGAACAGATGATCTTTGGAAGCAAGGATGGGAAGACTGCGTCTTACATACTTTGGACATGTTGTCAGGAGGGATCAGTCCCTGGAGAAGGACGTTATGCTTATAAAGTAGAGGGCCAGCGAAAAAGAGGAAGACCCTCAGAGATGGATTGACACAGTGGCTGCAACAATGGGCTTAAGCACAGCAACGATTGTGAGGATTGTGAGGATGGTGCAGGATCGGGCAGTGTTTTGTTCTGTTGTAGGTAGGGTCGCTATGAGTCAGAACTGACTCAACGGCACCCAACAACAACAACAGCAACATGGGGTCCCTATGAAGAGTGAATGGAAGACTGTAAAGCATTTGACATGGTATCTGACACAAAGAAAATGCTCAATAAGTGGATATTGGTTATCATTGCATTTTGTCTTGAACTCCTAGACGCTGGTATGAAGGAAGCTCGTTCCCGTGTTGGGTCATTTCTGCACCCCACCATTTGCTCTCAGAAGCAGAGAAGAGCAGACTAACAGTTGAGAGACCTGGTTACCAGTCTGGGCTCTGCCAGCAGTTCACTAGGTGGCCTAGAGCAAGTCACCCAGCTTCCCTGAATCCTAGTTTTCATGTCAGTGTATGCTAAGTTTTGGTGCAGACATCCCCAAATTCTTAACCCTATGACATGTTCATCGTAGGTGGCTTTGGCTCTTTGCTCTGGGACCCAGACTGAGGGAAGCCACTAGTGGGGACATTGCAGGTGTCAAGGCAGAAGGAAGAGATGCAGCAGCACACCACGGCTCTTAACGCTTCCTTAGGAAGTAGCATGTGTCACTTCTCATATTTCATTGGCCAAAGCAAGCCACATGGCCAAGCCCAGCATCAGTGGAGCAGGAAGTACATTTTCCTGTAGGGGCAGCCCAGTAGATTGTTGTTAAAAAAACCAAAACCCCATACCCCCTGCTGTCGAGTCAATTCCTACTCATAGCGACCCTATAGGACAGAGTAGAACTGCCCCATAGGGTTTCCAGCTGTAAATTTTTATGGAAGCAGACTGGCACATCTTTCTTCTGTGGAGTGGCTGGTTGATTTGAACCACTGAACTTTCCTTTAGCAGCCAAGTGCTTAACCTCTGCACCACCAGGGCTCCTTCCTTGTTAAAACCTAAAAAACAAACCCATTGCCATAGAGTTGATTCTGACTCATAGGAATCCTATAGGACAGAGTAGAACTGCCCCATAGGGTTTCCAAAGAGTGGCTGGTGGATTCCAACTGTCGACCTTTTGGTTAGCAGCCGAGCTCTTAACCACCGCACCACCAGGGCTCCTTGTTGTTGTTAGGTGCCATCAAGTCAACGCTGACTCATGGCGACCCCATGTACTACAGAAGAAAATGTTGCCTTCGCCATCTTCATGATCATTGGTATGTTTGAGGCCATTGTTTTGGTCACTGTGTCAATCCATTTCATTGAGGGGTCTCCCTCTATTTCGCTGACCCTCTACTTTACCAAGCACCATGTCCTTCTCCAGGGACTGGACAGTAATACAGTCTATCTCACTGTGTCTACAAAGGGAGAATCACCTCTTTCCTGAGTGATTTCTGTGGGCACTAAACAGTCATGTGCACTGCACCCTGGGGTTCCTGGTACACAGGAGCAGGCCGTGGTGTTGGGTCCTTTCTCCCTCTCCTCTCTCCCTCCCTCTCTTCCCGCCAGACATCACTCTCCTCCTCTGTGTGATGAAGACTCAGAGCAGATTCCTCTGGAATCCCTCTGAAGCTTTAAAGGTCAGTGCCAATTTCTGCCAGCTCCTCAAATTTCAAAGTTCAGGAAAGCACACGCACATTTCTGAAGGTGTTTCTGATCTTGGTTTAGAGGAGGATTTGAAAATCTCCAGTCAGCGCTTGCTTGATTCTGATGATATGAGGAGAAGCAATACTCATCATTCCCTTGACGTGAGGCTGGGTGTGAACGGTGGCGCAAAAAGTTAAGCACTCCACTACTACCCTAAAGGTTGGCAGTTTGAACCCACCCAGAGGCACCTCAGAAGAAGGGCCTGGAGATCTGCTTCCAAAAGGTCTCAGCCTTGAAAATCCTATGAGGCAGTTCTACTCCGCACACAAGGGGTCGCTATGAGTCGGAATCAACTTGACGGCAACTCATTTGATCTTGGTTTGATGGAGAGGAGGGGGCCCTGGGCAGTACTTGGGCTGTGGAGGGGGTCCGATCAGACACTTCTGTAGGGTGAGAAGACAATTCTCCAGGGTGGTCAGTCTCTGTGCTCAGGGCCGTGCCTTCTACGGGGCCTGGAGGGGGACAGCTGTTTCAGACCCCAGGCATGGCCAGAAGGGAGGGGGCTCTGTGAGAATGAGGGGCTGGCAGCTGGGCTGGGTGTAGGAATCTTGAAGACAGCTGGCCACCTTCCATGAAGCATGGGGCGTGTCCAGCAGGGAATGTGGACAGCCCGAGGAAGGGGCCCTCAGGTCCTCGCTGTGACAGCCTGAGGCAGGGAAAGCGGAATGGGGGATGTTGGGGAGTGTGCTAGGCTGAATAACGCCCCCCCCCAAAAAGACGTCCACATCCTAATCCCCAGAACCTGTGACTGCGTGACCTTACATGACAAAGGGGACTTTGCAAGTGTGATTCAGTGAAGGTCCTTGGGACAGGAGATAATCCTGGGCTATCCGAGGCAGTCCAGTGTAACGTTACAAGAGGGAGGCAAGGGTCAGAGTGGGGGAGGAGATGTGGCATGAGAACAGAGGTCGGGATGACGTGGCCATGGCCTCCAGAACCAGCAAAGGCAAGGAAACATGCTCTCCTAGCGCCCCCTGAAGGAACCAGCTGTCGACCGTTTCAGACTTCTGACCCCCAGAACGACAAGGTAATCCACCTATGTTGCTTTCAGTTGCTCAGTTTGGGGTAACTTGTCACAGCAGCCGTGGGACGCTCACACAGGCAGACCCAGCCAAGGTCAAGTCCAGGTGCAGCCTGGGCAGGGTGGACCTGAGTCAGAACCGGGTGCGGGCCCAGCTTCCAGAGCTTGGACGAGCCCCTTTCTGTCTCAGCCTCAGTTTACGCATCTGCAACGGGGGTGATGACTCCATCTACCCCCTTGCAGGGTTGCCGCATGGCTACGAGAGTGGACGTTGCGGGTGAGTTGCTACGGCCTGGGCTCTTCAGCTTCTGGCACGAGGCATTGGCAGACACGGCGCGAATACAGGTATAACTTCTGCTTTGTCACTGTGTCTCATTGTAAAAAGCTCCATTCAGATATATTTCCACTGGCTAAAGATTTAAGATAAAATTAATCTGCCAGCTCCAAGGCTGAGTGCCTGACAAGGTTTAAATAATGCCATTTAATAGACAGTGGCAGGTAGGAGTCAGCGTGTTGGGCAGCAGTGTCTGGCTGCTCCTGCAAGCCCAGCTCCATTCTGAGAACCTACACGCAGGGTGCCCAGCAGCCCCACGGAATGGGAGCCTTCTTTCCCCCACCCTGCCCCATCATGTGCTAACAGGAAATGGACTAGATTTTGCTCTTACTTGTCTTATTTAGTCCAGTCCTTCTCCCCATCCATGGAAAACCAGTCTCAGTAACACCCATGACGATCTATAAAAGCCTAAAGCTTGGCTACCTTGTCCATTTCTTCTCCTGTGTCTAATTGGGACACACTGTTCCAGTTCTTATAGTTTAGGTAGGGCTGACCTTGTCCCCATATCCAGCCTCAGGATGGACAAGAGACCAGCTAATCAGAGTCCACCATGATTGGTTCAGAGAAGGGCACATGATTCCAGGAAGGCCAATCAGGGCCTTCCCTGATACTTTTTTGCTGGAATAAATAGGAAAGAGGGATTAAAAAAAAATAGTGTTAGTCACTATTTATTATGCACCTACTGTGTGCTGGGGCCCTGGTGGCATAGTGGTTAAGAGCTCAGTTGCTAACCAAAAGGTTGCAGTTTGAATCCACCAGCTGCTCCTTAGAAACCCTATGGGGCAGTTCTACTCTGTCATGCAGGGTTGCTATGAGTTGGAATTGACTTGAAGGCATGGGTTTGGTTTTGGTTACTGTGTGCTAGGCATTGGGCTAGGTGTTCACTTAAATTGTTTTTTAATCCTTACAAGTGCTGTGCCTGGTTGTCGTGATTCCATCTTTGCTGCAGATGAGAAAATCGAGGCTTTGGTTGGTTGTGCCTTCTCTGGAGTCATCCAGACAGTGATTTGCAAAGCTGGAGTTGAATGTCAAGTCTCAAGTCTATCTGCCTCCACCATGGGTTTCAGTTTATTTGGTCACCAGTGCTGTACTCCAGGGTGACAGCACACCAAGCCCCAAAGAAAACAGTCAATGATATGTGTTATGGATTGAATCATGTCCCAAAGTATGTGTTGTAAATCCTGTTGAACGACACAGGAAACATCAAAAGAAAATGGAAGGAATACACAGAGTCACTGTAGCAAAAATAATTGGTCAACATTCAACCATTTCAGGAGGTACCATATAAGCAGGAACCAATAGTATTGAAGGAAGAAGTCCAAGCTGCCCTGAAGGCACTGGCGAAAAACAAGTCTCCTGGAAGTGACAGATGTGAGAAGTGAGACGTTTCAACAAACAGATGTAGTGCTGGAAGTGCTCACTCGTCTACGCCAAGAAATTTGGAAGATAGCTACCTGACCAACCCACTGGAAGAGATCCATATTTATGCTTATTCCCAAGAAAGGTGATTTAACAGAATGTGGAAATTATCGAATAGTATCACACACAAGTAAAATTTTGCTGTAGATCATTCAAAATCGGTTACAGCAGTACATCGACAGGGAACTGCCAGAAGTTCAAGCCAGATACAGAAGAACATATGGAATGAGGGATATCACTGCTGATGTCAGACAGATCTTGGCTGAAAGCAGAGAATACCAGAACGATGTTTACCTGTGTTTTATTGACTATGCAAAGGCATTTGACTCTGTGGCTCATAACAAATTATGATGTCATTTCAAATAATGGGAATTCCAGAACCCTTAATTGTGCTCACTAGGAACCTGTACATAGACAAGAGGCAGTCATTTGAATAGAACAAGGGGACACTGCATGGTTTAAAGTCAGGAAAGGTGTGCATCAGGGTTGTATCTTTTCACCATACTTATTCAATCTGTATGCTGAGCAAATAATCTGAGAAGCTGGACTATATGAAGAAGAATGGGGCATCAGGATTGAAGGAAGACTCATTAACAACCTGTGTTGTGCAGATGACACAATCTTGCTTGCAGAAAGTGAAGAGGACTTGAAGCACTCACTGCTGAAGATCAAAGACCACAGCCTTCAGTATGGATTACACCTCAACATAAAGAAAACAAAAATCCTCACAACTGGACCAAGAAGCAACATCACGATAAACGGAGAAAAGATTGAAGTTGTCAAGGATTTCATTTTACTTGGATCCACAATCAACACCCATGGAAGCAGTAGTCAAGAAATCAAAAGACGCATTGCATTGGGCAAGTCTGCTGCAAAAGAACTCTTTAAAGTGTTGAAAAGCAAAGATGTCACCTTGAAGACTAAGGTGCACCTGATCCAAGCCATGGTGTTTTCAAGTGCCTCATATGCATGTGAAAGCTGGACAATGAATAAGGAAGACCGAAAAATTGATACCTTTGAATTATGATGTTGGAGAAGAATATTGAATATACCTTGGACTGCCAGAAGAACAAACAAACCTATCTTGGAAGAAATAGTTAGAATGCTTCTTAGAAACAAGGATGGCAAGACTTTGTCTCACATACTTTAGACATGTTATCAAGAGGGATCAGTCCCTGGAGAAAGACATCATGCTTGGTAAAGTAAAGGGTCAGCAAAAAAGAGGAAGACCCTCGACGAGATGGACTGACACAGTGGCTGCAACAATGGCCTCAAAGTAGCAATGATTGTAAGGATGGTGCAGGACTGGGTAGTGTTTCTTTGTGTTGTACATAGGGACGCTATGAGTTGGAACTGACTTAATGGCACCTAACAACAACAACATACGTGTGGATGTAATCTGCTTTGGGAATAGTGTTTTATTTGTTACGTTAAAGAGGGCATTATCAGTGTAGGGTGTGTGTTAAGCCAATCACTTTTAAGTATAGAAAGAGCAGATCAGACACGGAGGCAAGGAAACACATAGGGGAAGACAGATGCCACAAGAAGATAGCCAAGGAACTGAGGAACAGAAGCTGGAAAGAGACAACGACTTTCCCCCAGAGCAGGCGCCCTGAATTTGGACTTCCTGTCTCCTGAACTGTGAGAAAATAAATTTCTGTTCGTTAAAGCCACCCACTTGTGGTATTTCTGTTACGGAGCCCTGGTGGTATAGTGGTTAAAGAGCTCTGCTGCTAACCAAAAGGTCGGCGGTTCAAATGTACCAGCTGCTCCTTGGAAACCCTCTGGGGCAGTTCCACTCTGTTATAGCAGCACTAGATAATCTAGACAGTATGTACGCATGAAATGAACGTCTTCAGCAGCCATATTTGGAAGTTTAAAAGCTCTCTCAAGGCCATTTCTAGGTATTGATCCTCAGTCATGAACCTGAAGTCCACAGGAAGACAGAGGAAGAGTACCACTCATTCATCAAAGCGTCATCCGTGGCAGCGAGAAATGAGAGCCAGCCTAAACGTCCCCTAACGAGGAAGTGATCATGTAAATTATGCAGCCCAAGAGGCTTACAAAGAGTTTGTGAGAACCCGGGGAAATGTCTAGTATATTAAGCGAGAAAAACAATAAAGTAAAAAATATGATATTTGGAGGCTGATCTCAACCGTGTACAATGACAGATGGAAAGACGGACACATTTTCTCAAAGACAAATATGCTGCTGTTTCCCAGGTGGTTTTCTGTGGGTGGTGAGAGATGGGGCTGCTTTGTATTCTCAGTTTTCAAATTTTCCAAAATGGGCCCATGTTGTGTTTAGAATCAGTATAAAAGAAAACGTGCTGTTAACAATTCTGGTAAGGAAAATGTCTACAGGGTTTTCATTCTCCACCGAGCTGATAGTGTTCAGCCCTGGGGCCTGAGTCAGATACACAGCGACAGTTTCCACTGGAGCCAGGTTTGAGGTTTACAACGTGCTTTCCTGTACGTGTCCTCATTCGCGGTTCGCACCCTCTGGGTGTGGTAAACTGGGCAGCTCCTACTTCCCACCCTTATTTTAATTGTAAGTGTTACCAAACCAAAAAACCCAAACCCATTGCTGTTGAGTCAATTATGACTCATAGAGATCCTATAGGATAGAGTAGAACTGTCCCATAGGGTTTCCAAAGCTGTAAATTTTTATAGAAGCGGACTGCCACATCTTTCTTCTGTGGAGTGGCTGGTGGTTCAAACTGCCAACCTTTCGGTTAGCAGCCTAATGCTTAACCACTGCACCACCAAGGCCCCTTCCTCTTCTTCTTAGAATTGTGCTTCAGGTGAAAGTTTACAGCTCAAGTGAATTTTCCACACAAAAATTTATACACATATTATTTTGTGACATTAGTTGCAATCCCTGCATTGTGACAGCACGCTCCCCCTTTCCACCCCGGGTTCCCTGTGTCCATTCAACTAGTTCCTGTCCCTTCCTGTCTTCTCATCCTGCCTCCGGATCAGAGCCGCCCCCTGGGTCTCGTGTATCTCATTGAACTAAGAAGCATGTTCCTCACGAATATTATTTTATGTTTTATAGCCCAGTCGAATCTTTGTCTGAAGAGTGGACTTCGGGAATGGTTTCAGTTCTGGGCTAACAGAGCGTCCGGGGGCCATAGTTCCAGGGGTTCCTACACAGGGCTCCTTCATTTTATGTGTTACTGTCGTGTATATCATATATTCGAAAGGGTGCATAAAAATATCAACAGAGTTTAAAGAAAAGTAACAAAATGAACACCCATGTAGCCACCCCGTAGGATGAGAAAGAGAATATTCCAGTGTTTTAGAGCCCTGTGTGCAGCCCTTCCTAGTTCTAGCTCCCTTGGCGCCCCCACCCTAGACTCACCCCTAATATTAGTGGGGCATGGGGCAAGATTACAAACTCAGGCCCACATACCACGTGGAAATATTTATAAATTAGAAATTGAGCTAACGGACTGTAAGTAAAAAATGTTCTAGACTCCTGCCTTGACAAATATACCTTCATAACAACAAAATTGAAAAAGATGCACAAAATTATGAGTTATTATTTGACAACCGAAAGCTGGCAAAATATCAAAGAGAACTGAGTTTAATTATTATCACATATGCCTGGGTGTTCTGTTGATGGGCAATAATGCTTGAATGAATAATAAAACAAAAACATGCACGATTTATGAGTTATTGTATGTTTGCTCTATAAAATTTATTTTCTTGCCTGAATTTCAGCAGTACTACTCAGTCTGTGATTCTAATGAAGATTTTCACGTAGTTTACATTTTATTGACAGCAGTGACAAATTAGACACACTTCCTTGAGAGTCACTGTAGTTCTTAGTTTTTAAAAATTAATTTTGGTTTGGGAAAACTTTGATGTGCCGTGTAGCAGCTGGAATTGTCAACAAAATTCTTAAAGGAATGTATAGATTTGGAAGTTAACCATGACTCTTACACAGTTTAATCACTGTAATGCGGTTGTATGACCCAACCCAAACCAAATACATTGCCATCGAGTTGATTTTGACTCATAGCAACCCTATAGGACAGAGTAGAACTTCCCCATAGAGTTTCCAAGAGCAGCTGGTGGATTTGAACTGCCAACCTTTTGGTTGGCAGCCACGGCACTTAACCACTACGCCGCTAGCATTTCCAATGCGGTTGTATATGATGCATTAATATCAAAATGAAAAAAAATCACAAAATATTTTAATTTCATCACATAAAATCACTATTGCTCATATTGCAATTTGCATTGTCTTTCATTGTCAATATCTAGATTTCTGAAATAACGTTGGATGCAGTAGTGCGTCACTCATGTTACATCTAATTCTATGTAAATGCAAATGTGAAGGTAATAGGAATTACTGAACACTGGAAAATGTTTCTCGGCTTCTATGTGGAACTGTTACCTGTGCCCTCGTAATTTGTGAGTTCCCTCAGAACCTGAAGTGGTACCCAAAGAGAAGCAGGAAAATGGACTTCTGTATTACTGGGAAAAGAGGCCTTCCTAACCACAAAATGGAAAGATGTATGAAATTATGGGCTATCCAAGACTCTATAGCCTATGTGCTATTTGAGAGAAGAATTGGACAATTTCTTAGGCTCTTACCCAAGTGCTTACTCCTCTCCACTCATCTCTCCTCCAAAGCAGGGTCATCTGTGACTGGGGTGGAGGCTCTGCCCACAGGCCTTCTCAGCATTTGGGGTCTCAAGGTCACGGAGTAAGAGAGGTGAGGAAGTGTTTCTCTGAGTGTTTAGGGCCTAGATCTTGCCGAGTCTTGAGGGAGACGGCCATCCTGGAGTTCTTTGATAAATTAACTTTTGTAATATGTTTATAACATGTTGTTATTGTTAGTTGGCTCCAACCCATGGCGACCCCATGCACAACGGGACAAACTCTTGCCTTGTCCCGCACCACGTTCACAATCCTTGGTGTGCTCGAGTCCATTGTTGTGACCACTGTGTACTTTGAGAGCCTTCCAGCCTAAGGGGCTCATCTTCCAGGGCTATATCAGACAATATTCTGTTGTGATCCATAGGGTTTTCATTGGCTGATTTTTGGAAGTAGATTGCCAGGTCTTTCTTCCTAGTCTGTCTTAGTCTGGAAGCTCCACTGAAACCTGTCCACCATGGGTGACCCTGCTGGTATTTGAAATACTGGTGGCACAGCTTCCAGCATCACAGCAACATGCAAGCCACCACAGTACGACAAACTGACAGACAGGTGGTGAATGTTTATAACATTCAGGGCCCTATAGGTGGAGCCCAGAGTAGGAACCCTAGCCCTGCAGAGGCAACTCCAAGCCTGGCTTGTCTTAATCACTCCTTTGCTTCTCTGGATCATCCAGGTCTATCTGTTGTGCAGTGCTGAAACCTGAGGAGCCAGCACAGACTTGATGGCATAAGGAAACGGCAACATTGTCCCATTAGATGAGGAGTTCCTGGAGAAGATGGAGCTTAAGAGACTCAGGGTCATGCCGTGTTCTGGCTTTCCTGAGGATCTGCAGGGTCCCCTTTGGGAAGGCCAATGGGGAATGTCGGTCCCAGAAACCCAGGGCTCTCCACATTTTGCAGCATCTAGGAATGCTGCTGGTGGCCCCAGCGTTTCAGGATTTCAGGAATAGGTCAAAGCAGAACCTCCCTGTGGAGTGGAAGGAGTGCTATCAGCTGGCCCTGCCAGCAGCAGATGGAGGAGCTCAGGGGCTCCTTGGGTACATGGCTAAGTCAAGCCCAGACTGGTCACATCCAGGGCCAGTGTCACTTGGGCACTGTGTCCCTCGGTTATCAGAATGCTGTGATGACTGAGCATCCTGGTGCTCCCCATCGACACACATCTGTTCCTTGGGTCACAAGATTCCAGGATGAACTGCTGCCCTCTAGGTCCGCTCAGCTGCCCACCCTGGCCTGCTTTTGCCTTCTGTGCCTGATCTCTTCCTCCTTCTTCTCTTTCTTGTTTGTTTTGGAAGAACCACTCACCAGCAGCTGCTTGAAAAGCACTGCATGGAAGTTACAGTTTTGAGACCCAATGTATCTGTAAATGTCATGGTTTTACCCTCGTACTTGATTGGTAGTTGGGCTGGGTATAAAATTAGAGTAGGAAATGGTTTTCCCTGAGAGGTGGGAAGCTTTGCTTCACTGTTTTCTGAATGGCAGTCTTGCTGTTGAGGAGTCTGAACCCATTTTGATTTCTGATTCTTTGTATACAAAATGTTTTCTTTCCCCTCAGGACACTTTCAACAATAACTCCCACTTTCCGCAGCCCCTGGTAACCTTTAATCTTTTTCTGTTAGAAGCAAGGATGGCGAGACTATGTCTCACATACTGTAGACGTGTTATGGGTCAGTCTCTGGAGAAGGACATCGTGCCTGGTAAAGCAGAGGGTCAGTGAAGAAGAGGACTGACCCAGTGGCTGCAACAATAGGCTCAAGCATAACAACCATTGTGAGGATGGTGAAGGACCAGACAGTGTTTCATTCTGTTGTGCATAGAGTTGCTGTGAGTCTGAACTGACTCGACGACACCTAACAACAATGCATTTGCCTATTCTGGATATTTCCTGTAAGTAGAATCACACAGTATTTGTCCTTTTGTGTCTGACTCATTTCACCCAGCATGTGTTCAAAGTTCGTCCACATCATAGCAGGTACCAGAACTCCATCATGGTAAATGGAAAAAAGATTGAAGTTGTCAAGATTTTGTTTTACTTGGACCCACAATCAATGCCCATGGAAGCAGCAGTCAAGAAATCAAATGACATATTGCATTGAGAAAATCTGCTGCAAAAGACCTCCTTAAAGTGTTGAAAAGCAAAGACGTCATTTTGATGACTAAGGTGTGCCTGACCCAAGCCATGCTATTTTCAATTGCCTCATATGCATGCAAAAGCTGGACAATGAATAAGGAAGACCTGAGAAAAACTGATGCCTTTGAATTACAGTGTCAGCGAAGAATATTGAATATACCGTGGACTGCTGGAAGAACAAACAAATCTGTCTTGGAAGAAGTACAGCCAGAATGCTCCTTAGAAGCGAGGATGGTGAGACTTTGTCTCACATGGTCTCACATACTTTGGACATGTTATCAGGAGGGACCAGTCCCTGGAGAAAGACATTATGCTTGGTAGACAGTCACTGAAAAAGAGGATGACCTCAACGAGATGGACTGACACAGTGGCTGCAAGAATGGGCTCAAACACAGCAATGATTGTGAGGATGGTGCAGGACCAGGCAGTGTTTTGTTCTGCTGTATGTAGGGTTGCTATGAGTTGGAACTGACTCAACGGCACCTAACAACAATAACTAGAACTCCATTCCTTTTTCATGGCTGAATAACACTCCATTGCATGGCTATATCACATCTTGTTTAGCCCTTCATCTGCTGAAGGACACTGGGGCAATCGTCCAAACCAAACAAACCTGTTGCTGTCGAGTTGATTCTGACTCATAGCGACCCTATAGGACAGAGTAGAACTGCCCATAGGGTTTCCAAGGAGGGGCTGGTGGATTTGAAGTGCTGACCTTTTGGCTAGCAGCAGATCTCTTAACCACTGTGCCAGCAGGGCTCCAGGGTTTTTGCCCAGGGGTGCTATTTTAGTAGGTTAGCCAGGGAAGGCCTCTCTGAGAAGGTGCTGTTGAATCGCTCTGGTAGGAAGGGGGAGAAGGGGTCATGCCATGGCACCGTCAGCAGATAGAACTCAGAGGACACTTAGGTTATAGCAAGTGTTGGTGGCAACTGACTCCGTCCAAGAGACCAGCCTCCCCTTTCATATCCAATTAACCTTTCTCAAAACCATTCATCTGCTCTGTTCACTGTGCTGCCCTCTGCACCTGTGACTCTTTCCCAGATGGATATAGAAAGGTGACCGGCTGCCAAGCTCCCCGTGTTCCTAGCTACTGGGTTCTAGGCCCTGGCAGGGATGAGAGCCTGATCTGGCCATAGGCAGGCCTAGCTGCCCCCAGAGCCTGGGAGGAGCTAGAGCCCTTGGCAGCCTTCCTTCTCTACCTGCTATATAGTCGGCCCCTCTGGGTGAGACCTGAGCAGGTCCAGACGTGGACAGGCTGCCTATAGGAATGTGGAGCAGCAAAGACGGGCCTTGGAGACTGGAGGACACTGACTAGCCTTATACCCACGGCAGGAGTTGAGCTGCGCCCGCTTACTCAACCAACTTGTTCAACAAACAGTGAGTATGACGCATTCGCTAGCCTGGATTCCCCATCATTTACCCTTCTCCCCACTTCCTGTCCTAAGCTGTGATGATCCCACTCCTTGTGCACTGGGAGACCTCCCCTCTGTGGGCTGTGCCTCGGGAGAGAGCTCGGCTGTTAAACAAAACATTGGCCGTGCAAGACCACCCAGAGGCACCTTGGAAGAAAAGCTTGGTGATTTACTTCTGAAAAATCAGCTACTGAAAACCCGGTGGAGCACGGTTCTACTCTGATACACATGGTGTCACTGTGGGTTGGGGTGAGTCAGCTGGGAGAAGGGCTGGCTGGGGTCCCAGTGGTGGCAAAGCAGATCTTAGTGACAGCCTTTCCGCCAGCCCTGGAAGGTGCTAGATGGCCAACGCCTGTGGGCTCCATGGCTTGCCTCTTGCTCGAGTGCCCTGGCTGCCTGCAGGCAGTCCTCAGCAGCATGGAGCCCTGTGCACGTCATCAGCACCAGCCTCCAGGCCCCCAACAGGGCTCCGATGTATGAACAGCCTTCCTCCACCCACATTGTCCTTTCCCATTCACGGCTCCCCAAGCCTCTTCCTGGTGCAGAAGGGCGCCTGATTGCATATGGAAATATGCTTTAGTGATTCTTTGCTGTGTTATCTTCCTGCGGCTTTAATTTTCTTATTCTTTCCTTCCAAATGAGACTGAAACCAGTTAAAGCGGAGAAATTATTCATTAAGGGAACGGTGTCAGTGTTTGGTATTGGAGCCACCTGAAGTCAATTAAAGATCAACAGAATTAATTATTCTCTCTGGGCTGAGATCAGGAGGTGGGAACTGAGAGAATGAGCCTCCTTACCTCCCAGCGGGGGAGACACAGCCTTTTAATCGGCCTAAGTGGCCCCAGCCCAGGAGCGGCGTGTTAGCGCCTCACGCTAAACAGCTGCGGTAAATTCCAAACCCATCCATGAGCTGCATGGGGCTGGTGGTCCTCACCTCCCAGCAGAATCCAATCTGGGGGCACCTGTGAGGCCCCCATGTCTAGGTCGATGGGAGGAAAATGGACGAGGACAGAAAGCCGGAGCCCCCCAGACCACTGGGGCTGGAAGGGCCATGAGCTCTGTCAGGCCCCAGGGCAGGGATTCAGGTGAGGCAGGTACTCCCCTCGGGCACAAAATTTAAGGGGGTTGCAAAACTCAGTCATCAAAGTAAATAACACTTCAATGCAATATTTTAAAATACCAGAATTAATGCAAAAAATCCATGATGGACAAAATACCAGCATTTTCAGTGAGGGCGGGTTGCTGTTGGTTGTTTTCTGACCCTGCGTCATCATGCAACAGGAACCCTTGTTACCAATCAGCCTGTGGTTCCCAGGCCCAGGGGCTGGGGCATCCACCTGGCTGGGGTGTGTACCTGGCTGGAGTGTGTACCTGGCTGGGGCATCCACTTGGCTGGGGCGTATACCTGGTTGGGGCGTCCACCTGGCTGGGGCGTCCACCTGGCTGGGGTGTGTACCTGGCTGGGGTGTCCACCTGGCTGGGGCGTCCACCTGGCTGGGGCATCCACCTGGCTGGGGTGTGTACCTGGCTGGGGCGTCCACCTGGCTGGGGTGTCCACCTGGCTGGGGTGTGTACCTGGCTGGGGTGTCCACCTGGCTGGGGCGTGTACATGGCGGGGGCATCTACTTGGGTGGGGTGTCCACCTGGCTGGGGCATGTACCTGGCTGGGGTGTGTACCTGTCTGGGGCGTCTACCTGGCTGGGGTGTCCACCTGGCTGGGGCATCTACCTGGCTGGGGCGTCCACCTGGCTGGGGCGTGTGCCCAGCTGGAGCGTCTACCTGGCTGGGGCGTCCACCTGGCTAGGGTGTGTACCTGGCTGTGGCGTCCACCTGGCTGGGGCGTCCACTTGTCTGGGACGTCCACCTGGCTGAGGCGTCCACTTGTCTGGGGCGTCCACCTGGCTGGGGCGTCCACCTGGCTGGGGCGTCCACCTCTGGGTGGGTTAAGGAGAATTGACAATGGTGTGAGAGCAGAGTGGGCAAGCGGGCCTTGATGTGTTGTCAGGTTCTTGGACTGTAGGGCTTTGGTTCACTTTTTTCGTTTGTTTCAAAATATGGTGGGTATTTTGATAAATGAACACAGGGTGCCCGTATTTCCTTTTGTGTCAGGCCCAACCCCCAAATGACACCTGCCTGGCGGCCCGGGTCCACGGCAGCTCTCTCCCACTGTGGCTGTGTGGTCCCAGGCACGCGTCCTGATCTCACCATTTCACTGACAGAGCTGCATCGGGGTGAAGTGGCATACATCCGGGCAGCTGTCTCGGCAGTGGGAGCTCTGTGCAGACCGGTGGCATTTCCACCTCCTCTGACCACCTGCTTGGTGACAGACAAGTGTGGTGGTGACCGAGACAGTACTGCCTGACCTATAAGCCAAGCCCACCATGCTTGCCCCGGCTCAGGTGAGGCAGAGCCTGGCACGGGGTCGAGATCAGGAAAAGCCTGTAGAATGTTCAGGAGGGTGCAGGTGGGGGTGGATTCCTGGCTCAGGGGACTCTCCTGTCACCTGTCACAAAGGTGAGCATTTGTCCACACCCTGATCACTGGCAGCCCACGTGGACGTTACGTACAGCCTGCACGGGTGTGTAGGGGCGTTCAAGGTCCCCAAGGTGGTTCAAGGGAAGAGCAGAAGAGGCTGACCAGGCAGGGCTAGTGCGAGGCAGTGAGAGCAGACCTGGGTGGGAGGTGCTACCGGGGCTCTTCATCTGGAGAAGCCCTGCCCATGGGGGACAGCCTGTCACTGGAGGGGGCCAGAGGAAGGGCCACAGTCCCCCCCCCCAACTCAGTGCACCATACTCTTGCTAGGGCAAATCCTACAACCTAAGCTGTCTCAGGAGCCCACC
The DNA here is from genome assembly GCA_030035585.1 of Dugong dugon. Classification (NCBI taxonomy): domain Eukaryota; kingdom Metazoa; phylum Chordata; class Mammalia; order Sirenia; family Dugongidae; genus Dugong; species Dugong dugon. Next base: position 4,440,121 of record CM057465.1, on the reverse strand, counting down.
TGTATGCATGTGTGTGCCTGCATGTGTGCCTGCATGTGTGTCCGCGTGCATACCAACATGCGTGTGCCTGTGTGTGTGCTCACATGCATGTGTCTGTATTTGCACTCACATATGTGCCTGCATGTGCTCATGTGTGCCTGTGTACACTCACACATGTATGCTTATGTGCTTGTAGGCATGTTCATTTGTGTGTTTATGCTCACACACGTGTCTGTGTGTGTCCCTGTGTTCACACATGTGTGTATGCATCCCTTATATGTGTGTCTGTATGTGCACTCAGTTATGTGTCTGTATACACGTGCTCACTTGTGTCTGCAAGTGTGCTCACGTATCTGCACATACACGAGTGTGTTCACATGTGTGTTCACGTGTGTGTGTGCATGTACTGACACCTGTGTGTCAGTATGCTCGCATGTTGTATGTGTTTGTGTGTAACCTACAGTGACTGTCCCCATTCTTCCCTCAGGGAACCTGCCTGGGGGGCTGTAAGAGCTTCATTTTCCATCCTGGCCTCCAGACTCGGGCAGTATTAAAAAAACCACACACCTGGGTCCCACCACCTGCTGCAGAAGGAGGTGCCTGCTAGGACCTGTGGGTCTGAGCAGAGTGCTTTTCCATAAAGGAGGTAGCTCCTGGAGGAGGAGTTGCCAAGGGAGACAGGCGGTGGAGCAGGCACACGGTGAGCGAGCGGCTGACGAGATTCTTCCCTTCTTCCCATGGATGGCTCCTTTGGCTTTGCATCAGGACTCCCCCATCTCTGAGCCTTGTTCAGCTTGGGGACCCTGAGAGGGCAGTTGATGGAGTGCAGCCTGGGGAGGGGGGGCATGCTCCTCGGTCCGTGGTGGGCAGTGTGACTGACCACATACAGAAATGTACCCTGCAGACTAGTGGGCAGCCCAGAGGAGGTCCGATCAGCCCCACTGTGACTTCAGACCTTTAGAGCTGCACTGCTGAGAGGAAATCAGTTAATCTCAAAGACACCGTCATTAACTGCAGCTGGACATGGCAGCAATGGTGGAACCACAGCCCTTCTGAGCAGGGTTCCAAGACCTTTAGATTTTGAGATGTTAGTTCTGTGACTTATTTAGGGAGGGGAGAATTCTCACTTAGGGAAGAGCTTGTTTGAATCATGTCAAGAAATATTTAGACATGAAGGGTTGTGAGTGGCAATAAACATCTTCCTGAAATTGGCTGGCTTCTGTAGCCCTTCTCACTCGGGAAGGTTGTCCTTAAATGGGTGATTGTCCGCATAAGGATTGAAGCATCCACACCCGCTGGAGGTGGTTAGGAAAAAAGACATTTGCTCATGAACAAGCCAGGGCCCATGAGGTCAAGATGTGAACAAACAGAGGAACACTCATATGTGGTATTTGAACTCAAAACCTGGCATCAAAATGATCTGAGCCAACTCCGTCTGTAGTTAGAGGAGGTGAACCGATTGCTTTGTTCTTTGGAGGGGGGACAGGTTCTCTGCCCCTCCATCCTGACCACCGATTACAGACTTCACTGACTGCCAGGAACTATGCCAAGTGCTTTGCATATATTTCTCATTTAACCTGCACAAAAGAGCAAGACATTATTTTCCTTGTTTTACAGAAGTGAGGATGAAGCCCAGAGGTGGGATGTGGTGTGGGACATGGTGACTTGCCTGGAGATACAAAGATAGGAAGTTCACAACCAGGTTTTGAACTCATTTCCATCTAACTTCAAAGCTCAAGTTCTTAAACAACATCTTTCTTTAGGAGATACTTGAAGGAAGTGTCCTGGAAACAAACCAAATCAAACCCAAAACATATACATCTCTATTGAAGGCACTACCTTTCATTCATTCATTTAGAAATACTCAAGCGCCTACCAAGTTTCAGGGTTGCAGCTGTGGGCAAGGCAGGAAGCTGCTCCCCTAGTGGTGGGCGTGAGCAAGACTTCAGGCCCAGACCATTGTAGGGGGTGGGGTGGGTTCATATCCCACTTCTGCCACCTCAGGGCTGTAGGGCATCAAGATGGTTCCCTAACCTCTCTGTGCCTCGGTTTCTCATCTGCACATGGAGGTGATACGAATTCTATCCTTATAGGATCATTGTGACCATTAGCTCATGTAGAACAATGCCTCTGGTTACTCCTGGGCATGACTCAGAATTTGAGGCTAAGTGCAACAGAGAACAGATCTTTGTTTAAGCTTTTAGAAAATATCAAAATTCATAGATGGGTAAAGAAATAAAAATTCCAAAAGCCTCAGCTCATTTAGAGGCGGCCAAAATCTCACTCCAAGCTTGCTGGCAGCAGTATGACAAGTGTGCAGGAAGGGAAAATGTTATTACTTACTGTTTATTCCATGGCATGCCTTCTCCAAGGACCTACGTGGTAAACTCTTCTTAGAATTCAGAACCATGAAAGAGCTCGCCTACCCTGAAACATCAGCCAGCTTCCTTTATATTCCAAATATGAATTACAACGTGTTATGGGTTGAAATGTGGCCCCACCTCCCCCCACCCCAACAAAAAGAGGTACATTGAAGTCCTAACCCCTGTACCTATAAGCATGACCTTGTTCGGGAAAAATATGCTTTTCTCTGCAGGTGTAATCAGTTAAAGAGGTCATACTGGACTAGTGTAAGCCCTGATCCCTTCTAAGTGGTGTCTTATAAAAGGGGAGAACAGACATGGAGAGAGAGACACATATAGGGGGAAGACAGACGCCATGTTACAATGGAGGTGATACATCTATAAGCAGCCAAGGAACACCAAGAAACGCCCGGGGCTACTAGAACTGAAAGAGACAAGAAGGGGCTTCCCCTAGAGCTGGCAGAGAGAGAACACAGCCCTTCCAATGCCCTGAGTTCAAACTCCTAGCTTCCAGAACTGTGAGGAAATACATTTCTGTTCTTTCAAGCCACCCACTTTGTGGCATTTTGTTATGGTGGCCCTAGGAAATGAAGACACAACTCATAAAAATCCATATCTGTTTGTTGCTGTCAAGTCGATTATGACTCACAGTGACCCTGTAGGACAGAGTAAGACTGGCCTATAGAGTTTCCAAGGCAGTAATCTTTACAGAAGCAGATCGCCACATCTTCCTCCTGAGGAGCGCTGGTCTGTTCAAACTGCCAACCTTAATAGTTAGCAGATGAGTGCTTAACCACTGCAACACCAGGGCTCCTTAAGACACAACACACGGAGTATTTCTCTCATTGTTCTGGCTGACAGTAAGCTCAGAGCTAGATTTTGTCAGCCTCTAAATGAGCTGACGTTTTTGGAATTTTTATTTCTTTACCTACCTATGGATTTTGGTATTTTTTTTAAAAGCCGAAATGAAGATTTGTTCCATATTATACTCAGTCTTGAATCTTTCTCGGAAGTCCTTGATTATACACATCCCCAGATCCTTCCTACTTAGAAACAAATAAATAACATGCAACTATTCAAATCCTGGTTGTTTCTAGAAATGGCGGGACGTGCAAATGGTCTTTGTCCCAGTGAGATGAGCCGGTGGATAACAGGGGATTATGGCCCAGCTAGAAGTACAGGCCAGGTCTTCGTTTTTATTCACCTCTAAATCAACTTCAGAAGTATCTGAACTACCAGGAGGAAAGAAAATACTTAAAAAGACAAAGTATATTACAGGAAAGCAATGATTTCTTGGGCTATTTGCCACTTCAAGTGCAATACATTAACAAAGTGCTGTAATAAGAAGAGCTACTAAAAAATGACTTATTGATACTTTAGACCTGTTAAAACAGGTTAATGTCAATACAATTAACTCCTGGATCAAGGCAATCCCCTTTAGAGAGAAAGTTGATAAAATGGCATTGAAAGTCATTCTGTCAGAGGCAACGGAGGGGCTGTGAAGACCTTAAACTTGGGAAGAGAAGAGAGGAAGTGCTTCTAAAGTGCCCTCTCCTCCACCTTGACTGCCTCCCCCCTCAAGACCTCCCCGCCGGGGCTCCAGAGAAGGGGCTGAGACTTTGGGGCAGTTCTAAGAAATGGTCAGTTTATCGGGAAGTCTTGAAGCTCTGCTATTTCACGGCTGGGTGAGCCCTGAGCACCTTGGGAGAATATTGAGCAATTGTTATGCTGGTAAGAGGGGCAGAGGAGAGCAGGTGAGTCTCTAGAGTGTCTAGAGACTGGAAATGAGGTCGTTCTTGGAAAAGAGCAGTGCACAGGAGGCTGGCACTGGATGGAAAGGACAGGGCCTGGCCTGCAGGAAAGACTGGTGGCCGTCCTGGCCCTGGCAAGTTCCCTGCCTCCCCACACCTGGTCTCCTCTCTGTCAGGTTGGTTCAGCAATGAGCAGTGAGCCTGGTGGGCTCTTGGGTTGCTCTGACCCCCTCCGTTCTGAGTGGCCACTCCAGGGAGCTCAGGGTGTCACTGCACAGTGGGGGTTGGGGCAATCTGACCATCATTGTTCCAGTTCCCAGACAGCGTTTCAAAATGGCAGATTGTTCCTTTCAGACCATACGTGCACATGATTCCAAGGGCACCTGTGAATCTGAGTCAGTTTCCATCTCCCTCTCCCACCCTGCCCCTAGCCCCTGGTCTCCACCCCCTGCGGGGTTTTGGCTTATACTTCCTGTTATGGATTGAATTGTGTTCCCCTTTCCCATCAAATATATGTTGCAAATTGTTACTGGAGCCCTGGTGGCACAGTAGTCAAGAGCTTCAACTGCTTATCAAAAGGTTGGCTGTTTGAATCCACCAGTCACTCCTTGGAAACCCTATGGGACATTTATACTCTGTCCTATAGGGTTGCTATGAGCCCGAATCGACTCGACAGCAAAGGGTTTGGTTTTGGTTTTTATACCTGTGGAAAATATGGTCTTGATGATATAAAAGATGGTGGAGATCACATGATAGAATTTTGCAAGACCAAAATTTCCAGTGAATATTGGAAATACAGGTGTTTGGTCTTGCAAAATTTTCATTGCAAATATTTCATTGCAAAATATTCATTGGAAATACTTTTTTTCAACAACATAATGGTGACTATACACGTGGACCTTGCGAGATGGAATACACAGGAATCAAATCGACTACATTTGTGGAAAGAGATGATGGAGAAGCTCAGTATCATCAGTCAGAACAAGAACAGGGCCGACTGCAGAACAGGTGATAAATTGCTTATATGCAAGTTCAAGTTGAAGCTGAAGAAAATTAAAACAAGTCCACGAGAGCCAAAGTACAACCTAGAGTACATACTGCCTTAATTTAAAGACGGTCTCAAGAATAGATTTGATACATTGAACACTAATGACCGAAGACTAGACACCTTGTGGGATGACATCAAGGACATTATACATGAATAAAGCAAAAAGGATCATTAAAAAGACAAGAAAGAAAGGAAAGAGCAAAATGGATGTCAGAAGAGACTGTGAAACTTCCTCTTGAATGTAGAGTAGCTAAAGCAAAAGTAAGAAATGATAAAGTAAAAGAGCTGAACAGAATATTTCAAAGGGCAGCTCAAGAAGACAAAGTAAAGTATTATAATGAAATGTGCAAAGACCTGGAGTTAGAAAACCAAAAGGGAAGAAAACACTCAGCATTTCTCAAGCTGAAAGAACTGAAGAAAAAATTCAATCCTCAAGTTGTAATACCAAAGGAGTCTATGGGCAAACTATTGAATGATGCAGGAAGCATCAAAAGAAGACGGAAGACATACACAGAGTCATCATATCAAGAAGAATTGGTTGATGTTCAACCATTTTAGGATGTACCATATGATCAAGAACCTATGGTATTGAAGGAAGAAATCCAAGCTGCACTGAAGGCATTGGTGAAATTCAAGTCTCCAGGAACTGACGGAATACCAGTTGAGATGTTTCAACAAAGGGATGCAGCACGGGAGGTGCTCACTCATCTATGCCAAGAAATTTGGAAGACAGCTACCTGGCCAACCAACAGGAATAGATCCATATTTGTGTGCATTCCAAAGAAAGGTGATCCAATAGAATGTGGAAATTATCAAACAATATCATTGATATCACGCACAAGTAAAATTTTGCTGCACCTAACAACAACAAAGTGTTAAGAAGCAAAGATAGCACCTTGAGGACTAAGGTATGCCTAACCCAAGCCATGCTATTTTCAATTGCCTCATATGCATGCAAAAGCTTGACAGTGAATAAGGAAGACTGAAAAAGAATTGATGCCTTTGAATTATGATGCTGGCAAAGAATATTGAATATACCATGGACTGCCAGAAGAACGAATAAGTCTGTCTTGGAATAAGTACAACTAGAATGCTCCTGAGATGTGAGTTACCTTGAGACTTCATCTCACTTACTTTGGACATGTTATCAGGAAGGACCAGTCCCTGGAGGAGGACATCATGCTTGGTAAAGCAGGGTGTCAGCAAAAAAGAGGAAGACCTTCAATGAGTTGGATTGACTCAGTGGCTGCAACAATAGGCTCAAGCATAGCAATGATTTTGAGGATGGTGCAGGATGAGGCAGTGTTTTGTTCCGTTGCACATAAGGTCGCTATGAGTCCAAACCAACTTGATGACACCTAACAACAATCACATACCTGTGGATGCAATCCCATTTGAAGATAGTTTTCCTTTGTTATGTTATGAGGCCATATCAGTGTAGGGTGTGTTTTAAGCCAGTCACTTTTGAGATATAAAAAGAACAGATCAGGCACAGAGAGGGAAGCACAGATGGGGGAAGACTGCTGCCACACCACATGAAGATCACCAAGAAACCAAAGAACAGAAGCTGAAAAGAGACGAGGACCTTCCCATAGAGCCAAAGAGAGAGAAAGCCTTCCCTTTGAGGTGGTACCCTGAATTTGGACTTCAAGCCTCTTGTACTGTGAAAAAATAAATTTCTGTTTGTTAAAGCCACCCACTTGTGGTATTTCTGTTATAGCAGCACTAGGAGACTAAGACATACTTCCAGAGACATCCTGTCCTTTGACAGGCATATCCCTCCGCACACTTCCTGCACCCAGAAGATACCTGACACAGAACAGGGGATCAGCAGGAGTTTTCGAATGAAGGAAAGAAAGAAGGACGGAAGGGATGCTGTCTGTATTCGGCCCCCAGGTCGCCTGCAACAAAGTATCTCAAACTGGGTGGTTTAAAACAACAGACATTCATTCTCTCAGAGCTGGAGGCCAGAAGTCTGAAAACAAGGTGTCAGCAGAGCTAAACTCCCCCTGGAGGCTCCAGAAGAGGATCCTGCTTTGTCTCTTCTAGCTCCTGGTGGTGACTCAGGCACTCCTTGGCTTGTGGCTGCATCACTCCAACCTCTGCCTCCATCTTCACATCATTTTCTTCTCAGTCTCTTCTCCTCTTCTGTCTTTTTATAAGGGCATTCATTGTTGGTTTTAGGGCCAGCATAATCTCATCTCGAGATCCTTGATTCCCTCTGTAAAGGTCCTTCACCCAAACAAAGTCCTATACCCAGGCTCCAGGGATTAGGACTTGGACATATCTTTTGGGTGGACACAGTTCAACCGAATACATCATCTGAGCCCTGCAAGGGGACCAGCCTCCCTGAGGTCCTGTCCACCCTCTGCTGAAGGTCAGGAGCTCCCTCACCATTCCTCCAAATCAGAAGATCAAGAAGCTTCCCTTTCACAATAGCCAAGGTGGAAACAAACTAAATGCCCATCAACAGATGAATGTTGTTTTTGTTGTTAGGTGTTGTTGCTTCTGACTCATAGCGACACTGTGTACAATAGAACAAAACACTGCCAGGTCCTGTGCTATCCTCACAATTGCTGCTGTGTTTGAGTCCATTGTTGCAGCCACTGTATCAGTCCATCTCATTGAGGGTCTTCCTCTTTTTCGCTGACCCTCCACTTTACCAAGCATGATGTCCTTCTCCAGGGACTGATCCTTCCTGATACCATGTCCAAAGCACTTGAGACAAAGTCTCGCCATCCTTGCTTGTAAGGAGCATTCTAGTTGTACCTCTTCCAAGACAGACTCTACTTTGAGGAGGCAGCTCTTCCTGAGTGGTATTTTGAGTGCCTTCCAACCTGAGGGGCTCTTCTTCCTGCACTGTATCAGACAATGTTCCACTGGTTTTCACAGCCCAATTTTTTCAGAAGTAGACTACCAGGTCCTTCTTCCTAGTCTGTCTTAATCTGGAAGCTCCACCGAAACCTGTCCACCATAGGTGACTCTGCTGGTATTTGAAATACTGGTGGCATAGCTTACAGCATCACAGCAACATGCAAGTCACCACAGTAGATCAAACGGACAGATGAGTGGTGGAACAGATGAATAGATAAACAAAAACAAAATGTGGTACATACGTACAATGGAACACTAGTCAGCCAGTAGAAGAAATTAAGTCTTGATACATGCTACAATATGGATGGGACCAGAAGACATTATTTTGAGTGAAATAAGTCAATCAAGAAAGGACAAATATTGTACGACCTCACTTATGTAAAATGACAAGAAAAGATAAATGCATAGAGACCAAGGTTTAATAGTGTCTACCAGGGGTGAGTGGGAGGGAGAAGGGGTAATGGTGTTGGAAAAATCACACTGATTAAGGGTAGGGTTGCACAGCTGATTATTGTAACTGCTGTCAATAAGTTGTACACCTGTAAAAATTTGAATTGGCAAAAGTTGTGTGATAGATACATTTATAACAATGACAAAAAAAAAAAGAAAGAAAGAAAGAAAGAAAGAATAGCCGCTGAGGCTGCTTATGTACAATCAAAAGCCTCATGGGATTTGGTTTCTTGGTTTCGAGGTTTAGGGTCATGGTTTCTTGGGCCATCCCAGTTAATTGGCCTAGTAATGTGTTTAATCCTTCTGTTCTACCTTCTAGTCCGATGAGTAGTGCCTGGGATCTTAAAAGCTTGCAAGTGGCCATGCAAGGCACAACAATTCATCTCTATTCACCTGGAGCAACAGGGGAAGAAGGGGAGTCAGGAATAGGAGGAGGATATGGAATGTGTGGCTAATTGCCTCCATGAACAACTGCCTCATTTGCCAGGAGACCAGAAGAACTGGATGGTGCCCAGCTACCATTACTAAACATTTTGGTCAAAGATTCTATGGAAGAATCCTGATTGAAAAGGGGAAAATGCAGAGCAGAATTTCAAATTCCCATGGACTCCAGACTTTCTGGAGCCAAGGGGGCTGGATATACTCCTTTAACTATTGCCCTGAGATAATCTTTAAACCTTAAACTAAAAATATCCCCTGAAGTCTTCTTAAAACCAATTTTTTTTTTACTAGCTTAACTAGTAAAAAATGTCTGCCTTGAGCATTATGCTTTTTTAAGAACTGTATATATGGGATCAAATTGACAACAGTCACTCAAGACAGTAGATAGAAAACATAGGGGACAGTGAGTTTCTGTCAAGGGGGAAGGAACAACTCAGAAAAGGAGGGTGAGAATGGTTGCACAACTCAAAGAATGTCATCAACGTCAATGAATGGTACATGTAGAAACTGTTGAACTGGTGGATATTTTGCTGTGTTAGTCTCAACAACAATAAAATAAATAAAATTAAAACAAAGGAAAAGAAATTTCCCTTTATTTCCCTTGAAAGGTCACTGCCCACGTGGGGCTCCTGCCTAAGAAATCCAGCAGTCTCACGCCAGGAGCCGTGGTCCTGCTGCCCAGTATCCCACCACCTGGGACGCCCACCCTCTAATGAGGAAGACGAGATGAACGTGAAGACAAAAGTACTTCCATTCTCCAGGACGCTGTGGACTCAGCTGGAAGGATCTCTGCTCCTTCCTTTGTCATTGGCACTGGAAAGTGATGCTCTTTCAGTTTTCTGAAGTGATTACTTTGGGTGTACCAAAGAATGGCTTTTCCTGAAGTAAAATTCTCCTCGTGAAAATTACCCATCACAGTACTTTGTGGTCCTTTCCAATTTCTCATCTGAGAACCCTAATAGCCCTGCCGGCACCCAAGGCTGAGGCATGCACCATCAACAGCTATTACTGCCTCACCTTGGGCTCTGGGCCTTCCAGCTGCTCTAGGGCCCAGCAGAGCTTGGCCCACATCACAGACCCTCTCCAAGCCCTTCTGAACACAGCTTTAGAATCCCATTGCAGCGAGCTTGGCCTGGATGGGGCGTGGGGGTGATAAGGGAGATGCCCCAGAAGCTGGCTGGTGTGGGGGAGCCAGGCTTGGAAACAGAACACTGAAATCAGACCCCAAAAGGGGTCTTGCCTCTCCCAGCAGCTGGCCTCTCACTCAGATGTGCCCTTCTCCCCAGCCCACCTTGCTGGCCCAGTACCTCGGGGTCCTGGGCACGGACACCACCCTCCAGGGGCCAGCAGCACTTGTCTCTGGGATGGTGATGGTCACAGTGACCTGGTGTTTATGAGGGTTCTTGGGGGAGATGGCGAGGTGTCCCTCTAGAACGTGGAAATGAGAAATGCGCTTGACTCTGAAAGGGAAGGCTAGATCTGTCTCTCTCTGTGTCTTTGTCTCTCCATCTTTCTCATTTTCTCCTTCTCTGTCTCTCTTTCCTACCTCCTAATTCCTTGCATTGTTCTCTATTCTTTAGGAGGAGAATTCATTGGTGGCCTAAATGATGCCAGCTTAATGTGCTCCACCTACCAGGTATTCTAGCATTCACTTTTTAGCTGATGAAAAATTTTTACAAGTCTGGCATTGAAAACCCTTGGGATTATTGAAATGTTTCTCAAGGCTTAGCTATTTTCGGCTCTGGAAGCACATCATATTAATTGTATTAGTGACAACGACCAGGCAGTCATTACAGAGTCCCGTCCTTGTTATTTCATGACAGTTCTCTTGAGAAGAGCAAGTAAGTCCCTCAGAGCCGTCCTTTGCAGGGGCTTTGCTGTTAGCACAGGAAGCTAAGATCCATCAGAGGATAAGGACACCAGCCAGGGAGCAAAGATTCACCTTGGGCTGGTGGCAGCTGTCATCTATTTCCATGGCTCTGCTCACAGTCTGGTAAAGACCAAGTTGTGTACCATTAACGGATGATTGATGGGTGGAGGAAGAGGGGAGAGGATTGTTACCTCAGTCTGCCATTTGTAAGTGCATGATGGATGGAGCTCTTGTCTCAGACATTAGGAAGGTCTTTGATGAATAGTCATGGGCAGTGTTTATCTCCGTGGGCACTGGACAGCCCACCCATGGGGAACCAGGTCTGTGAGAGAAGGATCCCATGTTCTACAGGGTCTGAGATCTTCCTGAGTTCAGGTCTGAGGTGGAGCCTCCACAGCTGACCCTGATCAGTGGAAAAATCAATGATCTGGCCCTGGGGAACGAGGACAATGACCGTTAGTCCCTAGCTGGCAGCCTCTGGTGGCATGGTGGCCTAGGGGTACTCACAAAGGAACAAAGAGTCATCCCTGAAGAAGGCTGGACATCCCAGCCCAGCTCTGCATCCTGGTATCATGGGCTTCTTCAACGCTCATCTTACTTATGGGGGAGTCAGGGTCCTTTGTTGGATCTGTGCCTGGGACACACAAGGATTGTAGCCCCTGACTCCTGGTGTACACAGGTGGGCGGGGACATATGGGGGTCATTTGATGGACAATACATTCTTATACTAAAGATAAGGTGCTCAAGTGTCATTTGGAGGAGTTCAAGAGAGGGCTTTGCAGTAGGTGAAAGGGCTCGGGAAGGAATCTGGGGAAGAGGCTGCTTCGGTACAGGCCTGAAAGAGGTGAGTTTTCTTCAGACCCAGACGTGGGAAGGCCTTCCATGCAGAGGAAACCACATTCGAAAGGGATGGAGAGAGCAGGTCCTGGGTGTGTAATGACATCAAGGAGTTTGGCATGGCTAGAGGGGAGGAGAGAGGAGTGTGGTAGGTAGATGTGGAATGGGAGGGGTTGTGGCAAGACCATGAAGGATTTCAGCAGGAGGTGAGGCAGCAGAAGGTCCTCAGTTTGACATTGCAATGACAACTGACCCCAAACGGGTCGTCATATGGGTGATGGTTGGTTTGTTCTGCAGAGAGCCAGATGTTTTGCCTTGCCAGACCTCCCCCATTCCAGTTGTTGCATTTGTGCAGCCATATTTAAAGTCCTACATTTTGGAAAGCACAGATGCGATTTACATGTGTTAATGAGCAGCCTCCAGCTGCCTGTGGAATGTGTTCCATCTCATTCAATTTCAGAAGTTCTTAGGGAGGCAGTGTGGTGATGTGTGGGAAGTATATGGCAAAGTGTGACATGGGCAACCACCTTCTCTCTCTGGGGAGGGTCTTGGGCTTCATGCTATTCAAGGCCCCTTCCATGTCTTACGGTGAGTAACCATGGTTTTCTGCATGTGTGTGTGCGTGCCTGTGTGTTTTGTTAAGGGCTGGTGTACAAGAAATGGAGGGTTCCTCTTCAGGGGCCACATTTCCGTGGTGACCTCACAACACCACCCTTTGTAAAGACCCCTGATCTGTAAGCTTCTTACTTGATCTACACAACCAGGGTCTCAGGTCAGCACCTGACATCTTGGCTGATCCCACCCAGGGCCAAGTACCTTCATCAGTCTACTCATCCATCTCATCCAACCATCTTCCCAACTTTTCTATCTGTTTCATCCATCTCAACCAACCTATATTTTCTTCAGTCTTTCTTATCCATTCATCTTTCCATCTATCCTTCCATCCATCCATCCATCCATCCATTCATCACCCATCCACCTACCTATCCACCCATCTGTCCATCCCAGTTAACCAAGTTCATCTTCACTTCTTCCCATCCTTCCATCCATCCATCCATCTATCCATCCATCGGTACATCATCCGTCCATTTATCCCAATAAACTTAATTTTCTTCATGCTTTCTGTCCATACATCCATCCATCTTTTCATCTGTCCATCCATCCATCATCCATCCCCCCACCTATCCATCCATCTGTCCATCTCAGTCAACCAAGCTCTTCTTCACTTCTTCCCATCCATCCATCCATTTAACCCAATCAATTTAACTCTTCTTCATGCTTTCTGTCCATCCATCCATCCGTCCACCCACCCACCCACCCATCCATCTCACTCACCCACTCATCCTTCAATCACAGCATGTACACGGAAAGGACATGAACCTAGGGTTCAGAACGACTTGGAATGGAAACCCAGATGCACCACCAAATGCGATCGTTGTTTCTATTCTATCCAGATCATCTTTCCAACGACCCCTGCCCCACCAAGTGTGTACTTTCCTGACTAAAGGGGTGGACATGGGGTAAACTGAGTCAGCAAGATGTCTCTTGTGTGAGTCTCAGTGAAGGAGGGTGGTGGTGCTGGACCACATGGTGGCAGTGTTGAGATAGGAGGCCTGCGAATCCCTGTGCCCAGGCCCCAGAGTTGCTTTGCTTGATCCTTTCTCTGTTTGGGCTTCTCCCCCTCACCCTTGGATTCTGTGAACCACGCAGCAACCTCCAATAAATTCCTTCTTTGACTGAATGAGTCAGTGATGGTTTCCATTGCTTTTGACTGCATTTACCAATTCCTATATAAGAATTCTGCTCCAAAGGAGCTCACAGACAATGAACAAGAGGAAGTGAGTGCCCAGGAAAATTCCACAGGGTAACGTGTCAGCTGGGAATAATCAGGAAGACACCAGGGAGACTTGTGTGGGCAGCAGGTGGGTGTGGTGGTGTGAGGTAGTACTTCAGATTGGGTGATGAGGGAAGGCGGAGGAAGGAAGGCACCTGGTGCACCCAGAAAGAAAACCTGGAGAAGTTATTTTAACTCAGGAATTTATAGGGACAACAGTAGAGTTAGTTGAGAAAAAATACAATAATTCCATGGCATGAACTAATTCTTGATGTTGACTTAACTGTCTGAGTACTTGAATATGTTCATAAAGGCAAATGCCAGGGCAGGTGCATCATCCAGGCTGCCCACCTGGGAGGCCAGTGAGGGGTGTAGAGTGCTGGGAGGGGAGGCTAACTGGATTGCCTGGCCACCTGGCTCAAGGGTACCCAGCTTTGGTCCATGCCAAGCAGGAGATGGGATATGTGGCTATGAGATCAGTTCTACACACACTTGCTGGTGGATCTGAGGTGCTGGCACATGTCGGGCCCTTGGCTGGGTCCTGAAGGGTGAGAATGGGGACAGCTGTGTGGAGGGCAGGAGGGGAGAGGAGGCTGGCCTGTGGGTTTTTGCCTGCTCTGGTATTCCAAGCGAGCAAGTTGAGTGTTGGAAATGGCAGAGGAGCTGTGAGGGAGCCCTGGGGGCATCCAGTTGGAATCCGGAGTCTGTTCACGCCAGCCATGTGAGAGCTACACTGTCCTAGGGGGAAGAAGAGTGTAGAAGTCATCTTTTTCTCTTATTGTTGTGAAAACACACACACCAAAGCATTTAGCAATACAACTTCCATATTTACAATTCAGTGACATTGATTACATTTTTCATGTGTGACATCATTCTTGAAGACCCTTAATGAGATGGATTAACACAGTGGCTCCAACAGTGGGCTCAAACGCAGCAAAGATTGTGAGGATGGTACAGGACTGGGCAATGTTTTTTTCTGTTATACATAAGGTTGCTATGAGTCGGGACCTACTCAACAGCACCTAACAACAACAATCATTATCTCTATTCTTTTCCAAAATATTCCACCACCATTAACATAAACTCAATGCCCCAAAAGAAAACTCCCCCTTTCTCCCCTCCTCCCAACCCTGGTAATCATGAATAATCTTCAGTTTCCATATATTTGCTTATTTCATATAAGTGACCTCATACAGTATCTGTCCTTTTGCGACTGACTTCTTTCACTCAGCATGAGGTTTTCAAGGTTCCTCCATGTTGTGGCGTGCATCAGGACTTTTTTCTCTTTCTGGCTGAGTAGTATTCCATTGTGTGTATGCACCACTTTTTGTTTATCCATTCATCTGTTGATGGACTTTTTGGCTGTTGGTACCTTTTGGCTATTGTGAAAAACGCTGCAATGAACATTGGTGTGGAAGTCATCTTGACTTTGCAGATATTTGACCAGATGCTCGGCGCTGGTGTGTGGGTGGATAAATGGAGAAGGTGAGCAATAAAAACTCCAACAATCAAAACAGCTAAATAAATGGAGACAAGCATCTCAAAACGGATGCATGAGAGGACATTGGAATATGAAACATCAGTTGTTGTTGTTAGGTGCCATCAAGTCGGTTCCGACTTACAGTGACCCTATGAACCACAGAACGAAACTCTGCCCAGTCCTGCGCCGTGCTCACAATCGTTGTTATGCTTGAGCCCATTTTCACAGCCACTGTGTCAATCCATCTTGTTGAGGGTCTTCCTCTTTTTCACTGCCTCTGTACTTTACCAAGCATGATGTCCTTCTCCAGGGACTTGTCCCTCCTGTTAACATGTCCAAAGTGCATGAGACCAAGTCTGGCCACCCTCACTTCTAAGGAGCATTCTAGCTGTACTTCTTCCAAGACAGATTTGTTCATGTTTCTGGCAGTCCATGGTATATTCAATATTCTTCGCCAACACCACAATTCAAAGACATCAATTCTTCTTTGGTCTTCCTTATTCATTGTCTAACTTTCGCATGCATACGATGCGATTGAAAATACCATGGGTTGGGTCAGGCTCACCTTAGTCTTCAAGGTGACATCTTTTCAATGAAACATCAGAGTAAACATTAATTCTTGTAACTAACAGCTAATCTGTCCACATCTCTGTCTCCAGGCTTGACAGAAAGCTATCTTCTTTAAAAAGTTATTTCCCAATTATTTCAGTAATATTTTCTCCTTGTAGAAAAGTTCGTAAAATGAAGAAAAGTCAAAGAGTGATGGTTCACATACTATTGCGTGCTTGCACCATACCAGAGATGAGGCTAAGCTCTGTGTCTGTCTTACTTCACTGAACACTTTATAAAACCCGGGAGGCGTTAGTGTACATTATTATCACCCCATTTTTCAGACAAGGAAACTAAGTTTCAAAGGAATTTAAAAACTTGCCCCAGGTTACAAATTCAGTAACTTTGCAGCCAGGATGCAAACCCAGCTGTTAGTACACGAAAATCCATTTTTTTTCCTTTCTTTTTTTTAATGTGCAAAAGAGAAATACCCTCACCAGTCACCCTGCTCTCGGGTGACCTGTTACAATTTGAGCGTGTTCCCTTCCGGTCTCCCAGCACGGACTCTGGTCAGGCAGAACCGGCTCAGATTCTGATTCCAGCCATGAATCCAGGTGGGATCTTGGGTGGGATGCCTGCCTTTCTTAGCCTCATTGACTTCCTCAGTGAAGTGCAGCCATTCCTGGACCCTCTGCTGGGGGTCGCCATGGGGGTAACGTGAGAAAAAGGGCAAACACCGGGCCAGTGATGGCCTAGAGCCAGGCTCAGCAGCTGTAGCTTCGATGGAGACAATGCATGTTCCTATTTTCTGTTCATAAGATCATACAAGTGAACACGTGGAGGCATGCTATTATTTTTCTCAAATGCCTGGTGGCAGCCTCCGGCTTCTCTCCTGTCCCTCCCTGGCTCCTGGGGCCCCAGAGGGCAGTGCCCAGCCCAGCACATGCAAGACCAGACTGGGCAGAGGTACTGGCACAAGCGGCTCCCCACAGCAGGACCAAGACGCGCTCAGCTCAGGGAGACAAGGACGCATGCTGGCCACACAGGGAAACTGGGGTAGTTTTGTCCACTGTGGTCATCCCGGCACAGGGGACAGCTTGCGGCTCGTGGTCGGTGCCCCAAGAATTGTCAGTCAGGAGAATGTCCTGGAGAAGAAGCTATGCAGGAGTGACTTTGGCAGGTGGATGGGGTGCTGGAGAGACATTCCTGCTGCAGACTGGTGGAGGGCTCTGGTGGAGGGTCTGGACAGGTCCAGGGCATGGTGCAGGGCCCGGTCTGGCCTGGGTGTGGCACGTGCGAGGGGCCTGGTGGGGGACCTGTGGAAAGATGGCTTAGGTCCCCACTGTGGAGGGTCTTGGGTGTTATGGGGGTGCCTCTCAAATACCTTTGGCCAGTCGCTACCCTCACTCTGAATGGGAAATCTGGAGTGACTGAGGGTTCTTGCTCAGGGAGGGCCAGGAGGCAGGAAGACCTGCTGGAGATTGTCAGCAGCATGAGGCAGAGAGGGGCTGGATGTGGGCGGCTAGGGGGAAGGATGGGTCAGCGCCATTTCTGAGAGTACGCGCCTGGTGACCCTGAGGCTGGGGGAGACGTCAGCAGCAGAGGAAGGAAGCGGGCTGGCGGGAAGGATGTTCCCATTGGAATGGTCAATTGCTGACGAGTATTTATTGAGCAGTTCCTTGCGCTTATCCCCTGAAACCAGATAACCCCAGACTTCTCAAGGAGTGACCTTCTGCCCTACCATTGAGATGCATTGCGTCAAGGCGGCGGGCCCCTAGTGACCCTGGTGTCTCTCCAGGTGCCGGGATGCAGAGGTGGGGACGGGCCGGATTCCGTAACAGTGCCTGTGCCTTCTGAGAGTGCAGTCGCTTTGGCCTAAGTGCCCTCCACCACTTGGACTGTGGGTTTAGTGCTGGAGAACTCATCTGAAATAGATATTTCTCTCCACTGCCGAAGGGATTTATTGGCAAAACTAGCCATCTGTTAACATTATCTCGGGGCTCTGCGCTGGTGAGAATAGATACTATAAATCTTCGTTGTGTAAAAACCCAGGAGCTAGAAGGCTTTAGTGGACGGCAAATAGAAAAGCCCAGTGAGTTCAGACCTGTTTATTTTACTTAGAGGGAAAGAACATTCCGTATGCAGCCAGGCAGGAAATGGGTTTTGGGGACGGCCACTTAGCCCAGCTGTTGGCCCTGAAACTGGGAGTAATTGCTGCCTGCAATTAGAGCAGGTGCCTCCAAGGACTGTATTTTGTAGCCAGTGATGGAAGCTTCTGGAAAAGTAAGCCCTGAAACTTTAGGCAGGTGGCCCTGGGCCTGTTGGGAAGGAAGAGCCCAGCAACAGGCTGTGAGTTCTGGCTCTAGGCCCCAGAGGATGGTCTGGTGCCTGGAACAGTCTTGTGTACACCACTACTCTGGAGGGATTATTATTATTATTTTTATTGTGGTGAAAGTATACGCAACAAAACGTTAGCCAATTCAATCATTTCTATATGTGTAATTCATTGAAGGTTTCTAGGTGGCACAAATGGTTTGTGCATGACTGATTACCTAAAGGTTGGTGGTTCAAACCCACTTAGCGCTTCAGCTGAAGAAAGGCCTGGTGATCTGCTTCTGTAAAGATTATAGCCAAGACAACCCTATGGAGCAGTTCTACTCTGTTACACACAGAGCCACTGTGAGTAGGAATCGACTCAGTGGCAACGAACAATGACATAATCCAGTGACATTGATTGCATTCTTCACATTGTGCTACCATTATTGCTATCCTTTTCCAAATGATACCACCACCTGATTGATTAGTATCTGCGCCCCTTTTCATGCTCATAAGTATCCTGGTGTGGGGGATAAATGGTATGATCCCTCCTCTCCTGACCTTCCTTTGTTCCATCTAGAAATGATAGAAGATCCTCCTTTGCAGCTTGTCTCCCAAGGCCATGGGGAGGTTGCGGGTTGTTGTGTCTGCACAAGAGCTTTGCAAGTTGGGTGTCCACTCTGGCCCTGAGTGGGGCCCTACAAGACCCTGCCCTCACTGGGGAGCAGAACGGAGGAGGAGTGAAAGCACAGATGGGAACCAGACTTCCTGAGTTCTGGTCCAGTTCGGCTGCTCACTAGCTAATCACCTTGGGTAAATTATGAACCTCTCTGTGCCTTAATTCTTGTATCTACACACTGGAGAAAGTAAGACTTCCCACCTGTGGGAGGGAGGAAGGTACCTCCTAAAGGTATTACTCCCTAATCCTTAGAATTTGTGAATGTGATGAGATACCACTCCCGAGATCACGTTATGTCATACGGCGCTGCTGATCTTAAGATAACGTCCCTGGGTGGTGCAAACACTTTACTGTTGACTACTAACTTGAAGGGTGGTGGTTTGAACCCACCCAGCGGCACCACCAATGAAAGCCCTGAAGATCAGCTTTTGTAAAGACAACAGCCAAGAAAACCTTATAGAGCAGTTCTACTCTGTAAAGCATGGGGCCACCATGAATTGGAATCGACTCAACGGCAACGGGGCAACAGGACCTTAAGATAGAGAGATTATCTTGGTGGGCCTGATCTAACAAGGTGAGCTCTTTAAAACGCAGAATTTTTTCTGGTTAATGGCAGAAGATGAAGTCAAAAAGATTCGAAGCAAGAGGTTCCATGCTCCTTTGTTGGCTTGAAAATGCAGGGGGCCTCATGGCAAGCAATGTGGGCTACCTCTAGGTGATGACAATGTCCCTGGCTGAGAGCCAGCAAAGAATTGGGGACTCTAGTCCTACAACCACAATGACCTGAATTCTACCTGAATGAGCTGGGGGGTGGATTTCTCCCCAGAGCCTCCAGATGAGGACACAGCCAGCTGGCACTTCGATTTCAGACTTGTGGGACCCTGAGCAGAGGACCCAGGCATGCAGGACGGACCTCTGGCCCACAGAACTTGGAGCTAATTAATGCGTGAGGTTTCAGTTTGTGGTCATTTGTTACATACAATAGAAAAATAAACTCCATCTCATTGGTTGGCTGTGAGGATCAATGAATTAATACTTGTAGTAGTGGGACACTGGATTTGAGCCGTCCCTGTGTGTCTTAGGCATCTAGTGCTGCTATAACAGAAATAGCACAAGCAGATGGCTTTAACAAACAGTAATGTATTCTCTCACAGTCTAGGAGGCTAGAAGTCCAAACTCAGGATGCCAGCTCCAGGGGAAGGCTTTCTCTCTCTGTCAGTTCTGGGAAAAGATCCTTGTTATCAATCTTCCCCTGGTCTAGGAGATTCTCAGCGCAGGGACCCCAGGTCCAAAGGTTGTGCTTCACTCCTGGATCTTCTTTCTTGGTGGTATGAGGTCCTTCTCCTCTCTGCTCAATTCTCTCTTATATCTTAAAAAAGAACTGACTCAAGATACAACCTAATACTGTAGATTGAGTCCTGCCTCATTAACATAACTGCCTCTAATCCTGCCTTATTAACATCATAGAAGTTAGGATTTACAACACATAGGATAATCATAGCTTATCACAGAATGAAGGACAACCACACAATACTGGGAATCGTGGCCTACCCAAGTTGACACACATAGTTTTGGGGACACAATTCAATCCATAACATGGTGTTCTTACTGACCACCTGTCTGTCAGTGTGCTGTGCTGTTGTGGGCTTGCATGTTGCTGTGGTGGTGGGAGTTATGCCACCAGTATTTCAAATACCAGCAGGGTCACCCATGGTGAACATGTTTTAGCAGAGCTTCCAGACTAAGATGGACTAGGAAGAAAGGCCTGGCAATCTACTTCCGAAAATCAGCCAGTGAAAATCCTATGGCTCACAACAGAATAGTGTCAGATATAGTGCTGGAAGATGAGCCTCTAGGTTGGAAGTCACTCAAAATACGCAGTGGCTGTGACAATGGACTTGAGCATATCAACAGTTGTGAAGATGGCACAGGACAGGGTAACCTTTCGTTCTGTTGTAGGTAAGGTTGTCATGACTCAGAGCCAACTATCAGGCAACCAACACAATAACAACACAAAATTCTTGTTCTAGAATTGGAAGGGACTATGCAGGTCACCCCAATGAGCCACTCTGGGCCCACACTTCTGTGTAACGATCAGCAAGACCAACCTCCTTCCTCCTGAACTTGTTTCCCCCGCCTCCCCAGATCTCTTCCTTCAACCCTGAACCCACAGACACTCACCACATAGCCCAGGCCATCCTCTGATTAAGTGCTTTCTCTGGTTCCCCATTGTCCTTGGGGTCAAGTCCAGGTCCTTTGGCATGGCATCCACAGAGTTCATGACCTTCCCCCTGCTCCTATCTCCTCGACCCCTCTAGACCCCAGTGCCCCCATCCCACTACAGTGGACACCTGGGGGTCCCTATCCCATGACCTAAGTATCACTTGCCTTCTCGGCTCTCCTTCCTCCTTCCCAGGAGAAACGAGTTTGCAGTCTTGGTGGGCCATGAACCCAGGTGTCCTCTCTCTCAGATGCCAAAGGCCCACTGGAAGGCTCCTTGAGTCACATCCTTCCTGTCACTGGCCAGACAGAGCCCAGGTGTGGGCACTGACTGAAGCCTATCAAACCCTCTCCCCTAGAAGGTTGAATTGAGCAGTTGGGAGAGAGGACAGAGGAAATGGTTGGAATGTATACTTCCATTAGCTCCCTGCTGAGTCCCCAAGGCCTGAACGATGCCTGGCACAGAATGAGGGCTCAGTAAATCTTTGTAGAATTAAAAACAAAAACAAAAAAAGCAAAAACCAGTTGTCATCAAGTCAATTCAGACTCATGGAGACCCCATGAGTGTCAGTGTAGAACTGTGCTCCACAGGGTTTTCAATGGCTGATTTTTCTGAAGTTGATTTCTAGGCCTTTCTTCTGAGGTGCCACTGGGTGGACTTGAACCTCTAACCTATTGGTTACTGCTGAGCTTGTTAACTGTTGGTACCACACAGGCTATTTGTTGGATAAATGGCTGATTCATTTCAGCTGTGTTCCTTGGTGAGGCAGTTGAATGGTTCTTGCTGCTAAACTCTGTCCTTGTCCCAGGAGTCGCCTCTGCCCCGAGCCCAGCTCTCCAGCCCCTCTCCATCCGGTGATGCTCCACCCTTCAGTGAGGTCCCTCTTGGCTTAGATCAGTCAGCGCTGGTGTCTGGTGATTGCAGCCAGGCTCCCGTGAATCCTCAGAAGCTGAGATCTCATGTACCCAGCACTTGGACACCAGGGTGCTCTGGAGGAGTGAGGCAGAAAGACAAGCAAAGGGAGGGAGTCTGGACCCCCCGCGCAATGTGCTCAAGCAGCTGCAGCCCAAAGCCCTGGCTGGCGAGGGGCAGAGTCTGAAGTGGGCTCAGGGTCAGCCCCTGGGCAGGGTCCACTCCCCACAAGGGAGCTCCTAGCCTCCCCAACACTTAAAGATGAGGGGGCTTGTGATTGGGCCCTTCATTAACTTTCACCAAGTCCCGGGAGACCCCCCCAAAGCTTGGGCACACCCAAGTTTCAGCCACACTTTACAGTCTTTTCTGTGTTCATGTGCCCTCTCTAACGTACCCTGAGTGACGAGGCTCAGGGAGAGGGGGCCCTGTGGACAGGACATGTGGGTGGCAGCACCAGCCTTCCTTGTCTGTATCAGCTGGCAGGAGTATTAATCCTGCTCATGTGTACATGTGAGCCCACTCGAGTCTGGGAGAGGCCAAACGGGACCTTCAACACCTCTGTCCACTAGTGAGCAGTGACTTCCCCTAGCTGATTGGAGGCCACTCCCAAGATGTGCAGTCCAGCCCTGGAGCTCCCTGGCTGCACGGGTCATTTCAAAGTCCTGCCTTCCCTTGGTGGAATTCTGAGTCATCACCCTTCAGAAACTTCAAGAGAGGGTCCTTTCCCAGCTCCCCGGATGTGCCAGGAGACTTGAAAACAAAAGTGGAATTGCTTTGTCCCTTTCTTCTCTAGTCCTCCATCTGCTTTCTCTCTTTCTTCCTTTATTTTTTTGATTTTTAAATTTTTAATAATGATTTAATAAACAATTAGGCACTGTGCTAAATAACTAGGAGATTATATATTATACATACATATATATGTATGTTGTTGTTATTGTTGCTGTTAGGTGCTGTCGAGTTGGTTCCGACTCATAGCGACCCTATGTACAACAGAACAAAAAATTGCCCAGTCCCGTACCATTCTCACAATTGTTGTTATACTTGAGCCCATTGTTGCAGTCACTGTGTCATTCCACTTCACTGATGGTCTTCCTCTTTTTCGCTGACCCTCTACTTTACCAAGCATGATGTCCTTCTCCAGGGACTGACCCCTCCTGATAACATGTCCAAAGTATGTGAGATGAAGTCTCGCCATCCTTGCTTCTAAGGAGCATTCTGGCTGTACTTCTTCCAAGACGGATTTGTTTGTTCTTTTGGCAGTCCATGGTATTCTTTGCCAACACCATAATTCAAAGGCGTCAATTCTTCGGTCTTCCTTATTCATTATCCTGCTTTCGCAGGCATATGAGCCGATTGAAAACCCCTTAGTCTTCAAGGTGACATCTTTGTTTCTTAACACTTTAAAGAGGTCTTTTGCAGCAGATTTGTCCAATGCAATACCTCACTTGATTTCTTTTTTTTAAATTGTACTTTAGATGAAGGTTTATAAAACAAATAGTTTCTCATTAAACTACACATATTGTTTTATGGACGTGGTTAACAACCCCACGACATGTCAACACTGTCCCTTCTCAAACTTGGGTTCCCTATTACCAGCTTTCCTGTCCCCTCCTGCCTTCTAGACCTTGTCCCTGGACTGTTGTGCCCCATTAGTCTTGTCTTGTTTTATGGGGCTGTCTAATCTTTGGCTGAATGGTGAACCTCGGGAGTGACTTCATTACTGAGCTAAAAGTGTGTCCATGGGCCATACTCTCAGGGTATCTGCAGTCTCTGTCATGCCAGTAAGTCCGGTCTTTTTTTGTGAGTTAGAATTTTATTCTGCGTTTTTCTCCAGCTCTGTCCAGGACCATCTGTCAGTGGTGGTAGCCAGGTACCATCCAGTTGTACTGGACTCAGTCTGGTGGAGGCCGAGGTAGTTGTGGTCCATTAGTCCTTTGGACTAATCTTTTCCTTGTATCTAGTTTTCTTCATTATCCCTTGCTGCTGAAGGGGTGAGACCATTGGAGTATCTCAGATGGCTGCTCACAAGATTTTAAGACCCCAGATGCTACTCACCATGGTAGAATGTGGAACATTTTCTTTATAAACTGTGTTGTGCCAATTGAGCTAGATGTTCCCTGAGACCATGGCTCCACAGCCCTCTGCCAAGCAATTCAGTCCCTTAGGGAGTTTGGATGTGTCTATGGAGCTTTCATAACCTTTCCTTGTACAAGTTGTGCTGGCTTCGCCAGTATTGTGTACTGTCTTACCCTTCACCAAAGTTACCACTTATCTATCATCTATTTAGTATTTCCCTCCCCACCCTTCCCATCCCTTGTAACCAATAAAGATTGTTTCTTTTTGTGTGTAAACTTTTTCTTGAATTTTTACAGTAAAGGTCTCATATAGTATTTGGCCTTTTGTGATTGACTTATTTCACTCAGCCTAATGTCCTCTAGTTTCATCCATGCTTTGAGATGCTTCACAGATTCATCGTTTTTCTTTATCGTTGTGTAATTCTCCATTGTGTGTATCTACCATAGTTTGTTTATCCATTCTTCTGTTGTTGGGCATCTAGGTTGTTTCCATCTCTTTGCTATTGTGAACAATGCTGCAATGAACATGGGTGTGCATATGTCTATTCGTGTGATGGCTCTTATTTCTCTGGGATATATTCCTAGGAGTGGGATTGCTGGATCGTATGGTATTTCTATTTATAGCTTTCTAAGGAAGTGCCATATCATTTTCCAAAATGGTTGTATCATTATGCATTCCCACCAGCAGTGCATAAGAGTTCCAATCTCCCTGCAGCCTCTCCAACATTTGTTATTTTCAGTGTTTTTGATTCGTGCCAGTAATGCTGGGGTAAGATGGTATCTCATTGTGGTTTTAATTTGCATTTCTCTAACGACTAGTGATTTCGAGCATTTCCTCATGTGTCTGTTGGCCGCTTGAATATCTTCTTTGGTTAAATGTCTGTTCATTTCCTTTGCTATTTTTTAATTGGATTATTTGTCTTTTTATTGTAGAGGTGTTGAATTTTCTTGTAGATTTTAGAGATTAGACCTTTGTCTGACTTGTACTGTCCAAAAATTTTTTTTTCCCAGTCTGGAGGTTCTCTTTTTACTCTTTTGGTGAAGTCTTTTGATGAGCATAAATGTTTGGTTTTTAGAAGATCCCAGTTATCTAGCTTATCTTCTGGAGTTCGTGTGTTGTTGGTTATGGTTTGTATCCTGTTAATGCTGTGTATTAGGTCCTCTAGTGTTGATCCTATTTTTTTCTTCTATGAACTTTATAGCTTTTGACTTTATTTTTAGGTCTTTGATCCATTTTGAATTAGTTTTTGTATATGGTGTGAGGTATGGGTCCTGTTTCATTTTTTTGCAGATGGACATCCAGTTTTGCCAGCACCATTTGTTAGAAAGACTGTCTTTTCCCCATTTGATGGACTTGGGCCCTTGGCAAAGATCAGGTGACCATAAGTGGATGGATTTACGTCCGGGTTCTTAATTCCGTTCCATTGGTCAATGTATCTGTCATTGTACCAGTACCAGGCTGTTTTGACTACTGTAGCTGTATAGTAGGTTCTGAGTTCAGGTAGTGTGAGTCCTCCTACTTTGTTGTTCTTCTTCAATAGTGCATTACTCATTTGGGGCTTCTTCCCTTTCCATATAAAGTTAATGATTAGTTTTTCTGTCTCTTTAAAGAATGTTGTTGGTATTTGGATCGGGATTGTGTTGTATTTGTAAATTGCTTTGGGTAGAGTTGTCATTTTCACAATGTTGAGTCTGCCTATCTATGAGCATGGTATGTTTTTCCATTTATGTAGATCCCTTTGGGTTTCATGCAGTAGTGTTTTGTAGTTTTCTTTGTATAGGGCTTTTCCATCCCTGGTCAGATTTATTCCTAAGTATTTTATTTTTTTAGGGGCCATTGAAAATGGTATTGTTTTCCTGATTTCCTTTTCGTCATTCTCTTTATTGGTGTATAGGAATCCAAGTGATTTTTGTATGTTTATCTTGTATCCTGCTACTCTGCTGAATCTTCCTATTAGTTCCAGTAGATTTCTCGTGGAGTCTTTAGGGTTTTCTGTGTATAGTATCATATCATCCTCAGACAGGGACAGTTTAACTTCTTCGTTACCAATTTGGATGCCCTTTATTTCTTTTTCTTGCCTTATTGCTATAGCTAGAACTTCCAACACAATGTTAAATAGGAGTGGTGATAAAGGGCATCCTTGTCTTGTTCCTGTTTTCAGGGGGAATGTTTTCAGCCTCTCTCCATTAAGAATGGTGTTGGCCGTTAGTTTTGCATAAATGGCCTTTATTATGTTGAGAAATTTCCCTTCTATACCTATTTGATTGAGAGTTTTTATCAGGAATGGGTGTTGGATTTTGTCGAATGCCTTTTCATTATCAATTGAGATGATCATGTGACTCTTTCCTTTTATTTATGTGGTGGATTACATTGATTGATTTTCTAATATTGAACTATCCTTGCATATTTTCTAAGAATACTACTTGGTCGTGGTATATTATTTTTTTGATATGATGCTGAATTCTATGAGCTATAATTTTGGCATCTATATTCATGAGAGATATTGGTCTATAGTTTTCTTTTTTTGTGGTGTCCGTCTGGTTTTGGTATCAGGGTTATGCTGGATTCGTAGAAAGAATTCGTAAGTGTTGCTTCGTTTTCTATGCTCTAAAATAGTTGGAATAGTACTGGTATAAGCTCTTCCCTGAATGTTTGATAGAATTCTCCAATGAAGCCATCTGGGCCAAGGCTTTTTTTTGTTGGGAGTTTTTTTTTACTACCTTTTCAATCTCTTCTCTTGTTATGGGTCTGTTCAGATTTTCAACATCACTTTGTTGTAGTTTGGGTAGGTAGTGTGTTTCTAGAAGTTTATCCATTTCCTCTAGGTTTTCAAATTTGTTGGAGTATAGTTTTTCATAATACTCTGTTATGATCCTTTTTATTTCAGCTGGGTCTGTTGTAATGTCCCCCATTTCATTTCTTATTTGGGTTATTTGCGTCCTCTTCTGTTTTTCTTTTGTCAGTCTAGCCAGTGGTTTGTAGATTTTGTTGATTCTTTCAAAGAACCAACTTTTGGTTTTGTTGATTCTTTCTATTGTTTTTCTATTCTCTATTTCATCTCAGATCTTTCTTATTTCCTTTCTTCTGGTGGCCGTGGGCTTTTTTTTTTTTTTCAGTTCTCTTTCTATTTGTTTGAGTTGTGTGGTTAGTGTTTTGATTTTGTCCCTTTCTTCTTTTTTGATGTGTGCATCTATTGCTATATTGTCCTCTGAGGACTGCCTTTGCTGTGTCCCAAAGGTTTTTGTATGATGTATTTTCATTCTCATTTGATTCTAGGAATTTTTTGATTCCATCTCTGATTTCTTCTGTTACCCAGTGGTTTGTAAGCAGGGAGTTATTGAGTTTCCACGTAATTGATTTTTTTTCCTTGCTCTTTCTGTTGTTAATTTCTAACTTGATTGTGTTGTGGTGAGAGAAGAAACTTTGAATTATCTCAGTGTTTTGGATCTTGTTGACGATTGCTCCGTGGCCTTTCCATGTGCATTGGAAAAGAATGTGTACTTTGTAGCTGTAGGGTGGAGAGTTCTATATATGTCTATGAGGTCAAGTTGGCTGATTGGGCCTTTAGGTCTTCTGTATCTTTGTTGAGTTTCTTTTTAGATGTTCTGTCCTTTACTGAGAGTGGTGCTTTGAAATCTTCTACTATTATTGTGGAACTGTCAATTTCTCTTTTCAGTGCTACTACAGTTGTTTTATGTATTTTGGAGCCCTGTCATTGGGTGCATAGATGTTTATTATGGTTATGTCTTCAGGATGGATCGTCCCCTTATTCATTATATACTGTCCTTCTTTGTCTTTTATGGTGGATTTTGTTTTAAAGTCTATTTTATCTGAGATTAGTATTGCCACTCCTGCTCTTTTTTGGTAGTTGTTTGCTTGATATATTTTTTCCATCCTTTTATTTTTAATAAATTTATGTCTTTGTTTCTAAGGTGTGTCTCTTGTAGACAGTATATTGATGGATCCTGTTTTTTTAATCCATTCTGTCACTCTTCATCTCTTTATGGGTGCATTGAGGCTATTTACATTCAGTGTAATTATTGATAGGTGTGAGTTTGTTGCTGTCATTTTGTATTTTTTTTTTTTTTTGTGGTGCTAACATTTTCTTTGTTCCTCTTACTCTCCTGTGCTGAATTCCTTTTGTTTGTGAATTTTTTTCATTTCTTTTTTTTGTAGTTTTTTCTTTTTACTGAGACTATGTTTTTCCTGTTTATTTTGATGAATAGGTTTGTTAAAACTTTCTTTGTGATTACCTTGAAATTTACCCTTATCTTCCTAAGTTTGAAGCAGTCTATTATTACTTGGTATTGCCTTGCTTTCCTCTCCATTAGAAGGTTCTATACCTACTCTGTTTATGCCTTCTTTTATTATTCTGATGTTGCTGTCATTTACTGATTAACTTCTCTGATTCCCAGTTGTATTTCTTTTGGTTTTGGATGTCCTTGAGAGTTCATTTTCTAGATTGGTATCTGGCAGTATGATCATGCATCCTAGATTCAGGCTGTGAGCTGATGATCTTTGTTCTCAGATCGAAGGAGTCCTTTTAATAATTCTTGTCAGTTTGGTTTGGTTTCTACATATTCCCTTAATTTCTGTTTATCTGGAAATGTCCTAATTTCACCAGCATATTTGAACGAGAGTTTTGCAGGATTTATTATCTTGGCTGGCAATTTTTTCTTTCAAGGTATTATATATGTCATCCCATTGCTTTCTTGCCTGTGTGGTTTCTGCCAAATAATCCAAGCTTCATCTTACTGTTTCTCCTCTGTATGACTTTTTTTCTTGAGCTGCTCTCAGGATTCTTTGTCTTTGTTTTTGGCAAGTGTGATCATGATATGCCCTTGTGATTTTCTTTTGGGCGCTCTCTTATATGGGGTTCGTTGAGCTTCTTTGATGGTCAGATTTTCATGATATTGGGGAAGTTTTCTGTCAGCAGTTCTTCAATGATCCTCTCTGCTTTTTCTGTTTTCTCCCCCTGTTCTGGAACTCCGATCACTTGAAAATTTTTGCCTTTGATTGTATCCCACGTAATTCTCAGGGTCTCTTCATTTTTCTTCATTCTTTTTTCTGATTTTTCCTCAGACAGAGTTGTATCCAAGTGTTTGTCTTTAATTTCACTGATCCTATCTTCCACTGTTTCAAACTTCCTCCTCAGCCCTTCTATGACACTGTCCATTTCTGAAATCTTGTTGCTTATCTCTTGGATTTCTAATTGTTGTTTTTGTATGATTTCTAGTTGTGAACTTATTTTGGCATTTTGTTTCTGCATTATTTTCCTGAATTCTTTCTCTTTTTTGCCTGTATTTTCCATGAATATGTCTAGTTTTTCCTCATTTTTGTCTGCTTTTTGCTTCAACTCTTGTATAGCTCTGAATATTAGAAATTTGAATTCCCTATCAGGTAGTTCTAGTGCCTTTTCTTCTATTGGAAAGTCATCTGGTGTTTAACTTTGGATGCCTACTGGAACCATCCTGTCCTCTTTTTGTAAGTGTTTTGGTATTTTCTGCTGTCTTCTGGGCATTAGGTAGTTATTTTCCTCGTTTATTGATTGTAGATTTGTTTGTTTCATCCTGCTTTTTTGTTTTATTTGGCTACGTCTGAGCAGGCAGGCAGTGTGCTCTTTGTTGTTTGCTTGTCTGTGGGCACGATACTTTTCACCTCCTTCTCCAATTGGGAGGGTCAGTCGCTGAGATATGGTACAGCAGTGCAGGTCTAGCTGAAGAGGAGTTGCTGAGAAGGATTGTTTGTGGCACACACTATGGCCAACAGGGCGGGCCAGAATCCGTGCAGGGCAGGTTCCAGTAGGCTGTGCCTTTGCTGCTTGGAGGTGTGATGTTCAGTGCCTGGTTTAGGTAGGCAGGATGGAGGGGAGTGATTATGATGTGTGGAGCTAAGATAGGCATGGGAAAGAGGAGAGAGAGGAGAGGAACAGCAGCTGAAAACATACAAACAAAAAACAGTGCAAGGAGCTTACCAATGGAGTGGAGAGGTGAGAGATAGAGAAATGGAGAAAAACAAAAAAGCGAAGGAGAAGAGAAAAAAGAAAAAAATGAATAAATAAACATTCAAAAGAAAAGCAAAGCCCCCAGGGATCCCACGGGTGTGACTGTGAGGTCTGGGGAAGTTGCTCCCAGGCCGTGAAGTACAGCCTGGCTAGAAGGGTTAGAGGTGTCACTCAGTGCCAGGTATTTAGGAGACAGGAAGAGAAGGTAAGTATAGAGAGATGACAAACTGAGTAATGAAGAAAGACAAAAAGGGAAAAAGAGACAAAAGAAAAGAAAACAAACAGAAAAAGAAAGAACAAGAAACCCCCCCCTCAAAAAAACAGGAAAAAAAAAAAAAACAAGAAAAAAGAAATGCCCTCAGGGATCCCTCTGTGCATCTGCGCAAACTGAGGGGGTAGGTCCTAAGCCGTGCAGTACTGCCCG
Source organism: Dugong dugon (assembly GCA_030035585.1). Classification (NCBI taxonomy): domain Eukaryota; kingdom Metazoa; phylum Chordata; class Mammalia; order Sirenia; family Dugongidae; genus Dugong; species Dugong dugon. Next base: position 4,410,013 of record CM057465.1, on the reverse strand, counting down.
GCTAGAATGGGCTCCCAATTAGAGAAAAGAAAAAATAAACACACAAACAATTCATAACAAACAAAAAAAGCCCTGGATCTCACCAGCATGGCAGCATGGGCCAGGAAGCAGTTTCACCTTCGAGTGGTGTTTCACAGCCTTTCAGGAAGAAACAAAGATGGCGCACGGAGCCAGGTACTTGAGATAAAGGAGGGGGAGGTGGTGAAAGGTTTGGAAGAAATCAAAAGGAGTGGAAAAAAGCAACACCAGCAGCCAACAAATGGCACTCAGGGAGCCAGCCAATGAGGGCAGGTGGAATCCAAGCAGCACTGGGGTGAAGCTGGTGCTTCCTGGCTAAGAGACTGTGGCTGCAGGAAGCAGAGGATGCCGAGTGGGGGTGAAGAAGGGTGGGAGGTGGGAAAGTGTATATCCCTGGTTGCCAGTTGCTCTGCCTCCTGCTGGAAACTCTGTGAAGCTTCTTTCCCATACCCTCTGTTCACCGATCTCCAATAGGAGTCCAAGAAAGCAAGTCTGTGCTATGTTAGCTGATAGGGGACCTCTGCAGGTATCTCTCTTCACTGTCTGTTCTCTGTCAGTTTATTATTCTGTTCAGTGCTTAGCTGAATTCTTTACTTCTTCATTTGATGTTTTAGGGTTTCAGGATTGCTGTTTTCTCTGTTTGGCTTGGTTTTTCAGATCTTTGCTGTGGAGGGACGGCTTGGTGCTTCTGTCTATAGTGTCATGTTGCCTGGAAGTCCAATCTGCTTTCTTTTGTTCTTTCTTTTTCTCTTTGAAATGCAGACAGGAGACAAGATGAGTGTGTAGGGCAGTAGAGAGAGGACCTGGCTATAATCAGAGTCCTGGACCCTAGTCCTGTTCGGAGGCTGTGAGCTCCTGACCAAATCGCTGTGCCTCAGTTTCCCCACTGCAGGGGGTGAGGGCTGGGCTTGGAGGCTTATGGAATCTCCAAGACCTTGTTCAGCCATGGCACTCTGCATCTCCTTCTGCCTACCTTTGAGAAATGGACATGCCCTTTCTTGGGTGAGAGGTGACTCAGAAAAAGGCAGCAATAATTAATACTGATGCAGCTCCAAATGTTAAAAGTTAGAATTAAATTAAAAAAAAAGAGGAAAGGGTCACATGTAACCAATTAAACTGTGACTTCTCCACAGCCTCTCACCCACTTTAGGGGCAGAGCGGCCCTTGGTCAGCTTTGCCAGTTAATCTCCCCTTCACCTTCCTTCGTTGGGGAGCTGACACTTTCTGCAAATTGAAGGGAAAGGAGAAAGCGGCTAGTTGCAACCACATAGAAGTCTCCCGTTGTGCAAATGCCAGGGAAGAAGAGGCACCAATCAATTTGCAGGGCTGAAGCTGAGACGTCTGGGGGAGGGAAGGTGGGCACGTAGCACTCCCCAGCCCTGGCATGAGAATTAATGACGGTGCTCAGAGAAGAAAGAGCACGGGCATTTGAAATGAAGCCCAGAGGGTTGCAAGGGTTCAGGATGAATTTCAAAAGGCAGATATTGCAGGCCACGGACTAATTACAGTGCAGGGATGCTGCTGGGTGGCAGCGTCCATATGGCTCCAGATATATGGGTGCAAAGGTTTGACTTGACAGAGTAGGTGATTGCCAAGACACACCCCAGGTCCAGTCCTGGGGTCAGAAGCCTAGCCGTGGACCCTGATTCTTTTGTGTCCCAAATTTAGAAACTGGTGGTTTTCTGAAAGACCCCTAACCCAACTAGGATTCAGGCCCAGAGGAGACCAACAGGGATGGGAGGCTCTGGGGATGTTAAACCAAAACCAAACCAAACCTGTTGCCATTGAGTCAAACCTGACTCATAGAGACCCTATAGGACAGAGCAGAGATGCCCCATAGGGTTTCCAAGGAGTGTTTGGTGGATTCGAACTGCTGATCCTTTGGGTTAGCAGCCGAGCTGTTAACCACTGCACCACCGGGGCTCCCTGGAGATATTAGCTCTGACCAAAACCAAAAAAATCAAGCCAGCTGCCATCAAGTCAACTCTGACTCATGGTGACTCCATGCGTGTCAGAGTAGAACTGTGCTCACAGAGTTTTAAATAGTTGATTTTTTCAGAAGTAGATCACCAGCCTTTTCTTTTGAGCTGTCTCTGCGTGGGTTGGAACTGCCAACCTTTTGGTTAGCAGCAGAGCACATGACCATTTGTGCCACCCACGGACTCCGAGAGTGCAGCCCCCTCTCGCAAAAATTTCTGGTGTTCCATTATGCTTCTCTGTACCAGCTCTGTTCTTGGCATGGGCGATCTCACTCTAGTGACCATGCTGTGAGAGGTTCTACAATTACATCCCCTTTACAGGTGGAGAAACTGAGGCTCAAAGACATTAGGGAACAGGCCTAAGTTCACCTAGGGTCACCTCTGGTCAGTGGCAGAGGCAGGCTCCAGCTTGGAGGTTTACCTGTTGTCTTAGTTCTCTAGTGCTGCTGTAACAGAAATACCAGAAGTGGTGGCTTTAATGAACAGAAATTTATTTTCTCACAGTTCAGGAGTCTAGAAGTCTGAATTCTGGGCACTGACTCTGGGGAAGGCTGTCTCTGTGTTGGGCAAGATACTTTTCTCAACTCTGTACTCCCAGCGTTTCTGGGTTCCTTAGTGATTTCCACACGGCATCTATCTTTTCTCCATTTGTCCTTGCTTGCATCTGTGTCTAATTTGCTCTTTTTATAACTCAGAAGTTATTAATCAGGTTTAGAACCCAGCCTACTTGGATATGGAGAAGTGATGGCATAGTGGTTAGGTGCTACTGCTGCTAACCAAAATATCGGCTGTCGGAATCCACCAGCCTCTCCTTAGAAACCCTGTGGGGCAGTTCTACTCTATCCTATAGGGTCTCCATGAGTTGGAATTGGCTCACTGGCAATGGGTTTGGTTTTTGGTACTTGGATTTGTCCTCATTAACATAACAAAGAAAACCTTATTTCTAAATAGTATTGCATTCACAGGTATAGGAGTCAGGATCCAACACACATTTTTGGGAGACATGATTCTGGGAGTGCAGTGGCGGGCCTGGATGATCATGATCAAGAAGGTGGCACTGAGGGGCTCTTGGGCTCACTCTTGAAGACGGAGGGGGAGTTCATCAGGAGCTGGCAGGGTTGGCAGGAGTCTGTTCCAAACAGAGGGAACAGCGTGTGTGAAGGACATGGAGTAAGAAAAGGGGTAGTTAGTTTAGGAGACCAAGAGTAGCTCTGATGTCACGTGGGGTAGGGTGGTGTGAGAGATGCACTCCAAAATAGAGGGTGGAGCCATACAATGAAGGGTCCGATGTCCTGTGTAAGAAGCAAGACCTGCTCCACGGGCCCCAAGGAACCTCTAGAGTAACTTGGTTGTGTGTGTGTGTGCGATTTGGCGAGCTCCTCCCGGTGGCCCCTCAGAGCAGAGGGAGGTGAGAGAAGCCAACGATGGAGAGCAGTGCCCTCAGGACTGGCTCAGGAGAGGTTTAAGTGGCTAAGCAGAAAGGACTTGATGATTGTCCTGGGGTCTGGGATGAGTGTCTTCATCTCCATTTCACAGATGAGGAAACTGAGGCTGTGTTTTCTCTATCAGTTAGCTACTGGTGTATAACAAAGTACACTCAAATTTAATAGATGAAAACAATAATAATTTACTATTTCTCTGGGTCACGGGTCTGCTTGGCTGATCTGGCCAGGCTGGGCTGGTCTTGGCTGGGCTGCTCATGCTTAAGTGGTCAGTGGATGGGTCAGCTGAGGTATGACTGTTTGGGACAGCTTGTTCCCACTCCACATTGTCTCTCATCCCCCAGCAGACTAGCCTGGGCAAAGTTCAGAGAGCAAGTGGAACTCACAAGTCCCCTTGAGGACCAGGTTCAGAACTGGTCAACTGGTTGATCTCACTTAGCTGAATTCTATTAGCTAAGTCAAGTTATAAGACCTTTCCCTGTTGAAGAGGGGGAGTAGACTCCACTCTTGATGGGAGTTGCTGTCAAGTCACATTGCAAAGGTTGTGTGTACAGAGACGGGTGGATTGTGGGGGTCATTTTGCTGTTCTCCGCAGCTGTGATGACTGATATGGGTGGTAGCTTCTCTAGAGGCCCAGAGAAGGGACCATCAAGATGAGCTTGGGGGCCAGGGCACGCTTCTCAGGGTGGCAGGCCTCATGATGTCTCCAATTTCTGAGCACAAGTTTGTTTTATGAAGTTCATTTCTTTGCTGAAATCCAAGGCTCATTAAACTTTTTTTTTTTTTTTTTAAACCAAGTATGGCAGAAGGCAGGCTGCTCACAGCTCAGATGAGCTTATGAGAGGGCCAATTGCAAATTCATAATTAAAGGAATTTGACAAGAATCAAAGAAGACTGGTTCCCACTGGAGGTTTGGGAAGTTAATTACTGGTTCGTCGTCTGCCACGATGGATTGTGGGAGAATTTGAAGTGGGGAGGGCTGGGAATTCTCTGGAAAGATGCAGTGAAAATGTGTATGCAAATACTGATTTTGTGATCTGTGGATCCAGCCACATGTCACCTTAGAGATGAGAGAAGGTGCTTTGTGCCCAGCTTCTCATATTCTCAGAAACATCAGCTTCCATAAACCCCCCTTGCGTTGTCCTGGAAACCATCCAGGGCTCACAGAGTGGCTTCACGCCAAGCCCCAGGTCCCCCAGCAGCTCCTCTGGGACAGAGCAGGCATTGAAGGAATAGCTCTTCTTCTTTTTTTTTTTTTTTTAACAATACACTTTATTTTTCAGGCAGTTTAGTTAGGTTTACAGAAAAATTGTGCAGAAAATAGAGCATTCCCATATAGCCCTTGTTATGGATTGAACTGTGTCTTCACAAAATATGTGTTGTAAATCTTAAACCTCTATGCCTGTGGATGTAATCTCATTTATGAATGGGACTTTCTTTGTTATGTTAATGAGACTTTATCAGTGTAGGGTGTGTTTTAAGCCAATCATCTCTGAGAAATAAAAAGAGCAGATCAGGCACAGATAAGAAAGCACAAGTGGAGGGGAAGATATATGCCACTTGAAGATGGCCAAGGAACGGAGGAACAGAAGTTGAAAGGAGAAAAAGACCTTCCCTCAGAGCAGAGAAAGAAAGCCCTCTCCTAGAGCTGCCACCTTGAGTTTGGACAATGAGAAGATAAACTCCTGTTCGTTAAAGCCTCCCAAGTCCCAAGTCCACAAGAGCCAAAGCACAACCTTGAGTATATCCCACCTGCATTTAGAGACCATCTCAAGAATGGATATGAGGCATTGAACACTAATGACTGAAGACCAGACAAGGTGTGGGATGACATCATGGACTTCATACATGAAGAAAGCAAAAGGTCATTAAAAAGACAGGAAAGAAAGAAAAGACCAAAATGTATGTCCAAAGAGACTCTGAAACTTGCTCTTGAAGGTAGAGTAGCTAAAGCCAGTGGAAGAAATGGTGAAGTAAACGAGTTGAACAGAAGATTTCCAAGCGCAGCTCGAGTAGACAAAGTCAAGTATTGTAATGACATGTGCAAAGACCTAGAGTTAGAAGATCAAAAGGGAAGATTACACTCAACATTTCTCAAGCTGAAAGAACTGAAGAAAAAAATCCAAGCCTTGAGTTGCAACATTGAAGGATTCTACAGGGAAAATATTAAATGACGCAGGAAGCATCAAAAGAAGATGGAAGGAACACACAGAACCATTATACCAAAAAGAAGTGGTCAACATTCAACCATTTCAGGGAGTAGCATATGATCAAGAACCAACGGTATTGAAGGAAGAAGTCCAAGTCGCACTGAAGGCATTGGCAAAAAATAAGGCTCCAGGAACTGAAGGAATACCAGGTGAGATGTTTCAACTAACGGACCCAATGCTGGAGGTGCTCACTCATCTATGTCAAGAAATTTGGAGCAGCTACCTGGCCAACTGACTGGAAGAGATCCATATTTATGCCCATTCCAAAGATAGGTGATCTAAGAAAATGCAGAAAGTATTGAACAATATCATTAATATCACATGCAAATAAAATTTTGCTGAAGATAATTCAAAAACATTTACATCAACAGAGAACTTCCAGAAACGCAAGTAGGATTCAGAAGAGGATGTGGAATGAGAGATTATCATTGCAGATGTCAGCATCAGAAGAAGATCGAAGGAATATACAGAGTCATTATACTAAAAAGAATTGGTCGACATTCAGCCATTTCAGGGAGTAGCATATGATCAAGAACCAACGGTATTGAAGGAAGAAGTCTTGGCTGAAAGCAGAGAGTACCGGAAAGCTGCTTACTTGTGTTTTATTGACTCTGCAAAGGCATTTGACTGTGTGGATCATAATAAATCATGGATAACACTGCAAAGAATGAGAATTTCAAAACACCTAACTGTGCTCATGAGGAACCTGTACATAGATGGAGAAGCAGTCCTTTGAACAGAACAAGGGGATACTGCATGGTTTAAAGTCAGGAAAGGTGTGTGTCAGGGTTGTATCCTTTCCCCATACCTATTCAAGCTGTGTGCTGAGCAAATAATCCTAGAAGCTGGACTGTATGAAGAAGAAAGAGGCATTAGGATTGGAGGAAGATTCATTAACAACCTGCGATATGCAGATGACACAACCTTGCTTGCTGAAAGTGAAGAGGACTTGCAGCACTTACTGATGAAGATCAGAGACCACAGCCATCAGGATGGATTACACCTCAATGAAAAGAAAACAAAAATCCTCACAACTGGACCAATAAACAACATCTTGATAAACGGAGAAAAGATGGAAGTTGTCAAGGATTTCACGGCCAATTTTCAGAAGAAGGTCACCAGACCTTTCTTCCTGATCTGTCTTAGTCTGGAAGCTCCACTGAAACCTGTCCACCCTGGGTGACCCTGCTGGTAGTTGAAGTACTGGTGGCACAGCTTCCAGCATCACAGCAACATGCAAGCCAGCACAGTAGGATAGATTGACAGATGGGGGGTGGCTGCCTAAACTAGATCACAATAATTTCTCAAAAGACTCGTTTTTCTGGATGCAGACAGATGCGGACTCATTGAACCATATCGGGAAAATACAATGAGCAGCCAAAAGGCAAAGAAAGCCACCTGCATTTTCAACACCCAGTGACAACTGTTAACATTTTGCCGAATATCCTTTCTGTTGTATTTTTCCTTAAATGGCTGTGCACACGCACAAAATCCACATCTGTGTTGAAACCTGAGTCACAGACCATTCTAGTTTAGTTTTCACTTTGGAAGGTATTCCAGACTCTCCTCATGTCACACAGGTATTTGTCTAGAGCCCGAGTTTTGGTGGCCGCAGAGTCGTCCATCCTGCAGATGTGCCATGTAGATTACTCCTCGTGTTTTACTTTATACAGATTGCTGAGCCGACTGGCTTATAGATACATTTTTATGCAAATCCATGACTGCCTCTCCAGGGTAAATTCTTAGACGTGGCTCTGTTGGGATAAAAAGTATGCTGCTGATTTAAAAAACTTCTTATATAATTTGCTTACTCAGCCTCCAAAAAGCAGTTGCAGCTGGCCCCTACCCCTCTGGCCCCCACTGTTCTGCACCCATGGCCCTGGGAAGGGGCCCTGACATGAAAGCCGACAGGTGTGTTATGATGTCACCCCCTGGACTTCTTGCAGCTCCCTCCGAGCTGGACATAACACTGCCTGTGATATTGACAGATGGGTCCTGTGTGCTCCCCGGAAGGGATCAAGTGCTGTCTGCCCTGGCTCCCCCAGCACCTGGCACCCCCTCAGTCCCGGTCACATGGTCTGTGGCATGTCTGTGCCCTGAAGTGGAGTGGGGTCTCCTTTCCCCAGTCATGGGGGTGTTGGGGGGAGTCAGCCCAGCATCACGGAGCACAGGATTTGGTGGGATCCCAGAATTTAATTAAACCAGAAACATCTTTCAGCTGGTCATGACGTTGCTATTTCTAATATCAGTTGTAGACATTAGCCCTGGTGTGCTCTGTGGAGGGGCAGTGTGGTTCAGTGGGCGCCGTGACTGATGTGGGCCCTGCCCCTGCCGCTGTTCTCGGTCTGGGACTTTAGTAAGTGGTTGGCCTCTCTGAACCCCCATTTCTTCATCTGTAAAGTGGGGTCGTTGGTGCCCAGCCTCATTAGTTTTTATGAGGGTGAAATGAGAAAATCAAGGGTTCTTAACCCCAAATAAAAGTCCAATAAATAGTGGATGTTGCTACTACTCTTGCGCCCCTGGGTGGCACAAACGGTCCAGGGCTCAACTACTAGCCAAAAGGTTGGCCTGGGGCGATCTGCTTGGGAAAGGTCACAGCCCTGAAAACCTTATGGAGCAGTTTTACTTTACCACATGGGGCCGCCCTGAGTCAGAACTGGCTCCAGCAACTAACAATAACAATAGCTATTATTATTTGCACTGATTGCCCTTGGGGGCTGCTCTTTGTGGCCGTGAGGAGGGGAGAGGCGGCCACCTGAACACTGGAGGCGATGCTCAGGGGCCACCTGGGGCAGACGGGGCTGTGGGTGGGTACCTGGGGGACCCTCTAGCACAGCATGTGTGTGCAGTAGGCCCTCTGGACTTCCTGATGACAGTGGGGCAATAAGGCTGTGAAGTCCTGTGGCCAGGCCTGAGAGGCAGGGGGAGGCTGGGCCTTCCGCTGGGAGGGCAGGTCCGTAGAGGGGCCCTCACAGCTCTGGCAGGGGTACTGGGGGCCCTGCAATTCTGGAAGGGACATGTATATATCCAGAGCACTGGTGTGGGCTAACAGGCACCATGGGGTGACTAGGGCCTGGCAGGGACTCCATGGTCTGGCCCTGTGCTCTCTGGGGCTGGCTTTGGCTGGAAGCAGGGTGAGCAGGTACTGGCCCCCATCCTAGCAGCAGGCCCGGTTGCTTCTTGAATACCCACGGGGAATTCTGGTGGCTCCTTGTGGGGAAGAGGCCATTTCCTTTCAGGGCTGGCAGGGAGTGGGGGCGGCAGGGTGTGGGGACGGAGGATGTGGGTCACTAATCTCAGACTGGGGCACCGACCCATCTGCCTCCCTGAAGCCATGGAGGCATGTTGTGGGCAGGGCTGTAGTCTGGAGGGCTGGGTTGGGAGTACTAGGCAGGGCTGTGCCCCACCAGCAGGGGGTGGGGGTTGGGACAAGGTTCACCACCTGGGAGCCCGGTCACATGGCCTCCCAGTCGCCCACAGAGGCTTCTAAGGCTAGTGGCCTGGGTCTGCCTTTTGGGTGTGTCTGCATTCCTTCTGTGAGGCATTCATGGTTCAGCAGTGGAATTCCTGCCTCCCGTGTGGGAGACCTGAGTTCAATTCCACTGTGTGATGGGTCACTTTTATGTGGCCTTTCTAGCCGTGATCTTGCAACTCCCACCCAAGTGATTGGGCGGGGCTGTGTGATAGGGTAATTGTGGTCCACCAAATGGATTGGTCAGCTTGGCCATCCCACTGGGCTTGAAACAAGCCAGCCCAGAGGTGAGAGAGAGAAGATCCCACCACCACCAAGGAAGAACAGCCAGGAGCTGGCTCTTCCTTTGGACCTGAGATCCCTGTGCCGAGAAACTCCTGGACCCAGGAGACAGAGAGAAAGAGCTGTTAACACTGAAGGCTGCGAGACCCGGCAGCAGAGACCCAGCAGCAGGAGATGGCGTGGTGGGCTTCCTGGCCCACGGAGAGAGAAAGCTGAGAGCCTTTGGGCAGAGGCCGAGGGCCAGGGAGAGGTGTGCCTGCAAGCATGGCTGGGGAGAGACTGTCCTGATGGAAGAACTGTATCCTGAGCGTTCCTGAGCCTGAACTGTAACCTGTTACTTCGCTAATAAACCCCATAACCTTGAGTGTGGTCTGTGAGTTCTGTGTGGACATTGCAATGACTTATCGAATCTGTAGGAGGGATGGTTGGTGTCAGAATTGGTAAAGATGGCAGAGAGGAGGTGTGTCTGATCTCCACCTCATAGGAATCAGCCTTGGACTGTTGATCTTGATTCTCCTTCCCCCCTGTGAAGTTAGAGGAGGTCAGATACCCACCCCGCATCTTTACAGATGCCAGTGCACCTCATGCACAGCTACCACCCATCTGTCAGTGCAGGTTTGCGCGTAGCTATGATGCTAAACAGGTTTCAGTGGAGCTTCCAGACTAAGACAGACTAGGAAGAAAGGCCTGGCAATATACTCCTGAAAGTCAGCCAAGAAAAACCATGAGGATAAATCGGGACTGGGCAGTGTTTCAGTCCACTGTGTGTGGGGTCGCCGCCATGAGTTGAGGCCAGCTGACCGGCAGCTAACAGCAACAACAGCCTTCCTTCTGTAAAGAGTTTATAGATCAGGTCTGCCCATTGAATCTTGACAAAACTTTCTTAGATTATTAGTCCCATCTTAGAGATGAGGAAATTGAGGCTCATAGAGGTCCAGTCACTTGCCTGACAACTTCTAGATGGGGGCTGGGTTTCACTCCCAGGCTCCCTCTCTAGAACCCACCTTCCTAGTCCATGCCTGTGGATCAAAAGTTTGCTAGCCCTGCCCACGTCCTGGCAGACAGAGAACATGGTCATATTCCGTACGGTCCTTGGGTAGGCTGCCAGCACTTGGGATCGTAAACGTGAGGCTCTGTGAGATGGTCGCGTGTCTTTACATTGCATGGTTTCCAGAAAAATGCAAAGTAGGAAAGAGATTAAGTGTTGAATTTATACAAGACTTCAAAATAAAATCCTTCTTAGACTTGAGCTTGCTATGTGACCTTTTGGACATTGGGTTTAGATTTGGAATGGCCCTGGGCAACTCCTGGGTGGATGTCCTCGGATTGCCAAAACCTACCTCTGCTGATAAGAAACTCCAGCAAGTGGCCTGCAGGAAAGGGCTGGAGATCATTCCTTGCTGTTGCTCAGATGGGCAAAATCTCGTTCCTCACCATTAACCAGAACCCAGATAATTTCGTCTCTAAATTGAACCGCAAGGATGCACTCATTCTTTCAGTCTAACAACCTGCCATATTCTTCGTTGACAAACATAATGTTGGAATTTCTTGTGATTATGCAAATGGATTTTGAATCTAATGGAACTTTTTATAGCAAATATATCAGAATAATGATGATCCCTTCCCTAGCATCCACAGATGTTGCTCTCAGTCTTAACAATTCTTCTCTGGTAGTCAAGTTCCAGTGCCCACTAACCATCACTGGCCAGCTGTTTCTAATCTCACTTTTCCAAAGGTGACATTTTTGCTTTAAATCCATAAACTTTGTCATTTAAACATTACTATATTTTCATGTGCTTCTTGCAATTTTCAAATAAGTTCATTTCGGTGCTCAAAAATGGCAGTGAGGCAAACCATTTCTGAAGCCAGTGACTGTTACTGTTGTTGGGTGCCCTTGAGTTGACTCCCACTCATGGTGACCCCACGTGATAGAGAAGGACTGCCCCATAGGGTTTCCTAGGCTGTAATCTTTACGGGAGCAGGTCGCCAGGACTTTCTCCCTTAGGTCCGCCAGTGAGTTTGAACGGATGACCTTCTGGTTAGCAGCCATGCGCTTAGTCACTGCGCCACCAGGGCTCCTTAGCCAGCTACTAGGCTGCAATAAATCTGCAAAGCGGGGATCAATCTGATTTCTTTAGTGTCAGCTGCAGACTGAACCCTGCCTCTGGGCAGTCCCCACCGTGTGGCGGGAAAAAACAGTGCGCCGTGTCTGACTCATTTCAACATGTATTTTTTGGGGGACACAATTTAATCCATAACACCCTCAAGAGACCCTTCCCATTCCCAGTCCTCTGTATCCACTCCCACTTCCCAAAGGTAATCACCCTCCTGTCCTTCACGCAATCACTGCCTTGCTTTGACTTACAGTTTTACTACCTAGGTAAAACAAAGTCTGCTGCCATCCAGTCGATTCCGACTCACGGCGACCCTATAGGATGGAGTAGAACTGCCCCACAGGGTTTCCAAGGCTGTAAGTCTTTCCAGAAGCCACATCTTTGTCTCGGGGAGCTGCCAGTGGGTTCGAACCGCTGACCTTTAGGTTAGTAGCTGAGCTCTTAACCACTTCACCACCAGGGCTCCTTACCACCTAGGTAGGTATCCTTAAATAATACAGCTTCGTCTGCGTGTGTGAAATAATCATGTAAATGAAACACTACGGTCCACACCTTTGGATTCAGCTTGTGTTCCTCAACATTATGTTTTCAAGGTTACTCCATAGTGTTGTGTGCAGATGTAATACCCTTGCCCTCGTTACTGTGTATCAAGACTTATTTCTCCATTTTGCTGTTGGAGAACATTCAGGTCCCGGGCACTTGTGCACATGATTCCGTTGGGTGTATACCTGGGAGTGAAATTGCTGGTCATACTCTGTGTGTTTCTTTACGTTTCTTCAACAATTCTTGACTCTTTCCATCCGGTTCTTCCGGGTTCTCTGCTAGTGTGGAGAGTTTCTGTTGCTCAGTGTCCTTGCCAGTCCTTGCAATTGTAACCCTTTTGTTGTGTGGTGTGGTGTTTTCTCACTGAGGTTTTATTTTGCATTTTCTTGATGACTTGCTGTTGGGTGCCGTCGAGGCGATTCATAGCCACCCTGTATGACAGAGTAGAACTGCCCCAGAGGGTTTCCTAGGCTGTAATCTTTACAGGAGCAGACCACCAGGTCTTTCTCCAGTGGAGCCACCGGGTGGGTTTGAACCACCAACCTTTTGATTAGCAGCCGAGCACCTAACCATTGTGCCACAAGGGCTCCTTTTCTTTTCATGACTCATGGCACCATTTTCTACGTTTACTGACCATGTGGATACCCTCTTTGACGATGTGTTTTTTCTAGTCTCTGATTCGTTTTTTCCACTGGATTTGCAGGCTTCTGGATGTGCAGGAGTTCTGAGTGTATTTTAGACACAAGACCGTTGTCAGCTACGTGTGTTGCAGGTATTTTCTGCTACCGCTTGGCTTTTCTTACTACTCTCACTCTCTTGCCGGTGTTTTTGGATGAAGAGAAATATTTAATTTTTATTTGGTCAAGTTTATCCAACTTTTCCTTTACGGTTATTGCACTCTGACACCTGTTCAAAAACCTTCCCCATCTCAAGGTCACGAAGATGCTCTCTTATGACGTCTTTTAAAAGCCTTATGACTTTTGACTTTCACATTTAGATCTCTGCGGGTCTGGAATGAATTGTCGTGCATGGTGGGAGGTACCGGTCAAGTTTCACCTTTTCCCATGTGGGTAACCAGTTATTCCAGAACTGTTTTCTCCTTCACTGTGCTGCAGTGCCGTCTCTGTTCTACATCGGCTGTCTACATCCACAACCACCTGGCCTCTTTCTGACTCTCAATTCTCTCCCATCACCCTAAACCCACTTCTTAATCGCAGGGGCTTTATAATGACTCCACGTCTGGTAGAGAAAATTCTCTCACATTTTTCTTGCTTGCTGACAGTGTCCTGGCTCATCTTGGTCCTCTGAGCGCCCATATAAATTTTAGAACTAGAGTGTCAGCTTCGACAGAACTTCTTTTTGAGATTTTGATTGGGCTGCTGCAGAATCTGCACAGGTGGGGAGAATTGACGTCTTTGTAATTTTGAGTCCTGCTATATCAGTGCAAGCTGTATTTTTTTCTCCATGTTTTAAGAGTATTTAAAAATATCTCAATAATGTTTCCTAGTTTCCCCTGCTAAAGACCTTTTACATCTTTGTTAGATTTATTCCCTCTTAAGATTTTTAGATGATACTGTAATTGTTTCCCCCCCCTGAGCTTTTCTCATTGAGGTACATTTGCATATAATACAATACACAGGATTTAGAGTACAGTTCACTGAGTTCTGACATATGTAGACACTCAGGTAACAAGATCTCAACTGAAGAAATTCCCTTACGTCTCTTTCCAGGTGTTTGTCCCATCCCTCTCGCTGAGGGGACCACCGTATGGATTTGTGTCACCACAGATTAGATTTGCCTGGTTCAGAGAGCCATGTAAATGGACGTATACAACATTTACCGTTTGGTTTCCGGCTTCTTTTGTTCAGCACAGTGTTTGTGAGATTCATCCATGTTGCTTTGTGTATCAGCAGTTATTCTTTTTTATTGTGGAATGGGTATTTTGTTGCGTGAACATATGACAATTTGTTTTCCAAACCGATAGCTATTTGGGCTGAACGGAGCTGCTGTCTTTGTTACCTAGTGCTGCTGTAACAGAAATACTGCAAGTGGATGGCTTTCACAAACAGAAATTTATTTTCTCATAGTTCAGGATTGTTTAAATACCGTTGGTTCTTGATCATATGCTACCTCCTGAAATGGTTGAATGTCAACCAGTTCTTCTTGGTACAGTGATTCTGCGTATTCCTTCCATTGGCTTTTGATGCTTTCTGCATCACTCAGTATTTTGCCCATAAAATCCCTCAGAATTTCAACTTGAGGCTGGAACGTTTGTTTCTTTCAGCTTGAGACATGCTGAGCGTATGCTCCCCTTCTGGTTTTCTAACTTTAGGTCTTTGCACATTTCATTATAATATTTTACTTTGTCTTCTTGAGCTGCCCATTGAGCTCTTCTGTTCACCATTTTTTCCATTCACTTGAGCTACTTACTCTATGTTCAAGAACATGTTTCAGAGTCTCTTCTGACATCCATTTTTGTCTTTTCTGTCTTTTTGATGACTTCTTGCTTTCTTCAAGTATGATGTTCTTAATGTCTTCCCACAACTCATCTGGTCTTTGGTCATTAATGTTCAATTTGTTAAATCTGTTCTTGAGATGGTCTGCAGATTCTGGTGGAATATACTCAAGGCGGTATTTTGGCTCTCGTGAACTCGTTTTAGTTTTCTTCAGTTTCAGCTGGAGCTTGCATACGAACAATTGATGGTCTGTTCCACAGTTGGCCCCCGGCCTTATTCTGATAGATGATATTGAGCTTTTCTACAATCTCTTTCCACAAATGTAGCCAATCTGATTCTTGTGTTTTCTGTCTGGTGAGGTCCATGTGTATAGTCGCCATTTATATTGTTGAAAAAAGGTATTTGCAATGAATGAATCATTGGTTTTGCAGAATTCTGTCATGTGATCTCTGGTGTCTTTCTATCATGAAGGCCATATTTTCCAACTACTGTTCCTTCTTCTTTGTTTCTAACTTTCGAATTCCAGTCATCAGTAATTATCAAAGCATCTCAACTGCATGTTGGATCAATTTTGGACTGCAGATGTTGGTAAAAATCTTTAATTTCTTCATCTTTGGCTTTAGTGGTTGGGGTGTAAATTTGAATAATAGTCTTATTAACTGGTCTTCCTCGTAGGTGTATAGATACGCTCTATCACTGACAACATTGTACTTTAGGATAGATCTTGAAATGTGTTTTTTTGACGATGAACATGATATCATTCCTCTTCAAGTTGTCATTCCTGACATAGTAGACCATATGATTATCTGATTCAAAATGGCCAATACTAGTCCATTTCATCTCACTTATTCCTAGGATATTGATCTTTGTGTGTTCCATTCATTTTTGACAACTTCCAACTTTCCTAGATTCATACTTCATACATTCCACGTTCTGATTATTAATGGATGTTTGCAGCTGTTTCTTCTCATTTTGCGTCAAGCCGCATCAGCATATGAAGGTCCTGAATGCTTGACTCCATCCACATCATTAAGGTCAACTCTACTTTGAGGAAGCAGGTCTTTCCCAGTCGTATTTTGAGTGGCTTCCAACTTGAGGGGCTTATGTTCTGGCATTATGTTAGCAATGTTCTGCTGCTATTCATAAGGGTTTCATGGGCTAATTTTTTTCAGAAGTAGACTGCTAACTCTCTTTGTAGTCTGTCTTAGTCTGGAAGCTCTACTGAAACCTGTCCACCAAGGGTGACCCCGCTAGTATTTGAAATACCAGTGGCAAAGCTTCCAGTATCACAGCCACACACAAGCAACCACGGTAAGACAAACTAACAGGTGCGTGGTGTTCTGTCAGTTCTAGATGGCTCTTTTTGATATTTTACATTTTCTTCATTATGTATGCACTTTCCTTTACATATTTGAACAAATTTAAATATCTATACTAAGTGTTTTTTTGTTTTGTTTTGTTTTTTTCTAGAGGGTCAGAGAAAAAGAGGAAGACCCTCAACAAGATGAATTGACACTGTGGCTGCAACAATGGGCTCAAACATAGCAGCAATTATGAGGATGGCGCAGGACAGGGCAGTGATCCTTTCTGTTGTACATATAGTTGCTGTGTATCGGAACCGACTCAACGGCACCTAACAACAACAACAGTAATAGCTGTTTTTAAGCTTCTATCTGGTATGCCCTGATGTTTTTCTATGAACTGATGTTTCCTGCTTACAGGTTGCAGTTTTTGATTGGATGCCAGGCAATCTGAGTTTTCTATTGTTGATTGTTCCTGTTTTATTGTCTTTCTTTAAAGACAATTATTGAGGTTTGTTTCAACACAGTTAAGTTACTTGTGGATCGGCTTGATGTCTTTAAAGCTTGTTTTTGAGATTTTTAGTGCAGTCTAGAGTAGCATTTACTCTAGGGAAAATTTAGTCCTACTACTACAGTTCGGTCCTCTTAAGGTCTTTATTGATTGCTCCAATAGTTCAATAAAGTCTACTCTGGCAGGATGGAATTAATGTCTTCCATCTGTGTGTAAACTCTGGGGATTTTTCACTTTACAGCTCCCCAGCAGACACTTTTTGTCTGACTTTGTGCTGTTTTACCCTATGCTTGTACAGATTAGTATCCAGCCAAAGTCTCAAGGAGATCCTTACGAAGTTTTATGGCGCTCTTTCTCTACTTGGCTCCTTCTTCTCTGACAATCTGCCTTGCAAATTCTAGTTGCCTCAGCCTCTCCAAACTCCTACCTGTATCTCCTCATCTCATCAAGACAGCTGTACTCTACTGTCAAAATGGCCATGCTCTGCCCCAAGCAGGAGGAGCAATTTCAGAATTTACCTCATTTGCTGCCCTTATCTTAGGGATAATGTCCTGCATTTTCTTTTGCCCCCAACATAGGAAAAGCATTGTCTTATATATTTTGTCCAGTTTTCTAGTTGTTTAAGATGAGAAGGCAAGTTCCATGTTAGTTACTCTTTCGTGTCCAGAAGAAAAAGTCACTCTAGTGGCTTTGAGATTTTTCTTTTTTATTATTTTCATCAGTTTGATAATAAGGCATGCAAGTTTAGCTTTCTTTGTACTTATCTTGACTGGGGTTTGCTGCAATTCTTGGAGCCGTGGGTTGATATTTTTGGTCAAATTTAGAAAAAATTTAACCAAAGCTCCTTCAAATATACAGTGAAATCTGTGAGAGACGGAACTCGATGAGACTGCCTTGTTTTCCTGGGTCTCACAAGTTTTCCGCCTTTGACAGGGTACAGTCTGACCACTTTTCTGTTGCTCCTTTTAATGGAAGATATTTGAATTTTTCTTCTCTGACGAGTTTCTGTCTTACACAAGTTCTGGCTTTCACAGGTTTTAGTGTGTACTTTTTCACCCCTAACTTCCTTGCTTTCTCCCTCTGGGATTCCAATCCCATATTGGTTCTCCCTTTTTTTTTTTTTTTTTGACATTTTTACCCTTAATTTCTAGAGGGTCGGCAGCTCTGAACTCTAACTGCTAAGTCCTCAACTCACTAAGAGTTCTTTTTTTCTGCTGGAGTTCCAGTCGCTGTGTGTAGTACCTCTGGGAAAGCCTGGATGAATGTAGATGCCACTTTTCTTCCAGGTGTGGTGTCCCCATTCAGCTTCTGTCTACGTTTGTTCATGCCCCTGTGACTTTAAACAATTACTTTTTACAGTTTGCTCAGATTTTATGGTTATCAGCAAGCTGATAAGTCTGATATAAGTCACTCTTCCACCGTTACCAGCAGCTAAAAGGCATATAGATGTTACCTGTAAAAAAAAAATGTTTTGTTTTTTCTCTGGTATGTAGAAAGAAAACTGGTTTAAAAAAATTGATTTCCATACCTGCCACATTAGAAAATTTTTGTATTAATTATAATTAAATATGTGTACATTCCTTCGTATTATCTATGTATTGTAGCATCTGCAAATTATGGCAGCTTATTTTATTTTATTTTTTCGCTAGTCCTCACATGTATTATTTCTCTTCCTTGACTTACTGTATCAGGTAGTTGTAGCGCACATGATCAAATGCAAGGCGGGAAAGCAGGCATGTTTGTTCCGTTGCCCATTGTTAAACAAAGATTTGACTAGGTCACCCTTAAGGGTGATAGTTTGTGTAGGTTTTTGTACATAAACTTTATCAGATTAAGGACATTTCCTTCTATTTCTAAATTACTTGTTCTTTTTTTTTTTTAAAATCTTGAACAATGTATTTTTTTTTAACAAAGTGAGTTTTTGTATATGTCAGGATGATCATATGACTTTTTTCCTTTATCTGTTAATGTGGACAATTCTATTGATCGATTTTCTAATGTTAAAATAAATTTACATTCTGGGGTAAACAGATTAAATCATGATATATGTCTTCGTCATCTAGTGCTGCTATAACAGAAATACCACAGGTAGATGGCTTTAACAAACAGAAATTTATTTTCTCACAGTTCAGGAAGTTAGAAGTCTGAATTCAGAGTGCTGGTTCAAGGGGAAGGCTTTCTGTGTCTGTGGGCTCTGGAGGAAGGTCCTTGTCTCTTCAGCTTCTGCTTCCTGGCTCCTTGGAGATCTCCACGTGTCTTGGCATCTATCTTACCCCATCTTTGTTCTGCTAGTTTGTTTAATGTCTTTTCTATCTCAGAAGAGATTGACTCAAGACACCCTACACCAATCCTGCCTCATTAACTAACAAAGGCAACCCATTCCCAGATGGAATTATAACCACAGGAATAAAGGTTAGGATTTGCAACACATATTTTTTGGGGACATAATTCAATCTATAACAATATATTTGTTATTTTTTCTATATAATTCTTAATCCGCTTACTAATACTTCATTTAGGATTTTTGCATCTATGTTCATAATTGAGGTTTGCTTTCCATTTTCTTTTTTTGTCAGGATTTGGTAGAGTTAGGCTAGTCTTATAAAATGGATTGGGACATTTTCCCTTTTTTTCTCTTTCTCTGAAAGAATTTGTGTAAGTTTGGAATTCTTTCTTTATTAGTGTTTGGTAGCACTTTCCACTGAAGATATCTGTACCTAGAGCTTTCTCTGTTGGAAGGGTTTGCATTTCTGATTTAATTACTTTATCATTCATAAGACTACCTCAATTTTCTGTCTCTTCTTCAGGCAGTTTTGGAAAGCTGTATTTTCCTAGAAATTAGTCATACTCATCTAATTAAAAGAATCCTTGTTACAAAGGCAGATTCTGTCTTCAGCATCTATGCTATTATCACCTTTTATTCCGAGTAGTACCCCTTCTTCTTCCTCTCCCTTTTTTGCGATTAATCTCAGCAGACATGTATCAACTTTATTTGTGTTTGTCAGAGAACTAAGTTTTGGCCTTATGACCCTATTGGATGTTTGTTTTTTATTGATTTAATTTTGTTAATCTCGTTGTTCAATCTTCTGGATCCTTATTTCCCCCTCTTCCCACACTTGAAGTATCAGTGATGATGACTGGGGATTTGCCATTCGTGATGGTTAAGACTGTGTGTCAACTTGGCTGGGCCATGATTCTCAGTGTTTTGGCAGGTATATAACTTTGTGATTACTTCCCTGCTGAAATTTGATACGTGATCACCACCATGATGGAGTCTGCTGAGAGGTACCGGCCGGGGGTGGGGGTGGGGGCCTGTGGCTGCTCTACACCTTCTCAGCCTTCATTTCTCCACCGTCCTCTACCTACTTCCTTCCTGCTCACCTTGCAGGGCTTTTGCTTGTTCTAGATTCTGCAGCTAGCTTCTGTTTGGCTGACTTCCGGTTCTTCGGACTTGAGCTAACAGCTTGCCTGCTGATCTTGAGATTTGTCGATCTTCACAGCCTGCTGCAGCCCTGCTCTCTGGCCTGCCTGTCTTGGGTGGGCCAGCCCCTGCAGCTATGTCAATCAGGAGAATCCTCTTTCTTGACCCACAGACTTGGGCATTACCAGCTTCTAAAAACCATGCGAGCCATTTCCTTGATATAACTCTCTCTCTCTCTCTCTCTACACTTATTGGTTTTGCTTCTCTGGAAAACCCAGCCTAAGACACTATTTTTTTGGGTACAGTTGTCAGTTTATATGTTTTGAGGTCATGTTTTTAGGTGCCTGAATATTTAGGAATTGCTATATATTCCTGGTGAAGTAAAACTTTTACCAGCCACTATTTATCTCTAGTAATTTTTTAACCTTAAATTTTTATTAATCACATATTGATATTGATATAGCAACTTTCTTTTCGATTGGTGTTTACAAGTATATCTTTTCTCATTCTTTTGTTTAAACCTTTCTTTTTTCTTATTTTTAGATATGACTCATAAGCAGTATATAGATTGTTAAAAATCTTTTTATTTGAAGCATGGTTTTAATTGAAACATTAAGTTCATTTACATTTAAGGTGATTACTGATGTATTTGAATTCAATTTTCATTTTATTATATGATACCTCTTTGTAGAACCTGTTCTTGATTCTTTTTCTCTATTTTCTTGCTTTCTTTTGGACTGATCGAATTTTTTCTTTTAATTCTATTTTTTCCTCTTTTAGTATATACTCTTTTATTTTAGTGGTTACCTTAGGAATTGTGACATATATCACTGATTTATCAAACTCCGATGTTAATCAATATTCTTACCTACCTCCTGGAAAATACAAGAATTCTAGAATACTTTAACCCCACTTATCCCCTTCTGACATATATACTAGTGTTGGTAGGATTTTTATTCTATATCTACATTTATACTTAGGTATTTTAAAATCCATCAGGCATTGTCATTATTATTTTACGTAGTCAATGTTTATATAGATTTATTCCCTTATTTACTGCTAATTTGTTCTTAATAATGCCTTGTATCTCTGCCTTTCACTGGGGTTAATTCTTCTGTCTCACGAACACTTTAGAATTTGTGCTGTTTGTGTATGTGTCATTTTGCTATTGGTGAAATCTCTCTGCTCTTTGTTTGCAGAAATTATCAGCCCCCTTCCTGTGGATGTATTAGCTGGGTGTGGACTTCTAGAATGGAGTTAGTTTTTAGCACGTAGGTGTCATGTAAATTTCTTTGGCTTCCACACTTAGCTGTGGAGAAACCAGCCTGTAGTCTAAGTTCCTTTGAAGAGACTCCATCTTTTTTTTTTTTACATTTTTATCCATTTGTTTTTAAGATTTTCTCTTTTGTTGGGAATTCTGCAGTTTCACTATGAAATACTTAGGTGTGTGTATTTCTTTTTATTTATTCTGCTTGCAATTGGTTGGCCTTCCAGATTTTGTGTGTTGATATCTTTCATCAGTTCTAGAAAATTCTGTCTTTACCTTCTTAAATATTGTCTCTGCTCCATGATGTGTCTCCTTGCTTTCTGGCACTCCAATTAAGTGTAAGTTAGACCTTTTCTCTTACATCATCTGTGTTTCTTACCCTTTATTTGGTCTATTTTTCTCTCCCTATGCTTCTTTTTGCATAGTTAACACTGAAAATCAAAAACCAAACCTATTGCCATCGAGTTGATTCTCACTTATAGTGACCCTATAGGACAGAGTAGAACTACCTTACAGAGTTTCCAAGGCTGTAATCTTTATAGAAACAGACTTCAGCATCTTTCTCCCATGGAGTGGCTGGTGGCTTTGAACTTCCAACCTTTCCATTTAGCAGCTGAGTGCTTAACTAGGGCCACTGACTTCTTAATTTTTTGTTTGCTTGTAAATTCTAAAAAGTCAATTTAGTGCTTTTAAAATCTGCTACAGTTTTTGTTGGTCGGTTTGTTTGGTCTTGTTTTGATTTAGTTTCCAGTTCCTTGCTGAAATTTTCATGCATGGCTTTATCTTCTTGAATGTAGAAAGCGTGGTTGCTTTATAGCGTCTATGATTGATAATTCTAATACCTGGATTTGCTATAGATCTGTTGCTGTAAACTGTTGTAAACTGCTCATTGTATCTTGTTTTCTTATGTGCCTGGTTATCTTTGTTAGTTTTCTGGTTATTGTATTTGAACAAAAATATTTCTAAAAATTGGGGGCATAGAATGATAATATTTTCTTCCAGAGAGAGTTTTTACATTTTCTCTTAGGCTTTTAGAAGGATCCTTCATATTCCTGCCCTCTAAATGCTAGAGTGTTTCAAGAACAGTCCCTTACCCTTTTCATCTCTACCTATGCCCACATCCTAGGCCATCTCTAGTCCCAAGCCTTTAAATAACTGGATTTGGTTGTGGCTCTGTCACCCAAATCTCTGACTTCTTTTGAGATCGAGACTTGTGCATTCTTCTTCCTTTCACAGATCTTCTTTTGGATGTCTAAAAGTCATCTCAGATCTCACATGTCAGACACTGAACTCTTTGTTCCACCTCCCCATTGGCCCACTTCTCCCCAAGACTTCCCTGTTCACTCTCAAACCTAGGAGATAGCCTCAATTCCTCTGCCTTTCATACCCATATCTGTTCCAACAGCACGTGCTAGTGGTTCTCCCTTCAAAACACTCCCCAGGTCAAGCCGCCATCACCTCTTGCTCAACAGGTGCAACAGCCTTTGAAATGGCCTTCCTTCTCCACCCTTGCCCCCATATAGTCAATTCTCCATTCAGCATCCAACGGTAATATGTCACTCTTCTGCTCACAATGATCCAGCAACCTTCCCTCATGCCTAGAATAAAACTTAAAATCCTCTTTGTGACTTTCCAGGACCTACATGATTTGAACTTGGTATGTTTTCAATCTTCTCTCCATTGCTCTTGCCCGCTCTGTTCACCCTGGCTTCCTTGCTGTCCATTTAAAGGGTCCATCTTGGTGCCTATGCATTTTCAGCCCTTCTTCTTGGAATGCTCTTCCCCACATCTTGTTATGACCTGCTCTCTCACTTCACTCATGTCTGTTTGAAAAGTCAGCACCTTAGAGAGGACTTTTGGAGCAGTCCCAAATGTGTTACCTAGGAAGCAGAGGCGGTTCAGTGGTAGCGTTCTCACCTTTCATGCTGGAGACCCTGGTTCAATTCCCAGCCAGTGCACCTCATGCACAGCCACCACCCATCTGTCAGTGGAGGCTTGTGTGTTGCTATGATGCTGAGCAGGTTTCAGCAGGGCTTCCAGACTAAGACTGTTCAAGCTTTTTCTGTGTTTTTATGCCCCTCTGCCCCAGGAAATGACCACTCTTCTGAATTTTATGCTTATGATTTGTTTGCTTTTCTTCCTCACTTTAGTGCATGTCATGTAATATTCACACACTAATGTATGATCTAATTTTGCCTGGTATGGAGCTGTGTTGTTCTTTGTGTAGCCTGGTTTCTGCAACTTATTTTTTTCTCTCAACATTATTTTCTAAGCTTCAGCTAATCTGTTGTGTCTAGTTATGTAATAGTCTGTTGTTTAAATATTCCACACTTCTTTATCTTTTCTCCTGTTGATGAACATTTAGGTTGTTTCTAGCGTTTTGTTATTAGGAACAATGTTGCCGGGAACCTTCATGTACCCATGCAGGTGCTCATGGGGGAGAATTTCTCTAGGGCATTTATATAGGAGTAGGATTGTTGCATGAAGACATAGGTAGTTCAGTGGTAGAATTCTAACCTTCTATGCAGGAGAACCGGTTCGATTCCTGGCCAATGCACATCATGCTCAGCCACCACCCATTTGTCAGTGGATGCTTTTGTGTTGCTATGATGATGAACAGATTTCAGTGGCGCATCGGACTAAGACAGACTAGGAAGAAAGGCCTGGTGATTTACTTCTGCAAATCAGTCAATGAAAACCCTATGGATCACAATAGTCTGATCTGCAACTAATCATGGGAATGGTACAGGACCAGGCAGCATTTTGTCCCATCGTGCATGGGGTCTCCACAAGTTGGGGGCTGGCTCTATGGCAGCTAACAACAACAGCAACAATGTATTACTTATGTATTGCTTATCTATTACTTATCTATAGCAATTGGCACCAAAACTTAAAACAACAATAAGCGTTTATTGTCTTTCGTGGTTTCTATGGCGTAGAAATTTGGGAGTGGCTTAGCTAGCTGACGGTGGCTTGAGGTCTCTTATGCAGTCGTGCTGGAGATGTCAGCCAAGGTTGCAGTCCCCTGAAGACTTGACTGTGACTGTGAAGAGTCCACTTCCAAGATGGCATACGTGTATGGCTGGGGATGGAGGGTCTACTTCCACGATGGCATATGTGTATGGCTGGGGCTTGAGGGGTCGCTTCCAAGATGGAGCATGTGTATGGCTGGCAGTTTTAGGCTGGTTGTTGGCAGGAGCCCTCTCCATAAGACTGTTTTGGGGCCCTCATGTTATGGCAGCTGGATTTCCCCAGAGGAAGTGAATATGAGAGAGCAAGGTGGAAGCAGGAATGTCATTTACAACCTAGCCTCAGAAGTCACACTCTGTCACTTCCACAATATCCTATTGGTTATACATGTCATTCCTATTTGGTGTGGGAGGGGAGCACACAAGGCATGTGTTCCAGAAGGTGAGAATCCCTGGGGACCATCTGGGAGATTGGCTACCACACCCAATGACTCTTAGTCTTCACCCTGCTTCTTTTTCTAACTAAATTTTTCCAATATCCAACCAAATATCCAACCAAAATTTTATTATTCATTGGTCTGTTTCTTGTTTGGTATCTGACTCACACATTGGAATATTTGTCTTTCATGCCAGATCAGTGTATGGCTCATGCAAATGTTCCATGATTATTTATTGAGTAAATAAATAGAAGGTTTACTGGTAACCTGGAGGGGTCTGGGCAAAAGGAAGAAAGAGCCACAGATGTGACTATCAGGCAAGGAGCCAGGAGATGGGGCCAGGATGGACAGCCCAGGATGGGCTGAGGTAAGAGGGCTCAGGATGTGAGCCATGGAAAAGAGTTGGATAATTTGGGATAGAATGTGTAGCTGAGGGCAGAGATGGCCCAGAAAATTGATGATCATTGTAGAAAAGCAGAGCTATTTTCTTTGATATCAAGTCAAAGAGTATATTTCTTTGGCTTCACTGCAATAGAGAAATGGGCAGAGATGAAACTGGCACAGAAAGCTTCACTCGAAAAAAACAAAAAGCCCTCCTGATGAAGTGCACAGCTTCTGACCTGCACGCAGGAAACCAGAGAGGGGCTGGAGGCTATACTCAGAATGGGGTTTACAGATTTGTTAAAGTGCACGGTGGGCGGGGAGATGCTTAAAAATGCAGATTGTGAAGTCAAAGTTCAAATGGCTCTGGTGCTGACTGAAACAGTAGATAAGTAGTCAATTTTGCTAAGATTTGCTTCGAATTTACAGCTGGGAAGTGCTTCCCAGGAGCGATTCTTGATGATAACATAAATATCTATTTCTATAATTTCTGGAAATGAATATTCAGCCTGCGTCATGAGAGCTCTGATGGAGCTGGAGGAGTCAGCAGACGCAGTGAGAGCCGGTGTTGGAGCCTTGGAGCTTCGCCTGGAAAAGGGCCTGGCCACAGCTCATCGTGCTGAGGGTAAAAGCAGATCCAGCAGATTTGGGTACCCTTAACTCATGACCCCAACTAGACTTCTCTGAACTTAATTTTTCTTCCCATCTATTATGGATTGAGTTGTGTCTCCCAAAATATACCTTGGAATTCGAAACCCTACACCTGTGCATGTAATCTAATTCAATGTAATGTAATCACCTCCAATAATGTAATCAATCAACCGGTTGAGGTCATACCAGTGCAGGGTGGATCCTAAACTTAATCGCTTCTGGGTTATAGAAAGAGCAGCATAGACACACACACACACACACACACACACACACACACACACACACACACACACACACACACACACACACACACACACACACACACACACACACGGGAAAGACAAGCTTTATCTGCTGAGGATGGAGGCCAATGCATCTACAAGGGTTGCCAGCAGCTACTAGAAGCTGAAATAGACAAAGGAGGACCTCTCCGTAGAGCCATGACCTGAATGTAGACTTCTGGCTTCCTCAACTGTGAGAAAATAAATTTCTGTTCCTTAAAGCGACCCACATGTGGAATTTGTGATACGGCAGCACTAGGTAACTGAGACACACAGTGTACTTTTCTGCGATCCGAGACTTAGCGAGAAAGCCAGGGTTTTGCCAACTCAGAAGTAGGGGTCTGGGGTTGGCAGCCTCATTCCCACAGTCCTCTCACTCCTGAATCTTCTGTTTCTTTCCTTAATCTCTGGTCTGCGAAGTTCACGGCTTTAGGTAAGACTCTTTCCTTGTTGGGTACTGTTGGTGATGCGGTTGGAGTGGTGACGGGCTCTTTTTTGGAGGCTTTTTCTAGATTTTCTCATGTGGTTGAGGACTGGGGCAAAGAATTTCCATGAGGACATTTTGGTCTGCCGTTGTACTGTGTGACATCAGCATGGCAGGGCCTGGGCACTTCTGGAAGGCAGCCCTCACCGGGTGCTTGCCGAGTCAACACTGGAAGCAGGCTCCAAGAAAGGGGTCAGCTTTGTAGTGGGTTCACTACACGTTGAATCTCTAGTTCTTGGAAAGGTTGCTGGGAATGCTGTAGTCTGAGTATGGGGTGTGTGTGTGTGTTTGACAAGTTCTTAGCATCTGCTGGCATCTACTAATGAGAGATTTCAGAGCTTGAGCCTTGGGAACAGCGCCAGCCAGCTCTCTCTGTCTCTGGCTGCAATATTTTTTCTCTTTTTTTGGCCACTGCAGCCTGCTCCTGGCAAAAGCTTAGGATTAGGGGACATGCTTGGAGGACATGTCCTCCTCCCCAGTCTTCCTGCTCTGATGCATTTTCCTTGATGTTCTTCCTTCAGTTCCTCTCCCTTCCTCCCTCTCTCTTTCCTTGCTCTCTCCCCTCTTCCCCAAACCTTAGATTGAGGGGCCGAGAGCTACAATAATAACCTCTCAGGAAAATGACCCTACGAGCTGATGTCAATGTCGGTGGCTGGATGACCTCCCCTGCCTCTGGCTTCACCCCAGGGGGGCAGTGCAGAGCTCTTGGAAATGTTGGAATGGAGGCACCTAAAGAGACAGCCTCCTGGGATCCCCCTGGACTTCATCCAGGCTTTGAGAAGACCCCCAACCACTACAGCTCGTAGACCCCGTGTTACTTTCTTAAACTTCAGTGTTGAAAATTGCTGCCTTTCAAGAAGCTAAATAAAAACCGACTTTACTTATTTAGCTAGTTAATCTATGTTAAAGCCATCAGGAACGATTTACTGATCTGCTTAAAAGAGAAACCCCAGGAAGAAGATCCCATCACATTTCCCCAACAAATCCCACATTAAGCGTGATAATGAAAACTTTGTCAAGGTAAGATTCAAAAATAAGAACTTCATACTCAAGGAAAGCTGCTTTATGCCTTCACTGCATTTTAGGAATAAAAATCACTAGATGGTGAAAATTATGTCCAGCAGTAGTCAGACCATTGCCTTCATTTGTACATGCCAGGCTAGCTCCCAGCAGCCCTGCAGCGTGCCAGGAACATTGACTAAGACTCTGTTCCTGCCTCCATGAGCTTCAGGTCTAGGTGTTAAGACTGGCAGACTTGCAGCTATGAGTGGTTACTCTAAATTAAACCTATGGAAGCCAGAGGAGAGATTGGGGATTTGGAGAGTCTTCAGAGAGGAGTAACATTTGATCTAGTCCTGAAATCCACCTGCTATGGGAGGTGCAAAGTCATAGATGTGGATGGAATGTGCATGGGGACAAGGGACTACTTTGTGTGTCTGGGGCACACCTTGGGTTGAGTGGTGGAGAGCGGTGGGAGAGGGAATGGGGAAGGTACTTTGGAGGTTGATAGTGAAGTGTCTCCCATGTCAGGCTGGTCAATTTGGACTCTATCTCCAGGCCAAAATGGAATCATTAAGAACTTTTTAAAGTGGAAGAGTAATGGAATCCCCGTTTAGGGGACTCCTGGGGGCTGCTCTTAAGAGTAGACTGTAGGAGGTAGGACTGAGGCAGGGAGGCTGATTGAGGAGCTGCAGGGGGGCCCAGTGAGCACTGGTGAGGGACAAGACAGGGATGGCCAGAGGGATGGAGTGTTGAGCAGGTATGATTCACAGCAGGAAGGGAGGAAAAAGGCAGGTCGTGGTGATGGATGGTATCTAAGAGTAAGGAAGTGGGGGAAAGCTGAGAATAATTCGGAAAGTTCTGGATGGGAAGACTGGGAAGCAGGCAGTGCTCTAATGGGTTGTGTTATGGATTGAATTGTGTCCACCCAAAATATGTGCTGGAATCCTAACCCCTATACATATGTAAAATAAGAATATTTGTTCCTTCTTCATTCAATTATTGTGGAAATTGCATAAGCCCCCAATAGTCATAAGGTATTATTGAAAACCAAACCAGATGCCATGGAGTCAACTCTGATTCATGGCGACCCCATATGTGTCAAAGTAGAGTTGTGCTCCACAGGGTTTTCAGTGGTTGATTTTTCAGAAGTAGATCTCCAGACCTTTCTTCTGAGGCGCCTCTGGACGCACTCAAATTGCCAACATTTTGGTTGGCAGCTGACTGTTAACTCTGGCTCACCCAGGTACTATTATTACTATTATTAGGGAAAGTATAAGGGCTGAAGATGAAGGCCTGGGAACCACAGCATTTAAGGAGAGGGTCAAAGGAAGCTGTTGGTCAAAATAAAAAAGGCAGAGAAGACCCCGTTGGAAGGTCATAGGAGATGGTGACTGACAGAGGACTTCTCCAGAGGTCATGGGAGGACCAAGTGGCCAGCAGGCTCAGGTGTGCATACGATCTTGCAAAGTAAGCCCAGAGAACTGGCCTGCTGACAGAGCAACACGGAGGCCCTTGGTGACTTTGGAGGAAGTCAAGGGAAGGAGCCACGGTGGTGCTCTAGGGTGGTGAGTGATGGACATTGGCTGGGAGGGAGAGAAGAGCGTGTGGGTGATGTGGGTACCCATGTCTGTGGGCAAAGGGGACAGACACCAGGAGAGAGCCGAGGGGTGGGATTTGAGAGTGCCTATTCCAGGTCTGGCTCTGGTCCTGAAGTAGAGTGGGCACTGGGGCCAGTTGTGCAGATACAGGGAAGGGCCACAAGGAAAACATAGACTCCATGCTCCAAGGGAAATTTCGACAGGACAGTAGAGGGGTGGGTGACTGGGGAGGCCTCCTGGAAGGAGGGTGCCCCACTGTGATCTCAGGGTAGGGTAGTGGGCAGATGGGCTGCGGGAGTGGGTGGGAGCCTGTAGACTTGCGGAGTTGGGATGAGAGAACCGTTTCACCTCCTTTGACCCATCGGAGTGCCTCTCCTTTCTCCCTGAGTGCATCCCAGACTCTGATTCAGTGCATTCATTTCTGAGGCTGGATCCAGC
This sequence comes from Dugong dugon, assembly GCA_030035585.1. Classification (NCBI taxonomy): domain Eukaryota; kingdom Metazoa; phylum Chordata; class Mammalia; order Sirenia; family Dugongidae; genus Dugong; species Dugong dugon. The sequence goes on along the minus strand of CM057465.1, from coordinate 4,380,756 downwards.
CCTGTAATCTCAGCACCCCAGCAGGCATCTGGCACACAGAGGTGCTCAGGGACTATTTGCCAACGAATGAAGGACTAAATAACTGGAGAAATGAGACAATGAGTCCACGGACTCCAGCTCTGGACCCCTTCCATGCGTGGAGTCCCACCAGGCACTATAATGAAAAGCACTTTCTGAACATGACTTCCAGGGCCTTGATGGTATTCGATCTTAGTGTGCGCTGTAATGCATTTAACAACCTGCCCCCTGTTTTGTTTTTCAATGATAATAAGGTTTTAGTGAACACCCTTGAATACTAATCTTGATTCATTTCTCTGATTATTTCCTTAAAATAGAACCCAGACACGTGTGAACAGGACCAAATATTCTCCTAAGGGACCGAGTCAGGGATTTGTCAATGTCGGGTGTTCTTATCGCTAGGAACCCAGGAATGCCTCCATCCCGCCCTGCCGATCGCTCATTTCCGAGAGTGCCCCGAGGAGAGAGTGCAGAAGCAGTAGCCAAATAGGAAATGTTCCTACTGGAACATTGGAAATGTTCTATAAAATAGCTTTCTGTTCCCAGCTGAGAGAACCCTGGGTGGCACAATGGTTTGCCCTTGACTTTTTAAACTAAAAGTTGGCTGTTTGAATGCACCCACCAGTGCCATGGAAGAAAGGCCTGGTAATCTGCTTCCATGAAGATTACAGCCAAGAAAACCCTATGAAACAGTTTGACTCTACACGTGTCAGGTTGCCAAGAGTCGGAATCGACTGGATGGCAACTGTCTTTTTTTTTTTGTCTTGCCAGCAGGGCAGAGCCGGATACACCAGTGTGGGGTTCTCCAGGGTTAGCTGGGTTGGAGCAAGAAGCTTAGGCTCGAGGCTTCCACAGGGATCCCGGTCTCCTCATCCGGTGCCATCTGAGCCTTAGGATCTTCTCACCATCTGGCTGGGGATGGTGGATGAATCTGACCCGCAGGCTCCAGGCGCGGTTGAGTATGTATATACCTAAAGCTGTTCTACGGAAGCAACTCCTAAGGCACGTACACACACATCTTGGAGGGAGAGGGAAACAGAGAGGACAGAAAAGGTGGTCTGCCTGTTGTCAGGACCAGCTAGGGCTCCACATGCTCACCCATGCCTGGCAAAGAGGAGGAGCGGAAGAGAGAGAGCCAGCATGGGTGAAAGTTCATTAGGTGCGACAGTCTGAATTTCCTAGGGCTGCCTATCAAATCAGCGCACACTGGGTGGCTAAAAAGGAGAGGCCTGGTGGCAGTGGTTAAGAGCTTGGCTGCTAACTGAAAGGCTGGCTGTTTGAACCCACTGGCTGCCTGCAGGAGAAAGATATGGCAGTCTGCTTCCATAAAGATTCCAGCCTTGGAAATCCAGTGGGGGCAGTTCTACTCTGTCCTATAGGGTTGCTATGAGTTGGAACTGACTTGATAGCAACGGATTATTGTTTGATTTAAAGAAGACTTCAGGGAATATTTTTGGTTTAAGGTTTCCAGTTTAAAGATTACCCCAGGGCAATAGTTTTGGGGGTTCATCCAACCTCCTAGCTCCAGAAAGTCTGGAGTCTGTGAGAATTTGAAATTCTGTTCTGCATTTACCCCTTTTTGATCAGGATGCTTACATAGAGTCTTTGATCAAAGTGTTCAGTAATGGTAACCAGGCACCATCCACTTCTGGTCTCTTGGCAAAGGAGGCACTTGTTCATGGAGGCAATTAATCACACATTCCATATCCTCCTCCTATTCCTTACTCCTTCTTCCTCTGTTGCTCCAGGTGATTTAAACTCTACTTCTTGATGGAAGAAGCCACAAAGTCACATTGCAAAGGGACATGGACACAGGGAGGGAAGTAATTGCAGCTATTTTTGCAGATGGTCTATCCCACAGCCCAGTATATGTCACTGAACTTGACCAATTAGCTTAGCAACTTGTCCTCCTTTGTGCGAGGAAGGACTGGAAAAAGGGAGGCGGTCAGTGCAAGAGAGTACAGGGCACCGCTTCAACTCCTTGCTCATAAAATCTCCTGGGCATCATTTCCGCGAGGAAAAGGGGAAATATGCTGAGCTCTTTACAGTGCTAGCAGGTTAATCCTCCTTCTGGGGCCGTCTTTCCACAAGCTCCGTGGAAGAACTTCTTTCCTGCAGTCAGTTCTATTCTAAAATAAATCGGAATCACTTAGAAGCAAAGATGAAAGCGGACCCAACCTGCTGGGACACCCCCACCCGGGAATAAGGCACTTAAATCAATTTGGAAATGGTTTCCATGTAATACGAATGGGCTTGGTGAGGGAATAGAAATGCCTGCCAAACCCCTACCTAAAATTGGATGAAAAATTAGATTAATCTAGGAAAAGCAGTCAGCAGGCACCTACGTACCCTGGCTCAGCTATTCGGGAGGACCGAGAAAATTGTAGCATTGTGCAGTGGAAAGAACAGGGCTCTGGGGTCAGACAGACCTGGCTTTGAGTCCCGGGTCTGCTGCATCATAGTTGGGGAAATTGCATCATGAGGCTCAACCTGCCTGAGCTCAGGTTCCTCAATACTAATGTAGGGATGAGACCATTTACCCTGCTGGACTGCTGGAAGCATCAGAGATAACGTGAAACATTTTGCGTGGAGAGGGGGTGTGTAAGTGGCAGCCTCAAGCATCTCCTTCCTGTGGTATTTGGGGAGCTGTCAGGGTGCTTTGGCCAGCTTCCCCAGAGGCAGGGGGATTGCCACGGGACACTGCATGCTTGGCTTTGGCCTCTTGTAACCCATCCTATTACAGAGATACAATCAAAGAATACAGACATTTTGGTATCCTGATTTATTTCACTTAGTATTATAAGCATTTTTTATTTGCTAGAACCTTCTTAATTAAGATGAGAAGTTGCTGTGCCCCCACACATCTGTCAGTTTGTCCTACTGTGGTGCCTTGTATGTTGCTGTGATGCTGGAAGCTATGCCACCGGTATTTCAAGGACCAGCAGAGTCACCCATGGTGGACAGGTTTCAGTAGAGCTTCCAGACGAAGACAGACTAGGAAGAAGAACCTGGCAGACTACTTCTGAAAAAAGTTAGCCAGTGAAAACCTTATGAATAGCAGCAGAACATAGTCTGATATAGTGAAAGAAGATGAGCCCCTCAGGTTGGAAGGCACTTAAAATACAACTGGGGAAGAGCTGCCTCCTCAAAGTAGAGTTGACCTTAGTGACATGGAGGAGGGAGTCAAGCATTCAGGACCTTCATATGCTGATGTGGCATGACTCAAAATGAGAAGAAACAGCTGCAAACATCCATTACTAATCGGAATGTGGAATGTATGAAGTGTGAACCAAGGAAAATTAGAAGTTGTCAAAACTGAAATGGAATTGCATAAACATTGATATCCCAGGCATTAGTGAGGTGAAATGGATTGGTATTGGCCATTTTGAATCAGACACTCAAATGATCTAGTGTGCCAGGAATGACAAATTGAAGAGGAGTAGTGTCACGTTCATTGTCAAAAAGAACCTTTCAAGATGTCTCCTGAAGTACAACACTGTCAGTGATAGGATAATATCCATACGCCTACAAGGAAGATCAGTTAATATGATTAGTATTCAAATTTACACACCAACCACTAATGCCAAAAGATGAGGAAATTGAAGGTTTTTACCAACTGCTGCAGTCTGAAATTGATCAAACATGCAATCAAGATGCATTGATAATTACTGGTGATTAGAATGCAGAAGTTGGAAACAAAGAAGGATTGGTAGTTGGAAAATATGGCCTTGCTGATAGAAACAACGCTGGAGACTGCATGATAGAATTTTGCAAGACCAACAACTTCTTCACAGCAAATATTTTTTTCAAACAACATAAAGGGCAACTATACACACGGACCTAGCCAGATGGAATACACAGGAGTCAAATCAATTATATCTGTGGAAAAAGACAATGGAAAAGTGCAATATTACCAATTAGAACAAGGCCAGGGGCCAACTGTGGAGCAGACCATCAATTGCTCCTATGCAAGTTCAAGCTGAAGCTGAAGAAAATTAGAACAAGTCCACAAGAGCCAAAGTATGACCATGAGTATATTCCACCTGAATTTAGAGACCATCTCCAGAATAGATATGAAACATTGAACACTAATGACTGAAGACCAAATGAGTTGTGGAATGATATCAAGGACATCATACATGAAGAAAGCAAGAGGGCATTAAAAAGACAGGCAAGAAAGAAAAGACCAAAATGGATGTCAGAAGAGACTTTGAAACTTGCTCTTGCAGGTAGAGTAGCTAAAGCAAAAGGAAGAAATGATGAAGTAAAAGAACAGAACAGAAGATTTCAAAGGGCGGCTCGAGAAGACAAAGTAAGGTATTATAATGACATGTGCAAAGACCTAGAGTTAGAAAATCAAAAGAGAAGAACACGATTGGCATTTCTCAAGTGGAAAGGAGATGAAGAAAAAATTCAAGACTCAAGTCTCAAGTTGCAATATTGAAGGATTCTATGGGGAAGCATCAAAAGAAGATGGAAGGAATACACAGAGTCAGTGTACCAAAAAGAAATGGTTGATGTTCAACCATTTCAGGAGGTAGCATATGATTAAGAACCTATGGTACTGAAAGAAGAAGTCCAAGCTGCACTGAAGGCATTGGCAAAAAACAAGGCTCCTGGAATTGACGGAATACCAAGTGAGATGTTTCAACAAACAGATGCAGCGCTGGTAGTGCTCACTCGTCTATGCCAAGAAATTTGGAAGACAGCTACCTGGCCAACCAGCTGGAATAGATCCATATTTGTGCCCATTCCAAAGAATAGTAATCCAGCAGGATGTGGAAATTATCAAACGATATCATTAATATCACATGCAAGTAAAAAGTTGCTGAAGATCATTCAAAAGTGGCTGCAGCAGTGTATCAACAGGGAACTGCCAGAAATTCAAGCCAGATTCAGAAGAGGACAGGGAACGAGGGATATCATTGCTGATGTCAGATAGATGTTGGCTGAAAGCTGAGAACACCAGAAAGTTGTTTAACTGTATTTTATTGACTATGCAAAGGCATTTGACTGTGTGGATCATAACTAAGATGGATAACATTAGGAAGAATGGGAATTCCAAAACACTTAATTGTGCTCACACGGAACTTGTACATAGACCAAGAGGTAGTTGTTTGAACAGAACAAGGGGATACTGCGTGGTTTAAAGTCAGGAAATGTGTGCATCAGGGTTGTATCCTTTCACCATACCTATTCAGTCTGAATGCTGAGCAAATAATTTGAGAAGCTGAACTATATGAAGCAGAATGTGGCATCAGGATTGGAGGAAGGCTGGTTAGCAACCTGCATTATGCAGATGACACAACCTTGCTTGCTGAAAGTGAAGAGGACTTGAAGTACTTACTGATGATGATCAAAGACCACAGCCTTCAGTAGGAATTGCACCTCAGCATAAAAAAACAAAAATTCTCACAACTGGACCAATAAGCAACATCATGATAAATGGAGAAAATACTGACGTTGTCAAGGATTTCATTTACTTGCATCCACAATCAACACCCATGGAAGCAGCAGTCCAGAAATCAAAAGACGCATTGCATTGGGCAAATCTGCTGCAAAAGACCCCTTATAGGTCAAAAAGACAAAGATGCCACTTTAAGGACTAAGGTGTGCCTGACCCAAGCCATGGTGTTTTCAATTGCCTCATATGCATGCGAAAGCTAGACAATGAATAAAGACGACCAAAGAAGAATTGATGCCTTTGAATTATGGTGTTGGTGAAGAATATTGACTATCCCATGGCCTGCCAGAAGAACAAACAAATCTGTCTTGGAAGAAGTACCACCAGAAAGCTCCTTAGAAGCAAGGATGGCAAGACTTCATCTCAAGTACTTTGGACATGTTATCAGGAGGGACCAGTCCCTGGAGAAGGACATCATGCTTGGTAAAGTAGAGAGTCAGCAAAAAAGAGGAAGACCCTCAACGAGATGGATTGACACAGTGGCTGCAACAATGGGCTCAAGCATAACAACAATTGTGAGGATGGTGCAGGACTGGACACTGTTTCAGTCTTTTGTACACAGGATCGCTGTGAGTCAGAACCGACTCGATGGCACCTAACAACAGCAACAACTTGCTGTGCACAGTAAGTTTCTACACATCAGGTAATTTTTTGATATTTTCCAGTTGCTTTTGAGTTGACTCTGACTCATGGTGACTCACGTGTCTCTGAGGAGAACAGTGCCCCCTAGGGGTTTCAGTGGTTGATTTTTTAGAAGTAGATCACCAGGCACCTCTGGGTGGACTTGAACTGCCAGCCTTTCAGTTAGCAGCCGAGCGTGTTAACCGTTTGCACCATCCAGGGACTCCCTTTGGTTGTTAAGCTTTCTTCTAATTATTGTGAGATATAATGCTACAACTCCCCCTCACCTTTTTGGAATATGATTGTTTTGTATTAATTCTCATAAGTGGTATGAGCACTTCCCTAGTTCTTGACTTGTAGGTCCAAATTATGATTCAAAAGTCTGTACCAGTTTATACTGTCGCTAACAACATATCACTCATCCATCTCATTGAACTCTTGCCAGGGTTAAGAATCATTTTTCAATATTTTGAAGTGGAAATAAAGTGCCACCTCATTATTCTTTTTGAAAAGTGTGGTGGCTTTGTAATGCGTCAACTTGGCTGGGCGAACTACATTTCCCAGAATTCCCTTCCTTGCATGTTTCTGGTTAGAGTGAACAGAAGGGGGGATTAGGGAGACATGGAGGGCGGAAGTGAAGCAGCAGCCTTTTGTAGCTCATGCAAGTTGTCACCTGCATGCTGACCTGCTTCATATGTGAGGCAAGGCTGGACCTGCAACTGCTCCACCTTCCCCTGGCTCCTCTGTCCCCTGGGCCATCTTCTGTAGGACAAATGCACCACCAAGTTCAGAGGTGGTGAGAACTGGGTCTCATCCATCCTTGTGGGCTCTGGCTTGTTCTTGCTTTTTCCCACTTCAAAGCCATCTTCCCTTCCCCACTGCTTGTCCTGTGGATTTGCATATTGCTATGATGCTGGTGGCGCAAATGGTTAACGCACTCGGCTGCTAACCAGAAGGTTGATGATTCAAGTCCACCCAGAGGTGCCTTAGAAGAAGAAACTGGCAGTCTACTTCCAAAATAGCCTCCACTGGAAACCCTGTGGAGCACAGCTCTCCTCTGACACACACGGGGTCGCCATGAATGGGGGTCAACAGCACCTGGTTTGGCGTGGTGTGTTGCAGAAAGAGAAGCTTTGTTTTGGCGGTGGTGTGAGATGTGAGCTTCGATGATGGCAGAGGCAAATTTCTGCCCTGGCTTTCAGGAGCTCTTCCTGAAAATGTCCCTCTCACTGTGGTGCTGGATGCAGCTGAGATGAGCAAGTGGGTTTCTTGCAGTTTCTGCACTTCCCAAATTCCTGACTGTTTCAGGAGCTTCCCTACTCTCCCCAAGGGTTTTGCAAATCTCTAACTCCCTGCGTTAAATCCCTCTTGATTGACATACCTGGAGTGTTTTCCATCTCCCCAGCTGGCCCCTGACTGCCACATACCCCTCCAGCTTTGCATCAGAACACCTGAGGCCCCATCTTCTAGCCCCACTGTGGTTGTCCCAGTTTTCACCTTCGCCAATTTCACGTGAAAAATGACATCTCATTGTAGTTTTAATTTCAGAAAGGTGTGTGACTTGCGTGACCTTGAACATTTTGTTTACACTTAAGAGCCACTTGTGTTTCCTTTTCTGTAAACTGGGATCCTGGTCTTATTTTTCTGTTTTTGATCTTCTTCTTATTAATATGAAGAGTGCCTTTGTTTTTTTTAAAGAAAAGAAATAGCCGTTTTTTTATGACGTAAATTGCAAACCCTTTGTCCAGTTTGTCTTTCAATTTAGTTTGTATGTATTGTTTACACAAAGGTTAAACATTTTTTTACTGTAATCAAACGTATTTTCTTTTATGGTCTCTGGGTTTTATGCTTTACTTAGTGTGGCAGAGACATTAGTGCTCACTCATTATTCCGTGAGCTCCCTCACGCATTTCCGGCTGCCTTTGCTGTTAAGTTGGGGCCTGGGACAGCTCCCAGCCAGGCACTGAGAGAGGAAATACTGTGTGTTGTTTCTGGGACAAGGCAGGTAAGAGTCATGTGCTCCTCTCTCCTCTTCTGTTCCGCTGGGGCTGCCTTCCAGGGCTGAGGCCACAAGACAGAGGAGGGGCTGTGTGGCCTTCACCGAACAGAGGCATGATTGACGAATAACCTTCCATTGTAGGAGCCACTGTTCTTTACCCTGAGTAACACACTTAGAAAGGCTTGGCACCTTTTCAGGTTGTTTAAGAAATCTTCCTCAGGTTGTTTATCTGCTGTATTTGTTATTTCTCTTTCCACAGTTGATCCATCTAGAATTTATTCTGGGGTGACATATGAGGTCAGGAGACAACGTTAACCTTTTGTTGTGCAGCTACTCAGTTATTCCATTTCCATTTGCTGAACAGCCCCACTCCGCCCACTTTCTCCTCCCCCGTTGATTTGAAAAGCCGGCCGCATCCTGTACTAGATTTCCCGATGCCTGTTGAGCTGTGTGAGTTCACAGTGTCTCTGCCTCTTGCTAGATTTGTGAATCTGGGAAAGTTTCTTAACTGCTCTGCGCCTCAGTGTTTTCATCTGCAAGATGGGGATAATAATGGTGCATACTTCACTGGTTGCTGTGCCGACTGACTGGGCCTAGGTAAAGAATGTACTCAGAAGCATTTCCGGTGCATTGTGACCACTGTACACAAGTTTCAGCTACTGTTATTATTATTATTATAGAATTACTATTACGGTGGTGTTACTAGTTACTAGACTTTATTTCCATTCCACTGGAGATGAGCCATACCACTCTCTTTAATCCAGTAGGTTTATAATAGATGCTTTTACTTGTCAGCTTTATTCATCTCTATTTTTATCTTGTCTATTTCCTCCCATCTACTTTCCTTAATTGACATTTTTTTTCCTACTGTCTTGCACTGGATGCTCCATTCTTTCTTAAAGTTCTGTCTTGTTCAAAAAAATAAATATTTCAGGCCACAAATTGCCCCCCAGCACTGCTTCGGGCACATTGTACGGAGTTTAATATGTAGCATTTCCCTTTCATGCCATTATCTGTGGCTGTTGTGTGGCACTGAGTCAACTCCCTCTCATAGTGACCCTATAGGACAGGGGAGAATTGCCCCATAGGTGTCCAAGGCTGTAAATCTTTATGGAAGCAGACTGCCACATCTTTCTCCCTCGGAGTGGCTGGTGGGTTTGAACCGCCGACCTTTCAGTTAGCAGTTGAGTGCTTAACCACTGTGCCACCAGGGCTCCTTATATTATTATCTAGATGTTCGTGAATTTTGGCTTTGGTTTCCTCATTGATGATAGAGTTGTTTAAGATAAAGTTTTGTTTTTAAAATTTTCACGTGGAAAGGTGTTACGGATTGAATTATGCTCCCCCCAAATACTTAAATTCCTGGCCCTTGTACCTGTGGCTGTGATCCTGTTTGGAAATAGGGTTTTCTTTTCTTATGTTAATAAGGCCTGCCAGTGTAGGGTGGGTCATAAACCTAGGCCCTTCTGAGTTATAAAAAAAGCAGAACAGACACAGAGACACACTGTGGGGAGGGGGGATACCCCATATGAAGAAAGACTTGCACAGTAGATGCGTTTACAAGCCCAGGAACTCTGCACCCTCAGTCTGGACTTCCAGTCCCCTGAACTGTGGGCAAATAAATTTCTGTTCTTTAAAGCCACCTGAACCCCAACCAAAACCAAGCCCCTCACCGTCGAGTTGATTCTGACTCACAGCAACCCTGTAGGACAGAGTATAACTGTCCCGTAGGGTTTCTGAGGCTGAAATCCTTATGGAAGCAGGCTGCCACATCTTTCTCCCACAGAGCAGCTGGTAGGTCGGAACCGTCAGACCCTTCGGTTAGCAGATGAGCGCTTCAACCTCTGTGCCACCAGGGCTCCTTTTAAAGCCACCCACTCATGGTATATGTTGTTACAGCAGCACTAGGTAACTAAGGCAAAAGGTTTTACAATTTTCTAGAATAATTTTTCACTTGGTTTCATCCTGCTGTGATCATAGTATTGTCTGATCTACCGCTATTCTTTGGGATTTACTGAAGCTTGTTTTCGGACTAATATGTAGTTGATTGTTGCGGTGAAGGTGGGCTCTAAAAGGAAGGAAAATTGTCTTGAGGGAGCACAGCTTGACATGTCTTAGGTTGAGTTCCCTTGATGGAGAGCCTGAGGCAAGGGTGCAGTGTACATATTTCATTCAGGGCGATTCGTCAGGAGAATCATGTAAGGGAGGCAGGGAAGATTATAGCAAAGGTGAAGAAGCTGAGCAAGGATCTGATCCTAGGTACTTAGGTAAAGTCCAGTCTTGTCCACATCACGGGGAGCTCTGGAAGGGAAATCACAAAGCAGACTGGTCCTACTTGAAGCAGATGTACGCCTGGAGTCAGTCGCTGGCTGTCTCTAGAGGAGAGGATACTATAACCTCTCAGGTGTCTCTGGACCAGGTGGCTCCCATCAGTCAAGTCCCTGGAGAAAGTCGCAAGTATAAGCCATCAGCTCTGGCAACTAGAGCAGGGGTGCACTGGCTGGTAGGGGGGGTGGGTGGGATGGCACCGATGGCATTGGCTACAATGCACAGCGTTTATATTGACCTTATTAATTATCTTCTTAAGCTTCTGTGTTCTTACTAGTTTTCCCACCTTGATCTGTCATGGATTGAGAGATACCAGTTAAGATTTCTACTCGAATGTACGTACCTCTTGCTTTCTTCTTGCATTCTCTGAGCTTTTGCACTATGCATGCTGATGCTGCATTACGATGCATTAATGTCCATAACTGCTAGATCTCCTTTGTGGATTGCCCCCTTTATCATTATAAAACGCCTTTTTTGTTTCATAGAACACCTTTTGTTCCAAACTAAACTCTGTCTGATACTGATTATTGTTCTTGTCTTTTTAAAAAATACATTTTTCTTATATGCTCTTATCTTTAACCTCTTTGAGTTGCTTTGTCTCTGATACATCTCTTATATACAGCCTGCAGCTGGGTTTTCCTTTCTGATTAAGTTTAACCCTTCAGTGAAGTGCAAGTATGTTTGAGGTTAGTTCTGTTCTTACTATACTTTTTACGTGATTGTGTTTAGAAACACATTTTCAGCATCCACCTTCACTAATAATCAAATGAAGGCAAGTTTAAACAGCAATTAGAGAAGTTTTTAAACAGCAAGGGAAAAACAGTGGTTTCCCCTTTTCGTTTTAGACAATAACCAAAAGCAAAATAAGAAACAGTAAAATATCTGTAGTCCTGAACCTCCGTGTGTAAGAAGGGAGGACACACAGCTTGCTAGTGTTCCTGAACTGGGCCTCTGGCCCACTTGGGACAGGGCCAAGCTGTTCCTGGCCACCTTCCCCCTTTTCTCTGCCTCTTCAATTCCCGATCACCCTCAGATCTCACCCTTAGGCTCTCCTCCTCTTACTGAAAAGGCTTCTTTGATGGTTAATTTTACGTGTCAACATGGCTAGGCTATGGTTCCTGGTTATTTGGCCAAACACTAGTTCAGATGCTGTCAAGAAGTAATTACATGTGATTAAATCAGTTGGCCTTAGGTACAGTAGATTACCTTCCATGATGTAAAGTAATGTAATGGAATGACTTTCCATAATGTAATGGAATGTAATGACTTTCCATAATGTAATGGAATGTAATCATCTTTCATAACACTATCTGATGTAATATAGTAAATCAGTCTGTTGAGGTCATACCAGTGTAGGGTGGATCTTAAACCTCATAAATTCTGAGTTATAAAAAGGTCAAAACAGACACAGAGACACACACTGGAGGAGGACGGATGATGTATCTACAAGGATCGCCGGCAGCTACTAGAAGCTGAAATAGACAAGGAAGGACGTCCCTCTAGAGCCACGCCCTACGCTTAGACCTCTAGCCTCCTGTTTCTGTTCTGACAAGCCAGGCACTCGTGGTATTGTCTTGCGGTATCCCTAGGAGACTAAGATGGGGTTTTCTGAAGATACAGAAGGCACTGAGCTTGAAGCAGGAAGCTGCCGACTGGACTCTGGGGAGGAGCAACCTCCACAAAGGGGAATGTACAGAACCACCCACACAAAGGTGGCATAAAGACAGGGAAGGAGGACCCTGTGCATCGGAGTGACCACAGTGACTCCTGGGTCCATGCCTCAGGGACCAGGGAAGAGAAACAAGAGCTGGGCAGGGAGAGGGGCTGGACCACAAGGGCCTGAAGGGGATTCAGGTTGTCATCCCAGCAGCCAAGGGAGGACAAGGGAGGGCCCTGAGCAGGGGTGGCAGGCCAGCCTCACGTCTTGGCATTGCAGGAGACTTGCAGGGCATGGGACGGGCCAGATGTGCAGTGGGTGGGAGCCCAGGTGTTCATCCACGGAGCTTGTCCAGCTCTCACTTTCTTCAGGGGTTCCTGCTCTGTCCAGACTTGAAAAAATCATTATGTGTTCCTAGTCACTTTACACCATGTGCGGCCCTGCAGGCTTCTCAGGGACCAGGGCTCCATCCAGCCTGCTGTGAGAAGCCACAGAGAGTGTTAGCTGTGATGGGTCTGCTGCTGCTGGTGAGTGTATTGGGGACACAGTCAGGTTTGTTGGAGAATGCACTGGAAGGATCAGGAGTGGATGTGGGGATTGTGTCTGTGGAGTTTCCCTGGTGGGGGGTGGTGGCAAATGGCCAACACGTTTGGCTGCTAACCGAAAGTTTGGAGGTTCGGGCATTCCCGGAGGTGCCGTGGAAGAAATGTCTGGTCATCTACTTTGGGAAAATCAGTCCTTGAAAGCCCTATGGAGCACAGATGTATTCTGATTCCCACAGGGTTGCCATGAGTCAGAATCAGTTTGAAGGCAACTGTTTTTTTAATAGTGTTTGCAGAAAAGATGGTGGGCCTTAGAGTAGCCTCAGTGGAAATGGGGGCCGGGGCGGGAGAGGGTGGAGGGCGTGGTATCATCGAGGAGGTGGAATTGAGTCTCCCTGCTCAGCTGAGGGGGGCAGGGTCCAGATTCCTTCTTGTCCTCCCTTTGCCCAGCTTCGGGTAACAGACAAAGACAGGGTCGGAGCAGTCCGCATCCACTGAAGACTGACCCTCAGCCAAGAAAGGGTACACAGATGAACCCCTAACTTCGTGGCGGTCAGCTCTGATGGGCTTCCAGCACCCCTCATTATGTGGTTATGGTCTGAGAGGACAACCTTGAAGTGTGTCTCATTTCCATTGTGAATGGCACTAACATGGAGCTGGTCCATGGATTTCCAGGAAGCCAGAGGGAGGGGTAGACCAGATGCTGCTCTGCGCTCAGACCCTCACTGAGAAGTCTCTGCAAACCCCACCCCCCGGCATCAGGGTGAAAGACAAATGTGGGCGAGCCGTTCCTGCAACCAAGCGGATTGGGGGCGTGTTGCTGGACTCAGAGAAAAAGGAAAGCCATTTCCCATCTCTGCGGAGCCTTCAGATTAATTTACGACTGTCAGAGAGTGCATTAGTCCTCACACGTCTGAGTTAGGGCTTGGCGGAAGTGGCCCAGGAGGCTACCGAGGTGCCCCCACCCCTGTCCCACCTCCCGCGGGCTTCTATGTCCTCCGGGCCAAGCTTATAGGCACTCTAGCATCATCCACCCTCCAGGGTATCTCAAATAGCACCCTTTGGCTTCTGTTCTGGTGCTTAGTGACCCCCGTGCAGCCTTGCACAGCTCACCCCATCGTCCTCACTGCACGAGGGTCTATGGGGACTAGAGCCCCCACTTGTTGATTCACTGAGCCTACGCTTGCTGACTTATGGAGGGTCTTCAAAATGAAACCAATCCTGACCTGGAGGCTGAACCTGGTCCTCCAGCTCTGCCTCTGCCTATGTTAAAATCCAAGGATAAATTGCTGGGGACTGAAAGGGACAATTTCTCCTTCATTGATTTAAAATCACACGAGACAGTGGTGATCCCCGTGGGAACAGGGCTGTTCATGGACTGTGACGGTTGCCCTCAACACGGAGGATCAGGCCAGTCTCCGTATCTGCACTGTCTGCACCACGGGCGTATGGATGGGGAGGAGGATGAGCAGCACAGAGCCCCACCTGTTCTTCGGGATCCCTGCTTGTCAGTGCCTTTCCATATATTCTCATTGCTGTCAGCTGTCATTAGTCAGCCCCGACTCGCGACCACCCCACGCACAACTGAACGAAATACTACCTAGTCCTGCACCATCCCCATGATCGGCTGCGGATCAAACCGTTGTGATCCATAGGGTTTTCACTGGCTGATTTTCAGAAGGAGATCGCCAGGCCTTTCTTCCTACTTTGTCTTAGTCTGGAGGTTCCACTGAAACCTGTTCAGCATCACAGCAACACACAAGCTCTGACAGATGAGAGGTGGCTGTGTGTGAGGGCCGTCAGCTGGGATGGAACGTTGGTCTCCTGCATGGAAGGTGAGAATTACCCCACTGGACCACCACTGTCTCATGTGATCTTAAATTGATGAGGGAGAAATGGTCCCTCTGAGTCCCAAGGCATTTATCCTTGGGTTTTAACACAGGTGGAGGTGGGGCTGGATTTCGCCAAGGACCCCCCACACCTGCACTGGGGCCACTCCATGTCTCCACTCTGCTTGTGGAATGGTAGCTTGGAACAGCTTGAAAGGGTCTCAGGCTCAGGAGCCCCTCTGCTGTCCCCTCTGTCACAGAGGAAGGAAAATCAGGGTGGGGGTTTGAAGACTCCCCTTTGGCAGGTGTCTGGATATGGTTTGGGTTGACACAGTGGCTGCAATAATTGGCTCAAACATATCTATTATTATGAGGATGATGCAGAATGGGCCAACATTTCGTTCTGTTATACATAGGGTTGCTATGAGCCGGAACTGACTGGACCATACCAAACAACAGCAACAGAGGGTACAGGGCCCTTACTTGAACTCTGCCTCTTGCTCTCCTGAAAATTTTATGTCCATGGAATGAAAGAGCCCAGGAAGAGCTAGGCCCAGAGGACCACCCTCCCAGCCTTGGTGAGCCCTACCCGGCCGTGTATTCCAGGCTGCTAGAATCTGGTGATTCAATAACTAGCCAAAACAGCTGGACTACGAACCCCCAATGGCTAGTGGGATCCCAATGGGGGTGGCCAAGAGAAGTGACTTCGTCCATCAGAGAAAGGTGGGCGCTTCCTTTGTGAGGTTGGGGCATGGACACTGGCTCTACAGGGCCCCTCCTAGTTCTGAGATTGCAGCCACTGAGTCCCGTGACATCCCAGGGAGCAACCTAGGACTACAGGATTCGACTCCTCTCTGATTCTTGCTGCCTCAGCCCCAGCCCCGTCCAGGGACCACCAGCCTCCACCCAGCAACCAGAGAGAACACGCCACTTCCTGGTTTAAAGTCCCCGAGGACCCCCATGGTCAGGCCCCTGTCGACAGCTTGCCAATGGGCACTGGCCAGGGCCAGGGGTTTGCAGCTTCTTGCAAGACGCTCTTGCTCAGGCCTCATGCTCTGAGCAGTTCTGTCCTTCTGTCTGCAAAGCCTTCTCCCTTCGTGGGTTTGCAGGGCTCCTGCCCCTTCCACCCCCAGCCTGAGTCCCTTCTTCACCTGCAGCTTCCTGGCACCTGCCTCATCCCATCAGAGCAGAGTCAGAGCCTGTCCTCTGGGTTCCCATGGGAAAAGTGTCTGCACTCGGGAGCTCCACTCACCCTGTGCTAGAGTCACCTGCTCCGTGGGTCTTCAGGGTGAACTCCTGAGGATCTCCACACCCATCTCAGCATCTGTAGCACCTCTGGTGGATACAGGCACAAAGCAGGTGCTTGGGGAGTGATGGCTGAGACAGCAAGTTAGCACGTGGCCAAGTGGGGCCTGAACCCCCAACTCTGACCGTGAATTCTGTACTCTCTCTCCTCCGTGGCGGCTCGCACATCACCCTTCAATCACTGCCTTCCCTGACAGAGACCCCCCGGCAGCATCTTCCCCACCAAGGAGTGGTTGAATCCCCGCCCCAGTCTTACTTGCAGAATGATGAAAACCTCAAGCCCTGGGTCCCTGGGATCATGAGCAGCAGTATCTCGCCATTATCCCGGATGATAAATCTTCCTTTCCAATTGCAAACGATGCTGACACTATTTCATAATTGGCGAGATGAAGAGCCCCTATTTTCCAAGATCTCCAGGAATAACTCAGTTTTAAAGACTGCGTCCTAACAAGTGGAATGGGCCGATTATTCCGCGGAAATCCGCGGAGAATCATTGCTGAGTGAGGTAGGAAAATGTGCCTGAATTATTGCTGAAAGTTTGCTAAGAGATGCGCGCTTCCTGTTACCAGGAGAGACATTAGTGCCCATTTATTAAAGATGTTTTTGAGGTTTTTTTTCCGATGGATGTATTTGTTTTATTTAATTGTATTCTCTAAAATGCTGATGGTGACAGAGCATCCATCTGCCCCTTCCCTCTGACTCTGCAGGGGCTGCGAAGTCCAGTTCAGGAAGTCCCAGAGCACTGACAGAGGGTCTGCTGACATGCCAGCCTGGGGGCCCACGGGGAGAAGGCCCGGCCTCCAGGACTGGAGAAGCAAGACAAGCTGGACATGGATGAGCAACGCTGGAGGACGACAGGAGACATCCATTACAAGGGCTCAACCAGTGTTTGGCTGGAGGGGAACTTCGGTGCTTTCATCATCCATGGTGTTGGATATGGCTGTATCCACGATGAGTCTTGGGGTCATGGTTTTTGTGACTGTGAAGAGTTGGTGGGTCAGGCATGTGAGGCCTCAAGGGACCTCTAGAACCATGCAGCATCTTCTCTTTTTCGTGGCCATCAAGGTCTAAAGGCTCCCCAAGATAGCAGAGTGGGTCGGTGAAGTCACCAGGCTTCGAGCTGGAACTCATGACTCCAAAGCCAGTGTCCTCTTCCTGCAGTGGGACCTGCTTATTGAATTGTCCAAATCCTGGGTGTTGGGGTGTTGGCCAGAGCAGTGGGTGTGGGAAGCACTCCCATTCCAGCCTTTAGCGGTACCTCACCCCCAACCATAAGCCTCAGCTCATGTCATCTTTGTGTCCAAGGTCCTGTTATGGATTCAGCTGTGCCCCTAAAATATGCAGAGGAATCCTAACCCTTGTACCTGTGGATGTGATCCTGTTTGGAAATAGGGTTTCTTTTTTATGTTAATTGGATGGTATCCGAGTAGAGTGGGTTCTAAATCTAGTCACTTCTGAGCTATAGAAAGAGCGAGTTAGACACAGCAACACACACAGAGGGGAGAGGAAGGCAGATGACAGTGGCAGATGCATCTACAAGCCCAGAGACACCAAGGAGTGGTGGAGACCTGGAGTGGGAAGCCTCCTTTCCAGGGATACACACCTTGAGTTGGTGGCAAGCCTAGAATGGGGTCTCCCACTTCCCCTCATTTTCTACCACACCCTGTAACATGATCCACACCAACATGGAACACTGGTAACTGTCAAGTTTTTTATGGAAAGATTGAAGGTGACTTGAGTTGGAGCTTCACTGACTTGACAGGTTAAAATATGCTTGGAGACTGATGGCTGGAGCTGACCTATGGGCACATCCAAAGACCACGTGGGTTGGGGGCTCCTGAGGCAGCTTGATGTTGGCAGTGGGAAGCAGGCTTACCCAACTGGGACTCTGGGGGCACAGTGTCTCCACCTGAGCCTGCTCTCCTCACTGTTTCCTCTCACCAGGACTATATCTACCTCCTCTTCCCTTGTCTCAAGTCACTCCCTCCAGGCACTTAATGTCTTCCGAGCGAATGCTTGTCCCTGCACCAGCAGTTTGGGCGAAAACAGATCTGAAGAGCTTTGTAGGTCCTGGGTGTCCAGGGTGTGGTGTCTTCTCCTCTCCTGCATCTTGTATGGATCCTGTCATTGGATGTAGGACCCACCTGGAAGTCCAGGAAGATCTCATCTCAAGATCCTTCACTTAATCACATCTGCAAAGACCCTTTTTCCAGATAAGGCCACATTTGTAGGTTCCAGGGATGAAGAAGTGGATATAAATTTTTGATGGCCACCATTCAACCCACAACAGGTGGGAGCTCGAGGAGGGAGATGGTTGGTGAGGCTGGAGGGTGGGTGCTGGGGACAGGAGAGGAAGCCTCTGTTTGGGTGGCCCCTCGGGCTCTGGACAGTGAGGCTCGGGGCTGGCTCAGCCTTGAAGGGTGGATGGCCAGGTTTCTTTCAAGTCTGTTGGTTCAGATCTAGGAAGAGGGGAGCCAGGGTTCTGGGGTGACACTCTCTCCAGGAGCAAGGGGGTGTGATTTGGTTCAGGTATTTCAGAAAGCTGCTTCTACAGAGCACAGCCAAAAAGGAAGAGGGAAGGGAACGTGTGCTTGGCTATCAGACAGACCTGGGTCCCGCCCTGTCTCCACTGAGTGAGGACGGGGTGTCTCTAGGGCGGCAGGGCAGTGTTCCCCAGGCATCAGTTAACTGTGGGTCAACACTGATCTCCTACAGAAGCACCTCAAGTTTGTTTTCTGAGTCCATCTTCAGAGCTTTGCAAGGTAGGCAGGGACATGGCTATTGTCCCTGATCCCAGTTGAGGACATGGAGGTTCGGAAGGTCACTCTGCCGGTGACGCAGTTTGCTGGTTGCCCAGCTGCGATCTGCTCTCCCAACTCCCCAGGCTATTTTAAGTCCTCACTGGGCTTCAGCCAACATCATCCCATCCTCTGGGCCTTGAAGTTCTCAAGAAAGAAATGCAGATTCCCAGGCTCTGTCCTAGGCCTATCGAGTCATAAGCTCGAGGCGGAGGGTGGGGGGGGGCATCCAGTACTCTGTGTTTTCCAGGCCCTATCTGAGTGATTTCGATGCATGCTGGGGGTTGACACCCCTGGGCTCTCAGCTGCCTGTCCTTGCCTCCAGGTGAGCATGGCCCCCGGGGCCCCCGTCCTGGGCACTGAGCTGACTCTGCACACGGCTCTTATCTGAGGGATTCCTGCCAGTGCTGCAGCCCAGAACTGACAGGCCCGGAAGCACCGCATAATTAATAGCTTTATCTTGAAGCACTATTCCTCTTTGTCCAAGCAGGAGTGCTTCACAAGAATTCTTCTCTAGAAAACAAGAGCTTTGCAGTTCACATTGAATGGATGCTGAAAAGCAAGTTGGAGGCCTGAGGGGGATGAGATCTGTTAAAAAATATAAAGGAGAAGAAAAGGGGAGGTGAGGAAGCTCATCCGTTTGGCCATTTTTCACTGAGCCCCCGTCACGTGAGGCCCACGTGCTCCTGGCGTAGACACAGGTGGCTTTGAGGACGTTCCCACCCTTGAGGAGCAGAGTCAGGACCTCATGTGGCCACAGGCCTGGACTGGGCAGGGTCTGCCCGCCTTCCAGGGGCACCTTTTCTTGGCGAATTGAAGCGTCCTTTAGCGAGGTGACGTCTTCAGGTAGGCCTTGCTCAGGGCTGGCCGCCATACCAATCTCTCCTCTCTTTTTTGAGAGTGTGATGGTGAATTCATGCACCAACTTGGCTATGCCTCGGTGCCCAGTTATTGGTCAAACATTGGTCTAGATGTTGCAGTGAAAGTATTTTATAGATGGGATTAACATTTACAATCAGTCAAGTAGATCACCCTCGACTGTGTGGGTGACTCTCATTCAATCCGTTGAAAACCTTCAGAGCAAAAACTGAGGTTTCCTGGAGAAGAAGGATTCTACCTCAACCCTGCGACCTAGAAATTCTGCCTCAGTTTTCAGCCTGACGCCTGCCCTATGGATTTCAGACTGAAGATGATGCCCTGGTTTAAGGCAGGCTGAGCCGTGGGCTACGGAGGGCACAGACCACATGCAGTGGCAGAGGAGGGTGGTGAGTTGGGTGGGTGGAGGGCCTCTTGGGAGGGACTAGCTTGTAGGTCTGGGATCTCACTGGACTCCTTGTGGCTCTGAGGTGCTAAGGACAGTTTTAGGTGCTCTGGTGGTCCCAAGGAGCCTGGATCAGCTCTAGTGCCCACTTAGGAGCATCCCTGATGCCCATGTGACACCTGAGGGGCATGGTCGTTGGTGTGATGGAGTGTCCTTGCAGGGAGGGGACTGTGGAATGGGCTTCAAATCTCTGCTCTACTAGTAACTCTCTGCACGACCCTGGACAGCTGTTTCACCTTTTCTGAGGCTCAGTGTCTCCATCTGCAGAATGGGTTAATAATACTTATACTTTATAGAGTTATGGAACCCTGGTGGCACAGTGGTTTAAGACCTCAACTGCTAGCCAAAACTCAGCAGTTTGAATCCATCAGCCCCTCCTTGGAAACCCTCTGGGGCAGTTCTACTCTGTCCTATAGGGTCACTATGAGTGGGAATCGACTCGATGGCAACACGTTTGGTTTGGTTTTGGTTATAGAGTTGTGGCGAGAATGAAAAGGAACTATAATTAAAGAGTTTAAATTAAAATCTCTTGTACAAGAATTAAAAGGAATAATGGTTCTGTCAGGGCGATGGCATAATTTGGGAACGGATAAGGGTGATGGTTGGACTTAATGAATGACACTGAACTGTACACGAGAAGATGGTTGAAATGTCAAATATTTTGTTACATATACATTTTCCACAATTTGAAAAAAGGAATAATGGAAGTAAGCCACAAGCTTAGGTGCTCAAACATTGTAGGCACTCGAGAATAATAAGTTCCCCTCTTCTCTCTTCATCTCCTTCCCCTTCTTTGTGTGGTGAGCATGGGTCTCTTCTCCTGGTTCATCAGATCATCTGGACAAGTGACTGTGGGTTGGCACCGGTATTGGCACCCTGTTGCTGTTGTCAGGAGCCTTTGAGTCAGCTCCGACTCACAACAACCTTGTGTACAAAAGAATGAAGCATTGCTCGATTCTTTGCCATCTTTGTGATGGCTGGTATGTTTAAGCCACTGTTGCAGCCACTGTGTCAGTCCATCTTATTGAGGGTCTCCTTATTTTTTTTTTGCTGACTCTCTACTTTACCAATCATGACGTTCAAAATAAATAAGACAAAGTTTCACCATCCTTGCTTTTAAGGAGCATTCTGGCTGTACTTCCTCAGAACCCTGGAGGTTCCGTCCACTGTTCTCTTTGTCCTGATGCAATGGCCGTAATCTTTCTCAAGTCTCTCTCCTGCCCATTGATTTTGTCATTTAAAACTTGCCCCGGACAAGCATGCAGAGAACACAGTGAGTGATGACTCCCATTTACAGGAGACCCTGAGGCTCAGAGGGTCAGTCCTTGTCGAAGAGCACAGAGCCAAGTGCTGGCCAGGCTGGACCAGAGCCCTGGTCTCCATGCATCCTTCCACAGGCTCCTGACTTCTCCAGCTTGCTGGTGGGGCTACCACCCTTGAGCACTAGGGCTGGAAGGCCATGCTCACCTCCTCGCTGCTCCAACCTGTGGCTCCTGGACCTGGAGGGGCTTCCTCCTCTCTCCACGTTGGGCTGCCACGCTCTGGGTTGGCATTTGTCTATGCACGACGCATTTGGTCCGAGATGGATTGGCCCCAAAGCCAGAGCACAAAACAAATAAATATTTGTTCCAGAAACTCTGGTGATGTCAGATTTTATTGTAAGTACATTTGGTGAATGACAGGCTGATAAATCTCACCTGTGTTAAGATTCTGCCTGCTCTGAACCCTCTCCCCCACGGCCACTTCTCATTCCACAGTTGTGTGCCTCTGTCATCGAGAGACGCTGCCTCGTATGTCTCAGCTGAACACCCCAGCCAGAGTCCTCAGGCCTGGGAGCTGCCAGCCCCAGCCATCCGCTCCTGCCCCAGCAGAGATGTCTCTCCCAGGCCCCCTCTGTGCCGACAGTGAGCTGGTGTTAGGGTGCAGCCAGTGTGCTTTGGGGTGTAGTGGCTCAGGAGATGCTCACCAATCAGACTTCCGTGGTCACTGGGGAGAGGCAGCACTTTCTAGCCTTCTCCTTGGGATCTCCAGCCCCTATCAGCATCAGGCAAGTGGTCCCTGAGTGGTACAAAGGGTTTCTGCTCAGCTACTAACCAAAAGGTTGCAGTTTAAATTCACCCAGCAGCACCATGGAAAAAGGCCTGGTGATCTACTTCAGTAACTATTATAGCATCCAGCATGACTGTGCTTCAGAGACCACATGGAGAAATGAGGGACTGAGGGGCAACTCCTGGGCTGGGATTTGGGAGGCAGCAGCCTGGCTCTGACTGAGCCTTGCTCTGTGACTTCCAGCAAGTCCCTTCACCTCTCTGGTCTCTTGTTCTGCTGCTGGGGAGTAGGTGGATAAAGTGAGCTGGTCCATTCATTCCTGCTCAAGTTCGCTCTAAAAGCATTTACTGAGAGCCTATGACCTTCTACAGAAGTCCTGTTGGAGCACTTGTTAAGCACTTGACTGCTAATGGAAAGGTTGGTGGTTCAAACCCACCAGCTGCTCCACAGGAGAAAGATGTGGAAGTCTGCTCCTATAGAGATTACAGCCTTGGAAACCCTATGGGGCAGGACTGTTCTGTCCTATAGGATTGCTATGAGTCAGAATTAACTTGATGGCAATGAGTATGATATTCCAGAATTTTGATAGAGAAACTTATGTTAAGCGTGGACCATTCATTAATTCAGCAGATATTTGTTGAGTTCTGTGAATGTCAAGCACATCATGCTGGGCCAGGCTGGGTTCTGCTCTCCTGGAGCTTGTGTCCATGTACCCAGTCCGATGGTTAGGTGCTTTGTAGTGGGCACTTAAGATCTATGAGGTGCTGTCTGAGTCCTGGGTGGATGGACCTGGAAGTGAGTGGACACGGGGAAGGTCAGTCCCACCCTTGACTTTGGCAATGCCAGTGAGGAGCAAGGGAGGTGTTGAGCCTGGAGCCCGGGGATGGAACAATGACCGCTGGATCCCCCGCCTAAATGAGTGATTCTCTTTCAAGGGTTTGAGGGTCACTTTGAGGATTATGCAAGGGAAATCCATAGGTCTGAGCCAAATGCATGAGAATGGACAATGTTTGAGAGCAAGTGGAAAGTTCAAGAGCACCTGGTCCATTCAGCAGTGAGGGCAAATTCCTTGGGCTGGTAGAATGGCAGAAGCTGGCAGTCTTGTTCTTGTGTCCCCTCCGCATGATGTTGAAGGACAGGTGTGACTTGTTTTACTTAGGTCTGTTTTTCAAGTTTGCCTCGGAGCAGAGACCTGGCTTAAGTGAATTTTAAAATATTGAAGTATTTCAATTCCATCTAGACCAGAGGTCAGCCAGAACAAGGCCTGGGGCTGAAAGCCAAACAGACTATCAATTGCTCATATGCAGGAAGCTGAAGAAAATTAAGAAAATTAAAATAAGTCCACAAGAGCCACAGTACGACCTTGAGCATACCTCACCTGAATTTAGAGTCCATCTCAAGAACAGACTTGACACATTGAACACTAATGACCAAAGTCCAGATGAGTTATGATGACATCAAGGCCATTAAAAAGACAGGAAAGGAAGAAAACACCAAAGTAGATGTCAGAAGTTACTCTGAAACTTGCTCTTGAATGTAGAGTAGCTAAAGCAAATGGAAGAAATGATGAAGTAAAAGAGCTGAACAGAAGATTTCAAAGTGCGGCTTGAGAAGACAAAGTAAAGTATTACGATGAAATGTGCACATACGTGGAGTTAGAAAACGAAAAGGGAAGAACATGCTCAACATTTTTCAAGCTGAAAGAACTGAAGAAAAAATTCAAGACTAAAGTTGCAATACTGAAGGATTCTATGGGGAAAATATTAAAAGATGTAGGAAACATTAAAAGAAGATAGAAGGAATACACAGAGTCACTGTACCAGACTGAATTGGTTAACATTCAACCATTTCAGGAGGTAGCATATAATCAAGAACCGGTGGTACTGAAGGAAGAAGTCCAAGCTGCCCTGAAGGCATTGGAAAAAACGAGGCTCCAGGAGTTGACGGAATACTGATTGAGATGTTTCAACAGTTGGATACGGTGCTGAAAGTGCTCACTCGTCTATGCTAAGAAATTTGGAAGAGCAGCTACTGGGCCAACCGACTAGAAGAGATCCAGATTTGTACCCATTCCAAAGAAAGGTGATCCAACCAAATGTAGAAATTATCTGACAATATCATTAATATCTCACACAAGTAAAATTTTGCTGAAGATCATTCAAAAGTGGTTGCAGCAGTACATCAACAGGGAGCTGCCAGAAATTCAAGCAGGATTCAGAAGAGAAAATGGAACGAGGGATATTATTACTAATGTCTGATGGATGGATCATGGCTGAAAGCAGAGAATACCAGAAAGATGTTTACCTGTGTTTTATTGGCCACGAAAAGGCATGTGACTATGTGAATCGTAACAAGTTATGGATACCATTGTGAAGAATGGAAATTCCAGAATACTTAATTATGCTTGTGAGGAACCTGTACTTAGGCCAAGAGGTAGTCGTTCGAACAGAACAAGGGGATACTGTGTGGTTTAAAGTCAAGAAAGGTGTGTATCAGGGTTGTATCCTTTCACCATACTTATTCAATCTGTATGCTGAGCAAATAACCTGAGAAGCTGGACTATATGAAGAAGAATGGGGCATCAGTACTGGAGGAAGACTCATTAACAACCTGTGTACGCAGATGACACAACCTTGCTTGCTGAAAGTGAAGAGGACTTGAAGCACTTACTGATGAAGATCAAAGACCACAGCCTTCAGTATGGATTACACCGCAACACAAAGAAAACAAAAGCCCTCACAACTAGACTAATAAACCACATTATGATAAATGGAGAAAAGGTTGAAGTTGTCAAGGATTTCATTTTACTTGGATCCACAATCAACTCCTATGGAAGCAACAGTCAAGAAATCAAACAATGTGTTGTGTTGGGCAAATCTGCTGCAAAAGAACTCTTTAAAGTGTTCAAAAGCAAAGATATCACTTTGAGGACTAAGGTGCGCCTGACCCAAGCAGGGTATTTTCAATCACCTCATATACATGTGAAAGCTGGACAATAAATAAGGAAGACCAAAGAATTGATGTCTTTGAATCATGTTGGTGAAGAATATTGAATATACCATGGCCTGCCAGAAGAACAAACAAACCTGTCTCTGAAGAAATACAGCCAACATGCTCTTTAGAAGGGAAGATGGTGATGGAGAGACTCTGTCTCATGTACTTCGGTCATGTTGTCAGGAGGGACCAGTCCCCGGAGAAGGACATCATGCTTGGTAAAGTAGAGGGTCAGCGAAAAAGAAGAAGACCCTCAATGAGATAGAGTGACATAGTGGCTGCAACAATGAGCTCAAACAGTGGTTGTGAGGATGCTGCAGGACTGGACAGTGTTTCATTCTGTTGTACTTAGGGTCACTGTGAGTCAGAACGGACTAATGGCACCTAACAACAGTAACAATAGACCAGGAGTTGACAAACTACAGCCCTTGAGCCAAATCCGATCAGATTTTTAGTGGGGAAGCAGCTGTGACAAAAAATAGTAAACCCATTGCTATTGAGTGGATTCCAGCTCATGGAGCCCCATGTGTGTCAGAGTAGAACTGTGCTCCATAAGGCTTTCAGTGACTGAATTTTCAGAAGCAAGTAGCCAGGACTTACTTCCATGGAGCCTCTGTGTGGACTTGAACGTCCAACCTTTCGATTAGCAGCTGAGCACGTTAACTGTTTGCATCACTCAGGGACTAAAAGCTATTTTCAGAAAATACAGAAAATACAGAGACATTTACTGAACATTCATACATTCATCAACCAGATTTTTAAAAAAAATTTAACATGTTGTAATACTGGCTTCAGATATTTATTTTTGTTTGTTTCTAAATCAATAAAAATCGCTGTGTCTATAAAATGCCCTTTCTGCGTCTCCATAATCCCTTCCCTCTGCATCTATTTGCAGAGGTCACCACTAACCTGAGGTTGGTAAACATCTTTCATATTCTTTTACTAGGTATTTATTTGTACATAAACAATACTTGATGTTGTTTGTGTGCTTAAATTTTATGTGGCTAGAATTGACTGTACATATTCTACGATTTCTTTCAAAATCTATTTCAGTAGTTTATTCATTTTAATTGCTGTGTAGTATACCAAAAATCATGCACACACATTCCTGTGCTGGTGGGTATTGATGTCATTTCTCATGTTCTGCCATTACAGACCCAGCTGCCCTGCTCATCATCATCTATATCTCGCTGAGTTCACGGGGCAGAGTTCACGTGGTAGAGAAAAGAACAGCTGAACTGTAAGGTGTGTGCCTCTTTGCTGGACTCTGCCAAACGACCCCAGCCCACAAGTTCTGGCCCCTCTTTACACATGGGGCAGGAGTTGGCTCATTCATTCTCACAACAACCTACCACGCATAGACCATTTATGATTCTCATTTTACGTACAAGACAATCGAGGCACACGGAGGTTACGTATCTTACTGGAGGCCACACAGTTAAGAAGGAGCAGAGACAAGATGTAAACACTGGCGGTCGGGCACTGAACCGGAAACCAAACTTGTTGCCAGCAAGTCGATTCTGGCTCCTGGCGACCTCACGT
The DNA here is from genome assembly GCA_030035585.1 of Dugong dugon. NCBI lineage: Eukaryota > Metazoa > Chordata > Mammalia > Sirenia > Dugongidae > Dugong > Dugong dugon. The sequence goes on along the minus strand of CM057465.1, from coordinate 4,354,289 downwards.
GTGTCAGAGTAGAACTGCACTCTGTAGGGTTTTCAGTGGCTGATCTTTCGGAAGTAGATCACCAGGCCTTTCTTCTGAGGCACTTCTTTGTGGGTTCAGCTAACAGCCAAATGTGTTAACCATTTGCACCACCCAGGGGCTCCTACTACCTACAGAAAACCAAACCCATTGCCACTGACTTGATTCTGACTCATAATGACTGCGTAGGACAGACTGGAACTGCCTTAGAGGGTTTCCAAGGCTGTACTCTTTACAGAAGCAAGTGGCCACATCTTTCTCCTGAGGAGTGGCTGATGGGCTTGAACTGCCAGCCTTTCAGTTAGTAGCTGAGCACTTAACCACTGCCCCACCAGGGATCCTTTACTACCTAAATAGGTATCCTTCAATAATATAGCTTAGTTTTACATGTTTTAAAGATTTATGTGAATGGAATATATTAAATAAACTGTAAATGATACAGCACAAACGTTTGTGTTTGGTTTCTTTCATCCACGTTATCTTTGAAAGATTATAATGTTGTGCGCAGTTGTAATATGATCATTCTCACTGCTGTATATGAAGATGTATTTCTTCATTTTTTGGTTGAAGATCATTTGATTGCTGGTGCACTTGTGCACACGTTTTTGTTAACGCTTGGCTGCTAATCGAAAGGTTGGAGATTTGAGCCCACCCAGAGGCAAGTAGGAGGAAAGTTCTGGTGATCTATTTCCAAAAAATCAGCCCTTGAGAAACCCATATGGAACATAGTTCTAGTCTGATACACGTGGGGTCGTCATGAGTCAGAATTGATTTGACAGCAACTGGTTTTAGCAACGAATGCAAACTCCAACTCCTCCACATCTTCACCAACACGAGGTATGGTCACACTCCAATTCTGACTACCTGATGACATGTTATTGTGGTTTTAATGTTCATTTCCCTGATAGTCAGCGAGGGTGAATATCTTTTCACGTTTGATGACCACGCATACATTCTCTTGTGTAACTTGTCTGTGACTCTTCTGTGATTTGCCCTCCCTTTATTGAGCTGTTGGTCTTCTTCCTGTTGATTTGCAGTTCTTCATATTTTTCAGATGTGATAGTTTGTCATTTACGCTAGGTGAAATCTCTACCTCCCACCCCCAGCCAGTGACTTACCTTTTTGCTGTCTTTCGATGAACAAAGTTCTCGTCCTTTATGGTCTGGGTTTATGGGTGTGTGTGTCTTTTGTATAGAAATCCACCTCTGCTTTGAGGTCATACAGATATCCTCCTGTTTTTTTTTAAAGAAGGTTTTCAGTTTGATTTTTACCACATAGGTTTTCTATTCAGCAGAAATGGATTTGTGTGTGTGGTGTGAGGTAGGGGTTGTGATGGATGCTGTATGGGGGCTGCTGCAGCTGCTCGTGGGCATTATAGATGACTCATTGCCCATGTCCAGAGAGAATCACTGAAAGGAGGCTGCACATTTATGGTTTCTCATCATTATTATACATACTGTTGAGAATGTACCCAAATGGGGTTGGTGGTATAGGAAAAAAGTTGTACCCAGAACAAGATATTAGATTCAAGTGCATGACTTATTAAAGAAGATTTTCCTCAACCGCTTAATGTATCTGTGCTGGAGTTTCGATGTGACATGATGGGAGATGTACATCATGCTTGGTAAAGTAGAAGGTCAGTGAAAAAGAGGGAGACCCTCAGTGAGATGGATGACACAGTGGCTACAACCATGGGCTGAAACATAGCCACGACGGTGAGGAGGGTGCAGGACTGGGCAATGTTTCGTTCTGTTATACATGGGGTCATTATGAATCGGAGCCAACTTCACAGCAACTAACAACAACAAGAGCCTCTTGACAACATAGTGGATCTTACCCTGGTCCAGAGGAATACTACCTACCACCATGCCTGCTGTCCCCAGGTGTCCCCAGTGAAGAAGTGGGAGATCTTGAGAAGTCATGTGCAGCTACACACAATCCAACCTGATGTTCCAGGAGGCTCTGCTGGGGATATATCGCTTGCCCTTGTGAAAATAACGTGTTACTGCCATAAAATATTTTTGCCAGATCTCTAGCTCAGGACTCTGCAGGACTACTTCAGGTTTCAAATTTTATTTTGTTTTTATATGTGGATAATCATTCCAGCAACATTTACAAAATAATTCATTCTTTCTCTACTGATTTTGGTTTTGCCTTGCTGTGTGATTGAATGTCGGACATTGTACATGAAAAATTGAAAGAAGTAATTTTCAGCCTATGGTCTTGTTATCTTCCTCTTGGAGAAGGTTTACATTTGTTTCTTGCTGGATTCATGGGCACTAAACGTCTAGGATCGTCGTAATCCACTCTCAGGGGCTTGTCGTCATCTGTTGTTACTGCTAGGTGTAAGTGTAGAGTAGGGGCCCCTTCTGATGCTTAGTGTCACTCCATTAATATCAGGTTTCTGTTGATAGGTGGGTCAGCTTCTGTGCTCCGTAACCAGTTCCACTGGTTTAGTTTACTGCCCCTATGCTGCTATCATGCTCCTTTAATTGCTCTTGCCCTCTGGTGGATAAAGCCCTCCATCTTGTTTTCTACTCCAATATTTTCTTAGCCAGTTCTGGGCTTTTGCTTTTCAAATGAATTTTAGAATGAGCTTATTAGATTCCACAAAGCACCCTGTTGGGATTTTGATTAGAATTGTGTTGAAGGCGTAGATTGACTTGGGAGAAGTGACATCCTGACTCTTTCCTTACCTGAGGATAGTAGACTTCCCAAGTTAATCAAGTCTCTACAAATGTCCTGCATATATGTTCTTTTTATCTTCTACAATATCACTAGACTTTATTTTTTAGGACAGGTTTAGATTTACAGAAAACTTGAGCAAATAGCACAAAGAGTTCTCATATACCACCTCCTCCAAACACACAGCTTTCCCTTTTATTACTGTCTTGCATTAGTGTGGTACATTTGTTACAATTAATGAACTGATACTAATACATCATCATTAACTGAAGGCCATCGTCTGCATTAAGGCTCACTGTGTTGTAGAGTAGCCCTGGTGCAGTGGTTGAAGCACTTGACTGCTAACAAAGAGGTCGGTGATTTGAACCCACCAGCTGCTCCACAGGAGAAAGATGTGGCTGTCTGCTCCTGTAAAGATTTACCCGATGGGGCAGTTCTACTCTGTCCTATAGGGTTGTTATGAGTTGGAATCAACTCCATGGCAGTGTTTTTTGTTTGTGTTGTACAATTCTGTGTGTTTTGACAGCTGCGTGTTGTCATGTATCAACCATTACAGTTTCATGCAGAATGGTTTCACCATCCTAAAAATGCCCTATGCTTCATCTATTCATCCATCCCCTCCAGCCCCCAGTCCCTGGCAACCACTAATCATTTTGCTGTTGCTATAGTTTTGCCTTCTCTAGGATGGAGAAGTTGGAATCCTACAGTATGGAGACTTTCGGATTGACTTCTTTCACTTAGCGATATGCATTGAAGGTTCCTCCATGTCTTTTTGTGAAAGTGTGCCCCTTGCTCTAAGACTGGACCCTCAGAAATTTTTAAATCTCAAGCTAGTCTGCACTCAGCCTCTGGAAATTCATCAAAATTACCATTTAGGTGTTCCTACCAGTTACTGGATAATGAATTAGGAAGATCGAAGAAGAATTGAATCTTTTGAATTATGGTGTTGATGAAGAATATTGAATATATTATGGACTGCCAGAAGAACAAACAAATCTGTCTTGGAAGAAGTACAACCAGAATACTCCTTAGAAGCAAGGATGGCGGGACTACACTTACATACTTTGGACATGTTGTCAGGAGGGATCAGTCCCTGGAGAAGGACATCATGCTTGGTAAAGTAGAGAGTCAGTGAAAAAGAGGAAGACTCTCAGCAAGCTGGATTGACACAGTGGCTGCCACAATGGGCCCAAGCATAACAATGATTGTGGGGATGGCGCAGGACTAGGCAGTGTTTCGTTCTATGGTAGATAGGGTTGCTATGAGTTGAAACTGACTCGACGGCACCTAATAACGACAACAACACCAGCTACTATATTGACACAGTCAACGGCTGCAACAATGGACTCAAACATAACAATTGTGAGGATCGCGCCGGACCAAGCAACATTTCATTTTGTTATACATAAGGTTGCCATAAGTTGGGATCAACTCAAGGGCACCTAACGACAACAACAACAACCAGTTACTGGCTCCAGAAGTTTCTGATTCAAATAAACTGATCTCAGCTGGAATGCTCTGTATTTGACCGACTTTTGTGCTTTTGTGTATAGTCAGTTCACAGTGTTGCTCACACCTTCTGCTCCCTTATGCACCTTCTGCCTATGTGTTCTGTCCATTCTTTTTTTTAGTTGTTGTTGTTGAGAATATACACACCAAAACACACACCAATTCAACAGTTTCTACATGTACCATTCAATGACATTGATCACATTCTTCGAGCCGTGTAACCATTCTCACCCTCCTTTTCTGAGTTTTTCCTCCCCCCTTGACATAAATTTATTGCCCCCTGAGGTTCCTTTCTAATCTTTCAAGTTGCTGTTGTCAATTTGACACCATATAGATAATTCTTAAAAAAAAGTAATGCTCGAGGCAGACATTTTTTACTAGTTAAACTAAGCTATTGATTAGTTTTAAGAAGACTTCAGGGGATGTTTTTGGTTTGAGGTTTAGAGATTATCTCAGGGCAATACTTTTCATGGGTTCATCCAACATCCATGGCTCCAGCTTCTGGAGTCTATGAGAATATGAAATTCTGTTCTATATTTTTCCCCTTTTGGTAAGTATTCTTCTATGAAATCTTTAATCAAAATGTTCAGTAACGATAGTCGCGCACCATCAAGTTCTTCTGGTCTTATGGCAAAGGAGGCAATTTTCATGGAGGCAATTTGGCCACACATTCCATATCCTCCTCCTATTCCTGACTCTCCTTCTTCCTCTGTTGTTCCAGGAGAATGGAAACCAATTGTTGTGCCTTGGATGGCTGCTTGCAAGCTTTTAAGACCCCAGGTGCTACACAATGAACTAGGAGGTAGAACAAAAGCACTAAACATGTTATTAGGCCAATTAACTGGGATGTCCCATGAAACCATGACCCTAAACCTCCAAACTGAGAAGCCAAATCCCATGAGGTTTTTGGTTGTACATAAGCAGCCTCAGCAGCTACTCTTATTTTTTTGGTCATTGGAAATATATCTATCACACAACATTTGCCAATTCAACTTTTTAACAGATGTACAACTTATTGACAGCAATTACAATAGTTAGCTTTGCAACCCTACCCTTGATGAATATGATATTTTTATCACTGTTAACCACCCCCCTTCCTCTTCCCTTCCACTTTTGGTAACCAAAAAAAAAAAAAAAAAAAAAACCAGTTCTGACTCATAGAGACACTATATGTCAGAGTAGAACTGCCCCGTAAGGTTTCCAAGGAGCAGCTGGTGGATTTGAACTGCTGACTTTTGATAGGCAGTCAAGCTCTTAACCACTTCACCACCAGGGCTCGCCCACCCCTGGTAACCACTAATAAACTCTGGCCTCTATACATTTGCCTTTTCTTGTCTGTTTATATAAGTAAGGTCATACAATATTTGTCCTTTTGTGATTGGCTTATTTAGATCAGAATAATTTCTTCAAGCTCCATCCATACTGTAGCATGTATCAAGACTTCATTTATCTTACTGGCTGAGTAGTACTCTGTCGTATGTTGTTACCACATTTTGTTTATCCGTTCATTTGTTCATGGCCATTAGTTTGTTTCCACCCTTTGGCTATTGTGAATAGTGCTGCAATGAACATTGGTGTGCAAGTCTCTGTTTGACTCTCTGCTGCCATGTCTTTTGGGTATATACCTAGGAGTCGACTTGCTGGGTCATGTGGTAGTTCTAATTTTTAGTTTTTTAAGGAACTGCCACACTGTTTTCCACAAAGGCTGTACCATTTTGTGTTCCCACCAGCAATGGGTAATGGTTCTAATTTCCCCACATCCTGGGTAACATTTGTTATTTTTTTCTTTTAAAAATTTTTAAAAATTTATGTCTTAGCCATTCTAGTGGGAGAGAAATCTGCCTTGTCACTAGGGGAGTGTGGGGGGTGTAGACCGCATACCTCTGACACTGTCAGAGGAGGTGACACCAAAATGACGCCACAAGGGGAGGGGTCAGCAAGACAGTGATGTCAACACTGGGGTTGTTGACATCTGCCACCCAGTGCAGTAACTTGTCACCACCATCCCCCTCGCCCTTCAGTCAGGGTGTGGGCAGGTGATCCATGGCACTCACCATGGGGCGGAGAAGAGGGTTTCCACCTTGGACAATGGGAGATGAGAGGAGCTCCCAGAGGCCACAGGGAGCGGGGAGCCAGGAGGGGCAGGGCCACGCACCATGGCACTGGGCCCTACACAGGAGCTGGGCTGGGCCTGGCTACTCCACCCAAGAGGGGGAGAGGTGACACCATGAGTTACTGCACTGCGTGACACCAATCCTAGTGATGCCACTGAGTGAAATGGTATCTCATTGTGGTTTTGATTTGCATCTCTATGGTGGCTAATGACACTGAGCATCTTTTCATGGGTTTGGTGGCCATTTGAATATCCTCTTTGGTGAAATGTCTATTCAGATTCTTTGCCCATTTTATGATTGGGTTATTTGTCCTTTTGTTGTTATCTTGTAGAAGTTTTATGTATATTTTGGTTGTTAAATTCTTGTTGGATATATGTTGTCTTAGTTATCTAGTGCTGCTATAACAGAAATACCACAACTGAATGGATTTAACGAAGAGAAATTTATTTTCTCACCGTCTAGTAGGCTAGAAGCCCAAATTCAGGACGTCAGCTCCAGGTGAAGGCTTTCTTTCTCTGTCAGCGCTGGAGGAAGTTCTTTCTTATCAAGTCTTCCTTGGACTAGGAGCTTTTCTGGCAGGAACCCCAGGTCCAAAGGAGGCGCTCTGCTCCTTGTGCTGTTTTCTTGGTGGTATGAGGTCCCCATGTCTCCCTGCTCACTTCTCTCTTTTATATCTCAAAAGAGATTGGCTCAAGACACAATCTAATCTTGTAGATTGAGTCCTGCCTCGTTAACATAACTGCCACCTATCCCATCTCATTAACATCATAGAGGTAGGATTTACAACACATAGGAAAATCACATCAAATGACAAAATAGTAGACAATCACACAATACTGGGAATCATGGCTTAGCCAAATTGATACACATATTTTTGGGGGACACAATTCAATCCATGACATTCCACCTTTTGTCCCCCCCTCCAAATTCATGTCCTTGCCACATTTAAAACATTTGCACCCCATCATATCATAGCAAAAGTCTTAACTCCAAGTCCAAAATCCAAAAATTCCTCTTCATCTGTGAAATCTAGAATAAAGGTTATCTGCTTCCAAAGGTACAATGGCAGAACAGGCACAAGCTAGGCATTACCATTACAAATGGGAGAAACTGGAGGGAAAGAAGGAATAATAGGCACCAAGCAAGTCAGCAGAACACATTACATTAACCCTCAAGGCTTTGAAAATAATCTTCTGTTCTCTGAGACCATTCACACAATGGCCCTGCCCTCCAGACTCTAGGTATTTGCCACGTTCTCCAGATTCTAAGTAGAGGCCCCTTGGCCCTGGGCTTCAGCTCCGCCTTCCAGGCCCACTGGAATGGCAACTCTCCTCCCTTGGCTTTAAGCACACCATTCTCCTAGTCCATCTGAGTGGTGATTCCACCCTTAGAAACACCAGAGGCCATGGTTCCACCCTGTGAAACCCCAGAGGTCTTGTCCATACCCTTTGAGACTGAGGCAGCTCGGCTTCCTGTGTTCCTTGTCTCTTCAACTTCTGCTTCCTGGTTCCTTGGCCTCTCGGTCCCTCAGGCCTCACCGCTGGCATCTGCCTTGCTGGGGCAAGTATTCCCAAACTCTGTAGCTCCACCGATAAGTGCCCAGAGGCACTCCACTCCACCAGCAAGCCTCCTCTGCAAAGGCACTCAGCCCTCTCAATCCATGGATTGGCTCCAGTACTGTCTTGTGCTGGTTTCCTGGTTCTCCTGCTGCTGGTTCTCTGCTCCTGCTGGTTCTCTGCTCCTGCTGGTTCTCTGCTGCTTCTGGTTCTCTGCCACTTCTTCTCATCATCTGTGCCATCTCCAGTGTTAACAGTTCTTACTCCCTTCCCAGTCTTCTATCCATTCACAGTTTCAAAACCACTTCCACATTTTAGGTATCTGTTAAAGCAGTACCCCACTCCTGGCACCAAATTCTGTCTTTGTTATCTAATGCTGCTATAACAGAAATACCACAAGTGGATGGCTTTAACAAAGAGAAATTTATTTTGTCACCATCTAGTAGGCTAGAAGCCTAAATTCAGGGTGTCAGCGCCAGGGGAAGGCTTTCTTTCTCTGTCAGCTCTGGAGGAAGGTCTTACTCATCAATCCTCCCCTGGACTAGGAGCTTCTCTGGCAGGAACCCCAGGTCCAAAGGACGTGCTCTGCTCCAGGTGCTGCTTTCTTGGTGGTATGAGGTTCCCCTGTCTCTCTGTTCACTTCTCTCTTATATTTCAAAAGAGATTGGCTCAAGACAAAATCCAGTCTTGTAGATTGAGTCTTTCCTCATTAACATAACTTCCACCTATCCCACTTCATTAACATCATAGAGGTAGGATTTACAACACACAGGGAAAGCACATCAGATTACAGAACAGTGGACAATCACACAATACTGGGAATCATGGCCTAGCCAAACTGATACACATGTTTCTGGGGAAAACAATTGAATCCATGACATATGGTTTCCAAAGATATTCTCCCAGTCAGTAGCTTGTCTTTTCACTTTTTTGGTAAAGCCTTTTGATGAACAAAAGTTTTTAATTTTTATGAGGTCCCATGTATTTATTTTGTCTTTTGCTGTTGGTGCTTTTGTTATTATAGTAAATGATACATTGTTGAAAGTTAGGCCTGATAGCATTGCCCCTGCTTTTCTTCTAAGAATTTTATGGTTTTAGTTTACTTGTTTAGGTTCTTAATCCATTTTGAATTTGTTTTTGTGTATGATGTGAGGCATGGATCCTGTTTCATTTTTCCACATGTGGAAATCCAATTTTCCCAGCACCGTTTATTGAAGAGACTCCACTTTCCCCATCAAATGGACTTAGAATCCTTCTCAAAAATCCCTTGACCGTAGATGTGTGAGTTTATTTCTGGACTCTCAATTCTATTCTGTTGACCTGTGTGTCTATTGATATACCAGTATCAGGCTGTTTTGATTACTGTAGCTGTATGTTGTTGTTGTTAGGTGTCATTGAGTCAGTTCTGACTCATAGCAACCCGACGTACAATAGAATGATACACTGCCCAGTCCTGCACCATCCTCACAATCCTTGTTATGTTTGAGCTCATTGTTGCAGCCACTGTGTCAATACATCTCTTTGAGGTCTTCCTCTTTTTCGCTGACCCTCTGCTTTACCAAGCATGATGTCCTTCTCCAGGGACTGGTCCCTCCTGATAACATGTCCTAAGTACATGAGATGAAGTTTTGCCATCCCTGCTTCCAAGGAGCTCCCTGGCTGTATTTCTTCTAAGACAGACTTGTTCGTTCTTCTGGCAGTCCATGGTATATTCAATGTTCTTTGCCAACATCATAATTCAAAGGCATCAATTCTTTGATCTTTCTTATTCCTTGTGTAGCTATATAGTATGCTTTAAAATCAGGAAGTGTGAGTTCTCCTACTTTGTTCTTCTTGTCTTCCAACATTGCTTTAGCTATTCGGGACTTCTTACCATTCCATATAAAGTTAAGGATTAGTTTATCTATTTCTGTAAAGAAGGCTGTTGGAATTTTGGTTAGGATTGCATTGAATCTATAGATTTTTTTGAGTAGTATTGACATCTTAAGAATATTAAGTCTTCCGATCCATGAACATGGGACACTTTTCCATTTAATTTAAGTTTTCTTTAATCTCTTTCAGCAGTGTTTTATAGTTTTCATTGTATAAGTCCGTCACATCCCTGGTTAGATTTATTTCTAGGTATTTTATTCTCTTTGATGCTATTGTAAATGAAATTCTCTAACTTCCATTTCAGACTTTTCATTGTTGGTATATAAAAATCCAACTGATTTTTGTTTGTTGATCTTGTACCCTGCAACTTTGATAATTCTTTTATTAGCTCTAGAATTTTTCTTGTGGACTCTTTGGGATTTTCTATATATAGGCTCTGGACTATATGAAGAAGAATGGGGTATCAGGATTGGAGGAAGACTTATTAACAACTTGTGTTATGCAGATGACACAACCTTGCTTGCTGAAAGTGAAGGGGACTTGAAGCACTTACTGACGAAGATTCAAAGACCACAGCTTTCAGTATAGATTACACCTCAACATAAAGAAAACAAAAATTCTCACAACTGGACCAGTAAGCACCATTCTTAATACTTTCTGTATTCTTACATTTATTTATTTTACATATTAATATCTTATAGATTAAAAAAACTCTCATAGTAATTGTGGATTTGGAAAACTCTCCTACAAATCCATGGTTTTTATTATTTTTGGTTTATTATCCTTTTTCTTATAATGTGATGTTCCTTTTTATCCCTATAAGACTTTTTGCCTTAAATTATATTTTCTCTGTGTCTTGCCACATCTCAGTCTTTTATATAGTATTTCTCCTGTATATATTTTTCCCTCTCCTTGTTTTTGACTTGTCTGTGTGAATTGTTTTCAAGTATGCTTCTTGTTACTACAAATTAGTTAGACTGAAAAAATCCAATATAATTTTTTTGGATAATTTTACTCCATGATTTTAATCCATTGTGATTACTAATATGTTTTGATGTATGTCCACCACCTTATTCTATGTTTCTTTTTCTTGCCCACAATTGGATTAATAGTGCTGTCTAACATTTATTTTTCTGTGTTAGTTTGGAGGATATATATTCTGTTTCTATTATCTTTGTGGTTTTCTTTACATTTTTAAACAAATATTTAACTACACATTTGTTTACTGAATTCCAAGTACTTCAGTATAGGCATCTCTTTCTTCATGTCAGTCATTCATGAGCTCCTAAAAATCAGAATTTTCATGCAAATGTGCTAACCAGAAGTTTATTTCCCATTGTTTGAAAAGGGAAAAAAAATCTATGATGCATTACACATGAATTCATAACTCTTGACCAATTTCCTAGAATGTATCTAAAACACAGAAAAAAATGCATATATAAAACTAACAGCCTATCATATTAGGACATAAAATGCTTAAATATCACTTCCAGATCATCCACACTTATTATAGTTGTTAACAAACCATTGCTTTGTAGGCAATAAGATATCCACTTTACATGCTATTTAATAAACATTATGTTTGCCACACAGGATGGCAAATAACACACAGAAATAAATACATTTGTTAGAACAGTGCAGTCTAAAATTTATAGTAAAATGCAAGGCAAATTCTTGTAATGAACTCTTGCTCTCCAAGTGAGGTGAAAACTTGAAGCTCAAAGCCAACCGAGGAAGAGAGTGCAGAGGGAAGGGACAGTCACTGTGTGTCCTGGTTGTGGAAGGGGATGGGCAGAGAACCTGGATGAGAAAAGGGAGTTTTGGGGAGACTGTCAGACTCAAAAGGCCTGTGACCATCTCCACCATTTTGGGGCTGCTGTAAACAATCCTGAGGAGATAGACTTGACAAATCTTCAGAGGAGTTGGTCAACACTTTCGAATAAGACAATTGCCAAATGCAGATTTGCTTCTTATCTTGATATATTTATATGGGGCCATGGTAGACATCCTACCACCTATCTGTCAGTTTGTTTTACTGGAGTGCCCTTCATGCTGGTGTGATGCTGGAAGCTATGCCACTGGTATTTCAAATACGTACCAGCAGGGTCACCCATCTCCGTGTGACGGATTGCATTTGTGTGGCTTTCTCACTATGATTTTGTGACTCCCACCCAAGTGATTGGGCAGGACTGTGCAAATAAGGTAATTATGGCCCACCAAAGGGATTAGTCAGTTTTGCCTCTCTGCCAGGCTTAAAACGAGCCATCCCAGAGGTAGGAAGTGGAGGATCTCACCATCACCAAAGAAGAAGAGCCAAGAGAGGAGCATGGCCTTTGGACCTGTGATTCCTGCACTGAGAAGCTTCTGAAATGAAGAGAATGGCAGAGAGAGAGCTGTAACACTGAAGATGGCGAGAAGCTGTGGCAGAGAAACGGTGGCAGGGGAGACCAGCAGGAGAAGGCATGGTGGGCTTTCCTGCCTGGCCCAAGGAGAGAGAAAGCTGAGCACCTTTGGGCTGAGGCTTACTGGTGGAGTAGGGTACCTCTGGGCACTTATCAGTGGAGCTAAAAGACCTTTGTAACACTTGCCAGAGCACGCCAAAGAAAGGCACTCCTGTGAGCACAGCTGAAAAGAAGCAGTCCTGATGGAAGAACTGTATCCTGACCATTCCTGAACCTGTAACTTCCCTAAGAAACGCTATAATCATGAGTTCGGTCTGTGAGTTCTTTGTGGCCATTGCAATGAATTATTGAACTCAGCAGAGAAGTAGAGAGTGCCATGGGAGGGAAGGTTGGTGTTGGAATTGGTAAAGATGGTGGAGAGGGGAGGCATGTCTGACCTCTGCCTCATAGGAATCAGCCTTGGGTTTTTGATCTTGATTCTCCTTCCCCTTTGTGAAGTTGTGAAGTTAGAGGAGGCAGATGTCACCCTCATTCCATTTTTACACCCATGGTGGACTGGCTTCAGAGGAGCTTCCAGACTAAGATGAACCAGGAAGAAAGGCCTGGTGATTTACTTCCAAAAATTAGCCAGTGGAAACACTATGGATCACAACAGAATATTATCTCATATAGTCCTAGAAGATGAACTCCCTAGGTGGGAAGGCACTCAACGATCATGACTGTGGCTCATGACTGGGCATATTTTGTTTTGTTGTACATGGGGTGGCCATGAGTTTGAGCTGAATCAAAGGCAACTCACAACAACAACATAGCGGACATTAGACTGTTCTTTCCCCTCCTTTAAAAGCTTCTCACCATATTGCAGTGATGTCCAAGAATAATATATGCCATTGCCTTCACTTGGCCAACATGGAGTGAAGACTCTCTTGGAGCTGGCAACATCCAAGATGCACATCCCTGTGTTTTGCCTGATGGGTTTTTCAAAAATGATTACGTGTGATTCTGACATTAAGCCAGCTGTATCTGGGATATAACTTGAGAACTCTTGTCTACTGTTTTGTTTAAATTGATGAATTGAATTTGGGGGGCATAGATATAAATGTTTCCCTGCATACCTAGTAACTGAAAGTATTGCTTTGAGAGATATTTAAGTTCCATGAATTAATGTATTAAACACAAGAAATATTCTATTGGGATAGTGTCATGGAGTAAGGCTTTCTACAGTGGGGTGTTCATATTTTATTTTTTCCCCAGTGTGACATCGCTCCATTTTTTTTTTTTATGATCTCTACTGTTGTTGATAAATCTGCTGTCAGTCTAATTTGTAATCCTTTATAGGTGCGGTGCAGTGTCCTTGTAGCTGTAGTCTTTGTGACTCACACAATGATTGAGTGGGACTATACAAATAAGCTGTATGGGACTTGTGATGGTTGGGTTATGTGTCAATTTGGCTAGGCCATGATTCCCAGTATTGTATGGTTGTCCTCTAGTTTGTGATGTTTTGTGAATCCTAGCCTCTGTGCCTGTGGTTGTGTTAATGAGGCAGGATTAGGGACGTATCTTGAGTCACCACCTTACTAAAGAGTGTGACTTAAATCATCACCCTTATGCTAGTCACTACCCTTGTTAGTAATAGACTTCTCAAGTAAGGGAAGTTTCTTTAAGGGTGTGGTCTGCATCAAACATACATAGATGTTCTGGGGAAATGCTCTGTTTTTCACTCTGGATCCTGCATCTTGTTCACGATCATCTGACCTCTGGTTCTTGGAGTTTGAGCCAGCAGCCTACTGTCTGACCTGCTGATCTGGGTTCATCAGCCCCTGCAGCCATGTAGGTTGGGAGAAGCCTCCAGCCTGATGCCTGATCTACTGATTTGGGACTCACTAGCCTCCATAAATCTGCTGCAAAAGACCTCTTTGAAGTGTTGAAAAGCAAAGATGTCACCTTGAAGACTAAGGCACGCCTGACCCAAGCCATGGTATTTTCAATCACATCATATGCATGGGAAAGCTGGACAATGAATAAGGAAGACTGAAGAAGAATTGACACCTTTGAAATGTGGTGTTGGAGAAGAATATTGAATAAGCCATGGACGGCCAAAAGAATGAAACAAATCTATCTTGGAAAAAGTACAGCCAGAATGCTCCTTACAAGCAAGGATGTCGAGACTTCATCTTACATACTTTGGACATGTTATGAGGAGGGACCAGTCCCTGGAGAAGGCCATCATGCTTAGTAAAGTAGAGGGTCAGCGAAAAAGAGGAAGACCCTCAACAAGATGGGTTGATACAGTGGCTGCAACAATGGGCTCAAGCACAACAACTGTGAGGATGGCGCAGGACCAGGCAGTGTTTCATTCTGTTGTTCACAGGGTCGCTATGAGTCGGAACTGACTCATTGCACCTAACGACATTAGAGTCACTTCAGGTTCTGATTATTGATTTTGTTAAGTATCTTTCTTAGCGTTGGAATGCTTCATGTTTTGTGGGAATGGGAAGTTTTGGCTTGCGTTTTCCCCACTGTTTTCTCACTGTGTTTTTCTCTTTCTCTAGAGTAGCTTTGCCTCCAGTCAGCCCCAGGACTGCCGACCCCACATCCGGTACCCCATAGCTCTCTGTCACTCAGAGTGTGTCTTTCTCGGTTCTTCATGTTTCTCTCTTCTTGTTGGGCTCCCATAAGCCATCCCTTCTCTATTTCCCTCGCTTATCCACTCAACAAATATTTTAGAGCAACTACTAGGTACCAGGAAACCCTCGCTGCATAGTGGTGAAATACTATGACTGCTAACCAAAAGGTTGGCAGTTCGAATCCACCAGGTGCCCCTTGGAAATGCTATGGGGCAGTTCTGCTCTGTCCTATAGGGTTGCTATTAGTCAGAATTGACTCGATGGCAACAGGGTTTTTTTTTTTCTTTTTCTTTTTTAGTATGCATCAAGCTTTTCCCGTCATCTGTCTCCTTCTTTTAATTAACCATTTTGTAGAAATGGATTATGTTTTGTTATTTACTGCTTGTATTAATTAGAGTTTTATGAGTTCTCTTTTCATTTGCAAGAGAGTGAGTGGAATGACGTATATTTCTATGAAAAATTCATCTTGCTTCTCTGACCTTAATGGAGTATTTTATTTTCTCTGAGTCGTGGCCTTCTGTAATAACATTAGTTTCCCATTCTTGTACAGCACTTTGTTTTATCATAGTTAATATGGAGCTATTCTTTCTGATTGATGTTGTTAGTGGCCGTTGAGTTGATTCTGATTCATGGCAAGCCCATGTGTTCAGAGTAGAGCTACTCTATAGGGTTTTCAAGGCTGTGACCTTTCAGAAGCAGATCGCCAGGCCTGTCTTCTGAGGCATCTCTGGGTAGGGTTCAAACCACCAACCTTTTGGCTAATAGTTGAGCACCACCCAGAGACTCCCTTGTAGAGCCCTTTGCAAACTACACTTTCTTTCTTTTATTTTTATACTGTAAGTGAAAGTTTACCATTCAAGTTAGTCTCTCATACAAAAATGTATGCATACATTGTTATGTGACTCTAATTACTCTCCCTATACTATGACAGCACACTCTTCCTTTCCAACCCTGATTTCCAGTGTCCATTCCACCGGCTCCTGACCCGCTCTGCCTTCTCCTCTCATCTCCAGACAGGAGCTGCCCTGTTAGTCTCATGTATCTACTTGAGTTAAGAAGCACACTCTTCGTGTGTATCATTTTATGTCCCATAGTTCAGTCTAATCTTTGTCTGAAGAGTTGGTCTTGGGAATGGTTTTAGTTCTGGGTTGGCAGAGAGTCCAGGGACCATGCTTTCTGGGGTTCCTCCAGTCTCAGTCAGACCATTAAGTCTGGTCTTTACAAACACTTTCTTACCTACCAACTCAGTTGCTCACCTTGACTGGTTGCAATATGACATAGCTGGGGCAGATACTAGTTCTATTTTACAAAAAGTATACTGAGGCTCAGAGAGGTTTGGTTTGTTCCAGGATTACTCAGCCAGTAAGGAGCAGAGCAGAACTGCAGCTTAGATTCTGACAGGACTTGGAATGTTGTCTGGGCAGGGAACACATCTTCCTTGTCTCCCTCATTGCGCCCAGGGCAGTGCTACACAAGTGGGATGTTTGAAGGCTGCCTGGGCGAAAGCTAATTTCATATTCCTTAGCCAGGGGCTGTGGCTGGCCTGTTGCACAGTGACCTGCAACCCGGGTGGTTCCCAACGGGCGTCAGCCCAGAGGAGGATCTGCAGGGTCTGCAGAAAGGCGTGAGCCCACAGAAGTATGTCATGGGGACTGGGCTGCCGGCCAGGGCCCGTGTTCTCTAACGAAGGAGCCCATCTGCCGTAATCGGGATTTGAGGACCTCTGGACATGTTCACATCCTGAAAAATCGTAGGTATTGATTCACATTACCGAGCTGACTGAAGGCAGAGACAGCATTAACTTGGAGTTGTGCTCTTGTTGTAATAACACTCAGATTATAATATTTTCTGTAATTACTTAAAAATGACGACGCGTATTGGGTTAGTGATAAATCAGAGGCTGTTTAAATAATGTCCCCAGGAATTGAGGAGCGTAAATTCTGTAGGTTTCATCCCAGCCAACGGGCGGTTGCTTCAAGGGCGTGCAGCGTCTCTGGAGGTGGGGGAGGAGGGCCCTGGGCTCTGACTTGGCGGTGTGAAGTCCTGTCATCTCGGTCCAGCTTCTCTGGCTGCAGCAGGTGGGCGCTGGCTGGAGCCTGGAGCACGGACCATGTCGATAGCACAGGGAAGGCAGGGCTGGGGCTGGTGCTGCAGGATAGGGTTACCCTGGGAGGTGGCAGGCGAAGGAGGAGGGAGCCTCACCAGGTGACCGATGACTCGTTTAGATGAAGCCACCTGAGCTTCTGAGCTGATGGCCAGACCCACTGGCCTCTCCCTGCTCACTCCTGCTCAGGCTGCAGGCTGTCTCGGAGCAGGGTCCACACCTTTGCAAGGACCTCGGGGCCTCTCTAACAAGAGCTCGGCTTTTCTGGAAGCTCAGCAAAGCACAGCATGGGTTCTGGAGCCTCAAAGGCAGCCTTGGGCAGGAAGGGACAGTTCCCTTTAGGGCAGAGATGGCGCTGCTGAGTGGTTCTGATTTCCGTGGATGGGGGCGGGGAGAAAGGAGGCGATGTTTGTTGAGCCCCGATGTGACAGGCACTCCACTGGCTGCCTTATTTATGGTATTAATTAAAACCATTTCTTTGCAAGGAACAGAAACGAACGTGGGAAGAAGTAGGAGCTGGTTATAGGGCTTCTTGAGTGTCTTGTGTGACTCAGGGCAGAAGTATGGACTGGACCTTGGGAAAGGGCCTGGATCAAAGCCTGGAAAAGCCTAAAGCCGCTCTGCAGTTTTGGTCCCATTCTTCTTTGCACATCAGTTTTATTCCTCCTTCCGTCAGTAGATGTGTGTCTTCTTCTGCCCTGTGGTTTCTGAGCTCAGTGGTACAGGCCTGGCCCCTGGAAGACACAGACTTGCTCTTGGGTCAATTCTACATTCCTGGGAAGAGTCAAGATCTCGCCCCTAGTTCAATAAGGGCTGTGTCACAATGTACAAAATAACTGTCTTCGTCCCATTGTTGTGTGGACCAGGCAACGGTTAAGGAGTCTTTATGAGCTTATACATACTCCAAAGGGTACCCACTATATGTGTGCCACTTCACTGCACTACCCAGAGCATGTAGGGTGGTTTCCTTGTGGGTGTTACCAGGAGGGCGAGAGAGTTAATTGCTTTTGCCCAAAATGAGACAAGTGGTGCCCTGGCAGGATTTGAACCCACGGCTGCTGGATACAAGGAACATGCTCTGTCTGCCACTGCTCACCATCTCCCGCCACATTGTACTAGGTGGAGGAAGTGGCACCAGAAAGGGCCAGAGGCAGGCTGGCTGGTGCAAAAGGCCAGGCTTTGTGTTTGGAAGGTGGCTTTCATGGAATGTTTGGACCACAGGCTGGTTAGGTTAGGATGACCCTTTGTCTGGCTGATGAGACCATGGGATTCAGAGGAGAGACCCAAGATGTTTCACGCGAGAAATAGGATGGGATGGGGCGGGGAAGGCAAGTGCCCACTGTGTCTGGAGAGGAGAATAAGGTGGAAAATGAAGGTAGGGATCCAGAGCAAAAAGACGACAAAACTCAGTGAATAAAGGATTTATTATTTTTTGAACCAAATAACCCAGATGGCTTCCTCTGTCCATTCTAGTGACCAAGCTGCCTGGTTGCTGGCCCACATAAATGCTCCCCGGACTCAGATTTCTCACCCTAGGTGGTTCCAAGATGAAGTCTGCAAGATGCCAAGTTGAGAACATTTCAAATTCCTCCCAACATTTTCCTTTTCTCCCCATGGCACTGTTGGTGTAAGCTGCCATTGAGTGAGCCCTGAACTCACGGCGACCCCAGAATGAAGTGCTGTCCAGTCCTGTGCCATCCCCACGATCAGCTGCTGATTAGATCATTGTGCTCACGTGGTTTTCGGGGGCTGATTTTCAGATACAGGTCACCAGGCTTTTCTTCCTAGTCCATCTTAGTCCAGAAGGCAGTGATGGGTCAGTGGTGGCATTCTCATTTTCCATGCTGGAGACTCAGATTCAATTTCTGGCCAACACACCTCGTATGTAGCCACCATCCATCCATCAGTGGAGGCTTGTGTGTTGCTATGATGCTGGGCAGGTTTCAGTGGCGCTTCCAGACTAAGTCCATGGCACCAAGGGTATGGAAAACATTTGGAGGTTTCACTCAACTTTTTCCCATTATGTGCCTGGGTCTCCATCCGTGGTTAAAGCAGTGTGACCAGAGAGGACCAACTATCAGAGGGTTTAATGCCTCTTGAAATCGTTTTCTTCTTTCTAAATAACTCAAGAATTTTTTCCTCCAGTGTTCAAATTTTCTAACCTACCTGATATTTTAAAAAATATTAATTGAATTAATTTGAATTGAACTTGTTGGTCTTGACAATCATTGTGCTCCAAACTGAGAAGTAACACAGTCTGGGAGTAGGTATAACCAGCTAACTAGTTGCTGTTCAATTTACTCTGACTCTTGGAGACCTCAAGTGTGTCACAGTAGAACTGTGCTCCGTAGGGTTTTCAACGGCTGATTGGAAGTCCATTGTCAGGACTTTCTTTTGGAGTTGTCTCTGGTGTACTCGAACCTCTAACCTTTCGGTTAGCAGCCAAGTGCCTTAACTGTTTGCATGACCCAAAAGAAAGCTTAATTAAGACGACAGCTTTAACTTTTTTCCATACCAGGAATCCATTCCTCTCCATACTTCTACACTCAAGAGCTTTTGGAGTTGGAAAGCCCCAGGTTGAGTAGCTCGTCTGCCTCATACGGTGTCACCTTTGGTGAATGACTTTGCATCTCTGGGTCTTGGTTTTCAGATTGAGAAATAAAATTACCAGGAGTGTATCAGAGGATGAATGGAATGAAAAAAAATATCATGCAAACTAGCTGTGCACTTTTGGAAGGGCTCTGTAATGTACTCTCCTTATTAACAGAACTAATAATAATCATTATTACTATTCATTCCTCTCTCAAGCATTTATTTGGAACCTACTGTGTACAAATTTCCTGTGCTAGATGCTGGGAAAAGGAACTGTGCTCATATTGTCTACTCGTAATATTTATAGTGTTTTTCTTGCAGGCTTGTTCTCCAGGAAACAAAATCACGATTCAGTACCTGGGGCATTACAATAATACATTTTAATGAAAACTTAATTAATTTGAAATGATTGCTTCATTTTAAGTAGAAGGGAAGAAAAATCATTAAAAATTGGCATGTAGAAGAGACATTTTGCTTTTATATAAGTACGTAAGAGAGACATATCGAGGCAATGAATATTTCTAAAATAAGAAAACATAAAACTTGGGTTTGTAAGGTTATTTCCTTAATTTGAAGGGCTGTTACAACTTGTTCCCCAGTAAAAAAATAGAAGAAACAAGCTCTGCAGCTTGTGCAAATAAATGGAGAAGTCATTGTTGGCTTTTTAAACTGTTGTCTAGCGGGGCTTCACAACATGGGGTTATTCGGGGTTTCAAGTATTTATTTGTTTGGTTGGGTTATTTTAGTTTTTGTGGAAAAACACAAATCTTAGGACTAAAAGCTCAACTAAGTAAAAAAACCAATCAATCCCATTGCTGTCAGGTTGGTTCTGACTCATGGCGATTCCATGTGTTACAGTTCCATAGGGTTTTCTTGGCTGTAATCTTTAGAGAAACAGATTGCCAGGCCTTTCTTCCATGGTACCACTGGGTGAGTTTGAACCATCAAACTTTAGGTTAGTAGTTGGGCACTAACCGTTTGTGCTACCCGGGACCTTCAAAGAAGTTGCTACATTTGATTATACTTGCCTTCTAGGTGCACCTCTGTAACCACATCACTCCACTGTTTAAACATCTTCAGGGCCTCTCAGTTACCTTCTGGGTCCAGGATAAGTGGAAGAGAGTAGCATCTTGATGAGGCATGTCATGGATTGAATTGTGTGCCCCCAAACTGTCAACTTTGGCTGGGCCATGATTCCCAGTACCGAGTGATTGTCCACCATTTTAGAATCTGATGTGATTTTCCTATGTGTTGTAAATCCTGCCTCTGTGATGTTAATGAGGCAGAATTAGAAGCAGTTACGTTAATGAGGCAGGACTCAATCTACAAGATTAGGTTGTGTCTTAAGCCAATCTCTTTTGAGATAAAAGAGAGAAGTGAGCAGAGAGACATGGGGCAATTCATACCACCAAGAAAGTAGTACCAGGAGCAGAGCGTGTCCTTTGGAAGGTACTCAACCAGGGAATATTGATGACAAGAACCTTTCCCACAGCTGACAGAGAGAGAAAGCTTTCCCTCAGAGCTGGCACCCTGAATTTGGACTTCTAGCCTCCTAGACTGTGAGAGAATAAATTTTTCTTTGTTAAAGCAATCCACTTGTGGTATTTCTGTTATAGCAGCACTAGATGACTAAGACAAGCTGAAAAAAGCAGACCCTGGAGTTGAAGGAACTGAGCTAGAGTCCTGGCTCTGCCGTCTATATTCCTCTTATCCTGAGTGGGTCTCAGCCCAGTGTGAGCCTCTGATTCCCCATCTCTAAAATGGGAGAACTCAATCCAGCTCTGACTCCACAGCCCATGCTCTATCCCCTACACTTGGGCCACTCTATAACCCATGCTCTATAGGTGGCCTCTGCCATGATTGAATTAATGGATGGACAAATTAATGAGAAAATGATTCTTTAAGGTCACATGGTCTAATCTACAATGCTCCCATGCCATCCAATCCTTCAGTGTCTTCTAAATGGTTCCCATTTATTTATCTTCTCTTAGATCCAGTGGTGTGCTGGTAAACGCTCAACAACTGCTCTACGAAAAAAAAAAAAGCCTTGATTTATGGTGTTTGCCAATTTTCATGGTGTAAATACTCCTACCACTGCCAATTTCACACTACCAACATGATGCTAAGTTGGGAAGAGTTGCATAAAATTGGCTCTCGTGAGCTGGAGCAAGCCGGCTCCAGCGCATGACTGGTTTGGTCTCTTCCAATGAAGGCAATGAAGGAGAACTCAGTCTTTCACTGATTACTGGCTAGATATGGGATTGGATCTGATAATATTAGCTAGTATTCATTGTGTGCTTATTGTGAGCCGGCCCTGTGCTCAGGGCTTCTCATAGATGTCTCATTTAATCATCAACACAGTCCTAGGTTTCCATTCCTTGGCATGGATGGTTACATAACCTGCCCAAGGTCATGTAGCCAGAGGAGCTGGGGTCTGAATGAGCCCACAGTGGCTAACTTCATGACCCATGCTTGCAGGCAATATGTTACCCTACATTTTGGCCTTGATGCTTTTTGCTCCTGATGATTTTTCCAGCCCACAGAAAAAAGCCTTGAAACATCAGGCAAGTCCATTTATAATTTGGTTCCTTTTTTTTGAGTTCATTTACCAAATTTCCTGATGACAATTGTGCACCCAAGAGATGCATCTTTCATGCACCTGGCCCGTTAATGAACATGTTTGTAGACATTCTCTGATGTTTTCCATCACTGTAAAAATGCACAGGTTTATGCCATTTGCTTTTTTCTTTCTGTTTCATTTTGGGGTTGGTCCCATTAATAGGGTAGCATGTAGACATATAGGTCTTATATAAAAAAGTGAGTTTACAACAGCTTTTCTGTGCTTAGGGAAAGAAACAGCCTTAAGTAAAGGGAGTTATTTGGAGCAGAGAGGTTTTTAATTAGGGTGACAACGTAGTGCTGGGTGGCGGAGCCTTCCTGAATAACAGAAGCCAGGACAGCTTTCTCTTGGAAGGGCATTGACACGCACCAGCCCGCCAACCTGATTTTTCAGGGAATTAAGCATGCACCAAAACTGGCAGAGGCGTGAAGCATTTGTCCAGTTGAGCACAGTATAAAGTGGCTTGGAGCATAAACAATTATCTAGGGAACCAGGCCACATGGATTGCCAAATTGTGTAATTTGTCCTCATCAGCGGCAATAGTGTCTACCAAGGGCCTGATTCTGTGAGTTGCTCTCCTCGGACCAGATAGCCTTCCTCCAAGGAGATGGCAACCTCATACCGCTGAACCTGGTTTTAAATAAACCCGGAATATGGGGGGACACAGATTTGCAAAGATGTAACTTTAGGTGAAACAGCTATCTAACGGACAGAAAAATGTAGCAGAAATAGCATTTTCAATAAGCAGTGACTGTTGTTTTCATAAAAACGATAGCTACTTGTTATTAAAAAAAAAATTCTGGCAATGTATAAAGAAGGAAGCAACAAATCACCTAAAATCCTACCACTCACAAATAATCACACATTTGGCCCCTGTTCTGGCTTTCTGTTGTTATGTGTTCTGGATTGAATTGTGTCCCCCCAAAATATCTGTCAGCTCGGCTAGGCCATGAATCCCAGTATTGTGTGATTGTCTGCCATTTTGTCATCTGATGTGATTATCCTATGTGTTGTAAATCCTACCTCTATGATGTTAATGAGACAAGATTAAAGGAAATTATGTTAATGAGGCAGGACACAATCTGTAGGATTAGGTTGTGTCTTAAGCCAGTCTGTGTTGAGATATGAAAGAGAGAAGCAAGCAGAGAGACAGAGGGAACCTCATGCCACCAGGAAGCAAGAGCCAGGAGAATAGCGTGTACTTTGGACCTGGAGTCCCTGCGCTAAGACTCCTCGACTGGGGAAGATTGATGACAACGACCTTCCCTCAGAGCCAACAGAAAGAGAAAACCTTTCTCTGAAGCTGGTACCCTGAATTCAGACTTGTAGCCTACTAGACTGTGAAAGAATAAATTTCTCTTTGTTAAAGCCATCCACTTGTGATATTGCTGTTACAGCAGCCAGGGGCTAACTGTGGAACAGACCATCAATTGCTCATATGCAAGTTCAAATTGAAGCTGAAGAAAATTAGAACAAGTCTACGAGATCCAAAGTATGACCTTGAGTATACCTCACCTGAATTTAGAGACCATCTCAAGAATAGATTTGACGCTTTGAACACTAAGGACTGAAGACCAGACGAGTTGTGGAATGACATGAAGGGCATCAGACATGAAGAAAGCAAAAGGTCATTTAAAAGACAGGAAAGAAAGAAAAGGCCAAAATAGATGAAACTTGCTCTTGAACATTAAGTAGCTAAAGCAAGAAGAAGAAATGATGAAGTAAAAGCTGAACAGATTTCAAAGGGTGGCTCAAGAAGACAAAGTATTATAATGACATGTGCAGAGACCTGGAGATAGAAAATCAAAACAGGAGAAAACACTCAGCATTTCTCAAGCTGAAAGAACTGAAGAAAAAAATTCAAGCCTCGGGTTACAATAATGAAGGATTCTATGGGGAAAATATTAAATGACGCAGGAAGCATCAAAAGAAGATGGAAAGAATACACGGAGTCACTGTACCAAAAAGAATTGGTTGACGTTCAACCATTTCAGGAGACAGCCTATGATCAGGAACCCATGGTACTGAAGAAAGAAGTCCAAGCTGCTCTGAAGGCATTGGTGAAAAACAAGGCTTCAGGAATTGAAGGAATACCAACTGAGATGTTTCAGCAAACAGAGGCAGTGCTGAAAGTTCTTACTTGTTTATGTCAAGAAATTTGGAAGACAGCTACCTGGCCAACTGACTGGAAGAGATCCATATTTATGCCTATTCCCAGAAAGGTGATCCAACCAAATATGGAAGTTATTGAACAATATCATTAATATCACATGCAAGAAAATTTTGCTGAAAATCATTTAAAAGTGGCTGCGGCAGTATATCAACAGGGAACTGCCAGAAATTCAAGGTGGATTCAGAAGAGGATGTGGAACCAGGGATATCATTGCTGATGTCAGATGGATACTGGCTGAAAGCACAGAATACCAGAGAGATGTTTCCTTGTGCTTTATTGAGTATGCAAAGGCATTCAACTGCGAGAATCATAACAAATTATGGATAACATTGAGAAGAATGGTAATTCCAGAACACTTAATTGTGCTCATGAGGAAACTGTACATAGACCAAGAGGCAGATGTTCAAACAGAATAAGGGGATACTACATGGTTTATAGTCAGGAAAAGTGTGCGTCAGGGTTGTATCCTTTCACCATACTTATTCAGTCTGTATGCTGAGCAAATAATCGGAGAAGTTGGACTGTATGAAGAAGAATGGGGCGTCAGGATTAGAGGAAGACTCATTAACAATCTGTGTTATGCAGATGACACCACCTTGCTTGCTGAAAGTGAAGAGGACTCGAAGTACTTATTGATGAAGATCAAAGACCACAGCCTTCAGTATGGATTACACCTCAACAGAAAGGAAACAAAAATCCTCACAACTGGACCAATAAGTAACATCATGATAAATGGAGAAAAGACTGAAGTTGTCAAGGATTTCATTTTACTTGCATCCACAATTAACACCCATGCAACAGCAGTCAAGAAATCAAAAGACCCACTGCATTGGGCAAATCTGCTCAAAAGACCTCCTTAAATTGTTGGAAATAAAGATGTCACCTTGAAGATTAAGGTGAGACTCAAGCCATGGTGCTTCAATTGCCTCATATGCATGAGAAAGCTGCACAATGAATAGGGAAGAATGAAGAATTGTTGCCTTTGAATTGTGGTGTTGGTGAAGCATATTGAATGTGCCATGGACTGCCAAGAGAATGAACAAATCTGTCTTGGAAGAAGCCCAACCAGAATGCTCCTTAGCAGCAAGGATGGCGAGACTACGTCTCACATACTTTGGACACGTTGTCAGGAGGGACCAGTCCCTGGAGAAGGGGATCATGTTTGATAAAGTAGAGGGTCAGTGAAAAAGAGGAAGACCTTCAATGAGATGGATTGACACAGTGGCTGCAACAATGGGCTCAAGCACAACAATGATTGTGAGGATGGCACAGGACTGCGTAATATTTTGTTCTATTGTACATAAGGTCGCTATGAGTTGGAACCAACTTGATGGCACCTAACAACAAGAACAACAGATAATTAAGATATTACGTAACAAAGAACCCCAAACATAGAGGCATCAAACAACAATTATTTTGTTATGCTCATGGATTCTGCGGGTCAAGAATTGGGACTGGGGGTCATGTGTCTCATCTCCACGAAGCCTGGGCCTCATTTGGGAAGACTTAATGGCTAGGAGGGGCTGGGGAATGTTGGGATTATCTGGAGGCACAATCACTCACATGTCTGGTGCCTGGCTTGGGTGACTCAAAGGCTGGGCTTGGCCAAGACTATTAACCAGGGCAGGCCTACACACGGCCTCTCTGTGTGATTTGGGTTTTTACAGCATATTGCCCAGGTTCTGAGAGGGAACACCCCAAAAGGGAGGGTCTGGAGAGAGAGTGCTCGAAGAGACTTCTCTGACTCACCTGGGGAGCCACATGGGTGTCATTTTGGCTGTATTCTATTGACTACAAGTGAATCACTAAAGCCAGCCTGTATTCAAGGTGGGAGGGGTATTAGACTCCACCTCTTGATGGGGGAGGGGCAAAGCCATTTGGGATGGAAGACTCTGTTATGGTCATCTTTGCAAAATATGCTCCTGCCCAAGAGACCATCTTTCCAGACAACTCTTTGGGCATAGCCACAATTAGTTAGTTGCTACTGTGATCCATAAGACTCAAACGTACCAATGATCACGTAGATAGCACAAGACTGGGCAACGTACTTAAGGTTACCGTAAGTTGGAGCCAACTCTGTGGCAACTAACAACAGCAACAACAACAAATAGTTGCTAGATAGATGGGTATTGAAGTAGATTCATATACAGAAATTCTTTTATAAGAAGGGAATTATTTAATCATTTAAAAATATAAGTTAATGAATTTAACTACTTGATTTCAGCAGCAGTGGAAGAAACTGATGTAAAATTGAAGAACTAGCTGAATTTTAGATAATTTTTTTTAACCACAAGAGATATTACTTTCTGATTTCTCTAAGAATAAGAAAATACATCACAAAAGCCATTAAAAGTGTGGCATCATTATATTTTAAAATACATTTTCCAGTTTTAGACAGTGAGGATGAACTCTCAGGAAAAAATGCAGCAATTGGCACTTTTGTCCTTTCAGGATTTATTGCTTATATTATTGTGACTTTGTCAGAGTTTATGACGTTGACATTCTACTGGGTCGCCACGTTGTTTAGTCTTGTTGTTAGCGGCCTTTGAGTCGGTTCCGACTCACAGCGACCCTACGTACAACAGAAGAAACACTGCCCGGTCCTGCGCCATCCTCACAATCGTTGCTCTGAGCCCATCATTGCAGCCACTGTGTCAGTCCATCTCGTGGAGTGTCTTTCTTTTTTTCACTGACCCTCTGCTTAGTCTTAGTTTGTGTTAACATGGTGTCTTAGTCATCTAGTACTGCTATTACAGGACTACCACACGTGGATGACTGTAACAAAGAGAAGTTTATTCTCTCACAGTCCAGTAGGCTAGAAGTCCAAATTCAAGGCACTAGCTCCAGGGGAAGACTTTCTCTCTGTCGGCTCTGGAGGAAGGTCCTTGTGATGCATCAGTCTTCCCTTGGTCTAGGAGCATCTCAGCGCAGGAACCCCAGGTCCAAAGGACGTGCTGTCTTCCCGGTGCTGCTTTCTTGGTGGTATGAGATCCCCATGTCTCTCTGCTCGCTTTTCTCTTTTATATCT
The DNA here is from genome assembly GCA_030035585.1 of Dugong dugon. Lineage (NCBI taxonomy): Eukaryota > Metazoa > Chordata > Mammalia > Sirenia > Dugongidae > Dugong > Dugong dugon. Next base: position 4,326,989 of record CM057465.1, on the reverse strand, counting down.
CAAAAGATATTGGCTTAAGACCAATCTAATCTTGTAGATCTCATCAATATGACTGCTGTTAATCTATTTTATTACATCATAGTGATAGGATTTATAGCACACAGGGAAAGCACATCAGATTACAAAATGGTAGACAATCATACAATACTGGGAATCATAGCCAAGTTGACAGGTAGTTTTGGGGGACACAATTCAACCTACGACTCACGGGTTCAGAGTTCCGTTATCTCCTTATTTAGTTTTGCCGTGGTTCTTGCATTCCTGGCTTCTTTCTTCGCTTCACCTCTTGGTCACGTGTATTTTGTCAGAGTGGCTTTTATCAAGGAGGGCTCATAGGTGCCCTAATTTCTTTGTTCTTTAATGTCGGGAAGCGCTTGCCTGCTGCCTTTAAACTGCAGCCACCACCAGGCTGGATCCCACACTCCTGGACCACCTCCTTCCCCTCAGAACTTCAGGAACTGGCTGCTGCTGGGACTCAGGTTACCTGCCACATTTCCTCCCTGCACTTTGAAGGTGGGTGTCCTCCCTGGGAAGTCCCTGGGTGGAGCAAACGGTTAAGTGCTCAGCTACTAACCAGAAGGTTGGAGGTTCAAGTCCACTCAGAGGTGCCTTGGGAGAAATGCCTGGCAATCTACTTCTGAAAGGCCACAGCCATTGAAAACCCCATGGAACTCAGTTCTCCTCTGACACACAAGGGGTCTCTGTGACTTGGGGTGAACCTGATGGCACTGATCTTTTTGTTTGTTTTGATGCTTTCAAATGGGTTTCCGTAGCCTGGGGCTTTGGAGGGGTGAAGAAGTGATTGCTGGGCCTGGGGAAGTCCTTGGGTTCCACCTCCATGGGCTTCCGCTCCTAACCCTCCTTGGCCCAGGGCCCTTCCTGCTTTGTCCTGGGGCCCCGGTGCTGTTCTCCACAGGACGGCCCCCCTTCCAAGCCCACTCCTCTGGCTTCTGTCCTTGGCGCTGCTTTGGGGGTGGGCTGGAGCTGGAGCTGGAGCTAAGAGTATCTGACTCTAACACCTAGGCTCTAAACATGGAACAATCCCCTCCCTGGCTGGTAAAGCGCAAGCTCTACAGAAGATCACACTAAATTTGGGCCCAAATTCCCTGCTCCTAATCCAGGGTCCCTTTGCCTGACTTGTCCTTGGGGGCCGCGTGGCTTTTCTGGGGTCCTCAGGGCGGGGAAGAAACTGAGGCGGAACAGGACGTGGATGTTCAAGATCCTCTTTCCACCTTAACGAGCCTTTGGAGTGGATCTCAAATTTCACCTGACTACATCCCTGGGCCTCAGTTTCCTCACTTGTAGTTGGAAGTCTTCATAATCTCTGCCTCAGAGGGTCTTGTGAGGTTGACCGAGTTGGTCCATGTGGAAGGCTTAGAACCCGGAGCCTCACAGTGGAGGGCTGCATGAAGGCTGGCGCCTATTACCGTTGGGACCCGTGCCATTGCTGCTGTTGGGGTAGGGGTCACAAGTGCCCAGCTCACTCTGCCACGACGGAGGACTTCAGGCCCCCTCACCCCGACTTCTCCTTCTTCTCCTCTCCCAGTCTCAGCTCTGAGGCTGTCATCTGCAGGGCTCCAGCTGGTCCCTTCCCCTCTCTGGGCCTCGTTCCAGGTGGACCCTGGGGGAACGGTGCAGCTGCTCTCACGTGGATGGGTCCCTCCCAGCCTTGTCTGTGGACTCCTGGACCTTCCCCGACTCTCCCCAGACCCAGGTGGGGGAGCCCCGTGTGAACCTCCATTGCGAGTGCTGCCCAGCACGTCCTGGCGTTTTCCATTAGCTGTGCAGCCTGAATGGGGTACTCACAGTCCACGCCCCCATCACCGTTCCCACCCCTCAGAGCAGCGCCTGACTGCCACTTTAAATAATTTTTACCAAGCGGCTCTAACCAGCTGCCCATAAAATAATGAAGGGAAAAGCGTTCTCATTAGAGAGGAGTTTATTTGAACCGTAATTGTGCGCTGGCTGCCCAGAGCGGGGTTGTTTATTACTCCTGAGGAGAGAGCAGAGGTGGTTAATGCTCACTGTCAGACCTGGGCCTCACCTGTCCCGGAGCCCCCATGGGAGGGGGACTGTCTGGCGCCCCCCACAGGAGGGGACTGATCTGGAGCCCCCACGGGAGGGGGACTGTCTGGCGCCCCCCACGGGAGGGGACTGACCTGGAGCCCCCACGGGAGAGGGACGGCCTGGCACGCCCCCCCACGGGAGGGGACTGACCTGGAGCCCCCATGGGAGAGGGACGGCCTGGCGCGCCCCCCCGACACCCCACCACCCCTGCAGGCCCTTCCACAAGGAGCACAGAGGGGGCTGCCCTCTCAGCAGGAAGTAGAGGCTCCTAGATGAGAGGTGAGGCCCAGGACAGAGAGGCTGGAACTGGGGCTCGCCTCCCCTGGCTGGGGCCTCAGCCCCCTCATGCAGTGCCTGCATGGCCTAACCTCAGCAACGGTTTGTGGGAGGAATGGCGGATCCCCACTACCTGGGGGGGTTGTAAGGAAGCACTGGGGGCTGCTCCCACAGGTCTCCCAAGTCACAGAGCTCTGAGTGCCAATTCTAGTTCTCCACTCATTAGCTGTGTGACTTAAAAAAAAAAAAAAAGTAAACCAGTTGCTACGGAGGGTGACTCCAACTCCTGGGGATCCCATGTGTGTCAGAGTAGAACTGTGCTCCATAGGGTTTTCAATGGCTGTGATTGTGAAGTAGGTCGCCAGGCCTTCTTCTGAGGTGCCTCTGGAGGGACTCGAATCTCCAACCCTTTGGTTAACAGCCAAGCTCATTCATGGTTTGCACCTCCCAGGCACTCCGCTGTGGGAGCCACCCTCTCTGAAACCCCGTTTCTTCATCTATAAATTCAAATAATCATACCCATTTCCTGAGCTGTTGTGCTGATTAAAGCCAAGCTCCACGCCTAGCAGACAGTAGGTACTTAATAAATGGCCTTTCATTCTGTCAGTAGTAACCTCCCCTGTCCTCCTCTAGGCAGGTGATGGCCGAGCCCTCCTGGTGCTGGGCACTGCTGGCTTTAGGCAAAGCCCCTGCCCAGTAGGTCTCATGTCCCCGTAGAGGCTACAGACAAGACACGAGCAACAGGCTCACGGCCATGATAAGCTGGTGTTGCTCTCAGTGCCAGGGAGACAACAGAGCTGGGTAAGGGGCAGGCGGCTACTGTGAGGGTCCAGAAAGGGACCTTGGAGGAGGTGGCACTTAAGCCAAGGTCTGTAGGAATGAAAGGACGAGAGAAGTGTGGGAGCTGCTACTATACTCTGGCCCCCAATATTTTTAGGGGGTCCATCTGGTCAGAGCTCAGCTGCTAACCAAAAGGTCAGCAGTTCAAATCCACCAGCTGCTCCTTGGAAACCCTATGGGGCAGTTCTGCTCTGTCCTGTAGAGTCGCTATGAGTTGGAATCGACTCTGTGGCATACAACAACAATATCTGATCAAAGCTACTTTAATAATAATGTTGCTGTTGTCAAGTCAGCGCTGACTCGGGGCAGCCCCAGGTACAACAGAACCAAATGTTGCCCGGTCCTGGGCCATCTTCACGGTCACTGGTGTGCTTGAGTCCATTGCTGCAGCCACTGTGTGTCTGAGTGCCTGCTAACCTAGGAGGCTCATTTTCCAGCACTTTATCGAACAACATAGTGTTGTGATCCACGCAAGGTCTTCACCGGCTAATTTTCAGACAGTGTTTCGTTCTGTTGTACATAGGGTCGCTATGAGTTGGCACTAACTCGACGGCACCTAACAACAATAACAACGACAATTTTCAGAAGCACATCTCCGGGCCTTTCTTCCTCATCTATCTTAGGCTGGAAGCTCTGGGTGACCCTGCTGGTATTTGAAATACCAGTGGCATAGCTTCCAGCATCACAGCAACACGCCAGCCACCACAGTACAACACACTGACGGATAGGTGGTGTTTGATGATCACACTAAAATATTTTTTGCCTTTTTAACTGCACTGCATTTTATTGGCACCCAAAGGCATTGGTGGGTAAAACCGTATCAAGAATGTATCCAGGTGGTGCCCTAAACTCCACTTAGCGGGCACGGTATTTTCACCTCCACACACTTGCAGTGAAACAAAATAACTGTTTTCGTTCAGGAATATCCCTGATGCAACAATTAAAATGATTAATTTTTATTAAATCTCAGCCCTTAAGTCTCTTTAATAGTCTGTGGGACCCAGTGGGGAGTTCACATAAGCACTTTTGCTTCGTACTGAAGCACTGTGGGATTTGAGCAGAAAGCTGACCTAGCTGCAGTTTTCATGGAACACCATTTTTACTTGAAAGAAGGACAGACAGACAAACCATGATGAGTCAAACTTGGGTGTTAGGCATACATTTTGTCAAAAAAAGAGCAAAGCAAGCCTGGCACTTCAAGGAAAAGAACTGACAACGCTCATCCCAGTGATCCATTTAAATGACAATTAGAACTTAGTAACTAACGCCTGTATCTGCCACGGTGAGTTTGTCAGCATCCCATAACTTAAAGGCTTTTCTAATGAGATCAGTGGTAATATTAATTAACATGATTTTCGATATTGAATAGTGAAATATGTCAACCTTTGGAAAATCTCTATAACTCAGGGAGGCAACGATTTGCAAATGGCACATTCATGACGTTATAAACCTATGCCTGGTTAAAAAGATCCATTCGAAGTTCAAAAGTTCAAATGGATTTTAGTGTAACAGAGTGTGGAAAGTAAATTGATAGGGTTTCAGATTCTGTGTTGCAACTAACCTTTAAGAAACTATAGTCTTTTGAGTTTTAGGGGAGCATCAAAAGAGAATAGCCACGATTATCTGAAAAGGGTATTAAAATCCTCCTCCCTTTTCCATCCACCTTTATCAGTCTGAGGCTGGATTTTCTTCATTGACTTCCGCCAAAACAGCATATTGCCCCAGACTTAGCGTAGATATGAGAATCCAGCTACTTCCCTTCAGCTAGATGTTAAAAAGGAACACAGACGTGCAGAACAATGCTACTTTTCTCACTGTTTTTTTTTTTTTTTTGGTAAATATAGTTACTTTTCATAAAAATATATTATATGCGTTAACGTATACTAAGATGATTATTGTTATTTTCAAATGCATTAATAACTACATATTTGTAAATCCCTCCATTAAAATGTTTAATATGGTAAATATTGCTAGCTATAACTCACATAAACAATAGTTCTTTGGGTGTTCAATACCTTTTTAAGAATGTGAAGGAGTCTTGAAATCAAGAAAATTTTGAGAACTCCTGCTTTTGTGACCAGAGTCCCCTGGTGACGCAAATGGTGAATGTGCTCACTGCTGACCAAAAGGTTGGACGTTCAAGTCCACCCAGAGGTTCCTCAGAAGAAAGGCCTGTGATCTACTTTTGAAAAATCAGTCATTGGAAACCCTATGGAACTGAGTTCTACTCTGACACACATGGGATTACCCTGAGTTGGGGTTGCCAGTACCTAGATGACTTTGGTGACTTCTCACCTTGCTGGAAACCTGGGGTTCAGATCTGCTGTCCCAGATTTCCACCTGGTCTGGTGCAGGGGTGGCCCAGGGCCCCAAGCCCCCAGGTGGCCAACCAGGCTGCTTCCTACAGCAGTGGGGATGGGCACATTAGAGATTTCGTCTGAGACATCCATCTGTGAGAGGAGAAGAGCAACATAAACAACGATGGTTTTTAGGAGCAAATATCATTTATAACCCCACAAACGCATGCCATCAACCTTGCCCCAGAAGCCCCTGTAGGACTTGGGGGCTTGTCTGGTCTCCTTTCCTGATGGCCTGGGCCTCCTGGCAGCCTGGGCCCTGCTGTTCTGATGACGTTCACAGTAGCAGGCCAAGGTCAGTTCAAGGACTGGCCAGGGCTGCAGGGGAGGGGAAGCAGGATCTAGTCCTGGGCTGGGGGGCGGGGGTAAGGGGCTGACCAGGATGGTGTAAGCAGGCCGGGTTCTGGGCCTAAGGGCTGCCACTTCTTCTTTCATTCCTCACAGGTTTACTGGGTACCTGCTCTGTGTCAGGTCCTGTGCTGGGTGCTGGGGGGCGAATAGACAGAGAGAGAGGAGGAAAAGGAGGAGGAGGAGGAAGGGAGGGAGAAAAGAGAGAGTTGAAGGAGGAGGAGCAGAAGATGAAGGGAGAGAGATCAGACCTAGTGGAGGAGAGAGTACACAGACAAAGCAAAGAAATGCGGAAAGGGGCTGACGAAACGGGTGAACTGCAGACACTGACACGAGGTGGGGGGTCAGGCCAGTCTCAGGAAGGAGGTGGGCCTGGAGCTGAGGACGGAGGTGTGTCTCGGAATTACCCAGTGAAGACAGAAGGGATGGGGAATGGAGAGGAAAAGGACACCCCACAGCAGGGACCAGACGGCCTCAGCAGATGGGACAATCCTTCTGAAGCTGGGCACAGCCTGGTCTTCCATGGTGAGCAGATGCTGGGAGCCCCCCTTTCCTGCCCATGTCATAGGAGACCGTCCATCAGAAGCTGCAAGTGGCAGAACCTCTGGAATGTGGTCTTTAGTTTTAATGTTTCATGTAAGCTTCACAAACCTCGTGAGGCTGCTTTGGGCCCTTCCACAACAGATGAGGACAGTCTGGCCCATGTGGTGATTTTACTAGAAGCCAAGAAGTGGACGCTTTTCACAAGTGACGGTGGCGGCTATTTTGGGGACATTAGGATGTAGTTGTTAGAGTGGGGATTTAGGCACCAAGTGCAGGCCTGGAGCACTGATCCCTGGATTTTGCCCTGGTTGGAGTCTGCAAGCATCTTCAAGGGAGGCTGCAGCCAGCCCAGGGGTGCCATGGCCCTCCTCACTGGGCAGGATGCTCAGCCCCTGGCCTTGAGTCTGCTGGATTACCTGCCTCCTGGGTTATCACAGCACAGTGTAGGCCAAACCATTCAGCTCCTGCAAACAGATGTGGTGTGATTCTACTTCATAGACAAAGGCTCCCGGGGTCCAGCAGGATGGGGATGATGGTGACAGCATTGAAGGCATCCCACTGCAAAGTACCAAAGACCTTCCTGGTCCTTCAGCCCAGCAACCCAGCCGGCATGAGGCCTCACTCCCAGGCGGTTGAGTTTGAATCCATTGTCTCCACCTAATCGCTGGACGAGCTCAGGGGAGTGGCCTATCTTCTCTGAGCCTTGCCATGTCCTTGGAGGAGTAAATGAGATCCTGCAGTGCAAACCCCAGCATTCCCTGTCCTCCAGCGCCCAGCCTGTGTTACGGTTCTGTGCTGTGTTCACCGTCTTTGGCCAGAATCATAAACTGCACTGAAATAAAGACATTGATTAAAGCTCTTCTCTGGTCCAGCCACCTTACAGGCTTCATCTCATTTAATCCCTTCCATAGGAGCTCTGGTGGTGCAACAGTGAAGTGCTCAGCTGCTCACCGAAACGTTGACGGTTCAAACCCACCCAGCAGCTCCACTGGCGAAAGACCTGGAGATCTGCTCCCATAAAGATTACAGACTAGAAAACCCTATGGGGCAGTTCTACTCTGTAACATGGGGTCTCTGTGTTGGAATCGACTCCACGGCACCCAACAATGCTTTTGATAGCCCACTGAGGCAGACGCCACTCTTATTGCCGTTTGGAAGAGGAGGAGTTGGAGAATCCGAGAGGGTGCGTGGCTTGCCCTGGGTCCCACAGCTCTTGGTGGTGAGCCCAGGTTCAAGCCAGGGCTCTTCCCTCTAGGCACTGGGTCATAGCCTTGAACAGTTTGCATAATTGTCCTGCGGTTCCCCTGCTCATCTGCACAGTGACCCGAGGATAAGGCTCTGGCTGGTCTGTTTGCTCCACCCTGTGTCTCCAGGGCCAGGGTGGTGCTGGCACATAGTAATGGTGACTGTGACATCAGCTGAGCACCCTGGCACCAGGCCTGTTCTCAGTGCTTCTGTGTGGATGATCTCACTCTCAATCCCTGGGGCATGCACTGTTATTAATTTTCTTTCCATAGAAGAGGAAACTGAGGCACAGTGAGGTTAATCAGTAGGCATGAGGTGACAGGGAATCCCTGGTAGTTCACACAGTGAACGTGCTTGGCCGATACCAGAAGGTTGGAGGTTCAAGTCCACCCAGAGGTTCCTCGGAAGAAAGACCTGGAGATCTACTTCCGAAAAATCAGCCATTGAAAACCCTGTGGAGCACAGTTCTACTCTGACACACATGGGGTCACTGTGAGTTGGAGTTGACATGATGGCAACTGACTTAAGGTCACGCAGCTAGTCAGTGCTAGAGCTGGGATTTAAAGTCCTGACTGTACAATATGAAAGCCTTGAGCCACATGCGGCTGTTTAAGTTTAAATAAATTAAAATGAAATTAAAGACTCAGTTTTTCAGGTGCACCAGCCACATTCCAAGTGCTCAATGCCACAGATGGCTACTGGCTGCCGTACTAGATGGCACAGGTGTGGGCTTTTCCCATCACCGCAGGGGGTCACCTGGACAGCACTGTGCTAGGGGCTGCACCTTCCCATGAGCTACAAGAAGCACCCCAAACGCTTCCAAATGGAGTGAATGACAGGATGCTCCTGGGCGCCTCTGCCCCTTCTCCTCCCCACACCCACACAAGGAACCCCCACCCTCTGGCCGCTGGTGGACTCAGTCAGGTCCTTCAGGCCTGCTTGCTCTTCACCCTCTAAGTGCTGACTTGGACATTTGTCCCCATTTCCAGGCTCCTTTTACCTTCTATGAGAGAGATCAACAGGCTTTTTTTGGTAAAGGACCAGATAGTAAATGTTTTAGGCTTTAAGGACCACATATGGGCTCTGTCACGTTCTTCTGTTGTGTTTTTTAACCACCCTGTAAACATGTAACTGGAAGGTCCCTGGTGGGTGCTGATGTGATGTGATTTCTGCCCAGTGCCCAGAATGTCCACATGAAGAAATTCAATGAAGCAAGGGTAAAGTGGGGCAGGGGCCAGAGGGTTCAGGGGTAATATTCTCTCCTTCCCTGCAGGAGACTCAAGTTCGATTCCTGGCCAATGCATCTCATGCGCAGCTACCACCCATCTGTCAGTGGAGGCTTGTGTGTTGCTATGATGCTGAACAGGTTTCAGCAGAGCTTCCAGACTAAGAGGGACTAGGAAGAAAGGCTTGGCGATTTACTTCTGAAAAATCAGCCAGTGAAAACCCTAAGGATCACAATGGTCGGATCTGCAACCAATCATGGGGATGGTGCAGGACCGGGTAGAGTTTTGTTCTGTTGTGCACAGGGTCAGCATGTTCCAGGGGCTGACTCAACAGCAGCTAACAACAACCTAAAACCATTCTTAGCTCACAGCTATACACAGACAGGCTGTGGACTGGCAGAGGGTAATGAGCATCCGGGGCAATCTCTAAGTTTGAGCCCCGGCCTCAGGGGGGGTTAAGGGATGGGGGTAGCACGGTGGTGTGGTGGTGGTGTGTGAGTCACTGGCCGGCCTCATATGGCAACCCCTTGGACTTACGCCCAGGGGCAAATGTCCCCCTCTAACCCCACTCACTACGCACCTGTGGACTAGATTTGGCCTGTGGCTGGAGCTCGCTGACCACACTCTTGAGTCTGATGCTCTGGATGACCACCATGCTTCTCTCTGGCTCGTAACTGGGGGTTCATCTCCAGCTCCTCGACCAGTTCAGTGTTCAGCCTTGGGGCAGCCCCTCTCTCCTCTGACCTGGACTCAGGACCCAGCTCGAACTCTCAGCCTCACAGATCACAGACCCCCAGCCCCTGCTGGGGTCCCAGCACCCCCTGGATGTGCCCTCACGCCCCTCCACCCTCCCGCCCCTCCACCCTGCAGTTCTGGGGCTCAGGTTACATTTTTTGTGGTCGTAGGAGATATGTCAGCCTGTTCAGTAATTCTTGTCTCTTATTGCCGTGATGTTGGCTGAGAACACTGTGTTTCTCCAGGAACCAATGGCACACTGTCCCCTGTGGCTGCGACCAACTTGACAAGAGGAGCCCTTGGCACTGAGGCCCTTTCAGGGGGCCTTCCATCCTTTATCCCTATCTGAGTAGCCCTGAGGGATCCTGTTTGCTCTGCTAACCATGGTAATTTCCCTCCAGCTGACTTTGCATGCAGTGATGGTCCCCTTGCTGCCGCACCCCTGCTGCAGTATTGACCTGGCACGCTCTGTTTTCTTGGCCCCATTTCCCTGCCACCAAAGGGGCCGGATGTGCAGACACCTGTGAGTGATGGTGAAGACGCTGTGCTTGGCATCGGAGACGCACCCGGAATGCTCACCGATTCCAGGCAGCCGCACTTGGGTAAAGCACTCCCATAGTCTCTCTTCAACTCTCTTTTGCCAGCAGATCTCAAAAACCATCTGTCCCACAAAGCCTGCCTGTTTCCTGCACAACCCCCACCTCTCAGCACCTCCTCCTGTGGTTCACTCCGCTGCCATTCCTGGGGGAGCTGTGCCCAGAACACAGAGGCTCATTCTTGCAGGAGGCGGGTAGGGGGTGGTTACCTGGACAACAGGCTTCCAGGATCACTGCTTAGCTCACCTGGCATGACATCATGGCTGAAAGCATAGGTCCGCAGACAGAGCCAAGGTTGAAGCTCGTTTTCCCCTCACTGGCTGTGGCCCTGGGGTGAGGCACTAACCTCTCTGAGCCTCCCTGTAAACTGGAGATCATTATACAATCGACCTCAGGGCCTTGTGATGATCATGCAGCTCTGTACGCACCTCAGTCAGCCCCTGGAATATCGTTAGCTTCCTGCCCTCAATTTTCCTGTTTTCCATCTGAAATTCTGTGTGTGATTTATCCTGCCTCCACCAGCGAGAAGGGTACACAGTCCCACTCAGCACAGCACAAGCCTGGGCTGTGCTCGATGCCAGGCCTGATGCTGGGTGCTGGAAGGTTCTCAGTGGAGAGGATGCAGCGCTTGCCCCCAAGGAGCTCACAGCCCCACAGGGGAGACCAAATGTGCCAGCAGATGATGTCCACTGGTTTTGGCCTGCTGTCTTCGTCTCCTAGTGCTGCTGTAACAGAAACGGCACAAGTGGGGCCTTCAGCAAACAGAAATTTATCTTCTCCACGGTTCAGGAGGCTAGAAGTCCGAATTCAGGGCGCTGGCTTTAGGGGAAGGCTTTCTTTCTGTGTGGGCTCTGGGGGAAGGTCTTTGTCTCTTCAGCTTCTTGGTGATCTTCATGTGGCCTGGCCTCTGTCTTCCCCCATCTGTGCTTCCTTGCTTCTGTGCCTAATCTGCCCTTTTTATATCTTAAAAGTGATTGCTTAAGACATACCTTACCCTGATATGGGCTCATTAACATAGCAAAGAAAATGCTATTCCCTAATGAGATCATATTCACAGGTATTGATTTGGTTGTTGTTGTTGTGTTCAGCTGTGGGGCCCCGCTCTCCAGAAGCCCTGGACCATCCTGGCAGAAGAGGAGAGAAAGGGAGGGAATTTATCTCTTGGTTCACTCCCTCATTGGTTAACAGTTCCTCACCTATCACACTGGGTGGAGTCCCTCACTGGTATCAACTAAGAAAACCATTCATGGTTCCATCCATTTGTCAGTCTACCCACCACCCACCCACCCACATACTCACCCATCCATCCACCCATCATCTACCCACCCTCCACCCACTCCCTCCCTCTATCCATCCATCTATCCAGCCAGCCAGCCAGCCATCTAACATTTAATAAGTTCCTCCATTCTCTCTGTATCAGCGTTAGTTCTGACCCAGGGGCAAAGGCACAGAAAGGAACCAGAAGTGAGTCAGGAGCCCACAGAAGACCCTCTGTTTATCAGTGACATCACAGCCACAGTAACCTCTAGCCCCTGTGGACTGTCCCAACAAGTCCTGGTATCCAACAAGGTTTCCATCTCCCAGAGGCTACTCAGGAATTTTGGACTTGTCCTCGCTTGCGTTTGCTCAAGCAATTGTTGAGCACTTGAACTTGAGATTCTGAGACAGCACTGGGCATTCAGGCTCCAGTAGATGCCCCTTCCCTCCCACCACTTGGCTGTCTGTGGTCATCCCAGTCAGTCAGTGTGCTTTGTGATGCTGGCTTACCTGTTCTGGCTGGTCTCTTGTGCTGCCCCTCACTTGTGAAGTCCCTGCTGGCCCCTGACTGGACCTCATCCCATGGGTGGGTCTTAGCTCTGCCCAGGAACCCCCTGACTCAGCCCCTCCCTTGGTTAGACCCACCCCTTCTCCATTTTATCCCGAAGTATGGCCAGAGAGGGACTCTAACATGGGTTTTGTGGCTTCTTTGACCACACCCACATAAGAAAAGATGATTATTCCTGCCCAGTGTTCCTACTCAGGTGGCCTCATGCTGAGCAAAGTACCCAGCTTTGTCATCACAGTTATTGGTGTCAACTCTTATCTCTGCCTTCTCCTACTGGAGTGACTTTGGCCAAGTGGCCTAATCCCTCTGAGTTTGTTTCCTTATGGTATCATCCACCTAGTGGCAGCGTCAAGAGGCTTTAGTGAAATAACATACATAAACCACCCAGAACAGGACAGTCTCAGAGCTGGGAGTCAAAACAGGTTGCCTGACCCCTGGCTCTTCGACAGAATAGGTTGTCTGACAAAAGGACAAATATTGTATGATCACACTTACATGAAATATCCAGAATAGGCAAATGCATCGAGATTAAAGTTATTAGCGGTTACCAGGGCAGCCAGAGTGTTCCTTGGGAACAAGGATGGTGAGACTTCATCTCATGTACTTTGTACGTGTTATCAGGTGGGATCAGTCCCTGAAGAAGGACATCATGCTTGGTAAAGTAGAGGGTCAGTGAAAAAGAGGAAGACCCTCAATGAGATGGATTGACACAGTGGCTGCAACAATGGGCTCAAACATAACAATGATTGTGAGGATGGCACAGGATGGGGCAGTGTTCTGTTCTGTCGTACATAGGGTCACTATGAATCCGAACAAACTAGATGACACCTAACAACAGGGGCAGGTGGGAGAGGAAAATAGATATTGCTTAAGGGGCACTGAGTTTCTGTGAAGGGTGATGAAAAGTTTGGGAATGGATACTGGTGATGGTTGCACAGCATGGTGAACGTAGTTGATGTCACTGATTTGCACATGTAAAAATGTTTTGTTATATGTATTTCACAGCAGTAAAAAATAGATGGTCTATTATCATTTTTATTAGTATTAGTTATTAACAATGGTAGTAATAGTATCTGCCTTCTCCCTGGCTTTGTCACCCTTGGCTCCCACAGGCCGGCAGCCAGCTCTGTGCCCAGGTTCATGTACCACTTTCTAAGAGCTGGTTTGAGAAGACAACAGGCTCATTAATTGCCCAAGGTTCAAGGTACAATGTTGGGGTGATCAGGGAGTTAGAAGAACACAGAGAAAAGGTCAGACTGTCTCCAGCGATCTCAGATGATAATGCCTTTTGTCCTTTGTTTGACTTTAGTTTTTAAAAGAATCATTGGTCTGCTTTGATCTTTAGGAAGAGGGAAGCACATGAAATGAAACCAACTTGGGGGGTGTCTTGAGTCATTGAAGGAGAGTTTCTAGGTCTTTCTGCTCCCCGGGGATTCTGGAGAGGCCCAGAAAACAGGCTGCCCTGAATCATGCTCACTCACCCATGGGTGGTCCAGGATGCCTGGCCTTTCAGTGGTCACTGTCTGATGACTCAGAGTGTCTCTAATCATCACTGTTCTGTTTAGGAGGGTTTTCCTTTCCTAATATACCTTGTTCAGGAAGCATATTTTAGCATAGTTGTGATTAGTACATGATCAATTTTGAGTTTGCCTTTTTTCTCTTTTATTATCAGCCTTCCCCATTTTGCTAGTGTCTCCAGTGACCACTTCATTATCATAATTTGCCTATTGTTGGGGGTGTGGGCTGCTGCTTGTGTTCTCAGTGTGTCTGCCCAGACCCTGATCAGTCTGTACTTCTGTCCCACAAGTTGCCTGGGGGATCTTCCAGGGAGAAGGCACATCCTAGCTGAGCACTGGCCCAGAGCCTTGGACTTTGTCAGCATTGCTATGGTTCTATTATAAATAACACTGCAATGGACATCTTCCTTCATAAAGCTCTCTCTCTCCTTTGCCTCCAATCCTTAACTCTTCTTGCCTGGGTGAGGACCAGCAGTATTTATTTTTGCTGTTGTTAGTTGCTGTCAAGTCAGCTCTGACTCATGGTGACCTTATGTATAACAAAATGAAATGTTGCTTGGTCCTGCACCAAATTCATAATCGTTGGTATGTGTGATGGTTAAGGTTGTGTGCCAACTTGGCTGGGCCATGATTGTCAGTCGTTTGGCAGTTTAAGGTAATGATGTAGCTTGGCAGTTATATAATGATGTAGTTTGGCACTTATGTAATAATGTAATTTGGAAGTTATGTAATGAGGTAGTTATCCTCCATGATGTGATTTGATGTGATCAGCCAATCATTCGTAAGGGGAGTTTCCTCTGGGGTGTGCCCTGCATCCAGGTATATATGGACTCGCTTGCTCTGGATCCTGTATCCGGCTCATCCTATGACCTCCAGTTCTTGGGACCTGAGCGAGTGGCCTGCTGTCTGACCTGCCAATCTTGGGTTTGTCAGTCCCTGCAGCTACGTGAGTTAGGGGAAGGCTCTAGCCTGATGTCTGACCCACGGACTTGGGACTTGCCAGCCTCTACCATTTTCTTGGTATAAATCTCTCTCTATATATAGATAAACTTTGCTGGTTTTGCTTCTCTAGAGAACCCAGCCTAAGACAGTATGTTTGAATTCACTGTTGTGACTGTCATGTCAATCCATCTCATGGGGGGATTCCCTTGTTTTTGATGACCGTCTACTTTATTAAACAAGACATCCTTTTCTAGCAACTGGTCTTTCTTGATGATGTGTCCAAATAAGTGAACTGAAGTCTCACCATCCTCACTTCTAATAAGCTTTCTGGTTGTATTTCTTTTAAGGCTGATTCATTTGTTCTTCTGGCAGTCCATAGTATAGTCAATATTTTTCACCAACACCACAGTTTGAATATGTCAACTCTTCTTCTGTCTTTTTTTTTTTTTTATTGTCCAGCTTTCACATACATATTAGGCTATTGAAAAGACCATGACTCTTCAGGTGCACCTTAGTCATCAAAGTGACGTCTTTGCTTTTTAAAACTTTAAAGAGGTCTTTTGCAGCAGATTTGCCCAGTGCAATATGATGTTATTTGATTTCTTGACTGCTGCTTCCATGGATGTTGATTATTGATTCAAGTAGAATGAAGTCCTTAACAACTTCAATGTTATCAATTGTTGACAATTTCTATGGAGAAGAAATTCAGCTTGTCAAGTATTTCAACCATCTCTAAACAAACTTAATTCTGCAATTTGGTTTACAACAGCCTGAGTTTGTTGTTAGCAAACCTGAGCTTGGATGTAGTAACCCTCAGGTTTCCCCAATCATTCTTTAATGGAATGGACTGGCAGAAGTGGTGGAGTCATGCATTGTTCTCACCATGCATGACTCACTGCCTCCTGTCTTTAGCCTCATCCTGATGGCTTTTTGTGACCTGGGCGTATGGACCGTATTCCACGATCACTCATCATCCTGGAGGTTCTGAGTTCTGGCAGCTCCATCCATAGTTCTGGATGGATCAGAACCATTTTGGTCTTTCCTTTTTGAAAAGTAAGAAAATGTTCACTCCAAGTTCTGATTCTCCTCTTTGAGCTCTGATTCTTAGCCTATAAAATGGGGATGAGAATATCTAAACCACAGAGTGATTGTGAGGATCAAACTATATAACATCTCTCAGTTTCCTTGGGCTGCCCCAGCAAAACACCACAAAGTCGGTGGCTTGTAGGAACCGTAATTTATTGTCTCACAGTTCTAGAGGCTAGAGGTGAAAAATGGGATGGTAGTCACGTCAGTTCCTTGTGAGGGCTCTGAGAAATTGATCCGTGCCTTTCCCCAGCTTCTGATGGTCCCAGGTGTTCCTTGGCTTGCAGGTGCAGCATCACGTGGCATCCTTCCTTTGCCTCCCTGTCCCTGTGTCTCTTCTTTTTTACGAGGACAACAATCATATGGGATTAGGACTTGCCCTACTCTAGCATGTTTTCATGTTAACCTACCAGATAGCATCTTCAAAGACCCTATTTCCAAACAGCGTCACACTCACAGATACTGCAAGTTAGGACGTCAACATATCTTTTGAGGGGACGAGGGGACACCATTCAACCCATAACAATAACCAGCAAAGGAACATGTGAACATGAGAAAAATGGAAACTTCTACCTGACCATTGTTAGGTCTGTTAGTACTGTTATCTTTCTATATGCATCAAAGATATTTTTTATGACTTCTAGTCAATATGGCAAACTGAATTAAGGTAGGATGCCTTCTCCTGCTTCAAACATGCAACAATTATGGGTAAAATATAACAAAAAATTGTAAAGTCATTGTGGAACTTGAAAGTATGGAAGGAAAAGCCTCAGATACGAGAAATAGAAATAGCTCAAAGCTAGATGGGGAGTGAAAGTTTAAGAGCAATGTCAGAGGTAGATAGAGGTCCCAAGTGGGGCCCCAGCCCTAGGCACGGGGAGAACTGGAGTCTGAAGAAGGCTGGGGAAAACTCTGTGGTGTGGGCTCCTGGACTTGGAACACTAAGCCTGTGATGTATGGAGTCCATGTTTCCACAGCAGAAACCCTGAGGGGAGAAGTCATAGGATAAACACATCTATGGTAGATCAAAACCACTGGGCTGCAAAAGACGCAAATACCAAACTGCTGTACAGTGGTACCTCCACCACCCAGGATGCTTGGGATTCCCGCAGAAAACAATTCACACAGAAGATGAGCTGAGAGTAAAAATTATGGAGAATACATAGCTCACCAGGGAATCCACATCCCAGAACTACAGAAAATAGAGCAATCTGGAGGACGTTTTAAAATAAGTGTGCTTAAATTTTTCTAAGAGACGAAGGAATAGAGTACATAGGCAAAAACAGGACATTAGGAAGAAAACACACAGGTAGGTTTTTTTTTTTAAAAAAACGAACCAATGAGAAATCCCAGAAACGTAAAGTATAGTCATTGAAAGAAAAAATAGGTTTTCTAACCCTCAGTCTCCATTCCTAAGGCAATTGTCTTAAGCATATACAAGGTTTGCTATTTTCAGTCTTCAGAAATATCATACAGAAGTAAAAGATATGACAAAACTCCTACCCAGTGTGACATTGTGAATTTACCACTTACTGGGGGACATGGGTCTCAGAAAATAAAAGTAGCACTGAACATTTACTCATATATGATGAAGCCCTTTACAACCATTATCTTATTTAATCTAACAATAACCCTTTCGAGGAGGTCTGTTTTGTCTCTCGTTACAGGTAAAGAGCCTAAGTCTCAGAGAATGTAAGGAACTGTGCACAGCTACATCACTTGTAATTGGTGATTGCTGCTGTTAGTTGCCATAGAGTTGGCTTCCACTCACGGTGACCTTATGTATAACAGAATGAAACATTACCTGGTCCTGTACCATTATCATTACTGTTAGTATGATGGAGCCCATTGTTGCAGCTACTGTGTCAATTCATCTCATTGAGGGTTTCCCTTGTTTTCATTAACCCTCTCCTTTATCAAACATGATGTCCTTTTCTAGCTTTTGGTCTTTCCTGATGATGTGTACAAAGTGAGTCAAAGTGTCACCCTTCTCACTTCTAAGGAGCATCCTGGCTGTATTTCTTTTAAGACTGATTTGTTCATTCTTCTGGCTGTCCAGAATTCTCTGCTAACGTCACAGTTTGAATGCGTCAGTTCTTCCTCTGTCTTCTTTTTCATTGTCCAGCTTTTGGTAATTTGTGATGCTGGGCTTCAAACCTGGTTGTCATGGTTTCAAAGTCTGATTGCATTATCACTGAATGATCTACTCCTGGAGAGAGGCATCATGCATGGAAGGGCAGGGCTACCCATCAACACAAACAGCATTTGCTGTGATCAAGATGGGGGCCTCACATTGCATCTGGGTCAATACACCAAAGGCATGAGGATCAATTTTCTTAATAATTTGACAACATTAAACCACTAATGAGGGTTTTTGGGAGGCCATTCATCCAACTCTTGACTGTAAGTTCGTCGTACTGTGGTAGCTTGCATGTTGCTATGATACTGGAAGCTATGCCACCAGTATTTCAGATACCAGCAGGGTCACCCATGGAAGACAGATTTCAGCACAGCCTCCAGATTAAGATAGACTAGGATAAAGAATCTGGCAGTCTACCTCTGAAAATATTGACCCGTGAAAACCTTATGAATAGCAGCAGAACATTGATACAGTGCCAGAAGATGAACCCCTCATGTTGGAAGGCACTTAAAATTTGACTGAGGAAGAGTTGCTTCCTTAAAGTAGAGTCGACATAAATGATGTCAGACATAAATAATAATCGGAACATGGAATGTATGAAGTATGAATATAAGAAAATTGGAAGTTGTCAAAAATGAAATGGAACACATAAAGATCAATATCCTAAGCATTAGTGAGCTGAAGTGGACTGGTATTAATCATTTTGAATCAGACAATCATACAGTCTACTATGCTGGGAATGACAAATTGAAGAGGAATGGGTTGTATTCATCATCAAAAAGAACATTTCAGGATCTATCCTGAAGTACAACACTGTCAGTGACAGGATAATATCCATATGCCTACAAGGAAGATCAATGTTGTTGAAAAAAGGTATTTGCAATGAAGAAGTCGTTGGTCTTACAAAATTCTGTCATGAGATCTCTGGCAGAAGTTGGTAAAAATCTTCAATTTCTTCATCTTTGGCCTTAGTGGTTGGTGTGTAAATTTTAATAATAGTCATATTAACTGGTGTTCCTTGAAAGTGTATGGATATTATCCTACCACTGACAGCATTGTACTTCAGGGTAGAGCTTGAAATGTTCTTTTTGACAAGGAATGCAGTTCGTTCCTCTTCAAGCTGTCATTCCCAGCATAGTAGACCATATGATTGTCCGATTCAAATGACCAGTACCAGCCCATTTCACCTCATGAATGCCTAGGATATCAATGTTTATGTGTTCCATTTAATTTCTGACAATCTCCAATTTTTCTAGATTCATACTCTGTACATTCCACATTCCAATTACTAATGGATGTTTGCAGCTGTTTTTTCTCTGATGAGTCATGCCACATCAGCAAATGAAGGTCATGAACACTTGACTCCATCCATGTCATTAAGACAGACTCTGAGGAGGAAGCTCTTCCTTAGTCATCTTTTGAGTGTCTTAAAACCTGGAGGGGCTCATCTTCTGGCACTATATCAGACAATCTTCTGCTGCTATTCATAAGGCTTTCACAGGCTAATTCTTTTCAGGAGTAGAAAGCTGGGTCCTTCTTCCTAGTCTGTCTTAGCCTGGAAGCTCAGCTGAAACCTGTCCTCCATGGGTGACCCTGCTGGCATTTGAATACCGGTGGCATAGCTTTCAGCATTACAGCAACACACAAGCCCCCACAGTATGACAAACTGACAGATACATGGGGGTCAATCTGTATACTGAGCAAATAATCCAAGATGCTGAACTATATGAAGAAGAACACGGCATCAGGAGTGGAAGAAGAGTCATTAACAACCTGCAATATGCAGATGACACAACCTGACTTGCTGAAAGTGAAGAGGATTTGAAGCACTTACTGGTGAAGATCAAAGACCACAACCTTTAGTATGGATTGCACCTCAACATAAAGAAAACAAAAATCCTCACAACTGGACCAATAAGCAACTTCATGATAAACAGAGAAAAGACTGAAGTTGTCAAGGATTTCATTTTATTTGGTCCACAATCAAAGCAGTCAAGAAATGAAATGACACTTTGCATTGGGCAAATCTGCTGCAAAAACTTCTTTAAAGTTTTAAAAAGCAAAGATGTCACGTTAAGCACTAAGTTGCGCCTGACCCAAGCCATGGTGTTTTCGGTCGCCTCGTATGCATTCAAAAGTTGGACAATGGATAAGGAAGACTGAAGAAGAATTGATACCTTTGAATTATGTTCGCAAAGAGTATTGAAGATACCATGGATTGTCAGAAGAATGAACAAATCTGTCTTGGAAGAAGTACAGCTAAAATACTCCTTAGAAGAGAGGATTGTGAGACTGTTTCACATGCATTGGACGTGTTATCAGGAGGGACCAGTCTCTGGAGAAGGACATCATGCTAAGTAAAGTGGAGGGTCAGTGAAAAAGAAGGAGATCCTCAGTGAGATGGATTGACACAGTGGCTGAAACGATGGGCTCAAACATAATAATGAACGTGAGGATGGTGCAGGACTGGGCAGTGTTTCCTTCTGTTGCTCATAGGATTCCTACGAGTCAAAATCATCTAGAGGGCACCTAACAACAACAACAACATGTATCATTATCCTACCTCACCACAGGTCCTGCTGCTTCCTGTTATCCCTGCACTTGACAGTGTCAATGATGGTATCCTTCCTGTCTCCAAGATGCCCTGGTTTGTGCAGATGGTTCATGTGCTTGGCTGGTACCCCAAAGGTTGTTGGTTCAAGTCTGCTCTGAGGCACCTTAGAAGAAAGGCCTGAGGACTTACTTCTGAAAAATCAGCCATTGAAAACCTTGTGGAGTACAGTTCTACTCTGACACACATGGGGTAGCTATGAATTGAGTTGACTTGACAGAGACTATTTTTTTCCTATTTGTAAGTATCCCATTTGGATGGTATAAATGACTTTCAGTGAAACGCTTGCATTGCTAAGGGCAAATTCTAGACAAAAATTCTTGTCCAGCAACAGTTCCTGGTGGTCGCCTGGGGCTCCAGGGTATTAGTGACCTGTTTGCCACCAGAACCCGGGGAGACACAAGCGATATGGCATCCATTATGCAGATTAATTAGGTTTCAGAGAGTGGATCAGGAATGCATAGGGCATAACAATTGATGGAGTTAATTGTAATTAATGACTAAAAAGTCCTTTAAGAATTTAAAATTCATTAAAAAAGACACACATAAGGATGCAAAGCAGATCCAACAAACTTTAAATGCTTCATGCTTAATACATATTTATCAGACATATATTTTCTTCAGACACGCTTTTGGAAGGATAGGTGAACACTTTTCTTAAAATATATCACAGTAAAACTTCATCCCCGCCAAAGTGGGGCAGGAAGGATGGAATTTGCCAATGCATACAAAAATGCTATAAAAGATGTTGACGTTTAAGTCATCTGGGAATTAGGTAATTGATCATGAGGCGAATTGCTGATTTTAGGTAAAGTTTGGTGATTTTAGGTGTAATAGGAGGTTCCCTAGCTAACCATACTGGGCACTTTATTTTGAAAAGAAAAGAAATAATTTGAAGTGCAGAGGAAGGCAGGATATAAGGATATTCACATACATTTGAGTAAGGAGCATTTGAAAAATCTGTAGTGCGGAGGAAAAGATTGGAGACTTCTACCACTTTGGTTGTGGTAGACTAAGATGGATGTAAATTCTTTGATGTTGTTGTTAGGTGCCATTGAGTCTGTTCTGACACATAGCGACTCTATGTACAACAGAGCAAAACACTGCCCGGTCCCAGGCTATCCTCACAATTGTTGTTATGCTTGAGCCCATTGTTGCAGCCACTGTGTCACTCTATCTTGTTAAGGGTTTTCCTCTTTTTCGCTGACCCTCTACTTTACCAAGCATGATGTCCCCCTCCAGGGACTGATCCTTCCTGGTAACACGTTCAAAGTATGTGAGACGTAGTCTCACCATCCTTGCTTCTAAGGAGCATTCTGGCTGTATTTCTTCCAAGACAGATTTGTTCATTCTTTTGGCAGTCCATGGTATATTCAATATCCTTCACCAACACCACAATTCAAAAGCGTCAATTCTTCTGGGTCTTCCCCCCATGTCTTTCAGTTTGTTGTACTGTGGGGGCTTGTGTCTTTCATGTAATTCTTTGATAGTCCTCCCATCTACAGGCATGATCTATGTGTCCACCTCTTGAATCTAGGCAGGCTCTTCTATGAGTGCTTGGCAAGAGATTATGGCAGAAGTGACATTGTGCCAATTTTTAGGATAGGTTTTAAGAGATTGGTAACTTTCACTTTCTGTCTCTGAAACACTTGACTGTTGTGTCCAAGTCACCTTGCTGTGAGGAAGCCCAATCAATGATGTGGAGAGACTCATATGGAGGAGAATAGAGAGCACCAGCTGAGCACCAGCCCATAGTGAGCACAAACTTTTTAGTCATGTGACTCATAGTGAGCCTCCTTGAAAGTGGATCCTTTAGTGCCTATCGAGCTCCCCTGACTGACCACGTGGAACAGAGATGAGCCATCATTGCCAGCCTTGCCCAAATTATGGATCTGTAAACCAAAAATAAAATACAAAACAAAAACAAAAGTTTGTTGATGTTTCAAGTCACTAAGCTTCATGGGTGTTTTTTATGCAGCAATAGATAATAGGAACAACGGTAAGATTAGCTATCTGGGAAGCTCCTTCCTTCTCTGCTCCCAACACATATGAATGTCTAATAAAGCATTTATTTTAAAAAAGCACATAGTCAGGTATATTAGTTTCTTTTGGTGCCATAACAAATTAACATAAACTGGATGGCTTAAAATAATAGAAATTTATTATCTCACAGTTCAGGAGGCAAGAAGTCCGAAACCAAAGTGAAGGAAGGTTGGTTTCTTCTGGAGGCTCGGTGGAAGAAAGTTTTCTATGCCTCTCTCCTAGCTTTTGGTCGTTGCTAGCAATCTTTGGTGTTCTTTGGCTTGTGGCTGCATCACCCCAGTCTCTGCCTCCATCATTACATTGCCTTCTCCCCTGTGTGTCTGTATCTCTTTATGTTTCCAAATCTCCTCCTTATAATGACACCAGTCATTGGATTTATGACTTTATCTCAGCTTGATTACATCTGCAAAGATTCTATTTCCAAATAAGGTCACATTCATGGGTATTGGGGATTAGGACTTAAAAGTATCTTTTTAGAGGACAATTCAACCCATTGCAGTTTTAAAGCAGTACTGGGAAATCTCTAGGTGCTAGGAATCTTAAGAGAGAACTCTTAGCAGTGAGAGGAGATGAAGCCATCTGCCCTTCGGGGTGCTGGGAGTTCTTAGGGGCTGGCATTCTAATCCTATATTGGGTCTTGGGTCAAGACTGGAGGACCTAGTATTTAAAAAGGAGCTAAGCCTGGGCTCCCTGAAAAGAAAATTTAGAGCAGGGAAGTCTCTAACCAATTCATGACAAGAAACAGAAAACTCTGCCATTCAGCCCAGAGAAGCAGACCAGAAGCAAGCTATGTTGGCAGAAACAGTTTCTCCCAAGTGGTGAGACCCCCAAGCGCAGCCTGTTTTGGCGCCTAAATCCATACAGTACTATAGTCACAAAACCTGAAGAAAGACATTAATATTAAAATTGGTCTAGAACCAGTGAACTCATTAAGAACTTGTAAAAGTCTGTCCTACAGAAACATGTTCTCATTCCAGAGAACGAGCAGGACCATGTCAGAGAACAATGCTCACAGAAGATGAACTTCTAATGAAAAGCACAAAGCACAGAAGATCCACTGCGATGAGGGATAGTCAGCAGAAAACAAATTACAGAGTTCACTCCTGAGGGACTGGAAATAATAGAACATATTCACAGGGCTTAACGTAAGCACAATAAAAATGGTCAAAGAAAGTTGTTATTTGCCATCAAGTCAGCATCAACTCATGGCAACCACACGTACAACAGAATGAATGTTGTCCAGTCCCGTGCCATCTTCATGATCACTGGTATATGTCTTAGTTATTGAGTGCCATTATAACAGAAATACCACAAGTGGATTTCTTTAACAAAAAGAAATTTATTCTCTCACAGTTCAGGAGCCTAGAATTCCGAATTCAGGGAGCCATCTCCAGGGGAAGGCTTTCTCTCTGTGTTGGCAAGGGGAAAAGGTCCTTGTTGTCAATCTTCCCCTGGTCTAGGAGCTTCTCAGCACAGGGACCCTGGGTCCAAAGGATGTGCTCTGCTCCTGACTATTCTTGCTTGGTGGTAATGAGGTCCCTTTCCTCTCTGCTCAATTCTCTCTTTCTTATCTCAAAAGAGATTAACTCAAGATATAACCTAATCCTGTATATTGCATCCTGCCTCATTAACATAACTGCCTCTAATCTTGCCTCATTAACATCATACCATTGCCATTGAGTCAATTCCGACTCATATTGACCCAGTAGGACAGAGTAGAA
Source organism: Dugong dugon (assembly GCA_030035585.1). Classification (NCBI taxonomy): domain Eukaryota; kingdom Metazoa; phylum Chordata; class Mammalia; order Sirenia; family Dugongidae; genus Dugong; species Dugong dugon. Next base: position 4,302,871 of record CM057465.1, on the reverse strand, counting down.
CTACCCCACAGGGTTTCCAAGGATCAGCTGGTGGATTCAAACTGCTGAACTTTTTGTTAGCAGCCAAGCTCTTAACTGCTGTGCCACCAGGGCTCCCATTAACATCATAAAGTTTAGGATTTACAACACATACGATAATCACATCTGATCATAAAATGGAGAACAACCACACAATTTTGGGAATGATGGCCTAACCAAGTTGACATTTTAGGGAGACATAATTCAATCCATAACAGTATGCTCGAGTCCATTGTTGAGGCCACTGTGTATTCTGAGTGCTTTCCAACCTAGGGAGCTCATCTTCCAACACTGTATTGAACAATAGTTTGTTGTGATCCATAGTGTTTTCACTGGCTAATTTTTGGAAATAGATCACCAGGCCTTTTTTCCTAGTCTATCTTAGTCTGGAAGCTCTGCTGAAACCTGTCCACCATGGGTGTCCCTGCTGGTATTTGAAACACCAGTGACATAGCTTCCAGCATCACAACAATAACAAGCCACCACGGTAAGACAAACTGACAAATAGGTGGTAGAAAGAAAGAGATAGAACTCATAAAATGATAAGAGGACATCACTAAAAAGGAAAAAAAAAAAAGCAAATAAAACAAACAAACAAACAACAAACTCAAACCCATTGCTGCTGAGTTGATTCCAACTCATAGTGACCCTACAGGACGGAGTAGAACTGCCCCATAGAGTTTCCAAGGAGCAGCTGGTAGATTCAAACTGCCAACTTTTGGTTAGCAGCTGAATTAAAGAAAAAGAGTTGAAAAAATCCAGTCAAATAGTAATAATTTTAAAACCTCGCAGTCACTATTTTACAAGAAAGATTATATACATCTAGAGAGAAAAATTGAGAATTGAAAAGATGTGAACTCAGCAGACTCAGAATGCAGCTCAGAGAGGAAAATGAGAAAACTTGGGGCTCCATCATAACTAGCTGCTTCTCATGGGTCCTTGGCTTCTGTGCTTTTGTGAAACCTCAGTTTCAAGTTTTCTACATAACTTTGAAACCCTTGTGGTCCCTTTTATGTTGTTATTTGTTGTCGGGTTGACTCTGACTCACGATGACCTTATGTATAACTGAACGAAATGTTGCCCGGTTCTGTGCCATCTTCATGACTGTTGGTATTTATAAGTTTGTTGTTGTGGCCATTGTCATTCTATCTCACTGAGGATTTCCATTGTTTTCACTGACTCTCTACTTTACCAAGCATAATGTCTTTTCCTAGTGATTGGTCTTTCCTAATGACGTGTCCAAAGTAAGGGAGCTGAAGTCCCTTTAATCTCAACAATATGCTGTAACTCTGACATTGCATTACCTTTATGCTTCTGCACAGGAGGGTTCTTTCTTGTTTTGAGCTTGGTTTTTTTAAATTTTTTTTGTTAGGATTCATTCTACATTTCCATATGTCTGGAGTGGGGAGAGTGTCTTTATCTCAATTGTCTTTTTTTTTTTTTTTTTTTTTTGGTCACAGCTTCCTAGTAGAAATACTCTAGGGCAGAGCTGCCCAGTGTAGAAGTCACTAGCCACAAATTATGGATACCATTGTGAAGAATGAGAATTCCGGAACACTTACTTGTGTTCATGCAGAATCTGTACATAGACCAAAGGCAGTCGTTTGAAGAGAACAAGGTGATACTTTGTGGTTTAAAATCAAGATATGTGTGCGGCAGGGTTGTATCCTTTCATCATATTTGTTCAATCTGTATACAGAGCAAATACTCTGAGAAGATGGACTATGTAAAGAGGAACACGGCACCAAGACTGGAGAAAACTCATTAACAACCTACCATATGTAGATGACACAACCTTCCTTGCTGAAAGTGAAGAGGACTTGAAGCACTTACTGATGAAGATCAAAGACCACAGCTTTCAGTATGGATTACACCTCAACATAAAGAAAAAAAAATCCTCACAACTGGACCAATAAGCAACATCATGATAAATGGAGAAAGTATTGAAGTTGTCAAGGGTTTCATTTTACTTGGATCCTCAATCAACATCCATGGAAGCATCAATCAAGAAATCAAAGGACACATTGCATCGGGCAAATCTGCTGCATAAGACCTCTTTCAAGTGTTAAAAAACAAAGATGTCACTTTAAGGACTAAGGTGCTCCTGACCTGAGCCATGGTATTTTCAGTCACCTCGTATGCATGCAAAAACTGGAAAATGAATAAGGAAGACTGAAGAAGGCTTGATGCCTTTGAATTATGGTGCTAGGGAAGAATATTGAATATACAATGGACTGCCAGAAGAACGAACAGAAGTACAGCCAGAATGCTCCTTAGAAGCAAGGATGGTGAGACTTCATCTCATGTACTTTGAACATGTTATCAGGAGGGACAAGTCACTGGAAAAGGACATCATGCTTGGCAAAGTAGAGGGTCAGTGAAAAAGAAGAAGACCTTCAAGGAGATGGATTGACACAGTGGCTGCAACGATGGGCTCAAGCATAGCAGTGATTGCGAGGATGGTGCAGGACCAGGCAGTATTTCATTCTGTCCTACTTAGGGTCGCTATGAGTTGGAACAAACTCAATGGCACCAAACAACACAACAGCTACATGTGGTTATATACATTTAAATTCAAATTAATTGAAATGAAATAAGAAATTCAGTTCCTCAGTTGCACTAGTCACGTTTCAAGCGCTCAATAGCCACAAGTGGCTAGTGACTACTATACTGGACAGTGCAGATATAGAACGTGTCCCTCATTGCAGAAATTCTATTAGACAATGCTGCTACATTGGTCTGGGAATGTTCCCAAGTCGTAGCTTCCATGTATTAAGGGACACACTATTCTACTGAGAGAAGATGTTCTCACCAACCAGGAAGCTCTCTGAACCTCTGTGTTCAGGGCTTTCTATCGCCAGTGCTAAATGATAGGCTAAATCATGCCTCCTGAGGCTAGTTGACATTTACCACCCAGGTGAGTCTTTTCTGGCCTGGCCAGCCTCCACTGGCCAGCACCAATCCCCAGGTGTGGCATGGAAGTTCCAGATGAAGGTACCCCATTACTCCAAAGGTCATTTCTCTAGAGCCAAGGACAAAGGCCACCGTACTTGGGGTAAAACTAGGTCCTTTACCCCACACACTATCATTCTGAGACCGAAGGCTTCATGGGGAAGGTGAGTCCATACACACTCTTGGTAGCTCTGGATCCTCACTGGCTGAGGATGGGGCAGGAAGACTAAAGAAGGAGGTGTGAGCAGCTTCTGGGCTCTCCTTTTCTCCTGGTGTCTGAGAAATTCTGCGTCAGTGAGATCTGGGCATTGAAAACTCAGGGAGCTGTTTCCAGATGTTGCTGAATTATGCCACAACCCACAGCACCATATTGCAACAACATGGATTCATTTATATGCACACAGCTTTTGACTTGAGCTGTATTTCAAAGTTAAGCAGAAATGGGGAGCCTCAACAGCTTCTGGTCGTGATGCTAAGAACAGAGGAGATGAGCAAACTGTTTAAACAAGAGCAGAAACAGTTGACTGGAGAAGTTTGCCACTGCAAAATGAATGAAATGGAGCGTCTTATAAAGATTGTCCCCTAGCCAGACATTGGCAACGAGCGATAAGCTCCTCTAGGTGGCAAGAGTAGCAGAGCAAAATCTGAAGCACAATATGTCCTTAGCTGATGATGCTGGAAAATTCAGTCCTTGATTCCAGTGAAAAGCATGGGAGATCAGTCAATGCAACAAGCAGGGGGACCCCAGCTGATTAGGTTCTCATTTTCCAACACCCAAGTTCCTGGTGAAATTCCAAAGTGATACTCAATGGTTCCATTCATTTAATGTAGAGAGACGGCATTATGCAGGAGCATTGAGGGACACAGGATGAACCTGAAGAAGCAGGAGGCACAGAGGACTGCAGGCAGTACCAAGGGGCTGTACTTTTTGGATCCATTGGACCAGGCTGTCCCAGATGACTTCACTCATTTACTCCACTCCCTGTATTAAGAGATGCTTAGGACCTGTTATGGATTGAATTGTGTCCCCCCAAAAGATATGTTGAAGTCCTACTTATGAATGTGACCTTGTTTGGAAATAGAGTTTTTGAAGATGTTATCAGTTAACACGATGTCATAATAGAGTAGGGTGGATCCTTATCCTATCTAAGTGGTGTCCTTATAAAAGAGGAGAAAAGACACAGATGGACACATACAGAGGAAGGATGGCCCATATGAAGATGAACTTACAAGAAAAGGAACATGTGTGGCTACCAGAAGATGAGAAAGGCAAGGAAGGATCTTCCCCTAGAGGCTTTGCAGAGAGCATGACCTTGCTGACACCTTGAATTTGGACTTCTAGTCTCTAGAACTGTGTGAGACAATAAATTTCTGTTTTATATTATAAGCCACTCAGTTTGTGGTACTTTGTTATAGTAGTCCTAGGACACTAATGTGAAAGCTGCCAAAGCTGAACAATGAGTAAGGAAGATAGAAGAAGAGTTGATGCCTTTGAATTATGGTGTTGGAGAAGAATACCGAATATACCATGGACTTCCAGATGAATGAACAAGTTTGTCTTGGAAGAAGCACTGTCAGAATGCTCCTTAGAAGCAAGGATGGCAAGATTATGTCTCACATGCTTTGGACATGTTATCAGGAGGGACCAGTCCCTGGAGAAGCACATCATGCTTGGTGAAGTAGAGGGTCAGCAAAAAAGAGAAAGACCCTCAATAAGATGGATTGACACAGTGGCTGCGACAATGGACTCAAATATAACAGTGATCATGAGGATGGCATGGGACTTGGCAGTGTTTCGTTCTGTTGTACATAGGGTCACTATGAGTTGCAACCCTCTTGATGGCACCTAACAACAGGACACTAATACAGGACCTAATGCCTGTCATTGTAGGGTTCACAGTCTAGTGGGGAAGTCAGGAAAATAAAGAGAATGGTTAAAAACCATTTGGAAAAGGTTACAAGTGAGGGATGACCTAAATTCTGTGAAGACATAAACAGCCTTCTTAGAAGAGATAGCATTTGAATTGGGGCAAGGAGGGATAAGAGAAACCTAGGCAGTTGTGGGAATTTCCCACGTCAGAAGCCTGGGGGTCACCCATGTCCACTCCCCTACCATCTCAGGGCAGTTGGCTCTTTCACCCACCAGCCACCCTGCAGGAGAAAGATGTGGCAGTATGCTTCCATAATGTTTACAGTACAGCCTTGAAAACCCTATGGGACAGTTCTACCCGTCATATAGGGTCACAATGAGTCAGAATCGACCCAGTGGCAAGGAGTATAATGGGTATCCTCTCTTCTCTCTTCTGTGCTGTTTTTTTTTTTTTTTCCCCTCATTTGTCTACAGACATGCATCATCCCCTCCAAGGGGATCTGTCTAGAGCACACTTTGACCTACTCAGAATTCTTAAGGCAGTCCTTACCCCCACAGGGTAATATCTGAGCTCCTTTAAATGATATCTGAAGCGGCTAGGGTCTGCTTCCAGCTCATCTGTGCAGCAAAACAGGTTTGTAAAATTGCAAACATTGTCTGCGCTCTACACCATGTCCCAGACATTGTGCCATAGACACAGTATCCACTTAGTCCGGGCAAAAAACCTGGCAGGTAGATGTTCATGTTTAAGTAGAGGAGGCAACAGAGACACAGAGAGCTTAATTGACTTTAAGATAATGTTTGTGGAATAAATATAACTTTTCTAGGGACACACAGCTGGTAAGTGGAAGAGCCCAGATTCAAACCCTTGGCAGTCACAGGTTAGAGCTTGTGCCCTAACTCCTGTTCTTCTCTAACTGACCCCTAAGACCTTAACTTCCCCAGAAGCTATCTGTGCTTCAATGCTCTTTCCAGCTTCCAGCTCTTGTTCCTGCTTGCAACCCTCCCGGAACCCCTTTTCTAGCTTTGTCCACCTACTTGCCCTTCTGTCTCCATTCAGACATTCCATCACCTCTGCTGTCTTCCCAAGCTCAAAAAGCAGACCCACAGACCCTCCATGGCTGCACCTCCATCCCTTCCTCTCCTTTCTGCCTCCTCTTTCCTTCCTTGCCTCCCTTCTTCCGTCTGTTTCTTCCTCTTTCCTTCCCTCTCTCTCCTTTTCCTTGACTTCGTCTTTCCTTCCCTCTTTCTCTCCTGCCTTCCCTCCCTCCCTCCCTTCCTTCCTTCCTCTCTCTTTTTCCCTCTCTCCCTCTTTCCTCCCCTCCCTATCTCCTTTTCTTCTTTTTCCTTCTCTGAGCTCAGCTGCAGGGTTAAGTTAATCAGTCTTCAATTCCTGATATGAAATATAAGGTTCCTCTTTTCTTGGAAAAATAGATTTAATACTTTTATTGGGTCCTTAAATATATACTCATTCACAAAGCATTGTTTAAAATTTTGTAATATATTGATTTAATTATTTTTTTATAAACGTTACTATACTGCATACAATTTATCATTAAGAAAGTTTTGACCTTGTGTGTTTCCTTGTTTGCTATTTTTAATTTCTGGAAGTTCAGTAAAAACACAATTCTACATTTTTTCCAATTCTAACATGATGGCCATTGAAATAATAGAATTCCAGTTGTGGAAAAACCTTGATTATATTTTTTATATTAGCTTTTATTAAATAATAAATATACACAAAGACATGTATAATATATGAGGAAAGTATAAAGGATAATAATAAAACGAACCAACTTTATGCACCAGTTTAAGAAATAAATTACTGGTAAGTTTTGAAGCCTCTTGTTTGCCATTTCTTGATCCCCTTTTCCTCTCTCCCTCTAAGAGGCATATCTATTATTTTGAACTAGATGTTAGTCAGTCCCTTGTTGATTTAATGTAATCATTTCCTACATATATGTAATAATTATGTATAAATAATATACTGCTGAGTTTTGCATGTTTTTGAACTTTATGAAATACTGTATGAATTTTTAAGGGATTTGCATTTTCCCCCCTAAACATTGTAGGAGGTTGAGTTGTAGAGGCTGCAGCCCCTAGAAGAAACGGGAATCATGGTGCCAGGGCAGGGAGGAAGTCGGGGCAAGAAAAACCCTGGCCTCTCTCCTCTTGCGTGCTGCTCTGCCATTGCCTCCCATTGGCTGAACCCAACCGGAGTCCTAACAGCAAGTTGTTCTGGATGATGCACCCTGGGTGACTTAGAAGTCTGCCCCAGCAGCACAGAGCAGGGCAGTGATGGAAAGAGATGGGTCTTGGGAATGGAAAGGAAAAATAATACCTAGCACCCCCATCTTCAACTTTACTAGTGTCAAGTTGTTACTCAAAGCGGTTGTGCCAATTGATACTTCTGCCAGCAGAATTGGACGGTCACCATTCCTCCATAACCACACTGTTGTTATTGTTAGTTGCCATAAAGTTGGCTCTGACTCATGGTGACCTTATGTATAACAGAACGAAATGTTGCCCGGTTCTACACCATCCTCACAATTATTGGAATGTTTGAGTCCATTGTTGCAGTCTCTGTGTCAATCCATCTCATGGAAGTTTTCCCTCATTTTTGCTGATGCTCTTCTTTACCAAACATGATATGCTTTTCTAGTGATTGATCTTTCCTGATGATATGTCCAAGGTAAGCAAGATGAAGTCTTGTCATCTTCTCTTCTAAGGAGGATTCTGGATGTACTTTCTCCGAGATGATTTATTTTTCTGGCAGTCCACAATATATTCAATATTCTTTACCAACATCACAATTCAAATACCTCAATTCTTCTTCAATCTTCCTTTTTCATTGTCCAGTTTTCACATGCATATGAGGTGATTGGAAAGACTATGGTTTGGGTCAGGCACACCATAGTCATCAATAGCCACACCAGCACATGGCATGGTCTGACTTCTTGGTCTTTTGCACATCTAAACTAAACAAAACAGACAAAAAACAATTGCCGTTGAGTGGATTACAATTCATTTAGTGGCTATAAAATGGTATCTTGTGTGGTTTTAATTTGCCATTGCATAATTACTAATAAGGTTGAGCATTTTGTCATGTTTACGGGCCACTTGCATTTCCTCTTCTGTAAAGAACTGGGTCAAACCTGTTGCCCATTTGTCTATCAGCTTTTGTCTTTTTTCTTCTTAGTTGACTGATTGATTCAACCAAAATTACTTATTGAGCACCTACTAAGTGCTAGTCCCTGTTCTAAGCTTTAGAGATGTCGCAGTGAATAAAAGTGACAAAAATCACAGACTTTGTGGAGCTTAAATTCTATTGGAGAAGGACAGACAACAATTAAAACGAATTGTATTAGGAAGAGAAGTGTTCTAATTATATTAGAAGAAGCATAATTATATTGTGTATGCATGTGTGTGCTTTCTAATTATATCTAAAATGTTACTGAGAAAAATAAAGAAGAGGAGAGGCATAGAAATATTGAGGTGGCAAATTAAGAAAAATTATTTTTTGGTGAGAATATATACAGCCATACACCATCTCAACCATTTCTACATGTAAAACTCAGCGATATTGATTATATTCTTCAAGTTGTTCAAATATTCTTGCCATTCTTCTTCAAATAATTTCACCAACATTGACTTAGACAAACTGCCCCTTAAGCTTCTCACCTAAACTTTTGAGTTGCTGTTGTCAATTTGATCTCACATAGACAATTCTTTAAAAGAGCACAATGCTCAAGGCATATGTACTTATTAAGGTAAAGTACTTTTTTTTTTTTTGGTTCAAAGAGTTCAGGAGATAATTTTGGTTTAAAGATTATCTCAGGGCAATAGTTTTGAGCGTTTGTCTAACTTCATGGTTCCAGAAAGTCTGGATGGATCACATTGAGAATTTGAAATTCTGTTCCGTATTCTACCAACATTTGATCATACGATTCTCCTATAGAATCTTTGATGAAAATGATCAGTAATGGTAGCCAGGACCATCCAGTTTTTCTGGTCTCATGGCAAAGGAGGCAGTTCATGGAGGTAACCGGACATGCTTTCTGTTTCTTCCTCCAGTTCCTGACTCTCCTTCTTCCTCTGCTGCCCCAGGTGAATGGAGACCTATCGTTATATGTTGGATGGTCACTTGCTTTAAGATCTCAGGAACTATGTAACAAACTGAGAGGTAGAACAGAAGTACTGAGAAACAAAATTAGGCCAATTGATTGGGATGTCCCTCAAAACTGTGACCCTAAACCCCCAAACCAAGAAAACAAATTGTGAATGCTTGGTTGTATTAAGTGGGCTCAATAGCTGCTCTTTTTTTTAAATATAGTTGTCAAGGACACCTCCTTGAGAACATCCATGTCTGTTCCTCTGCCTGAACCTCTCTTTCTCCAAAGAGCTACCGGGCTAGCACCTCACCCCCTTGAAGACCTGCTGAAATGCCACCTTCTCTTTATACTATTCTCTCACATTTTTTCCTTCCTAGAGGTTTCTCATTTGATTAGACTTTTCAAGAATTCCCTGATCTCGTCTATTGCTTGTTTATTTTCTATTCATTAATTTAATTTCTTTTTTAAAATTAGTATTTTCTTCCATATATTCTGCTGCTCTTTTTCTAACTTATGTTGGATGCCTGTCTCATTAATTTTCAATTTTTCTAACTTAAGTAATTAAGGCTATGCATTACTGTTTAGTTCAGACTGAGCTGCATCCCACAAGTTTTGGAATTTCAGTATTTTATTTCACATTTTCATTATGATCTGTTTCTTTGAACCACGATTTTTTAAGAAATGTACTTTAAAAAAATTCCCAAAGGAATGCAGTTTTTCTGATAACCATTTTGTTATTAATTTCTAATTTGGGGTGGGGCCAAGATGGTGGAACAGTCAGATGCTTCCTGTGGTTCCTCTTGCAACAAAGACTAAAAAAACAAGTGGATCGATTATATGACAATCTAGAAACCCTGAACATCAAAGACAAAGTTGAGGAGTTGGACTGAGTGGCAAGGGGAGGAAAAGAGATAGTTCAGAAGCAGCAAAGAGGTGCCAGACCTGACCTAGCCAGCACCCTGCAGTCTGCATAACTTTGGCACATGTGGGCTGAGGCAAGCAGTGGCGTTCAGGATTCATTTTGTGGTGCTGGGAGACACCGAGCAGTGGAGAGTCTGTGTGATCCTCCAGAGCCAGGGGAAAGCAGCATTGGATCTTTGAAAGTTAAGTGCAAACGTCTAACCTCTCACTTGGGTTCCAAATAACCCTTTCCTCTATGGGACGTCTGTAAGGCAGAAGCGCCTCTCTTCCCCTTATCTGTCCTTTCTCTCTCTGCTCTGGTGCCAGCCCAGCAATATTCTGCCTTTGATGTGCCCCCTAGGCTGGAAGTGACACCTGTCACACCCGACTCAGTCTCACAGTTCTGGGGAGGGAACAAATAAACAAAAAAAGAGGCCTTCAGCTCCCCTAAGCTGGGAGTGCAGGGCTAACACACACCCAGACCAGTCTTGTGGCTTTAAAAAATTGCCACACCCCCTAAGCCAAGAACTCAGGACAGGCACTGCCCCTTTGCCTAGGAACAGGCATAAGGGTCCACAGACTTTGAAAGCCTTTCACCCCCGTCTAGATCTGTGTGGGCCCATTCAACAGTGTAGGCCCTCATTAGCATAGTACAACAGGGTATATACCTGAAGCCTATTTTCAACTGCAACAGATAAGGGAGAGTGGCGGATTCATGACATTTGACACAACCCAACCCATTAAGCAGGGTCCTCACCCACCCACATCAGGGGCCTGAGGACGGGTGGCTTCACCCAATCAACCTAAGCACCCACAACAAGGATCCAAGAATAAGTGGTGCCTCCAAGCTCTTACAGCCAACAGCATTGGATGCCCAGATTCTGGCTGCAAAACCCACCCATCTATGCACTGTAGGGGACAGGGGCACACCTTCCACCTAGGCACTCAGGGGCAGCCATCAGCCCTCTACCTTGCTCAGCACATAACCCCCTACTGCAGCCAGACACCTGTGCCTGCTCCAATCACCCCTACATAGCTCTGCCCTTCTAGTACTGTAGGTGAGAGCCTACACTACACACTCGGTGACCAAAAACCTGGACACCTGAGCTGAATCCACACAAAAAAAGTAAATGGACTCCTGGTCTCACACATCTAGTACCAGCTCTAAGCACCTGGTGACAAGATGTGAGGACTTCAAAGATATCAATAATCAAAGTAACTCATATGTCCAGCCTATTTGGTCATACCAAAACAAAACAAGAAGCTAGGACACAGTAAGTAAATATACAATAAACAAACATAATAACTTATTAATGGCTTAGAGAGAACAGTCAATATCAAATCATATAAAGGGGCAGACCATGATGGTGCCAAAAAGCTACAAAAACAAAGAACCAGGAAACCTCCTGGAGGAAGATAAGTTCTTGGAATTGCCAAAGGTAGAATTCAAAAATTAATATGCAGAGCTCTTCAAGTCATCAGGAAGATCAGGCAAAACACAGACCAAGCTAAGGGACACACAAGCAAAGAAAAAGAGGAATTTAGGAAAGCTATACAAGAGCAGAACAACAAATTTAACAAGCTGCTAGAATCCATAGAAAGACAGCAAATAGAAATCCAAATGATTAACAATAAAATTTCAGAATTAGACAACTCAGTAGAAAGTTGTAGGATCGGAATTGAGGCAATGGAAGTCAGAATTAGTGAGAGTGAAGATAAAGCCCTTGACACCAATTTATTTGAGGAAAAATCAGATGAAGAATTAAAAAAAAATGAAGAAACCCTAAGAATTATGTAGGACTCTATCAAGAGGAATAACCTATGAGTGATTGGAGTACTAGAAGGGGGGTGGGTAGCAGAAAATACAGACAGAATTGTTGAAGATTTGCTGGAAGAAAACTTCCCTGATATCGTGTAAGATAAGAAGATCTATCCAATAAGCTCATCTAACCCCACACAGGGTAGACCCCAAAAGAAAGTCACCAAGACATATTATAATCAAACTTGCCAAAACCAAAGACAAAGAGAGAATTTTAAGAGCAGCTAGAGATAAACAAAAAGTCATCTACAAAGGAGAGTCAATAAGACTAAGCTCAGACTACTCAGCAGAAATCATGCAGGCAAGAAGGCAATGGGATGACATGTATAAAGCCTTGAAGGAAAATATTGCCAGCCAAGAATTACATACCAAGCAAAATTGTCTCTGAAATATGAAGGCAAAATTAGGGCATTTCTAGATAAACAGAGGCTAAGGGAATTTGTAAAAACCAAACCAAAATTACAAGAAATACTAAAGGGAGTTCTCTGGCTACAGAATCAATAATATCAAATAACAATCCAGGACTAGACCACAGGACAGGACAACTAGATAACCCAGATAGGAAGGTCACAAAAACAAGTCAAAGCGAAAACACTGAAAATAAGGAAACAGAAATGTAGAAGATGACAACACTAAAACAAAAAAGAGGGACTAAATAGTGTAGTCATAGAACTTTCCGATGGAGAGGAAGTTATGGCGATATCAAGAAATAAAAGATTGGTTTAAACTTAGAAAAATAGAGGTAAATTTTAAGGTAACCACAAAGGAAACTAACAAGTCTACACATCAAAATAAAAAAGAAGAAAAACATAAAGACTCAGCAAATGCAAAATCAGCAACAAAAAAAAAAAAAAAAAAGAAGAAAGGAGAATACATAAAGAAAAACAACTCAGCACAGAAACTTAAGTGGAACAAAGAAACTGTCAACACCACAAAAAAAAAAAAAAAAAAATGACACCACTAAACTCATACCTAACCATAATTACACTGAATGTAAATGGACTAATGCACCAATAAAGAGGCAGGGAGTGGCAGAATGGATAAAAAACATGATCTGTCTCTATGCTTCCTACAAGAGACACACTTTAGACTCAAAGACACAAACTAAAACTCAAAGGAATGAAAAAATATATCAAGCAAGCAACAATCAAAAAAGAGCAGGAGTGGCAATATTAATCTCTGACAAAATAAGCTTTAAAGCAAAATCCACCACAAGGGATAGGGAAGGACACTATATAATGATTAAATGGTCAATACACCAGGAGGACATAATCATGGTAAATATATACACACCCAACAACAGAGCTCCAAATACATAAAACAAACTCTAACAGCATTGAAAAGAAAGATAGACAGCTCCAGAATAGTAGTATGAGACTTCAATACACCACTTTTGGTGAAGGACAGAACATCTAGAAAGAAGCTCAATAAAGACACGGAAGATCTCAATGCCACAATCAACCAACTAAATCTCATAGACATACAGAACACTCCACCCAACAGCAGCCAAGTATACTTTCTTTTCCAACACATATGGAACATTCTCCAGAACAGACCACATATCAGGCCACAAAGCAAGCCTTAAAAGAATCCAAAACATCGAAATATTGCAAAACATCTTTTCTGACCATAAAGCCATAGAAGTAGAAATCAATAACAGAAAAAGCAAGGAAAAAAAATCAAATACATGGAAACTGAACAATACCTTGCTCAAAAACTATTGGGTTATAGAAGAAATCAAGGATGTAATAAAGAAATTCATAGACTCAAACGAGAATGAAAACACATCCTACCAGAACCTTTAGGACACAGCAAAAGTAGTGCTCAGAGGTCAATTCATAGCAATAAATGCACACATCCAAAAAGAAGAAAGGGCCAAAATCAAAACATTAACCCTACAACTGGAACAAGTAGAAAGAGAGCAGCAACAGAAGCCCTCAGGCAGCAGAAGAAAGGAAATAATGAAGATTAGAGCAAAAATAAATGAAATAGAGAATAGAAAAACAATGGAAAGAGTCAGCAAGACTAAAAGCTGGTTCTTTGAAAAGATCAACAAAATCGATAAACCATTGGCCAAACGGACAAAAGAAAAACAGGAGAGGAAGCAAATAAAGTGAATAAGAAATGAGATGGGTGATATCACAACAGATTCAATGGAAATTAAAAGAATCATAACATAATGCTATGAAAAATTGTACTTTAACAAATTTGAAAACCTGCAGGAAATGGACAAATTTCTAGAAACAGATACATACCTAAACTAACACAAACTGAGGTAGAAAAACTAAATAAACTGATAACAAAAGAAGAGATGGAAGAGATAATAAAAAATACTCCCAATAAAAAAAGTCCTGTCCCTGATGGCTTCACTGGAGAATTCTACTAAACTTTCAGAGAAGAGTTAACTCCACTACTACTAAAAATATTTCAGAGCATAGGAAAGGACAGAATACTCCCGAACTCATTCCATGAAGCCAGCATAACCCTGATACCAAAACCAGGTAAAGATATCACAAAAAAAGAAAATTGCAGACCAATATCCCTCATGAACGTAGACGTAAAAATACTCAACAAAATTCTAGCCAATAGAGTTCAACAACATATCAAAAAAATAATTCATCATGACCAAGTGGGATTCATACTAGGTAGACAGAGATGGTTCAACATTAGAAAAACAATCAGTGTAATCCATCACATAAATAAAACAAAAGACAAGAACCACATGATCTTATCAATTGATGCAGAAAAGGCATTTGACAAAGTCCAACACCCATTCATGATAAAAACTCTCAACAATAAAGGAATACAAGGGAAATTCCTCAACATAATAAAAGGCATTTATACAAAGCCAACAGCCAACATCATCCTAAATGGAGACAGCCTGAAAGCATTCCCCTTAAGAATGGAAACCAGACAAGGATGCCCTTTATCGCTACTCTTATTCAACATTGTGCTGGAGGTCCCGGCTAGAGCAATAAGACAAGACACTTGAGACCAAATGGGTGGCTCCTGTCTGGAGGCACGTGAGAAAGCAGGAAGGGACAGGAGCTGGTTGGATGGACACGGGAAACCTGGGGTGGAAAGGGTGGAAACCTGGGGTGGAAAGGGGTAGTATGCTGTCACGTTATAGGAATTGCAACTACTGTCATATAAGAATATGTTTATAAATATTTGTATGCGAAAATAACTTGAGCCATAAACTTTCACCTAAAGCGCAATAAAAAAATCTAATTGCATTATTGTCTCAAAAAATGATCTGCATAATCTGAATCCTTTGAAATTTGTAAAGACTGCTTTATGGTTTGTTTTTAGGTATCATCCAGTGGGTTCCAACTCATAGTTCTGCTATGTACAGCAGAACAAAACACTACCCAGTCTTGCGCCATCCTCACAATTGTTCTCACGCTTGAGCCCATTGTTACAGCCACCTGTCAATCCACCTTGTTGAGGGTCTTCCTCTTTTTTGCTGACCCTCTACTTTACCAAGCGTGATGTCCTTCTTCAGAAACTGATCCTCTTGAATACATGTCCAAAGTATGTGAGACATAGTCTCACTATCCTGGCTTCTAAGGAGCTTTCTGGTTGTACTTCTTCCAAGACAAATTTGTTCTTTTGACAGGCCATAGTATATTCAGTATTCTTCTCCAACACCACAATTCAAAGGCATCAATTCGTCTTTGGTCTTCCTTATTCATCATCCAGCTTTTGCATGCATATGAGGCAATTGAAAACACCATGGCTTAGGTCAGGCGCAGCTTAGTCTTCAAGGTGACATCTTTGCTTTTCAACACTTTAAAGAGGTCTTTTGCATTTAATTTTTTATTTCTGTAAAAATACATATAACACAACTTTTGCCAGGTCAACATCTTTTGGCGTACAATTCTGTGACATCGTTTACATTAATTACGTTGTACAACCATCACCTACATTTGTTCCCAACATTCCTGTCACCCAATGAGTTTTTCATTTCAGTTGTTATAGTTTTTATTTCTAGAACTTCTACTTAGTCATTTTTCAAATCTACATGGTTATTTCTTACAGTCTCTTGTACTTTGAGAGTGTTTAAAAACATTTGTTTCTTAAAGCATACTTTACATATGTGTTCTGTGTCCCGACTTACATAGATTCAGTGGCAGAAGGCTCTGTGGCGTGGAGCTGCTGCCTGCTGTTTGTGCTGGAGTTCATGCATATGGCCTGCCTCTTTGTTTATTTTGTGATTTTGGTTCATGGCTTGTTTCTCTCATAACTTTACATGTGAGAATTATTTGAGACTTGTGTTGAAGGTGCTTTCTGCTGGAGAGAATTTGTATTAGATTCTGTGAGGGGCGTTGGGTGGCTACCAGCTCAAGGTAAGACAGTTTTAAAGTAATTTCTCACTTGAGGTTTTTTTTTTAGTTGGTATGAGTTCAGGCTACAAAACCACATGGGAACTGGCTTGTGGTTTTCAAATTATCAAGGGAGTTTTTTCTTTTTAATTTTTTAAAATTTTCTATCCATTCAGCACCAAATATGAATCAAGGTAGATTCTTTATTGTCTTTTTCTGAAGTCTAGGCCACCATTACACTCCATACACATCACACAGACACACACACACAGATACACACGTATACTTCAGTATAATGGCGTACATATACACCTTAGAATTACATATACAATAGTCCCCCCTTATCCGTGGTTTTGCTTTCCGTGGTTTCACTTACCAGTGGAAAATTCCAGAAATAAATAATTCATACGTTTTAACTTCTTAAGTTTTCAATTGACATCCTGAGTAGTGTGATGGAATCTCGCACCATCCTGCTCTATCCTACTTGGGATGTGAATCATTCCTTTGTCCAGCGTATCCACAGTGTGTATGCTAGCAGCCGTCCTGGTTATCAGATGTACTGCCTACCCACAGTGTGTACGCTAGCAGCCATCCTGGTTATCAGACGTACTATGTATCCAGTGTGTACTCTAGCAGCCATCCTGGTTATCAGATGCACTGCGTATCCACAGTGTGTACGCTAGCAGCCGTCCTGGTTATCAGATCAACTATCGGGGTATCGAAGTGCATGTGTTCAGGTAACCTTTATTTTACTTAATAATGACCCCAAAGCCCAGGAGTAGTGATGCTGGCAATTTGGATATGCCGAAGAGAAGCCGTAACCTGCTTCCTTTAAGTAAAAATGTGCAAATTCTTGACTTAATAAGAAAAAAAATCATATGCTGAGGTTGCTAAGATCACATTCACATAACTTTTATTACAGTATATTGTTATAATTGTTCTATTTTATTATTAGTTATTGTTGTTAATCTCTTACTGTGTCTGATTTATAAATTAAACTTTATCGTAGGTATGTATGTATAGGAGAAAACAGTATATATAAGGTTCGGTACTACTGGCGGTTTCAGGCATCCACTGGGGGCTTTGGAATGTAACCCCCGTGGGTAAGGGGATGCTACTGTATATATTCCCAGCTTCATGTGGGTTGTCTTATCAGACACCCCTCCTTGGTCTGAGCTAGCCTTGTTCCCTGTACCCGAGGCCTGTGCAGCCAGCCAATCACAGGATCCAGGCATTCATGGGCAGACAGATGTCTTTAGGGTGAAAGCGGCTTCAAGGTTTCTTTCTCTCTCTAGAATCTCACTTTCACATGTTTGGTCTTGAAGGATTTGCTATTTCTTGCCCACTCAGCAAGACATTTCAAAAGAGAGTTTTAGAATAATAATTTATGGAGCATGCTTAGTTGTTATCAGAAGGATTGTCATTTTATATTTTTTATCACTGAGCTTTGTTTATTTTGTTTTATTGCTGTGTTTGCCCCTTCATTCTCTATCCTCATTTCCAGTTTGCCTGTATGCCTCAGAAGCACCCACTACAATAGATTTGGTATATGTCTTGCATATGGTAAAATCTCTGCCAAATATTTAGTGATGTCTTGCACATATATATTACTTTATATTTACGTAAGTGGATATTATATTACAGATATCATTCTATTTCTTCATTTTTCCCACAATTGACTATGTATTTTAAAGCTCTGTCCAAGCTGGAGGTACCTGTAGCTCATTTCTTCTTCCTATTACACTTGACTTCATGAGGAGCATCAACTCACGTTATTCATTTACCCCCTACAGACGGGTACTTAGGTGAGTGTCAAGGATTGAATTTGTCCCCCAAAAATATGTGCCAATGTGGCTAGGCTATGATTTCCAATATTGTGTTGTCATCCTCCATTTTGAGATTTGATATCATTGTCCTGTATGTTGTAAATTCTAATCTCTGCCTGTGGTTAATGAGGCAAGACTAGGTTATGTTAAAGAAGATCAGGGTAGGACTCAACACCCTTGCTCAGGTCACACCCCTGATCCAATGTAAAGGGAGTTTCCCTGGGGTGTGGCCTGCACCACCTTTTATCTTACAAGGGATAAAAGGAGAGAGAAGCGAGCAGAGATAGAGGGACTCCCTACCACCAAGAAAGAAGAGCAGGAAGAAGAGTGAGTCCTTTGGACCTGGGGTCCCTGGGCTGAGAAGCTCCTAGACTAGGGGACGATTGATGACAAGGACCTTCCTCCAGAGCTGACAGAGAGAGAAAGCCTTCCCCTGGGCCTGGCGCCCTGTATTTGGACTTCTAGCCTCCTAGACTGCAAGAGAATAAACTGTTTGTTAAAGTCATCCACTTGTCATATTTCTGTTATAGCAGCACTAGATAACTTAGACAGTGAGATAGTGAGAGTCAAAATTGTATTTTAGAAAGGTTCTTTTGAGGCCACGTGGAGGTCGGTTTTGGTGGTCCAGGACCTGGAAACAGGTATACTCAACTCAGGTTTATCAAGTTTGCTAATTGCTAGTTTAGCTCTAGGACACGTGAAAGAGTGGGCAACTCCACTGGGGTTTTCTCCTACACCCAAATGCCATGGATCTCATTTGTCTCTCTCCCACAGTGCACACAGCACACTATCTGCTTTGTGAAGCTGTCATAGCATCAGTCTTAGGAAATGCCCAACATGGAGAAGGCACTGCTCCTGCCATCACTGATCCATTTGCATTTGCTGGTTTTTGCAGGACCTGAAGAAACTCCTGGAGAGACCAGGGGCCTCCCATGTCCACAATGAGGCACGTAGAGCTATTTCCTGTCAGTCCAGTTGGGGTGTGTGGGGTGGGGAATGTGCAGTGTCAACAGTGGGAAGGTCAAGATGGATGGTGGAGTCTGCACGAGTTGGTTTGGTCAAGTTAGGCTGTGGTAACACACAACCCCCGCATCTCGATAGCTTACAACAACAACAATAACAATAACAACAAAGTTTAATTCAAGTTCTCTGTTGGCTGTGGATTGGCTGAGGGTTTGCTTCATGTGTCTTCTTTATTCTGGGAAGCAGACAGAAGAAGCAGCTATAAATCAGGCTTTGCCATTCTCATAAAAGATGAGACAGAGCAACAGAGTGGATGGCCCCACTCACACGTCTGTGGCTAAAGCAAGTCACACAGCCCACTGGATGGAGTGAATACTCCCTTCACAAGGAGCTCCTGCCAGTCACAGGGACAGGCAGTGGGGGAGTAGTTGTATAAAATGATGTGCTCTACAACAAAGTCCCAAAGAGAGATTCCACCACTGAGGAATAAGGACCAGGTGTCTGCAGGCAGCTGAAGAGTCTTGGAGAGCAGTCCAGGCACAAGTGGCAGCTGGTATGCAAACCAGTTCTGACCTTGGCACCCACAAGGAGGCCTGATTTATCTTTGTTTTTTTTTTAATTTATGGTGAAGATATACACCACAAGACATACACCAATTGACAACTCGCTATGTGTGTATTCAGTGACACTGATTACATTCTTCATGTTGTGCCACCATTCTCGCTATCCTTCTCCAAGTCATTCCACCACCATCAACAGACACTCACTGCCCCCTAAGCAAAAATTCACCCTTTCCGCCTTCCTCCTATCCATGGAAACCACTAACAATCTTTGGTTTCTGTTTGTTTGTTGATTTCATATAAATGAGATCATATGGTATTTGTCCTTTTGTGACTGACTTATTTCGCTCAGCATGTGTTCAAGATTCATCCATGTTGTGACACGTATCAAGACTTCTTTTCTCTTTATGGCTAAGTAATATTCCATTGTGTGTATGCATTGCCTTTTCTTGATCCATTCATCTGTTTGTAGACATTTTGTTAGTTCCCACCTTTTGGCTATTGTGAAAGGTTCAATGAACATTGGTAGACAGGTTTCTGTTTGTGTTCCTGCCCTCACTTCTTCTGGGCATACACCTAGGATTAGGATTGCTGGGTCATATGGTAATTCTATGTTCAGCTTTTTGAGGAACCACCAAACTGTTTTCTACAGTGGCTGCACCATTTTGCATTCCCACCAGCAATGGGTGAGGGTTCCTGTTTCTCCACGACCTTGTCAATCCTATTTCTGGTTGTTGTTGCTGTTGTTTTTTTTGGATCATTGCCATTCTAGTGGTGGTGCTCAGATGCTAACCAAAAGGTCAGAAGTTTGAATCCACCAGATGCTCCTTGGGAACCCTATGGGGTAGTTCTACTCTGTCCTATAGTGTCACTATAGGTTGGAATTGGCTCCATGGAAACGGTTTTTGTTTTTTTTTTAATGGAGGAGGGCTGGCTTTACTGAAATCTATGTCAACAACCCCACAGCACTTTGGAGCCCAGGCACCACTGCTGTGGGGCCCTCCCAGCAGATAGCAACCCCCAGTAAGGATGATCCTCCCTTCATGAGACTGCTCAGCAGGCAAGTCACTGTGAAAGTTGATATCAACAGGAGCTGTAAGTCAGTGGGGGCAGGGGCTTGGAAAGGGCAGCTGGAGGAGGCAGTAGGGCTCAGAACCAAGAGACAGCAATTCCTGCTGGAAATGGAGGACACTTGTCCTGAGCAGGTGATACTTGGGGTGAATATGATAAGCTGACTCTATTCCCATCTGGCAGGGGCTAGGGGGCTTGTTTCCCTCCTTCCTGTCGTCCTGGTGCTCAGTCCACACACATCCACTGACACACAGTCTGTGGACACCCTCAGCTGGTCCGGAGGGAGAAGGCAGCTTGCTGGGAATTGCATAGGTGCTGGCGAACATGAGGGCATGCGGGTCTCGTTTCGCTGTTGGTAGATGCTCAGGCTCTCAGCTACCTCTGAGTGCCCGGCTTCTCCTCTGTCCTCTTCCCAGCGCTGCCCTCTTTGGGGCGTGGCAGGACTTGCAGTCCTGGGGAAGAGCTGTGTGGGGGCGGGAACCACTTCTCCCTTCTTTTATCAGCTTGCAACCATTCCTACATGGGTTGGGGGGAGAGAAGTAAGGATGGTGCATTGAAATTTCTGATCAGAGTGACCATCATGGGGTTCTCATCCATTCTCAGGCCCACGCTGAGCCTTTTTCCTGTCTGTGAAATTGATGTTGGGAAGTTTCTGTGTTCCACCCAGACCTTGCAGGCTCTTTGCCATCTGTCCACCTGCCTTCCCAGCCTCTGCTCAGGCCGCTCCATCTTAAGTCTCACACTCCACCCATTGCTGCTCAAGGTCTTGGGTGTGCTGCGGTTTCCTGCTTCCCCTAATGCAGCTCAGACTCTTCCCTTAGTCTGGAATTCTCTCTTTTTCTCATATTTATTTGTCTTATAACCAAAGAAATGGAGAGACGGTGAGAGAGTTCCTGAGTGGTGCAAATGGTTAACACTCTCAGCTGCTAACCCACAGGTTAGAGGTTCAAGTCTACCCACAGTCACCTTGGAAGAAAGGCTTGGCAATTCACTTCTGAAAAATCAGTCATGAAAACCCTGTGGAGCACAAGTTTTCTATGACAAATACGGGGTCACCATGAGTCGGAATTGACTAGATGACAGCTGGTTACTGGAAAATACACATATAACAGAACCTTTGCTATTTCAGCCCTTTTTAAGTGTGTAATTCAATAACATTAATCACATTCTCCATGTTGTGCTATCATCACCACTATTTCCAGCACTCAGCATTCAGCACTCAGTAAGCAATAACTCCCCACACTCTCCTCCCACAGCCCCTGTAACCACTACCAAACTCTCGTCTCTATGTATTTGACTCATCTAGATATTTCATGTAACCGGGATCATGTAGTATTTGCTCTTTTGTGTCTGACTTCTTTCACTTAGCATGATATCTTCAAGGTTCATCCATGTCATACATAGCATGTATTGAGACTTCATTTCTCTTTATGGCTGAATGATATTCCATTGTATGCATATGCCACGTTTTGTTTATCCGCTCACCTGTTGATGGACACTTGGATCTCTTCTTTATCTGGCAAAATCCTATTTGTTTTTCAAGACTGAATCCAGTCTCTTCCAGAAAACTTCCCTTGAATGCACAGGAGCCTGGGTGATGCCTGTCCTTCCTCAAAAGTAGTCAAACGTGCTGCGTTTTCACTCTCTGTTTACCTGTCTCCTTCGCACAGCCTGTGTCATCCCGGCAGGTCGGAGCTGTATCTTGTCCTTGTTGTCTTCCCCAGGCCTGGTATGTGGTGGGCACTCAACCCCAGCTTGCTGATTAGGAGAGTGAAGGATTGCCATGCCCACCTCAGTAGGACAGGGGTCAGGCTTCCTGAAATTCATCCCTGCCTCATTGTGCTGTCCTCTGTCTCTGAGGACACAGGCATCCAAGGGGCTGCAGAGAGCTCCGGAGTACCGAGTTGCCAAGGTGTTCTCCCCAGAGCAGCTGAGTGTGGAGCAGTGCCAGGCAGGTGGCTGGACACCACGGCTACGGTGCCTGGGGAAGTTATTTATTTGTCTCATAACTGAAGATAATGGGTTTGGTTAGCAACAGATTTGTTGTCACCTGTTATGAGATGATGGAGGCGAAATTACTGTGACAATGATAAAGAATCATACAAATGTCAATTGTGGGATATATGCCATTTAAACATGGCTGCACTATTGACAACTGCAGCCCCCACAGGTCTCTATGCTGTATACGACATGTTGGAGACTCGTCAGCGATAAGAATGAGATTAGGCACGACTTGTTTTCCCAAAGCTATTGCCCTGTTACTGATTGGCTTGTTTACCTGAATTCCTTCTCCCTTGCCCGAAACTTATTGTTACTCACCCTAAACCCATTGTTCTGTTAATTGATTTCCTGCTTGCTGTATTGACTATAAAATAAACTCCTGGGACTGAAGGCGGGGTTCGACTCCTCATAGTGACCCTCCTGGCCCCACTTCTCTGTAAGAGTTGTGCAGTTGGTTACTGTCTTCGCCGTCCCGATTCCCGTCTCCGCTGCGACAGTCAATTATTTAAATTTAAAGTATCAGGTTATCATTGTCCTTATCAATAATAGCACTTGTTGAGGCTAAAAAAGAAACAATGGAATCGAGGGCAACCAAGCTAGAGACCTAGATTAATAAACCAAAACCACTTGGTGTCAAGTGAACGTCAGCTCACGGTGACCCCATGTGTGCCAGAGTAGACCTGTGCTCCACAAGGTTTTCAATGGCTGAGGTTTTTGGAAGGGGATCGCTGGACCTTTTTTAAGAAGTACCTCTGGGTAGGCTTAAACTTCCAGCCTTTTGGTTAGCAGCTGAGTGTGTTAACTGCACAATCCAGGGTCTCCAGATTAAAACTAAAGGATCTTGAATATTTCTTGGCTTGTCTGAGTCAGCTTTCCCCCTTGTCCTCCCAGTTTGAAGTCTTCATGATGGTGACACCTGATCCAACATCCTGGCACCTGTAACCATCTTGGATTCCCTTTGGCCTTGGTCGGAGAGCTAGGGAGGCATCTGATATCTCTGCTCCTTTACCGAGCAGACTCGATCTATCTCTAGCACTTGTGTCATTTGGATGTGTCAGTGAAAATCTTGGGGATTGCCTTAGTTTCCTAGGGCTTCCATAACAAAACACTAAAACTGGGTGGCTTTAAAGAATGAAAAACATTTTTTTCCTAGTTCTGGAGGCTAGAAGTCTGGATTCAGGGCATTGAGCCTAAGGGAAGGTCGTTTTTTGTCTCTTTCAGCTTCTAGTTTTTTTTTTTTTTTTACAGTTGCCATCAAGTTAATTCTGACTCATGGAGACCCCAGGCATGTCAGAGTAGAACTATGGCTGGTATTTCAGAAGTAGATCACCAGGCCTTTCTTCTGAGAGGCCTCTGGAAGGTCTCCAACCTCCAACGTTATGGTTAGCAGCCAAGCTTGTTAACTGTGTGCACCACCCAAGGACTCCTGGCTTCTAGTAACTGCTAGCAATCCTTGGTCTTCCTGGATTTGTGGATATATGTGCCTCTGTCTTCACGTGGTGTCTTCCCCTGTGTGTGCCTGTTTCTATGTGTCTGTACTCTGCTTTATAAGGACCACTCAGAAGGAATTAGATTTAGGAACCATCCTACTCTGGCATGATCTAATTAACATAACAAATGAAAAAACCCTATTTCCAAACAAGATTACATTCACAAGTACAGGAGTTAGGACTTCAGCATGTATTTTTTGGGGAGCACAAACTCATAACAGAGACAGAACATAAGAGATTTGAATGGTGAACTTGGGTCCAAGATGTTGGAGCACCTAGTTCCACTTGGTACTGTGCAGAGTCAGTACCTCCACGAAAGAGTTAAGAGCTCTGGATGAAATCCCCAAAAAGGAAGCAGCAAAAACTAAACTGCTCTCCTTTCTCAGTAATGGCCTTTACACTTCATTATGTCATGTGACAATATGGAGGGAGAGCTAAATTGGGAAGTGATTAAAGACAAAGAAGGAAAGATACCCTGGGAAGGTGACCGTCTGGAGAGGGAGATGTTGAGATGATGAGAAGGATGTGTGAGAGGGTGTTCTTGGGTGAGAAAGTGGAGATGAGCTGCTTCTTGACCACATCTTTTAGACTGTGGACAAATTGCTCCATGTCAAAGCTCTACACTAAATCTCCGAGAAGTATGAGAAATCAATTTATTGAACATCTGATTTGCTGTGATAAGTTACATAGCAGTTTTCAGCATTCATTCATTCATTAATTTAACAAATATTTCTTGGGTCCTTACTCTGCTGAGGAATGGTTAGATTCTGGATATGATGTTTTAAAGTTAGAGTGAACAGGACTAGCTGATGGATTCAATTTGGGGTTTGAAATATTAAAAGGAGTAAAGAATATATCTAAGTGTTTTAGCATGAGGAGCTGGGAGAAAGGAGTTATCATTTACTGTGATGGGGAGACTGTGAGGGGAACAGGGTTGAAGGTGATGGATAACAAAATTTGGACATCTTACCTTTGATATGTTGGGACATTGGTGGTTCAGTGGTAGAATTCTCACCTTCTACGCGGCAGACCTGGGTTTAATTCCTGGCAATGCATCTCATGCTCAGCCACCTACCATCTACCAGTGGAGGCTTACATGTTGCCATGATGAACAGGTTTCAGTGTATCTCCCAGACTAAGATGGAGTAGGAAGAAAGGTCTGGTAATCTACTTCCAAAACTCAGTCAATAAAAACCCTATGGTTTGATCACGGGTTGGTTTGATCCACAACCAATCATAAGGAAGGCACAAGACTAGGCAGTGTTTAATTCCATTGTGCATGAGTCGGGGCCAATAACAACAATGAAAATCTTTGATATGCCTATTAGACATCCAGATTATGGTGTTGTCAAGTGAACATCTGGATACACAATCTGGACAAACCAATTTGGACTCATGAGCATATTGATAGAAGTTAAAGCCATGGAACTGGATCAGATCACTCAAGGAATGAGTGTAACTAAAGAAGAGGAGGGGCCCTAGGCTTGAACCCTGGGCATCCAACATTGCAAATTCAGAGAGATGAGGAAGAGACAGTTAAACATCCCTAGAAGGAGTGACCAGAGTGGTAAGAGGAGAATCAAGTCATGGTTGTGTCTTGGGAGACAAGTGAAGAGAATGAATGAATTGAGTGGCCAATGTATACGTAGTCATAGATGCTATTAAGAGTTCAAGTCAAAGGAGCTGAGAATTGCTCTTTGGATCTAGCCACATGCGGGTCACCAAAGACCTTGATAAAGTTTGTTTTATTAGAGCTATGGGAGCAAAAGTCTTGTTGGAGAAGATTCAACATAGAAAATGGGAGGAGGAAAAGTAGAGACAGCTAGTAGAGATAGCTCTTTCAAGAGGTTTTACTGCAAAGGGGCAGAAGCTGGAGGATGACCTGGAGTCAAGAGAAGCTTACTTAAATGGAAGAAATAGTAACACATCTGTGTGCTGATGGGAATGACCCAGTAGAGCAAGAAAAACTGGTTATCCAGGAGCAAGAGGGGATATTTTCTGGATTTATGCTGTTCAATAGGCAAGAGTACATGGGATGCAATGAGCAAGTGAAGATGTTAACCTGAGTTAGGAGCAAGGAGAATAAATCCACAGGAACAGGAGATAAAGGACAGTGCACAGCCACAGTTGCAGTAAATAGGAAGATTCAGAGGCAAAAGCTTGTGCTGGTCTCTTCTGGGTGCTTCTGTTTTCCCAGTGAAATAAAAAGTAAGGCATCAGCTGAAAGGAAGGGCTAGGGAGGGGGTCCTGGGGGTTTGAGGAGGAAGGAAGAGGTAAAATAGTTGTCTAGGACAGTAGGAGAGAGAATAGACTAGACAAATGTGGTAAAATTGTGTGGCAGCATTAAGGGATCACTTAAAGTTCGGGTTCAAGAACATAAAGTGAGATCTACCAACAGGGTTATGCATTTTTCTCCAGCCACATTAATCTGTGCAGGTGCAGGCAAGAGTAAGTAAAATAGTTGGACATAATGAGAGATGTGGTTTGGTCCAACTGAGAATGATAGGGTGAAAGAGGAGCAAGAGAGCTGATGGTGTATTCAAGGGAGTGGTTATGACTGGATCATGAGATGACAGGTGTGTAAGGAGGAAAGTCAGGGCTTGAGGGGTTAAGGACAGGCAAAAGGAGTTGGGTCAATGGATCAAGGTCCTAGTGGGGTTAAAGATAGTCAAATTTGGGACAGTAAGGAGAATGAGCAGGCAAAATCATAGATTGTGCTTTGAGAGCAGGATGTATAACATGGTTATTAAGGTGCTATTGCAGATATGGGTCATGACAAGTTGTAAAGCAAGACTACGTGGATGGTAGGTGTCTGAGTTATCTAGTGCTGCTATGACAGAAATACCACAAGTGGATGGCTTTAACAAAGGGAAATGTATTCTCTCACAGTTTAGGAAGCTAGAAGTCTGAATTCAGGGCACCAGCTTGCGGGGAAGGTTTTCTCTCTCGGTCGGCTCTGGGGGAAGGTTCTTGTAGTCAGTATTCCCCTGGTTTAGGAGCTTCTCAGCACAGGGACCCTGGGTCCAAAGGATGGGCTCTGCTCCTGGCTCTTCTTTCTTGGTGGTATGAAGTCCCTCTTCTCTCTGCTCACTTCTCTTTTATATCTCAAAAGAGATTGACTCAAGATACAACTTAATCCGGTAGATTGTGTTCTGCCTCATTAATATAACTGCCTCTAATCCTGCCTAATTAAACATCATAGAGGTTAGGATTTACAACACATAAATAATCACATCAGATCGTAAAATGGTGGACAATCACACAATACTTGAAAACATGACCTAACCATGTTGACACACATTTTGGGGAGAGACAGTTCAATCCATAGCAGTAGGTGATATAGGCTGGGGAACAAGGATTTGAGAAGGTGTTGAAAGGATGTCCATATGGATATATAAACCACTAAGAATAATGACAGGGATCTCTGGAGACAGTCACTATGAGCAGGAGCGAAGATTTTTGAGGAATGATTGGAGGAGGGGTAGATCACTTCAACAAGGAAGGGTGGTAAGTGGGAATGTTTGATACAGGATATTCAAAACCCATGAGAGTGTAGGAATCGTGGGTAAAAATGATACCAGCTCCACCTCTACGCCCAGTGGCACCAAATCAAAACCCAAACCCATTGCTATTGAGTTAATTGCAACTCAAAGTGACCCTATAGGGCAAAGCAGAACTGCCCCAAGGGGTTTCCAAGGCTATATTCTTTATGGAAGTAAACTGGCATATCTTTCTCCCATGGAGTGGCTGGTGTGTTAGCAGCTGAATGCTTAACCACCGTAGCACCAGGGCTCCTTCCCAGTGGCACAACAGGTAATAAATTTTTCCATGTGCCAAGGAGTAAGGGAGCCAGGAAATGATGGGAGCTGAATCCTGAAGGAGGAGCCTGAGTTCACCAAGCAGCCCATACAGAAAGGACAGCTCCTGCAAAGGCAGCTCCCTGGAGCAGCTTGGAGTTATTAGGGGATCCTGGGAGGCCTCTGGGCTTTGGATTCAGTCAGAAGTGGGCGTACTCCTTATTGTGGATAAATCAGGGTGAGTCATTTAACATCTTTAGCCTTGTGTTTTCTCACCTGAAATTGGGAAATAACTCCTCCCTTCCAGGATTGTGACAGAAGTGAAACAATAACATATACGCTTATTTGGTTTTAGTACCTATTTTTTACCATATTTTATTTTCCTCTTTGGGGTCTGGTTTCCCCATCTGCAAATGCATAGTAGTGCATACGTGGCCTGCCATAGGATTTAAATGGATAATACAGCACAAATTTTCTAGTTCATAATGTGCATGCAATTTTTAAAGTTAGCCTTACCCATTCTAAAACAGATTCTCGAGTATAAAATAGGGATAATACTTACCCCATGGAAAGTTCTCTAAAGGGGTATTACTTACCTTGTTATAATCGCCCTTAACTTTACTTTTTAATCCAGCAGGTGGGGATGGGGGGTGGGCGGCAAGGCAATATCCAAATTTACTGATAGTTTTGCTCAATCTAATTGAAATGAAACTGAAGTTTATTTAATGATAGGCATTTAGAAAACTAAATTTTGCTGGATACACATGTGTCGCATGGAAATCCAAAAGAACTCCCAAATTCTAGTAAGTGATTAGTTCATTATGTGGACTAGTTTCTTTTACAGTTATAAATAAATTAAAAGTATCGCAGACCTAAAGGACACACCTGTGCACTAATTGCTGTTCCAAGGCTGTTTCCATGGTGGCAGAGCAGACATCTTGCTGTGCACAAATAGGATGGTACAGGTGGATCCCCAGACACATTTCAGAGAGGGTACCTTTATTCCAGGGCCTCGGCGGCAGAGAGCCTCAGCACCACAAGTCTCTGGACAGCTCCAACCAGAAGCCTTTGGCTCGAATTCAGAATTCCAGAAGAACATTAATTAGATCTGAAAAGGGTTTTCACCGATGAGGACACTGGGGCTCAGAGAGCTGAAAAAGCATCCTCTATTCCCACTGTGGATAAAACAGCAATCTGGAACTGGCACCCTGGTTTGATTGAGTCCAAACCTTTAGCTCTCTGTACAATGGTAATTGGTAGAAACAATGCTTTCTTGGGAACATTTTTAAAAGAAACTAATGACCAAAACTCTGATGCTTTAGTTAAATATGTGCATTTTAAAAGGCTTGCTCCTACCTGAATTTGCATAATGATCCTTTCTCACAGGCCAAAGTTACCTTTTACTCTATTTAATAGACTCAGTGTTGCATTATTAACAACCATATGCAAAATGATGACCCCTGGAGGCTCTTTTGCCCAAAAATGCCTTCTTCCCTGATTACCCACCTGTGACCTCTGTGGCCGAGTCAGCTTCCTAATGGGACTGGCAGCATTTTTTTGGACCAAGTGTTCAAATGGAGCCTTGTTGCCTGATGAGTCCCGGAGGCTGGGAGAAGGACTCCTGGGTGAAGTAGAAATGACCTTCTTTTCCGAATCTCGAGCTCACACAAGCCCTTTCATCAGAATTTAACACAAGTAGAATCATTTTTTTTCTACTTCTTTTTGTACATTTTATTTTTAAACAATTCCAAACTCACAGAAAAGTTGGAAAAATAGTACCCTCCACTCAGATACCAAAAGGGCGAACAAATCTGTCTTGGAAGAAGTACAGCCAGAATGCTCCTTAAAAGTAAGGACGGCGAGACTACTTCTCACATACTTTGGACATGTTATCAGGAGCGATCAGTCCCTGGAAAAGGACATCATGCTTGATAAAGTAGAGGGTCAGCAAAAAAGACGAAGACCCTCAATGAGCTAGGTTGACACAGTGACTGCAGCAAAGGGCTCAAGCATAACAAAGATTGTGAGCATGGCCCAGGACTGGACAGTGTTTTGTTTTGCTGTACATAGGATCTCTGGGAGTTGGAACCAACTTGATGGCACCTAACAACAACAACAACACCCAGAGACCCCATTCAAGATTCATCCATTGTCCCAATGATGTCCTTCATAGCAAAAAAGTACCCAACAGAGAATCATTTACTGCAGTTACCTGTCATGTCTCCTCAGTACCTTGATTTCTAGAACAGTTACTCAGACTTTTCTTGACTTTCATGACCTTGATATTTTAATCATTATTTCTTCAAATATTTTTTATCTCCCCATTCTCTCCTTCATGGACTCAGTTACACACATATCAGGCTGCTGAAGTTGTCCCATAGCTCTCTCATGCTCTTCTTTTTTTTAATTCTTTTTTCTCTGTGTTTTATTCTAGACAATTTCCATTTCTATGGCTTCAAGTTTGCTAATCTCTTCTTCTGCTTTTAAATCTTATTTAAGTAGATTTCATCTCATGCATTGTGGTTTTCATCTCTAGATATTCAATTTGGGACATTTTATTTTTAACATCTATGAGCATATGGAATTACCTTCTAGAACATGTGGAATCCAGTCATATAACAGTTCTAATGTCCACCTCTGATAATTCTAGTATTTGTGTCAGTTTTGATTGATTGATTTGTCTCCTTATCCTGAGCCATATTTTCCTGCTTCTTTGCATGACTGGCAATTTTTGGTTGAATGCCAGGAATTGAAAATTCTACCTTGTTTGTTGCTGGATATTTTGTATTCCTTGAGTTGTTTTTGGGCTTTTTCTCTGGGATGAAGTTAAGTTACTTGAAACAATTTAATCCTTTCAGTTCTTAATCTTAAGATCTGTTAGGTGCAAACTGGATCATTACTCAGTCCAGAGGTAATCATTCCCCACTACCCAAGCATGATTCTTCTGAGTATCAACCCAATTCTCGGAGAAAAATGAGCTTTTCCAGTCTG
Organism: Dugong dugon; assembly: GCA_030035585.1. Lineage (NCBI taxonomy): Eukaryota > Metazoa > Chordata > Mammalia > Sirenia > Dugongidae > Dugong > Dugong dugon. Next base: position 4,272,176 of record CM057465.1, on the reverse strand, counting down.
CGTGGTGGGAATAGGCACTGTTGCTGGTCCTGTGTGTGCATGGAGCATTGTTCCCACAAATTCTCTTGGATGATTCTTACCCTGCCTCAGACTGTTTTCTCATATGCACGTGCTGATCAGCATTCAGCTGAATACTCAAGAGGCCCCTCTGCAATCTCTGGTTCTCCTTCTCTGCAGGTCTCTTCTCTGGTCAAATGAACTCTTGCCACCTTGGTTTGCCCAGACTCTGTGATCTGTCTCCACCACTCAGGGGGGCCACTGGGCTCTGCCTGGATCCCCCCTGCTTGCATCATAGCCTGGAAACTCAAGGTTATAACCAGGACCATCACAGGGCTCACCTCGTTTCTTCCCCATCTCACAGCATCTCAGTTTTTGTTGCCTGATGTCTAGTGTCTTGCAAGTCATTGTTTCATATATTTTGCCCTTTCTTTGGTTGTTTCAGAGGGCAGTTAATTCAGTCCCTATTTCTCCTTCTAATCTGGAAGCAGAAGTCCTTCCTGACCCATGTCTTTCTAAGATGTTCCCATCATTCTTTGAAAATGTCCACCAAGATGTTTCAGCCTCATCTTGGATTATCCCTGCCTACCCTGGAATCAATCATTTCCCAAGGAGCCTGATTCTTTTACTGGAGAATGTGCTCACTACTACTGGGTTACCAGACCCTCTCAGTGACTAAAACTTGGAGATACATATGTGGTGTGTGTATGCACATACACATTTACACCTGTACATATGTCTATCAGGAGCCCTGGTGGCACAGTTGTTAAGCGCTCAGCTGAAAAGTTGGCAGCTCAAGACTACCAGCTGCTCCATGGGAGAAAGATGTGGCAGTCTGCTTCCATAAATATTACAGCCTTGGAAACCCTATGGGGCAGCTCTACTCTGTTCTATAGGGTTGCTATGAGTTGGAATCAACTTGACAACAACAAGTTTGGTATATGTCTATCAAGGAGCTCCGCTAACTGAAAGGTTGGCGGTTTGAACCCACCCAGTGGCTCCACAGGAGAAAGACCTGGAAGTCTGCTTTTGTAAAGATTACTCCTATGGGGTAGTTCTACTCCATCACATGAGATGACTATGAGTCAGAATCGATTTGACAGCACACAACAACATATGTCTATCTACGTACATTGAAGACCATGAATTCACAACAATATCTCCAATACCTACCCAACACTACAGAGTTCATACTAGCTTTCCTGATTTCTGTATTTGTACCTTCCTTCTAAACTTGCATGTGTGTTTTAGAGCATAGTCTTAAAACAAAATAGAGGACATCGGGTTCTTCCCAGTAGTGGGTAAGTCCGCCCGTGAGATCTGGTGTGAGGCCCAAAGTTGCATTAAGTAAGGAAGGGTGTCCTTGCCCATAAGGAGTAGGATACTCAGAGGCAGAAGACCAGGTTTTTGTTGACAGTGCAGCTCCATGAAGCTGAGAATGTTACTTAATTGGTCCAGCCTCAGTTTCATGGTCTGTAAGCAGAGATAATAATAGTTCTGACTGTGTCAGTGACACTTCTGTGATAGCAGTGAGGTTGCCACAGAGGCTGAAAGAACTGCTGTTGCTGTTGCTGCTCCCATTGTTGCTGTTGTGGAGGGCAACCTTGAGCCATGGCTTATAGAATCACCAGCTCGTAGAGGCCAAAGGCAAGAATAACGGGATGAGGATGATGCATGACACCATCAGAAAAATCTCAGGGAAGAGGAAGACACTGAAAACAAGCGCCCATTCCCTCACTGCACTCCATAGGCATTCCCTGCCTGTCTACTCTGCCCCAGGCACTGTGCTGGCCCTGAGGCCATGCCAGCCTCTTGTCATGCAGAGCTTCTTTCTAGGGGGTATGAGGTGTGTGTATGTGTATGTTTGTGGGAGGGTGTTATAGATTGAATTGTGTCCCCCAAAAAGAAATGTGAAAGTCCTAACCCTTGTATTTGTAAATATGACCCTGTTTGGAAACAGGGTTTCATGTGTGTTTGTGTGTGTGTGATATTAATGAGATCATATCAGTAGGGTGGATCCTAAATCCAATCACTTTTGAGCAATGTCTTATAAAAAGAACAGAATAGACACGAACACACCCAGAGGGAAGACGGTTACCAAGGAGCACCAAGGATTGCTGGCAGCTACTAGAAACTGAAATAGACAAAGAAAGACCTCCCTCAAGAGCCCTGAATTCAGACTTCTGGCCTCCTGAACCTTGAGACAATACACTTCTGGTTTTTCAAATCACCGCCTTGTTTTTTTTTTGTTACAGCAGCACTAGGTAACTAAGATGGGGTAGTAATGGGCAGGTTAATGGTGGGAAGGTTCCAGGGAACTTTGCTTACTCAGTGTCTGAAAGACAGCCTCTCTCTGGGTGAACTGTGACCAAGACCAGGGCCTTGCATTTGGAGGGCAGTGGGTAGAAAAAGCGGAGCTTAAGAGATCAATGTTCCCATGCCCAACCTACCACTGACTGGCCTGTGACATGCTCAGATGTCCCTTTGCTTCTATGAGCCTTATTTATCTGTAAAATGCTGGCGGTGGGGGAGGGTGAAGGCTCAGGGTTGGGGAGGGATGCTAGACCAGTGGAACCACAAGGGCCCTTTCAACACTAATATACCATGTCTATCAAAGTGCCAGATATCTTTCAATGAATGTATGAATGGATTTTCAAATCCATTCGGCTCTGATTCCAACCAATCATCTGATCAGTAACGGTTGACCTTTCCCCTTTCTTTGACAATTTCCAGGACACGTTACCTGCCGTTCCTGCTTTGCCCTCTCACCTCCCACAGGTAGTGCAGTTTTCTATATGGCAGGGAATAGTCTAGCCCCATGGTTCATTGTGGACTGCACAGGTTCCCTGTTGACATTTGTGGAGACTCACTGCATGGCAGAGCCTCTTCTGAGCACTTCCTGTTTTTATGACCCCATTTTGTCAGCATAGCAGCTTTAGGGGATAGCACTATTTTCATTGGAATTCAAGGAGAGGGAAACTGAGGCACAAAGAGGTGAGCCAACTTGTGTGAGGTCACATAGCTGGTCAACATTAATGTTAAAGATGGGTCTGTGAGTGTCCCTGGACTGCCCTGCCTAGGAAGGATGGAGCAGGGGTGAGGTGGGGCTAGGAGTGGATCTTATGTAAGAGGATAATTAGTATTCAGACCCTTTAAGGTGAAGCTTTGCAGGCAGCTGGAAGGAGGGAGGCGGCTCAAAGAAGATGGCAGGAACCCTTTAGAAATGTAAAGTGTTGTAAATATTAACAACAAGAAGCCCATTTTCATAATCTCTCGTTTTCCATTGTGTTGCAAATTCTTGTACATTTCTTTGCTCTTTGGGCAAGATGAAGGCAGCCTGTTTAATAACCATACTATTAGCAAGTTATCAAGCATTTGATTGCATTTTCCAGAAAGCACCTCCGTTTCTGGGGGATCATTTCACATCTGCCTTTTCCACTCACACTCAGCAATTCCAGCCTCGCAGCCAAGGCTCCTTGCTGTAAAATTGTCTGTGTATCATGGTGGAGGGAAATTATTTTTTAAAGGGAGGAAAAAAGTATCCAATTTGCAGATGTCTTGTGTAATGCACGGAGCAAGAATGACTCTTCCTGACTAGAGTGTGGACAGATTTCGCAGGCGTCAACAGAACGCTGGAATAGGTGTCCTATGGAGGCAGCTTCTTCATCAAAGTTCTTGGCAGAGCTCACGCAGCTCACTCACTCCTTCTTAGAATCCATGTTCGGGACATTGCTGCCATCTCCTCTCTTTTCCACCACAGAAGAGGTTCTCGACCTTTCTGGCCTGAGAACAACCTGGAAGGCCACATGGCCCATCCTGTCCTGCGTGCACAGGTTCTTACTGCCGTCTGGGATGGCCTCCCCACATCCTCTACTTTACCTGTGAACCCAAACTGGTCTTCCCAGCACTATGTCACAGGCCTCCTTCTCTGGAACACCTTCCTTGGCCACCATCTTGCCCCAAGCAGTAGTCACACCACTGCACCTCATGATACCCCCCCGAAATTTCACACTGACACCCAGGTCTCCTGACCAGGCTGTGAGCTGCCTGGGGTGAGGCCTTCTCTTATCTGTGTGTGTGTCCTCGGTGCCTGGCTGAGGGCTTGTCACACAGCATGGGGGTCAGGGTTCTCTCGAGAGGCAGAACCAATGGAACCAATAAGACACGTATATATGTCCTAGGGTAGTGCAAATGGGTAAGCGCATGCCTACTAACTGAAAGATTGGCTGTTCAAATCCACCCAGCGGGTGCTTCATATGAAAGGCTTGGTGATATACTTAGGAAATGTCAGCCATTGAAAACCCTATGGAGCACAGTTCTACTCTGAAGCATGATGTCGTCTCCATGAGTTGAAGTCAGCTCAGTGTCAACTGGTACACACAATAAAACCTGTGAAAGCTGGAACCTGTGTAAGAAGGAAACCTGTCAGAGAAGGAAAATTCAAATATTTTTCACTAATACTGAGTGATAGGAAAGTGGTGATTGTGCTCTGTGAAAGACAGAAAACATCTGAAACCTGGAAAAACAAGGCAGTCCCACTGAGTTCTGGCTTTCACAGGTTTCTCTCTCTCTCTATATATATGTATACATATATACAGGGCCCTCCTGGAGCAGTGGTTAACAGCTCAGCTGCTACCCAAAAGGTCGGCAGTTTGAATCCACCAGCAGCTCCTTGGGAACCCTATGAGGCAGTTCTACTCTGTCCTATAGAGTGGCTATGAGTTGGAATCCACTCAGTGGCAATGGTTATTTTTTTAATACATATATATATATATATATATATATATATATATAGAGAGAGAGAGAGAGAGAGAGAGAGAGAGAGAGAGAGAGAAAGAGAGAGACAGAGATTTATTTTACGGAGTAGCTCATGCGATTATGGGATTGGGAAGTCAAAATCTGCAGGTCAGGTGACAGGCTGGAAACTTGGCAGGAATTTTGTGTCACAGTCTGAGGCAGAATCTTTCTCCCTCAGGAAACCTCAGTTTTTGCTCTTAAGGCCTTCAACTGGTTGGACGAGACCTACCCACGTTATGGAGGGTGATCTACTTTACTTAAGTTAACTGATTGCAGATGTTAATCACGTCTATCAAATGCCTGCACAACAACATTTGCACTAGTGTTTGACCAAACACCTGGGCACCATAGCCTAGCTGAGCTGACACATAAAACGTCACACAGCCAAAGCTCAATATACCTTTGGAGAGCGAGTGAGCACATACATTTCACAAGGCGTTGTTTTGGACTTGGACCAGTCTGCACCACAATAAACTCACCTTTTAGTCATTCAGTTGATTGACAAACATGTCTTGGGCAACTCCTCTGTGCCAGGAACTGGCGGTACCAATGAATGAGATATGACTGGTATCCACCCTCCAGGAGTGCAGTCAGGTGGGCACTGAAATGCAGGTGGACAATGCTGTGTGGCCAGAGGCAATGGAGAGGAGGGGCTGGGGGAGGGGACGTACCTCCAGGCCAAGGGCAGAGGACCAGAGAAGGCCCTCCGCTTGGTGACTTGTCCTCAGGCTCTGGCAAGTCCTTCTAGAGCTTTGTCCCTTGCTGTGCTGGCCAAACCAGGCCTCCTAAAAGCAGACACAAGATCTGAGCTCCTAGATCTCTCCATCATGTGTCCAAGTATCTGGAATGTGGAACTTTCTCTGGACAAACTGTGAGACTTTGATACCGAAGGACCATATCATCCAAAATATTTCTTGACTGTTTATTAGTATAAGGCCCTGTGCTAGGCTGAATCATGATCCCCAAAGTTGCCAATATCTGAGTCCCCAGAACCTGTGAATGTGTCACCTTACACGGCAAAAGGGGCTTTACAGATGTGATTCAGTGAAGTACCTGAGATGGGAGATGATCCTGGATTATCCTGATGGGCCCCATGTCATCATAAAGATCCTTAAAGGGTGAGGCAGGAGGGTCAAAGAGAGAAGAGATGGCATGACAGAAGCAGAGGGTGGAACAATGCATTTTGAAGAGGGAGGAAGGGGCCACAAGCCAAGGAATGTCAGTGGCTTCTACAAGCTGGAAAAGGCAAGGAACAAATTCTCCCCTGGGGCTTCCAGAGGGAATCAGCCCTGTCAAACATTTTGGATTTCTGAACTCCAGAACTGTAAGATAATAAATCTGAGTTGTTTTAATCCACTCAGTTTGTGATAACTTGTTATAGCAACCATGAGAAACCAATACAGACCACTGTGCTAAGCACCACAGAGGACATACAGACTATTTCACCCCACCCCCATATACAATGTATTAACATACAATATATACAATATATTCCTAAGACCTGTGGCTCTGCTTCAACAGTGGTCCATTCACCTGTGCCCCTGAATCCATTCCATCATCACATCTTCCTTGGACACCACTATAGCCTTTTACTGTCTTCTTGTCTGTCCACTGGCCACATTTCAACCCCTTCTTAACACACCACTTGGCTAATCCTCCAAGACACGAAAACAGATCATTTCAGGGCCCACTTAAAACCAGCAAAGACTTCCTGCTGCCCTTGGGGTGAGGTCTAGCTTCTCATCGAGGCCCCCAAGGCTCCAAAAACTTTCCCATCTGTGTCTTTGATGCATCTCGTGCCACCTCTCCATCCCTCCCTCCACCCATTTCAGCCCCAGTGGGCTTCTACTGGTGACTCTTAGGTCCCTCTCTGCCTGGAACATGCTTATCCTCAGTCAGTGGTGGGAGACTTCTGTCATCCTTCAGTCTCAGCTGAATGTCTTCTCTTGAATGTCCCTTCACAGCACTCTTCACTGCTTGTAACCACAAGTTACACTGTGTGTCTGTGTGGCCTCTAACTGTCTGGTCAAGAGGGCAGGGCTTTGTCTGATTTGTTCAACCCTGTCCGCATGTATTGCACAGTGTCAAAATCACTTGTGGGGCACACAGGACTCAGAAAACACTTGGGAGCACAGGAAGGCTAAGTACATACTTGAGGAGCACAGGGAGCTCAGTAAACACTTGGAGATCATAGGGGCTCAGTAAACACTTGAGGAGCACAGGGGGCTCAGTAAACACTTGGAGACCCTAAGAGACTCAGCAAACACTCACATGAGAGGCATCTGCCATCATGGGGTTCACACCTTGCTGGTCTGTCACCCCAGGTGCCACCTGAACTCCATCTCCAGGCTGTTCCACACACTTGGACCCAGAACAGGAGGATGATCTTCCCCCAACATCGCCTCCATTTCCATCACAGTAAACAACTCAAGAACTTGGGCATTTGGGAAACACATTGTGTCCAATCCCTAAATTTGTGTTGTGTTACTAGCTATAGAATGTTTTCTCTTAAATCAAATGGATCCTCTTTGCTTGTGGGAGCAAGGAAGCTGGGTTGCCATAGTTATTTCTGACACCCCCACCATCTGGGGGGAAAATAAAGTAGTCATGGAGTAGGGTTATATTTTCTAGGAAGGGCAACGTGGGGGTGAGGGAGCCTGGCAGGGGGCATCCTTCCGTCCTGCACAAGGAATCTCTGTCCACCAAGGAGGACCACCTCCTGGGCTTGCCTCAACAGTCCCTCTGCCTGGTGCTCTCTGACTAGCTCCGACCTCCCCTGCCGGCCCTGCTCTTGGCGGTGATGGCGTCTTCCATCTCGGGAGCTCGTAGACAGCTCCCTTTAATGACCTCGATATGTCTACATCGGAATGGGCATTTGTGCTTCAGCGGACTCCTTGCTCTCTGGAAGGAAGCCTGGGCCAAGGCCTTTGACAGCAGCTTCATTTTGCGGTTTATTCTCCCTGGCTTTCCTATGAAATCAATATATCTCCTTATGATAATAAATAATCAAAATTCAGTGAACAACAGAGTGAACTCTCCTGATAAAATACGATGTCTGCATCAGCAGAGCCATCCGGATCTCCCCGAGGACCAGGGAGGAGCCAAGCCTTGAGGAGCCCGGGGCCAGAGCTGTTGCCTGGCCCAGAGGTAGCCCTCCCGAAGGCTAGCTTACTGGGTTCATTTTGATGGCTTCTGCTTTTGCTTGGTAACCCCATAAAGCAGTCTCTTAAAATGTATCTTTGAAATTCTGGCGCTGTTGCCTCCAATAAAAGCTGTAGAAGGGAAATTTCAATAAGATAACTCAAGAACATTTAATTTTCTGCTCCTTTGGATTTGCTATCTTATTATAGCCCTTCAGTTAGCTAATAAATGTCCAATCCTGTCCAATCTTCATGGCCGAGCACGGAGGCTGGGATTTAAATAATTGGATAGAACGTCCAGGGGCAGCTATGAGCGGAGCCTGATGACAGAATTGGTGGGTGCCACATCTAACCTGGTTCAGGAGCTCTTTACTGTCGCCTTGGCCTGTCTGGTCCCTCTACCCTGCCCCGGGCCACTCTATGTGCCTAGGATTGAGGGGCCTGCATGGCAGGACGGGTGCTGAGGTGACTGGGTCCTGATTTCACTCTTAGATAGGCTAATGGGCCTGGGCTGGGAGCTGAGATGGCCCTGCACACCTGCTATTCTGGAAAGGCCTTGTCATCTTGTTGAGACAAAAGATCCAGGTCCTCCTGGGCTCAGCGATGATGGGCTTGGGGCCAGCTGCATGTTTCCCTGAAAGTGGAAGAGATGCAGCCACAGGCTGGAATGGCAGATGGGTTACAGTCTGAATAAGAACAGAGCCTGGCTCTATCTCTTCTGATCCCTGGAGTTCCAGAGCTTCAGGACATGGTGCAAACAAGGCTGAGTCCAAGAACCACGGCACGCATAACCAGTCCCCAAAATGACACAGAAATGGCACCAAGAAACCCCAATCACAATGATATGAATCTCTTAAAGGGTGGACCACATGTTCCTGAGGAACGTGTGCTTTGCCAAGAAGCACAACAAGAAAGGCCTGAAGAAGATGCAAGGTAAAAATGCCAAGACCATGGATGCACGTGCCGAGGCTGTCAAGGCTCTTGTAAAGCCCAAGCAGGTCAAGTCCAAGGTCTCAAGTGGCTCAGTCAACTCACCTACATTGCCCATACCAAGCTTGGGAAGGGTGCTCGGGCCCACATTGCCAAGGGTCTAGGCTTTGCTGGCCAAAGCCCAAAGCCAAGGCTCAAAATAAGGCGGAAGTTCTAGCCAAGGCTTCCACTCAAGTTCTGGCTCCAGATCTGGCTCACAAAAGTGCCCAGGTCCCCAGAGAGTTCTCCATCTGAGGACAGAAAGACTCGTGTGGCTGCCTGGGCTGCCATCTGCATGGGACTGGTGTCCTCCTGTGCTATTTGTACAAACAAACCTGAGGTAGAAAAAAGAGAACAGAGCCTGTCCCTTTCCCTGGGTCCTGCTCCAAGACGCTGGCCGCTGTGCCAGCTGAGCCTTTGGGGACCTGGGCTTGGGTGTGCCCTCTTGCTCCCAACCACTCTTTCCGAAGGGCTATGGGGTGGGAGGGCCCATCACACCTGGGAGGCTCCATCAGGTCATGTACTCTCTGGGAGCTGCAGGGGGATCCCTTGGCCTTGGGGGCAGTCCACAGGGCTGGGTGTTGTCCAGAGCACCGCTGTGGGGTCAGAAGCAGGTACATGAGCATGAAGTTTGTGCCCACCTTGACCCTGACCTTTCACTGAGTGCTTGCTGAGGCCCCAGGAGGTCAGCCGCTGGGGCCCCTGTGAAGACGATGGTGCTCACACCGTGCTCTGAGGCACTGGGTTGGTGCTGGCCTGCAGCCATGTTGTAGGTACTAACAGTTCTGGAAACCAGATGTTCAAACTTGTTTCACTGAGCCGAAGGCATGGTGTCAGCAGGTCTGCGCTTTCCCCAGAAGCTCTGAGGGTGACTCTGGTCCCTTGTCTTTCCAGCTTCTAGAACTGCCTGGCTTGCTTTTTTGGCTTGTGACCCTTTCCTCCGTCTTCGAAGCCCATAGTGCAGCAACTTCACCTGCTCATCTCCTATAAGGAGGTCCTCGGCAGCATGAGGCCAGATCCTGTTATCAGGGGATGAGTGAGGGGCTGTGGGAACTGAAGAGCAAGAGCATCTCAGTATGTATGCATCCCTGTGTATTAATACTCCTGTCCTCACGTGTGCACCGCATGCTCACACACCTGTCCTCACGTGTGCACCGCATGCTCACACACCTGTCCTCACATGTGCAACACATGCTCACCTGTCCTCACATGTGCACCACATGCTCACACATCTGTCCTCACGTGTGCACCACACACTCACACATCTGTACTCACATATGCACCATGTTCACACATATACATGCACATCTATATACCTCTGTGTGCACACAAACCTGTCCTTGTGTGTTCATTGTGTGATCACACACCTGTCCTAACATGTGCACCACGTGCACACACACTTGTCCTCATGTTGCACTGTATGTTTAAGCACACATGCACATCTGTGTCCACAGATGCCTGTGTGTGCTTGTGGGTGTGCACAAGCATGAATGCAGACTTTGGATGGACATGGGCACCCATAGGACATACATGTGTTGGGAAGACAGGGTTGTGGAAGAGTTGCTCTCCCGAGGCTCTGATTTGGGTGTGTAGTGCCTCCTTGAAGGTCTGCGACCTTCCCTGTTGACCAGGGAGCATCAACACATAGGGCTTTCATCTCACCTGAGTCCTTTTGATCTACTACAGCCCCATTGCACAGATGTGGAAACTGAGGCTTCCAGAAATGACTTGACTTTGGCTGGTGGCTCACCTATCAGAGCTGGAGTAGAGAACCAGACCCAGGACCTAGGTGTGTCCAACTGCTCATCCAGTCCCGGGCGGCATCTCACATCATTCCCAGGATCAGGAGACACTCCCAGGAGGCCACTCAGTGAATGGGATGAAGGAAGGGATGCTACTTATTTTTTGTTCAGTTTTTCCGGGAACCAAGCATGTAAACAGCCTGATGCATTAAACAAAAATCAATGTATTTCTGCCCTGCAGAGGATGCTTAATGCCCTGCCATAACTCCAGCTATCTGTTTGGGCCAGGAAAAAGATGGCTTTATTTCGCCCATAACTCTTGGTAGCACAATTCCATTGTTTAGTTTGTGACATAAGCGTGCCGCCATTCATCACCTGGGAGAGAGATGGGAGTCGGTGGCTTGCTTAAAACACAGCCGAGCGCGGGGCCTCAGCACGTAAAGTGCCCCCACCAGCTGGGTATCTCCCATTGCGCAGGGTTTGAGGATTTGGGATGTTCCTGTGCCTGCCACCTTGTGCCCGAGGGCTCTGCTGTTTTCCAGGCCTCTCCACCCTGTGAGCGGGGTTCTGCAAAGTTCTGGTGGTCAGCGTGGAGCTACCCCCTGGAAGCCCCTGTGCCATGCTTGTCTCAGAAAATAGATAACCACTAATTTAGAATCGTCTAGAGTGTGGTGGAGGCATTACTGCTAATTGGCAATAAGAAAAGCTAAATGGAGCAAAGTTTCATTTTAATGAGCCGTTTGTCAATACTAAACAGGCTGGCTGAGCTCTCCGATCACTTGATTGGCACTGGTTTGATTTATGTCCTGGGCATTCTCTGGCGTATTGAGCTGGCCGTCAGTCGAGCCTGCTCTTGGCTGTCCTCACACTGCCTGCAGACTTTCCCTCCATCCCCACCCCACTGACCCTGGTTCTGTTTTGTAAATCCTTGGTGACAACAGCTGTCACTAACTGAGCATGCATGGGCATCAGGTGCTATGATAGCACTTTCAATTCCTGCTGGCATTTTGGCCTCACGCAGCCCTGTGTTCAGGGTCAGAGGGTGTGGTGGATGAACATTGTCCCCCAAAAAGATGTGTTCAAGTTTCAGCCCCTGTACCTGTGAACATGACATTGTTTGGAAACAGGGTCTTTGCAGATGCTACCAGTTAAGCTAACCTGAGCTCTTTTATGGATTGAATTGTGTCCCCCTAAATATGTTATAAATTCTAACCCCTATACAAGTGGATATAATCCTATTTGGGGATGGGGTTTCTTTATGATGTTAATGGGGCCATGTCAGTGTAGGTCACGTCTTAAGCCAATCACTTCTGAGATATAAAAGGAGCAGCATTGGCCACATGGCCTAATGGATAAGGTGCCTGATTCTGGCCCAGAAGATTGAGGGTTCGAGTCCCTTTGTGGTCATTTGTTGGAGCCCTGGTGGCACAGTGGTTAAGAGCTTGGCTGCTAACCAAAAGACAGGCAGTTTGAATCCACCAGCTGCTCCTTGGAAACTCTATGGGGCAGTTCTTCTCTGTCCTATAGTGTCGCTGTGAGTCAGAATCAACTCGACAGGAATCGGTTTAGTTTTTTTGTTTTTCAGGCACAGAAGCAAGCAAGCACAAATAGGGGAAGACTGATGCCACATGGAGATCATCAAGGAACTGGTGAGTTGAAGCTGAAAGAGATAAGAATTTTCCCCCAGAGCCAAAGAGGGAGAGCCTTCCCTTAGACCTGGTGCCCTGAACTTGGACTTCTAACCTCCTAAAGTGAGAAGATAAATTTCTGTTCAATGAAGCCCAACTTGTGGTGTTTCTGTTACAGCAGCACTAGGAGAATAAGGTCAAACTGAAGTAGGGTGGGTCTGAACCCAACATGACTGGTATCCTTATACGAGAAGACATGAGACACAGAGGGAAGACAGCCATGTGAAGATAGAGGCAGAGGTTGGAGCGATGCATGTACAAGTCACGAAATGCCAAGAATTGGCAGCAACACCAGAAGCCGGGAAGGAGGTTAGAACAGATCCTCCCTGAGAGCCTTCAGAAGGAGCATGGCCTGTCACCATCTTGATTCCAGACTTGTGGCTTCCAGAACTGTGAGAGAATAAACGCCTGCTGTTCAAAGCTGCCCCGTGCGTGGTACTTGGCTATGGCAATCACAGGAGACTAATTCAGGGAGGTTAGGACTTGTGCCTGGCTGCCTGGCTCCAGAGCCCAGTGCTCGGGCATCGGGGAGAAGGCTGCTGTTTTCTCGCTGGCTTCTGGTAAGCCCCAGCCTGTGTTGATGTCCAACTGGGCCTTAAACCATCGCGACGACCCCGGCATATTAGGTGCTGTATTGGTCTCCTACGGCTGCCAGAAGAAATTACCACAAACTGGGCAACTGATGAGAACAGAAGTATATTATCTCACAGTTCTGGAAGCCAGAAGTCTGAAATCAAGGTGTCAGCAGGGCTGGGCTCCCTCTGAAGGCTCCAGGGAGCTTTCTTCCTGCCTTTTCCACCTCCTCTGATACTCACAGCAGCTCTAGAGTATTTGAATATTTTATGCAAACGTATGGAAATTTGATACGCAGCTCCAAAAATCTGAAGTCTTGACATCAACTCCAAAGCTCACTCTTGCTTTTCCTTGAACAGTTGGAATTACTTTAAGGGGAGAGGGGGTAAAGATCAAAGTGTGCCCGTTTTCCACAGTGTGGTGTGGAGCCAGGGGACACCAGCTCCCTCCCCGGAGAGTCTGGTAACTTCTGGGTGTCACAGCACCCACAGGGACACTCCGTGACCATTTGGGGCAAAAGTGAGGAGCATGTTCCGAGATCCTTGGTCAGCATCATCTGGCCTGGTCAGGGCTGAGGTGTAGGGGGTGTAGGCAGTGCTCGCTGTCTTCTGGGTCAGGTGCTATGTCACAGCTGAAAGGGGAGACAGTAAGATGTGTAGATTGCCAGCCCACCGATAAAGGAACACGTGCTGGCAGCAAAGAGGAGGGGGTACTGGGTGGTTGTTTCCTGCCTGCAGAGGCCTGGAGGACTTCCTGGAACTGATGGCAGCTGAGCTGGACTGCAGCGGCTGAGAAGAGGCAGAGCGTGGGGCCCTCAGAACAGGAAGAGTGAAGGCAGGGGGTGGGAGAGGACAGGGCGGCTTGGGGTGAGGGCAGGGCACGGGGCGGGCGGCTGGTGAGGAGCTGGCTCTGTCTGCCCTTCTGGTGGTCCGTGGGTGTGTGTGGAGCTGGCTCCAGGGAGGTGGTTTTGCTCCTCTTGTGAACCGGATGCTGCAGCAATGCAAATCAAGGTCAGAGAGAGTAAACATACTTGACTGACGGCCACCGTGTCCACAGCAAAGCCCTGAGCATCTCCACCCATGTTCCCACCTCCGGTGTTGTCTACGGTTTAGGATCCCTTATCTGGGGCTTCCAAATCCACTGTCTTAATCAGCGTGTGTTTCATGACTTTGGGCTGTAATTAACAACATCTCCATTATCACTCGGCATATTAAAGAAATATTTTCCCTGGGGCTGGCAAAGGCAGGGCTGGATTTATGAAGACGGTGCTCACACACCTGGTAAGGGTTTTATGCTGCTGAGCAGAGAGAGGATGGGTGGGAGATCCACTTTATTTTCCTTATTCATGAAAAAGAACAACCTTTCGGTACATCCCTCATACCAGGTGGGGAGGCAGGCAGGGAGGCAAAGGGTTAGAGTGGGGGGGGGGGGGGAAAGAATAGCAACTGAAAAGCTCAAAGATGCTGAACAGGGTTCCAGTGGGAGGAACATGGGCACTAAAGGTGTCTGGTGTGGATTAAAAGCAAAAGAGGGTGGGGAAGGAAAAAAAGATCCGGGAGAAAGCACGCAGGAGTCTGCAGAAGAAAAGAGACCGTTACTGAGGTTCCTTGAGGATGGGCAGGAGGTCCGATACCCTAACGCCCAGCAGAGACAGGCCTCCGCTTCTTCCATCTGCTCTGTATCTTTAATCCACTCATGGGCCTGCGGGGAGGAGGCCGGAATTCTTGTCTGCATTGTACATCTGTATGGCTGCTGCTGTGTTTCAGGTGGTGTGTGAGGCCACGTCCGCAGAACGATGGATTGATGCATGAGGTACCGGGCTACTGTCCCTCCCAACATGGTCGTCCTGGGCTCACCTTGCTTGGGAGAACTGCACCCCAGGTTCCCACTTACCTGGGCTTGGACCTGCCCAACCTAGCTCTTGCTCACCAGTTCTCCCATCTCGCTTTTTGTTTCTGCTCCTTCCTCTGTCTCTCCCTTGTGTCAGGATAAAAAGGCCATGCAGGGCTGGTGGGGCAAGCAGAGCAGAGCTAGCAGAAGTGGTGTTTGGTATCCTCAACACTGCCCCGTCAATGGAAGGCGTGGCCATGAGTGGGGTTTCAAAGGATGCAGCAGTCCAGCCAGATGGGAAGGGGGTCAAATTCCGTCCAGGGGTCAGCAGGGATGAAGGTGGATGGAGCGTACAGTGACCTTGCTCTATGTGAGCAAAGTGGTTGCAGATGAAACACTTTGTTACAGGTAGTTCTGACCTACGACAGGGTTCCATTTGCTGTTGTAAGTAGTAAGTCACTTCTGACGTTAAGTCCAATACCTCTTTTTTTTTTTTTTAGTTTTCATTATTATTGCTTTTTATTATCAGTATCTTTTATAAATCCAATCTTTATTTGTCTTTGGGGTTTGGAAACATTACATATAAACTTACTGTTATAGATTGAATTGTGTCCCCAAAAAATGTGTGTCAGCTTGGCTAGGCCATGATTCCCAGTATTGTATGATTGTCCACCATTTTGTGATCTGTTGTGATTATCCTATGTGCTGTAAATCCTAACCTCTACGATGTTAATCAGGCAGGATTAGAGGCAGTTATGTTAACGAGGCAGGACATAATCTACATGATTAGATTGTGTTTTGAGTCAATCTCTTTTGAGATATAAAAGAGAGAAGAGAGCAGAGAGGAGAAGGACCTTCTACCACCAAGAGAGAAAAGTCAAGAGTGGAGCCTGTGTCCTTTAGACTTGGGGTACCTGCACTGAGAAGCTCCTAGACCAGGGGAAGATCGATGACAAGGGCCTTCCTCCAGAGCCGACAGAGAGAGAAAACCTTTCCCTGGAGATGGAGCCCTGAATTCAGACTTCTAGTCTCCTAGACTGTGAGATAATAAACTTCTGTTTGTTAAAGCCATCCACTTGTGGTATTTCTGTTACAGCAGCTCTAGGTAACTAGGACACTTACAGGTATATTTTAATACATACATACACACACACACATATAATACACAAATCATAAAAATTTACTCTGATGAAGAAGAGTTGGATGACATTGGCATTTTGCCAGTTGCGGTAAAAACTTCACTTGTAGAAGGTTCTGGATCATCTGGATTATCCTTGGGAATGGGATGGTGTTTCTAGTCAGAAAATGAGTGACAGTTGTCTGTATGGTCCTTTTCTTTTGTTTTTCATATATTTCACAGTAACATCTCACTGCTTCCTGAATGTGCCCATTGACTTTAGCAAAGCAATCAGTGTTTGGGTCCATGTTCTCAAAGCAACTGAAGCTCCTGATTTAGTTTAGAAAACTAAATCTATATGGCAGTGTTTTGGACAGTAAATCATAAAATTGAGCATCTGTGAGTGAACATCAGAGAGCGATAACATCAGCAAATTACATGCTGCAACTTTGTATGTAGTGCATACTACTAACGGTAACCAAAATCAAACCCATTGTTCTCGAGTTGATTCCAAAACATAGTGTCCTACGTACCAAAAATAAAAAAGACAGTTGTAAGTGTGGTTTGTCCTAACTCAGATACGTTGTAAGTTGGGGACCAGTTGTACTCAGATGCCAGGAGGCCTGTGCTTCTGGGGACTCATGGGCAAGGAACGTTCTCTGTGCTGGTGGAGCCTTGGGTCAGTGCCTGGCTGGTGGAGACAGCGAGCTCCTTTCCTTGGGGGCAAAGGTGTGCTCCTGGGTGGGGTGCCTCTGGGGCCAATCCCATCCGCACCTGTTCTACCGTGGGATTTGTGGGTGCTTGTCTCTGCTCTGCTGGCTGGCCTGTGGGGTCAGAGTATGGAGGAAAGCCAGCCTGGAGGTGCCCACAGGGCCTGGGGGTCAGGCAGGCAGGACATGTCAGACAGCATGGGGCAGTGGCTCAGTGGGTGGCTGGGCTCCCACTGGGATTCAGGGCAGAAATCCTTGAAAGCCACTCAGGACAAAGCAGAGCCCTGGCCCTGAGGAGCTGAGGTTCCAGGCTTAGAGAACATTGGACACTCAGTTCCAGACCTGCAGGAGAGGGACCTGCCATGGCAGGTCCCTCTGTGTCTATGGTTGTGCCTGGGCCTGGCAGAGGGGTCTGGTGCTGTGAGGGGCAGGGCATCTTGTTAAGTGTGGCTGCTCCTTGCCCCGTCTGACTGCTTGTCCTCACTCTGTCCACAGGACCTGGCAGAGGGCTGGGGCATGGAGGCCCTCTGCGCACCTGGGCACTGGCTCAGGGGCAGAGTCAGGCACTGTGGACATGGGCTTGGGACACAGCAGGCCAGGTCTGTATTCAGAGTGGACCCCCTCTGTCATCACTGGTCACATCTACCCAGGACCTGGGAGACTAGATGGGGACGTTGAGAATGTGTAAGGTGACAAGCATGGTAAGTACCGTGCACCGGGTGCCCACAGTGAGCTGAAGTCACTGATCATCTCGTTGGAACCGCACTGAGATGTAGGTGCTTTTAGTGTTAGCTTTGTTAAGGGGTCCCTGCATGGCACAAAGTGTTAAGCACTCAGATACTAAACGAAAGGTTGGTGGTTCAAACCCATCCAGAGGGACCTTGTAAGATAGGCCTGGCAATCTGCTTCTGAAAAGGCACAGCCTTGTAAATCCTACAGAACACTTCTGCTCTGCACACATGGGGTCGCTGTGAGTTGGCATCAACTCGGTGACAACAGGTTTTTTTTTTTTTTTATTATTAGCTTTATTTTCCAGTTCAGCTCACTGAGACCCAAAAAAGACATGCAGCTTCCTCCAGGTCCCAAAGGGGCCCCTGCATCCCAGCCCAGTGCTTGTCTCACTGTGTCAGGATCACACAGGGTCTGGAGAATGAGGCTGACATCAGGGCCCCCTCAAACGGGACTCCACACAGCTCCACACACCAGGTCTCCAACCTCACGGTCAAGAGCGCGTCCTGCATCCCCCACCTCCTGCTGCTCCAGCCCGGATGGGGCTTCATGACGTCTTGGAGAGCCACATGGACCTGCTGAAATATGTGGGCCAAGTGAGGGAGGGAGGAGCAGTGGAGAAGAGAAGCCATTGCAGAGAAAACTGGCACCAAAGAATGGAGAGGGGGAGGCGGATACAAGACAAGATGGACGTCCAGGCAGAAAGGGAAGCAAAAGCAGCCGAGGCTTGGCGCGCTGCATTTGTAGTCAACATTGTAGCTGACGGGTGAGGGGCAGAGGCTGTGCAGACACGAGTGTGTGAGACTGTGTGTCTGTGTGTCCTGGTGTGCATTTGTCACATGTCATGGAGGTGAGAGAGTCTGCTGGAGTTATTGATGTCTTTACTTTGCAGAGCCACCAGCACATGGGGCCTGGAGGTCCCTCCCAGTAGGCAGGGGAGGGCCTGCTTGTCTCACAGCAGGTCATGGAGTGTGAAGGGGGGCGGCGTGTGAATAAGAGAAGCCAGCTTTGGGCACGAGGCTGAGCCCAGGGCAGTGGCAGCCACTGTCCCCCATCCTCAGCCATTCACATGACCCCGACCACCACTTTCTTCATCTCCCAGAGCTGCACCCTGGCTCCGAGGGGTCCGACTCACTTCCCCATCTTCCAGATGAGGGGCTGAGGCTCAAGGGGGGCAAGGGCTCTGCTGATGAAAAGTGGAATACAAGCCAGCGTAGGCCTTGGGACCTCGCTCAGAAAGCCCACCGGACAGTGGTCCAGGGAGACTGTCCTTGTTCCTGAACAGAGTCACCAAAACAGCCCATACCCTCGGCTGTAGGACTGGGAGAAGGAGGCCGCCTCTTGGAGTGCTGCTGGAAGGCTTGGTGAAGACACCGTCTCGGGCTGTCTGCCCTCAGCAGTCAGTAACCCCTCCTCACGCTCCCCTGCCCCCTCCTGGTCAGTGATAACCCTGGAGGGAAGGAGACACAAGAGGCCTGGTCTGACCAGAGCTTGAAGGGGCTGAGGGGAGCACCATGGCTGCTGGCATCTGCTCTGGCATCCAGCTCCCTCTGGGGATGTCCTGGCCTTTCTGATGTCTCTCCAGGTGAGGGGCGGCCGGACTACTCTCCGCCTGCCTCCCCCCACCCCCAGACCCATTTTTGCTCTTCTCTGCACTGTGGACAGCATCCCCCAGTCCACATGGCCATGGAAGGCTCTGACAGGTGGTGGGGGGCAGGAGCAGGGAGAGGTGGTGGTCTTCCCACCTGCCCCAGGGATGTGGTTCTGGCGGTGACTGTGTGTCTCCCCCTACCCCTAGGCAGGCTCCAACCCCTGTGTCCCCTCTTTGCTGCGTCTCCACCCAGAGATGGCTGGGTTTCCTGCTTTGGTGGGCTAGGGGGTCCTATGTCCGGGTGGCTCCCCTGGGGCTTCCTTTGTTCTATGAATAGCTCTCCATTAGTTTGACCTCTGAGGGGAATTCTGCTTCCTGCCGGGAACCTGATTTTTCCAAAGTGACATCATGATTAATTAGACGTATTTAATTACTAAAAGGACATCATCTTTCTTCCACTTTGCTCATACGACCCTTCCCCTCAGGCCTGGTGCCCACTTCACTTGCTGGCGGAAGCCCTTGCTGCCCACACCAGTGCACACACTGGTCCCCTTCCCAGGACCCCCATTGCTTCTGATAGGGGCTGCCGGGGGGACAGGGGCAGAGGGCCTGGCCAGCAAGGTCCTCGTCACTCTTCCCAGGGCGGGGGGGGGGGGGGTTCCAGCAGGGGCTTTCCCAGAGCACCGTCCTTCAGCCTGTCCTCTGGTGACCACCTTCCCCTGTGCTCACTGGCTCTGTCCTAAATGGACCCATTGGGATGACCGTTTTCTGAGCCAGTATTATAATCCTCACTAGACGGCCAGTGTTTTTAGCTCAAAGTTATAAAATCACCATCACAGGTGCTATTAGCTCCCCTGCTGGGGTGCAATGAATCATTTTTCTGAGGCCTTTCTCCATGGTCTTGTAACTCCCACCCAAGTGATTGGGTAAGACCATGCAAATAAAATCCATGGAACCCTAATGAAGGGATTGGTCAGTTTTGCCATCCTGCTGGGCTTAAAATGAGCCATGCCAGAGGCAGGAAGGAGAGGATCTGACTACCACCAAGGAGAAAGAGCCAAGAGCAGAGTGTGTCTTTTGGACCTGGGATCCATGCCCTGAGAAGCTCCTGGAACCAGGAGACAGAGAGACAGAGCTGTAACACTGAAGATGACCAGACATGGTAGCAGAGAAACAGCAGCAGGAGAGATTGGCAGGAGATGGTGTGGTGGGCTTCTCGGTGAGAAAGCTGAGTGCTTCTGGGTAGGAAGCTTACTGGTGGAGTAGGGTGCCTCTGGGCACTTATTGATAGAGCTAAAAGAGCTTTGTAGTGCTTGCCCAAGCAGGGCAGAGGCCAAGGGCCAGACAGAGGCATGCCTGCGGGCAATACTGAGAAGAGGTTGTCCTGATGGAAGAACTGTATCCTGAGCATTCCTGAACCTGACTTGTAACCTGTTACTTCCCTAATAAACTCCATAATTGTAGTATTGTCTGTGAGTTCTGTGTGGCCATTGCAATGAATTATCAAACTCAGCAGAGATGTAGAGAGTGCCATGGGAGGGAAGGTTGGTGTCAGAATTGGTAAAGATGGTGAAGAGCGGAGGCATGTCTGAGCTTCACCTCATAGCAATCAGCCATGGGCTGTTGCTCTTGATTTTCCTTCCCCCTCATGAAGTTAGTGGAAGTCAGACAGTGCTCCCACTCCGTTCTTACAGGTGGCGTCAGAAACAGAATTTGTTGCAATGGTTCCAAACTCATGGAAGCATGGGACTTTGTAAGAGAAAGAATGAAGGGCTTCAGAAGTGAAACTTTTGACTCTTAGATGGTTACTTTGACGATTGTTACCTGTAATTGCTTAAAGGAAAGTTATGCTACAGCTTAGGTGAGAAAATCCACGTCTGGAGTGGCCTGGGGCAAGGGTCAGGCTGGTTAAATGGGATGATTGAGAGAGGGTCAGGGTCTACTGATTCCACCCAGCCAGAGGCCTAAGGTCATATGCATATGAATAGAAAGATAGTCAAGGGGTTGGTGTTGTTGTTAGGTGCCATCAAGTCAGTTCTGACTCACAGTGACCCTATGTACAACAGAATTAAACACTGCCTGGTCCTGTGCCATCCTCACAGTGATTGTTATGCTTGAGCCCATCCTTGCAGCCACTGTGTCAATCCATCTCATTAAGAAACTTCCTCATTTTTGCTGACCCTCTAATTTGCCAAGCATGATATCCTTCTCCAGGGACCGGTCCCTCCTGACAACTTCACCATCCTCACTTCCAAGGAGTGAAGGATGGACTCAAGGGGCGGGGAAGATGAAACTGGAATGTTTTAAAAAGGGTTATGAGTTTATCTGAATGTACTGTGGATATTGACTGTTTCTCTTAGCTAGTTTGTGAAATAGACCTAAATGTATGATGTTGTTGTTGTTAAGTGCCTTTAAGTCGGTTCCGACCCATAGTGAGCCTATGCACCACAGAATGAAACACTGCCCGGTCCTGCACCATGCTCACAATCTTTGTTATGCTTTGAGCCCATTGTTGCACCCACTGTGTCAATCCATCTCATTGAGGGTCTTCCTCTTTTTCTCTAGCCCCCTACTTTACCAACCATGATGTCCTTCTCCAGGGACTGATCCCTCCTGACAACATGTCCAAAGTATGTAAGACATAGTCTCACCATCCTTGCTTCTAGGGAGCATTCTGGTTGTACATCTTTAAAGACAGATTTGTTTGTTCTTTTGGCAGTCCACGGTATATTCAATATTTCTCTCCAACACCACAATTCAAAGGCGTCAATTCTTCTTCGGTCTTCCTTATTCATTGTCCAGCTTTTGCATGTATATGAATGCAATTGAAAATACCATGGCTTGGGTCAGGCCCACCTTAGTCCTCAAGGTGACATCTTTGCTTTTCAACACTTTAAAGAGGTCTTTGCAGCAGATTTGCCCAATGCAATGCGTTTTTTGATTTCTGGACTGCTGCTTCCACAGGTGTTGATTGTGGATCCAAGTAAAAGGATATCCTTGACAACTTCAATCTTTTCTCCATTTATCATGATGTTGATTATTGGTCCAGTTGTGAGGATTTTTGTTTTCTTTATGATGAAGTGTAATACGTACTGAGGCTGTGGTCTTTGATCTTCATCAGGAAGTGCTTCTAGTCCTCTTCACTTTCAGCAAGCAAGGTTGTGTCATCTGTATAATGCAGGTTGTTAGTGAGTCTTCCTCCAATCCTGATGCCCGGTTCTTCTTCATATAGTCCAGCTTCTCAGATTATTTGCTCTGTTTACAGATTGAATAGGTATGGTGAGTGGATGCAACTCTGACCCACACTTTTCCTGACTTTAAACCACGCAGTATCCCACTTGTTCTGTCCAAATGACTGCCTCTTAATCTATGTACAGGTTCCTCATGAGTACAATTAAGTGTTCTGGAATTCCCATTCTTTGCAATGTTATCCATAATTTGTTATGATCCACACAATTGAATGCCTTGGCATAGTCAATAAAACACAGGTAAACATCTTTCTAGTATTCTCTGCTTTCAGCCAGGATGCATCTGACATCAGCAAGGATATCGCTGGTTCCATGTCCTCTTCTGAACCTGGCCTGAATTTCTGGCAGTTCCCTGTCGATATACAGCTGCAACCACTTCTGAATGAACTTCAGCAAAATTTTACTTAAGTGTGATATTAATGATATTGTTCGATAATTTCTGCATTCAGTTGGATCACCTTTCTTGCGAATAGGCATAAATATGGATCTTTTCCAGTCGGTTGGCCAGGTAGCTGTCTTCCTCATTTCTTGGCATAGACAAGTGAGCACTTCCAGCACTGCATCTGTTTGTTGAAACATCTCAGTTGATATTCTGTCAATTCCTGGAGCCTTGTTTTTCGCCTACGCCTTCAGTGCAGCTTGGACT
This sequence comes from Dugong dugon, assembly GCA_030035585.1. Classification (NCBI taxonomy): domain Eukaryota; kingdom Metazoa; phylum Chordata; class Mammalia; order Sirenia; family Dugongidae; genus Dugong; species Dugong dugon. Next base: position 4,249,399 of record CM057465.1, on the reverse strand, counting down.
TCTTCCTTCAGTATCATCAGTTCCTGATCGTATGTTACCTCCTGAAATGGTTGAATGTAGACCAAAGCTTTTTGGTACAGTGACTCCGTGTATTCCTTCCATCTTCTTTTCATGCTTCCTGCGTCATTTAATGTTTTCTCCATAGACTCCTTCACTATTGCAATTCGAGGCTTGAATTTTTTCTTCTGATCTTTCAACTTGAGAAATGCTGAGCGTGTTCTTCCCTTTTGGTTTTCTATCTCCAGCTCTTTGCACAGTCATCATAATACTTTACTTTTTCTTCTCGAGCCGCCCTTTGAGATCTTCTGTTTAGTTCTTTGACTTCCTCATTTCTTCCTTTTGCTTTAGCTACTCGATGTTCAAGAGCATCCATTTTGGTCTTTTCTTTCTTTCCTGTCTTTTTAATGACCTCTTGCTTTCTTCATGTATGATGTCCTTGATGTCATTCCACAACTCATCTGGTCTTCAGTCATTAGTGTTCAATGCGTCAAATCTGTTCTTGAGATTCAGGTGGGATATACTCAAGATCACACTTTGGCTCTAATGGACTTGTTCTAATTTTCTTCAGTTTCATCTTGAACTTGCATATGAGCAGTTGATGGTCTGTTAATACGACTATTATTCAAATTTACACACCAACCGCTAAGGCCACAGATGAAGAAATTGAAGTTTTTTTACCAGCTTCTGCAGTCTGAAATTGATCGAACATCCAATCAAGATGCATTGATAATTACTGGTGATTGGAATGTGAAAGTTGGAAACAAAGAAGAAGGATTGGTCATTGGAAAATATGGCCTTGGTGATAGAAACAATACCAGAGATTGAATGATAGAATTCTGCAAGACCAATGACTTCTTCATTGCAAATACCTTTTTTCACCAACATAGACAGCAACTATACACATGGCCCTCACCAGAAGAAATACACAGGAATCAAATCGACTACATCTATGGAAAGAGATGATGGAAAAGCTCAATATCATCAGTGAGAACAAGGCTACGGGCTGACTGAGGAACAGAAATGTATGGTAGAAATGAATATAGGGTATTATAGATTACAGAGAATGCGTAACTCTGCCTTCAGCCGATACTTGATTGGATATGTTAAAAGGGGAACAAGAATTTGCCCAAAAGAAACTCAAGCTGTTGGTTTGAAGGCAGTATCCCAGTGTATATCTGAGCCCCACCTGAACCCTTTGGTAGTTAGTAAATTTGCATTTGAAAAGACATGCAGAACCACCCAGAACTGCTCAGAGAACAGAACATTTGCATTTGAAGGATGGACCTGCAGAAAAAAAAAAAATGACTGTTTTGCTCTTTGAATTTTGAGCAGAAAGTTTGCCTTTAAGTGCATTGCAATAGGGTAAGTCAGTGCCCATCAGAAGGAACCCCCTTCCAAGACTGTAAGTTAAAGACAGCCAGCAAGTAGATAGCTTCATCTGCTCGCTTGTGGTCACCATCATCGGAGTCCACTGAATGAGTGGAAGTGGGGGAAGTGCAGCAATGAAGAGACGGGCTGAGTTTGGACATGTTCCATTGGCACTAGTTGACCTAGCCCATGGGGGCTAGTGCTGAAAGAGTGAGAGGAAAGGCAGCTGGTCAGAAGCGTGCAGACTTGTGTGGACTCCTGAGTTTATGGGTGGAGCACATTGAGCTAGCCCAAGGGGGTTAGGAATGAGAGAGAGAGAAGGCGCTATACATTGTGACCTAGCTTAGATGACTAAGGATGAGCTGACCGGGACCCAACCAAATGAAGAAAAAGATGTTTGACACCGTGAGCTGGTTTAGATTGTTGCAATTGGACGGCTTGCTCTGGACTGGACTATGCTTATGGATGCAGATGCTCAAAGTTCCAACTCAGAACAGAAGATTCTTTAAGAACAAGGAACATGCTTGTCTCCTCAGTAATGTTTTGATAGGGATGGGCAATTTAAACATTAGCTATGTAAAATGGGAGAAATAAAGTCATAAAGTGGCCTACTTACTCACTTTAGTTGGTACGTTTACACTCAAAATGAGGGGGACAAGGGAAGATCCGCACTAATAGATTTCTCTTTTCCTGATGAGTCTGGGGAAGAGAAGGTGTGGGAAGATGCTAATAGGATTATATGATTCTTTTGTGAGTGTTGATTGCTAACAGAGTTAATTGTGATTGTAAAAACTGTAATTGTAGAAGCTGTAAGTGTGAAAGAGTGGATTAAGGGGGCAGCACTGCTTGACTGGAGTATAGTGACCGAACCTAAAGTTCCTTAAAAGTTTTGCTGATACCTGGTGAGGCTCACAGCAAAGGAATAATCTTCTCTTAGTTAAATTTTATCAGACACCAGAAAGGGTAAAGCCAAAATGCTTTTGGAAATCCTGACCAAATCAGATCGACCCCTGCAGCAGTCTTGAATGGCTGGTACCTGAGTAACCTCACACTTTGGACTCTTGCCCTGCTGAAGGACTAATTGTTAATGACTGTCTTGGACTGATAAAATGATTCGTAGGTGGAAGTTATCCTCCAAGTATCAACGAACCATGGCTTGAGAAGCCAGGGTGTGGCCTGCTGTGCCATGGATCACTTTTGTGTGGCCTTTCTCACCATGGTCTTTTAACTCTTACCCAAATGATTAGGTGGGACCATGCAAATAAGGTCTATGGAATCCTAATGAAGGAATTGGTCAGTTTTGCCATACCTCTACGCTTAAAATGAGTCATCCCAGAGGTAGGAAGGAGAGGATCCCACTACCATCAAGGAAGAAGAGCCAAGAATGGAGTGTGTCCTTTGGACCTGGGATCCTTGCACAGAGAATCTCCTGGAACCAGGAGACCAAGAGAGAGAGCTGTAATACTGAAGACAGTGAGAAGCGGTAGCAAAGAAACGGTGGCAGGAGAGACTGGCAGGAGATGATGTGGTGGACTTCTCAGCAAGAAAGCTGAGTGCCTCTGGGTGGAGGCTTGCTGATGAAGTAGGGTGTCTCTGGGCACTTGGTGGAGCTAGGTTTGCTGATCCACAGAGCTAGAGCTGAGCACCTTTGGGCAGAGGCTTCCTGGTGGAGTGGGATGCCTCTGGGCACTAATTGGCGGAGGTAAAAGAGCTTTGTAACACTTGCCTGAGCAGAACAGAGTCCAGAGAGAGGCATGCCTGTGGGCATGGCTGAAAAGAGGTTGTCCTGATGGAAGAACTGTATCCTGAGCATGCCTGAACCTGAATTGTAACCTATTTACTTCCCTAATAAACTCCATAACCGTGAATACTGTCTGTGAGCTCTGTGTGGCCATTGCAATGAATTACAGAACCTAGCAGAGAAGTAGAGAGTGCCATGGGAGGGAAAGTTGGTGTCAGAACTGATAAAGATGGTGGAGAGAAGAGGCACGTCTGACCTTCACCTCATAGCAATCAGTCTTGGGCTGTTGCTCTTGGTTCTCCTTCTCCCTCATGAAGTTAGAGGAGGTCAGATGCTTCCCCCATGCCATTCTCACACTGGCATGCCAGATGAGCCCTAGGGTTGGCCATGGTCAAACATCTGCTGGGAGCCATCACAATATGGTGGCCTCAGGGCTTCATATGTGGGGTGGACTCATGGTAGGCTCCATGCCATTCAATAGCTTTGATCTGACTGTCCTCATGAGTGCCTCTCCTCCCTAGATTCCTGTAACTTTCTTCCATGCCATCTAGAATAGCAGTCCTTTAAAGCTAGGCAGAACCCCAAGGCCATCTTCTTTCACCCACCCCTCTCTACACTCACCACGCATAGACAGTGATCTCATTCCACCTTGGCCAGCTCCCTAAACATTTTCTTCTTGACGTTGAGACTCAGTAAATCTCTCTTTCATTGATGTTAGGGTCCCTTCCCTTGGTAGGTACCTGTATTTGATTCCTGGGGCTACTGTAACAAAATACCATAAAGTGGGTGGCTTTAAAAGAACAGAAATTTATTGTCTCACAGTTCTGGAGGCAGGAGTCCAGAATCAAGGTGTCAGCAGGGCCATGCTTCCTCTGGAGGCCTCTTCCAACTCTGGTAGCTCCAGGCATTCCTTGGCTTGCAGCAGCAGCCTAACTCTCTTGTCCCATGGTATCTCCCTTCTGTCTCTCTGTCTCTTCTTTTTTATAAGAACAACACTCAGATTGAATTAGGACTCACTCTACTATGATATGACCCAATGTTACCTTAACGTCTTCAAAGACCTTATTTCCAAAAAAGGTCACACTCACAGTTACCAGTGGCTAGGACTTAAACATAAATTTTTGTGGAAAGTAATTCAATCTATAACACCATCTTACCCTCCCAATGAAGCAACGAGGTGGTGCCATCCTCACTTCTACTTTATAGAAGAGATAAGAGACTCAAGGAAGTGGCATGCTGTGTTGAAGGCTGTATGACCAGTAAAGGAGGTGGTTTGGTTTGGACATGTTTGTCTGCCAACCCCAGGTTACCATTGCAGGGCATGAAGGAAATAGAGCTCTTTCTACTGCTTAATTCACTGTACGCATGTACATGTCTGGGATCTCCTCCAGTAGGGGATGCTGCATAGAACAGTGGCTGCATTAAGAGTCAAGTACATGAATGAATGAATTGATGCAAGCTTCTGAGTTAAAATTAATCTCTCCCTATTCTGGGTTCCCTTGGGGTGTGGATCATGGCCCTGATCATAGTTTATTCCTCATATATTATCAGCCCCTTAGGGTAGGGTTCATTCCTCCCCCCAAGACTCTAGACCAAATGCCAGCACAAAGCAGGGCTCTGATTCTGTTGGCTGGGTTGATGTATTGGGCAGCACTCTGCATAGCACTACTAGCCTGGGGATGTCATTTCTGGCTTGAATCTTATAAAATGAAGACCATTTTGTAAGGCACTTACAATACTGAGGAAATCTCACTTGCCTGATTCAATCTCTCTGAACGGAACCTATGTGTGGGGCTTGGCCATTTCTAACTTTCTTTTGTAGCCCTGTCTCATCAACAACAGGATGACTGGGACCCTGTGAGGTCTAGGGGTGGGGAACAGCCCCTCTTATTGAGCGTCCCGAGATGTCTAACTCCCCTTCAACCCATTGTGCCCCCTTTCCTCTGCTATCTCCTGATAGCTCATTAACCTGGCTGATACACTTGCACCAAGTGCCCTCTCATCCTTGATTGATCAAGATGCCTTTAGCCTCAATTGTCACTAAGTCAGTGCAGGGTGGTGAGAGCCACCTAGCCTCCTTCTGCCAGCACAGGGTCATTATTCCAAGCTTTGGCTGGGAGCCCTGGTGCTAAGGGGGGTGGCAGTGCCAACAACGAGGGCTATTTTGAGTCAAGCACATCACGCTCTGATCACCCCCTGCCCCAGCCTTCAGTTTGATGTGAAATGGTGGCTGTGAGTCACTCTGTGGGAGGTCTCCTTCTGGGCAAAGTCCCTGCCTGATTCTGGCCCATTTTCTCATTGACATCATCTGTCATGCGCCTTCTTCCAGGCAAACCAAACCCGAGAGTCTTGGAGAATGGATAATCAATTTCAATAATAAGTTAAATGGGTTTGCTTTTGTTTCCAGAAGAACTCTCACTGGGAGAGTGATTTTTTAAAAGACTCCTGGGTTGAGTTTTACTTATGGACTTGGGCCTCCAGCTGCTTCTGAGCTAATTGAGTATAGAGCATGAATAAACATGGAGGGGCAAGCTACTCTTCACTCCCACTCAGACGTGCAGGGTTGGAAACATGAAGTCTGTGGAGGCAAGAGCCAACAAATGCCTCGATGGCCCACGTTGCAAAGAACGCATCATGGTGTCCACTCTTGTCTGCCTTGTGTGTCCAAATGGTCACTTCAGAGCCAGAGTGCTCCTCCTAGAAGTATAATACATGGAGTGCAAGATGGGGGATGGTATTTCTCAAACACTGAACCTTAGCCATCTCCACATGAGTCTTGCAAAGCACAGCCCCGACTCACAGGCTTACTTTGTCATGACTGGCCAGTGGTTTTGCAGCCGTTCATACATACAGCAGCCTCTACTCCTGAGTGTGTGTTTGGTTTATCCCTTTGGTTCAGGTCAGGGCTTAGAATGGAACATAGCACATAGTGTTTAATGGTGTTTGCTAGATGAATGAATGAAGGGAGGAAGGAAAGGAATCATCTATAGATCATTTGGTTCTCTGGTTTGAGGAAGTAGTTCTCTGTGGAGAACAGTAAGATTTTTGAGGACAAGATCTTGCTGGACATGTTGTTGTTAGTTGCCGTTGAGTAGGCTCAGACTCATAGTGACCTTATGTATAACAGAAACGAAGCAGCATCCTCACATTGCTGGACATACATTTATCATTATTTTGTTAGCACAGTTACTATACATGGGCATGCTCAGTAATTACTGACGAACACAGCATCAACTCTGCCCTGAGTCGAAGAGCTTCTGATGTGGGATTTAAATTCTTTGTGATGGCAGAAGCCCTGTATGAGACAATTTTCTTTTGATAATTCCTCAAATCGCCCATAAAAGTCTTTGTAGGGTGGTCTCTCTGAGAGTCCACAGCATTGTAACTGGTGGATATTTCTTTGATTGAGAACTAGATAAAGTCTTGGCTTGCATTTAGGAGAATTTTGTGTTAAAACACTATGTAAAAATGCTAAACTCACATAGCGGGCAAGTGGATTACACTGTAAGACACGTATGTGAGTGTAATAAAGCAGGTTTTTTTTCTTCTGTGTCTTGTTCACTCATTGAATGGAGATGCAGAAGAGAATCAAATACGTTATTTAAATTCTGCTGTTTCTCTTTTGTACCAAGAAAGTAGAGTTGAAGTGATATAAACTCATATATGATAGGTCTCCACTTGTTGTTGTTAGTTGCTGTTGAGTCAGCTTGTACTCATGGTGACCTTATGTGTAATAGGACAAAATGATGCTCAGTCCAGTATGTTTGAGTCCATTGTTGAAGCTATTGTGTCAGTCTATGTCGTTGAGGGTTTCCCTTGTTTTCTATGACCTTCTACTTCACCAACCATGATGTCCTTTTTTAGCAATTGGTCTTTCCTGATGATGTGTGCAAAGTAAGTGAGCCAAAGTCTTGCGATCCTTGCTTCTAAGGAGCATTCTGGTTGTATTTCTTCTAGAAGTGCTCAGTTCAGATCTACTAATTAGTGAAGTGAGAAAGTTTCTTGTTGGATGTGAGGAGTAATATTTTTTCTTTTAGAGAAAAAACCAGTTAACCAGCTAACCAACCAACCAGCTAACTGACCAACCAACCAACTGACTGATGGACCAATCAACGGATTAACCACTGAACCAGTCAATTTACCTCATCTGGACAGGCTTATCAAGGAATAATATGAATCCTCCTTGAGGAGCTGCAAAAACAACCGGCAGGTTTGGTAAATAGGAAAACATTGTGGAAGAACTGACGATAATAGATATCCGTGAAGAAAAGTTTTGTAGCATTTGATGCTGTTGACTCCCCGTTTTTCTCTTCTCTCCCCTAGCTTCTATGATAACACATCCTCACGGGCTTCACCTACTTCTCTGCTTTTGTGTTCTTAGTCTCCTCTTCTAGGTGTGCTCTTCTTGTGCACTCTCCATGGTACTGGCCTGTGTCGTCTCTCACGACAATCTTATGCATTTCTTTAACTTCTACAACATTGCAAGTGGAAGTGATGCCATTGTCTGGCATGAAGAGCACGAAGGAGAGCAGGTTGAGGAAAATGTGGATCTATTCATTTGGGGACAAGATGAACTAGGGGTGTCCTGGACACCAGGTGGGCATCTGTGCTTGGGGTGCTTGGCGCACTGGGGGTTGACTGTGATTTAGAATTAAGCAGACACGATCTGAGCCCCAGAGGAAGACACACAGCAGCTGTGTGCCTTTGGCTGTTTACTTGAGTCCCAGTTTCCTCACATATAGTAAGAGGGGAACAATAATGCTTACATTAAAGAGCATTATTTTGTAGATTTAATGAAAACTGACATACAAAAAGTACTTTGAAACTAGTAGTGGTGGGATGCCTGTTGGTGGTCTTTGCCTGTGACTTCTTCTTTTCCTTTTTGTTCTTTTGGGTTTGCCTTTGATCTCAGTTCATTGACCTTCAGTATTTATTGACGATAAATAAATCTTCCTGGTATGTGCTAAGTGCTGGGGATATACAGGAGAATGCAGCACTGCCCTCGCCCTTAAGTGTTTTCAGACAAGAGCAGGAGGCAAACACAATGGAAAATGTTCACAGACCATGGAAATGATGAGCATCCTTGCTCCTTCCATTCCCACTGTCATCCAAACTGACAGACGAGTGGTGGCCTCTGTCTTTAGTATGGTGTATATGTTCTTTATTTTCCTCTGGGATGCTGTTACTTGTCACAGAGATAGAGATCGCTCTTAGCTTGCTAGTCTATGGTTAACCACGTTTGATGTCTTCCCATGACCTGAAAAATAAATTCCAGCTTCTTTATCTAAGCAACCAAATCTGCACAATCTGCTCTCTGCTTGTGGTTAAGCCCCACCTTTCACTGCTTGACTTCCCCCTGCCTTAACTGCACTTAACTTCTCAGTGCCATCTGACTAGTCCCTGAGTTTTCTGGATACATTTAGCACAGCTGCTCCCCTTGCCTGGGCTTCTCTTCCTATTATCCCTATTGCAAGCCATACTCAAATTCTCACCTCTTCCAAGGAGACTTCTGGATGTCACACTCACAATCAGTCAGCACTCTTTCCTACTCCCACACTTCCTTTGACCTGGCTATGGGACACAACATTATAGAACACAGACATTGTGCATGTGGCTGTTTGAGGACAGGGGCCAAACTTAATTCATTCTTTGTACCAAATGTGGGAAGTCCAGGGAGGGTGGAGTCAAAAATGACTTAGGTTCTAGCCTGGGTGATTGGGGAGCTGGTATATGTCTTCTCCAGTAATCTACGAGCCCTTCCAGGGCATGAATCTGGTCCTATTCCTTTGTTTGTCTTTGCTAACACAAGACTTGAAACAAGGATGCCCAGTAAACATAAGCTGAATAATATATTTGTCCAAATGAACAAATGAAAAATGGTCTTGCTCTTAACCAAAGTTACCAACAATCTTTCTATAAAATATTTATTTTCTCTTTTTTGGGAAGCTCAGGTGGCCAAGGACTGATAGAAATATTCTCTCCAAAGGGGTTAGTTCCTATCCATCCGCCACATCCTTCCACATGACATCATTTTGTGAGATCCTTAGTAGATTAGGAGACACCTTTCATCCTTGACCTTCTCTTGGCTGGCACATTATTTCCTCATCCTGGAAGATCTCAGTAGCTCCCACAGCCTCAGCTGTCCTGCAGATGGCTTCTAGTACTCTAGCTTGGATCTCTCTTATACCTTTAGTTCATTTGATAGTTGACATCACCTAGTAGATGTCCTACAGACCCCTACATTAATCAGGAACCTTAGTTACAGACAATGAAGAATCTGCTCAGACTGTTTTAAACCAAAGGGTGTTTATTTGTAATATACTACATAGGATTTAATAGTGGCAACAATGGACTCAAACATAACAACAATCATGAAGATGGTGCGGGACAGGGCAGCGTTCCGCTCTGTTGTACATAAGCTCGCCCTGAGTTGGAGTTGTCTCAACCGCAACTAGCACAGCTTTGGATTTCTTAGAAGGACAGGGAATCAGGTTTGGGTGTTATTTATGTAAAAGCCAACTAGTGAGGAGAAAACCCCAACTAAACCATAGGACCATTCAAGAGAAAGTCCTGCAATTGATACTGCCCGCCACTTGGCACACATGAAGCAAGGAACTGGACGTTTGAACCTGGACCCCACCTACCACAGTAGAACCAAGTGCCTTTGCCACTCTGCCTCCAGATGCAGCTGCATATCTTCCCCGAACATTTGGTCTCTGATCATCTGTCTTGTTTCTTTGAATCCTTGAACACTGAGTGAAACCATGAGCCAGTCAGGAGTAGTTCTTGGTCTCCCCTCTGGCCATCTGTCCTTCCAAGAGCTCAAAGCTGTGCCCACCATGAGGATTTCCATTTCCCACTCTCCTCTGGAACAACCCATGACTGGGCTTGTGATGCTTCCGAAGACTTCTCTTGGCTTGTGCCCTATATTGTGCAGAGTTGATTGTAAACCAGACTTGCATTTTAATCCCAGTTGGTTGCAGAGAACTCTCCATGAGTCTGTACACTTCATACTCAACAAATCCAAAACATCCCTTTGTATCCTTCTTAACAAATCTGTTTCTCATTTGCTCATTCAATAGATGTGTATTGGGCACCTGCTATGTATCATGAGCTTGTTTACTTGCTGCTAAGCAGAGAGTTAGAACGTGATAGATTCGTCCTCTCCTGTAGGAGCTAGGGAAGGAGACAGGCGTTAAAGAAAATAAAGCACAGATATTTAACCAATTGCAATAGTGATAACTGAAGATGTGGAGGGTACAGTGTGCCTGTTAGCATGATAAATGGTCCCATCTGCCATCAGGACACGGGGTCACTTTTCCCTTCCCTAGCCCCACTCTCAATCACTCTCAAGATGTTGATCTTATCTTCTTCCAACCATCCCCTTACATTCTTCCAAAACTTTCATTTGAAGCCTCAGCATGTCTCTCCAGACCATAAAAGCTGCTAATGTACTTCTTTGCTTCAAGTTTTGCACTTTTCAATAATTTTCTTTACCAGGCAACCACACGGGACTTTTCAAAAATGCATATCTGATCCTCTCTTACCTGCAAGAAGTGTTCCGTTTCTCTGCATGTTTTCAGAAGGCAGCCTGAGCTCTTGGCATGATAAGCCATGCGTGTCCTCCTTGTCCAGGTTCTTGCCTTCCTCTCCTGTTGCCCTTCTCACACCTCATGTTCCATAAACACTGAACCCCCTGCGGCCCCCTGACTACCCCACGTTGCCTCTGTCTGTGCCTTCATTACCTGAAAAGCTTCTTTTCAGTTTCCAAACTCTGTTCAGTCCTCACCCTCAGTCTCAAATCTTTCTTGAAAACCCCAAACAGAGATAATCACCTCTCTTTATACTTTTCTGTGCCTGGAGTATCCTGCAGTCATTACAGGGAGCACGTTAGATGGTAATTACTTGTTTACAGGGGAGGTGCATTTTGTAGAGTTTGGATCTACAGTCACCTGGGAGGTGAAAATTGTTGGTAATCAAAATTACCCCTGAAATTCCCTTAAATTGCCAAAAAGGAGCAGCACAAATGGCTTTGTGTCAGTGACTTTGTGGTCAATTCCCCAGTTCCTGCAACCTGAGTTGGTTAGCGGTTCACCAAGACCCTAGATTAGTCTTCTTTTTTCATGAATGTCGAAGACACCACCACCTGCTTCCTAAACGGAGGCTGTATCTCCCTCTTGGTCAATGGTCAGGAACAGCTTGAAATCTCTACGTCTTTCCGGAGGCTTGTGGACTTGCCTTGGCCATTTTGGGCTTGTCAACACCATGGTCTGAGGTGTACACTCATTGAGAACAATGGTGGGCAGCCCTCTCTCCCTCCATGGCTCCCTCCCTCCAGTGAATGAGTTAAATCCACTTAAGTTAAATGAGTGATTGATGTGAATCCACATGATACTTTGTCTCCCTGCTAGATTTTAAATTCCACAAAGCAGAAACGATGTGCTGCCCATTTTTAGTGATGTTGCCATTAGGAAGTTGTCCCTGGGTGGTGTAAATGGTTAAATACTCAGCTACTAACTGAAAAGTTGGCAATTTGAAACCACCCAGAAATGCCTTGGAAGAAAGGCCTGGCGATCTGCTTCTGAAAGAACACAGCTATTGGAAACGTTGTGGAGTGCAGTTCTACTCTGACACACGTGGGGTTGCCATGAGTTGGAATCTACTTGAAAGCAATTTTTTTTTTTGCCATTGGGAAAACAGTATCTATAATCAAGGCTTTTCTTCCACAAGAGATATGAATAAAAGAAGGTCATTTATGGGTATCAGGACTTCCAACCAGTTCATTCCAGTTTGACCCCCTGCTGAAACTTTGCACTTCCACCCCAGATATACTGAATCAGAATCTACATTTTTAACAAGATTCCCAGGTGATTCTTATGTATAGAGCTACACCATGCTAAAATGTAGATGTATACGTAATAATCACCTGAGGATCTTGTTAAACCATAGATTCCGATTCAGTATATCTGGGGTGGAAATGCAAATTCTCAGCAGGGGTTGAACTTGAAAGAACCTCTTTGAAGCCTTGTTATTAATTAATCCATCTGAGAGGGTGCCACATTGCCAATCCTCGAAGCTGCTGCAGAACCATGAGTGATGGTGGTGCAGAGTGGGGAGTACTTCTGTCACTTTCTGTCCACTCTTTCTTCACAGCTGTGTCATATTGCTCAGTGCAGTTATTACTGGGATGCACTCTATTACTCCAAAATCTAACTTTTAGAAGTCTGTGCAGCGCTCATGGTTTAAACAATAAATTTCACTATAATAGCCGTTTGATTTCCTTGTAAAATGATATTTCCTGATATGTGTTTATTGATAAGTGCCATAAATATGGTTTCTATACATTTTCAAATGCAGCCCCTTGAGGCTCTTAGAAAATGACCCTGAAGTCCTACACAGGGAGAAACAGGAGGGAGAAGGTCTTGATGAGTCATTAGTAACAGGGATGTTTGCTCCAAAGCTGAGGACTGGGACATCTTTCCACACTTCTGCCCAGCACTCGGTTTCTATAAAAGACAGATAGTTTCCTATCTTTTAATCTGAATGGGGAGATAGCAGTTGGATATTTTCATTTTGAGATGGAAGAGAATGAATGTTGCAGATAGACTGGGCACTAAAAAAACTTGATCCGTACTTGACCAAAAGATTTATTCCTGATGGACATGATCTTCCAATCTGAAGATGCATTTAAAGGAAACATCTGTTTTATCAGAACCATCTCCTCCCTCATGCTATAAAGTCTACCTCTGTTGATAGGACCCATAATAAAACTAGCGTTTGGGACATTATATATTTATTCATTCAACAAACTTTTATTGCTAGTGACAGCAATTAAAACGGAGGGAACTATTTTATTCTCCCAGTTTAAGTGCTAGAATAAAAGCTGCTGTTTGATTCAGCAATGTTTTGGGCAGCCTACATTTTTTAACTATCTAATGACAACTTGTACTCCATTTTTGTCTTAGAATATATTAGACTTAGAAGAGTCTGCATTAGTTTGGTTTGGTAGAGAATTTACCTTCATTTGCGTTATAGTCATTATTTTCAGGATTTTGAAGATATTACACTGCCATCTTTCAGACAAAGTTATTGTTGATGAGAAAATTGTTGGTCTTCTTTCTCCTCTTTCTCCCCCCCCCCCCGCCCGTTTTTTCATTTTTTTGTAGATAATCTGTATTTTCTCTTTGGTTGTTTTAAAAATGATTTGTTTGCCCCATTACATTAGGATGTTGTGTCCATTTATGCATTTATTGATTTTATCCTATTTAGGACTCAGTGACCACGTTCAGCTTGAAAACTCAGATCTTTTTTTGATTCTGGAAAATCACCCAGCAATTATTGTCTCAGCCTCAATCTCTTTATTTTTGCCATCTGGAATTCAAATTAGACCAATGCCAGGATTGTATTAGTCTTTTCTCAGTTCCCTTTAACTTCTCAGTCATATTTTGAATCCTCTGCCTCTGTACTGCATTCTAGATTATTTCCTCATCTCTGTCTTCCAGGTCACTAATTCTCTTTTCAGCTGCTTCAATCTACCAACTACCATTTAAATAACTAGTTGATTTTTTTTTAACTCAATGATTATTTATTTTACTCCAAGAAGTTCTATTTGACTCTTTTTCAAATCTGCTTGCTCTTTTTAGAGTCTTGTTCATCCCATATGGCTTCCATTCCTTTAAAAAAGATCTCTTTAATTATTGTAAACATAATTATTTCAAATAATTCTAATACTCCAAGTCACTGGAGTGCTGTGGTAGGTTGTTATTTTGTTCTCAATTGTTCCCTACATTTTCCATATGAGGGTTATACACTCCTGCATTGCCAGGTGACTTGCAGCACCTCCCAGTGGGAAGATATATTTTTTGTCCCATGGGCTTTAGTCTTGGGATTACCCTGGCCAATGGAATGTGAACAAAAGTGTCACTTTTTAGCAGTAGTTTTAAGAACCATTGTATAACTTGGCTATTCAACAGTTTCCGTTCTTCCATAAGAACTTGTCCTGAATAGGAGCTGCTTCTTGAGTCTAGATTTTAAGATGAAGAAGACACATGGGGCAGAACCAAAGCCAACCTTCTGTTTCTGTATTTGACATATACTATGAGTGGGGTGAAAATCTTTGATTTTATAAGCTACTAGGATTTGGGGATTGATTGTTACACAACATAACCTGGTGAAAGCTGGCTAAAAGAGGTGTTAACTTATCTCTTGTGGTATCTGCTGACATTCTCTAATGGTGGATTATTTCCTCATGCAATTTGTGATTTTTTTTTATTGTACTTCAGGTGAAGGCTTACAGAACAAATAGTTTCTCATGAAACAGTAGTACACATATTGTTTTATGACATTGGTTAACAACCCCACAACATGTCAACCCTCTAACTTCTCAACCTTTTTTTTTTTGGTGAAAATACAAGTAGCCAAAGATACACCATTTCAAAAATTTCTACATGCACAGTTCAGTGACATTGACTACATTCTTCCAATTGTGCGGTTATTCTCACTTAAGATGAAGGCTTACAGAACAAAATAGTTTCTCATTTAACAGTTACTACAAATGTTGCCCTATGACAATGGTTAACAATCTCACAACACATCAACATTATCCTTACTCAACCTTGGGTTCCCTATCACCAGCTTCCTTGTCCCATTCTGCCTTCTGGCCATTGTCACTGGACTACTGTACCTCGTTAGTCTCTTTTGGTTTTACGGGGCTGTCCACTCCCAGGCTGAATGGTGAACCTCGGAGATAACTTCACACTGAGCTATAAGGGTGTTTGGGGGCCATACTCTCGAGGTTTCTCCAGTCTCCTTTAGACCACTAAATCTGGTCTTTTTTTTTGTGAGTTAGAATTATGTTCTACATCCTTCTCCAGCTCTGTCCAGAACCCTCTGTTGTGATCCTGGTCAGAGCAATCAGGGGTGGTAGCCGAGCACCATCTAGCTGTACTGGACTCAGTCCGGTGGAGGCCCTTGGTAGCTGTGGACGATTAGTCCTTCGGACTAATCTTTTCCTTGTATCCTGTTCTCTTCATTCTCCCTTGCTCCCGAAGGGATGAGACCAGTGGAGTATCTTAGATGGCCGCTCATAGGCTTTTAAGACCCCAGACACTACTCACCAAGGTAGAATGTAGAGCATTGTCTTTATAAGCTGTGTCATGGCAATTGAGCTAGATATTCCCCGAGACCATGGTCCCCACAGACCTCCACCTAGCAATTCAGTCCCTCAGGGAGTTTGGATGGGTCTTTGGGGCTTCCATGACCTTTCCTTGTCCAAGTTGTGCTAGTTTCCCCTGTACTGTGTACTGTCTCACCCTTCACCAAAGATACCACTAATCTATTGCCTATTTAGTATTTCCCTCCGACCCTTCCCATCACTGGTAACCAACAAAGATTGTTACATTTTGTGTGTGAACTTTTTCATGGGTTTTTACAATAGAGGTCTCATACAATATTTGTCCTTTTGTGATTGACTTATTTCACTCAGCATAATGTCCTCCAGTTTCATCCATGTTATGAGATGGTTCACAGATTCATTGTTGTTCTTTCTCGTCGCATAGTACTCCATTGTGTGTATGTACCATAGTTTGTTTATCCATTCATCTGTTGATGGGCATCTAGGTTGTTTCCATTGTTTTGGTATTGTGAACAATGCTGCCATGAACATAGGTGTGCATATGTCTATTCGAGTGACAACTCTTATTTCTCTAGGATATATTCCTAGGAGTGGAATTGCTGGATCGAATGGTATGTCTATTTTAGCTTTCTGACGATGTGCCATATCATTTTCCAAAATGGTTGTATCATTTTGCATTCCCACCAGCAGTGCATAAGAGTTCTGATCTCCCCGCACCCCCTCCAACATTTGTTATTTCCAGTGTTTTTGATTCGTGCCAGTAATGCCGGGGTAAGATGGTATCTCATTGTGGTTTTAATTTGCATTTCTCTAATGGCTAGTGATCGCGAGAATTTCCTCATGTGTCTGATGGCCATTTGAATGTCTTCTTTGGTGAAGTGTCTGTTCATTTCCTTTGCCCATTTTTGAATAGGATTATTTGTCTTTTTGTTGTAGAGGTGTTGGATTTTCTTGTAGATTATGGAGATTAGACCTTTGTCTGACTTGTACTGTCCAAAATTTTTTTTCCCAATCTGTAGGTTCTCTTTTTACTCGTTTGGTGAAGTCTTTTGAAGAGCATAGGTGTTTGATTTTTGGAGGATCCCAGTTATCTAGCTTATCTATTGGGTTTTGTGCATTGATGGTTATGGTTTGTATCCTGTTAATGCCGTGTACTAAGGCCTGAAGTGTTGGTCCTAATTTTTCTTCTATGAACTTTATAGTTGTAGGCTTTATATTCATGTCTTTGATCCATTTTGAAGTCGTTTTTGTATACGGCATGATGTATGGGTCCTGTTTCATTTTTTTGCAAATGGATATGCAGTTGTGCCAGCACCATTTGTTAAAAAGACTGTCTTTTCCCCATTTGATGGAGTTTGGGCCCTTGTGGAAGATCAGGTGACTGTAGGTGGATGGATTTACATCTGGGTTCTCGATTCTGTTCCATTGGTCAACGAGTCTGTAGTTGTACAAGTACCAGGCTGTTTTGACTACTGTAGCTGTATAGTAGATTCTGAAGTCAGGTAGTGTGAATCCTCCAACTTTACTCTTCTTCTTCAGTAGTGCTTTACTTATTTGGGGTTCTTCCCTTTCCAAATAATGATTAGTTTTGCCATCTCTTTGAAGAATGTTGTTGGTATTTGGATCGGGATTGCGTTGTATTTGTAAATTGCTTTGGGTAGAATTGTCATTTTCACCATGAGCATGGTATGCTTTTCCATTTATGTAGATCCCTTTGGGTTTCATGCAGTAGTGTTTTGTAGTTTTCTTTGTATAGGTCTTTTACATCCCTGGTCAGATTTATTCCTAAGTATTTTATCTTTTTAGGGGCTATTATAAATGGTATTGTTTTCCTGATTTCCTTTTCATCGTTCTCCTTCTTGGTGTATAGGAATCCGACTGATTTTTGAATGTTTATCTTGTATCCTGCTACTCTGTTGAATCTTTCTATTAGTTCCAGTATATTTCTTGTGGAGTCTTTAGGGTTTTCTATGTATAGTATCATATCATCTGCCAACAGGTACAGTTTAACTTCCTCATTACCAATTTGGATGCCCTTTATTTCTTTTTCTTGCCTTATTGCTCTAGCTAGAACTTCCAGCACAATGTTAAATAGGAGTGGTGATAAAGGGCATCCTTGTCTTGTTCCTGTTTTCAGGGGGAATGTTTTCAGCCTCTCTCCATTAAGAATGATGTTGGTCGTTTGTTTTCCATAGATGCCCTTTATTGTGTTGAGAAATTTTGCTTCTGTACCTATTTTATTGAGAGCTTTTATCAGGAATGGGTGTTGGACTTTGTCAAATGCCTTTTCTGCGTCAATTGAGATGATCATGTGATTCTTTCCTTTCCTTTTATTTATGTGGTGGATTATGTTTGTCATGGTTTAAATTATGTCCCCCCAAAAATGTGTGGATCAATTTGGCTGGGCCATGATTCCCAGAATTGCGTGGTTGGCCTCCATTTTGTGATTGTAATTTTACGTTAAAGAGGATTAGGGTGGGATTGTAACACCACCCTTACCCAGGTCACATCCCTGATCTAATGTAAAGGGAGTTTCTCTGGGGTGTGGCCTGCACTACCTTTTATCTCTCAAGAGATAAAAGGAAAGGAAAGCGAGCAGAGAGTTGGGGACCTCATACCATCAAGAAAGCAGTGCCAGGAGCAGAGTGTGTCCTTTGGACCGGGGTTCCTGCACTGAGAAGCTCCTAGTCCGGGGGAATACTGATGAGAAGGCCAAGAGGGAGAAAGCCCTCCCCTGGAGCCGATATCTTGAATTTGGACTTTTAGCCTCCTTTACTGTAAGGAAATAAACTTCTTTTAGTTAAAACCATCCACTTGTGGTATTTCTGTTATAGTAGCACTAGATGACTAAGACACATTTATTGATTTTCTAATTTTGGACCATCCTTGCATACCTGGTATGAATCCTACTTGGTCGTGGTGTATTATTTTTTTGATATGATGCTGAATTCTATTGGCTAGAATTTTGTTCAGAATTTTTGCATCTATATTCATGAGAGATATTGTTCTCTAATTTTCTTGTTTTGTGACATCTTTGCCTGGTTTTGGTGTCAGATTTATGGTTGCTTCATAGAATGAATTTGGAAGTTTTGCTTGTCTTCTATGCTCTGAAATAGCTTGAGTAGTCCTGGTACAAGCTCTTCTGTAAATGTTTTGTAGAATTCTCCAGTGAAGCCATCTGGGCCGGGGCTTTTTTTGGTTGGGAGTTTTTTTATTACCTTTTCAATCTCTTCTCTTGTTATGGGTCTGTTCAGATTTTCAACATCACTTTGTTGTAGTTTGGGTAGGCCGTGTGTTTCTAGAAATTTTTCCATTTCCTCTAGGTTTTCAAATTTGTTGGAGTATAGTTTTTCCAAAACATTCTGTTATAATCCTTTTTATTTCAGTTGGGTCTGTTGTAATGCCCCCCATTTCATTTCTTATTTGGGTTATTTGTGTCCTCTCCTGTTTTTCTTTTGTCAGTCTGGCCAGTGGTTTGTCGATTTTGTTGATTCTTTAAGAACCAACTTGGTTTTGTTGATTCTTTCTATTGTTTTTCTGTTCTCTATTTCATTTATTTCTGCTCTGATCTTTACTATTTCCTTTCTTCTGGTGGCTGTGGGCTTTTTTTGCTGTTCTCTTTCTATTTGTTTGAGTTCTGTAGTTAATGTTTTGATTTTGTCCCTTTCTTCTTTTTTGATATGTGCATCTATTGCTATAAATTGTCCTCTGAGGACTGCCTTTGCTGTGTCCCAAAGGTTTTGGTATGATGTGTTTTCATTCTCATTTGATTCTAGGAATTTTTTGATTCCATCTCTGATTTCTTCTATTACCTAGTGATGTGTAAGCAGGGTGTTATTCAGTTTCCGTGTAATTGATTTTTTTCCCTTGCTCTTTCTGTTGTTAATTTCTACCTTGATGGCATTGTGTTCAGAGAAGATACTTTGAATTATCTCACCGTTTTGGATCTTGTTGAGGATTGCTCTGTGGCCTAAGATATGGTCTATTCTGGAGAACGTTCCATGGGCATTGAAAAAGAATGTGTACTTTTCAGCAGTTGGATGGAGTGTTCTATATATGTCTATGAGGTCAAGTTGGCTGATTGTGCCCTTTAGGTCTTCTGTATCTTTGCTGAGTTTCTTCTTAGTTGTTCTGTCCTTTACTGAGAGTGGTGTGTTGAAGTCTCCTACTATTATTGTGGAACTGTCAATTTCTTTTTTCAGTGTTATTAGAGTTTGTTTTATGTATTTTGGAGCCCTGTCATTGGGTGTGTAGATGTTTATTATGGTTATGTCTTCATGATGGATCATTCCCTTAATCATTATATAGTGTCCTTATTTGTCTTTTATGGTAGATTTTGTTTTAAAGTCTATTTTATTCGAGATTAGATTTGCCACTCCTGCTCTTTTTTGGTATTTGTTAGCTTGATATATTTTTTTCCAACTTTGACTTTTAATAAATTCACATCTTTGTTTCTAAGGTGTGTGTCTTGTAGACAGCATATTGATGGATCCTGTTTTCTTATCTATTCTGTCACTCTCCGTCTCTTTATGGGTGCATTAAGTCCATTTACATTCTGTGTATTTATTGATAGATGTGGGTTTGTTGCTGTCATTTTGTAGTGCTTTTTTTTTTGGTGCTGAAGTTTTCTTTGTTCTTCTTACTCTCTTGTGCTGAGTTACTTTTGTTTGTGGATTTTGTGTTGATTTCTTTTGTTTTTGTGGGTTTTGTTTTTGCTGAGACTTTATGTTTTTCCTCTTTTTTTTTATGAGTATGTTTGTTAACTTTCTTTGCAGTTACCATAAATTTTACCCTTATCTTTCTAAGTTTGAAGCAGTCTACCATTATTTGGTATCGCCTTGCCTTCCTTTTCTTTAAAAGGTTCTATACCTATGCCATTTATTCCCTCTTTTATTGTTTTGATGTTGTTGTCATTTATTGATTAACTGCTCTGATTCCCTGTTGTATTTCTTTTGGTTTTGGATAGTCCTCAAGAGTTCATTTCCTAGATTGATATCTGGCTGGTACAATCCTGCATCTTAGGTTCTGCCTGTGAGCTGAAGCTTTTTGTCCTCAGATTGAAGAACTCCCTTTAATAATTCTTGTAAGTTTGGTTTGGCTTTTACATATTTCCTTAATTTCTGTTTATCTGGAAATTACCTAATTTCACCATCAAATTTGAACGAGAGTTTTGCAGGCTATATTATTCTTGGCTGGCAATTTTTTCTTTCAAGATTTTATATATGTCATCCCATTGCCTTCTTGCCTGCATGGTTTCTGCCGAATAATCTGAGCTTAGTGTTACTGTTTCTGCTCTGTATGTGACTTCTTTTTTTTTCACGAGCTGCTCTCAGTATTCTTTGTTTGTCTTTGGTTTTGGCGAGTATGAATATGATACGCCTTGGTGATTTTCTTTTGGGGTCTCTCCTATTTGGGGTTCTTTGAGCTTCTTGGATGGCCAGCTTTTCATCTTTCATGATACTGGGGAAGTTGTTTGTCAGCAGTTCTTCAATGATCCTCTCTGTGTTTTCTGTTTTCTCCCCCTGTTCTGGAATTTGAATCACTCGCAGAGTTTTGCTTTTGATTGTACCCCACATACCTCTCAGGCTCTCTTCATTTTTCTTTGTTCTTTTTTCTGAGTTTTCCTGAAACAGAGTTGTATCCAAGTGTTTGTCTTCAATTCCACTGATCCCGTCTTCCACCATTTCAAATCTGCTTCTCAGCCTTTCTATGGCACCATCCATTTCTGAAATCTTGTTGTTTATCTTTTGGATTTCTAATTGTTATCTTTGTATAATTTCTAGTTGTGAATTTATTTTGGCATTTTGTTCCTGCATTATTTTCTTGAATTCTTGCAATTTTTTGTCTGTATTTTCCATGAATTTGTTTATTTTTTCCTCATTTTTGTCAGCTTTTTGCCTCAGCTCTTGGAGAATTCTGAGTACTAGAGATTTGAATTCCCTATCAGGTAGTTGTAGTGCATTTTCTTCCACTGGAGAGTCATCTGGTGTTTTATTTTGGACGCCTACGGGAACCATCCTGTCCTGTTTTTGTAAATGTTTTGATATTGTCTGCTGTCTTCAGGGCATTCAGTAGTTATTTTTCTCATTTATTGATTGTAGATTTTTTTGTTTCATCCTTTTTTTAAAAAATTTTTTACTATGTCTCAGCTGGCGGACAGTGTGTTCTCTGTTGTTTGCTAATCTGTGGGCACAATACTTTTCACCTCCTTCTCCAACTGGAAGGGTCAGTCACTCAGATATGATACAACAGGGCAGGTGTAGCTGATTAGGAGTTACTGGGATGAGTTGTTTGTGACACTTACTACAGCCACCAGAGCGGGTCTGTAATCAGTGCAGGGCAGGTTCCAGCAGGCTGTGCCTGTGCTGCTTGGTGGTGTGATGTCAAGCGCACAATGCAGGTAGGCAGGATGCAGCGGGGAGATTGTTATGGGTGGAGCTAAGATGGTTATGGGAGAGAGGAGAGAGGAACCGGAGCCAAAAACGTACAAACAAACAAAAAAGAATGCTAGGGTAGCTTGCCATTGGAGTGGAGAGATGAAGACGGTTGTTTTGTCTTCCCCTGGAGGCTCTGTGAGGCTGCTTTCTCATACCCCATTTGCTGGTCTCCGATAGGAGTCCAAGATGGCCGATCCATGCTACGTTAGCTAGTAGGGGACCTCTGCATGAATCCCTCCTTGCTCTCTGTTCTCTGTCAGTTTTCTCACTCCATTTGGAGCTAGGCTGAGTTCTTTATGTCTTCATTTGATGTTTTAGGGTTTTAGGATTGTTGTATTCTCTGTTCGTCTTAGTTTTTTGGACCTTTGCTGTGCTTCTGCCTAGAGCATAATTTTGCTGGAACTCCGCAATTTGTGATTTTTTATTGTGAATTTATCTTCATGGTGAGTTGCTTTGTTTTTGTCTGTGTGAGTTCATGGGCTCTGGGTTGTGGGTGTGTTTCTACTGATGGATATATTTTCTTTTTTCCTTGCTTCTACCAAGGGGCACAAGACTTTCACGAGCCTTGGACCTTTGCTTACTTGAGGACTTGTATTCTATTTTGATCTTATGTATTCAGACGTCATTCCTATATATGGAGAAAGCTTGTGTGTTTAATTTTCACAAAAGCCTTTCCCCGAAACCACAGC
This sequence comes from Dugong dugon, assembly GCA_030035585.1. Lineage (NCBI taxonomy): Eukaryota > Metazoa > Chordata > Mammalia > Sirenia > Dugongidae > Dugong > Dugong dugon. Next base: position 4,227,031 of record CM057465.1, on the reverse strand, counting down.
TGGGGTCGGATATGGCTTCCCTTGTCAGTTCCTTATTTGTTGGGCAGTTTCTGGTTCCCGTTTCAGGTGAAGCACCTCATCTTGGATTCTGTCTTTATGCAGCAGTCTCGGTTTCATACCCTACCTTAGATCAAGGCCATATCTCCTGCCCCGTATGGACATGGAAATCCCAGATCTTAGCTGCTAGGGCCTCTATCAGGACCAGATACCCTTGGGCTGCTATGGTCTTGAGTTGCCACTCTATTTCAGGTACATGGTTCCATTCTTTCTTTCAATTATGATATGTTTGTAACATTTACATATTACATTTTGCCCAGCTTTTCTTCATATTTGCAGTTGAAGAATTGGGGAGTTGTGTGGGTCAACTCATTCTGCTAGGTGGCTCGAATCTGCACCTGCTTATTTAATTGTTTACCTTCTTACCAAGGCTTAATCTCCCTGAGGGTTGATACCACACACGTCTTGTTCACCATCATTCCTCAGTGCCTGAAATAGTGCCAGAAACAGAGGTGTTGACTTAATGAATGAATGGGTAGGAGGGACCTCCCAGGATAAACAGCTTTGACTGAAGAGCAGAGGACGGTTGGCTGCTTCTGTCTGTCTTGATCATGGTTCTTCCGCCCCTTGTCATCAGTTGGGCTCTTACGGAATTGGTTTGTGCAGGAAAAAGATGAGGATTAGAAAATGCCTCAAGAGGAGAAGGAGGTCCTCTTTCCCATTTGGAGTGCACGTTTTAGAAGCTGGGCTGGCCTTTCCTCTCCCCAGTTCCCATGGTAGCCAGAGTAAGGCTTGGCCCAAGGTAGCTCATTGTGGTGTGGAGAAGGGGAGAAGTGCAGATGTAATTACAGCCTAGGGTGGTAAGTGCTGTGATGGAGGAGAGGGCAGACATGTTAGGGACGTGAGGGGTGGTGGGTCCAGGAAGGCTTCCTGGAGGAGATGGCACTTTGGCATGATCCCTGATAGTCTCTGGGAGCTTATCAGGTGAAGATAGTTAGAGGGATGGAGGGAAGGGCATTCCTAGTGGGTACATAGTATGTGGCAAAGCCTGGGGGCGAGAATGGATGGGATAAGTTCTGGAGGAATATCAGGCTGGGCTCAATTTTAAAATTTTCAGGCCATGCAGTGTCTCCCATTCCACCAGCTTGGATTCCTCCTCAGCCAAGCTCCTTGAAAATGCAGCTTCTCTTTCAGAGGTAGCACATTCACTCAGCCTGCAGCAACTATAAAACCGAAGTGACTGAGCAGATGGGGTTAGTGAGGGTTCAGGAACTCCTTTCTCAAGAGAGAATGAATGGGCTCCAGATGTCCCAGAAGTTTCTGAACTGTTCTGGCTGGGCAGCCCCTGGACGTAGCTCCGTGGCCAGATGGGAGCATCAACAGTGGAGTCTTTCAGGAAAGTGGTCCTCAGGGTCTGAGTAATGGAGGCTCACTCTGGGCAGACATGGGTTACAGCTCGGCTTTGCCACTTGGAACTTTGTGGCTGTGGGTACCCTCTCCTTTACAGTGGAGATGATAGAACCTTCTTGAGTCTTCTAAGGAGCCCTGGTGGTGCAATAAACTGTTGGCAGTTTGAACCCACCTAGCGGCTCCACTGGAGAAAGACCTGGTGATCTGCTCCTGTAAAGATTGTTATTGTTGTTAGGTGCCATCGAGTCGACTCTAACTCATAGTGATTTTATGTGTAACAGAACAAAACATTGCCCAGTCTTGCGCCAGCCTCACAATTGTTGCTATGTTTGAGCCCGCTGTTGTAGCCACTGTAAAGATTTCAGCCTAGAAAACCCTATGGGGAAGTTCTACTCTATCACATGGGGTCACCATGAGTCAAAATTGACTCGGTGGCACCCAACAACAAGAACATTCTAGAAGTTTCTCTTCATAGGGTTGTTTTAAATGCTGTGGAGCACTGAATGTGTTTGCATAAGAACAACATTCAAAAAGTGTTAATTTTTATTGTTATTATTGTTAATACATTTTGAGCCATGTTTCTCCTTTTTTCTCCTTAATTAACCTAGTGGAGTCTTATTTGTTTGTTTTACTCAGACTTGCACGAGAGGGACCAGCAGACCCCTCTCCAGGGGCTCTCAGGGACAACAACTCCAGGAGATTGGGGGCTGTGCTTGGGTGCTGGAGCAGGCTGTGCTTCCAGAGTTCATGGATCCCCTCCTTCCGGGGAGGAACTGCTGTCAGCAGGCTGGAAAAGAGTCACATATGCAGGGAGTACTGTATTTTTATGCAAATAACGTGTACCTTCTTTGCTTGCTGGCCGAGCCTTCCTTCTGTGTGGTATTTTCATAGGTGTTGGTAAGTAGTTTTTTTTTACACGTTGCTGTGAAGAGACATTAGCATAGCATGCTTGCGATGGTGCCTCGTGGGGGTAGGGTGCAGCCGGCAAACAAACACAGAAGGCATGCATTATTTGGGTAAAAATATGGTGATCGACTACAAACCCATTTTATTAACTTTGAATTGTAAATTAAAACATCCAGTGGTACAAATTGGGATGAGCACAGGGAAAATGAGAACTTGCCTTTCCTTTCCCAGCTTCAGATAAGAACTCCAACCACTCTAAATGTAAACTGGGATCCCGGGGGACCTCAATTATTATGCAGATGGATTTTAGGTAGCTTGCCTCTGTCATCTCGGTTCTAAATCCAACATGAGATGCCTGAACAGCTTCCGTGGGGTGGGCTGGGTGGTCCCAAAAGGAATGATAAAAAAAGGGGAAGATGCTGGGTATTATGGATTGAATTGTGTCCCCTAAAAATATGTATTGTAAATCCTGACCCTGTGGTTATAATCACATTTGGGAATGGGTTTTTTTTGTTATGTTAATGAGGCAGCGTTTGTGTGGGCTGTGTCTTAAGTCAATCTTTTTTGAGATATAAAAAGCAGATTGAGCAAACAAGCAAGCAGAGATGGGGGAAGATGGATACCACATCACGAGATCTCCAAGGAACCAAGAAACAAGCTGAAAAACGACAAGGACCTCCTTGCCGAGGCAACAGAGAGAGAAGACCTTCCCCTAGAGCCAGCTCCCTGAATTTGGACTTGCAGCCTCCCAAACTGTAAGAAAATAAATTTCTGTTTGTTAAACCAGCCACTTGTGATTTTTCTGTTATAGCAGCACTAGGGGACTAAGTGCCTGGGAGAAGATGGCTCTTGTTGATGAGTTCCTGGGCCATGCTGAACCCAGTCAGGTGAACTTACCCCTGAGAATGGTTGCTGGAGGTGACCTGTGTGGCTGGGGTGGGATGTGTCAGAGGGGGACCAGCTTCCCCTCAGATGAGTTGCACATTTCTCAGTCTGCTGCTCAGAGCCCAGTGTCCAGGGCAGCTCTGGCCGCACTCTGGAGACAGAATCTCTTCAAGCATGCCCATGGGGACAGCTGCGTGGTCCAGCTGCCCCAGCTTCATCTGAGGTGTGGGCATCCTGGATGCGTGGCTAGAAGCACGGGCTGTGGGGGTGGAAGATATGAGGAAGTGGTGCATGAGCGAGCCCTCCATGGGGGTGGTGTTTTCATGGTCTCCCCATCTAAAGCACTTTTCAAAGTGCCCCTTACACGTGTGTGTAGAAGAGTTACAAGCTGGGTTGTGAGTAGGATTTATACTCAGAAAACTCCTAGTAGCTGAACAAGATAGGCTGAGAGGCGGGGGACAATGATGAGGTAGGTGTGGCAGTGGGAGCAGGTGCCACCCTCCTGAGAGGAAGAGCCGTAGGTGCCGTGGGGCCAAGGGGCAGAACTTGGGGATCTTTACCGAGAGCCCCCTCCATGTGCCACACCCCCAGGGGCTCCAGTCGTGGGGACATACCCCTGCACTTGTGGAGACTGTACCCCACCCTAGTTGTGGTCACAGACCATCAACTGGTTGAAAACAAAGCAGAAGGTCAAACGACACCTCCTCTAGGAAGCCCTCCTGGCCTTCACTGTGCTCCTCTGGCATCTCCCCTGTTCCTTTGTTTTGAAACCTCCCTCCCTTCGTCTTGTTCTGGTACTCCCCTTTGTTTCTCTCCAGTAGCCTAGGAAAGAGTGTAAGTGACACAGTCGAGGAGTCCTCCCGGCACTTGGCTAAGCACTCTGTACTCCATTCATGTCAGCCCCACGTCTGAGAGGGATGCTGCCCCCTGTGGTGCAGATGGGAAAAAACAAACTTAGAAATGCAAAGGGGACTGCCTGGATCCCACATCAGTGAGTGGGAGCGCAGGACTCCAAAGAGAACCCCGACTCAAACTCCAGGGAGGTGCGTAGAGGGGCACACCCACACTTGCTGCAGGCATTCAGCACCATCTTACAGCTGCTTTAAACCACCACCATGGACAAGATCAGCAGACCTGGAGAGAAGGAGCAGCCACTGCTGGGATGCTGGGGTGGGTCTAGCTCCCCAGAGCCCGAGTGTCTCTTCTGCAATACTTGGGGTGTGCATGGGGCGGATTATCCAATAGGAGAGGTAAGCTTAACCTTGCTTACCAGATCATCTGCACTGGACAATTTCACATTTTTTCACCACATCAAAGATTCTGCTTCTAGGTGTGGCTGGCATCTGTCTCTCTCCTAACCCAAAAGCCCTTTTGTACAGAATCAAAACCTCTTTCCAAATTTACAGTCTCTGATGGGGCAGATGACCCAGTGATTACTGGGTAATCGCCCCTGTTGGGGTGGGGTCTGTTGAGGCACACTTGTGTGCCCAGCATTGCTGCAGAATTGACGGTCCACTCCAGTGCTTGTCCACAGGGCAGAAGCCGATCTCCTAAGGGCTGTCGGAGTATCATTCTACCACTTCCGAGCATCTTCTGGGAATGACCCAGGGTATACTGATTGTGGTGATGATGGTGATGGCTGTCTGCATCCTGAAGGCTCTTGGGGTCTGGGCCTGGCTCAGAGTGTCTGGACTCGGCCGTCTCTCCCTGTTTTGCCTCCCTCTAGGGTCTTGCACCCTCTCTGCCTGTGCCCCCGCCCCGCCTTATGGTGCGGGGTGCAAGGCACTGTACCATGGGGGTGCAGATATGGCAGGAACAAGGCAGAGGCATCCCTCAGTGGGAAACAGCTCCTTTGCTTCAAGGCCAAGATCAAAGACAGCATCCTTCTCTGCAGGGGTGCTTGATCTGCTCCAAGTTGGAAGAGAGGATGGGCCAGATTAAAGGCCTTTGCCAGGAGAACTGAGTTGAGAAGGAGGTTGTCCTATGGGGGAGTACATGTTTCGGAGACAGGCTATGCCCTCCTTTCTCCTCCCTGTGGAAGGAGGAGATGAGGCTCCATTAATTCTCTTTCTTGGGGTCCAGAGGACAGGCCCCAGAGAATTCCAGGTGTGTGGGGTAGTCTGCAGAGGGGCAGAAGTCGGGGGATGGCATCTGGCCCCTGGGTAGAGATCCGCAGAACTGCCCAGCTTGCTGACCAGCTCCAGGGGTACAAGAGCAAGGGAGGCACTGAGGAAAGGTGGCCTAGTGGGGCACCCAGTAGGAGAGGCATGGACCCCTAGGGGATCCTCAGTTCCTTGGGGCATTGAGATGTGTCTCCTTATGCTCACAGGTCCGTCTGTGGAGGAGACGTTGCTCATCAGGACCACAAACCTGAGGACAGCAGCCGAGCAGCGGAAAGGGAGGGGGCAAAGTGGGAGCAGATCACCCTCCCTCCTGCCCGCCTGCCTGCAGGGGTCCCTGGTCTCAGGCTGCCCATCTGGATGGGCGCCGAGCTCCTGCTGGGCCCTGCTGAGCGGTTGTCCTTTCTTACTGAATGTACTTATTGTCGTTGTTAGTTGCTCTTGAGCCGATTCCAACTCATTTCCACCCCGTATGACGGAATAGAACTGCTCCATAGGGTTTTCAAGGCTGTGACCTTTTGGAAGCAGATTGCCAGGACTTTCTTCTGAAGCTCCCCTGGGTGGGTTTGAACCACCAACCGTTCAGCTAGTAGTTGAACACTTAACTGTTTCCGGACACCCAGGGCCTCCTTGAATGCACCTAAAGAGATTAAAAAGTGCATATACAGATTGGGGTGGGCATACACAAGATTAATCAGAGGCTGCACCTAGGCCCGTGGGATTCTGGGAGAATGAATGAAATGTGTGTGAAGGGGAAAGGGCATATCCACAAAAATGATACAACTCTGGCAGGGGGATGACGTCACAAAGCAAACGGACAAAGTGCCACAAGAGGACACAGTGCCATTGGTGTTGGAGTGGCCGGGAGAGCTAGCCCCCTCCATCATGGCCCAGCGCCATTCCCGCCCTGGCCACCCCATAAAACTCAGATGTACTTGGAGAATCCAGACACATTCCCATCTCCTCTCCACCTGCCTGCCTGGCAGTTACTCCATCAACCAGCAGCACGGTCCAGACCTGAGGCATGTCCAGAGCTCTGAGTTGACATCCTTGCTGCCTCAGACTCCAGGTCCTGTGAATGCCCCCGAGGGTCCTTGTGGCTGCAGGCAGAGGGATGGGCAGCCTTGAGGTCCAGGTAACCGCTGCAGAGAGGAACTGGGTGTACTAGGGGACAGGTGCACCCGCTCAAGGAAGGCCCCGGAGGAAGTGCTGATGCCAGGGTCACGTGGTGGAGAGCCGAGAGGCAGATCCAGACCACGGTTGTTATGGTTAGGGGCCTTCAGGTCGGCTCTGACTTGTAGTGAGCTACGTGCAATAGGGCTAAACACCACCCTGTCGTGCACTATCCTCACAATCATTGCTTTTTTGAGTCTGTTGTTGCAGCCACTATGTCAGTTGATCTCTTCAAGGGTCTTCCTCTTTGTCACTGACCCTCTGCTTTACCAAGCACGATGTCCTTCTCCAGGGACTGGTCCCTCCTGATAACATGTCCACAGTACATGAGACGAAGTCTCGCCATCCTTGATTCTAAGGGGCATTCTGGCTGTGCTTCTTCTAAAACAAATTTATTTGTTCTTCTGGCAGTCCATGATATATTCAATATTCTTCACCAACACCATAATTCAAAGGCATCCATTCTTCAGTCTTCCTTTTTCAGTGTCCAGATTTTGCATGCGTATGAGGTGATTGAAAACAACATGGCTTGGGTCAGGTGCACCTTAGTCATCAAAATGACATCTTTGCTTTTGAGCATTTTAAAGAGGTCTTTTGTAGCAGATTTGCCCAATGCAATACGTCGTTTGATTTCTTGACTGCTGCTTCCCTGGGCGTTGATTGTTGATTCAAGTAAAATGAAATCCTTGACAACTTCAATATTTTCTCTATTTATCGTGATGTTGCTTACTGGTGCAGTTGTGAGGACAGGGCATTCCACTTCTGAAAAAAATTAGCCAGTGAAAACCTTATGGATAACAAGAGGCCACTGTAACCCCAAACAAGCCATTATACCTGGAAGTCAGAAAGGTGTGTGCCATTCAAAGACATCTGCCCTATAGCTTCATAAGCCTCTCAAGTGGCCGAATCTCCTGGGAAACCTGTCAGGGGCCAGACTTGGCCCACAGAATGAGCTCTGTGCCCACCTTTCACCCAGAAACCAGGCTGCTTCCATCCCCCATTCCCTCAGAGGGCCAGTCAGAATGAGAGGCTGGTGTCCCCTGGTCTTTGTCCACTGGCCAGGGCAAACATGGCAGGGGACATGGCTGCAAGCTGGCAAGGCTTTTAGAATGCCAAGTGCAAAAAAGGGACCCGTCGATGTGTGGAGGCTATCGGGAAGGAGATGCTAAAGAAAGTGGCGTGGGGGGCCTCAGGAGGAGGGCAGAGCACGAGGGTTGTTTGGGGTTACCGTGGCCTGGTCTGCACCCAGCTCTGCCACCCCACAGCCCTGGCATCAGTACGCCACCCCACAGCCCTGGCATCAGTACCTCTTCTCTGGCCTTCCTCAAGTGGGCCCTGTCTCACACCCAGCAGACAGGTTAGGACCCCTAGGCCTGCCCTCCGAGCCCAGGCCCTCCCTTGTGAACACTGGCACAGGTGGCGCTGGGTCACTTGTGTGATTGTTTTGTTGGTGTTTGTCTCTCTAGGTGGGGGCTCCACCTGACGGGGGGCAGTGCCTGCTTTGTTCTCAGTATAGTCCAGGTATTAGCCCAAAGCCTGGAATAGATTGTAGCTCATACGTGGGCTGAACTCATGAATGATCATAAGGTGTGTTATGTCCTGGCAGAGAGTGGCTCTCCATATGTATGTCACCTTCACTGTTAGGTGAGTGTCTCCTCCATTGTGATGCATGTTATCACCTCCATTGTGACGTGTGTGTGTGTGTTATCACCTCCACTGTGATGTGTGTTATCAGCTCCATTGTGACGTGTGTGTGTGTGTGTGTGTTATCAGCTCCATTGTGACGCGTGTGTGTTATCACCTCCGTTGTGAGGTGTGTGTGTTATCACCTCTGTTGTGACGCGTGTTGTCACCTCCGTTGTGGCGCATGTTATCACCTCCGTTATGACGTGTGTGTGTGTTATCACCTCCGTTGTGACGTGTTATTACCTCTATTGTTATGCGTATGTTAACACCACCTTCTCAGACATGTCGTCTCTCCCATTGTGAGGAGTCTTGTGTTTTTATAGAACCGTTCTGGCCCAGGTCACTGCAGCTCTGGTGTTTCTCTGTTTCACTCCAGGTCTGGCATTTCTCCGTTACAGCTAGTTTCTATTCTCACCCTGAGGTTTGGCAAAAATATTTAATCAAGTGTTTTTAATTATGTCCATCTTGTATACTTTACATTACAGGAACAGCTCAACAATGCTTTGCAATCCAAATTGCCGTAGGAGCATTGCTCAACATCTAAGAATGGAATACCAGAGTTTTCTTTTTGTTTAACTAATAAACTATTCTTAAAAGTGCCATATTTTCCTGATTCAATTGTTGTTCTCCCTTTTATGGCCTCTGTTCATTGCCTTGTGTATACGAAGTGAGGCCATCAAACTGCAACTGTGGCTTTTAGTTTATTACCTGCAGACCTGTTTGCATGCAGGTGGCTGGCTGTGGAGTGTGGGGAAGAGGCCCTGGCCGAGGTAGGCAGTTGAAGTTTCTCCCATCCTCCCTAGCTGTGTGTCCCTGTACATCTGGACAGCCCCTCTGAGCTCAGACCATCATCCATGAAGGGGGGCAGTGGGAAAACCCCCAACATCCAATGCTTGGGCCAGCTCTTCAGGACAAGATGTGGGTTGGTGTTCCAGCTCCAACCAGGTAAACGTGGGGAAGTTAACCAATCTCTCCGGGTTTCTGTCTTACCATTTTATGGGTTCATTTGCGTCCCGCCAAAAGAAATGTCCGAGTCCTGACTCCTGGTACCTGTGCGGATGTAATTAGTTAACATGGGGTCATACTGGAGTAGGGCGGGCCCTGATCCAGTAGGACTGGTGTCCTTATGAAAAGAGAAGAGACACATAGAGACACACAGAGTGAAAACAACCATGTGAAGACAGAGGCAGAGATTTGAGTGATGTGGCCACAAGCCAAGGAATGCTTGGGGGCCGCCAGAAGTCGGAAGAAGCAAGGAAGGATCCTTCCCTAGAGCCTTCGCAGAGAGCACAGCCCTGCCAATACCCTGGATTTGGACTTCTGGCCTCCAGAGCTGTGAGAGAGTCAATTCCTGTTGTTTTAAGCCCCCGCTTTGTGATGCTCTGTCACGGCGGCCCCAGGAAAGGAAAATAACCATTTACAAACCAGGCAACATACACTCGCTTCTCAGGGCTGTTGATGGGTGAACACACCAACCCAGTCCAGTGCCTTGAACAGTGTATGTCTGTGGGGGGGCCTTTACACAGGGGGCAGCTACTTTCCATTCAGCGGGATCTAGCACCCGGAGAAATCACCTGTACGTTTCTGTTTGAAATGTGGCCTGATTTGCCAGTATTACTGCTTCAGCTCCCAAGTTAGCCAGAACTGCCTTTGACCTTGACTGTGTACACTGCTCCTGGAGCCCTTCCTCGGGGGGAAGTGGGGCTACTCCTCGTGGGGTGGTGGCGGGGTCAGAGGCTGCCTCCCTGTGTGAGCCTCTTATCCCTGCCCTCCAGGGCCCACAGGTCCCTACTGTCTGTCTTGTACCCACAGCAGCCCCCTCTGCAGCCCTACAGACTGGCTGGGCCCTCGGTCCAGGTGCTGGCTGGTCACGCTGACCAAGCACCCTCAGCTGGGTGCATTGCAGGCGGCACGTCTCCCAGGAGCGATTCCAGCCTCCGGCAGCAGGCTCCGAAAACAGCCTTGGCAGCATCCTGGAGACGTGCTGGCCAGACCCTTATTTCAAGGAAGAAAAATGCCTCCACAGCTTCTAAAAAGGCCCAGCAGACCCCGGCCGTGTGAGCCAGACTGTTCAAAGGGAAGAGAGATGCTTCCTGAGGGTACCGGGCATGCTGACTGCTTAAAAAACCCCTGGCCTCAGATATATGCTTCTCCACAAGCACGGAGACACGGCACAGGGCAAGGAAAATAATCAATTTCAGCCTGCAGGAGCAGGCCCATGGGAGCCGGGCCTCTGCTTATTTATTTCCTTTGAGCAGAAGGCCTGCGAGGAGACGTTAAATTCACGGCCCGCATCTCCTGCTGGGTGGGGAAACTGATGACACGGCTGTTCTTTTTAAGCAGGACAAGAGGTGGAGGTGACTCCCGGCCCTTCCCCAGCTGGGGGAGGGCTAGGGGGCAGGCGGCACGCTCAGTGGGCTGTGGGCCTCCTGGCTGGGTCACAGGTCTGGGGTGCACCCAGGGGTGGGAAGGTGTGGGTTCCAATCTGGGGAGGTTCGGCTGCTGCTTGGAGGGGGGCAGAGGAGACAGTGAAGGCTGTCTCCGAGCAGTGTCCAGATGCCCCCAGGATCCCGTGGACACTGCCAGAGGTGAGGGTTGTTACAGATTGAATTATGCCCACCAAACATATGTGTTAAAAAAACAAAAACAAAAATCCCCGTTACTGTAGAGTTGATTCTGACTGATAGTGACCCTAAATAGTAACCCCTACAGCTGCGGATGTCATCCTATTTGGGAGTAGGGTGTATTTTGTTACGTTAATGAAGCAGTGTACCATGTATCCTAGACCTAACAACTTCTGAGATTCCCAAGAGCAGACTTGGCACAGAAGCAAGCACAGGCGGGGAAAAGACAGACGCCACGTGGAGATCTCGAAGGAGCCAAGGGACACCCGGGCCACAGAAACCGAGGCAAGGACCTTCCCCAGAATCCACAGAGAGAGACTTCTCCTAGGGTGGGCACCCTGAATTCAGACTTCTAGCCTCTGCACTGTGAGGAAATGAATTTCTGTTCTTTAAAGCCACCACGTGTTGTATTTCTGTTATAGCAGCACGGGGAGACCAAGCCTGGCCCTGCTGAGGGTTGTGCCTACCAGTGACGGTGGCAGCCTGGGCTCCTGGGTTTGGGCCCTGGCTGCGCCACACATGACCTAGGGCTTCGGCGTGTTATCCATCCCTCCCGAGCTCCCTTGTTGGCACCTGCCAGGTGCGCACCAATGGGTGAACCTGTGCAAAGCATCCTGAGATCAGCAAAGGCAGCCCAGCTCTGCAGGGACACCACCACCTGTGCCAGGCGCCCTGGTGTGTCCTAATCCTTCCACATGAGCCTCCCAAGTGATGACATCAGCTCTGCCTGAGGGAGGAGGAGCCCGGGGACACAACGGTGAGGGTCTGCCCTGGCGCTGAGACCAGGCGTAGTTCGGCCGGGACTGGAGCGACCACTTCACCATCCCACACTCCCTGTTAGCACACGGGACCCCAGGCTCAGGACTCTAGCTCAGCATGGACTGGGGCAGGAGCTTCTTGACTGACCTCTGCCCCAAAACCCAAACCCATTGCTGGCCAGTCGATTCTGACTCATAGCGACCTCATAGGACAGAGTAGAACTGCTCCGTAGGGTTTCCAAGGCTGTAAATAGTTAAGGGAGCAGATGGCCAGGTCTTTCTCTCATGGAGCAGCTGGTGGGTTTGAACCGCCAACCTTTCTGTTAACAGCAGAGCTTTTAACTACTGCACCACCAGGGCTCCTTCCTGTGCCCCCACCACAGGTCAATGTCGTGGTTCTTCCACACAAGAACACTCGGTGGTAACTCCTCAGCTGCAGGGAAACACTGCATGACCTCCACCTTCTCCTGGCCGCTCTCTCTGATCCCTCAGTACAGGAACTGCTCTCTCCCACCTCTCAACATGTCCTCACCTTTATGACTATCTGTCCTTGCTTTTCAAGCTCCCCAGTGCCTACCCTTCCCTCAAAATCTAGCCTTCTTTTTGGTGAAACGTTCCCTAAACCCTACCTCCCACCGTCACACTCTAGTCAGAATTAGCCCCTCCTGCTCTCTGCTCCCAGCATCCTTGCACCTTTCCTGCAGCACTTTATCTACTGACTCTCCCGAGCAGGGGCCCTGTCCTTCCCCAGTCTACACTCTTCAGCTGTCCCTCATTAAAAATGTCCCTTCTTGGTGACTCTTAGCAAACCTTTGTGGATCCCTCATTGCATCAGCACCTCAGGACAACTCGATGAGTAAAAGGGGGAAACTGAGACTTAGAGAAACCCGGGCATTTGCCCATTGAAGCACAGATCAGGGCAACTCAGTGCCCGACTCCATTACCCTGGCCGCCTCCAACTGGGGTATGCCAAGGAGCTGCCTGCAAAGAGCTCTGCTCCACAGGGACACGGAACATGTGCTGCTGTGTGCAAATCTGAGTCATGGGGCAGAGGGGACGGGATGCAGACTCTCCATCCCATCTGGTGCAGGGGAACCCTCCCTCATCTCACAGGCTGTGGTTCGGGATACCGTTCCTGGCATTTCTTGGACCTGGGTGCTTGTCCAGAACTAAAGAGGCCCTGGCGTCAGGGCAGAAGCATCTCTGAGATGATTTTCTTTCCCTGTACATTGCAGGAGTAAAAGCAGGTCCACCTACACATACAAGGGAGTGAAGGGAGATCCACCTGCACATTGAAGGGGGTGAGGGTGGGTCCACCTGCACACCCAAGGGGTGAGGGCGGGTCCACCTGCACACTGAAGGGGTGAGGACAGGTCCACCTGCACATTGAAGGGGTGAGGGCAGGTCCATCTGCACATTGAAGGGGTGAGGGCAGGTCCACTTGTACATTGAAGGGGTGAGGGCAGGTCCACCTGCACATTGAAGGGGTGAGGGCAGGTCCACCTACACATAGAAGGTAGTGAAGGGAGATCCATCTGCACATTGAAGGGGTGAGGGCAGGTCCATCTGCACATTGAAGGGGTGAGGGCAGGTCCACTTGTACATTGAAGGGGTGAGGGCAGGTCCACATACAAGTAGAAGTTAGTGAAGGGAGATCCACCTGCACATTGAAGGGAGGGAGGGCAGGTCCACTTGCACACTGAAGGGGTGAGGGCAGGTCCACCTGTACACTGGAGGTGGTGAGGGGAGGTCCACCTACACGTAGAAGGCAGATCCACCTGCACATCGAAGGGGTGAGGGCAGGTCCACCTGTACATTGAAGGGGTGAGGGCAGGTCCACCTGTACACTGAAGGGGGTGAGGGCAGGTCCACCTACACGTAGAAGGGAGATCCACTTACACATTGAAGGGGTGAGAGCAGGTCCACCTGCACATTGAAAGGGTGAAGACAGGTCCACCTGCACATTGAAAGGTTGAGGGCAGGTCCACCTGCACACTGAAGGTGTGAAGGCAGGTCCACCTGCACGTTGAAGGGGTGAGGGCAAGTCCACCTACACGTAGAACGGAGTGAAGGGAGATCCACTTGCACATTGAAGGGGTGAAGGCAGGTCCACCTGCACAATGAAGGGGTGAGGGTAGGTCCACCTGTACACTGAAGGGAGTGAGGGCAGGTCCACCTACAAGTAGAGGGAGTGAAGGGAGATCCACCCGCACATTGAAGAGGGTGAGAGTGGGTCCACCTACATGTAGAAGGGAGTGAAGGGAGATCCACCTGCACATTGAAGGAAGTAAGGTCAGGGCCACCTGCACACTGAAATGGGGAGGGCAGATCCACCTGTACACTGAAGGGTGTGAGGGCAGGTCCACCTACACGTAGAAGGGAGTGAAGGCCGGTCCACCTGCACATTGAAGTGGTGAGGGCAGGTCCACCTGCACATTGAAGGGATGAAGGCAGGTCTACCTACGTGCTGAAGGGGTGAAGGAAGGTCCACCTGCACATTGAAGGGGTGAAGGAAGGTCCACCTGTAGGTTGCAGGAGTGACTGTTGGTCCATGAGCAATGCCCCTTCTACAGGTGAACTCACCTAGGCTTGTGGCTATGGAGCCAGAAGGCCTGGGTTCAAATCCCCGCTGTAAGACCTGGGGCAGGTTTCCTAAGTCCTCTTTGCCTCTAGTGCTCCTCTGTCAAGCAGGGATAATCATAGCACCTCCTTCACAGGAGAGTTTTGGGGACTCGGTGTGTTAACAAAGGCAGAGCACTCAAAACAGTGCTGCCAACAAAGGAACACCACATATGCACTTACTATTATTTTGCTGTTATTATTATTGTTAGCTGCTGTTTTAGTCATCTAGTGCTTCTATAACAGAAATACCACAAGTGGATGGCTCTAACAAAGAGAAATTTATTCTCTCACAGTCTAGGAGGCTAGAAGTCTGAATTCAGGGTGCCAGCTCCACGGGAAGGCTTTCTCTCTCTGTCTGCTCTGGAGGAAGGTCCTTGTCATCAACCTTTCCCTGGTCTAGGAGCTTCTCTGTGCAGGAAATCTGGGTCCAAAGGACATGCTGTGCTCCCAGCATTTCTTTCTTGGTGGTATGAGGTCCCTACTCTCTCTGTTCACTTCCCTTTCCTTTTAACTCTTGTAAGGTAGAAAGTGGTACAGGCCACACCCTAGGGAAATGCCTTTTACGTTGAATCAGGGATGTGACCTTAGTAAAGGTGCTACAATCCCACCCTAATCATCTTCAACATAATGCAGTCTTGCCTTACCAACCACAGGCAGAGATTAGGATTCACAACACATACGAAGATTACAATCACAAAATGGAAGACAACCATAAAATACTGGGAATCATGGCCTAGCCAAAATGATACATATATTTTTGGAGGACATAATTCAATCCATGACAGCTGCCACCAAATCGGCCCTTAACTAATGGCAACCCCATGTACAACAACATGGAAAGCTGCCCAGTCCCACGCCATCCTCATGATCAGTGCTGATCGGGCTCTCATGATCCTTAGGATTTTGGGAAATGGATTAGCAGATCTTCCTTCCTAGACTGTCTTAGTCTGGAATCTTCGCTGAAACCTTTTCAGCATCATAGCAACATGCAAGCCTGTACTGACAGATAGGTGGTGGCTGAGCATGAGGTGCATTGGTTGTGAATTAAACTCAGGTTTCCTGCACGGAAGGTGAGAATTCTACCACTGAACCATCAATGTCTTCATTTTTGCTAAAGATTCTCAAACCTTCTTCATCTTTTGTAGGCTCCAGACTCATGTAGCCAAGTGCCTGCATGGCCTCTCCCCCCGTCTTAGAGGCATCTGCTCTGGGATGAAGCCTGTCCCCCCAAATTCATGTCCTTCCTGAAACATCATGATGTGACATTGTTTGGAAATAGGGTCTTGGCTGATATAACTAGTTAGGATGAGGTCAAACAGGAGTATAAACCAAACCAAACCCACTGCTGTCAAGTCAATTCCGACTCATAGTGACCCTACAGGACAGAGTAGGACTGCCCCATAGGGTTTCCAAGGCTGTAAACTTTACAGAAGCTGACTGGCACATCTTTCTCCCGAGGAGCGGCTGGTGGATTTGAACTGCCAATCTTTCAGTTAGCATCTGAGTGCTTAGCCACTGCGCCACCAGGGCACTTATACAAAGGTGTCAAAAAAAAAAAAATAAATCCATTGCTGTCCAGTCAATTCTGACTCATAGTGACCCTATAGGACAGAGTAGAACTGCCCTATAACGTTTCCAAGGAGCGGCTGGTGGATTCGAACTGCCAGCCTTTTGGTTAGCAGCCAAGCTCTTAACCACTATGCCTCTGGGGATCCATACTGGAGTGTAGTGAGCCCTAATTCTCACATGACTGGTGTTCTTACAAGAAGAGGAGAGGTCATAGACACAGAGATGCACAGGGAAGAAGGCCATGTGATGGCAGAGGCAGAGACTGGAACAAGGAACGCTGGCAGCCACCAGAATCTAGGAGAGAGGCGCAGAAAAAATCTCCCCTCCTGCTTCCAGAAGTAACCAGCCTTGCCAACACCCTAGATTCCAACTTCTAGCCTCCAGAGCTGAGAGCGAATAAATTTCTGTGCTTTTAAGCCATCAAGCTTGTGGTCCTTTGTTACAGCAACCGTGGGAGACTAGTATAGCATCTTCAACTTCACACAGCCCAAACAGAATTCCCAATCCCCCACCAAACCAGCTCCTCTCCAGGTCTCCCTTCTCCATTAAAGCCTTCACCATCTTCCCAGCTGCTTAAATTGCTGACCTATGACCATCTAGGCTTTCTCTTCTTTCATCTCTCAGCCCATCTGCAAGTCCTGTTGCCCTCCCTCCCCAGTGGAGCAGCCTCCAATACTTTTTACCACCTGTATTCCTGCCAACCTGATCCTACCTTGTCCTTCCTTTATTTCCCACTTGGGCACTTAGTAGCCCTTCTTTGGGATGGCCTTCATTGGGCCCTCACGTCAATCACATCACGTGGCCCTGTTTACACCCACCCCCTCCCCAGTCAGCAAGGAGGAAGCATCAAAGATTTGTGTTAGTTATCTATTCTGTGACATGAATTATCCTAGTACCTAGTGACTAAAAACCACAGAACCCATCTCAGTTTCTGAAGCTAGGAGTGGCTAGGTGGTTCCAGATCAGGTTTCTCTGGAGTTGGTAGGGAGCTATTAGCCGGAGTTGAAACATCAGCCTTGACTGGGGCTGGAGGCTCTGCTTCCAGGAAGCCTCCCTCTTGTGGCTGTTGGCTGGGGGACTCAGTTCCTCACTGGCTGCTGCTGCCACATGGGTGTCTCCTGGACCATACTTGAGTGTCCTCACAACATGGCGGCTGGCTTCCCCCAGAGAGGGAGGTATCTGAGAGACAGGGTGAGAAAGAGCCCCAGACCTGTTAGAACCAAATCTGGTAAGTAGATGCACCCTTGCTTCTCCACTGGCCGCACAGACTGGCCCTGGTAGAATGTGGGGGCAGACTCACTAGATCAAGGTCCCAGGCACCAGGGACCATTAGGGACCACCTTGGAGGCTGCCCACCCCTGCTAAAGGGCTGCAACTGGGCTGCATTTTGGAAAGTTCAAGAAGTGTGCTTCTGCTGCTCTTTGGAGGAAGGATTGGAGCAGAGAGGCAGGGAGCAGGAGTTGGGCTGGGCAGCAGCTTAGCCCTGTGTCCATTCAGCAGTATTTGCAGGGCCCTGCTCCAGGTCCCCACTGCGCCAGGCATGAGGGTGGGGTGGGGTGTGTGGGAGCTGAACTGACATGGCCTTTGTCTGCCTGGAGCTTTATCACCCACAGGGGAGAAACACGGAGAACATGTGTGAGAATATCAAGGTTGTCCCAGAGAAGTCCAGGTGCTGCATGGGAGCGGAGAGAGGCCAGGTGCCCTGAAAGCTGAGTGGACACTCACCTCCACCTGGCCCAGGGAGGAATGCAGGGGGACCCCCTGGGCAGGTGGTCAGGGAAGGCTCCAGGGAGTGGGATTTGAGCTGCCTTTGAGACAGATCAAATAGATCAACCATCTTAGCACCTAGTAGGTGCTCTACCAGTGTGAGTTTCCTCCTACCTGGCCTCCTTTACAAGGGGTGAGACTCGAACAGAAGACATCTCCAGGCCAGGAGACAGTGTGAATGGGAGCTCAAGCCTTAGGTGCAAAGTCCCCTCCCTCCCTCCTAGGTGCTGGCCTTGACATTGGATAAAAAGACACAGGGAGATCTTTTTAGTTTATAAATCCAATTCCAGTCGGGTTAGTGATGTGCAAAGACAAAAATATGTAAACAAGTGGCCAGGTGCACACTCGCTTGGCTCCTTGATTATTGGTTTGTCCCTAAGAAGTGCTTACTGGAGGACGACAAACATTTGTTTTACAGATGGAGCCCAGAGAACTGACCCTGCCGAGAGAAATCAGATTGTTATTGCTCTGACAATTGAGTTTACGCAAACTTTTACTTCCAGTTATTAAGAAAAGCAGTGAATTTATATTCATGCGGGGCCACAGCTATCTGCGGCAAGCACCCCAGCCTGTCCTCTGGCCCAGCCTGCTCATGAAGCCACCTGTGAATGCTGAGTCTTTGGAGCCAGGTCGCGGCCCCCAGGTGTAGACTTCCCCTCTGGCTCCCGCACCTCTAAACGCAGGCGTACCTCTCTGAGGCCAAGCTCACCATCTCCTCTCGCGGTTGCTGTTGTCTACAGTCCAGTTGATTCTGATTCATAGCAACCCCATGAGACAGAGTATAACTGCCCCATAGGGTTTTCTGGGCTATAAAACCCTGGTGGTGCAGTGGTTAAGCATTCCACTGCTAACCAAAACGTCGGCAGTTCGGATCCACCAGCTGCTCCTTGGAAACTCTATGGGGCAGTTCTACTCTGACCTGTAGGGTCACTATGAGTTGAAATCAACTTGACGACAATGGGTTTTAATCTTTACCGGGGCAGATCCCCAGGTCTTTTCTTCCGCAGAGCCGCTGGATGAGTTCGAAAGGCCAAGCTTTGGTTAGCAGCCGAGCGTTTAACTGTTGCACCACAAGGGCTCCTTTGTGGTCAGTTGTTGAATCTCTCAGTCAACACCTACTTATGGAAAGTCTGCTCCTTGCACCTCACACGTGAGGGAGAGGGCAAAGAAAGAGGTGCAGTCCTGTCCTTCCCAGTGGGGAAACAGCTGGCCCCACTACCGGGCCTGACCACCTCAACGTTGGAGCCAAGTCTCGTAGACAAAGGAGACAGATGAAAGACCCTCTCATCAAACACCACCTACTGCACAGAGGGCTGAACGGAGGCAGCTGAAGGATGACTGGCTGACAGTCAAGGGCAGACTTCCCCTGATCCTATCCCACCTGAACTCCCTTCTCATCCCCCCTGCCACCAGTGTCTGGAGGCTGCACCTCCCCTCAGCCTCAGATCTTTTTTCCACCTTGTAAAATTCGTCATTTGCTTTTAAATGTTGTTTATAGTGTTTTCGCAAGGATAAAATTTTTTATTTTTATGTAGTAAATAGTAAAATTTATCAGTCTTTCCTTTTATGGTGATCTTCTTGGTTATGCATGGGAAGGTCCTCCCTATCTTGAGGCCAGGAGCACATTTTCCTACATTTCTTCCCAGTTCTTTAATGGTTTCTGTCCCCCGGTCCCCACAAAATACCACTTAAATGTTTAATTGGCCAGTGATGGGGGATGGGAGTCAAGCTAGCAATTTCCCCGAGAGTTTGACTATTACGCAGCCCCACTTACCATCCATCCTCTCTACTTTAAATGTTGCTGTAACGTGGCCTGGATCCTGACATGTAGAAGTATCAGCTTCTGGCCTTTCTTTTTATTTCTTGTATTCTTGCACTTGTGTTGAACTGTTTCAATTATTACGTACTTACGTTACGTTTCTCTCTTTTAGGAATACAGACGGAACAGAGAATAAATAGTATGACAAGCACCTACGTACTTATCAAGTAGAATGAGCAAATATTAGCTTTTTGTAATTTTCCTTCACAATTGCTTTTATAAAACAAATAGGCCATTCAGATAAAACTGAAGTCTCCAGGTTCTTTTTTTCCCATTCCTAACCCCCTGTTTCTCCCTAGAATTTGTTACTGTTGTGAAGTTGGTGTATATTTTTGCAATCAATAATTTATATTTTTATTACTTATGTATGTATCAACACAATCATAATGCTGCTTTGTGTTTTTAAAACCTACAGCTTTGTTATCGTATTCGATCAGCTCTTTTATTTTTTACTGGTACTCTGAGATCTTTAAAATTGATTCTGACTGCTTCATCACATTTCATCCTATATATAAAATTTATATATTCATTTCTTTATTGATTGATATTGAGTACGATCTTAATTTTCCAACAGCAAAGCAGTGCTGCCAGGACCTGGGTGATATGCCCTGTGCAGATACAAGAGTTCTTCTGGGATGCTTACTGGGAAATGGAGCTTTTCACCTGCAGAGCGTATGTATCTTCAACCCTCTGAGACAGTGTCGGAGCCCTGGTGGCGCAGTGGTAAAGCATTTGGCTGCTAGACAAAAGGTTGGCTGTTCGAATCCACCAGCTGCTCCTTGGAAACCCTACGAGGCAGGTCTACTCTGTCCTATAGGGTCTCTATGAGTTGGAATTGACTCAAGGGCAATGGCAATGGGAGATATTGTGAATTTGCTGTCCAGAATAGTTGTGGCAATTCATCTTGTACTGTGTGTATAGGAGCTCCCATTGGTTCATCTCCTTGCCAACCCTCAGTGTTGCTGGAACTTGAGATGTTTACAGGATGCAGACCGTCCCTGGGTGGCACAAATGGTTTGTGTTCAGCTGGTAACCAAAAGGTTGGCGGTTCGAAACCACCTAATGGTGACGTGGAAGAAAAGTCCCAGAGATCTGCTTCCATAAAGATTATAGACAAGAAACCCCAATGGGCAGTTCTACTTTGTAACACATGGAGTTGCTATGGGTCAGAATCGACTCAAAGGCACAACAGCAACATAGTACGCTGGGAGGGAAAAGTGGTTCACCACTGTTTAATGTCCACGTTCCTGGTCACTAGAGAAAATGAGCTCCTTTTGTAGTTTTACTGATCACTGGGGTCTCATTTTCTGTAAAGTGCCCTTTGTGTGCCTCTGTATTCAGTATAGATTGCATGTCAGCATAAAGAAACAAAAATCCTCACGCCTGGATCAATAAGCAATATCATGTTAAACAGTGAAAAGATTGAATTTGTCAAGGATTTCATTTTACTTGGGTCCACAATTAACATCCATGCAACAGCAGTCAAGAAATCAAAAGACCCATTGCACTGGGCAAATCTGCTCAAAAGACCTCTGTAAAGTGTTGAAAAACAAAGATGTCACTTTGAGAACTAAGGTGCGCCTGACCCAAGCCATGGTATTTTCAATCACCTCATATGCATGCAAAAGCTGGACAATGAATTAGGAAGATAGACAAAGAATTGATACGTTGGAATTGTGGTGTTGATGAAGAATATTGAATATAAGCAAGGACTGCCAGAAGAATGAGCAAATCTATCTTGGAAGAAGTAGAGCCAGAATGCTCATCAGAAGCAAGGATGGCGGGACTTGGTCTCATGTCCTTTCAACATGTTATCAGGAGGGACCATCCCTAAAGAAGGACATCATGCTTGGTAAAGTGGAGGGTCAGTGAAATAGAGGAAGATCCTCAATGAGATGGATTGACACAGTGGCTGCAACAATGGGCTCAAGCATAACAACAATTATAAGGATGGCTCAGGACTGGGCAGTGTTTAATTCTGCTGTACAAATGGTCGCTATGAGTTGGAACTGACTCGATGGCACCTAACAACAACAACAATGGGATACAAAAGAAGCCCTTGTTACCCAGTGGTTAAACACTAGGCTGATAACCAGAAGGTCAAAGGTTCAAATCCACCAGTCGGTAAAGATTGTTGTTGTCATTGGGTGCCATTGAGTTAGTTCTGACTCATGGTGACCCTATGTGCCACAGAACGAAACACTGCCTGGTCCTGTGCCATGCTCACAATCGTTCCTGTGCTTGAGCCCATTGTTGCAGCCACAGTGTCAGTCCATCTCGTTGAGGGTCTTCCTTTTTCTTGCTGACCCTGTGCTTTACCAAGCATGATGTCCTCCAGGGACTGATCCTTCCTGATAACATGTCCAAAGTATGTAAGATGTAGTCTTGCCATCCTTGCTTTTAAGGAGCATTCTGGTTGTACTTCTTCCAAGACAGATTTGTTCATTCTTTTGGCAGTCCATGGTATATTCAATATTCTTCACCAACACCACAATTTAAAGGTGTCAATTCTTCTTCGGTCTTCCTTATTCATTGTCAAGATTTTGTATGCATATGATGCTATTGAAAATACTGTGACTTGGGTCAGGTGCACCTTAGTCTTCAAGGTGACATCTTTGCTTTTCAACACTTTAAAGAGGTCCTGTAGAGATTATAGCCTTGGAAGCCCTATGGGGCTGTTCTTCTCTGTCCTATAATGTCTCTATGAGTCAAAATCAACTTGATGGCAAGGGGTTTGGTTTTTGGTTTACGATACAGAAATCTTCAGCTTTGTTATTGCCAAGTTCAACTGCAGGGTGGTTGTTCAATTGATGTGCCCACCATAGTCACACTGCCGTCTGCTACGCAGATATTTTTCGTTACCACCCTCGCCATCTCTCTCTCTCTCAGCCAAATTTCAGCAGGTTTGTCAATATTATCAGGCTGTTCAGAGAACAAACTTTCAGCTTCGTTGTTCTTTCCTAGTTTAACTTTGCCTTCTGTTTATAAATCTGAGCTCATTATCTTCTTTATTTCCTGTCTTCCACCTTCTTGAATTCACTCTGTCCTTTTTCAACTTCTCAGGCAGAACGCTCAGTTCGTTTGTTTTCAATCTTTCTCATTTTCTGCAGCATTTGAGGCTATAAATTTTCATTTCCTCATTCTGTGCCTCATTTTGCTCATTGTAAATTTGGGATAAACTTAATACCTTGCTGGCTAGTTAGTTTTGTTTTCCGTTTATTAATCTGAGCTCACTTCTTTACTGTTTCCTTCTTTCTTGGGTACACTCTGTTCTTTTTCAGTTTCTAAAGTGGAACACTTAGTTGATATATTTTTAACCTTCCTCACTTGCCACAGCATTTAAGGCAATGCACTGTTCTGTGGTCACCATTCAGTGCTTCATACCTGCTTCAACGTCCAACCAGTTCTCCTCTGCCAGCCTCTAATTTCACCCCGTGTGACTCCCCACGCTTTCTGACCTCCAAGCCCAGAGCCTTCCTAGCGTTCTGGTATTCTCTCATCACTTTTACGTTTCCTTCTCAAACTTCACTGAATCTGTGATTATTGTAGTTTTGTGTGTGTTCACTTCCTAAGTGGCCCTCCACCAGGTGAAACTCCTGGAGGGCAAACACCTTGGCTGTCTTGCTCAGCTCTATCCCCACACTCAGCACAGGTTCTGATACTTAGGAACCCTTGGCAATATTGGTGAGCTATTGAATGAAAGGGCGCCTACATGCTAGACACCTGTCTTGCAAATGTTGTTGTTACGTACCGTTACGTTGGTTCTGACTCATAGTGACCCTGTGTACAACAGAACAAAACACTACCTGGCCCTGCACCATCCTCACAATCCTTGTTATGCTTGAGCCCATTGTTGCAGCCACTGGGTCAATCCATCTCATTGAGGGTCTTCCTTTTTTTCACTGACACTCTACTTTACCAAGCACGATGTCCTTCAGGGACTGGTCCCTCCTGACAACATGTCCAAAATATGTGAGACAAAGTCTCACCATCCTTGCTTCTGAGGAGCATTCTGGCTATATTTCTTGCAAGACAGATGTTTTGTTCTTTTGGCAGTCCTTGGTATATTCAATATTCTTTGCCAACACCACAATTCAAAGGCAAATAACAACAATAATTATTATATATAATATTATATTATATATAATTATGTACATTATTTATATTATATATAATTATGTACATTATATATAATATAATAATATATATAATAAGTATTGTATACAGGAATTATTATTATTCCTCCAATTTGCATAGTACTTTACTGTGTTGGACACCAATGAGCTGCAGAAAAGGCGACTTTGGTTATTGCTGCCCCCTTACAGTTGAGGAAAGTGATTCCCAGGAAGTGAAGATGACCTGACTGAGGGCAAAAGGAGTGAAAGTGCCAAAGAAGACAGTTGGACCCTTTGATGGCCAGTTTGATGTGTCACCTGGCTGGGCTGTAGTACCCAGTTACTCAGCCCCACACTGGTTGTCTTAGTCATCTAGTGCTGCTACAACAGAAATACCACAAGTGGATGGTTTTAATGAAGAGAAGTTTATTTCCTCATAGTCAAAGTAGGCTAAAAGTCCAAATGTAAGGTGTCAGCTCCAGGGGAAGTTCTTCTCTCTCTGTTGGCCTTCTCATCAGTGTTCCCCCAGACTAGGAGCTTCTCGGAGCAGGGACCCTGGTCCAAAGGATGTGCTGTGCTCCCAGCACTGCTTTCTTGATGGTATAAGGTTCCCCTGTCTCTCTGCTCACTTCTGTCTTCTATATCTCAAGAGATTGCCTCAGGACACAATCCAGTCTTGTAGATCCAGTCCTGCCTTACTAACACAACTGCCACCCATCTTCCCTCATTGACATCATAGAGGCAGGTTTACAACGTACAGGAAAATCACACAGTACCAGGAATCATGGCCTAGCCAAATTGATACACACATTTTTGGGGGGACATAATTCAAACCATGACACTGGTCTTCATGTTACTGCCAGGTGTTCTGTAGGTGTGACTAACATCTACCATCAATTGACTTTAAGTAAAGGAGATTACCCTTGACAATGTGGGTGGGCCTCATCCAATCATTTGAAGGCCTGCAGAGCAAAAACTGAGGGCTTCTGGAGAAGAAGGATTCTGCCTCTGAACTGCACTCAGCTTCTCCTTGAGAGTTTCAGCCTGCTGGCCTGTGCTAAGATTTCAGACTTGTCCAACCAGACGCAGTGTCCACAACCATGTAATCCAACACCTTGAAATAAATCTCTTGGTGTGTGTGTGTATATATATATAACCAAACCCAACCCATTGTCGTCGAGTAGTTTCAACTCATAGCGACCCCATGTGACAGAGTGGAACTTCCTCAAAGTGTTTCCAAGGCCCCTACGGGATTGAGTCCACAAGCCTGCTCTGGCTTAGAGGGGAGAGGAACCAGGCAGTGGGCCCCAAGGGGAGTGGACACCACATGGAAGATTGTTGCTATTGGGGCAGAAGGTTGTGTGCATGCACAAACCCAACGTGGAGGCAGGTTGAGCAGAGGAAGAGCTCTTCTTGTCACTAGAAACGGCAGGTTTGTTTTCAGAAACAAAACAAAAGACATCAACCAACCCTAGTCCTTAACAAGGGCTGCAAGCTGACGGACCTCAAGTGGCCTCTGGAGCCATCCCCTGTGCCCACTACCTCTCCCCATCCTCTCAGAGTGCTCTTCAAGTCCTCTGACCTTAGACTTGGGAGCTGGGAGGAAGCCTGCCTCCCTGTTCTTTCCCGGTGATATCTTCTCCGCCCCGAGTGCAGGGCACCAACATTGCCGGGTTCTTCTCCCGTCCCACCTCTGCTCTCTGGCTTCTCACCCGGCCCTTTCATTGAAATCTTTTTTTAAACTTTGGTCATGGTGCTAGGTAATTTCACAGTCCATCTGTAAGACCCAACGGTCACCCAGCACTAGCACCTACACCCAGTACCCAGCACCCAGCATCCAGCATTAGCACCCAGCACCCAGGACCAGGACCAGTACCCAACACCAGCATCCAGCACCGGCACTAGTACTAGTACCCAGGTTCAGCACTTAACACCAAGCACCAACACCAGAGTCTAGTGTCCAACTCCTAGTACCAGCACCCAGCATCCAGGACCAGCTCCCAGCATTAGCACCCAGTCCCCAGCACTATCCCCAGAACTGGTACCCAGATTCAGCACCCAGCACCCAGCGCCTAGCAGCCAACATTAGCACCCAGTGCTCAGGACCATCACCAGCACCAGTACCCAGCTTGAGCACTCAGTACACAGCACCAGCACCCAGCATCCAGTGTCAGCATCCAGCACCAGTGCCCAAAACCCAGTATTGGCACCCAGCACACAGCACCAGTGCCCAGCACCAGTGACCAGAACCCAGTGTCAGCACCGGCACCCAGCACCAGTGCCCAGCATCCAGCATCCAGTACCAGTATCCAGCACCAGCACCCAGCTCCAATGCCCAGAACCAAGTATCAGCACCCAGTACCAGCACCTAGAACACAGCATCAGCACACAATACCCGGCAACCAATGACCAGCACCCAGAACAGAAACAAGCATTTAACACCCAGGCCTTCAGGAAACTGTTCGCCTCTTCACCCCGGCCAACTCCCATTGCTTAGGCGTGCAGTGGGGAGCATGCAGGAGGTTGGGGCAGGGAGGAGAATGTGGTTGGGATGCTGATCCCTAGGCTGTGCTGGACCTGGAGCCAGTCTCCTCTTTGGTGGTCTTCTCTCCATGATTCTTTCCCCTTCTATCTCATCAGTGCTGGCTCCCCTGTCCCTTGGGGGCTGAGGGTGGTAGCAGCTCCCTGGCACCCTGGGGGATGCTCTCTCCCTAGGGTTTCCTTGCACCTGCTTCTACCTCTGTTATCCTGACGTGAATGTGCCATCTGTTCACTCGTGGGGCCTTGACTGATACCATCTTAATGACAGCAATGATTTAGTCCACACTTAGTGAGCACCTTCAGCGTCCCAGGTGCAGCGCTGAAGCCTTACGGGCAGGATCTCATCTGGTTCTCTCAACAATCTTGTATGGTTGGGACTATTATTAGGATTATTATTTATGTTTTATGGGTGAGGAAACCAAAGCGTAGAGAACCAAGGAAGCTCCAGGACTGAAGAGTTGTGTAGGGTCCTGGTGGAGTGGGCTGTGGGTCTCCACTGGGCTGATGTTTGGGGTGTGGGTTTTCCTCCAGCAGCACTCAGAGGTCTGGAGTGGACCAGGCTGGGCTTTGTGGGTGAGGCCATGGGAATGTGAGGCAGTGGTCAGCATGGTGGTCACGGTGTTGGTGGACGGCAGCAGTCAGCACTTGGACTCTGAGTGTGGGCTGGACGAGGCTGTGGTCAGGGTGGTGGTCACAGTGTTGGTGGACGGCAGTAGTCAGTGCTCAGACTCTGGGTGTGGGTCAGATGTGGTCAGTATGGTGGTCACGGTGTTGACGGATGACAGTAGTCAGTGCTCAGACTCTGGGTGTGGGTCAGATGTGGTCAGCATGGTAGTCACGGTGTTGACGGATGACAGTAGTCAGTGCTCAGACTCTGGGTGTGGGTCAGATGTGGTCAGTATGGTGGTCACGGTGTTGGTGGATGGCAGTAGTCAGCACTCAGACTCTGGGTGGGTTGAATGAGCTTGTGGTCAGTGTGGTGGTCACGGTGTTGGTGGATGGCAGTAGTCAGCACTCAGACTCTGGGTGGGTTGAATGAGGTTGTGGTCAGTGTGGTGGTCACGGTGTTGGTGGATGGCAGAAGTCAGCACTCAGACTCTGGGTGGATCGGATGAGTTGGTGGTCAGTGTGGTGGTCACGGTGTTGGTGGATGGCAGTGGTCAGCTCTTGGACTCTGGGTGTGAGTCCCTACCACCTGCTGCTCTGTGACCCTGAGCATGTTCAAAGCATCTCTGTTCTTCGGTGTCTCCCTGCCTCCCTCTTTCCCAACAGCGTAGGCCATGCTCAGCCTCTTCCATTACAACAAAACAAAATGAACAGAAGCACCACACCACCATCAATGGCGAGCCAACAGCAATAGCAGACCTCCTTCCACCACTCCCGTCCTGGAGCAGACAGCAGGCCTCTCAGGGCTCTGAGGATAGTTGCTCCTGGCTCGTAGTCTTCCTAGGCCTGTGACTCTGCCCTGCTCACCTGCCTGGAGCCCCGGGAAGGAAGGACATGAGGTGGAAAGTGTCCTAGGTGCCAGGCACTGGAGAAGCCCTGCACCATCACCCCACTGTTGACCAAGGCTGGCCAGGCACCTTGTCCTGCCCAGGTGAAAGTCTGGCCTGGGAGACCCTATGCCCTTTCCTGAGGAGCCTGGGCTCCAGCGGGAGGAGACAGATAAGTCACAGCAAGGATGTGTCTGCAGGGAGTCAGGTGGCACGTGCAGTGGGGAGGAAGACAGGGAGGAAGGAGTTAGGAAATGCTAAGGGAAGGGGTGGGGAGAGTTCGGCTGCTAGCAACAAGGTTGGAGGTTCAAGTCCACTCAGAGGTGCCTCAGAAGAAAGGCCAGGTGATCTCCTTCCAAAACGTCAGCCGTTGACAACACTATGGAGCACAGTTCTACTCTGATACACGGGGCTCACCATGATTCAGGGTTGACTCAGTGTCATTTGTGACTGGTAAGTGTTGAGAGAGGCCTGTGTGTGGTGGCGAGGACAGGGTAGGGGGAGGCTCTCTGGGGGTCCCAAGCCTGGAGGTGTTTGCTCAAAGCATGGAATCGGAATGGTCAGGAATCATGGAATCCAATCCCACTCTTCCTTTTGCAGAGGAGAAGCTGAGGCAGGGAGAAGGGGCTTAGAGGGCAGGATGATGCATGTTCAGGAAGCAGTGAGCACATGTGTGAGCCACTGCAGATGGGAAATAAAGTGTGTCACTGGGTCCTCTTCAGGTGGGCTGACACATGGATGGCAGGAGAAGTGGCTGTGAAGGGTTGGGGACACATGGAGCAGGGAGGGGCCCCTCCAAAGCAGCACCTTTGGTAAGCTCCTCAACAACCACAGGGGGCACAGCCCTGAGTTAACTGCTTAGAGGCTTCCAGAGGGAGGGGAGTCAAGGCCTTTTCCTTTGAGGACTTAGGGCAACCTGCTGGGCTTGGGAAAAGCCATACGCCAGGGTAAAGATCTTGGTTTGAGGTCCAGTCTCCCTACCCCAACCTGGGGCAGCCCAGGCCCATCTGTGCCTGCCTGGGCCTCAGTTTCCCCACATGTGAAGTGAAGGCTTGGCCCCATGGTCCAGCAGCAGTGTGTCCTGAGTGTGTGTGGCTGCAGGTCCTCTGACAACCATGCACCACCAAGATCCAAAAAAAACCCAGTTGGCCTTGAGTTGATTTTGACTCATGGCAACCCCATGTGTGCAGATTAGAACTGTATGCTATAGGGTTTTCACGGCTGTGACCTTTTGGAAGAAGATCTCCAGGCCCTTCTTCCAAGGCACCTCTAAGTAGAATTGAACCACCAAACTTTTGGCTGGTAGTTGAGCTTGTCAACCACTTTTGCCACCGAGGGACTCTGTGGAGATACAAGTGGCTGCTGAAACGTGAAGTCGTGCACAGATGCCACGCTCATGCTCCTTCCCTGGCACACAAGCGGGGCTGTCATTGTCACTGGGCCCAGAGAGGTGTGGGTCCTGCTCAAGGTCATGCAGCCATTGGTGGGGACGGCCTGGGCTGGGCTGCAGGCCCCTGTTCCCTGCTGGCCTCTGCTATCGCATCAAGCTGGTGTCTGAAACTTGGTACCTGCCGCATCTCTGTACCTCCACCAGAATCTTCTATTTCTTCTGACTGGTGAGCCAGAAAAAACCCGTGTGTGCAGCACAAATCCCCTTGCGTACTTGGAAGGCATGTGCACATAATTGCTCCCTTTGAATGGCCGGCACTCCTGGAGGAGGACGCAAAGGCTGAGCCACCCAGGAAGGCACAGGCACTGGGCCCAGCTGGCTAGAGGAGTAGGGGTCCATGGCCCCCTTCCTGTACCCTGGGCTTGGAGGTGCTGGGGACCCAGCAAGAGGCAGGGTTTATTTTCCTGCTTTAAACTTCGTCTCATATACTTTGGACATGTTATCAAGAAGGATCAGTCCCTGGAGAAGGACATTATGCTTGGTAAAGTGGAAGGTCAGCGAAAGAAAGGAAGACCTTTAATGAGATGGATTGACACAGTGGCTGCAACAAAGCGCTCAAATATAACAATGATTGTGAGGATGGTGCAGGACCGGGCAGTGTTTCATTTAATAATAATAATAATAATAAAGTAAATAAAAGACAATGCCTTTGCGAAAAGAAAGAGTCCCCAGGTGGTGTAAATGGTTAACATGCTCAGCTACTAACCTGAAGGTTGGAGGTTCGAATCCTCCCAGAGGCACCTCAGAAGAAAGTTCTGGTGATCTACTTCTGAAAAATCAGCCACAGAAAACCCTCTGGAGCACAGTTCTATTCTGGCACACATAGGGGTGCCATGAGTCAGAGTTGACTCTGCAGCATCTGATTTTAGAAGAAGAGCTATGTGGGCAGAAGAGGTGACACAGATCAATGATGTGCCTTGGAGCTGAGCAAGGCAGCCTGTGGTGAAATGAGTCCTTTTATGTGACCTTTTTGCTTTGGCTTTTTGGAAAAACTTCCTAAGCCCTGAGAGTTACCATGGCCCTAGTTTTCTACCCCAGAAGGTTTGTTCATTTGTCCAGATTGGTTGATATTCCCTGGGTAAGCTGTAAACATGGATGGTTTGGTATTTTACGTCTGGCTCTGGGCTGCAGCCTGCCCTGTGATTGGCATGCACCTTGCAGGGATTGGTGAATAGACTATGCAAATGTGATAAACTGTAGCCTACTATGCAAATGAGGAGCCCTGGTGGTGCAATGGTTAAAAGCTCAGCTGCTAACCAAAAGGTCAGCAGTTCAAATCCACCAGATGCTCCTTGGAGACCCTATGGGGGCAGTTCTACTCTGTCCTATGGGGTCGCTAGGAGTCGAAATCGACGGCACCTAGCAACGACAACAGTAACATGCAAATGAACTGTCTGTGGCCTCCTGAGAGGGGATTGGTCAGTTCATGACCCCTGCTGGGAGAGGCCATGCCTTGAAATTGGCAAGGAGTTGTGTATATAAGCAGTCAACCCCACAGAGGTTTTTGAGCCAGAAAGAAGCAGGAAGAGAAGCAGAAGGAAGAAAGAAGAGAGAAGAAACAGAGAGAGAGAGGAGACAAGGATCCTCCTAAAAGAGGTGTAACACAGGTCAAGGGCTGTAACACTTAAGACAGCGAGAGGTCTGGAAGGGGCCCAGCAGCAGAGCTGGTGGTGACAGACAGCAGGGCCAACAGGAGCCTGTCCTGAGGGGGCCAAGAGGAGGCCTGTATTCAGGAGGCCGAGAAGAGTATGTTCTCAGGATGCAGAGAGGAGGCCTGCAGGGTCAAGAGGGGCTGAAGAGCTGTCCTGCACTGAAGAAGGGAGACTCTGCCTACATGCTTCCTGATCCTGATCCTGAGTTGTAGCCTTTCCTTAATAAGCCACTTAACTGTAAGTATGGTCTGTGAGTTCTGTGTGGCCAGTGCAATAAATTACTGAACCCAGCAGAGAAGTAGGGAGTGCCGTGGAAGGGATGACTGATGTAACAATTGGTAAAAAGTTGGAGAGTGGAGGTATGTCTGATCTCCATCTTATAAGTATCACCTTTGGGCTGATCCTGGTCGTTATCTCTCCTTAAGCGAAACAGGTTCTGACACGGATGCTACTACTCCCACCATTTTACACAGTCCTGGGGAAAGCCTGGTGACTGGAAGGGATTAGTCTTGCCAGCCTGACTCTCTGGAGCAGAGAGCTCCAGGGGAAGAACCAGGGCTCAGAAACACTAGGGGTGGGCAGAGGCAGATTGGGGCTCCATCTTCACCTATAGACACTGTCCGGAAACTGTGTGCAAGCTGTGTCCTAGGAGTGGAGCTACCCCAGACACTGAGGACTCCCTGGGTCTTTATGAAAAACAAAGCAACTGCACAGAGATGGGCCCACGCTCTCTGGACAGGAAGACAGTGGGAGTTCTCATTTCTCAGTAATCTGGCAGTCCTGACTCCTGTCTTCTGTTGGCAAAGTAAGTGGGACTGTTTGCTGGTTACTGAGAACTTACCGAGATCTTCAGGAGGGCCAGGCCTGTGCTGAGTCACTGTGATGACCAGCCCATGCCTTTGCCTTGGGACTTCCCTGTCCAGGTGGGGCTGGCTAGAGCTGGAAATAGTGAGAGGGCCATAAGTGCACTGCGGGGTTCAGGGAGCTCACTGAGGAAAGAGAGGGACTCAGAGAGGGCTTCCTGGAGGAGATGGGTAGTCATCTGAGACTTGGGCAAAGGGTCGTGGTGGAGCAGCTATCTCAGTAAATGGTAGCAGGTGAATTGGTGAAGGAGACCAGAATTCAAAGTTTCACCAAACTGGTGGTAAGTCTGCCATTTTATTTCTCTCTGGTACCACCCAGCCTGGATTTCAAGGCAGCATGAAATGTGAAACAGGAGCCCTGGTGGAACAAGGTTTAAAGCACTTGGCTGTTAACCAAAACATTGGTAGTTTGAAACCACCAGCAGCTCTGCGGGAGAAAGATGTGGTAGTCTGCTTCTGTAAAGATTTATAGCTTTGGGAACCATATGGGGCAGTTCTACTCTGCCCTATAGGCAGGGGTGGATTAGCCAGTAAGCATAGTATGCACTGACTTACAGTAATCAAGGTATGCATAGGCTTAATTGAAGGGTGTGGTGAAAACCTGGTGAAATTGTGCACTACGGACTAGTAGGTAAACACAATTAAGCCCATGCATACCTTGCTGACTGGGTAATCCGTTCCTGCCTATCGGGTCACTATGAGTTGGAATTTACTCAGTGACAGTGAGTTTGCTTTTATGAAATGTGGATGTATGCACTGAGCACAAACAGAGAAAGCTTTGAGAAAAGGCTTTGATTTCTGGTTTGAGGAACAGAAAAGGGGACTCCAAAGGTTTAAAAACCGTGGGGAACTCTAGTGCTTTTTTTTTTTTTTTCTTGTATCAACTCTCTGTAGTCTCTGCAACCCAGGAAATACCACATGACAGCAGCAAAAATTTTAGGGCACGCACCTAATTCTTAGGGAAGGTGATTATTCCCACTGACTAGAGGTGGTTCCACAAACAGAGGATGAATTCCTATTGCTTCTCCCCCTCCCCCGTCCTTGTGCTTCTTGGTCTGGACACAGATGCAATTATGGGAAATGAACGGCAGAGCAGAGAAATGACTGCCACAGGTTTCTGACTGAAGACTTCCAAAAGGGGCTTCAGGGAACCAAAAAGTGTTGGGAGATCATAAAGAGGAAGTGAATCAAGGGAGTTGTTCTATAAAATGGTGTATAAACTTTTGGGTTCACCCCCAAGCTGTACATAAATGGATCTGACCCTAAATAGCATGCCATAGATTTTGAAGGCTAAACTACAGCATAGACTGCTGTCCAAGTTCCAGGCTCGCCACTTGGTGGCTCACGTGCTGGACAGATCTGAATAGCACTTCAAAGTGTTTGAAAACTTAACTGGCATTGGAGCCACAAACCACAGAAGGAGTGTCAGAACTTTTGGTCTGAACATAACAAGGTTGATTGTTCCCTAAAACAAAACATCAACTTTCTCCATAGAATTTAAACAAGGGCAAGAGTTTCAAAACATAATATTCAAAATTCTAAGATACAATCCAAAATTAAGTGGTATACATAGAACCAAGAAAAAGTCAAACTTGTAAAGTAAAAGACAGTAAACAAACATCTACCCTGAGATATCACAGATGTTGGAATTATTTGAACAACATTTAAAAGTAGCTGTCAAAACTATGCTCCAAGAAGTAAAGGCAAATGCTTTAGAAATGCATAGAAAGATAGAAAGTCTCAGTAAATAAATAGAGGATATGAAGAAGAACCAAATGAAAGTTTTAGAACTGAAGAATATGATGACTGAACCAAAAATTCTTTGGATGGACTTAATAACAGATTGGAGATGACAGAAGAAAGAGTAAGTGAAATTAATGATAGGTCAGCAGACATTATCCAATCTGAATATCAGAGAGAAAACATGTTGAAAAAAATGAAAAGAACCTCAGGGACCCATGAGACAATATTAAGTAGTCTAACATCCATGCGATCCATGAAGTTTGTAGAAATACAACCAGAAATTTCCTTAGAAGTGAGGATGGCAAGAATTAACTCACTTACTTTGGACTTGTCATCATGAAAGACCAATCACTAGAAAAGGGCACCATGTTTGGTAAAGTAAAAGGCCAACAAAAATGAGAGAAACACTTAATGAGATAGATTGACACAATAGCCACAATAGACTCAAACATACCAAGAATCAGGAAGATGGTGCAGGACTGGGCAACATTTCATTCTGTTATATATAAAGTCTCCATAAGCTGGAGCCAACTACATGGCAACTAACAACAAAAATAGCAACATTCATGTCATCAGAGTCCCAGAAAGAGAGAAAAAAGAACATAGTACAGAAAAAAAAAATTGAAGAAAAATTGGCTGAAAATGTCTCAGATTTAGGAAAAGACATAAGCTTACAGATTAAAGAATTCCAAGCAGGATAAACTCAAAGAAGTCCTTGACCAAACAAATCATAATCAAACTGAAAAAAAAACCCAAAAACTAAAGACAAAGTAAAAAACCTTTCTGAAATTATCCAGCGAAAGACACTGAATAGCACATAAGATAGATTCAAATGACTGCAGATTTGTGATAAAAAACCAGAGAGGCCAGAAGGAACTGACATAACATCTTTAAAGTTCTGCAAGAAATGAGCTGTCAACCTAGAATTCTATGGTCAGCAAAAATATCTTTCAGGAACCAAGGTGAAAGAAAGACATGAAAGAAACCTAATAGAATTTGTTGCCTCCTCTAATAGAAATTCTGAAGGAAGTTCTTCAGAAGGAAGAAAATCGTATCAGAGGGGAATCTGAAACATTTATAATGAAGGAAAATCAAAAGATACGATGAATATTTGGGTAAATATAATCGACTATTCTCTTAAATTCTTTAAGTATGACTATTGAAAGCAAAATTATAACATTAACAGTATTTTCAATGATTGCAGATGTAATGTACATGAATAATAAAATGTAAGGGGTATGGTAAAGAAATCTACGTGATGTTCATGTTTCTATATTCTGCCTAAAGTGGTAAAATATTAATTCTACATAGTCCATGAAACGTTAAGTATGTATATTATAATTCCTAGAGCAGCCACTAAAAAAATCTGCTTAAGGAAGTATAGTGAAAAACTCAATAGATAAAATAAATTACTAATAATATTAAAATAATCCAACCAGGAAATGAGAAACAGGGAATGTAAATAGCTTAAACATGCCAATTAAAGGTAGAGATTGGAATTCAGTTACAAGTGTATGAGTCAATTTATGTGAAATGTCCAGAATAGGAAAATCCATAGAGAGAGAAAGTAGGTTAGTGGTTGCCAGGTGTTGGGGTGGGAGAAATGGAGAATGAATGCTAATGAGTATGAAGTTTCTTTTTGGGGCATTGAAAATATTCTAAAATTAGTTTGCAGTGATGGTTGCACAACTCTGTGCATATACTAAAAACCAATCAACTGCATACTTTAAGTGGGTGAATTTTATGGTATTTGAAATATACCTCAATAAGCCTGTAAAAATTGATGAATTAGAAAATAAAAATTAGTAAAATCATGTTTTTAAAAGGAAGAGATTGTCAGATTTGATAAGAAGAAGATACAATGATATGCTGTTTAAAAAAACTTTAATATAAGTTAAGAGTAAAACAGTAATTAAAGATATACCATGCACAAACACTCTAATCAAAAGAAACTTGGAATGGCTATATTAATACCAGACCATGTAGACTCCAGAGAAAGGAAAATCATCAGGGATAAAGAGGGGCACTGCATCACGATACATAATAATCCTAAATGTTTTTGCAACTAAAAATAGAGGTTCAAAATAAAATGAAGCAAGAACTGATAGAACTGAAAGGAAAAATGGATAAAAATGGCAATTGTGTTTGGAGACTTCAACACTCTCCTCTCAGTAACTGATAGAACAAGTAGAAAACTAGAAAGGATCTGGAATACTAAACAATACCATGAGCCAAACGGATATAAACGACATTTATAAAACACTTCAGCCAATAACAGGAGAATGCACATTCTTTTCACACAGAATACTCCCCAAATGGACTAGTATATTGGTCATAAAACAAACCTCAACAAATTTAAAAGAATTGAAATCATAAAAAGTATGTTCTTTAAACAAAATGGAATTAAACTAGAAATTGATAAGAGAATGATAGCCAGTAAATCTGTATAAACACGTGGGAATTGAATGAGACACTTCTAAATAATACATAGTCAATAGGAAACTTTAAGAAAAGTTAGATACTATTTAGAATGGATCAAAAATGAAAATAAAACATACAAAAACTTGTGGGATGCAGCTAATAAAGTTTCCAGAGGAAAATTTATAGCATTAAATGTTTATATGTGAAAACATTTTACCAAAATTAATAATCTAAGCTTCTACCTTACCTGTTGCTGTTGAGTCAATTTTGACACATGGTGACCCCTATGTATATCACAGTAACTGAGCTCCATTGGGTTTTCAATGAATGAATTTTTTGGAAGTAGATCGCCAGACCTTTTGTCTGAGATGCCTTCTGGGTGAACTTGAATCTCCAACCTTTCAGATAGTAACTGAGCATGTTAACCATTTGTACTACCCAAGGACTCCAAGATTCTACTTTAAGACTATAGAAAAAGAGAGGCAAGAACAAAGGAAATTGTAATGATAAAAGCAGAAATAAATGAAATTCAAAACAGAAAAAAAAAAAAAGACTAAAAGCTGGTTCTTTGAAAGAATCAGTAAAATTGATAAACCTCTAGCCAGACAGGTTAAAAAAAAAATCAAATTGATCAATCAAACAAACAAACAAAATCCACTATATGGTAGCAACAATTTCAGGAATGAAAGAGAAGATATCACTACAGACATCACAGACTTTAAAAGAATAGTAAGAGAATGATACAAATAATTCTACACACATAAACTAGACAACATGGATGAAATGGATCAATTCCTTGAAAGCCACAAACTACCGTAAATCTTTCAAGAAGAATAAGATAACTAAGTAGTCTTGTATCTATCAAATAAATTGAATTTATAGTTTAAAACCTCCCCCCAAACAAATCCACAGTCCTAGATGGTGTCATTGGTGAATTCTACCAAGCAATTAAAAAAAAAGCACAAACTGTATATAGTCTTTTTCAGTAAAGAATTGAAGAGTTCATTTTATTTATTTTTATTTTTTGCCAATTCAACATTTTTCAGGTATACACTTCAGTGATATCAATAACTTTAATCATATTGTGCAATCACCACCCATAATCATTGCCACACTTCCCATCACCATAAACATAAACTCACTGCTTCCTAAGCAATGACTCCCCTTTCTCCCTCTCTCTAACCCCTGGTAACCACTAATAAACTTTGGTCTCTATACATTTGCTTATTCTTACTATTTCATTTAAGTGAGATCATACAATATTTGTCCTTTTGTGATTTATTTATTTCACTGAGCATAAGGTTTTTGAGGTTCATCCATGTTGTAGCGTGGAGCAGGACTTCATTTCTCTTTATGGGTTAGTAGTATTCTGTTGTATGTGTGTACTGCATTTAGTTTATCCATTCATCCATTGATGGACATTTAGGTTGTTTCCACTTGCGGTTATTGTAAATAGTGCTGTAATGAACATTGGTGTACATGTGTCTGTTTGTGTTGCTGTTTTCAGGTCTCTTGGGTATACACGTAGGAGTGAAATTACTGGGTACTTTGGGGGTTCTATGTTTAACTTTTTGAGAAATCATCAAATTGTTTTCCACAGTGGCTATACTACTTTGCATTTCCACCAGCAGTGGAAAAAGGTTCCAAGTTCTGTACAACAAAGATGTCATTTTATAAGGCTGAAAACTACCCTGGAAGCAAACTAGACAAAGAGAGTACAAAACAAAGAAACAACAACAACAACAACAACAAAATTCTTTATGAACAGAGATGCAAAAATCCTCATCAAAATATTAGCTGAGTCCAGCAATGCAGAAAAAGAATAATTCTCCATGACAAAATGAGGTTTATCCTTGGAATACAATATTTGCTCAATATTTAAAAATCCATCAGTACACACCATATGGTCATATCTCTTTTTTTTTTGCAGAAAAACACTTCACAAAGTTCAACTCCATTCATAATAAAAAATATCAAAAAATAAGGCATACAAATGAACATCCTTAACCTGATAAAGGGCATCCTCAAAAAACCTACAGCCAACATCATAATTAACAGTGAAAGTCTTAATTCTTTCTTCCTAAG
This sequence comes from Dugong dugon, assembly GCA_030035585.1. Taxonomy (NCBI): domain Eukaryota; kingdom Metazoa; phylum Chordata; class Mammalia; order Sirenia; family Dugongidae; genus Dugong; species Dugong dugon. The sequence goes on along the minus strand of CM057465.1, from coordinate 4,189,332 downwards.
ATCAGGAACAAGAGAAGAATGTACATTGTCACCACTTCTATTCACCATCATACCGGAAGTCCTAGGTAGTACATTAAGGTATGAAAAAGAATTAAAAGGCATACTGATTTGGAAATAAATAAATAAAATTATTGCTATTTATATGTGATGTTATTGTGTACATAGAAAATCCTAATGAATCTTCAAAAAGTTTACTAGAACTAATAATTGGGTTTAGCAAAGTTAATGGATACAAAGCCAACACAAAAAATTAATTATATTTCTCTATTCTAGCAATGAAAATTGGACATAAAATTAACAGAAATAATATCATTTAAAATAGTTCCATACCAAGTGAAATGCTGGATTTTAAATATGACAACCGGATCAGTGTGCTGAAAAAACAAAACATGGATTAAGCTATAAAAGACCTAAGTAAATGGAGAGATATACCATGTTCATGGATGGGAAATCTCAGTATGGCTAAGCTATAAATTCTTCCCAGTTGACCTATAGGTTTAATGAGACGTAATGCAATTCTAATAAAAATCCCAGCAAGATCTTTTTTGTAGACAGAGACAAACTGATTCTAAAATTTATATGGAAAACCAAAGGAACTAGAATAATCAAAACAATCTTTTTAGAGAAGAACAAATTTGGAGGAACCACATTACCTGATTTTAAGACTTACCATAAAGCTATAATAGGTCCCCGGGTGGTGCAAAGGCTTTGTGCTCAACTACTAACTTAAAGGTGGTGGTTTGAACCCACCAGGGTTGGCACCGAAGACAGGCTTAGCAATCTGCTTCCGTGAAGATTACAGCCAGGAAAACCCTATGGAGCAGTTCTACTCTGTAACATATGGGGTCACCATGAGTTGGAATTTACTCAATGGCAATGGGTTTGGTTTTTTTTGGTATAAAGCTATAGTAATCAAAACAACATTATATGGTGAAGGGATAGAGATATAAATCAAAGGAACAGAACAGAAAGTATAGCAACAGACACACAGGAATATGACCAATTGACTCTTGACAAAGGTGTAAAGGCAATTCTGTGCAGAAAGGATGTCGTTGCAACAAATAGTGCTAGAACAATTGGGCATTCATATGCAAAAAAAGAAGCTTAAATTCAACTACAATTTATACAAAAATTAACTCAAAAAGGGAAATGGATGTAAATGTAAGAGAGAAACTGTAAGACTTTTAGAAGAAAAACATAGAATATTTAGAAATATTTATGAAGGAGCACTGGTTGCACAATGGTTAAGCACTCAGCTGGTAACCAAAAGGTTGGAGTTTCAAACCCACCAGCTACCCCACAGGAGAAAAAACCTTACAATCTGCTACCATAAAGATTACAGCCTAGGAGACCCTACGGGGCTGTTCTACTCTGTCCAATAAGATCCTGTGAATCAATTTGATGGCTTACAACAAGAACAAATATTTCTGAACCATTAGGCAAATAATTCTTAAATCATACTAAAAAGTATATACAAAAAGAAAAAAAAGATAAATAAGACTTCATCAATTTGAAAACTTTCGCTCTGTGAAAAACACTGTTAAGAGGATGAAAGACAAGCTACAGATTAGGAAGAGGTATTTGCAAATCACACATCAGGCAAAATGCACATTTCCAGAATATATAAAGAACTCTCAAAACTCAACAGTAAGAGACAATCTAACAGGAAAATTTAAAATGGCTTTAAGATTTGTACAGATGATTCACCAAGGAGGGTATATGAATGGTAAATAGGCACATGAAAAAATACTCAGCATTATTAGATACTCGTTACTCATTGCGGTGGAGTCGATTCCAACTCACAATGACCCTATAAGACAGAGTAGAACTGTCCCGTAGAGTTTCCAAGGTTGTAATCTTTATGGAAGCAGATCTTGAATTCTTTTCTCCCGAGGAACCTCTGGTGGATTTGAATGGCTGACCTTTCAATTAGCAGCCACCAGGGCTCCTTTATTAGCCACTAGGAATATACAAATGAAAACCACTATAAGATACAACTACACATTTTATAATTGCTAAAATAAAAAACCTGACAATATCAAGTGCTAGTGAGGATGTGAAGTGGTTGGAACTCACACACCTTGTGAGTGGAAATGCAAAGTAGTATATACAGTCAGTTGGGAAAATAGTTTGGCAGCTTCTTATAAAGTTAAACATACACTTGCCATATGACCCAGCAATCCCGTTCCTAGGTACTCACTACAGAGGAATAAAACTTCACACAACACAGATGTTTATAGACGTTTCATTCACAGTTGCAAAAAGGTACGAAGGACTGAAGGGTAAAGAAACCTTGGTGCATTCATAGGATAAAATACCACTTAGCAATAAAAAATGAATGCGTGTTGATACACAGAGTAGGTGGATCTCAAAGACATCATGCTGAGTGAAAGAAGCCCGTCTCACAAACTTACACGCTGTGTGATTCCATTTATATGGCCTTTTGGAAAGACAAAACTAGAAGCACAGGTCAGTGGTCGCCAGACGTTAGTGGTGGTGTGTGTGTGTGTACGTGTGATTAGAGAGGAATAGATAGAGGGAATTTTTAAGGGGATGATGAACTGTTTCCCTCCTTGATTATAGCGGTGTTTACATAAGTCTATACAGGTGTCGAATCTCATAAAACTGTACGCCAAAAAAAGATCAATTTTACTGCATGTTAATTTTTGAAGTCAAAGTTTTTACATGATATAATGTTATAAAAATGCCTGGTTCATAGGTGCACAAATCTGTTAGCATCATTTCTCTTTTTATTGATCAAAGAAAAATTTCTACCAGATTCCGCTGTGTTGTTACCGGAGGGATGAACGTCTTTGATTGACAATGTCAAGTGTGGGTCACCCCAAGTTTCTAGGCAGCACCCACCCCCTGCTGTCACCCCACAACATCAAAAAAGATCTATTTTACTGAATGTTAATTTTTAAAATAAAAATAGGAGAAAATATGTGTGACCTGCTAGGCAAGTAATTCTTAGCTATGATATTAAAAATATAAACCACAAAAGGAAAAAAAAAAAAAGATAAATAAGACTTCATCGAAGTTAAAAAAACTACTACTGTGCAAAAGACCTTTTAAAGAGGATGAAACAACAAGCTATGGATTGGAAAAAAATACTTGCAAATCACATGTCAGATAAAAGACAAGTTTCCAGAATATATAAAGAACTCTCAGAACTCAATAGTTAGAAGCAAATAATGCTGCCAAAATAACAGGCATAAGAGTTATACAGATGTTTCACCAAAGAAGATATATGGATGGTAAATAAGCACACAAAAAAGATGCTTAATATTATTAACCCTTAAACCCTTTGCGGTGGAGTCGATTCTGACTCCTATCAGCCTTAGAGGAAAAAAAAAAAAAAAAAATTTCCAAGGCTGTAATCTTTATGGATGCAGACTGACACATCTTTCTTCTGAGGATCCACTGGTAGATTTGAAACTGCTGACCTTTCAGTTAGTAGCTGAGTGCTTACCTACTGTGCCACCAGGGCTCCAATTAACCACTAGGGAAATGAAAATTAAAACCACCATTTAGATTGCCAGGCCTTTCTTCCAAGGCACCTCTGGGTGGACTCAAATCTCCAACTTCTCAGTTAGCGGCTGAGTGTGTTAACCATTTGCACCACCCAAACTCTTATAAGCTCCCTTTAATTGGGCCCTGACAGGGGACAATGGTCTTAATTCCCCTACAGGAGACTCTTGAATCACAAGACCAAATGTGATCTGACTGAGTCTAGGTTCCTCTTTTAACTGCCTCTGCCCTGTGATTTATGCTTATCTCCCATTCACCATAATACAATCTTTCTTACATAATACCCAGGAGTGGAATTTCTGGGTTATAAGATACAGGAATGTTCACTCTATATAGTCACGTTCTTTATATGGATATTGTTGTTGTTAGGTGCCATCGAGTCATTTCCGACTCATAGCGACCTTATGTACCACAGAAAGAAGTACTGCCGGGTCCTGCGCCATCCTCACAAACGTTGTTATGCTTGAGCCCATTGTTGCAGCCACTGTGTCAATCCATCTCGTTGAGGGTCTTCCTCTTTCTCACTGACCCTCTACTTTACCAAGCACGATGTCCTTCTCCAAGGACTGAGCCCTTCTGACAACATGTCCAAAGTGTGTAAGACGTAGTCTCCCCATCCTTGCTTCTAAGGAGCGTTTTGGTTGTACTTCTTCCAAGACAGATCTGTTTGTTCTTTTGGCAGTCCATGGTATATTCAGTATTCTTCGCCAACACCACAATTCAAAGGCATCAATTGCATTCTTTCACCATATTTATTCAATCTGTATGCTGAGCAAATAATCCGAGAAGCTGGACTATATGAAGAAGAATGGGGCATCGGGATTGGAGGAAGACTCATTAACAATCTGCATTATGCAGATGACACAACCTTGCTTGCTGAAAGTCAAGAGGACTTGAAGCAGTTACTGATGAAGATCAAAGACCACAGTCTTCAGTATGGATTACATCTCAACATAAAGAAAACAGAAATCCTTACAACTGGACCAATAAGCAATATCATGATAAATGGAGAAAAGATTGACGTTGTCGAGGATTTCATTTTACTTGGATCCAGAATCAACACCCATGGAAGTAGCAGTCAAGAAATCAAAAGACACATTGCACTGGGCAAATCTGCTGCAAAAGACCCCTTTAAAGTGTTGAAAAGCAAAGGTATCACCTTGAAGACTAAAGTGCCCCTGACCCAAGCCATAGTATTTTCAATCGCATTATATGCATGGGAAAGCTGGACAATTACATGGATATACTCGATACTAACTTTCTGTAAATTTTGTATATTAGAAATATCTTCCAGTTTGAAGATTGCCTTTTCACTTTCTTTAGTGGGTCTTTTAATGGTCAAAGTCCTCAGTCTTAACATAGTCAAATTTATCAATCTTTCGTTTTAAAATCAAAGATCTTCAAGTTGTGTGAGAAATCATTCTTTACCCCAAGTTCTGAGATATCCATGTGTGTTTAATACCGAGAGTCTTAATGCTTTGTTTTCAACATTTAATTCCTTAATCTGTGTGAATTTGAGTTTTTGTATAATGTATGATACCCCAAAACCCAAACCGACTGCCGTTGAGACAATTCCAGCTCACAGTGACCCTATAGGACAGAGCACAACTGCTCCATAGGGTTTCCAAAGCTGTAGTCTTTGGCACAGTAGCTAAAATAATGGAAGCCCTGAAAAGACCAGCCTTGCTGGACCTGGGGTGCCCTGAGAGCCCACAGGACAGTCCTTCGACAAGTGAAGTAATGTATTCTCTGGATTTGTCTGCCCCACTGAGCTCCACTCCGGGCTGGCCATGGTGCTGCCTGAGGCACTGCCAGGAGGTGCTCTGTGCTGGACTTTAGGGGCAGTGAGTGAGCAAGAGCAGGTCGTTCTGCCCTCTCACCAGGGGAATCGTTCCTGAGAGGGGGGAGGGGGCAATATGGCCACACTGGACCCAGGTCTGCTCTGCCTCCAGCCCCCACTAATAAAGTGTTCTTGTGCATCCCAGTGACTCTTCACGAAGCAGGAGTTAGAGAACAAATCAGCACGAAATAATATTTTTACTAAATTTCTGCTCTCCAGCCTGTGCCATTGTATCAACTTGTTAGCGGGCCTCTGGGAGCACCATGCCGCATACTGATGCCAGTTCATGCCAATTACGAGGCTGAGTGATGAAATAGCCTTGTATCATTTCACCCGTGCATGGGAACAGCAGGTGAATGCTATAGTTTATGATTTTCAATTATAAATCGAATAGACTGAGTTCTCGCTTCTCTTAATAAAGGCTGTAAAAGCGCTCAAGGGTGGATGGGCTTCTGCCTAGAAAGAAAAAAAACAGGCTGAGTTTCTGAGCGATCCTTTGAGTGGTGTTTTTGTTTTTGCCACCGTCTGGTGTATGTTGTCTTTGGAAAAGCATTTTTAAATACGAGCCCAGAAGGAGCAGGAGCAGAGGCCCTGTTAATTGTGTCAGATGTGCTCAGCACAACCCTGACAGACAGTAATTACAGGTCCCTACTAGCAGGGGCTCCCACCCTGATCCTGACTCCACTGCTTGTACACAGGGAGGGAAGGGCGTTCGTACTGGACCTTTGGGCATGGCTTTCCCACTGGACCAAGAGATGTCGTGGTGCCTTGGATTTTGTCATTGGTTCAGGAGTGGACAGGACAGCAGGGGGAATGGAGGCCAATGCCCATTCTCTTCGTCCTTGAGAGGATACCATGTCTTCCTTTCGGGTCTTGACACTGCCCCTGACAAGCTGATTAATCTTGGTCAATGTACTGACTCTCTGTTTGTAACCGACTTTGGCTAAAAATAATGATTGCAGTAACTACCCCGATGTCAACCTTGGACGTGAATAAACTGCCCCTGGAGGCTGCTCATTACTGTTACTGATGGAAGAGGAAGAGGTTGGAGAGGTGAAAGAGATGCAATAGACGGTATGGAGAGCCAACAAGTGGATAATTGGTGGGTCTGGTTAAGAAACCTGAAGACAGAGAATGGAAGCAAAAATTGACGACATGGAAACTAAGTTTTCTTCTTTGAACAAACAGCTCATTTATTAGGTGGAAAGAGCTTACCACATTCAACTCAACATGAGACACCGCCAGTGAAAATTTTAAATTACAAGATTAAAGAAAACCATTGTGTAAATACCCTGGTAGAAGGGAGAAGCTATGCCGACATTGAACAAAAGTCCCGTTGGCCTCAGATTACTCCTCCGCCATATTTAATGCCCAAAGACAACGGGCTTAGAAGGAGTATTAATGGGCTTTCATGGTTATAAGACAAGAACCTAGGAATTTCCAGATCCTGTACACAAGTCCAGAGGAGCCCTGGTGACACAATGGTTAAGCGCTCAGCTGCTGAACTAAAGATGGGTGGTTTGAAACTATCAGCCACTCTGTGGGAGTAAGATGTGACAGTCTGCTTCCATAAAGATTCACAGCCTTGGAAACCCTGTGGGGAATCTTTACTCTGTCCTATAGGTTTGCGATGAGTTGGAATTGACTTGACGGCAATGGGTTTGGCTATACACAGTCCTGAGGGCATTGGTGGTTCCGTGGTAATATTCTCTTCTCCCATGTGAAGATCATTTTGCTGAAGATCATTCAAAAGCAGCTGCAGCAGTATATAGACAGGAACTGCCAGAAATTCAAGCCATATTCAGAACAGAACGTGGAACCAGAGATATCATTGCTGATGTCAGATGGATCCTGGCTGAAAGCAGAGAATACCAGAAAAGATGTTTACCCGTGTTTTACTGACTATGCAAAGGCATTCAGCTGCGTGGATCATAACAAATTATGGATAACACTGTGAAGAATGGGAATTCAAGAACAATTAATTGTGCTTATGAGGAACCTGTACATAGATCAAGAGGCAGTCGTTCAAATAGAACAAGGGGATACTGCTTGGTTTAAAGTCAGAAAAGGTGTGCATCAGGGTTGTATCATTTCACCATACTTATTCAATCTGTATGCTGAGCAAATAATCTGAGAAGCAGACTATACGAAGAAGAACTTGGCATCAGGATTGGAAGAAGACTCATTAACAACCTGCATTATGCAGATGACACAAGCTTGCTTGCTGAAAGTGAAGAGGACTTGAAGCACTTACTGATGAAGATCAAAGACTACAGTCTTCAGTATGGATTACACCTCAACATAAAGAAAGCAAAAAATCCTCACAACTGGACCAATCAGCAACATTATGATAAACAGAGGAAAGATTAAAGTTGTCAAAGATTTCATTTTACTTGGATCCAGAATCAACACCCATGGAAGCAGCAGTCAAGAAATCAAAAGACACATCGCACTGGGCAAGTCTGCTGCAAAAGACATCTTTAAAGTGATGAAAAGCAAAGATGTCACCTTGAAGACTAAGGTGTGCCTGACTCAAGCCATGGTTTTTTCAAGTGCCTCATATGCATCTGAAAGCTGGACTTTGAATAAGGAAGACGGAAGAAGAATTGACGCCTTTGAATTGTGGTGTTGGTGAAAAATATTGAATATACCATGGACTGCCAAAAGAATGAACAAATCTATCTTGGAGGAAGTACAACAAGAATGCTCCTTAGAAGCAAGGATGGCGAGACTACATCTCATGTACTTCGGACGAGCTATCAGGAGGGTTCAGTCCCTGGAGAAGGACCTCATGCTTGGTAAAGTAGAGGGTCAGTGAAAAAGAGGAAGATCCTCAACACAGTGGCTGCAACAATGGGCTCAAGCATAACAACAATCGTGAGGATGGCACAGGACTGGACAGTGTTTCTTTCTGTTGTACGTAGGGTCACTATGAGTCAGAACCAACTTGACGGCACCTAACAACAACATGTGGGATGCCTGGGTTTGGTTCCTGGCCACGCACTCATGTACAGCCAATGTCCATCATTGTTGGCTTGGGTGTTGCTATGACGCTGAACAGGTTTCAGTGGAACTTCCAGACTAAGACAGACTAGGAAGAAAGGCCCGGCAATTTATTTCTGAAAATCAACCAGTGAAAACCCTGTGAATCACAATGATCCAATCTGTAAGTGATCATGGGGAAGGCACAGGACCAGAGACTGTTTTGTTCCATTGTGTCTGAGGTTGCTATGAGTTGAGCCCAACTCGATGGCAGCTAACAATATAACATACCCAGACCCACCCAGGGAACTATGTGTGAGAAACAACAGCTGGAGGAGATCATCAGCATCATCAGAGCAGCCGTGCTTTAGAAGATTGTTGTCCAAATAGTTCAGCATTCTTCATACAAGGAGGACTGACATGGACAGTTTCAAGTGAAAACAAATCTGGATTTAAGTAAGAAGAGATTTTACTAGAAAAGAGTATTGGAAAAGGGGAAGGGGACTATTGCAATAGAGTAAGGGGATTATTGCAATAGGAGGAAGGGATTATTGCAGTAGGGTGAGGGGATTATTGCAATAGGAGGAGGGGATTATTACAATAGGGGTAGGGGGATATTGCAACAGGGAGAATGCTCTGAGATCTGCAAGCATTTCAGAAAGGGATTTTCTTTTATGGAGCAGGGCGAACAAGGCTCAAAAGAATCAAGTGTGGAGGAATGGGTGGTATGGTTAGAATTGCAACTGCTCAGAGATGTCCTTCCTTATGGCCAGTTAATTCTAGGGAGGGACTGTTAAAGACGTTTTGTGCGCTGGCTCAGGCTAAGTTTGAGTAGAAGTTGAGGGGCCTGGGTGAAAAAGAGAAGCTTAATTAATGTTTGACCAAGTCACTTAACAACACTTTTTTCTGACAGATCAGTAGGGACAAACAGTTCAGGTAATTGTTTATGTGGCAAAGAATAGAAATATGGAGGTTCTATTTCTGGCCTCCTTATAGGTAAACAAGGGAAAGCATCTATGAATTTTTTCTAAGTCACGTGGAGAAGGGTGGTTCTGTGTAGTAAGCAGTTTCCTGGAACACAGAAGTGGGTGGAGGGGTGCATTTCTCAACCCTCGCTGTTTTCCAGGAGCACAGGCCTCAGGTAAAGGTTAACATTGCCAACAATTTAGCTGCTGATGATCATAATGATGATGATGAAGATGATCACAGCAATGACAATGACAATAATAATGTAATATATGTCTAAGCTCTTTATGTGTATTAATTGAATTTCATCCTCACAAGGTAAGTACTCTTATTATCCAACTTTATAGAACTGAGACCCAAAAAGTTTCAGTGACTTTCTCAAGGCTTTACCACTGGCTATTTGTGCACAAAACCAGGTCACACCAGGCAGTCTGGCTCCTGTGCCCATGCTCTTAGCCACTATACTGCTTCTGAAGGGGGTCAGAGCAGAGTATCATTTAAGCTAACTCCAAGGTCAGACTACCCACTCACCCTCTATTCTATTTCCTACTACAGCTCAGCAGAGATGGTGCCACGGAGAGTAACCGATGGCAGCACAAAAGTCTGTGACTTTGAACAATTTGAACTCACTCTTGTTAGTAAGTTCTCAATGGTAAATGAAGTCCTCAGATGTTAATTCCTGCCCAAGCTCAGTCTTAGTGGAATATCCAGGCTGTGGAAGATTCTCTGGGATGGGGTGTTATGGGTTGAATTGTGTTCCTGCAAAAGTTATGTTGAAGTCTTAACCCCTGTACCTGTGAATGTGATTCAGTTTAGAAATAGAGTCGTCTTTTGTTACGTTAATAAAGCCATACTGGATTTTTTGTTGTGGTGTGCCATAGAGTCAATTTCAACTCATGCCAACCCCATGTGACAGGGTAGAACTGTCCCATAGGATTTCCAAAGCTGTAATTTTTAGGGGAGCAGATTACCAGGGCTTTTCTCCTACAGAGTGGCTCGTGGGATCAAACTGCTGACTTTTTGGTCAGCAGCTGAGAGCTTAATCATTGCACCACCAGGACTCCTTCATACTCAAGCAGGGGGTCCTAAACCTAGTCCCTTCTGAATGGTGTCTTATAGAAAGAGCAGAATAGCCACAGAGACACACACTGGGTAAGACAGACACCGAGAAATGGCAAAGAATACCAAGGAATGCAAAGGAATGCTAAGGGATTCTTGGGGTAACCAATAAGAAAGGAAACTTCCCTAGAGGCAGTGCCCTGATTTGAACTCCTAGTCTCCAATACAGTGAGATAACAAATTACTATTCTTTAAAGACACTCACCCAGTTGTGGTATTTGTGTTACAGCAACCTTAGGAGATTAACACATGAGGAGGTTCCTTCAGCACCTCCACATTGGAGAGAATGTGAATCCTAGGCCTCCATGGGCCCACGCTTCATCACATTCTACAGGGTCAACAGGACAATGCCTCCAGTGCTAGCTTTTCACCTGTGATACTGAGGACAAGGGTGAGGCAGCCATGACATTTCCCTAGGGAAGGACAGCTCTTCACTGCTGTGGCTCTGATGCTGGTGGAAGTCAGAGAGAATAGAAGAGAGGACAACATCTTGGTTTCAGTGTTGTCAAGATGGCATTCAGGTCTTCTAGGTGTCTGGATTCCAGGACTAGTGAACTTGACCCCAATGGGAAAAGTCTCCCACCAGGAAGTTGATCAAGCTGCCTCGTGATTTTCTAGAACCCAGTGGGAATCCAGGGTTTGCCCAGCACTTGTTGCTGTGGGAAATGTCCTCTCCATCAGCGTGCCCAGAGCTCAAGGAGAAGCAAACACTTCCACATGACCCACAACCATTTCCCTAAGCCTTTCCTTTCCATGGGGTTTTTTGTCTCTCGTCTTAACCTTCACTATGTCGACTACATCCCAAATGCTCCTTTCTTGTATCTACTTAGCTTTTGTAAACACACTTGTCCCTTGGCCCCAGCAGAGAGGTAGGTTTGGAAGTGTTGCTGAGGAAGCTGGTGGGCTGGGGATGAATCAGGGAAGGTGGTTGTCTACTTGTTGTTGTTGTTAGGTACTGTCAAGTCTATTCCAACTCATAGCAACTCAATCATTGCTATATTTGAGCCCACTGTTGCAGCCACTGTGTCAATCCATCTTGTTGAGGGTCTTCTTCTTTTTAGTTGACCCTCTACTTTACCAAGCACGATATCCTTCTCCAGGGACTGGTCCCTCCTGATAACATGTCCAAAGTATGTAAGATGAAGTCTTGAAGTCTTGCCTTGTTCACTTCTAGGGAGCATTCTGGCTTTACTTTTCCTAAGACAGATTTGTTCGTTCTTCTGGAAGTCCATGGTATACTCAATATTCTTTGCCAATACTGTAATTCAAAGGTGTCAATTCTGCTTCAGCCTTTCTTATTCATTGTCCAGGTTTTACATGCATATGAGGCCACTGAAAACATCATGGCCTGAGTCGGGCACACCTTAGTCCTTAAAGTGACATCTTGGCTTTTTAACATTTTAAAGAGGTCTTTCACAGCAGATTTGCCCAACTCAGTATGTCATTTGATTTTTTTTAAATTGAACTTTAGATGAAGGTTTACAGAACAAACTAGCTTCTCATTAAATAATTAGTGCATATATTGTTTTATGACATTGGTTAACAACCGCATGACATGTCAGTACTCTCCCTTCTTGAGCTTGGGTTCCCTGTTACCAGCTTTCCTGTCTCCTCCTGCCTTCTAGTCCTTGCCCCTGGGCTGGTGTGCCCCTTTCGTCTCGTTTCGTCCTATGGGTCTGTTTAATCTTTGGCTAAAAGGTGAACCTCCAGACTGACATCATTACTTGGCTAAAAGGATGTCTGGGGGCCATACTCTCGGAGTTTCTCTAGTCTCTGTCAGGCCAGTAAGCCTGGTCTTTTTTTTTTTTTTTTTGAGTTAGAATTTTGTTCTATATTTTTCTCTTGCTCTGTCTGGGACCCTATACTGTGGTCCCTGTCAGAGCAGTCAGTGGTGGTAACTGGGCACCATCTAGCTGTACTGCACTCAGTCTGATGGAGGCTGTGGTAGTTGTGGTCTATTAGTCCTCTGGACTAATCTTTCCCTTGTGTCTTTAGTTTTCTTCATTTTCCCTTGCTCCTGAAGGGGTGAGACCAGTGGAGTATCTTAGATGGCCGCTCACAGGCTTTTAAGATCCCAGACACTACTCACCAAAGCAGAATGCAGAATATTTTCTTTATAAACTGTGTTATGCCAATTGAGCTAGATGTTCCCCGAGATCATGGCCCCCATAGCCCTCAGCCCAGCAATTCAGTCCCTAAGGGAGTTTGAATGTGTCCATAGAGTTTCCATGACCTTATCCTGAACAAGTTGTGCTGGCTTCCCCAGTATTGTGTACTGTCTTACCCTTCACCGTAGTTACCACTTATCTATTGTCTATTTAGTGTTTTTCCACTCCCACCCCTCCCTCCTTTGTAACCAACAGAGATTGTTTCTTTTTGTGTGTAAACCTTCTCATGAGTTTTTACAGTAGTGGTCTCATACAATATTTGTCATTTTGTGGTTGACTTATTTCACTCAGCATAATGCCCTCCAGATTCATCCATGTTGTGAGACGCTTCACACATTCATCGTTGTTCTTTATTGTTGTGTAGTATTCCATTGTGTGTATGTACCATAGTTTGTTTATCCATTCATCTGTTGATGGGCATCTAGGTTGTTTCCATCTTTTTGCTATTGTGAACAATCCTGCAATGAACATGGGTGTGCATATGTCTATTCTTGTGATGGCTCTTATTTCTATAGGATATATTCCTAGGAGTGGGATTGCTGGATCATATGCTATTTCTATTTCTAGTTTTCTAAGGAAGAGCCATATCATTTTCCAAAATTGTTGTACCATTTTGCATTCCCACCAGCAGTGCATAAGAGTTCCAATCTCCCTGGAGCTTTTCCAACATTTGTTACTTTCTATTTTTTTTGATTCTTGCCAGTAATGCCGGGGTGTCATTTGATTTCTTGACTGCTGTTTCCATGAGTTGTAAAATGAAATCCTTGACAACTTCAATCCTTTATCCTTTTATCATATGTTGCTTAGTGGTCCATCTGTGAGGATTTTGTTTTCATTATGTTGAGTTGTAGTGCGTAGCGAAGGCTGTGGTCTCTGATCTTCATCAGTAAGTGCTTCAAGTCCTCTTCACTTTCAGCAAGCAAGGTTGTGTCATCTGCATAGTGCAGGCTGTTGATGAGTCGTCCTCCAATCCTGATGCTGTGTTCTTCTTATCTTCGAGTTTCTTGGATTATTTACTCAGCATACGTATTGAATAAGTACAGTGAAAGGATACAACCTGACTTGGTCTATGTACAGTTTCTCCATGAGTACAGTTAAGAGTTCTGGCATTCACATTCTTTGCAATGTTATCCATAATTTGTTATAATCCACACAGTTGAAAGCCTTTGCAGAGTCAATAAAACACAGATAAACATCTTTCTGGTATTCTCTGTTATCAGCCAAGATACAGCTGACATCAGCAATGATATCCCTCATTCTACATATTCTTCTGAATCTGGTTTGAATTTTCAGTAGTTTCCTATAGCTGTACTGCTACTCTTGGGGATCTATTCCATAGACACTGCCGTAGCTCTCAGGTGGGCGGTCATTCTTGAGAAGGCTGTTTTGATGTGAGCTTGGCTTGTCTCTAACTAGAACCTAGGTCTTTCCAGTAGACTTTTGAATTCCTCAAGAAGTGTAGCTGCTTCTGCATTCTAAGATACCAAGGACAGTTTCTCCTGTCCATGGGAGGAACTCTTTAGCTGAGGTCAAGCCTGCTGGCTCAGTTTGGGACTGCAGAGAGGCCTGTTCTGTCCTCAAATGAATTATTTCTTTTACAAAACCCTGACGTGCCCATATATCTATGCATCCACAAGAACCTTGATTCCCCACAAGACCCCTTGCACCCCAATGCTGGCTACTCTGCATAAACCTATAAAGTCCCAGCTGGGTGCCCAGATGCTGGGTTTTCATGTGAGTCAGAGATAGAGTTAAGATGCCATGAATCATCTAGAGACTGGCCAGTGTCCTGTTCTTTCACTCAGACTTCTTCCCTGAGGGAGTTATACCCATAAGATGCTGTTTTAGAGAACTCTGCTTACACCTGGAGTCCTAAACGTTTTTTTTTTTCCCCCTGTAAGTCTATTTACACTTTGTGATCTATTTATTCAGGCATGATTGCAGAGAAAAAAAGAAAGAGGAAAATAAAAGAACCTTATCAATTACCAAGAGGGGTTTTGAACCCACTGACCCAATCAGATAAAGGGATGGATGAGAAAAACCAAAAACCTGTTCAGCCTGCCCCTTGGGCACTGCCTCTGCTGAGGTTGTAAGAGAAAACCTTCATAATCCAATAGCTTGGTTCCCAGTCAGGGTTGATTAACAGAATGATTGATTTTTAAGGTGTAATTGCAGGTAGGCAGAGAATCAGAAACACAACCCGGAGCTAACCGTCTTCAGATATCATTTGATGTTCTACACCAACCAACCAAAAGATGAAAAAAAAAAATAACAGCTCTATGATTATAAACTTATGGTATAACAAGGTTTATTTTGAGCACTGAAGTTATTTAAATGTAGGATGATTTTGGAAATTCTGAATGAAATGTCAGAAAGTATTCTTGAAGGGAAAAAATCTTGTAAATAGTAATAATACTAATTATTATTCAGGGTAAGTGTAACTTTTTAACTGGGCACATTTATGCCTTAAATAAAAATGATGCTTGTTACCAAGTGTCTTAGTTATCTAGTCCTGCTGTAACAGAAATACCGCAAGTGGATGGCTTTAACAAGTAAGTTTATTTTCTCACAGTCTAGTAGGCTGGAAGTCCAAATTCAGGGCATCAGTTCCAGGGGAAGGCTTTCTCCGTCAGCTCTGGAGGAAGGTT
Organism: Dugong dugon; assembly: GCA_030035585.1. Taxonomy (NCBI): domain Eukaryota; kingdom Metazoa; phylum Chordata; class Mammalia; order Sirenia; family Dugongidae; genus Dugong; species Dugong dugon. The sequence goes on along the minus strand of CM057465.1, from coordinate 4,174,078 downwards.
CTATCATCAATCTTCCCCTGGACTAGGAGCTTCTCCACACAGGAACCCCGGGTCCAAAGGATGCACTCTGCTTCTGGTACTGCTTTCTTGGTGGTATGAGGTCCCCCTTTCTGCTCGCTTCCCTTTCCTTTTATCTCTTGGTTTCAGAGATCATTGGGACATGATTGGTAATATAGGAACACACCCCAACGAAACTCCCTTTATATTGGATCAGAGATGTGACCTAATTAAGAGTGTTACATCACACCTTAATCCTTTTAAACGTAATCTAATCTTGCCTCATTAACCATAGGCAGAGATTAGGATTTACAACACAGGAAAATTACATCAATCACAAAACGGAGGACAACCACACAATACTAGGAATCATAATCTAACCAAGTTGATACACATATTTTTCGGGGACACAACTCAATCTATGACACCAGGGGTGAAGAGGAGGATGGATATTGGGTGATGACCCAGCAGCGTCTGCCTTGTAGGGGCAACGATACATCAGGAAAGCAGTTCACAGCAATTCCAATACCATTGTTGGGTGCCATCGAGTCAATTTCAACTCATAGTGACCCTATATGACAGAGTAGAACTGCCACACAGAGTTGTCCTAGGCTATAATTTTTATGGGAGAAGATCTCCAGGTCTTTCTCCCAAGGAGCCTCTGGGTGGATTTGAACCACCAATCTTTTGGTTAGTAGTCGAGTGCTTAATCATTTGAGCCACCAGGGTTCCTCCTTCCAATACTAGTATCAGACAAAGGAAAACTCATGGCATAATGTATCACATGACAAAGCTTATGATTTTATAGAAATCAAAGCTAACCTCACAGATAGAGGAAAGCTTATGCCCAGGACATCGTTATATAAAGTAGTTGAAAGAGTGTTAGAAATATTAAACATGGAGAAATTGACAATAACACAATTGTAGCAAAATGATTAACATATTTATTTTACCTTTTGACATATTAGTGAGATAAGTTGTAACAGTAAGTCATAAATAATAAATCATGATAAGCCAATATAGGATCTAATTAATGTTATTAGTTACATTCATCCATCCATTCATTCAACAAATAACTACCCATTATGGGTCAGGCAATGGAGCCCTGGTGGAGCAGTGGTTAAGACCTCAGCTGCTAACCAAAATGTTGCAGTTCAAATTCACCAGCCTCTCCTTGCAAACTCTGTGGGGCAGTTCTACTCTGTCCTATAGGGTCTCTACATGCTGGAATCGACTTTTTTGAATATATGCCAGGCAATAGTCAGTTGCGGGGGACGCAGTGGTGCCAAAAACAACAATCTTGTCCTTCTGAGGAAGGTTGATTGAAAATACATTGAAGTATGAATCCTAGAGAATATATCTTCTCTTCCAGAGCTGTTGGAACATTTATAAACATTAACTGTTAAGTCATAAAGACAACAGTAATTGTTGAAAAGAAGCAGAAATTGTCCATGTTACTTTTACATATTACAATGCCGTAAAGCTAGAAATAAATGAGAAGAGAAAGTTCTCTTAACTCATTATTAGCAAAAAGAAACCAAAAATATAATATCAATTACAGTGTGGAACACTATGTACCAAAATGTACGGCATTCAGCCAGACAATTCTCATCTCAAAGGAAAATTCATAACCAGGAATTAACTTTATTATGTAAAAACAAAAACCAACATTATAAACACAGCATTTACATTTGCTAGCTTTTGGCACCCTGCTGGTGTAGTGGTTAAAGCACTCGGCTGCTAACCAAAAGGTCAGGGGTTCGAACCTACCGTCTGCTCCATGGGAAAAAGATGTGACAGTCTGCTTCTGTAAAGATTTACCAAAAAACCAAACCCATTGTCATCGAGTCAATTCTGACTCACAATGACCCTATAGGACAGAGTAGAACTGCCCATAGGGTTTCCAAGGAGTGGTTGGTGGATTAGAACTGCTGACCTTTTGGTTAGCAGTTGAGCTCTTAATCGCTGTGCCCTTGGAAACCCTATGGGGCAGTTCTATCCTGTCCTATAGGGTCACTATGAGTCAGAATCTACTTCATGGCAGTGGGTTTTTTCTAGCTTTTGGCACACAATAAACCACTCCAAAAACTTAGTGACTCAAAACAACAACCACCATATTTAGCTCTGTGTGTGGTTGGGTTATTCTTCTGATTGGGGTTGGTGTGGCTGGTCTCTAGTGGACACTTTCATGTGTCTGTGGTCAGCCAGTGGGTAGGATGGTTGATCTAGAATTGCCTTATTTACACATCTGGTGTTTGGCAGGCTGTTGGTTGGGGTGCATTGGTTCTTCTGCATCTGGTCTTTGTCCAGCAGGCTAGCCTGGGCTTGTTCACATAACCATCTCAGGGTTCCAAGTGCAGCAAGAGAGTGCAAACCCCAGTGCAGAAGCACTTTGTAATTCTCTGCTGTGTATGCTTGCTATTGCCCCATCGGTGAAAGCAAGTCACATGGTGAAGCCCAGAGTCAGTGTGGGAGGGGATTACCCAAGGGGAAGGACTCCGATGGGGAGTTATTACAGACATTCTTGCAAACAATCTACGGTGACTTTTAACCAGAACATACAGAAAACCACAGAAAAATAATGCTTCAGAAAACATAAAAATTATTATAATAAAGATAAAAGCAGAAGCAAGTGATGTAGAAAATAGAAGAGCAGGAGAGCTGGTAAATGTATTTAAGAATTTATTGTTTGTAATAAAATCAATAAACTCCACAAAACATTAGCAACAACAAAAGAATGAAGCACAAACAAAATAGAAGTAGAACCAAAGTATATTATAAAAGAACAAACGTGGGGAAACTTGAAGTTATGTGAGATACCATTTGTAGTTATGTACCATTATTTTTTAATTTAACAAAATGAAAGATTTCTAAACGTGTGCGGTTTACCAAAATCCATTCAAGAAAATATATAAAACACGATTAGACCAAAAACTGAGGAAGAAACTGAGAGCGGAGAACAAACCCTGAAACCACTTGGCCCCACAGACAACAGTGGCCAATTAAGGGACAGGATCACTGAGACAGGATTGGTAATACAGGAACAGAAGCCGGGCACATCCCAAGATGGATCAGAATTTGCAGCTGGTCCTTCAGAGAAATCAAGGCCAGAGACTGCACTTTTAGTCATTGCCATGAGTGTGTGAAACATACATATCATCAAGAACCACAAACAGCATCAAAAATCCATTAGATTGGTGCAAAAAACAGATCTATTAACGCAAACACTAGTATAGCCCAAGCAAAAAGATCCTCCCATACAAGATGAGTTATCAGACTAGGATTACAGAGCACAAGAGGAAACGAACAGAGGAAATGAGGAAAAAAAGATACCTATTAAAAAGAAAACTTAGCTATCTTTTAAGTTTGTTCATTAAAATATAATTTGTATAACAGTAAAATTCACCCTTTTTAAGTGCACAACTCTTCAGATTTTGACAACTCTACAAATTTATCATATAGTCATGTAACTACTTCCTTAATCAAAATATAGAAAACTTCCATGACTCTCCCCAAAATTCTCTTCTGTCTCTTTGTAGTCAAAACCTTCCTATCCCTAGCTGTTGGCAACCACTGATACACATTCTGTCCCTACAGTTTTGCCTGTTCCAATTTGCTGTAGAAGTGGAATCATACATTATGCAGCCTTTTGAGTCCAGCTTATTTCACTTAGTATACTACGTTTGAGATTCACCACGTTGTTGATTCATACTTCATACATTCCACCTTCTGTTTATTAATGGAGGAAGACTCATTAACAACCTGCATTATGCAGATGACACAACCTTGCTTGCTGAAAGTGAAGAGGATTTGAAGCACTTACTGGTGAAGATCAAAAACCACAGCCTCAGTATGTATTACACCTCAACATAAAGAAAACAAAAATCCTCACAACTGGACCAATAAACAACATTATGATAAATGGAGAAAAGATTGAAGTTGTCAAGGATTTCATTTTACTTGAATCCACAATCAACACCCAGGGAAGCAGCACTCAGGAAATCAAAAGACACATTGCATTGGGCAAATCTGCTGGAAAAGACATCTTTAAAGTGTTGAAAAGCAAAGATGTCACCTTGAAGACTAAGGTGTGCCTGACCTAAGCCATGGTGTTTTCAATCTCCTCATATGCATGGAAAAGCTGGATGATGAATAAGGAAGACCAAAGAAGAATTGACACCTTTGAATTGTGGTGTTGGTGAAGAACACTGAATACACCACAGACTGCCAAAAGAACAAACAAATCTGTCTTGGAAGAAGTACAACTAGAATGCTCATTAGAAGCAAGTATGGGGAGACTATGTCTCACATTCTTTGGACTCGTCATCAGGAGAGATCAGTCCCTGGAGAAGGACATCATGCTTCGTAAAACAGAGGGTCAGCGATAAAGGGGAAGACCCTCAATGAGATGGGTTGACACAGTGGCTACAACAAGGGGCTGAAGTGTGACAAGGATTGTGAGGATGGTACAGGACTGGGAAGTGTTTCACTCTGTTGTACACAGGGTCGCTATGAGTTGGAACTGACTTAATGTCACCTAACAACAACAACGACGAACATTCACATAGAAGCATTTGCATGAGCACATAGTTTTATTTCTCTTAGATAAATACCTTGGGGTAGTATTGCTGGATTGTTTGCTAAGTATATGTTTAACTTCAGAAGAAACATCCAAATTGTTTTGCAATTTGTTGTATCATTTTGCATTCTTACCAGCAAGGTGTAGAAGTTCCAGTTGCTCCATATTCTTTTCCAGAAGTTGATGCTATCAGTTTTTCCTTAATATTTTTTATTCTTATAAGTGTGTAATGGTGTCTCACTTTGATTTTAATTTACATTTCCATACTAACAAATGATATCAATAATTTTTCATGTGCTTATTTCACATCTGTATATCTTCTTTGGTGAAGATTCTGTTTAAATATTTTACCCATTTCTTTTCCTTTTTTACAAAATGGACCTGTTTATTTTCTTACTGTTGAGTTTTGAGAATTCTTTATATATTCTGGATACTTATGCAAATATTTTCTCCCATTTTCTGGTTTGTCTTTTTTCTGTTTTAACAGTGCCTTTAAAAGAGAAAAAGTTTTCAGTTTTGAAAAAGTCCAATTTGTCAATTTTTCTTTCATGGTTCGTACTTTCTGTGTCCTATCTAAGAACCCTTTGCCTAACCCAAAGTCACAAAGATTTTCTCCCGTTTTCAGCCAGAAGTTTTACAGTTTTAGGTTTCACATTTAGGTCTATGGTCCATTCCAAGTTAATTTTGCTATGGGTGCAAGGTATGGAGTGAGGTTTATTTTTCTGCATATGGAGTTTAATTCTCCTAGTATATTTTTTGGAAAGAGTATTATCCTCTAGTATACTGCAATTCAGAAGTTCTAAAGCATAAATTCAATTTCTTTAAGAGATATTAGATGATCAGATTGTCTATTTCTTCTACAGTGAATTTTGCTAGTTTGTGTCTTTCAAGAAATTGATTTATTTCATGTAATTTGTCAAATTTGAAGCATGTTAGTAATATTCCCTGTTTATCATTTTAGTTTTAGTAGGATCTGTAGTGGTGTCTTCTCTTTCATTTTTGATATTGAGTATTGATTTCTTCTCTTTTTTCCTCGATTAACTTGTATATAAGGTTATCAATAACTTGAAATGAATAGAAGACTTAAAGGTAAGAGCAAAAACTACATAATATCCAGAAGATAACATAGGTGAAAATCTTTATGATCTTGAGCTAGGTAAAGATTTCTTTGATAAGCTATAACAAGCATAAGCATAAAAAAAATATATCATAAAGTGATTTTAATCAAAATTAAAAACCTTTGTTCTTCAAAGTAAACCTTTAAGGAAATAAAAGAAAAGCCACAGACTGGGAAAATATGTGTAAGATATATATCTTATTGTCATGTCTTGAACTGTGTCCTCGAAAATGTGTGTTGTAAATTCTAACACCTATACATATGGGTGTAATCTCATTTGGGAATAGGGTTTACTTTGTTATGTTAATGAGACCATGCTGGTGTAGGGTGTGTCTTAAACCAATCACTTTGAGATATAAAAGAAGGAAGCACAGATGGGGGAAGATAGATGCCAAGCCACATGAAGATCACCAAGGAACTGAAGTTGAAAAGTGATAAGGATCTTAACCCAGAGCCAAAAAGAGAAAGTCTTTTCCTAGAGCTGTAGTCCTGAATTCTTACTTCGAGCCTCCTAAACTATGAGAAAATACATTTCTGGTTGTTAAAGCCATCTATTGTGGTATTTCTGTTATAGCAGCACTAGATAACTAAGACGTTTAAAAAGGAATTGTATCTAAACCAAAAAAAAAACAAACCCATTGTGGTTGAGTTGATTCTGACTCATAGTGACCCTATAGGACAGAGTAGAACTGCCCCATAGGGTTTCCAATGAGCAGCTGGGGGATTCCAACTGCTGACCTTTTGGTTAGCAGCCATAGCTCTTAACCGCTGTGCACCAGGGGTCCTAGATAACTAAGACATTTATAAAGGAATTGTATCTAGGATATATAAAAAGAACTCTCACACTCTATAAAGAGACTAAATCCAACTTAAAATGCACACAAAACAATTTAATAGTCACTTTACCAAAGATGGTAAGTTAGCACCTGAGAAGAATCTCAATATCATTGTTAGGGAAATGCAGAGTGAAACCACAATGAGATACCACTACACGCCTGTTAGGATAGCTAAAATTTAAAAGTCCGATCATACCAAGTGCTGACAAAGATTTGGATCAACTGGTATATGTATATATTCGTGGTAGAAATACAGAAGACAGTTTGGCAGTTTCTTATATAGGTAAATAAAACCTTAGCATATATTCCAGAAATCCTGCTCCTAGGTGCTTACATAAGAGAATTAAAACTTACAGTCACATAAATACCTGTACGTGAATGTTTTCATTATCTTTATTCAGAACTACCCCAAACTGGAAATAATCAAAGTGCTCATCAATTGGTGAGTGGATAAACAAATTGTGGTATACCATACAACAGAATACAACTTAGCAATAAAAACAAATGAGTTCCTGATATATTCAATTTTTTTCCCATTGCCATTCAGTCGATTCTGATTCATAGCAACCCTCTAGGACAGAGTAGAACTGTTCCATAGGGTTTCCAAAGCCATAAATCTTTACAGAAGCTGTCTGTCACATCTTTCTCCTGGGGAGCGGCTGGTGGGTTCAAAACACCGACATTTCGGTTAGCAGCCAAGCGCTTAACCAAGTGCTTAACCACTGCACCACCAGGGTGCCTCCAATATATTCAACAATATAGATAAACTTAAAAAATATTATACTAAGTGAGAGAAGTCAGACACAAAAAAGAGTACATACTGTATAATTCCATTGATATTAAATTGAGGGGAAAAATAAATAACTATTGTGACAGAAAGATCAGTAGCTGCCCGAGGCTCCAGGTGGATGGAGAGGATTCATTTCAAAGGATCACGAGGGAACTTTTTAGGTGACGGAACTATTTTATATTTTGAGAGTGATGATGGTGGTGACATGACCATATAGATTTATCACATTAAATTGTACCCTTAATATTGGTTAATTTTATCGTATGAGGATTTGTCTTAACTTCACCTCAATTAAAAAAAAAGGCAAACAAATGAAAAAAATATAGTTTTGCTTTTTCTTTTTCCATTTCCATTTATGGTGGACTAATGTGGTTTAGACTCTGCCCGTTCTACTGAGAACAAAGATAAAAAAAGTGGACAGAACATACCATTGATCTAGTGAAAGCATCAGAGAACTAGCAAGGCTGCCAACACTTGTGGGGATGGTTAAATTCTAGAGAGCAGTGGAGAGATCATAGTCTGACATCTGGCAATGTTTGTTCCTTTCAAGATATTTTGCTGATTTTCTAGCTGTTGCTAAAAGCCTGAGAGGCCGAGCAGAGCTTTTCACAGACCTATGGGGCTCTGGGAACAAAGATTGGAGTTCATGGCTTGTCACAAGTGAAGGCCCTGATAAATATTCCAGGATTTCATTGAAGACCCTCAAAATTCTATACTCTGAAGTAGGGGTAAACTGGGAAAAAATCAGCCTTCATAAAGGATGAAGCCCAGTTTTTAATCATCTTGATCTCTAATTGGATTAAGGAGACCTGCTCCTACCTTAATTGGTTGCAAAATTAAAAAGTAAATCCTATCTGTAGAATGATAATATCATCCAAAGTCTCAAATTACCTTTACATTATTCCATATACAATAGCTAGCATTCAGTATGGATAACCAGACACTGATTTGATATTAAGAAAATAAGCAATGGAAACACACCCATAAAAATTACAGTTATGGGATTTATCAGGGCAGATGTTAAAATGACTGTGATGAATATATTCAACAGATTAAAATACAAGTAGAAGAATTTTAGCAGGAGACAAGGAAACATAAAAAAATCCAAAATGAAAATTCTAGAATTTCAAAAATAATCAAAATTTAGACCTCAAAACATTTTTTATCAGCAGTTGAAACCTAGCCTAAAAGAAAATAAATCAAATGGAAGATAGATTAGAATAAAATATCCAACACACTGAAAAAAATATAAAAAAATAATAAGTAGACCATAAGGTATATGGGCCACAGATGAAAAGTTTTCCATGTATGTTATTGTAGTCCCAAAAGCAGAGGTGAAAGAGAATGGGACAGGTCCATTTCTTTAATACAACGCAACTGAGAATTTTCACAACTGGGGCTTTAAGTTACAAATTCAAGATGTACTACAAACCTCAAGTGGGAAGAATAAAAAGAAAATCATATCAAGGTTCATCACAGTAAAACTGATGAAAATCAAATATGTAAGCAATATTTTAAAATCAGCCAGAGAATAAAGACATGCTACCTTCAAAATGAGTGTATTGGTGATTCAGTGGTAGATTTCTCACTTTCCATGCTGGAGACTTGAGTTTGATTCCTAGCCAATGGTTCAATGCCCCTCATGCACAGCCACAACTCTTCAGTCAGTGGAGGCTTGCATGTTGCTATGATGCTGAACAGGTTTCAGCAGAGCTTCCAAACTAAGACAGGCTGGGAAGAAAGGCCTGGTGATTTACTTCTGAAAATCAGCCAATGAAAACCATGTGGATCACAATGGTCCAGTCCACAACTGATCATGGAGATGGTGCAGGACAGGGAAGCCTTTTATTCAGTTATGCATGGGGTCACCATAAGCTGGGGACAGACTGGATGGCAGCTGACAACAGCAGCAACTTTCAAGACAGCAACGATGATTTTCACTAAATATCAAAGGACTGAGGTCATGTGGAACAAGTTGGCTGACTGAAATTAGAGTTAGGCTAAAATCAATAATAAAATAACTACTAGAAAACCCCCAAAATTTGGAAGTTAAGGGTCAAAGGGGAAATCACCCCTGTAATTTAAAAAAAAAAATGAAATAAACAATGATAAAAAATAAGACATGACCAAAACTGAGATACAGCTAAAATCATGCCTAGAGAGAAATTTATGTTCTTAAAGATATACATCAGAAAATAAGAAAAGCTGGAAATGGATTCTCTAACCACCCACCTAAAATGTTAGAAAAAGAACAGCAAATTAAACTCAAAGAAAGTAAAATGAAGCAAATGAGAAATGTAAGAGCAGAAATTAATAAAATGGAGAAGAGCAACGAAGTCAAAAATCAGCTCTTTTGAAAATACTAATAAAATGAATAAACTGGTCAGACTGATGATTAAAAAAAAGAAAAGAAAGAAAGTGAAAATAACCAATTTCAGAAACAAAAAAGGGGCATCACAACAGATCCTACGAACATTAAAAAGATTTAAGAGAATATTGTTGAATGCATTATTATAATAGATTTAAAATTTAGATGAAAAAGACAAATTTCTAGAAATATGTGTAACAAAAAATGGAAGATATGAAAATAATTTGAATAGTCTCATATATATCAAAGAAATTTAATCCACAAATAATAAATGTCTCTCAAAGAAAACTCCAAGACCAAATGATTGCAATGGTTATTTCTCCTGCAATAACACCAATCTTACATAAACTCTTCTAGAGAACAGGAAAAGAAAGATACTTTCCAACTCATTTTATGAAGCCATCATAACCTTAGTACTAAAAGCAAACAAGGGCTGGAAAAGAGAAGAAAACTACAAGACTATCTCTCTTGTGAAAAAAATTGCAAATATCCTAAGGCTAATATAGCTTGTGATTTTATTCCAGGAATTTTAGGTGGATTTAACATTTGAAAATCACTCCATGTAATATACTGAAAAGAAAGAGAGAGAGGCCACATGATTTAGTAGGTAAAACAAACAAATAACAAACAACTTACTTGACAAAATTCAACATAAAAATAATACACACTTTTTAGAACACTAGAAATAGAGGTATGCTAATCCCTTAATATTTAGAAGGATATTAAAAAATCTACAGAATATATTATACTCAATGCTGTAATATTAAAAGCTTTTCCCTTGAGAGATGAAAGGAGACAAGGATGCCTATTATTACCGTTTCTAGTCAATATTTTACTGGAAGAATTAACCACCAATAAAAGACAAGAAATAGAAACTGAATATAGAATAATTAGAAAGAAAGAAATAGGGCTGTCATTATTTGAAGAAAACATGATTATCACATAAAGAATTCAAAAGAAAATACAAGTAAACTGAGAATTAATGACTGAATTTGGCAAAACCTTTGAAAACAGGTCAGTACACAAAAATCAATTGTATTTCTTTGGGGTGGCCTCAAAGTCTGGAAACATAGATAATATTGTTTTCTCCTGTATTGCAATGTAATATTAATGAACCACTTATTATGTGTTTGCCTGTCTTTTCACAGTTGGTGGTCCCATGTCTATGCCATACAAATCAGAAAATAAAATTTAAAAATATCATTTAAAATATCATTTACAAGAACATCCAAAGCCTAGAGATAAACATTCAGCTTTCTACATAGAAAAGTACTGAACATTATTGAGAGACATTAAAGAAGACCTAAATAAATGAAGAAATGTATCCACCTGTGTGCCCAGAACTTTTCACAAGAGCCAAGTGTACACACCTCTTCCTAACTCTGTGTCCTGTGACATCACATTAGCACCTTGGAATTGGCCATGGTGGAGTAGTTACACCATGGGCAAATGGTATAAATGAGCAAATACTACAAAACACATACTTTTCCTTAGAGAAACGTTTGCTCACCATTTACCAGCACAGCACTAGCTATATCATATTCATGGACTGGATACTCAATATTGTGAAGATATCCACTTCACCCACTCTCATCGATAGGTGCAATGTAATTCTATAGAGGGTCAGTGAAAAAGAGGAAGACCTTCAACGAGATGGACTGACACAGTGGCTGCAACAATGAGCTCAAGCATAACAACGATTGTGAGGATGGCACAGGATGGGCAGTGTTTTGTTCTGTTGTACATAGATAGGGTCACTGTGAGTTGGAATCGACTCGATGGCACCTAACAACAACAACAACACTTCTGTAATAGTTCCAGCAGATTTTCTGACGAAGTATATAAACTTCTAAAAATTTATATAGAAATCCAAAAGACTAAGACTAACCAAGGCAATATTGAATAGGAGAAATGGTGGAGGATTTAAACAGCTAATTATCAAAGCTTATTATAAAGTGATAGTAATTAAAATAATAGAATATTAGTACATGATAGGCAAACAGCCCAAGGGAACAGAATAAAGAATCCAGAAACCGACCCACACATATGTTGACTCTTGATTTATAACACTGTGGGGCAGTGGGAAAAGGACATTAAACAGCTATATTGGAAAAATAATTATTTTGTCCTTTACATTATACATATATACTGTAAAGCTAAATTCGAATGGTGTAACACTTAAGATTGCGTGTCATCTTGGCTGGGCCGAGTTTCTCAGTGGTTTGGCAGTTATGATATAGTTTGGCAGTGGTAATATGATGTGATCACCTCCATGATGAGATCTGATATAATGTGATCACCTCCATGATGGGATCTGCTGTGAGCAGCCAATCAGTTGAAAGGAATTTCCATGGGGATGTGTTGCATCCAGTATAGGTAGACTTTGTGGGAAGGCTCCTGGGCTTTTGCTCTCTCTGGATTCTGCAGCTGGCTCCTATTTGTCAGACCTCCGGTTCTTGGGACTTGAACTAACAGTTTAGCTGGCATCTTGCCTATAACAACAATGTGAATACCTAGGTGCCAATAGATTTGATAATTCTGAGGAAATAAACAAATTCTTAGAATAAAATAATTTATCAGAATTGATTCAATAAAAATTTAAAAGCTTAAATAATCCTGTAACTACTAACGAAATTAAAGCACTTAAGAATATTCATACAAAACCAAAAGCAATTAAAAAAATAAATTCTGTTACCAAAATTAGACAAAGACATTACAAGAAAAGAAAACAGGTCAATTTCACTCAGGAATATATTTCAAAAATCCTAGAAAACACATGAGAAAATCAAATCTACTAGCGTATAAAAAAGATAATACACACAGCCTACTTGGGTTTATTCTAGGTGGTTGTTGTTGTTAGGTGCCATCAGGTCAGTTCCGACTCATAGCAAACCTGTGTACAACAGAACAAAACACTGCCCGGTCCTGCGCCATCCTCACAATCGTTATGCTTGAGTTCGTTGTTGCAGCCACTGTGTCAGTCCATCTCGTTTAGGATCTTCCCCTTTTTCACTGATCTCTACTCTATCAAGCAAGATGTTCTTCTTCCGGGGACTGGTCCCTCCTGATTACATGTCCAAAGTATATGAGACTTGCCATCTTCACTTCTAATGAGAATTCTGTCTGTCCTTCTTCCAAGACAGGTTGTTCGTTCTTCTGGCGGTCCATGGTATATTCAATATTCTTTGCCAACATCATAATTCAAAAGCATTCATTCACTTTCAGTTTTCCTTATTCATTGTGCAGCTTTCATATGCATATAAGGCAATCGAAAACACCATGGTTTGGGTAGGCGCACCTTAGTCCTTAATAAAGTGACATCTTTGCTTTTTAAAACCTTAAAGAGATCTGTTGCAGCAGATTTTCCCAATGCAACACGTCATTTGATTCCTTGACTGCTTCTTCCATGGGCATTGATTGTGGATCCAAGTAAAATGAAATCCTTGACAACTTCAATATTTTCTCCATCTATCATGATGTTGCTTATTGATCCAGTTGTGAAGACTTTTGTTTTCTTAATCTTATTCTAGATACTCAAAGAAAGTTTAACAGGGGAAATCTGTAAATGTGATTTATTAACTAACAGATTAATTAAAACACATAGTCTCAATAAATACATAAAATGCATTTGATAAAATTCAACAACATTCATTATAAAGACTCTTAGTAAAAGTTAGGAACAGAGAACTTCCTTAACCTACTGAAGAGCATAACAAACCTGGGCAAACATCACACTAAGGTGGGAAGTGTTGGAAACCTTATCTTTAAAGTCCATCAACCAAAAAAAAACCCATTGCTGTCGAGTTGATTCCAACTCATAGTGACCCTACAGGACAGAGTAGAACTGCCCCACAGGGTTTCCAAGGAGTGGCTGGTGGATTCCAACTGCCGACCTTTTGGTTAACAGCCATAGCACTTAACCACTGTGCCACCAGAGCTAAGTCAGCAGTAAGAGAGATATCCAGTGTGGCCATTTCTCTTCAACGTTGCATTAGCTGTCTAGCCAATGCAATAAGACAGGAAAAAAGATATGAGACAAAGGACTAGAGAAAGGGAATAGAGCCGTCATTATTTGCAGATGATTTAATCATTTAGATAAAGAGTCCGAAAGAATTCATGCACTAATTATCAGAAATAATAAGAGTGTTCGTCACATTGGTTTAATAAAAGATTAATATGCAAAATGCACACCATAATTAAAAAGAAGAAGACATTTGCAATCATCCAAAAATCAAGTCTCTATGACTAAATCTATCAGAGTATGTTTGAGACCTGTATGGGGAAACCCATACAACTTAATTAAAAGATACTAAAGAAGATAAAATACATTGAAAGATAATATGTGCATGGATGGGAAGACTCAACATAGTAAAGATGTAAGTCCTATAGATTAAATGCAATTTCAATAATATCATTCATAAGTATTTTTATGACATTTTGAAGATGATTATAAATGTTATATGGAAAAGTAAGTGGCCAAGAATAATCAGACCACTTCTGAAGAAGATCTAGGAGGACTTATCTTATTAGATTATTAAAATATTTACCAATAGAAATGTGTAAAGTTATTTGATACATTTACCAATAGACTAGAATAAAGAGCTGAAAAGCAGACTCATAGGTGTGTGGAACTTTGGCAGTATGAGAAAGATAGCACTTAAGATCGATGGAGAAAGAAGGAACTATTAAATAAATAGCATTGTAACACATGGTTATCCATACAGAAAAAGACAAAACTGTATCTCTGTATCACACATTATGTACAAATCAAATCAAGACAGATTAAGGACTTAAAACAAAACATTAGAACTCTTAGTATTAAATAAAAGGATATCTCTCAGAACTTGGGATAAAGAATGATTTCTTACACAATTTAAAGTTCTTTGATTAAAAAATAAACGATGGATAGATTTGACTAGATTAAGATTAAGGACTTTGTCCATCAAAAGACCCATTAAAGTGAACAGGTGACTTTCAAATTTAGAGATATTTCCAATATAAAAAGTTCCAAAGATTACTATCAGGTATATGCTTATAAAGAAAGTATGTACATAGAATGAACATTCATATGAATTATAACCCAGAAATTCAACTCCTGGGTATTATGTAAAAGTTAATTCATCTTGCTGAGTGGGAGATATGCATAAGATATTCATAGCATTACTGTTCATAATACAAAAAACCTAGAAGCAACCTAAATGTCCTACCATAGAAGAGTAGATTAATAAACTGTGATATATTCACAATGGGATATTATACTGCAGCCAAAATAAATGAACTACAACACAAAACAGCATGGATGAATCTTGGTACTATAATAATAAATAAAAAAAACCGCAAAAGATTCATATAGCATAATACCCTTCTTATAAATTTAAATATGACTGAAAGAAAAAGTATATACCTGTTAGGATTACCTACAGATGCAATAAAATAACATAAAAAGGAGACCAGGGAATGACAAACATAGGATTCAGGATGATGGTTCTAGGTTGGAAGGCAAAGAATGGGTTAGTGGTGGGTGGACCACACACATAGTTGTCAGTTATTGTCAAAGTCCAAATTTTGTTCTGCAAATTGGTATGCAGTGCGTATTACATCTTTATAAGTGAATATTAACACCCATGGAAGCAGCAGTCAAGAAATCAAACAACACATTGCATTGGGCAAATCTGTTGTAAAACACCTCTTTAAAGTGTTAAAAAGCAAAGACGTCACCTTGAAGACTAAAGTGCGCCTGACCCAAGCCATGGTGTTTTTAATAGCCTTACATGCATGGGAAAGCTGGGCTATGAATAAGGAGGGCTAAATATGAATTGATGCCTTTGAATTATGGTATTGATGAAGAATATTGAACATAGCATGGACTGCCAAAAGAACAAACTAATCTATCTTGGAAGAAGTACAGCCAGAATCCTCCTTAGAAGTGAGGATGGCGAGACTTCGTCTCACATACTTTGGACATGTTATTAGGAGGAATCAGTCCCTGGAGAAGGATATCATGCTTGGTAAAGTAGAGGGTCAGCAAAAAAGAGGAAGCCCCTCAATGAGATGAATTGGCACAGTGACTGCAATAATGGGCTCAAGCATAGCAACCATCATGAGGGGATGGCACAGGACTGGGCACTGTTTCGTTCTGTTGGAACGTACCAGTTGGAACTGACTCAACAGCACCTAACAACAACAACGAAGTCAGTATTACATCTTTGCAAGTAAATGTTATGTCTTTAAAAGTAGATGCATTCACATTGTAGTGTTGTCGGAGAATACTGGATACACCATGGACTGACAAAAAACAAACAAATCAGTCTTAGAAAAAATACAACCAAAATTCTTTGAAATGAGGATGGCAAGACTTCTTCTACTCTTTTGCTTTGAACACATCATTAGGAACAACCAATTGCTAGAAAAGGACATCAAGGTTGGCATAGTGGAGGGTTGGCAAAGGCAAAGGAGGCCTTGATGAAATGGATTGCTTCTCTCAAATATAGCAATGATCATGAAGATGGCACAGGACTGGGCAACGTTTACTCTGCTGTACATAAGATCACCGTGCGTCAGAGCAGACTCAGTGGCAACTAACAACAGCAGCAGCAGCAAGTAACTAACTACCTGAATAACAGAGGGTCATGAATGGACCGTTGATGAGGGTTCCAGGTATTGTTCCAATGACGATGACTGCCTAAAACTCACCCCAAAACTTAGTGACATGAACAATAATTTACTACGCTCACAAACGCTCTGGATCAGGAGTTCAGACAGGTCACATGAAGATGGACTGTCCCTGCTCCTCAGTGTCCAGGGTTGCATCTGGGGGGCTTGGACCACTGGGTCTGGCAGAGCTGGACCTCCTCAGACAACTCTCTCTGTCCACGTGGCCTCTCCACGTGCTTTCCCCAGGATGAGCTGCCAGTGGCCAGAGTCTTACCAGTTGACTCAGCAATCCCAAGGAGAATCATCTGAGACGCTGCTGTGCCTGTTAAGACCTAGTCTCAGAAGATGTCACACACGTCTGCCACAGTCCATGGTTGATGAGGACGCAAAGTCTGCTCAGGGTCAAGGCCGTGAACACAGGCCCCTCCTTGGGGAGGAAAGGACTCAGCACATTGTAAGACTACTTAGGATGATGTACACTGATGGGACCATCTTTGGGAAATAGGATCTGCCATAGCCATGAACCAAGAATAACGAATAATCCAATTCTGTGCACGTGAGGGCCAACAACCAAAAAAATAAAAACAAAATAAATTAGTAAAAATAAGTTGATAAATTTCACTCTTGACTGTAAAAGTACTGTCTATCTATCTAACAGTGCTGTTTAGTCGACTTCGACTCATGGTGACTTCATGTATGTCAGAGTAGCTCTGTGCTCCATTGGGTTTTCAGTGGCAGATTTTTTTGGAAGTAGATCACCAGGCCTTTCTTCTGAGGCATCTCTGGGTGAACTTGAACCTCCAACCTCCTTCCAGTTAGCAGCTGAGCACTTAACTGTTTGCACCACCCAGGGCATATATGCAAGGGTGCACACGCATACACACACACATGCACACACACATTTTATTTATTTATTTTTGCTTATAAAGGTGCAAGTAAAACTCTAGTCTACAATAACAAGAATACAGTGGTTGGGAGGGGTTGTTAACTCATAAAGTGAGCTAAATTCCATGTTGTATTGGGAGGAAGATAGAAATACTCAGTGTCTCTAAGCGTTATTAGAAAAACATGTACTGTATGTATTTTAAGATTATGGCAAATGTTTTAAAGGATGTAATGTATAGTTTCTAAAGCAACAGAGAACAAAGAAACTTTCATTAAATCAAGAGAAATTAGGAAAAATGATAAACACTATAGCCAAAATAAAACACAAACAAAAATGGCAGAAATAATTACAAATATAACAGTAATTACAATAAATGTACATGGGTTGACCTCATCTTAAAAAGATGAGATATCAAGGAAAATTAAAACAAGTCCAGCTAGGAGACCCCAGAAGAAACTGAACTAACCTCGTTCATGATGTTTAGATTCCTTGTGCACTTTGCATTTCTCCCTTTGTTAGTCCTAAATCTTTTCTTTTTCTTTCTTTCTTTTTTTTTTTATATTTTATTGTACTTCAGGTGAAGCCTTACAGAACAAATAGTTTCTCATGAAACAGTAGTACACATGTTGTTTTATGACATTGGTTAACAACCCCACAACATATTAACCCTCTAACTTCTCAACCTTTTTTTTTTTTTTTGGTGAAAATACACATAGCCAAAGATACACTGTTTCAAAAATTTCTACATACACAGTTCAGTGACATTGACTACGCTCTTCCAATTGTGCTGTTATTCTCACTTAAGATGAAAGCTTACAGAACAAAATAGTTTCTCATTTAACAGTTACTACAAATGTTGCCCTATGACAATGGTTAACAATCTCACAACACATCAACACTATCCTTACTCAACCTTGGGTTCCCTATCACCAGCTTCCTTGTCCCCTTCTGCCTTCTGGGCCTTGTCACTGGACTCCTGTACCTCGTTAGTCTCATTTGGTTTTACAGGGCTGTCCACTCCCAGGCTGAACAGTGAACCTCAGAAGTAGCTTCACCACTGAGCTATAAGGGTGTCTGGGGCCATACTCTCGAGGTTTCTCCAGTCTCCTTTAGGCCAGTAAATCTGGTCTTGTTTTTGTGAGTTAGAATTACGCTCTACACCCTTCTCCAGCTCTGTCCAGATCCCTCTGTTGTGATCCTGGTCAGAGCAGTCAGTGGTGGTAGCCGGGCACCATCTAGCTATACTGGACTCAGTCCGGTGGAGGCCTTGGTAGCTGTGGACAATTAGTCCTTTGGACTAATCTTTTCCTTGTATCCTGTTCTCTTCATTTTCCCTTGCTCCCGAAGGGATGAGACCAGTGGAATATCTTAGATGGCCACTTACAGGCTTTTAAGACCCCAGACACTACTCACCAAGGTAGAATGTAGAGCATTGTCTTTATAAGCTGTGTCATGCCAATTGAGCTAGATGTTCCCCAAGACCATGGTCCCCACAGCCCTCCACCAAACAATTCAGTCCCTCAGGGAGTTTGGATGTGTCTATGGGGCTTCCATGACCTTTCCTTGTACAGGTTGTGCTAGTTTACCCTGTATTATGTACTGTCTCACCCTTCACCCAAGATACCACTTATCTATTGTCTATTTAATATTTTCCCCCCACCCCTCCCATCCCTGGTAACCAACAAAGATTGTTAAATTTTGTGTGTGAACTTTTACATGGGTTTTTACGATAGAGGTCTCATACAATATGTGTCCTTTTGTGATTGACTTATTTCACTCAGCATAATGTCCTCCAGTTTCATCCATGTTATGAGATGGTTCACAGATTCATTGTTGTTCTTTCTCGTCGCATAGTACTCCATTGTGTGTATGTACCATAGTTTGTTTATCCTTTCATCTGTTGATGGGCATCTGGGTTGTTTCCACTGTTTTGCTATTGTGAACAATGCTGCCATGAACATAGGTGTGCATATGTCTATTTGAGTGACGACTCTTACCTCTCTAGGATATACTCCTAGGAGCGGGATTGCTGGATCGAATGGTATGTCTATTTCTAGCTTTCTGAGGAAGCGCCATATCATTTTCCAAAATGGTTGTATCATTTTGCATTCCTACCAGCAGAGCATAAGAGTTCCCATCTCCCCGCAGCCCCTCCAACATTTGTTATTTCCAGTGTTTTTGATTCGTGCCAGTAATGCCGGGGTAAGATGGTATCTCATTGTAGTTTTAATTTGCATTTCTCTAATGGCTAGTGATTGCGAGCATTTCCTCATGTGTCTGTTGGCCATTTGAATGTCTTCTTTGGTGAAGTGTCTGTTCATTTCCTTTGCCCATTTTTTAATAGGATTATTTGTTTTTTTGTTGTAGAGGTGTTGGATTTTCTTGCAGATTATGGAGATTAGACCATTGTCTGACTTGTACTGTCCAAAAATTTTTCCCCAGTCTGTAGGTTCTCTTTTTACTCGTTTGGTGAAGTCTTTTGAAGAGCATAGGTGTTTGAGTTTTAGAAGATCCCAGTTATCTAGCTTATCTGTTGGGGTTTGTGCATTGATGGTTATGGTTTGTATCTTGTTAATGCCATGTATTAAGGCCTGAAGTGTTGGTCCTATTTTTTCTTTTATGAACTTTATAGTTTTAGGCTTTATATTCAGGTCTTTGATCCATTTTGAAGTAGTTTTTGTATACGGTGTGAGGTATGGGTCCTGTTTCCTTTTTTTGTAAATGGATATCCAGTTTTGCCAGCACCATTTGTTGAAAAGACTGTCTTTTCCCCATTTGATGGACTTTGGGCCCTTGTCAAAGATCAGGTGACCATAGGTGGATGGATTTACAACTGGGTTCTCAATTCTGTTCCATTGGTCAATGTATCTGTCGTTGTACCAGTACCAGGCTGTTTTGACTCCTGTAGCTGTATAGTAGGTTCTGAAGTCAGGTAGTGTGAGTCCTCCTACTTTATTCTTCTTCTTCAGTAGGGCTTTACTTATTCAGGGCTTCTTCCCTTTCTATATAAAGTTAATGATTAGTTTTTCCATCTCTTTGAAGAATGTTGTCGGTATTTGGATCGGGATTGCATTGTATTTGTAAATTTCTTTGGGGAGAATTGTCATTTTCATAATGTTGAGTCTGCCTATCCCTTAGCATGGTATGTTTTTCCATTTATGTAGATCCCTTTGGGTTTCTTGCAGTAGTGGTTTGTAGTTTTCTTTCTATAGGTCTTTTACATCCCTGGTCAGATTTATTCGTAAGTATTTTATATTTTTAGGGGCTATTATAAATGGTATTGTTTTCCTGATTTCCTTTTTATCATTCTCTTTACTGGTGTATAGGAATCCAACTGATTTTTGAATGTTTATCTTGTATCCTGCTACTCTGCTGAATCTTTCTATTAGTTCCAGTAGATTTCTCATGGAGTCTTTACGGTTTTCTATGTATAGTATCATATCATCTGCAAACAAGGACAGTTTAACTTCTTCATTACCAATTTGGATGACCTTTATTTCTTTTTCTTGCCTTATTGCTCTAGCCAGAAATTCCAGCACAATGTTAAATAGGAGTGGTGATAAAGGGCATCCTTGTCTTGTTCTTGTTTTCAAGGGGAATGTTTTCAGCCTCTCTCCATTAAGAATGATGTTGGTTGTTGGTTTTGCATAGATGCCCTTTATTGTGTTGAGAAATTTCCCTTCTATACCTATTGTATTGAGAGTTTTTATCAGGAATGGGTGTTGGACTTTGTCAAATGCCTTTTCTGCATCAGTTGAGATGATTATGTGATTCTTTTCTTTCCTTTTACGTATGTGGTGGTTTACGTTGATTGATTTTTGTGATGTTGAACCATTCTTGTATACCTGGTATGAATCCTACTTGGTGGTGGTGTATTATTTTTTTGATATGATGCTGAATTCTATTGGTTAGAATTTTTTAAAGAATTTTTGCATCTATATTCATGAGAGAGATTGGTCTGTAATTTTCTTTTTTGGTGACATCTTTGCTGGTTGTGGTATCAGCGTTATGCTGGCTTCATAGAATGAATTTGGAAGTGTTGCTTCCTCTTCTATGCTCTGAAATAGCTTGAGTAGTACTGGTACAAGCTCTTTTGTAAATGTTTTGTAGAATTCTCCAGTGAAGCCATCTGGCCAGGGCTTTTTTTGGTTCGGAGTTTTTTTATTACCTTTTCAATCTCTTCCCTTGTTATGGGTCTGTTCAGATTTTCATAATCACTTTGTTGTAGTTTGGGTAGGCTGTGTGTTTCTAGAAATTTATCCATTTCCTCTAGGTTTTCAAATTTGTTGGAGTACGGTTTTTCATAATATTTCGTTATAATCCTTTTTATTTCAGTTGGGTCTGTTGTAATGTCCCCCATATCGTTACTTATTTGGGTTGTTTGCGTCCTCTCCTGTTTTTCTTTTGTCAGTGTGGCCAGTGGTTTGTCGATTTTGTTGATTCTTTCAAAGACCCAAGTTTTGGTTTTGTTGATTCTTTCTATTGTTTTTCTGTTCTGTATTTCATTTATTTCTGCTCTGATCTTTACTATTTCCTTTCTTCCAGTGGTTTTGGGCTTTTTTTTGCTGTTCTTTCTATTTGTTTGAGTTCTGTAGTTAATGTTTTGATTTTGTCCCTTTCTTCTTTTTTGTTATGTGCATCTATTGCTATAAATTGTCCTCTGAGGACTGCCTTTGCTGTGTCCCAAAGGTTTTGGTATGATGTGTTTTCATTCTCATTTGATTCTAGGAATTTTTTGATTCCATCTATGATTTCTTCTATTACCCAGTCATGTGTAAGCAGGGTATTATTCAGTTTCCATGTAGTTGATTTTTTTTCCTTGCTCTTTCTATTGTTAATTTCTACCTTGATGGCATTGTGGTCAGAGAAGATACTTTGAATTATCTCAACGTTTTGGATCTTGTTGCAGATTGCTCTGTGGCCTAAGATGTGGTCTATTCTGGAGAACATTCCATGGGCATTGGAAAAGAATGTGTACTTTTCAGCAGTTGAATGGAGTGTTCTATATATGTCTATGAGGTCAAGTTGGCTGATTGAGCCCTTTAGGTCTTCTGTATCTTTGCTGAGTTTCTTCTTAGTTGTTCTGTCCTTTACTGAGAGTGGTGTGTTGAAGTCTCCTACTATTATTGTGCAAGTGTCAAGTTCTCTTTTCAGTGTTGTTAGAGTTTCTTTTATGTATTTTGGATCCCTGTTATTGGGAGCATAGATGTTTATTATGGTTATGTCTTCATGATGGATCATCCCCTTAATCATTATATAGTGTCCTTCTTTGTCTTTTATGGTAGATTTTGTTTTAAAGTCTATTTCAGTCGAGATTAGATTTGCCACTCCTGCTCTTTTTTGGTATTTGTTAGCTTGATATATTTTTTTCCAACTTTGACTTTTAATAAATTCACATCTTTGTTTCTAAGGTGTGTCTCTTGTAGACAGCATATTGTTGGATCCTGTTTTCTTATCCATTCTGTCGCTCTCCGTCTCTTTATGGGTGCATTGAGTCCATTTACATTCAGTGTAATTATTGATAGATGTGGGTTTGTTGCTGTCATTTTGTAGTGCTTTTTTTTGTGGTGCTGACATTTTCTTTGTTCTTCTTACTCTCTTGTGCTTAGTTACTTTTGTTTGTGGAAATTTTTTTTCATTTCTTTCATTTTTGTAGGTTTTGTTTTTGCCGAGACTATGTTTTTCGTCTTTATTTTTATGAGTATGTTTGTTAACTTTCTTTGTGGTTACCATGAATTTTACCCTTATCTTTCTAAGTTTGAAGCAGTCTACCATTACTTGGTATCGTCTTACTTTCCTCTCCATTAGAAGGTTCTATATCTATGCCATTTATTCCCTCTTGTATTGTTTTGATGTTGTCATTTATTGATTAACTGCTCTGATTCCCTGTTGTATTTCTTTTGGTTTTGTATAGTCCTCGAGAGTTCATTTCCTAGATTGGTATCTGGGTCGTACGATCCTGCGTCCTAGGTTCTGCCTGCGGCTGAAGCTGGTTGTCCTCATATCAAAGAACTCCCTTTAATAATTCTTGTAAGTTTGGTTTGACTTTTACATATTCCCTTAATTTCTGTTTATCTGGAAATGACCTAATTTCAGCATCAAATCTGAATGAGGGTTTTGCAGGATATATTATTCTTGGCTGTCAATTTTTTTCTTTCAGGATGTTATATATGTCATTCCATTGCCTTCTGACCTGCATGGTTTCTGCTGAATAATCTGAGCTTAGTCTTATTGTTTCTCCTCTGTATGTGACTTTTTGTTTTTCACGAGCTGCTCTCAGGATTCTTTGTTTGTCTTTGGTTTTGGCGAGTGTGAATATGATATGCCTTGGTGATTATCTTTTTGGGTCTCTTCTATATGGCATTCATTGAGCTTCTTGGATGGCCAGCGTTTCATCTTTCATGATATTGGGGAAGTTTTCTGTCAGCATTTCCTCAATGATCCTCTCTGTGTTTTCTGTTTTCTCCCCCTGTTCTGGAATGCCAATCACTCGTAAATTTTTGCTTTTAATTGTGTGCCACATTACTCTCAGGGTCTCTTCATTTTTCTTTGTTCTTTTTTCTGAGTTTTCCTCAGACAGAGTTGTATCCAAGTTTTTGCCTTCAATTCCACTGATCCTGTCTTCCACCATTTCAAATCTGCTTCTCAGCTCTTCTATGACATCATCAATTTCTGAAAGCTTGTTTGGTTATCTTTTGGAGTTCTAATTGTTGTCTTTGTATAATTTCTAGATGTTAATTTATTTTGGCATTTTGTTCCTGCATCATCTTCCTGAATTCCTCCAATTTTTTGGTCTGTATTTTCCATGAATTTGTCTATTTTTTCCTCTTGTTTGTCAGCGTTTTTCCTCAGTTCTTGGAGAATTCCGAGTATTAGAGATTTGAATTCCCTATCAGGTAGTTCTAGTGCCTTTTCTTCCACAGGAGTCATCTGGTGTTTTATTTTGGACGCCTACTGGAATCATCCTGTCCTGTTTTTGTAAATGTTTTGTTATTGTCTCCTGTTTTCAGGGCTTTCAGTAGTTATTTTTCTTGTTTATTGATTGTAGATTTGTTGGTTTCGTCCCTTGTTTAAAAAAAAAAATTGACTATGTCTGAGCAGGTGGACTGTGTGTTCTTTGTTGTTTGCTCATCTGTGCACTCAATACTTTTCACCTCCTTCTCCACCTGTCAGGGTCAGTCACTCAGATATGGTACAGCAGGGCAGGTATAGCTGAAGAGGAGTTACTGGGATGGGTTGTTTTTGGCACTTACTACAGCCACAAGAGCAGGTTGGTAATCATTGCAGGGCAGGTTCCAGTAGGCTGTGCCTGTGCTGCTTCATGGTGTGATGTCAAGCGCACGGCGCAGGTAGGCAGGATGCAGCGGGGAGATTGTTATGTGTGGAGCTAAGATGGATATGGGAGAGAGGAACAGGAGCCAAAAACATATAAAAAAACAAAAAAGAATGCTCGGATAGCTTGCCGTTGTAATGGAGAGATGAGAGACGATGAAATGGAGAAAACCAGAAAGGGGAAGAGGAAGAAAAGAAAAGAATGAATAAATAAAAATCAGAAAGGTTAAAGAACTGCAAAGTTCCCAGGGATCCCACCGATGCAGCTATGAGGTCTGGGGAAGTCACTCTCCAGTGTTGCATTACAGCCTGGCTAGAAGGCATAGAGGTATACAACGCCTGGTATTCAGGGATCAGAAAGAGAAGGAAGATATAGAGAGATGAAAAACTGAGCAATGAAGAAAGACAAAGAGGGAAAAAGAGGGAAAAGAAAACAAAACAATTAAAAAAAAGAAAGAAAAAGAAAGGCCACCACCAAAAAAAGAGAAAAAAAAAAAAAAAACAACCCAATGAAAAAGAAATGTCCTCAGCAATCCCTCTGCACATCTGTGGAAGCTGAAGGGGAGTTCCTTGCCACACAGCTCCGCCTGGCCAGAAAGGCCTCCCAACTGAAAAAAGGAAAAGAAACAAACAATTCAAAATGTAGAAAAGTCCTGGGATCCCACCAGCGTGGTAGTCCCGACTGGGAAGCAGCTCCACACTTGAATGGAGCTCCACAGCTCCTCAGGAAGAAGCAAAGATGGCGCGCGGAGCCAGGCACTCGAACGAAAGGAGGGGGAGGCAGCGAGAGGCAAGCAAGAAATCAAAAGAAGCAGGAAAAAAAAAAAAGCAACACCATCAGCCAAGAAATGGCACTCAGAGAGCCAGCTAGTGCAGGCTGGTGCTTCTGGACAAGAGACTGTGTCCACGGGAAGCAGAGGAGGCCGAGTGTGGGTGATGAAGGGTAGAGAGTGGGAAAGCGTATATCACAAATTGCCAGTGCTCTGCAGTCCCTCAGGAAGAAGCAAAGATGGCGCACGGAGCCAGGCACTCAAGTGAAAGTTGGGGGAGGTGGCGAGAGGCAAGTGAGAAATCAATAGAAGCAGAAAAAAGAAAAGCAACACCAGCAGCCAACAAATGGCACCCAGAGAGCCATCTGCTTGGGTGTGTGGAATCCAAGCAGCTGGTTCTTCCCTGTCAAGAGACTGTGGCCACTGGAAGCAGAGGAGGCCAAGCCGGAGCGAAGAGGGGTGGGAGGTGGGAAAGCGTATATCACCAATTACTGATTGTTCTGTCTCCCACTGGACACTCCGTGAGGCTGCTTTCTCATACCCCCATTTGCTGGTCTCCGATAGGAGTCCAAGATGGTGGATCCATGCTGCATTAGCTGGTAGAGGACCTCTGCATTAATCTCTCCTTGCTCTCCATTCTCTGTCAGTTTTCTCACTCCATTTGGTGCTTGGCTGAGTTCTTTGTCTCTTCATTTGATATTTTAGGGTTTCAGGATTGTTGTATTCTCTGTTCAGCTTAGTTTTTTGGATCTTTGCTGTGGAGGGACGGAGTGGTGCTTCTGCCTAGAGCGCCATTTTGGCAGAACTCCTAGTTAGTCCTGAATCTTGAGAGAAGATATCTTTTAGTGTACACAATGGTGGAGCTGGGCTCTGGGACGTATCCTGGCTGCCAGTGGGCCAGAGCGTTCAGCATCCTCTTGGGTCCATCACGTTGGTAGCAATGGTATCCATGACAGATCTCTGGAAGGGGAAGTGTCTGAGCCACAAGCTCCATCTGCCTGTCTGCACCTGGAGACTTATGTTCAGTGACAACCTTGGAGGGATTGGATTTTGCTTTTACTAAAGAAGGTGGCATTTATTTGTTCCTCATTGTAGCAAGGGATTGCCCTGGCTCTTATGGTAAGGACCAGCTGGGAAGAAGGATGTGAATGCGGCTCTAGAGCCTTAGTGCGCTGTGCCAACAGCAGCTCATTTGTTTTTGATGAAGCCACACACTGTGAGCTGTCTTTGGGGGTGCTGTGTGAATTCTGATGTCAAGATAGCCGCTTACCTTCCTTTGCCGGAATAAATTCCAAATGCCTTCCATTAGTTCTGCAGTGTTGACAAATCCTGGTGGAAGGCGCGTCCCCTTAGGGTCCCAGGTAACTGGCATTTTAAGTTAACTGAGCTATTTTAAATCGACAATGATATTGACTTGAGAGGTTGCACTGGAATTCAACACTCGGAGTTGGCAAGGAGTGGGGACCATCACTCATCTCTCGGTCAGTGGCTGGTGAATTCCTGGGAGACTTGGAACTTTCTAAACTGTCTTTTCATTGTCTGTGAAAGCAGCACATTCTAATGAGGTCCCCAGACATCTCCTCTCTGACACAGGTGGAGGTGTTCTCCGCTTCATTATTCCTCAGACAGGACGACTCATATGAGTTTTAAGAGATACACATTTTGGTGGCAGGAGGTGGGGGTGATGGTGGAAGGGGAGAGGAAGGAAATAATTCAAGGAAGGCTATTTACTGTTTGGAATATTCTTTGTTTTGTTGGATGCAAGTGGAGCAGGAGAGTCGAAAGGAGTTAAATTGACGGGAAAGTCTCAGCGAAAGCAACGTGGCTTGAAAAAACCCAACAAGTGTAAAGAACGCTTAAAGCAAGCAACAACAAATGCTGTTGTGGGTTCCAGAATTCTTTGGTTTGCTAGACTTTTTAAACTGTAGGCTGCAAATGTGTTTTGAAATATCTGAGTATGAGTCTCTGACAAGCTTGATTTTTCCTTCCTGGGAGAAATTAGTTCTGTGCTTCCAGTGGGTGGGAGATTTGGTGGTGCAGTGGTTAAGTGTTCGGCTGCTAACGAAAATGTCGACAGTTCGAATATACCAGCTGCTCCTTGGAAACCCTATGGGGCACTTGTACTCTGTCCTGTAGGGTCACTATGAGATAGAATTGATTTGATGACAATTTGTTTGGTTGGGTTCCAATGAGTGGCCTCTTTGGCACAAACAGAGTGAATATGTGGACTGAAGAATGTCACCAGGGTCTCTGCTGGGATGGATGTGAGGGTCCCTGCAGCAGGGGGGATCATGGAGACCCTTCTGTAACCCATCCATGGGCCAGCAGGGGACACAGGTTTTCAGAATATAGTGCTCATGCAAAAGTCAGCTGGGACAGAGGGGCCCTATTTTTTTTCCTCTTCAGAACCTATTTTATTTTTAACACTCAGTAATGCCTCTTTTTTAAATTTAAAAAGAAAATGTTTAGTTTTGGTGAAAATATGTACAACAAAACATACACCCATTCAACAATTTTTATGTGTACAGTTCATTGATGATGGTTACGTTCTGCACGTGTTATCCTTCTTACTGTCTCTGCCTCCACTATTTCACTGCTGTAACTTAGACTCTTCTGCCCCTTAAAGTTCTCGTCCGTGCTTTAGAGTTACCGTCGAGATTTTAATCTCGCATAGGTAATTCTTCAATAAAAAGGCAAGCCCTTTTCATGTTGTGAAGGGGATACTCTCCCATGGTCCACCTTGGCGAAAATGTCCCGCAGTCTAGACACTGAGCTTCTCTGTGCTGGTGGGGACAGAGCTTCCTCCATCACAATGGCCCAAGGCAAGAGATATCCATCCCTCTAGACCTTGAATCAGGACTGAGGCGAAGGGGAGCCCCCAAGTGGTGCAGGAAAGGGATGGGGCTGCACCTCTTTGGAGTTAGAGGTGCCCTGATTCCTTGTGCCCTCATGTGACCACGTTACCAGTGGCCTCCTGGGCATAGGCAGATTATCCAATGTACAAGGTAAACATGGTGCCTACCTTGCTTCCCAGATTATCTGTAGTGAACAATTTCACATTTTTCACCACATCAAAGAGACTGCTTCTAGGTATGGCTGGCATCTCTCTCCCTCCCAACCCCGCAGCACCTTCCTGCAGAATCAAAGCCTCTTTTCAAATTTACAGTCCCTGACAGAGATAGATAACTCAGTGAGCAAGGTAAGCACGGGCTTACTTGTGCTTACTTACTAATCTGTAGTAAATTTGTAGTAAATCAAAGATGTGGTGAAACCCACATGAAATTGTTCACTGCAGACGATCTGATAAGCAAGGTAAGAACTGTGCTTACCTTACCTATTGGATAATCAGCCCCTGAGCCTGACTCTTGGCCTTTTGCCACGCTGCTTCCTTTTAAAAATTTGAAATAAACAGTTGCATCCTTTCAGAAACAAGCTGGGGCCTCCCTCGAGATAGGCGCCACATTTCCAGGAGCTGGAATGCAGATGGCACAGGCAGCAGCCAGGCCTGACCATGGTCACGGGCTGGTGAGCCTGGCAGAGAAGGAGACAGTGGTGGGCTGGGCAGGGGGCGCGGCCAGGCACCAACGGGAGAGGGGGGCCAAGCGTGTTGGGCACAGAGGACTAGGGGGCCGTGGAAAGCCTCCTGTGTCTGGTCCCAGAGGATGCAGGACTTGTGGGCAACAGGAACGAAGGGCAACTCCATCAACGGCTTCCTTCACCATAAGGGACAAAGAAGGTGTGGTGACAGTGGTGCTTGGGGTGAATTTCTCAGGGGTGAGGGGAGGAACGAGATGGGGGCTCATGTGAGGAACTTCGATGTTCAGATCTGGCAAGTTTGATCACGTATTCCTTGAGAACAGGGACTTGGAGGAGTTTCAGAGTCCTTCACCTCCTCAGAACCAGCCCCTCTCTAAGGATCTCCTCCCCCAAAAGCTCACATTAGCCCTGTCTCCTCACTCTCCTACTTCCCCGCACAATGTTCTCCCCACGTTTTTGAGAGCCCTCCAGCCCCTCTGCCTCTCCCCAGCCCCGTGCCCACAGCCCAGATCCCCCATGTCCAAGGATGTGCTGGATGACACTCCTTCCTCTGTCCCTTGGGAATTGGCAGCCTACAAGCTCTGAGTCTACCCATCCGCTCATGCCTGGGACCTGAGCTCAGCATGGAGGGCAGAGGAGGAGGAAGGCTGGATGTGCCTGGTGCCTCAGAAGAGGGCGGGGAGGAGGCACTAGGCACCCTGGGGCAGAGTCTGTGTGGCAGTGAGTGTGTCCTACTGGACGAGCCCCTCTTCCTGCTTTCTTTGCTGAGATCTACCTAAGCAGGCTGTTAACTGAAAGGTTAGCTGTTCAAATCCACCAGCTGCTCCGAGGGAGAAAGATGTGGCAGTCTGCTTCCATAAAGATTACAGCCTTGGACACCCTATGGGGCAGTTCTGCTCTGTCCTACAGGGTCTCTCTGAGTCGGAATCAGCATGATGGCAATGGGCTTCTGTTTTTAGTTTGTTCTTTTTTGGTTTACCAGGGCAGAGAGCTCTGTAACCTGGGCTCCAAGGAAAGTGCTGAAGGAATTTGCCCGGGAGCATATGATACCAGCTCTCAGCTGTGCCAGGTGAAATGTTAATCAAGGCATGGCCTGGAGTCAGAGTCAGGAGCTGGGAGTTGGTCAGGATGAAACTGTGCTGGTTGTCACCTCATAAACCATCCCTGCTAGCCTCCACTGGGCCCTTGCCTACTCTGTGGTTACCCCCCTTGGAACACTAAAAACAAAAAAAACCAGACAAACACTGCTGTTGAGTCAATTCCGACTCATAGCGACCCTATAGGACAGAGTAGAACTGCCCTATAGGGTTTCCAAGGAGCTGCTGGTGGATTCAAACTGCTGACCTTTTGGTTGGCAGCCAGCCACTTAACCACTGCGCCACCAGGGCTCCGTCACAACATTAGTTGAGTATATTTTCTCTAAACCTTGTGGCTGCATCATTAGATGCCCTGGGAACTTTAAAAATGTGCAGTGTCTTGAGCTCCACCACAGAACTACTGAATGAGTGCTGTATTTGAGCAGATACCTAGATTCTTTTCAAGCATATTAATATTTGAGAAATATCAGTATAAACCATAGTGTTGAGTCCTCTAAAGAGGGTGCGGTGGTTTTAAAATATGTACAGATTCTTTGATACTCTTCCTTCAAGAGGTGGGACTTAATTATTCTCTCCTTGAGTGTGGGCTGGACTTAGTGACTCAAGTAGAATAAGGTGGAAGTGACACTTTGAGGCTTCTGAGACTGGGTCATGAAAGGCATAAGGCTTCTCCTTGCTTTCTCTTTTGGATCGCTTGCTCTGAGGGAAGCTGGCTGCCATGTTTGGAGGACACTCAAGCTTCCCTGTGGAGAGAGCCTTGTGTTGAGGAACTGAGGCCTTCAGCCAATAGCCAAGTATATGAGTCATCTTGGAGGCAGATCCTCCAGCTCCAGCCAAGACTTCAGATGACCACAGCCCTGGTCAACATCCTAATATCAACTTCATGAGACAATCTGAGCCAGAACCACCCAGTTAAACCTCTCCCAGATTCCTGATCCTCAGAAACTGTGGGAGATAATAGATGTTGATTATTCTTTTAAGTGTTAACTTTGGGGTAATTTGTTATGCAGCAATAGATGACTAATACAGAAGGTGAGATCAGGAGCTAGAAAAGGACTCAAGATTAGTAAAGCAGAGGGTCAGCAAAGGCAAGGAAAACACTCCATGAGATGGTTTGACACAATAGGCACAACAAATGATTCAAACATACCAGTGATCATGAAGATAAGGCAGGACCGGGCAACGTTTCCTTCTGCTGTACGTAAGATCGCCAGGAGCCGTACAACCGTCTGTTTTATCTTTGTGCATCTTGTCGTTAGTAATATATACTACCTATAATGTTGCAGCACCTAATTTGCTGATGTTATCATTCTCAGATGTTCACTGCACATGTTCAAGATTGGATTTATAAAGATACTGATAATAAAAGGCAACAGTAATGAAAACTTTAAAAAAAAAAGGAGGTATTTGATTTACCACAGAACCGATTTACGATGGAGTCGTCAGAACAGAATCCCATCAGGGACGCCTGTACTGGTATGTTACTTTATAGATTTGCCATTAGAGGTAAGCTTAGAAAAACGCTCCTCATCCAACTATTATAAAAGTGCAATTCCTTCACAGATTATAAAAATAAACATAGCTTTACAGATTTATGTTTTTAAAAAGATTTTAAATCTTAACTTCATCTGGGATATACTTTAGTGTAAGCATTAAAGATAGATCTTTTTTAAATATTTAATTTTTACCTTTCCTATGTTTCCCTGTCTTCTGCCACACTGCAGTGTGGATGCTCATATCCCTTCTCTGTGAATTCATACCATCACTGGTTCTCACTTCAACTGCCTCAGAAAGTACACCCCTGACCTCCAAACCAAATGAGGTCCCTCTTTTTCTCCCCATAGCGCCTGGCTTCATACCACTTACACAGTTACATTTATTATTTACACAGTTCATCATTATTTGTCTCTGAGTGGTGCAAATTAATATTCTCAGCTGCTAACCAAAAAGTTGGAGGTCCAAGTCCACTCAGAGGCACCTCAGAAGAAAGGCCTGGTGATCTACTTCTGAAAAATCGACCATTGAAAACCTTGTGGATACAGTTCACTTTCACACACGGGGTTGCCAAGAATCAAAACTGACTCCAAGTCCAGTGGAACTGGATGCATAATTATGTATGTATTTGCACATATGCATGCGGTGTTTTCAATCACCTCATGTGCATGCAAAAGTTGGGCAATGAATAAGGAAGACCTAAGAAGAACTGACACCTTTGAATTGTGATGTTGGTGAAGAATATTGAATATACCATGGACGGCCAAAAGAACAAACAAACCCATCTTGGAAGAAGTACAGCCAGAATGTTCCTTAGAAGCAAGGATGATGAGACTTCATCTCACTTACTTTGGACCTGTTATTAGGAGGGACGAGTTCCTGGAAAAGGACATCGTGCTTGGCAAAGTAGTGGGTCAGTGAAAAAGAGGAAGACCCTCAATGAGAAGGATTGACACAGTGGCTGTAACAATGGGCTCAAGCATAACAACGATTGTGAGGATGGCGCAGGACCAGGCAGTGTTTCGTTCTGTTGTACATGGGTCGCTATGAGTCGAAGCTGACTCAATGGCACCTAATAACAACAACAACATGCATACTTATATTCTTAATATACATATCCCCCACTAGACTTTGAGGTCCATGGGGCAGAAACCATATTCACCACAGTTTACCCAGTGTCTACACAAAGAAGCTTTCGTTAAAGCATGGGGAGAGTGAATCACAGCGAGGTCCGGTAGCCTCAGGCTGACAGTGAAAGCCCTTCACACACTGGCCATGGGCTAAGTTTCTACAACATTTCTCAAAACTCTCTTCTTCCTTTAGATCTAGACTCAAATGCCATCCTTTTGTTTATGCTGCTCCCTCAGCTTGGAATCCCTTCCTGCCACCGTTTCCCTGGTGAACGCTTGCTTCCTTTTCCTTCCAGGTGAAGACCAGTTGTTATGTCTGTTATGTAATGGGACCTTCCAAGAAGCAGCAGGCAGAGACGAACTACCTGCCCACCATACTCCCGCGCCACCGTTTGACTTCCCTGAGCCAACTGTGAATGCCGCTAGTGGACCCACACCCGACCCAGGACTCCTCCAGGTCTGTTTGAGCTAGCTGAGTGTGGAAAGCCATAAAATGAACTTCCCTTCAACAAAACAAAGTGGAAAATCTATCCAATCAATTCAAATACCTGGGTGCCGTTCTAATTCAGAGTCAGCAGCCACTGCTTCCTCTGTTTCTTTCCTTCTAGTTAAGGCTCTAAAGCAGTTTGCACCTCAAAGACAAGCACTTGAACGTGCTCTTACTTGGGATCAATATGTGATTTAGTTCTATTGTCACAAATGTATGCCCAAAATCAAACAACTTGATTGGTATTTAATTTTCTACTCCCAATTTGCCTTATCTTTGCTATCACCAGGTTGGATCTGGCGGTTGTTGGGTTGCTTTTTAGAATAAAGATTTAAAGCAGCTCATCCTGGCCATCTGTCCTGCAGAATTCCCCAGCTGCTGGGCCTCCTCCCTCTAGCTTCTTTTCCAAACAATTCCAGAGCCCAGACTTGATGTCTTAGTTCTCACAGTCGAATAAGCTCTGCTGATGTGTAGTGTTTAGTTGGTGTAGCCACAAACAAAAACCCAAACCAAACCTGTTGCCTGCCATGGAGTTGATTTCAACTCATGGTGACCCCCTGTGTTGCAGAGTAGAACTGCTCCATAGGGCTTTCTTGATGGTAATCCTTATGGAAGTAGATTGCCAGGCCTTTCTTCTGTGGTACAACTGGGCATATTTAAACTGTCAAACTTCAGGTTAGTCAAGTGCAAACCGTTTGTGCAACCCAGGGACCAAGAACTGATTAAAGAGCAGACTTTTATTTTCTCACAATTCAGGAGGCTACAAGTCTGAATTCAGGGTACCACCTCTAGGGGGCGTCTCTCTCTCTGCCTCTGTTTGCTCTTAAGAAAAATCCTTGTCTCAGCTTCTGTAGCCTGGTGTACTCAGTTCAATGGCAATCCTCATGTGGCATCTATCTTTCCCCATTTGTGCTTGCTTCTCTTTGTGTCTCAGCTGATAACTCAGAAGTGATTAGGTTTAGGACACATCCTATACTGATATGGTCTCTTTAACATGACAAAGAAAACCCTATTCCCAACCGGGATCACATCTACAGGTATAACCATTGATGTTGAGTTGATTCTAACTCATAGCTACCCTATAGAACAGAATAGAACTGCTCCATAGGGTTTCTAAGGAGTGAATGGTGGATTTGAACTGCTCACCTTTTGGTTAGCACCTGTAGCTCTTAACCACTGCGCCACCAGGGCTTCCTGTACAGGAATAGGGGTTAAGATTTCAACAAATATTTTGAGGAACACAATTCTATTCAGAACAAAGCACTTAAGAGATTTTGTTGAATGAATGACAGGAAGGAAGACTAATGTTGAATTGCTGATAACAGAGACCTGACTGTAAGGCTTAACCATACTAAGGGTTATTTTCTCACAGAGAATGGCTCCATTGTTAAGTACTCTGGGCCTGGTATGGGACTGTCTCAGAGTTACCAGAGAACTAAGATTCTATCTGCCAGTTCTAGCATCCTTAGAGCTAGCTTCCATCTTGAAGGACACATCATGACTGCTGGAACTTCAGCCATCACCTCTGTATCCCAGACAACAAGGTGGGGACAGAGAAGAGTGAAAAAGACCTTTGCAAGTCTCATCTGTCACTGGAGGCTAGTGTGTTGCTATGATGCCGAGCAGGTTTCAGCAGAGCTTCCAGACTAAGACAGACTAGGAAGAAAGGACGGTGATCTACTTCTGAAAATCAGCCAATGAAAACCCTGTAGATCACAAAGGTCTGATCTGCAACCGATCACAGGGATGGCACAGGACCAAGCAGCATTTTGTTCCATTGCTCACGGGGTCGCCATGAGTTGGGGGCTGACTCGATGGCTGCTAATAACAGCAACAGATGGCCAGAGTGAGAGGCTTGGTCCCTTGCCTACAACCATGCACTAACAAGCTATAGAACCAAGACCAAAATGGCCACAGTCCCCTGGATCCCACCAGGAGGATAAACCCTCCCCCCCCCCAAAAAAATCAGGCTTTTTCCAGGTACAGCTGCAGACAGAGGTTGTCTTCATGTTACTCCTGCATGTCCTTCATGAGCATCTTTGGGGAGCCAGAGTTGGGAACACTGCAGACAGAGGCCACTTTGGAGGGTCAGCTAGGACAGCCACACATGGTGGACAGCGCTGTCACCCTTCTCATGGCTCAGCCCAGCCCTCCGGCCATTCAGTCAGGGTCCAACCTGCTCCACTCAGACCCCTGATGCTTGGAGAGGACCCTCATGTTCTCGCTTGTTTTAAAGCCACCACTTGTGTTTCTGTTACAGCAACAGTAGGCAACTCAGACATGCTGATTACCTGTCAGGAGTTGTGCTAGGTCCTCATGGGGAAAAGTATAGACATGATTCCCATCTGCACAGAGCTTTGCTTGAGTGGGTGAAGGGCAAAATCGGGCGCTGACATGGGAACCAGGGGCCATGCATAGCTCTCAGGATGAGGTTCTAGCCATTGCCATGCCCTCCCAGGCCCCCAGGGTCTGGCATTGTCACATGTCCAGCGGTGTCACTCCTCAGGATGCAGTGACCAGCTCACCCTTCCCAGTTTGTGCCTGTGCCCTCACTCCTCTGGGCTTCAGTTGCCCTGTCCCCTCCTCCTGACACACCTTCTTTCTCTCCTGCACCTGAAAGTCCCCCTTTCAAACTCAACCTGTTGTGTCTGCAGAGACAAGCCCCACCATGGAGCAGTGTGTAGCTCTGTCTCCTTATCACAGCTCTGCTCTGCTGCTGTGATCACACATGTGTGATGCATCTTCACTGAGCCATCAGGTCCCTGAGGGCAGGGAGGTGTGGAGCTTATTCGCTGCCCTTCCCCTCTGTTCATCACAGTGCCCAGCACACAGTAAATGAAGCCCACAAATACTGACTCTCACTGAGGTGAGTTATTGATGGTCTTCCTATTGGACTGTGACCTGCGTGAGGGAAAAACCAGCTCTACAGAGTTGATTCCCACTCATGGCAACCCATGTGTGTCAGAGTAGAACTGTGATCCATAGGATTTTCAATGGCTGATTTTTCAGAAGTAGATGGCCAGGACTTTCTTCCAAGGCACCTCTGGGTGGACTCAAACCTCCAAGTTTTCAATTAGCAGCTAAGGGTGTTAATAGTTTGCACCACCCAGGGACTCCAGACAGTGACTATATACAGTCTAAATCATCTGTTCTCAGAGTATAGTCCAAGATCCCTGGGGGTCCCTGAGACTATTAAAAGATTATTTTTATAATAATAATAAGTTGTTATTGAGTCAGTTCCTACTTATGGCGACCCCATGTATGTCAGAGTAGAACTGTGCTCCATAAGGTTTTCAATGGCTGATTTTTCAGAAGTAGATCACCAGGTCTTTCTTCCGAGGTGCCTCTGAGTGGACTCAAACCTTCACCCTTTCAGTTAGCTGCCAAGTGCCTTCACTGTTTGCACCATCTGGGGACTCCTGCTTGATGGAAGGGGCTATGATTCCCTCACACAGTACCCAGCCCGTAGTCCGTGCCCTGTTGAGTTTGTTGTTGGCTGAATGAATGCATGAAAGAATGATGCAGATCATTATATCTCCCTTTTATATTCTGCCATCACTAACCCAGTGGGAACTCCCATTCATTCATTTATTCAGCCAACAAATGTTCATGAACCCTTTGATATATACCAGGTGCTGAGCTGGGAACATGTACAGAGAGGACATTCTCCCGATTGTTGGGTAGCTTCAGTTAAGCACACCGTTAATCTTGGAGAAGTTCCATCAGCATCCTCCTTGGCTCACCCTGGGTAATAAAATGCACAGCACAATGTTGTAAGAGTGAGGATCTTCTCCCAGGCGCTCCATTTTTATCCAATCTTCCACCGTGTGCTTTAATGCTGTTAGAAGCAAATCAAAATTAATGAGATTACCTCCTTTGAAATGTTATATATAATTAACCTCAAATTAAGGACAATATGCGTTTGAATTTGCCAATCAGTAGCACTTTGCGATTGCTAAAAAACATAGCAGCAAATATGAGATATTCATATTTGAACGTGCTTGTAAGTATCTCAGGGAAATAGCTTTGAAGATCCATCGGTGGAGTCCTTAGCAGAGGCTAGGAAAGGGGTGCCCAGGCCACCCTGCACCCTTCCTGCTGTGGTGGGGCATGTTGTTCTTCCTGCTGTAACACTCAGAAGGGTCTTGGGGATGGGTGGATGACTGTGGGGATGAGAGAGCTGTCTTCAGGGCCAGAAGAGAATGGGGGAGAAGGGTCTGGCAAGGACTCACCCTAGTGACCAATGTTCCAGGGCCCCCCTGAGGGTGTCCATCTCTGGCAGTGACCTAGAATAGCCAGAGGCTCCTCCCCCACCATCTCCTATCTTCCTGAAATGCCCTCGCTTCCTGGCTGCATAGAACTGAGGCTCAGCTGGGCTTCAGGCAGCAGGATCTGTGAACACCTTCCAACCAATCTCCAGCCGCTTCTTCCACAGGGACAAAATAATTCACATTTAGTCTAAGCAGTTTGTAAAACCCCACGGATTTACGTTTCTCATTGTAAGGGGTAAAATGACTTTCAAAAACCACATTAGCAGGCTATAATTTTAAATCAGTTCTCCAACTGGCAAAGTCCTGGAAACAGGGACAAATGGTCAACCCATGGCATGATGAAGAATAAAGAGCAGGAATGGTGATTGGTAAGCCTCTTCCTGTGTGAGTAGTTATGCATGCTTGGGGAGCCTTTCGAAGTCACATGATTCACTGCTCACAGGAGCCCACCAAGGCATGCAATTTTGTTTTACAGTTGAGGAAACTGAGGCTCAGAGTCGAAATGATTTTCCCAGGATTGTGTCATTACGAAGGGACAGACCAAGATTCTCCACTGCAGTAGTTTACTCTGGGGGCCTTCTGCAGGTCTGGGGAAGGCTGACTTTGGGGAGGTCCCCAAACAGACTCAACTCTGTGGGTTCAGTCTCCTCCCACCCTGCACCCAGCAAGTCCGCATGTCTATCTGACTCTGCCTATCCAGTGGATGTGCCGTATGCCTTGCTAGCTCTTTTCAGCCAGTGCTAATTGAAACCACCCTAGAGCAAACCCCAGGAGTTTCAGAAGTCTCTGTTACAGATTGGATTGTGTCGCCCCAAAATATGTATTGTAAATCCCAACCCCGATACCTGTGGATGCAATTCCATATAGGGATGGGGTTTTCTTTATTATGTTAATGAGGCCATATCCGTGTGTTGTTGTTGTTAGGTGCCTTCGAGTCAATTCCGACTCATAGTGACCCTGTGTACCAAAGAACGACGTACTGCCCAGTCCTGCACTATCCTCACAATGATTGTTATGCTTGAGCCCATTGTTGCAGCCACTGTGTCAATCCATCTAGTCAAGAGTCTTCCTTTTTTTCACTGACCCTCTACTTTACCAAGCATGATGTCCTTCTCTGTGTAGGGTGTGTCTAAGCCAATCACTATTGAGATATAAAAAGAGCAGATTAGGCACCGAAGAAAACAGACATGGGGGAAGACCGACACTATCTGAACACAAAAGAGGGAGACCAGTCCACAAGCCCAGGAGCTCCAAGGATGGGCGACTAGAGAAGCTGAGACAAGGGTTTCCCCCACGGCCAACAGAGAGAGCCTTCCCCTAGAGCTGATGCCTTGAATTGGACTTCCGACCTTCTGAACTACGAGAAAATAAATTTCTGTTCTTTAAAGCCACCCCTTCGTGATTTTTCTGTTATAGCAGCACTAGGAGAGTAAGACATCCTCCACCCTTCTTACCCTCCTCACCTGCCCGGATAGCCCACACATGGCACGTGCTCTGCATCCTCGTGTCCACTAGCCCATTTCCACCTTCATGATTGCTTACCTGGACAGGTGGACCAGCCCCACACCGGCTCACCTTGGCAATGCATCAATGTGTCTGCAGTGTGGAGCCTTGATATACTCTTTGCATGCATGATTAACATGGATTTTGCAAGCTGCCTAGCACATATCCTTTCAATCATACATGAACCATGGTTAGTTACCAGCAACCTCTGATCTCCCCAAGTAGAGTCAGCCCCCTGGGCTCCCACCAGGCTGATCATCTCCTGCTTTAGCTGTTTCCATATTAGAAGACCTTTCTTCATTTGGTCTTATCCCTCCATGCTTTATGGTCTGCTCTGGAGGCCAAGGCCTTCGTCTATCTCATGGTTTTATCACCAAATCTCAGCCCTCCTCTGGAGATATTCAGTACTGGATGGTTGGGCAGATCACAAGCCTTGTTCTGAAGAAGCAGGTGGCCTAGTTCATTAGGAACATGCCATATGTCTATCAAATGATGTACATGTTCAAACCTCACTCATTGGGACAAACTGGTTCAATTCTGATGGGCAAGTGTTTGCTGGGCCCCAGCTCCACCAGGCTTAGGATGACAGGGCCAGGTGTTGGGACTCAGGGACAATTCTTGTTCTCAGGATGTGGGGGAACACTCATGCACCAACAGATCGTGTTGAGCTTTAATTTTTTATTTCAAATTAGTTTGCATTCATCTAGGAATTTTGAAATCATAAGTAGGTAAAAAGAAAAGAAATACCACTCATAACCCCCCGTCTGTAAGCAGTCATTTTGTGTGCATCCAGATGTGTGTACAAATTGGAACCCTGCATACATGTCATTTGGCAGCACGTCATTTTGTTCACCTCACATCTTTCAACGACAATTAAACCAGATCCGCATCTATCTTTAAATGGCTAAGTCAGAGCATTCTGTTGTCTGCTTTTGTTTTAGTTTATTTAATCAATCTTCCATCACAGGACACTTAAGCATTTCCAGTTTTAGAAATATCGTTATTATTTTGAAATGTAAACTGGTTGTAAATTGTAAAATTACTACCTGTACATGGTAAAAATACCAGAGTACAGAAAGGCATGCAAAAACAATCATCTTTCCCCTAACTGCTGGTCTTCAGAAGTACACTCTAGTCCCTCGGTATTCCCGGGGCATTGGTTCCAGGACCCCCATGGATACCAAATTCCAAAGATACTCAAGTTCCTTATGTAAAAGTTGTAGTATTTGCATATAACCTATGCACATTCTCCTGTATACTTTCAATTATCTCCAGATTACTTATACCTAATACAATGTAAGTGTTATGCAAATTGTTGTTCCATCACAACTGAAGACTTGCTATTGAAGGTAGCCTTTCTCTTCTCTGAGTTTCTTGAGCTGTTCTGGGAATGCTGATGCTGCCTGAGCATCAGACGAAGCCGATTCGCCTGTGATCTTGAAGTTCTGGGGGCTGCAGCACTTTACAGAGGTAGCCAGCCGTCCCTCACAAGCCTGACACTCCTTCCTCTCCCTCTCCTCAAGCCCCTTACACTTAGCTTTTGAAGGATTGCTTTGACCACTTTATTGTTTTTTAGGAACATCTTTTTCACAGAAGCAAAGGGTGCACCCACTACAAGTAGCGAATGAACAAGATCTGGGGCAAACAATGCTCAGTAATGAGTGCTGGGAGAGACTGAGGACCTGGGAGACAGTGGGAGGCTACAGCAGGTGATGTCTCCATGTCACTTTACTCTCCTGGATTCAGCGTAGTGCTTGGCATGTGGCAAATTCAAGTTTTGCTTTTTGGAAATTTCTTTTATTTTTCTGAATATTTTTGATCCGAGATTAGTCGAATCCTTGGATGTGGAACCTGTGGATACAGAGGGCTGACAGTAGCTGTGAAGGGTACTTTTTCAGAAAGTTTTCATGCATCTACAAGCATATATATATATATTCATCTATATAGATATATATGTTTTTGTTAGGTGCCGTCAAGTTGGTTCCGACTCATAGCAACCCTATGCAGCACAGAACGAAACCCTGCCTCATCCAGCGCCATCCTCACAATCGTTGTTATGCTCGAGCCCAGTTTTGCAGCCACTGTGTCAATCCATCTTGTTGAGGGTCTTCCTCTTTTTCGTTAACCCTCTACTTACCAAGTATGATATCCTTCTCCAGGGACTGATCTCTCCTGATAACTTGTCCAAATTATGTGAGACATAGTCTTGCCATCTTTGTTTCTGTGCAGCATTCTGGCTGTACTTCTTCCAAGATAGATTTGTTTGTTCTTTTGACAGTCCATGGTACATTCAATATTCTTCGCCAACACTGTCTTAGTTATCTAGTGCTGCTATAATAGAAATGCCACAAGTGGGTGGCTTTAACAAAGAGAAAATTTTTTTCTTACAGTCTAGTAGGCTAGAAGACCAAATTCAGGGCACCAGCTCCAGGGAAGGGATTTCTCTCTGTTGGCTCTGGAGGAAGATCCTGTCATCAATCTTCCTCTGTCCTAGGAGCTTCTCCACTCAGGAACCCCAGGTCCAAAGGATGTGATCTGCTCCTGGTACTGCTTTCTTGGTGGTATGAGGGCCCCCACTCTCTGCTCACTTCTCTTCCCTTTTATCTCTTGTAAGATAAAAGGTGATGCAGGCCACATCCCAGGGACACTCTCTTTACATTGGATTATGGATGTAACCTGAGTAAGGGTGTTAAATCCCACCCTAATCCCCGTTAACATAACCCAGTCTTACATCATTAACCAGGCAGAGATTAGGGTTTACAACACATAGGAAAACTATATCAATCATGAAATGGAGGACAAACACACAATACTGGGAATCATGGCCTAAAGAGGTTGGCACATATTTTGGGGCACATATTTCAATCCATAACAAACACCACTTTTCAAAGGTGTCAATTCTTCTTCTGTCTTCCTTATTCATTGTCCAGCTTTCACATGCATATGGGCTGATTGAAAACAACATGGCTTGGGTCAGGCACACCTTAATCCTTAAAGTGTCATCTTTGCTTTTCAACACTTTAAAGATGTCTTTTGCAGCAGACTTGCCCAGTGCAATGCGTCTTTTTATTTCTTGACTGCTGCTTCTATGGGTGTTGCTTGTGGATCCAAGTAAAATGAAATCCTTTACAACTTCAATCTTTTCTGTTTATCATGATATTGCTTATTGGTACAGTTGTGAGGATTTTTGTTTTCTTTATGTTAAGGTGTAATTCATACTGAAGACTGTGGTCTTTGATCTTTATTAGTAAGTGCTTCAAGTCCTCTTCACTTTCAGTAAGCAAGATTGTGTCATCTGCATCATGCAGGTTGATAATGAGTATTCTTCCAATCCTGATGCCCTATTCTTCTTCATATAGTCCAGTTTCTTGGATTATTTGTTCAGCATACAGATTGAATAGGTATGGTGAAAAGATACCACCCTGATGCGCACCTTTCCTGACTTTAAACCACATAGTATCCTTTTGTTCTGTCCAAATTACTGCCTCTTGGTCTGTGTATCATTAGAGACATACATCATTCTTCATGAGCACAATTAAGAGTTCTGGAATTCCCATTTTTTGCAATGTTATCCGTAATTTGTTATTATCCACACAGTCAAATGCCTTTGCATAGTCAATAAAACACAGATAAACATCTTTCTGGTATTCTCTGCTTTCAGCCAGAATCCATCTGACATCAGCAATGATATCCCTGGTTCCATGTCCTCTTCTGAATCTGGCCTGAATTCCTGGCAGTTCCCTGTTGATATACTGCTGCAGCCGCTTTTGAATGATCTTCAGCAAAATTTTACTTGTGTGTGGTATTATTGATATTGTTCGATAATTTCCACATTCAGATGGGTCTTTTTTCTTTGGAATGGGCATAAATATGGATCTCTTCCAGTCAGTTGGCCAGGTAGCTGTCTTCCAAATTTCTTGGCATAGACAAGTGAGCACTTCCAGCACCGCATCCGTTTGTTGAAACATCTCACTTGGTATTCCGTCAGTTCCTGGAGCCTTGTTTTTCGCCAGTTCCTTCAGTGCAGCTTGGACTTCTTCCTTCAGTACCATGGGTTCTTAATCATATGCTACCTCCTGAAATGGCTGAATGTTGACCAATTCTTTTCTGTGTAGTGACTGTATGTATTCCTTCCATCTTCTTTTGATGCTTCCTGTGTCGTTTAATATTTTCCCCATAGAATCCTTCACAATTGCAACTTGAGGCTTGAATTTTTTTCTTCAGTTCTTTCAGCTTGAGAAATGCCAGTTAGGTTCATTTCTTTTGGTTTTCTATCTCCAGGTCTTTGCACACATGTATATATATGTGTGTGTGTGTGTGTGTGTATAATAATCTAAAGTGCTTTGAAAGAAAGGACTGGTGAACTGCTTCCGTAAAAATTACAGCCAATAAAATCCTATGGAGCAGTTTTACTCCGTGTAACACACGGAGTTGCCATGACTCTGTGGCAACAGATTTGTTTTTTATGTCCATCTATCACTCTGTCTATCCAATATATATGCATATATATGCACATGTATATATATGCAAATGTATATAATATATAATAATACATATTATACATATATATATAAGGACATATATATTATGTGTCATTTATATCTGTGTAATTCAAGATTTATGGAATATACATCCTTTTTTTTCTTTTTCTAGAGTGAAGGTCACTTTGCATAT
This sequence comes from Dugong dugon, assembly GCA_030035585.1. Lineage (NCBI taxonomy): Eukaryota > Metazoa > Chordata > Mammalia > Sirenia > Dugongidae > Dugong > Dugong dugon. The sequence continues at coordinate 4,130,556 of CM057465.1, read as the reverse complement.
ATTATCCACTTGCTTCATTTCCCTTTGTGTGCCTCATACATCTTTCCGTATCGAACACACAGCTCGCTCTCATTCTTTTTTAAGTTCTGTATGAAGGAGAATTTCAAGCTTATATAAAGGTTAAAAAGTGTGGTAAAATGAACCGCCATGTACCCATCATGCAGCTTCAACAACTATCAATGTTGTTCATCTTGTTTCAACTAAACCCCTCTCCCACTCTCCTCCCCAACAGGATCATCATGGGCCAACTTCAGACACCATGTCTTCATCTATCTCTAAAAGAGAAGTACTTGTAAAAACACAACCACAACACTATTATCATACCTCAAACGTTTAACAATAATTCCTTAAGATGTTAAAATAACCAGTGTTCAAATTTCTTGGATTGTCTGGCCATTTCCTTTAAAGGTTTCTTTGAGTCATGAATCAAACCAAATTCACACATTGAATTTGCCGGGATGTCTATTAATTTCTTTTAATGTATATATTTTTTCCTCCTTCTTTTTCCCCTTACACTTTATCTGTTGCTTGTCCAACAGAATTTCTTATATTGTGAATTTTGCTTCTTTCTTCCCTGTTACGTGTTTACCATGTCATTTGAATATATTGTGCTTTTTCTGAGATATTTGAGAGTCATTTGTAAATTGATGATTCTTTACCTTCAAATACTTCAGTGTGTATTTTCTAAAAACAACAGCGTTCGTTTTCATAACTATGGCTGTAAAAGTCAGGAAGCTAACACTGAGACAACAGGATGATCTATTCTGCAGCCACTTTCCAGATTTCACCAACTGTGTCAATAAGATCCCTTATCACAAAAGAAAACCCCAGATCTTGTGATGCATTCTGTGGTCTCCTTAACCTGGAACAGCCCCTCTGTCTACCTCTGTCTTTCACGACCCTGGCAATTTCGAATTATTATTTTGTAGAATGTAGTATGTGTTAGAATCATGGTGGTGGTGAAAAATACTAAATATACTATGGATTGCTGAAGAACAAACAAATCAACTTAGAAGAAATACAACCAGAATGAACCATAGACGGGAGGATGACGAGACTTCAGCTCGCTTACTTTGGACAAGTCATCAGGAAAGACCAATTACTAGAAAAGGACAACATGGTTGGTAGAGGATTGGTGAAAATGAGAGAGACCCTCCATGAGACGAACTGACACAATAGCTGCCCACAATGGACTTGAAGACACCAACGATCATGAGGATGGTGTAGGACCCAGTAACGTTTTGTGCAGTTGTAATAAAGTCTCTGTGAGTTTGAGCTGACTCAATGTCAACTACACCAACAACAGAATGTTTCTAATTTTTTATCTGTCTGATGTTTCCTTGAGATTAAATTTAGATCATGCGCTTGTGGCAGAAAAACCACAGAAGTGATGTTGTGATCTTTTCAGTGCTTCATATCAGGAGGCACATGATGTTGATGTGTCTCATTACTGGAGATGTTAACTTTCAACACTTGGCAAAGCCGGTGTTTGCTAGCTTTCTCCAGTAAAGTTACATTTCTCCCCTTTGCAATTAGCAAGGTTCTTGTGAAGAAATGCTTTGAGTTTATGTGACTATCATGCTATTTGCCAAGCTTTCACTTCCTTGGTTTAGCATCCATTGATGATTCTTGCTTGAACCAATTATTGTCAGGACGGTTACTAAATGGTGAGGTTCTAATTCTATAAAAGCATGTAAAAGCGGGACAATGAATGAGGAAGACTGAAGAAGAATTGACACTTTTGAATTATGTGTTGGTGAAGAATATTGACTATATCATGGACTGCCAAAAGAATGAGCAAATCTGTCTTGGAAGAAGTACATACAGAATGCTCCTTAGAAGCAAGGATGGTGAGACTTCATCTCACATGCTTTGGAAGTGTTATCAGGAGGGATCAATCCCTGGAGAAGGACATCATGCTTGGTAAAGAAGAGGACCAGTGTAAAAGATGAAGACTCTCAGAGAGATGGATTCACACAGTGGATGCAACAATGGGCTCAAGCATAACAGCAATTGTAAGAATGGCACGGGACAGGGCAATGTTTCAGTCTGTTGTACTCAGTGTCTCTATGAGTCAGAACTGACTCTATGGCACCTAACAGCAGCAACAATTCTAGAAAAATTTCTTCTACATTTATTACTTATCTTTCTACTGTAAGAAGTCTTCCATTTATTCATTTATCCATTCATTCATTTACTTATTTATATTAGTACGCACTCAGATTTTCACTTTATTCAGTGGACTATAATTCTATACTATCATGAAGTTGCTGCTCAGATCATTCCAGATTTGGCCATTGAGAGTCTTTTACACTAATGTCTGTGTTCTTTGGATATTTCGCCATTATTTTTTGATCTTGCCTTTACTTTCTGGTACAACAAGAGGTTCATCTCGCACTTACCCTACCCCGGCCCTGGAATCAACCATTTCTCTAAGCCTCCCTGGTTCCTTGAAGTGAACAATGGTATTCTGCAATTACACTTTAGGTGGCAGGGTGCTCACTGCTGGTGTTGATCATTGACTCTAGAGTCTTTCCCTGGGCAGAGCAAGGAAACATGTTCTTTTAAGAGAAAAATATATCATATCATGCGTTTATACTGATACTTCCAATTCAAATTTAGGTTTACAGTTTTTATTTTCTCTCTTTGATTTTATATTTATTTATATTTATTTTCTCTTAGGCCCAAGTCTTGGCTTCTAATGATATTAACATACTTATTTTCTTTCTCATATACATGTGTAGATACTATTTGAAAATAACAATAATAATGTTATCATTGGCAACATGATTACTGAAGCAATTTTAAGATTTTTTTTGCAACATTTTTTGTCTTTAGAATAGATGTAATTAGAGGTATATAGTCAAATAACTGTGTTTTACATTCCCTTAAAATAATTTCTCTCTGTGGTTGAGCCACCAATTCACTACACAGTTACATTCTTTCTTTTGTTTTGCTTTTGATATGGGGAATTGTTTTATAATTGGTTTGATTTGTTTTATACGTATATAAGATATTCTGCCTTGTTCTTTGTAATAACTTCATGGTATGCCAGTACGTATGCACCATAAATTTTTCCAATCAGTTCCCAAATAATGGGCATTTTTACTGTTTGCTGTTTTATTTTCTATTATAAACAATAATGAAATGAGTGTGCCTGTGCACTCATAAACATATGCATTTAATAGAGCAAAATTTGGGAGTAACATAAGAAAGTCTTCCTGAAGGAACTGATGTTTGAATAAAATATTTTAGGATTGGATTGAAATTGTTGTTGTCACTATTAGTTCCTGCTGAGTTGGCTTCAGCTCCTGGAGACCCCCATGAAAAACAGAGGGAAGTGTTGCCCGGTCCTGCACCATATTCACCATTGTTGGTGTGCTCAAGTCCATTGTTGTGAGCACTGTGTATTTAGAGTGCCTTCCAACCTAGGAGCCTCATCTTCCAGCGCTGTAACAGAAAATATTCAGTTATGATCCACAGAGTTTTTACTGGCTGGTTTTTGGAAGTAGACTGCCAGGTTTTTCTTCTCAGTCTGTTTTAGTCTGGAAGCTCCACTGAAACCTGTCCACTTGGGTGACCCTGTTGGTATTTGAAAGTCAGTGGCGTAGCTTCCAGCATCACAGCAGCACACAGACCACCAGAGTGTGACAAACTGACAGACAAGTGATGGGGTTGAAATTAGTCTAGTGAATGAAGTGGAAAAGAGCATTTTTGGTGAGAGAGAAGAGTATGAAAATTTCAGAGGCACATGCATCATGGTGTTTATGGAGAGCTCCAAATAATTGGGTTTGCTGACGCTTAAAGACAGAGGGAGAGTGGAGGAAAATGAGAGTAGAGAGGCTGGAGACATTGAAGGGCCAGTGAGGAGAGGTCTCAAATGCCAGGTGAAGGATCTTGAGCCTTTCTATTTGGTTGTGGTAGGGGTGGATATGGAAGGATAGTGAGGTGATCGCCTCTTAGCAGGGTCACTCTGGGGACAATATGAACAGTGGCCTGAACTCACCCAAGATTGTTACAGAAAGGCACAAAGAGGCTGTCGGAATTGCCCAGTGAGAGCTAGGACATCTCCGCTGGGCCAGTGGTGCCTGGAATGAGTGAGAGAGAGAGGTTCCAAGTCGACACATAATGTGCATCCAGCCCTCCGATGTGACGATGGGTTGGGTGTGAGGGCTGAGATGGACAGACTTGGTGGGGTTGCACCCAGCTTTCAGTACCAGTGATGTCATTCAGCTGGTGTATAAAACAGAGAAAGATCTACTTGAGGGCAGAAAGGTAAGTCAGTCACTTGGCACATGCACATGTCATGCCACAGCTGGGATTTCCAACAAGGGTGAGGAGCACAGAAGAACTCTGGGAGGACATGCGGCTTTGATGAACACGGACAGGCCCACAAGGCTCTCCTGCTCGATCTCCCTTCTCTAGCATTACGGCACCCCTGTACCCGGCCTGCAGTCTCACCACCTCTGTTTCTTCACCAGGAGATAAACCATCCCAACTCTCTGGGCACCAATCCAAAAATGAGACAGAGGTTTGGAATGGCCCAGCACAGGTCATGTGAGCACCCCCTAACCAATCAGTTTTACTTTATGCAAAACAGCTGCTTCCATTTTGGCCACGTGGTTGGGGAGGTTGTCAGCAAAAGCTTGGGATCTGGGCAGACAGAATAATGTCCGCCGTCTAGCAGTGAGGTCAGTGGGACTGGGAGTTCTCAACCATAGGGGGCAGGCTGGGCAGGAGCAGGTCTGAACCTTGGTTGGAGGGAGGGTGATGTGATGTTTTTATGGTTGTCTAGAGAGAACGCCTCATGTGCAGCCACCACCGGTCTGCCAGTGGAGGCTTGAGTGTTGTTATGATGCTAAAGAGGTTTCAGCACAGCTTCCAGACTAACATGGACTAGGAAGAAAGGCCAGGCGATCTACTTCTGAAAATTAGCTAATGCAAACCCTATGGATCATAACAGTCTGACCCACAACTGATCCTGGGAAAGGAACAGGACTGGGCACCATGGGGTTGCCATGAGTTGGGGCCAAATTGACAGCAGCTAACAACAACAAAGAGAAACATAGGTTTCAAAGAGTTGAGAAGGTTGTGCTACAATTGCATCCTGCTCAGGTACGTGTGTATTTATAGGATGGCCAAGAAGCTACAAGGGTGATCAGGTTTGCTTCAGGGACTTCAGTGAGGTCTGGGGTGACTTTTTTGAGAGTATTTTTTAAAAAAAATACTGGAGGAAAAAAACAATAGATATTGACCACTATTTCCAGAAACTTGGCCTCAAATAGAGAAAGTGTACGGTGAGGGCCATAAAGGAACAGGGAGGGTGGTTTTTAGGATAGAAGAGAGGCTGAGATGTGAGAGACAGAGAGGAAGGGGTCAGTGGATACAGCAGAGAGACCAGAGGAGTGGCTCTGGGCAGAGGACAGGATGTGGCTTAGATACCAGGAGGTGGTTTTTTCCCTGAGCCTAGAGGGAAAGCTGCTGGCATGTGGGAGTGGGCACATTTGGAGAGGGGGCAAGGAGAGGAAAGGATTTGCATTTTAAGCCAGGTATGGAGGTGTGGCTTCAGGATATCTACAGATATCCAAGCTGGGCCTAGGGTCACAGCTGATTGTGGGAGGGGAGCATGGGACCCTGGTGTGGGAGGGGGAGGGAGGAAGCCTGCAGGTGGATTATGCTGGGTCTGCTCTGAGCATTCCCCATGGGGCAGCCCATGGAGATGCTGCCTGGAGCGACAGCCTGGAGGGTCCATGCTCTCTCTGTCTGGATAAGCACTCAAGATCTGAGCTCTGCCAGGTCAGTGGGTGGGGCTGTTTGTGAATCCAAGGCCCTGTACCTGCAAAACAAAGGAAGCTGGCAGGGTTCAGATGTGTGCTGGGGACCAGCATCTTTGCTTCCTTGCCCTAGGTGGAGTGGAGGCAGAGATGTTAGCCATGGCTGTGGAGGGATGTCAGGGTTGGGGTGGCCCTGATGGCAGTGCAGTGGGTACCAGAAGATGCCTGGTGATGTCTAAAACCAAAAGAAACCCATTGCTATTGAGTCGATTCCAACTCATAGCGACCGTGTAAGACAGAGTAGAACTGCCCCATAGGGTTTCCAAGGAGTGGCTGGTACATTCAAATTGCCAAGGTTTTGGTTAGCAGTCGAGTTCTTAACCACTGCACCACCGGCTCTCCTGTAGGTACATAAACATGGGTGATATCATCTGTGAATGTGAGCCCAGTTGGGGCAGGAGCAGTCCAAGTGTTCCTTTGAAGCTTCTATTCCACGGTGCCCGATCAGACAGCTTCAAAGAGTGAAAGCAAGATGGCAGAGATGGGCACTTTCCTTTGCAGGGAGGGAGCTGATGAGGGTAGAAACCCAGGGTGCGGCATGTATGTATCTGTTGTCAAGAAGACCCAGGAAAGTGGATCCTGCTTAGCCTGAGAGTCTGTGCTGCTCACTGGACAGGAAGGGAACTATACTGTCTTAGGTTGGGTTCTCTAGAGAAGCAAAACCATTAAAGCATATAAAAATATACAATAGAGAGAAATTTATATTAAGGAAATGGCTCATGCAGTTGTAGAGGCTGGAACGTGGGTCATGCTGGAGGCTTCTCTTGATTCACACAGTCGCAGAGGCTGGTGAACCCAAGATCGGCATATCAGATAACAGGGCTCTGGCTCACAGGCTGCAAAGACCGACTTCTCTCCCAGTGTCTGAAAACCTCCCCTCCCCTGATTTTACCATCTAATGTATGCATTATCAGGATTGTAGGTGTGAGGTGAAGAAGCAGAGAAATCAAGGGTTATCCTTTGGACTGAGGGTCTCGTTGGGGTTGAAGGCTATGTGTTGACGAAGACTTGATGTCTAATAGATATCTATGGATCTCCCCAGCCATCAGGATGAGAAGAATTATGGGTTAATGTGTGTGTATGGGGCACTCCTCAGAAGCAAAGATGGTGAGACGTTGGTTTGCTTACTTTGGACATGTCATCAGGAAAGATCATTCACTAGAAAATGGGATCACTATGTGGTAAAGGAGAGAGTCAGAGAAAACAAGAGAAGTCCTCAGTGAGATGGGTTGATGCAATTGCCACAACAATGGACTCTAACGTGCCAACAATCATGAAGATGTCATAGGACTGGGCAATGTTCTGTTCTGTTATTCATAAGGTCACCATGAGTTGGAGCTGACTGATGGCACCTAACAACCACGATAACAACACAACAACAATGGGGCAGAGGTACAAATCCAGAGTAAATCTTAGTTGTAACTTTTTAAAAGAGGAGATTTGTTACTACTAGATACTGTGTTGATATGAGTCAGAATTTACTCCATGCCCTGGGTTTTTTGGCTTTAGATACAGTATTTCAAATCAACAGTTCTCTAACATGAAGAAGTCTTATAAGGTAAGGATTATCTGTAATTAGTCCATCACAATTAAATGATGGATTTTGAAGGTTTGAAATCAATTTGTTTGCTTAACTAGATTAAGGAGAGTACCTTAGAGTCAGCTTTGTTAAACATATGCTGAATAAGTTTTAGGTCTACCTTTGAATGAATTAATTTAAATATTGAATTATTGAGTCTAAAAATGATAATTTATACCTGAACAGAAATTTTAACTTTTTAAAGGAATAACCTCACATCCTCTTCCAAATGACCCCTGGAGACTGATATTAGAGCTGTCATCATCTCCAACCTGCAGGTGAGGAAACTGAGCGCAGAGAAATGAAGGGCCGCTCGTTGAAGACAGAGGTGGGCAGACAAAAAGCCGAGTGAGCTGGTTTACAAAATTAGTCCCTACGAAAGGTATATAATGTTTCAGGCAATGGTTTACTATGATTTAGGAGGTAGAGAATTGCATAGCATATGGTCAATAGAAGCTATTTGCTGCTCTCATAAGCCATTTTTCATATCATTAATTTTTTTGTTTATGTTTCATTAATTTTCAGGGTAATCCATATTCCCCTTTCCTGAGAAATTCATCATTGCAGCTGAGATGTCTTCTCCACGTAGCCAGGAAAGGCTACTCCATTTATTGCTTTTGGTCTGACCAGCTGTGTGGGAATTGCAGACACATAAAACTAGTGCTAAAATAATCCATCCATACTGCCACCCACCCACCCACCCATCCATCCATCCATTCATCCACCTGCCCTTCCACCCACTCACCCATCCATCCACCAGGCCACTCATCCATTCATCCATCCACCAATACACATTCACTGAGTCCCTACTACGTGGCAGGGCCTGTGAAAACACTGGGAATTTAGAGATTAATAGAATGAAGTTTCCTCCCTCAGAGCTCTCAAGGCCATGGAGAGAGACATAGAAATCAACTGCAATTCACCCTAAGTGCTATAGCAGAGGTTGGTCCAAAGTGTTTTGGGAACCCAAATGACAGAGCAGGAAAGAAACCAACTCAATCACATCTTTATTTCCCTTGACAGAAAACGGATCATTTGTCTTGGTGGGCAGCAGAGATATAAAAACTCAACCAAGCAGAGTTCTCTTTTCTCTGAGGAGTGAAAGATGAGGAGTTTGTGTGAAAGGGTTGACTGCGATGAGGGTTGATGGGAGAGTGGGAGGAGTAGAAGTAAGAGGTTGGGGTTGATGAGTGATCGTGGACACAGTGGGATTTGAAGCATCAGTTAGAAGTGAGTCAGGCATCCCTTCCCTCTATTCCAGTTCTCTTCAGTTTCTCATTCTGTATTCTAAGGACCACCTGATGGGTTGGATCTGATCCTTCTTTGGTCTGATTTCCACGTTGTACACAGAGGCACCTGAAGCACAAATATTATCACTCAGTTCCCTCACATGTGAGATGTTAACGGTTCCCCATGAGTTTAAGAACAACATATATTGAGTACCTGCTTTGTGCTCGGGACTTCCAGTTAACTCCTGACAACCATCCTGGGAGATGCATCTATCACTTAGGATGTATTACTTTACCGATGAAGATACCAAGGCTCAGAGAATCCGTTCTAGCCAGGGAGTTGGCAGGTATCAAAACTTGAATTTGAACCCAAATCTTCTGGTTCTAAATCCAACATTCTTTAGGCCACCCTCAGCTCCTGGAAGGAAAACTGGGAAAACTGAGCCATGTGGCCAGCAGAGAAGAGAACGGGGAAAGCAAGTGGTGAAAAGACAGTGAGAGCATAGCCTAATATCCCACTGTGCTCACAGAGACTAAAATAGAGGAAACATCTGTAGCAAAAAGGAAGCTCTTTAATATGTTTTCCACTACATCAAGAGGAACAGTTGCATTCCAGGAAATGTCCAGTCTGGCTTCTGAAGGTGGGAACAGGCAACGTTGGACAACTTCGTTCCCTCCTGTCACCTCCAGTGCCCTTTTCTATGGTTACCTTCAACTGCTTGCTTTACATGCCTGTGTGTTCATCAGTTCATTCAGCAAATATGTGTATAGCATCTAGTGCATGCCAGTGTCATGGATTGAATTATGTCGCCCCAAAAATGTGTGTATCAATTTGGCTGGGCCATGATTCCCAGTATTGTGTGGTTGTCCTCCATTTAGGGATTATAATTTTATGTTAAAAAGGATTAGAGTGGGATTGTAACACCCTTACTAAGGTGACATCCCTGATCCAATGTAAAGGGAGTTTCCCTGGCGTGTGGCGCATACCACCTTCTATCTTACAAGAGATAAAAGGAAAGGGAAGCAAGCAGAATTGGGGACTCATACCACCAATAAAGCAGTGCCAGGAGCACAGCGTGTCCTTTGGACCTGGGGTTCCTATCACAGAGAAGCTTCTAGTCCAGGGGAAGATTGATGAGAAGAACCTTCCTCCAGAGCTGACAGAGAAAGCATTCTCCTGGAGCTGACACTCTGAATTTGGACTTGTAACCTACTAGACTGTGAGAAAATAAATTTCTCCTTGTTAAAGCTATCCACTTGTGATATTTCTGTTACAGCAGCACTAGATGACTAAGACAGACAGGTAGAGTTCCAGGTGGTGAGGATAGAGAAGTGATCAAGACAAAAAACAAAAAACAAAAAAGCATGTCTTCATGGAGCTAGAATTCTGGGAGGTAGATAAGAAACAAATGGAATAAGTAAATTATAAAGTGATAAGGAGTAGATAATGGATTTGGTGGAGAAAAAGAAAGCTTACAGGACAATGTGTGCTGGAGTGTGGGTATAACAGGTCAAAGAGGGTGCTCAGAGGAGAACTTTCTGAGCCATGGAGTGCAGACTGGAAGACAATGATGTAGGAGCTGTGGGGATGTCTGAGGAGGAGCATGCCAGGCATACAGAACAACCACAGAGACCCCCAATCTGGGAGCACATCCAGGATGTTTGAGGAACATCAGGGAAACCATAGTGGCTGGACCAGAGAGGAGAAGGACGTGAGCACAGGAGTACGATTGGGTCAGAGCAGATGGGATGGACAGCTTGGAAAGCATGTTGGCCGGCATCAGAACCTGGATTTCTTCCCAGGGGAAGAGAAGCACTGAGGAATTGTGAACTGAGGAGAGGCACACTCTGACCCGTGCTTTAAAAGTATTGCTTTGGCTTCTGTGCTGAGAATAGGCTATAGGGTGTAAGGGATGAGGCAGGGAGGTCAACTACAACAAGCTTTGCAGTAACTCAAGTGAGAAACCTTGAGCTCAGATTCTGTACATATTTTGAAGCTAAAAGCCACAGAGTTAGCTGATGGACTGGATAGTGAGGTTTCGGGTTTGGAGAATGGGGGGGGGGGGGGATGAGGTTATCGTTTCCTGAGGTGGGGAGAGTGTAGGGGCACAGGTTCAGGGGGGTGAGGCTGGGAGTTGGGTTTGAGGTGTGTGGTTGGAGATGCCTGTTGGACATCCCAGGGATGTTATGTAGGGAGTCGGTCTCAAGGTCAGGGGAGGACAATTGGACAACACATATGTTGTCAACACATGGTGGCATTTACAGCCACGTGGCTGGGTAAGATCACAGAGTGAAAAGAGGCCAGACCAAGTGTGGAAGAGGGACACTTCAATGACCCAGGAGAGCTCAGTAAGAATTGGGGAAAGCCAGGGGAGAGCAGAGTCCTGGGAATCAAGGGAGCCCATTTGCAAACCGATGGCGTGATCAGCTGTGCAAAAGACTTATGAGAAATCACACACAAGGAGGGCTGAGAACTTGCCACTGGGTTAGCAATGGGCAGGCCACTGGCCACCTTGACATGAGCTGTTTCAGGAAGTGTTTAGGGCAATTCCCTGATTGAAGTAGGTTCAGGAGAGAATGGGATTGGAAGAAAATGGAAACGTCAACTGCAGACAACCCATATGTGACATTTCTCTTGCCTTGACTGGGTTTTTCCTTCTCTCTATCCAGCTCAATCTATTTTATCCATCATTGGCAGTTGGGCCTCCTCTGCAAGAGCTCTCTGATCCTCTTCCCTGAAGTCTGAGTCCCCACAGCATTTGCTGTGGTATCCACACTGTGTCCTCATCATAGGAGGTTGGCTTCTCTTCTCTCCAATAGCTGCTGAGCTGCTGGAGGGCATCCTTATTTCTCTCTCTGAATCCCAACATCCATCTGTGGTTGGCCCCTGGTAGATGCCCCGTGGTTGTCTGTGGCCATAGTCGGCAGTGATGCATGGAGGCTTATTGTAGGACTGTGGGATTGATCCATGTTCCTTACATGTAGGGTGGGTGCCAATAAACAGCATCATGATAAATGGTGAAGAAATTGAAGTTGTCAAGGATTTCATTCTACTTGGATTAACAATCATCACTCATGGAAGTGGTGGTCAGGAAATCAAACGATGTATTTCACTGAACAAATCTGCAAAAGACCTCTTCAGAATCTTAAAAAAGAAAAGATGTCACTTTGGTGACTAAGGTTTGCCTGATCCAAACCATGGTCTTTTCAATTGCCTGATATGCATGTGAAAGCTGAACAATGAAAAAGGAAGACAGAGGAATTGATGTGTTTGAACTGTGGTGTTGACCAAAAATATTGAACAAACAAATCCATCTTAGAAGAAATACAACACGAATGTTCTTTAGAAGCTAGGATGGTGAGACTTTGGTTTGCTTATTTTGAAAAGTCATCAGGAGGGACCAATCACTGAAAAGGAAATCATGTTTAGTAAAGTAGAAGGTCAGTGAAAATGAGAAAACCCTCAATGAGATGGATTGACACAGCATTTGCAACAATGGGCTCAAATATACTGATGATTGTGGGGGTGGCACAGGACTGAGTAATGTTTTGTTCTTTTATACATAAGGTAGCTATGAGTTGGAGCCAGCTCGACAGCAACTAACAAAAATGATGGGCAGAAGTAGTGAAGGAGTGCTGAGGAGAAGAGTGTGGCCCTCCACACGTTCAGGGACAGAAATGGGGTAGGTAAGTCGCTGATCACATGGGAACAATGCATTATCCAACAGCTGGTCTTTGCAGTGAGGGTGGATAACATGTAAATTTTAAGAAAATTTCCCACCAATGCTATGTCTGCCTAGAGAAAGGGGCTCCAGAAGGGCGGAAGACGTTTTTGGAAGACAAACATCTCCTTCTCAAAATTTTCCCTGAGGTCACATCCAATCTCTGTCTTCACCCACAGTTGTTGCTTTCAGCTGGAGGAAACCATGAATCTACTCTGTCTGCCATGAATTCTGAAGTCTGTGGGCGGTGCACTCAATGACTGAGAGGAAACAGACTGTTTTCCATTGTTTATTTGACAAATACGACTAAATAGTCAATAAGTTATCTTTCAAATTATCCTGTCAAAATAATCATGACACAGGATAATGATGAAGCCGTTCTTAGAATGAAGGATGGATGTTTGCATGGAACAGCTGTAACTGGCCTCTGGGGTGCTGCTGATTGATGAGCTGATTGCTGGGAAGGGGAAGAGAGTTAATTCTGGTATGGGTGGGAATGTGCACTCAGCCAGCCCCACACTCAGCCTCTGCAGTGCCTCCTTCACCCCAGCGCTCTCTGCACCAAGATGCGCAAAGCTGGGCTTGCGCTCCTTGTCTTAAGACTCCTATTTTCAGAGAACATAAAAACCAGCCAGATAGCATCCCTGACCAAGACTGGTACCTTGGACAGCAATGAACATGTGCAGAATACTTAGTCTTAGGGTGGACAAGTTGGAAAGTTTGGGTCTCCATGTTGTTACGGATTGAATTGTGTCACCCAAAAACATGTGTTGGAGTATTAACCCCTATAGCTGTGGATGTGATCCCGTTGGAGAATAGCGTTTTCTTTGTTTTGTTAATGAGACTGTTTCAGTGTGGGGTGTGCCTTAAATCCTAATGACTTGTGAGATATAAAAAGAACGGATGAGGCACAGAAAGAAGCAAGTACAATTGGGGGAGATAGATGTCACATGGAGAGCTCCAAGGAACCCAGGATTATAGAAGTTGAGACAAAGATTTTCCCCCAGAGCTGACAGAGAGAGAAAGCCTCCCCTTAGAGCTGGTGCTGTGAATTTGGACTTTTATCCTTTTAAACTGTGAGAAAATAAATTTCTGTTTTTTAAAACAGCCCACTTGTGGTATTTATGTTACTGCAGCTCTAGATAGCTGTCTTAGTCATCTAGTGCTGCTATAACAGAAACCACAAGTGGATGGCTTTAACAAAGAGAAATCTATTCTCTCACAGTCTAGTAGGCTACAAGTCCAAATTCAGGGCATCAACTCTAGAGGAAGGCTTTCTCTATCAGTTCTGGAGGAAGGTCCTTGTCATCAATCTTCCCCTGGTTGAGGAGTTTCTCAGCACAGGGACCCCACGTTGAAAGGACACATTATTCTTCTGGCTCTTGTTTCTTGTGGTATGAGGTTCCCCCCGTTCTGCTTGCTTCCCTTTCCTTTTATGTCTTTTAAGATAAAAGGTGGTGCAGGCCACACCCCAGTAAAATTCCCTTTACGTTGGATCAGGGATGTGACCTTAGTAAGGGTGTAATAATCCCACCCTAATCCTCTTTAACATGATCTAGTCTTGCCTCATTAACCACATGCAGACATTAGGATTTACAATACATAGGAAAATTAAAATCACAAAATGGAGGACAACCACACAATACCAGGAATCATGGCCTAACCAAGTTGACACATTTTTGGTGGACACAATTCAATCCATGACAATAACTAAGACACATGTCAATTGGAATGATTGCAGTAGTATGACATCAACCTGGATACAACCCATTAAATTAAAATCTACTAGCATTTTAGAGCCACAGCTCTGCACCTGTTAGGGATTGAATTGTATCCCCCCAAAAAATGTGTGTTGGAATCCTAACCCCATACCTGTGGATGTAATCCTGTTTCGGTTTTCTTTGTCATGTGAATGGGGTCATACCAGTGTAGGGTGGGTCCTTCTGAGTTATAAAAAGAGCAGAATAGACACAGAGACGCACACAGGGAGAGACAGACTACATGTGGGGATCCTCTACAAGCCAAGGAACCAAGCAACACCCGGGGCTACCGACAAGGAAGGAATCAACAGCACTAGGGGCTAAGAGGGCACCCAACCCTTTGTCGGATACTGAAGGGCAAGAAGGAAATAGAAATTATCGTAAGGAGCATGGAATGTGGAGTCTGAGAGAGCTGTGTTTTTGTTCTCACTCTGCATCTTCCTGTTCCTGCTAAGTAAGTAACTGTCTCTGCTTCCTAATCTGTGAAATGGGGAAATACCACCAGCCCCATACCCTAGCCTGTTGGCCATTGAGGACGTGAGAGGACCCGATCATGGTTCTTCTCCGGATTAAGCCTTCACTCCAATGCTCAGCTCACTCCCCTCTGTGGCCAGTTCCAAATCCTCATCTAGGAAGACAGAGCAGTTTATTAGATTTAATGTTGAAAAAGGATGTGATGAAATAGAAATATCCAGCGTATAAGTTGTAAAGCAATGTTTCTGATTGACTGGCTCTCCTTGTCTCTCAGATAGTCCTCCTTTGTCACTGCCCATAAGATGCTCTCTCAGAACCCAGCAAAAGAAGGGAACAGAAGCCAGGGCTCTGTGGATTGGGCACCTCCAGAGAGATTTTCAGGAGACTCAGTGATGTAGCTTCTGAGCACCATGGGCCTTCTGGATTTTGTCATAGATTGGGCCCTGGTCAGTGAAAAATCAGGAGTGGTTTCCTATTGGCTGTTGAAGGAGACAGACTGTAGATATATTTCCCCATGGAGGACTCCCACCAAGAGACAAGAGGTAGGGGAGGCTGTGGAGACAGGGAGAAACCAACTGAGCTGAAGAGAGAGGGGAAGTTGACTCTGGATTGATTATGGGTGAATTGAAGTTGGTTTTCCATAGGGAGATACCACTGAGTCTTTTGATGGGTAAATTTAGGGCTTCCTGACTCAGGAACATTCGATCAAAGGTCTCCTGGTAGCCACACCATGATGTAGATAGAGAAAGATAGCTACCACCGAGTCATGGTGACCTTATGTACAACAGAGCAAAACATTGCCCACTGCCATGTTATCCTCATAATTGCCAGCATGTTCGAGTCCATATTGTGGTTATTATGCCAATCTATCTCAATGAGGGTCTTCCTTGTCCTCACTGGCCCTCTACTTTACCAAACATGATATCGTCCTCTAGCTATTAATCCCTCCTGATGTCCAAAGCAAGCAAGTCAGATAATGTTCTGTTGTGATCTATAAGATTTTCATTGGCTGATTTTTGGAAGCAGATTGCCAAGCCTTTCTTCCTAGTCTGGAAGCTCTGCTGACACCTGTTCACCATGGGTGAAATACTGGTGGCAGAGCTTCCAGCATCACAGCAACATGCAAGCCACTGAAGTATGACAAACTGACAAACAGGTGGTGGTGCCATGGTGTATGCTCTGGGAATTCAATAAAAGGAACACAACCCTCTCCCTGCTCCTCAGTCTTGCCTTAAGAAGCCTACAGACTTGTGGGAAGAAAAACAAATATAATTTATGATAAATGGAGGTCTGCACTCAGACACAGAAATCTTCCTGAGACAACTGTGCCTGAGCTGCCTTAGTTATTAGGTATACACATAATAAAGCACATGTTGTTTGTTTCCACACCAATGGGACCCTACAGAAACAGGATCATGTTAAACGAATAGCCACACAACATGCCTTTGAGATGCTTTGATGTCTTCAGGTCTATCTGGCAGCACACTGCCAAGGTGGAAATATTGATGCTACAGAAACCATCAGACATGGGAAGCCAGCCCCCAACTCTCCCAGGAGCAGAGGTTGTTAAACATCTACCAGAACATCATGGGTCGATTTCATTCTTTTTAATAGCTGCAGAGTGTGCACTGTGTTTATTATCCGCTCCTCTCTTAATGGGCACTTCCATCGTTTCCAAGGGTTTGGCTCCTTCAGAAGCGTCCATGTGTGTGACTGCATGTGTGAGTGTGTGTGTGTTTGTGCACAGACATGAGCTTTTCTGTAGAACAGATTCATAGAGGTGGTGTGACCTGAATGTTAAGTGATAGATAAGAGTCGGCAGATGGCTTGCTATGTTCAAGGATATGTCAGCACTTAGATATTTGTCGGAGAATAAAGTTTGAATGGGAGCAGGAGATGAAACTGGAGATTTATGGAGGTGCCAAGACATCAGTATCCCAAATGTCACAAATGGTTAAGCTCTCGGCTACTAACCAAAAGGTTGGTGTTTCGAGTCTACTCAGATGCACCTCAGAATAAAGGCTTGGTGATCTACTTCCGAAAAGTCACAGCCTTGAAAGCCCTATGGAGCACAGTTCTACTCTGACACACATAAGTTCACCATGAGTCAGAATGGACTCAATGGCAACTGGTTGGTAAAGCATCAGAAAAAACATGGCCTATGTAGAGGGTGGGAGCTGCTCAAGGATTTTAAATTAACACAATGATTATATTTAAACCTCATGTTTTTTGGTAACTTCCTATGCCAGCTACTGTTCTAGGTAGTTTTATATGTATCAACTAACTTGATCTTCAGAACCCCTAGGTGATAGATACTGTAAATAGCCCTCATTTTACGGATGAGCAAACGGAGGTTCAGAGAGATTAACCACCTTACCCAAGCTTGTAAGAGGTATCAGCAGGAATAGCTAAACATAAACCTGACGCTCACCTCCGGCCACTGTACTAGATATTTTGAGAGGACTCCTCTGATTTGGATATCATGACTGGAGGCTTCAATCAACCAAGAGACAATGAGAGTATGAGTCAGGGTGGTGACTTTAGGGACTGCAGGGAGCAGAGTCAAGAGATGCTTAGAAACTGAGTTTGCCGGTTTTGATGATTGACTGTGGGTGGGAGTGGACATGAGGAGATAAGACAGTCAGAATGAGTCAGGTTTCTGTCTTGCGTGAGGGGGGAGGCAGTATGGTCAATCATTCCCGGAGACAGGGATGGAGGAGAGGAACAAGTTTGGGGGAAGATAAAGAACTTAGTATTGGACATGTGGAGCTTGAAGTGCTATTGGGACAGTCTACTAATTCCTTCTAGTAATTAACTAGATGAGCCTTAAGGTCGGGGTCAGAGTCACTTTTTCTGCTCTGTTGGACATCCACCCTGACATCCAGCTGTAGCAGAGACCCTGGCAAGTTGGGCCAACCCTAGTCACATTCTCCAGATATTTTTTTTTTTTTTTTTTTTAATATATATTTTATTGTACTTCAGGTGAAAGCTTACAGAGCAAATAGTTTCTCATGAAATAGTAGTACACATGTTGTTTTTTGACATTGGTTAACAACCCCACAACGTATTAAGCCTCTAAATTCTCAACCTTTTTTTTTTGATGAAAATTACAGATGGCCAAAGATACACCGTTTCAAAAATTTCTACATTCACAGTTCAGTGACATTGACTACGCTCTTCCAACTGTGCTGTTATTCTCACTTAAGATGAAGGCTTACAGAAAAAATAGTTTTTCATTTAACAGTTACTACACATGTTGCCCTATGACAATGGTTAACAATCTCACAGCACATCAAGAATATCCTTACTCCACCTTGTGTTCCCTATCACCAGGGGGCTTCCTTGTCCCCTTCTGTCTTCTGGACCTTGTCAATGGACTATTGTACCTCTTTAGTCTCATTTGTTTATTTATTTATTTATTTATTTATTTATTTTTATTTTATTTAAACACCATTTCAAAACTTTTTACTTACACATTTAAGTGATATTGACTATGCTCTTCCAATTGTGCTGCCATTCTCGCCCAAGATGAAGGCTTACAGGACAAAACAGCCTCCCATTTAATAGTTACTACAAATGTTGCCCTATAGCAGTGGTCAACAATCTCACAATACATCGACAGTGTCCTTATTCAATTTGTGTTCCTTATCATCAGTTTCCTACTCTCCCTCTGCCTTCTGGCCCTTGTCACCGGACTCCTGTACATCGTTAGTCCCATTTAGTTTTACTGGGGTGTCCATTCCCAGGCTTAACATCGAACCTTGAAGGTAACTTCCCCTCTGAGCTGAAAGGGTGTCTGGGGGCCACACTCTCGAGGTTTCTCTAGTATTCTTTAGCCCAGTATATCTGGTCTTCTTTTTTTTTTTTTTTTTTTTGGGAGTTAAAATTATACTCTACATCCTACTCCAGCTCTGCCCAGAACCCTCTGTTGTGATCCTGGTCAGAGGAGTCATTGGTGGTAGCCGGGCACCATCCAGCTGTACTGGGCTCAGTCCCGTGGAGGCCTTGGTAGCTGTGGACCATTAGTCCTTCAGACTAATCTTTTCCTTGTATCCTGTTCTCTTCGTTCTCCCTTGTTCCCGAAGGGATGAGATCAGTGGAGTATCTTAGATGGCCGCTCATAGGCTTTTAAGACCCCAGACACTACTCACCAAGGTAGAATGTAGAGCATTATCTTTATAAGTAGTGTCATGCCAATTGAGCTAGATGTTCCCCGAGACCAGGGTCCCCAGAGCCCTCCGTCCAACAACTCAGTCCCTCGGGGGGTTTGGATGTGTCTATAGGGCCTCCATGACCTTTCCTTGTGCAGGTTGTGTTAGTTTCCCCTGTACTATGTACTATCTCATCTCTCACCCAAGTTACCACTTACCTATTACCTATTTAGTATTCCCCCCCCCCCTCCCATCCCTGGTAACCAACAAGGATTGTTACATTTTGCATGTGAATTTTTTCATGGGTTTTTACAATAGAGGTCTCATACAATATTTGTCCTTTTGTGATTGACTTATTTCACTCAGCATGATGTCCTCCAGTTTCATCCATGTTATGAGATGGTTCACCGATTCATTGTTCTTTCTCGTTGCATAGTACTCCATTGTGTGTATGTACCATAGTTTGTGTATCCATTCGTCTGTTGATGGACATCGAGGTTGTTTCCATCGTTTTGCTATTGTGAATAATGCTGCCATGAACATAGGTGTGCATATGTCTATTTGAGTGATGACTCTTATTTCTCTAGGATATATTCCTAGGAGTGGGATTGCTGGATCGAATGGTACGTCTATTTCTAGCTTTCTGAGGAAACGCCATATCATTTTCCAAAATGGCTGTATCATTTTGCATTCCCACCAGCAGTGTATAAGAGTTCCCGTCTCCCCGCAGCCCCTCCAACATTTGTTATTTCCAGTGTCTTTGATTCGTGCCAGTAATGCCGGGGTGAGATGGTATCTCATTGTGGTTTTAATTTGCATTTCTCTAATGGCTAGTGATCGCGAGCATTTCCTCATGTGTCTGTTGGCCATTTGAATGTCTTCCTTGGTGAAGTGTCTGTTCATTTCCTTTGCCCATTTTTTGATAGGATTGGTTGTCTTTTTGTTGTAGAGGTGTTGGATTTTCTTGTAGATTATGGAGATTAGACCTTTGTCTGACTTGTACTGTCCAAAAATTTTTTCCCAGTCTGTAGGTTCTCTTTTAACTCTTTTGGTGAAATCTTTTGAAGAGCATAGATGTTTGATTTTTAGAAGATCCCAATTATCTAGTTTATCTGTTGGGTTTTTTGTGTTGATGTTTATGGTTTGTATCCTGTTAATGCCATGTATTAAGGTCTGAAGTGTTGGTCCTATTTTTTCTTCTATGAATTTTATAGTTTGAGGCTTTATATTCAGGTCTTTGATCCATTTTGAAGTAGTTTTTGTATATGGTGTGAGGTATGGGTCCTGTTTCATTTTTCTACAAATGGATATCCAGTTTTGCCAGCACCATTTGTTAAAAAGACTGTCTTTTCCCCATTTGATGTATTTTGGGCCCTTGTCAAAAATCAGGTGACCGTAGGTGGATGGATTTACATCTGAGTTCTCAATTCTGTTCCATTGGTCAATGTCTCTGTTGTTGTACCAGTACCAGGCTGTTTTGAGTACTGTAGCTGTATAGTAGGTTCTCAAGTCAGGTAGTGTGAGTCCTCCAACTTTATTCTTCTTCTTCAGTAGTGCTTTACTTATTCGGGGTTTCTTCCCTTTCCATATAAAGTTAATAATTAGTTTTTCCATCTCTTTGAAGAATGTTGTTGGTATTTGTATCGGAATTGCATTGTATTTGTAAATTGCTTTAGGTAGAATTGCCATTTTCACAATGTTGAGTCTGCCTATCCATGAGCATGGTATGTTTTTCCATTTATGTAGATCCCTTTGGGTTTCATGCAGCAGTGTTTTGTAGTTTTCTTTGTATAGGTCTTTTATATTCCTGGTCAGATTTATTCCTAAGTATTTTATCTTTTTAGGGGCTATTGAAAATGGTATTGATTTCCTGATCTCCTTTTCATCGTTCTCTTTACTGGTGTATAGGAATCCAACTGATTTTTGAATGTTTATCTTGTATCCTGCTACTCTGCTGAATCTTTCTATTACTTCCAGTAAATTTCTCGTGGAGTCTTTAGGGTTTTCTATGTATAGTATCATATCATCTGCAAACAGGGAGAGTTTAACTTCTTCATTACCAATTTGGATGCCCTTTATTTCTTTCTCTTGCCTTACTGCTCTAGCGAGAACTTCCAGCACAATGTTAAATAGGAGTGGTGATAAAGGGCATCCTTGTCTTGTTCCTGTTTTCAGGGGGAATGTTTTCAGCCTTTCTCCATTAAGAATGATGTTGGCTGTTGGTTTTGCATAGATGCCCTTTATGATGTTGAGAAATTTCCCTTCTATACCTATTTTATTGAGAGCTTTTATCAGGAATGGGTGTTGGACTTTGTCAAATGCCTTTTCTGCATCAATTGAGATAATCATGTGATTTTTTTCTTTCCTTTTATTTATGTGGTGGATTACGTTGATGGATTTTCTAATGTTAAACCATCCTTGCATACCTGGTATGAATCCTACTTGGTCGTGGTGTATTATTTTTTTGATATGATACTGAATTCTATTGGCTAGAATTTTGTTCAGAATTTTTGCATCTATATTCATGAGAGATATTGGTCTGTAATTTTCTTTTTTTGTGATGTCTTTGCCTGGTTTTTGTATCAGCGTTATGCTGGCTTCATAGAATGAATTTGGAAGTGTTGCTTCCTCTTCTATGCTCTGAAATAACTTGAGTAGAACTGGTACGAGCTCTTCTGTAAATGTTTTGTAGAATTCTCCAGTGAAGCCATCTGGGCCAGGGCTTTTTTTGGTTGGGAGTTTTTTTATTACCTTTTCAATCTCTTCTCTTGTTATGGGTCTGTTCAGATTTTCAATATCACTTTGTTGTAGTTTGGGTAGGCCGTATGTTTCTAGAAATTTATCCATTTCCTCTAGGTTTTCAAATTTGTTGGAATATAGTTTTTCATAATATTCTGTTATAATCCTTTTTATTTCAGTTGGGTCTGTTGTAATGTCCCCCATTTCATTTCTTATTTGGGTTATTTGTGCCCTCTGCTGTTTTTCTTTTGTCAGTCTGGCCAGTGGTTTGTCGATTTTGTTGATTCTTTCAAAGAACCAACTTTTGGTTTTGTTGATTCTTTCTATTGTTTTTCTGTTCTCTATTTCATTGATTTCTGCTCTGATCTTTACTATTTCCTTTCTTCCGGTGGTTGTAGGCTTTTTTTGTTGTTCTCTTTCTATTTGTTTGAGTTCTGTAGTTAATGTTTTGATTTTGTCCCTTTCTTCTTTTTTGATATGTGCTTCTATTGCTATAAATTGTCCTCTGAGGACTGCCTTTGCTGTGTCCCAAAGGTTTTGGTATGATGTGTTTTCATTTTCATTTGATTCTAGGAATTTTTTAATTCCATCTCTGATTTCTTCTATTACCCATTGATGTGTAAGCAGAGTATTATTCAGTTTCCATGTGTTTGATTTTTTTTCCTTGCTCTTTCTAGTGTTAATTTCTACCTTGATGGCATTGTGGTCAGAGAAGATACTGTGAATTATCTCAGCATTTTGGATCTTGTTGAGGATTGCTCTGTGGCCTAAGATGTGGTCTATTCTGGAGAACGTTCCATGTGCATTGGAAAAGAATGTGTACTTTGCAGCGGTTGGATGGAGTGTTCTATATATGTCTATGAGGTCCAGTTGGCTGATTGTGTCCTTTAGGTCTTCTGTATCTTTGCTAAGTTTCTTTTTAGTTGTTCTGTCCTTTACTGAGAGTGGTGTGTTGAAGTCTCCTACTATTATTGTGGAACTGTCAATTTCTCTTTTCAGTGCTGTTAGAGTTTTTTTTATGTATTTTGGAGCCCTGTCATTGGGTGCATAGATATTTATTATGGTTATGTCTTCATGATGGATCATTCCCTTAATCATTATATAGTGTCCTTCTTTGTCTTTTATGGTAGATTTTGTTTTAAAGTCTATTTTATCTGAGATTAGAATTGCCACTCCTGCTCTTTTTTGATAGTTGTTAGCTTGATATATTTTTTTCCAACCTTTGATTTTTAATAAATTCACATCTTTGTTTCTAAGATGTGTCTCTTGTAGACAGCAAATAGATGGATCCTGTTTTCTTATCCATTCTGCCACTCTCCGTCGCTTTATGGGTGCATTGAGTCCATTTACGTTCAGTGTAATTATTGATAGATGTGAGTTTGTTGCTGTCATTTTGTAGTGCTTTTTTTTGTGATGCTGAAGTTTTCTTTGTTCTTCTTACTCTTTTGTGCTGAGTTCCTTTTGTTTGTGGATATTGTGTTCATTTCTTTTGTTTTTGTAGGTTTTGTTTTTGTTGAGACTTTATGTTTTTCGTCTTTATTTTTATGAGTTGGTTTGTTAACTTTTTTTGTGGTTACCATGAATTTTACCCTTACCTTTATAATTTTGAAGCAGTCTACCGTTACTTGGTATCGCCTTGCCTTCTTCTCCTTTAGAAGGTTCTATACCTATGCCGTTTGTTCCCTCTTTCATTGTTTTGATGTTGTTGTCATCCTTTGATTGATTTCTCTGATTCCTTGTTGTATATCTTTTGTTTTTGGAAAGTCGTCTGTAGTTCAGTTCCTAGAATGGTATCTGGTTCATGTTAACCTGCATCCTAGGTCCTAGGTCCTGCCTGAGGGCTTAAGCTGTTTGTCCTCAGATCGAAGAACTCCCTTTAATAATTCTTGTAAGTTTGGTTTGACTTTTGCATATTCCTTTAGTTTCTGTTTATCTGGAAATGACCTAATTTCACCATCAAATCTGAATGAGAGTTTTGCAGGATATATTATTCTTGGCTGACAATTTTTTTCTTTCAAGATTTTATATATGTCATCCCATTGCCTTCTTGCCTGCATGGTTTCTGCTGAATAATCTGAGCTTAGTCTTATTGTTTCTCCTCTGTATGTGACTTCTTGTTTTTCCCGAGCTGCTCTCAGGATTCTTTGTTTGTCTTTAGTTTTAGCGAGTGTGAATATGATATGTCTTGGTGATTTTCTTTTGGGGTCTATTCTATATGGGGTTCGTTGAGCTTCTTGGATGACCAGCTTTTCATCTTTCATGATATTGGGAAAGTTTTCTGTCAGCAGTTCCTCAATGATCCTCTCTGTGTTTTCTGTTTTCTTCCCCTGTTCTGGTATGCCAATCACTCGTAAGTTTTTGCTTTTAATTGTGTCCCACATAACTCTCAGGGTCTCTTCATTTTTCTTTGTTCTTTTTTCTGAGTTTTCCTGAAACAGAGTTGTATCCAAGTGTTTGTCTTCAGTTCCACTGATCCTGTCTTCCATGGTTTCAAATCTACTTCTCAGCCCTTCTATGACACCGTCCATTTCTGAAATCTTGTTGTTTATCTTTTGGATTTCTAATTGTTGTTTTTGTATAATTTCGAGTTGTGAATTTATTTTGGCATTTTGTTCTTGCATCATCTTCCTGAATTCATCCAATTTTTTTTCTGTATTTTCCATAAATTTGTCTATTTTTTCCTCATGTTTGTCAGCTTTTTGCCTCAGTTCTTGGAAAATTCCGAGTATTAGTGATTTGAGTTCCGTATCAGGTACTTCTAGTGCATTTTCTTCCACAGGAGAGTTATCTGGTGTTTTAATTTGGACGCCTATTGGAGCCATCTTGTCTTGTTTTTGTAAATGTTTTGATATTGTTTGCTGTTTTCGGGGCATTCAGTAGATATTTCTCTCGTTTATTGATTGTAGATTTTTTTTTTTTTTTTTTGTTCTTGTGGTACAGCTGGGCAGATCTAGTTGAGGAGGAACCACTGGGATGGGTTGCTTGTGGCACTCACCGCAGCCACCAGGACGGTCGGTAGTCAGTGCTGGGCAGGTTCCAATAGGGCGTGCCTGCACCGCTTGGTGATGTGATGTCTAGTGCACGGTGCAGGTAGGTAGGGTGCAGCGGGAAGATGGTTATGTGTGAAGCTAAGCTGGATATGGGAGAGAGGAGAGAGGAGGAGGAGCAAAAAGCGTACAAACATAAAAGAATGCTAGGGGAGTTTGTCGTTGGAATGTACAGATGAGAGACTATGGGATGGAGGAAACCAGAAGGGGGAAGAGAAAGAAAAGGAAAGAATGACCAAATGAAAATCAGAAAAGTTAAAAAACTGCAAAGTTCCCAGGCATCGCACCGATGCAGCTATGAGGTCTGGGGGAGTCGGTCTCAATTTTCACAGCTCAGCCTGGCCAGAAGGTACAGAGGCATACATCGCCTGGTATTCAGGGATCAGAAAGAGAAGGAAGAGATAGAGGGACAAGAAATTAAGCAATGAAGAAAGACAAAAGAGAAAAAGAGGTAAAATATGACAAAACTAATCAAAAAAGGAAGAAAAATAAAATTGAGGAAAAAAAAAAAAAAAAAAAGGGCAACACCAGCAGTCAGTGCCTACAAATGGGACCCAGAGAGCCCCCACTCAGGGGCGCGAATTCCAAGAAGCCGATAGTCTCGGGGTTAAGTGACCGTGGCCATGGGAAGCAGAGGGGCCAACGAACAAAGGCCCCAGGATCCCACCCGCGCGGGAGCCCAGACCTGGAAACAGCCACACGCCCGAACGCAGCCCTACAGCCCCGCAGGAGAGAGCAGAGACGGCCCTCGGAACCAGGCACCCAGGCAAAAGGAGGGGGAGGCGGCAGAAACAGGTCCGCTAGGTGCCAGCAAACGGCTCCCAGAAAGCCCCCAGCCCGGGCGCGCGGAACCCAAGCACCGGCGCCCCCCCGCCCAGGGACCCCGGCCACGGAAAGCAGAGGGGTGAACAAACAAAGGCCCTGGGATCCCACCCACACGGGAGCCCAGACCCAGAAACAGCCACACGCCCGCACGCAGCTCCACAGCCCCGCAGGAGAGAGCAGAGACAGCACCCGGACCCAGGCACCCAGGCAAAAGGACGGGGAGGCGGCAGAAAAAGGTCCGCTAGGTGCCAGCAAACGGCTCCCAGAAAGCCCCCAGCCCGGGCGCGCGGAACCCAAGCACCGGCGCCCCCCCGCCCAGGGACCCCGGCCACGGAAAGCAGAGGGGCGAACGAACAAAGGCCCCGGGATCCCACCCACGCGGGAGTCCAGACCCAGAAACAGCCACACGCCCGCACGCAGCCCTACAGCCCCGCAGGAGAGAGCAGAGACGGCACTTGGAACCAGGCACCCAGGGAAAAGGAGGGGGAGGCGGCAGAGAAAGGTTCGCTAGCTGCCAGCAAACGGCTCCCAGAAAGCCGCCAGCCCAGGCGCGCGGAATCCAAGCACCGGCGCCCCCCAGCCCAGAGACCCTGGCCACGGAAAGCAGGGGATCCCCAGCTGAGGCGGAGAGGGGTGGGTGGTGGGAGAGCACGCACCGCAGTTTACCGGTCGTTCTGTCTCCGACCAGATGCTCTGCAAGGCTGCTCTCCCGTTTGCTGGTCTCCGATAGGAATCCAAGATGGTGGATCCGCGCTGCGTTAGCTGGTAAGGAATCTCTGCCTGAGTCTCTCCTCGCTCTCCGTTCTCTTTTAGTATTCTCACTCCGTTTGGTGTTTGGCTGAGTTCTTTATCTCTTCATTTGGTGTTCTAGGGTTTCAGGATTGTTGATTCTCTGTTAGGCTTAGTTTTTCGGATCTTTGCTGTGGAGGGACGGCGTGGTGTTTCTGCCTAGAGCGCCATCTTGCCCCTCTACTCTCCAGATATTTTTAATGCAAATTCACACAGGCCGTCAGTAACATGCGTGGAGATGATGCCTTCCATCAAAAGCACATCATAAAAATAAATAACGTGACAGATGCTACATCGAGCAATTATTTCACTCTCCTTGAAGTTGCACTTGCTCCGGGGTGAACACACAACAACTGTCCAACACACAGCCGCCAACAGATGGCTCTTTGAAAAGCAGGAGGCAATGAGGGGAGGCTGGCAGCGGGGCCAGCATGGGAAGGTGCTGGAATGCCTGGGAGAAAGGCTCAGTGCAGTTCAGGCCCTGGGGTGGCAATGCCAGCTGGGCCCACCTGGGTCAGGTGCATTTCTTCATCAGTGCCCCCAGGCATGACTTGAGCAGGACACAGAGAACAGGTAGACATAAGGAAGACCTAGCCTAAACCACCAAGCTAGGATCTCTCTCTGGTTGGCCCCATTGCCGTTCAAGATTCCCACATCTCTCACCCAGACTGTGGCCATGTTTTCCTAACCAGATATCTGCTTTCAGCCTGGTCTCCTCCAGCTCAAACGTGGTTAGATTTAGGACCCACCATGCTTGTTGTTGTTAGGTACCACTGAGTCAGCTCTGACTCACAGAGACCCTATGTACAACAGAATGAAACATTGCCTAGTCTTGTGCAATGCTCACAATTGTTGTTATGTTTGACCCCATTGTTGCAGCCACTGTGTCAATTCATCGTGTTGAAGGTCTTCTTCTTTTCTGCTGACCCTCTATTTTACCAAGCATGAAGTCCTTCTCCAGGGACTGATCTGTCCTGATAGCATGCCCAAAGTATGTGAGATGAAGTCTTGGCATTGCTTCTAATGAGCATTCTGGCTGTACTTCTTCCAAAACAAATTTGAAAGATTTAATTAACATAACAAAGAAAACCCTATTTGCAAACAGGACCACATCCACAGATATAAGGGTTTGGATTCCAACACATATTTTGGGGACACAATTCAATCCATACCACTTGATTGCAAGCCAGCTGGAACCAGAGGCCCCTTCTCCCTCAGTGAGGGAGCTGCCCACATTCTCAATTTCCCTGAAGATCTATAGGCACTGCTGGGGCACAGCCTCTGGGTGGTGGGTGTCTAGATGCAGGTGTTTGTCTACATAGCAAGGCCACCCTTGTGCTCTGCAAAGTCCACCCTGGCCAGCTCTAATAAGGGGTGGATGAGCAGAGGGGTTCCCTTCCTGAAGCACTGCCTTTGAGTGTTGGGCTGTGCCTGGCCTACGAATGCCTCTAGAAGGGATTAAGAGAAACCAAGAAGGGAGTGTGCCTTCGGCTAGCCCTGGCCTCTGCATTCCAGCCAGCACTGTGCGCCACCTGCCAGGTTTCCTCCACTTCCTCCCTTCACCACACTTGGCCCCGAGTCTGTTCCTTACCGGTATGGACAGAATCATGTCCCCCCAAAATATGCGTTGTAAATCCTAACCCCTATACCTGTGGATGTAATTTCATTTAGGAATAGGGTTTTCTTTGTTATGTTAATGAGGCCATACCAGTGTAAGGTTTGTCTTAAGCCAATCACTTTTCAAATATAAAAGGAGTAATTAGGGACAGAAGAGGAGCCCTGGTGGCACAATGGTTAAGTGCTCAGCTGCTAACCAAAAGGTTGGCAGTTCGCTCACCAGCGGCTCCACAGGAGAAAAGGCCTGGTGATATGCTCCTATAAAGACTACGGCCTTGGGAACCCTATGGGGCAGTTCTACTATGTCACGTGGGGTTGCTATGAGTCGGAGGCACCTAACAACAACAACGGCACAGAAGCAAGCAAGCACCGATGGGGGAAGATTGATGCCACCTGAAGATCGACAAGGAACTAAGGAACAGAGAAAAGACACGAACCTTTCCCCAGAGCCAACAGAGAGAAAAAGCCTTCCCCTAGAGCCGGCGCCCTGAATTTGGACTTCTAGTCTCCTAAATTGTGAGAAAAGAAATGTCTGTTCCTTAAAGCCACCCACTTGTGCTATTTCTGTTATGGCAGCAGTAGGAGATTGAGACACCCACTGCTGGCCATCACCATTCCATACGTTAGAGAAAGGGGTCAGTTGTCAGCGTTGTAGGCAAGTACTAATTCGAGTCCACCCTACCTCCATGTTGTTACTCGGTCTCCAACAGAAGAATGTAATTAGATGTAATGAAAAGTCTACTTCATTATTCAGCTTCAGGCTCATTTCCCTAATTGTGTTATGAGAAAGAAACTGTTTATATGGACTGCAATATGTTCATTTCCTTGTCCTTGTGTGGCCAACACATACTGCTCGGCAGACCCTCACACAGACTGTATGGTGAGTGTGCAGACCAGTCCCCATCTGTGTGGGACACCCGATCATGTAAATTGTTGGATTAAAGCTTTAATGAGCAGAGGATTTATTCCTCAATTCCTGTGCGCTGACATTCTCAACTGCTTTAGAGCCACAGAGAAATGGTCTCATAACTATACCATGCACAAACGAAATATCCGTAACCCTTGGGGGTTGCGTTGTGTCCCCCAAAAAGACATGCCCACATCCTAACCCCCAGTACCTATGAATGTGACCTTCTTTGGAAATAAGGTCTTTGCAGATGTAATTAACAAACTTAACATGAGGCCATTGCTATGGACTGAATTGTGTCTCCCCCAAAATATGAGTTGGAATCCTAACCTCTATCCCTGTGGATGTAATCCTGTCTAGAAATAAAGATTTCTTTTTATGTTTATAAGGCTATATTAGTGTAAGACTTGTCATAAACCTAATTACTTCTGAGGTATAAGGAGAAGCATAGACACAGAAAGAAGGAAGCATAAATGGTAAGGCGGGGGGGTGGGTAGATGCCACATGGAGACTGCCAAGGAATTGGGGAACACTGAGGCTACAGAAACTGAAACAAGGACCTTCTCCCAGAGCCAGCAGAGAAAGAGAGAGCCCTCCCCTGGAGCCCACACCCTGATTTGGATTTCTAGCCTCCTGAACTGTGAGAAAATAAATTTCTCTTCTTTCAAGCCACTCACTTGGGTATCTGTGTTACAGCAGCCTTAGGAAACTACGACAGTCATACTGGCACAGTGTGAGCCCTACATCCAATGACTGGTGTCCTTATAAGAAAAGAAGAGAGACACACAGAGGGAAGATGTCATGTAAGGATGGACACAGAGATGGGAGTGACATTCCCACAGCCCAAGGAACACCTGAGGCCACCAGAAGCTGGAAGAGACAAGGAAGGATCCTCCCCTAGAGCCCTGTTGACATCCCAGTTTCAGAGTTCTGGCCTCCAGAACTGTGAGAGAATCAATTTCTGTTGTTCTGAGCCCCCCAGCTTGTGGCCTTTGTTGTAAGCCCTGGGAGAGAGATCCACAAAGGACGTTCTGGTGAAGGGTGATGGTTGCTGACAACAAAGGAATGATAGAGAACATCTTCTCAAATCTGGTCCTCAGTCAGACCAAAAGGTGCTGAGTAACGCTGGTCGCTCTTGCTTCTGTAGTGATTCCAAACACCAGACCTGTGGTAGTACTCATTTCGTCAGGATCTTCGAAGCCTTCTTCTTCCCAGGAGCATTTCAGACTCTGCAGAAGCCCAGTCAGGTAGTTACCAGGCCAGGAAGTGGACAGCATGAGTGGCCTCATGGGACAATCACCTCACTTAGGGTTGCAGTTCTGAGCTTCTGAACAACTCCAAACACTTTGAGTTGAGTGACATGGGGTGTATGGAAAGGTGGGGTATCAGCTAGACAACAGGAGTTCCTCACCCATGCAGTCATTTTATAATACGTTTGAGAATGGCTATTGACTAGATAACAATTTCTCTTTCCAAAGTACAGTAGCAATTTTCAGAACACGAAGAATTTTAGATTAGTTAGTTAGGTGTTATAGAGTCATTTCTGACTTGTAGCCATCACATGCACAACAGAAGGAAATGTTGCTGTGTACTGTACCATCCTCACAATCATTGCTATGTTTGATCCCATTGTTGTAGCCACTGTGTAAATCCACCTCATTGAGGGCCTTTCTCTTTTTCTTTGACCCTCTACCTTACCGGTATGATGTCCTTCTCCAGGGACTGGTCCCTCCTGATAATATGTCCACAGTAGGTGAGATGAAGTCTTGCCATCCTCACTTCTAAGGAACCCTCTGGCTGTACTTCTTCCAAGACAGATTTGTTCATTCTTATGGCAGTCCATGGTATATTCAATATTCCTTGCCAACACTATAATTCAAAGGTATCAATTCTTCGTTCTTCCTTATTCATTTTCCAGCTTTTGCGTGCATATGAGGCAATTGAAAATATCATGGCTTAGGTCAGATGCACCTTAGTCCTCAAAGTGATATCTTTGCTTTTCAGCACTTTAAAGAGGTCTTTTGCAGCAGATTTTCCCAATGCATTTTGAATCAGACAATCATATGGTCTACTATGCTGGGAATGACAACTTGAAGAGAATGTCATTGCATTCATCGTCAAAAAGAACATTTCAAGATCTATTCTGAAGTACTACACTGTCAGTGATAGGATAATATCCATACACCTACAAGGAAGACCAGTTAATATTATTCAAATTTATGCACCAACCACTAATGCCAAAGATGAGGAAATTGAAGATTTTTACCAAATTCAGCAGTCTGAAATCGATCAAACATGCAGTCAAGATGCACTGATATTTACTAGTGATTGGAATGCAAAAAATGGAAAAAAAGAAGGATCTGTAGTTGGAAAATATGGCCTTGGTGATAGAAATCTCATGACAGAATTTGGCAAAACCAACCAAGGACATACTCATCACAAATATCTGTTTTCAGCAACACAAATGGTGACTACACACGTGGATCTCACCAGATGGAAAACACCAATTAAATCAACTCCATCTGTGGAAAAAGACAATGGAAAGAGACAAAGGAAAAGCTCAAGATCATCAGCCAGAACAAGGCCAGGGGCCGACTGCAGAACACACCATTAATTACTCATATGAAGTTGAAGCTGAAGAAAATTAAAACAAGTCCATGAGACCCAAAATATGATCTTGAGTATATTCCACCTGAATTTGGAGACCATCTCAAAAATAGATTTGACCCATTGAACACTGATGACTGAAAACTAGAAGAACTGTGGGATGACATCAAGGATTTCATAATGAAGAAAGCAAAAGGTCATTAAAAAGACACGAAAGAAAGAAAAGGCCAAAATGGATGTCAGAAGAGACTCTGAAACTTGCTCTTGAATTTAGAGTAGCTAAAGTTAACGGAAGAAATGAGGAAGTAAAAGAGCTGAACTGAAGATTTCAAAGGGCAGCCTGAGAAGACAAAGTAAAGTATTATAATGAAATGTGTAAGGACCTAGAGTTAGAAAACCGAAAGGTAAGAACACTCTTGACATTTCTCCAGCTGAGAGAACTGAAGAAAAACTTCAAGCCTAGAGTTGCATTTTGAAGAATTCTATGGGCAAAATATTGAACAAC
Organism: Dugong dugon; assembly: GCA_030035585.1. Classification (NCBI taxonomy): domain Eukaryota; kingdom Metazoa; phylum Chordata; class Mammalia; order Sirenia; family Dugongidae; genus Dugong; species Dugong dugon. The sequence goes on along the minus strand of CM057465.1, from coordinate 4,098,771 downwards.
TCAGGAAGCATCAAAAGCAGATGGAAGGAATACAGAGTCACTGTACTAAAAAGAATTGTTCAACATTCAACCATTTCAGGAGGTAGCATATGATCAAGAACTGATGTCACTGAAGGAAGAAGTCCAAGCTGCACTGAAGGCATTGGCGAGAAACAAGGCTCCAGGAACTGATGGAATACCAGTTGAGATGTTTCAACAAACGGAGGCAACACTGGATGTGCTCACTCATCTATGCCAAGAAATTTGGAAGACAGCTACCTGGCCAACAGACTGGAATAGATCCATATTTAAGTCTATTCCAAAGAAAGGTGCCCCCAGACACCCTTTATCTCAGTAATGAAGTCACTTCCAAGGATCATCGTTCAGCCAAAGATTAGACAGCCCCATAAAACAAAACGAGATTAATGAGACACAACAGTCCAGGGACAAGGACTAGAAGGAAGGAGGGGACAGGAAAGCTGGCAATAGGGAACCCAATGTTGAGAAGGGACAGTGTTGATATGTCGTGGGATTGTTAACCATTGTAATAAAACAATATGTGTACTAACTGTTTAATGAGAATCTATTTGTTCTGTAAACTTTCATCTAAAGTACAATAAAAAAAGAAAATATATTAAATAAAAAACCAAAGAAAGATGATGTAACAGAATGTGAAAATTATCTAACAATATCATTAATGTCACACACAAGTAAAATTCTGCTGAAGATCTTTCAAAAGCAGTTGCAGAAGTACTTCAACAGGGAACTGCCAGAAATTCAAGCAGGATTCAGAAGAGGATGTGGAAGGAGGGATATCATTGCTGATGTCAGATGGATCTTGGCTGAAAGGAGAGAATACCAGAAAGATGTTTATCTGTGTTTTATTGACTATGCAAAAGAATTTGTGTGGATCGTGACAAATTATGGATAACATTGCAAAGAATGAGAATTTCAGAACACTTAATTGTGTTCATGAAGAACCTGTATATATAGATCTTAGGCAGTAATTCAAACAGAACAAGGGGATTCTGTGTGGTTTAAAGTCAGGAAAGGTGTGAGTCAGGGTTGTATCCTTTCACCATACTTATTCAATCTTTATGCTGAGCAAATAATGAGAGAAGCTGAACTTTATGAAGAAGAACGCTGCATCAGGATTGGAGAAATACTCATTAACAACCTGTGATATGCAGATGACATCGCCTTCCTTGCTGAAAGTGAAGAGGACTTGAAGCACTTACTGATGAAGATCAAAGACCACAACCTTCAGTATGGATTGCACTCAGCATAAGGAAGACAAAAATCCTCACAACTGGACCAATAAGCAACATCATAATAACAGAGAAAAAATTGAAGTTGTCAAGGATTTCATTTTACTTTGATTCACAATCATCACCCAAGGAAGCAGCAGTCAAGAAATCAAATGATATATTGCATTGGGTAAATCTGCTGCAAAAGACCTCTTTAAAGTGTTAAAAAGCAAAGATGTCACTCTGAGGACTAAGGTGCACCTGACCCAAGCCATGGTATTTTCAATCTCTTCATAAGTATGGGAAAGCTGGACAATGAATATGCAAGACCGAAGAAGAATTGACACCTTTGAATCATGGTGTTGGCGAAGAATGTTGAATATAACAGGGACTGCCAGAAAAACGAACAAATCTGTCTCAGAAGAAGTACAGCCAGAATGCTCCTTAGAAGTAAGAATGGCAAGAATAATTCTCACAAACTTTGGACATGTTATCAGGAGGGACCAGTCTCCAGAGAAGGACATCATACTTGGTAAAGTAGAAGGTCAACAAAAAAGGGGCAGACCCTCAACCAGATGAATTGACACAGTGGCTGCAACAATGGGTGAAGCATAACAAAGATTGTGAGGATGGTGCAGGGCCAGGCAGTGTTTCATTCTTTTGTACTTAAGGTCACTATGAGTTGTAACTGATTCGACTGCACCTGACAACAGCAATGATTCCCTTGGTGGTGCAAACAGTGAACATGCTTAGCTGCTAACTGAATGGCTAGAGGTTCAAGTCTGCCCAGAGGTTCCTCAGAAGAAAGACCCAGCAATCTAATTCCAAAAAATCAGCCACTGAAAACCCTATAGAGCACGGTTCTACTCTAACACAATGGGTCGCTAGGAGTCTGAGTTGACTCAATGGCAACTGGTTTGGTTTTGGTTGAAAGTGCTTGTTGAGATGAGTCACTGAGACCTGTGCACAGAGAGCACTGGCCCCGTTCCTGTTGTGACTCCCATGTCAAACTCACACCAGGACTACTGTAGTCTTTCCAGGAACCAGGGCTCACTCTTGCTCAGGACAGCTCGATTCCTTCTGGGGTCACCTTGACTGTGAGGAACATCCTCTGGGGCTGACTTGAGGTCTGTAGCCTGAAATACAACTCCGCTCCCAAGCCCTGCCCCTGAGGTCAGCAGACCCTCCTCTGCCTCTCACCACCCACCTGCTCACTTTCCTCCCTGGTTCTTCCCTCATCTTCAGAGCTCTGGTTCCCTGGCTCTTCAGCCTCCCAAAGGGTCAATATCCGTCATCCCTGAGCATCCACTAGCCAGGGGGACTGTGACCAGCCAGGACAAAGCCATGCCTTGCTGTATAAGTATACAGGATTACTTCAGGACAATGTGTGTTAGGACTGTAACATCATCACTTATTTTTATTTTTACATGCATAAGACATTTCTAAAATGTTACTAGGTGTTATCCACTGGTTTTAAAATGAGATGTACTAACGACATTTAAAGGAGCTCTGGTGGCACAAACAGTTAGATGCTCAGCTGCTAACCAAAAGATTGTTGGTTCAAATCCACCCATCGGCTCTGAGGGAGAAAGATCTGGTGAAGACTGCAGCCTCGAAAACCCTATGGGTCAGTTCTACTCAGTCACATGGGGTCTCCATGAGTCAGAATTGACGGCATCCAACAATAACCACTTGCATTGAGAGGCTATCTCTATCTCAGAGAAGACATATATTTGGACACTTCTTCCCCACCCACCCAGGAACATGGGAATCCATGTTTCAGGGCACACCTCACATTTCAACACCTGATTTGAGATTCTGCGGGATCCCTCATGAACCCAGTGCCAAATGGCCCCATTAGTCAAAGAGTTCCAAAAAATCAATCGTGAAAATGCTTGGCGAGGTCCCTGGGCTCTCGCCAACTCTCTCCTCCCTTCCACAAATGAAAAATGGCCATCTGGGAACATCGAACCACAAATAAGTCATACTGCTATGGCACACACCATTTGCCTGAGCAATTTTTTAAAAGAAGTTTCTTCACCGCCCACCCTCCGCTGGTCTCCTCAGATTGTTCTGCTCGCTCGGCAAAATTGCTCTAAATTATCCCATCGAAGGCGATGATGGAGCCAGCGATTTTCCTGAGATTTTCTCTGGGTGGTTCTGTTTGAATTCTAATTAGGCAGGAGGGGTGGATGACAGGCTGCAGATGCTGCTGTGTGCCTACTGTGTGACCAGAGGAGCCTTGTGAACTTTTGCTTTTGCACGTAGGGAAACTGAAGCTCCAGGTAGATGGAGCAGCTGGCCCAGGGGTGAGACTAGACCTGCTTTGCCCCAGGTCTACTCTCCTTTCTCTAGGACATGCAGTAAATGGGGCCTAGGGGGTCTTGAGGAAGATCTGGGTCTGGGGCCCCTTGGCACGTAGTGTCTGCCCCTGATGGAGGGCTGAATCACCATTTCTGCTCTGAGGCTGGTGGACAGCCGGCGACAGGAAGGATGTCAGCTGCGGCCAGGACACAAGGCCCCACTGTCTCTCTGCCACTCTCCTGCTAAGGGTCCTTGAGTCTCATCCTCCCCTCTCTGGGGAAATCCAAGCCCCACCTGACACACAAGTGTTTAAGCTGGGCCTGAAAGCCCTCAAAAGGTCCGTCCCACTCTAATGCACCTGGACTGTGCTCAGACAATCTCTTAGGAGGTCAGCCCATAGCCCCTCTGACCCTGATGTCTGTGCATCGTCATGGAAGCCCAAGGTCACAGTAGTGGACTGAACAGTCCTCCAGAAAGATATGTTCAAGTCCTGCCCCCTGTACCTGTGAATGTGATCTTGTCTGGGGAAACAGGGTTTTTCTTGGCAGATGTGCTCAGTTAGGCTAATGAAGTCATACTGGAGTAGGGTGGGTCCTAGTCCTAAGTGACCAGTGTCTTTCAAAGAGAGGAGCACAGACACAGAGAGAGAGTCACACACAGGGGAAGTCACCACGTGAAGACGTGTCTATAAGCAGCAAAGGAACGCCAAGGATCGTTGGTAGCTAGGAGAGAGGCACAGAACAGCTCCTCTTTCAAAGGAATCAACACAGCCTAGATCCTGATGTGGATGTGTAGTCTCCAGAACTATGGGAATAAATTTTTGTTTTTCAAAGTCCTCCTCACCACCTGTCTGTTGGTTTGTCTTACTGCGGTGGCCATGCGTTGCTGTGATACTAGAAGCTATACCACTGGTATTTCAAATACCAGCAGAATCACCCATGATGGACAGGTTTTCAGCAGAGCTTCCATCTGAAGACAGGCTAGGAAGAAAGGGTTGATGATCTAGTTCTGAAAATAAGCCAATGAAACTCTTATGGGTCTCAAAAGAACACTGTCCAATCTAGTGCTGGAAGATGAGCCCCTAGGTTGGAAGGCACTCAAAATACACAGTGGTCAAAACCATGGACTCGAGCACTCCAATGATCAAGAAGATGGTGCAGGACTGAGCAGCATTTTGTTCTGTTATACGTGGGATTGACATTGGTCAGAGCCAACTTGATGGCAACTAACAACAACACTTTGTGGTATTTTGCTTCGTCAACCCTGGGACACTAAGAAGGTCGCCATGACATCTTCCTTCCTGCAGGACCTCGTGTCTCTCAAGTCAGGACACATCTCACCTCACCTCACTTATTGGGAAGACCCCACCCTAGGGTGTTGGCTGGCTCTGAGCCTGGGCCAGCATCTGAGCTTGCCGCCATCTTGTGTGTGGGTCTGTCCTGGAGATACACAGACTGTCCAGTCAGGGCGTATCTTTCAGACCTATCTAATTAATGCTGGGGAAATGTTTTGTGCTGAGCATCGCTCTATAACTGTAAAGGATTTTGTTCAAATGTTTCAAGAATAATGAAGGAACTCAAAGGGAATTTATCATTTCTTTCACTCAAAACACCTGGTTGAAAGTTAGGAAATTGAATTACACTTTGTTCACCTATTGTGGGACAGATAAAAACCTAATTTATTTCTCATAAGTATTCTATGGAGTCTTTCTAGGCACCCAGGGAAGAAATAGAACACAGCTCATGTTTGCAGAGGGTTTCCTAGTCAGCAAAGGCTTTGGCCACTCCTGAGGCAGGAGGAGGGCTCCTGTGCAGATTAGGGAGATGAGGTGATGTTCAAGGTCACACAGAGAGATAGAAGGTCAACCCTGGGCTTCTCACATGACCTCCACATTGTCACTCTCTCTTCTGAGCACTGTGGTCTTGAGAAAGCCAAGAGTCAAGTCATGGAGGCATCGAGTGCCAGCATTAACAGACAGCGACATACGAGGACATTCCGTGCCTCTCTCCTCTCTCCTAGGAGCTCCTTTGTTGCTTATAGATGCATCTTCACGTGATGACTTCCCCCATGTGTGACTCTGTCTCCCCATGGCTGTCCTCTTCTCTTTGAAAGATGCCAGTTATATAGGATAAGGACCAACCTACTCCAGCATGATCTCATTAAAGTAACTGATTACATCTGCAAAGGAAAAACCCTATTTCCCCAAACAAGGTCACTTTCACAAGTACAGGGCTCAAGGCCATGATGCCTTTGAGGCCCTGAGGTCATGAGGGAGACATTCAAAGGGGTACATCACCGAGAGTCCCCTGACCAGGAAGGGTGTCTTTCCTGCCTCCCTGATGCTACTCGCTCCTGGCTCTCCTCTGACCCCCTTGACTGTGTTCTTTTGCTGGTTCCTGCTCATCCCCCAGCTCTGAGCATTGGCGGCCTGGGCTCAGGCTGTGAGTCTCTCTATACTGCCGCCAAGCTGGTCCCATCCGGCAGCCCCAGAGCACAGCTCCAGCCCTCCCCTGTCCTCTGCATACCCACCACTTGTGTACTCTCGTAGGACAGGCGTGGTGAGCTCAGGTTCCACCCCGGGTTCCCAGCCTCCCCTGCAGTTAATGTTGGGTTTGTGGGTAAGAGTCAATCAACATAAAGCCAACCCCCAAATGTGGAGATTAATCGAATCCCCACTTTCCCACTTTTCAGTCATCTCTGACACCAGTCATCCCATGCAGCACTCCCTTTCTCTTCCCCTAGCCACCTGGAGCTGGGTCAGAGCTCACATTTTGAAAGGTCACTGTCCTTCAGATTGCCAAATAGGCAGACCCCAGCCACAAACTCACAAGTCCACATGACACACTTGCTTCTGACCTGCTGGTGGCAAATCCAGGGTTTTCCCACTACCCTTTCAGGGTTCCAGCCACAAGCTCAGGGGTCCCCTGGGCTCCCTTACATTCACCTACTGGCTCCCACTACTCCTTTGGGTTCAATAATTCACGAGAATAATTCACAGAACTCACAGAAAGTACTTAGAATTACAGATTTCTTATAGCAAAGGATACTAATTAGGGTCAGCATAAGGAAGAGATGCATGGGTGAGGCCTGGGAGGGTTCCTAATGTGAAGTTTCCATGTCCCAAAGGATACACTGCCCTCTCAGATGCATGGATATCTTTCAGCCCTCCGAGCATCCATGTTTACAGTCTTTATTGGCCTCCATCATTGTGTCGCCATGATTGAGGCCTCATTGCATATGCATGATAAGTTAAATCACGCCTCTTGAGGGTCATTGTTATGGACTACCAGGTGGTCTTTCTGATCAGGCTAGCCCCACTTATTAGCACAAGCCTTCAGGAAATTCCATAGGTTTAGAGTTTTCTTCTCAGGAAACAAGGACAAGACCACATTACTTTAGGTAAAGTTAAATTTCCTTACACCACAATGAGTCATGAGTCCACCGCCACCCAAGTCATTTCTGGGGAAGGCTGTTAACAGCCAGTGTGCCTCCCCCACCCACCCCTCTGTACTGCAGGTCTCATAGGCCTTGGGCCCCAGAGGCATCACTGCAGGATGGTGAAGCGTGGCCCAGTTTGTGGACCAAGAAAGCAGTCTTTGTCACGTTGGACCACTGCCATATTGGGTTGTCTACTTCTGCACCAGCTCCAGCCTCTCCTGATGAATATACGCTCTGCATGGCCCCCACCTCCCCAAACAAAACCTCTTCCCCTCTTGGTCTTTTCCACTCAGTATTGGAAGATAAATCTTGGAGTTAGTCTTGTTCTGCCTGTTTCTCACACTCACATCTAACCTACTAGCTAGGGCTGATGGCACCTCCTCCACAAGCTGGCTCAGTTCCAGACCCTCACACCCCCTCCATTGACCTGACCCAGACTGAGACCCTCATCTCTCCTCACCCACCTCCATATCCACCCTGCCCCTGCAGGCTACTGTCTACACTGCTCTTTAAGACAGTGGATCTGTTCCAGCCTAGCTGAAACCATCTACTGACTTCCCACTGGACTCGGAGTAAACCCCTGACTCCCCACTCTAGGCCACAGGCTCCTGGGGTCCCTGCTCAAAGCTCTGATCTTGTCTCCTGCTTCCTCTTCCTCTGCCTTTGTCTCGGCCCCGTGGCCTCTTTACCTTCCTCTGACGGGGTAGGCAACTACCGCCGCAGGCCCTGTGCACTTGCTGTCCACTCTGCCTGGCCCTTCCTCCCACATGTATTCTTGCGACTGGGTCCTTCTTGCTGTTTGAGTCTCTGTAAAGTGGCACCTCTTGGGTGAGGACTTCTCTGGTGCCTGGTCCAAAGCAAACCACCACCCTGGTTAATTTCCTTCTGAGATAGGCTGTCCACATGTTTCTCTACCACTCTATGGCTATGTCTTTCCTCTCTCACTTTGAGGCTCCATGGATTCAGGGACTTGCCTGCTTATTAACTGATGATTCCTAGCACAGGGTGGGGCATCTGGCATTTACTCTGAGCCCAATGGGAAGTCAATAGATGGTTTTGGCTAAGCTGGAAGATATCCACTGTCTTAAAGAGCTGTGTGGACAGCAGCCTTCAGGGGCAGGGTAGACATGGAGGTGGGTGAGGAGAGGTGAGGATCTCAGTCGGGGCCAGGGCTTGGGCACATCACAATCACTTAACGCCTTTTCTTTGAATGAATGAATGAATGAAATGGGCTGTATCAGGGAAGAAGGTGGAGTGAGGGCTGTGTGAGTGAAGGTGGGGGCGGGGGGTCAGCAACCACAACAGCAAAGGCAGGGACCGTCAGGCTGATGGGGACAGCTTTCATTCTCCCTGCTGCCTGGGGGCATTGGGCTGGGAAGGGGGGCTGGGAGGTGCTGCTATGCCTTGACACTGCTCCTGCTGTCTAGAGAGGAAGAAGGTGCCTTAGTACAGGGAGTTTCAGCCTTGCACGACCCTACAGAAGAAGGGGGAGTGAAGATCAGGAAGATTACTTTTGGGAATCCAGGAAAGGTGAGGCTGGCAGGGAGCTCGCCCCCGGAATCTTTGCAGCACCCATGTGTGAATACCAGGAACACCCAGAGAGCCAGGGTGAACTTGCCCCAGTTGCCTTTGATGTTGCACATGCAGCTTCCATGGGGGATGACTCTTCTCCCACTTCTCATTCCCTATACCCTGCATGAGAACCTCTCATTTGTTGGCTCTGGTAGAACCTTCTGGCAAGGGAGTCTGGTTTGAACAGTGGCACTGCTCTGGTAAGTCATCTCAAGTCTTAACAGGTCAGGGATTTGAATTGTTTCCTTTGTAGAAGTGTACCTTTGGGGAGCATCTAGCTAGAATACAAAGGGAGAAAATACAAAGATGGATTCATTCATTCCAGAGCATTCACTGAGCCCCTAGTGGATGCCAAGTCCTGTTCCACACTCTGGGCTTACATATTTGAAGAAGACGCTCTCCTTGCTCTCCTGAGGAGACAGTAGGCACTACAAGTTACAGGTGCCAGGAGAGTGGGCACGTGGAGGGTCTGCCGAAGTCGTCAAGTGTGTATACGGGACACGCAGGTGCACCAGGTGTGTACGTGGAGTAGGCAAGGAGCAGGATGACAAGGCACAGGCTCTACTAGCTGGCCAGAGGTGGACATGATGATGCCGTTGTGCTGGATCCATGTTATCCCCACGCAGGAGTACTAGGGTTCCAGATTGCCCACAGATACCACCCAAACATGCGATGGGAGACTAGCATATTGGGAAGAAATGCACTTCGTTTTTCCACTGGGTCCAAGCTGAAGAACGATTTACCTATCAACAACCAGACACACCAGATGTCTGCTGGGCACCTCTGTGACCGACTCAGTGCTTGGGCCTGTGGATACAGATGAGAGGAGGTAAAGCTTCTTCTAGAAAGTTCACAGCCCAGGGCAATTGATGGCTAGTCAGGACAGCACAGGGGCCAGAGAGGTGACTTATTCTTTCAAAACTATTGGGAAGGAATGATGATTCATTGATTCAGTCATTGGCCCCATACACTAATGGGGCCACTAACTGCAGTGAGTGGTCCCGTCCTGCAGAGGGGTCTGTCATGCACTTGACAACGAAATGAAAGGCAAGTGCTTGTCCCCTGAACACTGCTAGAGAATTCCACCAGCCTTGGCTAATGTGTAGAAAGCACGAGAGGCACCTTGCTAATTATGGGAATTATGGGGAACAATCAGACTGATTTGTATTGAACAGAAATTGTCTTTGATGAATCTTCCTATTGAAATTAAAATTCCAAATTAATCCAAAGGAAAATGAACATGAGTAATCGGATTTCCGATGGAAATTAAAGCCTTGCCTAAGTAATTCAGAGCCTCCTCCATTAGGAGTCATTGGGCCCTGATTCATATCAGAATGAAAGTAATGCAATTAGGAACATTTACACCTAATTGACCGTCAGACAAAATGCACCATTTTGTGATGCTGAACCCGCAGAGGTGGTGAAAAGGCTGTTACCTGAAGGGAACAAATGTTCAATAGAGCCATATGGGCAAGGAGGCCCTTGGAGCCCTGGCCAATTGTCTCCTAAAAAGGAGTTGTTAGTCAGGGTTCTCCAGAAAAGCAGAACCAGTGGGATGTCTGTATTTCTCTGTCTCTATTATCTATATCTATGTTGTTAATTGTTGTTAATTGCCGTCGAATAGATTCCGACTCATGGTAACCCCATGTGTGAAGAGTAGAACTGTTTTATAGGGTTTTCAAGGCTGGGACGTTATAGAAGTAGATACCAGGCTTGACTTCTGAGGTGCCTCTGGGTGGGTTTGAATCACCAACCTTTTGGCTAGTAGATGAGTGCTTAAACGTTTGCGCCACCCAGGGACTCATCTCTATCTCTAGCATCTCCATCTGTAGATAGATATCAAGAGAGAGATTGACTGATTTTAAGAAATTAGCTTACATGACGATGGGGCTGCAAGTCCAAAATCCACAGGCCAGGCAGCAGGCTGGAAACTCTCGCAGGATGTCTCTGTTACAGACTTGAGCAGAATTGCTTCTCCTTTGGGAAACCTCAGGTTTTACTCTGAAGGCCTTCAACTGATTGGATGAGTCCCACCCACATTCTGGAGTGTGATCTACATTACTTACAGTCAACTGATTATAAATGGTAACCACATCTACAGAATCCCTTCACAGCAACCTCTAGACTAGTGTTTGACCCAACACTTGGGCACCATGGCCCAGACAAGTGGACACAGAATATCAGTCACCCCAGGAACATTCCAGACATGGATCACAGCCAGAGAGAGGACCCAGAGAATCACCACTGGCTCAGCATCCATTGCGTTCCGTTCCTCCCCTTACTCATTCAATAACTCTGGGCAGGTACCCCATGTAAAGTTCTGAGGGCCACCAAGATGGTGCTGCCTTTGGGGATCGTATGGGGTGGCTCAGTGCTGTAGACTGGAACATCTTAGGTAAGCTTTGCCCACCCCTGGCCCCTTTGGACCCTTTGCATGTCTACAGGTGTGGGCCTGGGAGGCCTCCTTGAAGCCTTTTTTCCCTCCTAGGGCGAGCCGACCTTCCCCTGTTATGTGTCCCTGCTGTAGTCTGCGCCTTCTTTCACCAGCGCATCCCAAATGCTGGTGGCACCTGTGGGCTCCCATGCTTGCCTCCTGGAGGTGACCTTGAGCTTCTCAAGGGCAGGCCCTGTCCTTTAGTCCTGCACCTTCTGGGCCTGATAGCAAGTGCATCCTCATGGTCCCTGCACCCTACAGGGGCTCACAGTCTCAGAACTCTCTTCTGCTTCTGGAGTTCCAGGATTGAGCCTGATACCTGGTCCTCGAACCTTAAATTTATAGCATAGAAAACAGACAGCAGACTCCCTTTCATCCTGTGGAGATGGAGTGGCCTAGAATGAAGCCAGGCTCTGGCCAGTTGTCTCTCTAGAGCCAGGTGCCTGATGGCCTCCCCAGGCTGAGCTCAGGGTGGAATCTATACGCTGCGAGGGTTTACAGAGATGCTGCCAAGTACATGAACTCAGTGTTGCTCCGAGGAGAGCACTGCTAACCCCAGGATAATGCAGCTGTGATGGATACCACTCAAATGGCGTCCCTGGGTGGTGCAAATGGTTAAGTGCTGTACTACTAACTGAAAGACTGGCAGTAGTAACCCACCCAGAGGTGCCTTGGAAGAAAGTCCTGGTGATCTGCTTCCAAAAGATCAGCTACTGAAAACCCTATGGAGCACAGTTCTACTTTGACACACATGAGATCACCCTGAGTCAGAACTAACTGCATGGTAACTGGTTTTTAGAGTCCCTGGGTGGTACAATTATTATGCTCAGTGGCTATCTGAAAACTTGGTGGTTCAAGTCCACCTAGAGGTGCCTTGGAAGAAAGGCCTGGTGATCAGCTTATGAAAGACCAGTGATCTATAATTCTATGTAGCACCGTTCTACCTGTAACACATGGGGTCACCATGAGTCGTAACTGACTTGAGGGCAACAGGTTTGGTTTTTTTGGATGGTTTTTTATAGCCAAGGAACCTGAGACTGAGAGAGACTAACTAACAAGCCACACGGCTTGGACCTTACATTCTAGAAGGTTCTGCTTCTTCCTCTGTGAATCTGGGTCATAAACCCACCTTCCAGGGCTGTGGGGACAGCCCAGTGGTGCATGCTGTCATATGTTTAGTGCAGGACATTCCAAGGGGACAGTGAGGATCCTGGTGAGTGGAGCTGGTGAGGTGGTACCTCTTCCCCCGCCCTCCCCACAGCCTGTTTCTATCTTGAGTGAGGCTCAGAGCACCCAGGAGGTAGTGTGTTCTGTCTGGTATGCTCCTTCCAGGCTGCCCAGTGTGCCACTCCCGCCTACAGAATCCTCCTTCCATAGACTGAGCTCCCAGAGAGCATGCTGAGATGAGGTCCATTAGCGGGAGAAGCGTCGCTTCCTCTGAGTGGAACCTCTGCCCTCTCGTCGGATTTCTCCTCCGCTTTATTTTCAGACACTGTCAAGCCTTAGAATATTCATTTATTTAATGTCAACCCAACAATTTCCAGAAATTAGATGTTGACACTGGTTGCCCCTCCACAACTGTCATATGATGGGGCTGACAGCCTGTGGGAGCTAAGCTGTTCTTGCCTCTGTCCCTGTGTTGTTCTCATTAAGTAATTGGAAATTGATAACAATTATGTGGGTGAGGCTATCAATGCTGATATCTACTATTTTTCTGTGCCCCAGGCCTCACTTGAGAGTTTACATCTTTTTGGTAATTCTGCCAATGATCTGGAACCATGTGTTGCCATCCACACTTCGCAGGGGCGGAGAACAAGGCCCCCAAGGTGTAGTGACCTGCTCAAGAGGTCCATGCAGGATTAGGGCCAGGCCTTCAGATCCCCTCACAATGCCACCAGGGGATGAATGATTATTAATTTGCTCATTTTTATTAGTTACCGTCCAGTCAGCTCTGACTCATGGTGACCTGATGTACAACAGAATGAAATGTTGTCCAGTCCTACACCATCTCCATGATTGTTGGTATGTGTGAGCCCATTGTTGTGGCCATTTTGTTAACCCATCTCATTAAGGGTTTCCTTGATTTTCACTAACCCTATACTTTACCATATATGATGTCTTTTTCTACTGATGTGTCTTTCCTGATGATGTGTCCAAAAGTAAGCAAGGCTGTCTCACCATCCTCTTTTTTAAGGAGCATTCAAGCTGTACTTCCTCCAAGACTTATTTGTTTGTTCTTCTGGGAATTGGTGGTATATTCAATATTCTTCCCCAGTACCACGACTGGAATGCCTCAATTCTTCTGTCTTCCTTTTTCATTGCCCAATTTTCACATATATAGGAAGTGATTGAAAAGTCCATAGCTAGAGTCAGGTGCACCTTTGCTCATCAAAGTGACATCTTTGCTTTTTAAAACTTTAAAAATGTTCTTTTGCAGCAGATTTTCGTAATGCAACACATGGCTTGGTTTCTTGACTACTGCTTCCATGAGTGTTGGTTGTTGATCCAAGTAGAATGAAATTATCGACAACTTCAATTTCTCCATTTATCATGATGTTGTTTATTGGTCTAGTTGAGAGGACTTTTATTTATTTCACATTAAAAGCATAATCTGTACTGAAGGCTGTAGTCTTTGACTTTCATCAGGAAGAGCTTCAAGTCGTCTTCATTTTTGGCAAGCAAGGTGTGTCATCTGCATATTGCAAGTTGTTAATGAGATTTCCTCCAGTCTTGGTGCCCTATTCTCATTTAATTTGCTCATTAAGCCCTCCTACTTGGTGTGTTTTCATGTAGCATCCAGCTGCCGAATAGCAGAATCCAAACAGCTCAAGCCATCTTCTCTGTGATGCTGTCATTTTCACTTTCCATTAAATCTCTCTGTTGGCTTCCTGCTCACTGGAGAGGAGCAGCAGAGGGAGCTCTTTGCCCTGATCCTTAGCTCCACCTGGTCACGGATGCTCTCAGGAAGGTCAATTCAACTCACTTAGCCAGGGCGCCCTGGTTGTAAGTGACAGAGAGGGGCTTGGGCAGCTGGAAGCAAGTGAGTGGACTGAATAACTGGATCCTGGTCTCACTTCAAGAATCAACAGGACCCGACAGACTGAGCCTTGGAGGGCAGTCCCTGGGGTTGTCCCAGTCAGCACTTCCCCTCCTCTTGTGTCTGTGGGTCAGGTTTATCCTCTTTCTACAAACTGACACCCCATCAAGGCTCTAGGAGAAGATCCTTTCTTGTCTCTCCTGGCTTCTGGTAGCCCTAAACGTTTCTTGGCTTGTAGCTGAAACGTAATTCCATGGTCACGTGGCCATTTTCCTCTGTGTCTATCTCTCTGCATCTCTTCTTCTCTTTAATAAAGACATCACTCAGAGGGAATTAGGATCCACACTACTCCAATACAAGCACATGTTAACCTGACAGCATAGTCAAAGACCCTGTTTCCAAACAAGGTCATGTTCACCCTACTCCAATATGAGCCCATGTTAACCTGACAGCATACTCAAAGACCCATTTCCAAACAAGGTCATGTTCACCCTACTCCAATATGAGCCCATGTTAACCTGACAGCATACTCAAAAACCCCGTTTCCAAACAAGGTCATGTTCACCCTACTCCAATATGAGCCCGTGTTAACCTGACAGCATACTCAAAACCCCTGTTTCCAAACAAGGTCATGTTCACAGGTACCAGGGGTTAGAACTTCAATATCTCTTTTTGGAGGGCACTCCTTAATCCATAACACCTCCCCACTGTGATCCTAAGGGGACCTCAGCCAGGCTGGTGCCACCCAGGAACTGTGCTGGAGGCTGGATGCAGAGACGCTTAGCCCTAGACATGATGTTATTCCCTAAATGCTGAGAGGGCTATACAACAGCTCAGTGTAGGAAGCTGAACTGTATACAAAATACAGAGGCTTTCTTTGTGGGGCCTCACTGGAAGGCTCCCCAGGGGTCGTGTGCCTCTAGAGAGCAGCATCTTAGGTGGGAAGTGTGTCTACCCCTACATGATGCGTATCCATGATTACTGGGCCCTTTGCTGGAAGTTCACCAGCTGGAATGGCTCCCAATAAAGCTGGTGTCATGGTAGAGAGAAAAGACAGGCAGTCCTTCCCTGTCCTCTACTCCCACGAACCTAATTCCTCCTCGACCCACTCGGATTTACTTTCTACCTTGTTCCCATGGTTATTTCATGACTGACTAGCTGATCTAAGTATAAAACACTCCAAACTCACATTGGTGACAGCCCCAGGACATAAAATGCCTCAAAAACTCCCTTTCCTTTAACAAGGTGTATTTTAACATACTGCTGCTTAAGCGCATTAGGGAAATGGCACTTGAAGCAGAAGGAGTCATTTGTCTTCAAGGCTGATAAAGAGACAGACACCTGACCATAAGGGCCAGGAAGTGCCACTCCCATCCCACTCACCAACACTTCTGCAGAAGTAATTCCTCCTCCTCCTCCCCTCAACAAGCCTCGTCACTGCAGTCCCAGGCAAGAGAATGGAGCCAGCGCTGGAAGGGGTCTCCAGACCGGCTTCCTTCTGCTTGCATTCAGGGCGTTGTCTTCTCTGTCCACCAGTGGAGGCGCCCATGTCCTCTCTTCAGAGAGAGGCACTGAGGGCCCTCACTCTGTCTGTCAGGCATTCAGCCACCAAATGTGTGATGTGCACCTGATAGGTACCAGGCACCCAGCTGGGCCCTGCACATTCAGGGACACAAAGAGAGGTAGCACTCCTGCCCACATGGGGATGACAGTTTCAAAGGGAAATATAATAAAGTCCAGGCCTCCTTTGTCCAGTCTTTCTCTTACTTGGTAGCAAAGAAAAATACTAATTTCCCATGCATTTCTCCCATACATCTCACTTGTCGATCACATCAGAAGAGGGTAATAAGCAGGTTAATAATTGCTTTCTAGTTTGGTGGTGTGATGGTTACTGTTATGTGTCACCTTGGCTAGGCTGTGATTCTCAGTGGGTTAGCAGACACTGGACTGCGTGTGCTTTCATAATGTAATACCATGTAATCACTTTTCATGATGTGTCTGATGTTAGCAGCCAATCAGTTGATAGGGGAGTTTCACTGGGGGTGGGTCTTGGCTCCAGAATATAAATTGATGTTCTGGTAAAGCTTGGTCTCTCTCTCAACCCTGTGCTCATCTTGTCACCTGACCTCAGGTTCCTAGGAGATAAACCTGCAAATATCTCTGGCCTGCCACTGGCCCTACAGATTTTGGATTCACCAGCCCCCATAATCCCATGAGCCAGAAGAGGTTTCCAGCCTTCCGCCTGACCCGTGGATTTGGGACTTACCATCCTCCACAACTGTGTGAGCCACTTCCTTGAAGTATACCTCTCTCTATATTTATATATATGTCTCACTGGTTTTGCTTCTCTAGAGAACCCAGATTAAGACAGGTAGTTTCTCAAAAAGTTACAGAGTTCCCATAGGACTCAGCAATTCCACTTCTAGGTATATACTCAAGAGAATTGAAAGCAGGGACTCAGACACTTGTACTCCAGAGTTCATTCCAGCACTATTAACAATGGCCAAAAGGTGGGAACAGCCCAAGTGTCTATCAACAGATGAAGGGATAAACAAATGTGGTATGTACATACAATAGAATACTACTCAGCTGTGAAGAAGTCCTGATACATGCAGTGACATGGATAGACCTTGACAATGTTATGCTGAGTGAAAGAAGCCAGATACAAAAGGTTAAATACTGTATGGTTCCATTTTTATGACATATCTAGAAGAGGCAAATGCAGAGAGACCAAAGTTTATTAGTAATTACCAGGGGTGGGTAGGAGGGGAAATGAGGAGTTATTGCTGAAGGGACACTAAGTTTGGGGGTGATGAAAACATTTGGGAATAGATGGTGGTGATGGTAACGCAACATGGTGAATGTAATTAATAACACTGAATTGTACACAAAATAATTCAAATGTTAATTTTTTGTACATATTTTATCACAAAAAATTATTTAAAAAAAATTAACTTCTGGCAGGGGCAAGATGGCGCTCTAGGCAGAAGCACCACGCCGTCCCTCCACAACAAAGATCCGAAAAACTAAGCCTAACAGAGAATCAACAATCCTGAAACCCTAGAACATCAAATGAAGAGATAAAGAACTCAGCCAAACACCAAATGGAGTGAGAATACTGAAAGAGAATGGAGAGTGAGGAGAGACTCATGCAGAGATTCCTTACCAGCTAACGCAGCACGGATCCACCATCTTGGATTCCTATCGGAGACCAGCGAACGGGAGAGCAGCCTTGCAGAGCGTCCAGTGGGAGAAAGAACGACCGGTAAACTTCGGTGAGCACTTTCACACCCCCCACCCCTCTCCACCTCGGCTGGGGCTCCCCTGCTTTCCGTGGCCAGGGTCCCTGGGCTGGGGGACGCTGGTGCTTGGATTCCGCGCGCCCGGGCTGGCAGCTTTCTGAGAGCCGTTTGCTGGCTGCTGGCGAAGCTTTTTCTGCCGCCTCCCCCTCCTTTTGCCTGGGTCCCTGGTTCCGAGCGCCGTCTTTGCTCTCTCCTGCGGGGCTGTGGGGCTGCGTTCGGGCATGTGGCTGCTTCCAGGTCTGGGCTGCCGCGCTGGTGAGATCCCGGGGCCTTTGATCGTTCACCCCTCTGCTTCCCATGGCCACGGTCTCTTAACCCCGAGACTGCCGGCTGCTTGGAATTCGCGCCCCTGAGTGGGGGCTCTCTGGGTCCCATTTGTTGGCTGTTGGTGTGGCATTTTCTGCTTGTTCTGGTTTCTCGCTTGCCTCTCGCTGCCTCCCCCTCCTTTTGCTCGGGTTCCTGGTTCCGAGCACCGTCTTTGCTCTCTCTGGTGGGGCTGTGGGGCTGCGTTCGGGCATGTGGCTGCTTCCAGGTCTGGGCTGTCGCACTGGTGAGATCCCGGGGCCTTTGTTCGTTCACCCCTCTTCTTCCCATAGCCACGGTCTCTTAACCCCGAGACTGCCGGCTGCTTGGAATTCGTGCCCCTGAGTGGGGGCTCTCTGGGTCCCATTTGTTGGCACTGACTGCTGGTGTTGCTTTCTTTTTTTTTTAAATTTTATTTTTCTACTTTTTTGACTAGTTTTGTCATCTTTTCCCTCTTTTTCCCTTTTGTCTTTCTTCATTGCTTAATTTCTCGTCTCTCTATCTCTTCCTTCTCTTTCTGATCCCTGAATACCAGGCGATGTATGCCTCTGTACCTTCTGGCCAGGTTGTGCTGTGAAAACTGAGACCGACTCCCCCAGACCTCATAGCTGCGTCGGTGGGATCCCTGGGAACTTTGCAGTTCTTTAACATTTCTGATTTTTATTTGTTCAGTCTTTCCTTTTCTTTCTCTTCCCCCTTCTGGTTTCCTCCATCCCATAGTCTCTCATCAAACGACAAGCTCCCCTAGCATTCTTTTATGTTTGTATGCTTTTTGCTCCTGCTCCTCTCTCCTCTCTCCCATATCCAGCTTAGCTTCACACATAACCATCTTCCTGCTGCACCCTACCTACCTGCACTGTGCACTTGACATCACACCACCAAGCTGTGCAGGCACACCCTATTGGAACCTGCCCAGCACTGACTACCAACCGTCCTGGTGGCTGTGGTGAGTGCCACAAACAACCCGTCCCAGTGGCTCCTCTTCAGCTAGATCTGCCCAGCTGTACCACAAGGACGAAACAAACAAAAAAAACTACAATCAATAAACGAGAGAAATATCTACTGAATGCCCCGAAAACAGCAAACAATATCAAAACATTTACAAAAACAAGACAAGATGGCTCCAATAGGCATCCAAATTAAAACACCAGATAACTCTCCTGTGGAAGAAAATGCACTAGAAGTACCTGATAGGGAACTCAAATCACTAATACTTGGAATTTTCCAAGAACTGAGACAAAAAGCTGACAAACATGAGGAAAAAAAAGACAAATCTATGGAAAATACAGACAAAAAATGGGAAGAATTCAGGAAGATGATGCAGGAACAAAATGCCAAAATAAATTCACAAATCGAAATTATACAAAAACAACAATTAGAAATCCAAAAGATGCACAACAAGATTTCAGAAATGGACGGTGTCATAGAAGGGCTGAGAAGTAGATTTGAAACCACGGAAGACAGGATCAGTGGAACTGAAGACAAACACTTGGATACAACTCTGTTTCAGGAAAACTCAGAAAAAAGAACAAAGAAAAATGAAGAGACCCTGAGAGTTATGTGGGACACAAATAAAAGCAAAAACTTACGAGTGATTGGCATACCAGAACAGGGGGAGAAAACAGAAAACACAGAGAGGATCATCGACAAACTGCTGACAGAAAACTTTCCCAATATCATGAAAGATGAAAAGCTGGCCATCCAAGGAGCTCAAGGAACCCCATATAGAAGAGACCCCAAAAGAAAATCACCAAGACATATCATATTCACACTCGCTAAAACTAAAGACAAACAAAGAATCCTGAGAGCAGCTCGTGAAAAACAAGAAGTCACATACAGAGGAGAAACAATAAGACTAAGCTCAGATTATTCAGCAGAAACCATGCAGGCAAGAAGGCAGTGGGATGACATATATAAAATCTTGAAAGAAAAAAATTGTCAGCCAAGAATAATATATCCTGCAAAACTCGCATTCAGATTTGATGGTGAAATTAGGTCATTTCCAGATAAACAGAAACTAAAGGAATATGCAAAAGTCAAACCAAACTTACAAGAATTATTAAAGGGAGTTCTTTGATCTGAGGACAAACAGCTTCAGCCCTCAGGCAGGACCTAGGACCTAGGACGCAGGTTCATATGAACCAGATACCATTCTAGGAACTGAACTACAGAGGACTTTCCAAAAACAAAAGAAATACAACAGGGAATCAGAGAAATCAATCAAAGGATGACAACAACATCAAAACAATGAAAGAGGGAACAAACGGCATAGGTATAGAACCTTCTAAAGGAGAGGAAGGCAAGGCGATACCAAGTAAGGGTAGACTGCTTCAAAATTATAAAGATAAGGGTAAAATTCGTGGTAACCACAAAGAAAGTTAACAAACCAACTCATAAAAATAAAGACGAAAATCATAAAGTCTCAACAAAAACAAAACCTACAAAAACAAAAGAAATGAACACAAAATCCACAAACAAAAGTAACTCAGCACAAGAGAGTAAGAAGAACAAAGAAAACTTCAGCACCACAAAAAAAAGCACTACAAAATGACACCAACAAACTTCCATCTATCAATAATTACACTGAACGTAAATGGACTCAATGCACCCATAAAGAGATGGAGAGTGGCAGAATGGATAAGAAAACAGGATCCATCAATTTGCTGTCTACAAGAGACACACTTTAGAAACAAAGATGTGAATTTATTAAAAATCAATGGTTGGAAAAAAATATATCAAGCTAACAACTATCAAAAAAGAGGAGGAGTGGCAATTCTAATCTCAGATAAAATAGACTTTAAAACAAAATCTACCATAAAAGACAAAGAAGGACACTATATAATGATTAAGGGGATAATCCATCATGAAGACATAACCATAATAAATATCTATGCACCCAATGACAGGGCTCCAAAATACATAAAAAAACTCTAACAGCACTGAAAAGAGAAATTGACAGTTCCACAATAATAGTAGGAGACTTCAGCACACCACTCTCAGTAAAGGACAGAACAACTAAAAAGAAACTCAGCAAAGATACAGAAGACCTAAAGGACACAATCAGCCAAATGGACCTCATAGACATATATAGAACAATCCATCCAACCGATGCAAAGTACACATTCTTTTCCAATGCACATGGAACGTTTTCCAGAATAGACCACATCTTAGGCCACAGAGCAATCCTCAACAAGATCCAAAACTTTGAGATAATTCACAGTATCTTCTCTGACCACAATGCCATCAAGGTAGAAATTAACACTAGAAAGAGCAAGGAAAAAAAATCAAACACATGGAAACTGAATAATAATCTGCTTACACATCAATGGGTAATAGAAGAAATCAGAGATGGAATCAAAAAATTCCTAGAATCAAATGAAAATGAAAACACATCATACCAAAACCTTTGGGACACAGCAAAGGCAGTCCTCAGAGGACAATTTATAGCAATAGATGCACATATCAAAAAAGAAGAAATGGACAAAATCAAAACATTAACTACAGAACTCAAACAAATAGAAAGAGAACAACAAAAAAAGCCTACAACCACCGGAAGAAAGGAAATAGCAAAGATCAGAGCAGAAATAAATGAAATAGAGAACAGAAAAACAATAGAAAGAATCAACAAAACCAAAAGTTGGTTCTTTGAAAGAATCAACCAAATTGACAAACCACTGGCCAGACTGACAAAAGAAAAACAGCAGAGGGCACAAATAACCCAAATAAGAAATGAAATGGGGGACATTACAACAGACCCAACCGAAATAAAAAGGATTATAACAGAATATTATGAAAAATTATATTCCAACAAATTTGAAAACCGAGAGGAAATGGATAAATTTGTAGAAACATATGGCCTACCCAAACTACAACAAAGTAATATTGAAAATCTGAACAGACCCATAACAGGAGAAGAGATTGAAAAGGTAATAAAAAAAACTCCCAACCAAAAAAAGCCTTAGCCCAGATGGCTTCACTGGAGAATTCTACAAAACATTTACAGAACATTTACAGAAGAGCTTGTACCAGTTCTACTCAAGCTATTTCAGAGCATAGAAGAGGAAGCAACACTTCCAAATTCATTCTATGAAGCCAGCATAACGCTGATACCAAAACCAGGCAAAGGCATCACAAAACAAGAAAATTACAGACCAATATCTCTCATGAATATAGATGCAAAAATTCTGAACAAAATTCTAGCCAATAGAATTCAATATCATATCAAAAAAATAATACACCACGACCAAGTAGGATTCATATCAGGTATGCAAGTATGGTTTAACATTAGAAAATCCATCAACGTAATCCACCAGATAAATAAAAGGAAAGAAAAAAATCACATGATCATCTCAATTGACACAGAAAAGGCATTTGACAAAGTCCAACATCCATTCCTGATAAAAGCTCTCAATAAAATAGGTATAAAAGGGAAATTTCTCAGCATAATAAAGGGCATCTATGCAAAACCAACAGCCAACATCATTCTTAATGGAGAGAGGCTGAAAACATTCCCCTTGAGAACAGGAAGAAGACAAGGATGCCCTTTATCACCACTCCTATTTAACATTGTGCTGGAAGTTCTAGCTAGAGCAATAAGGCAAGAGAAAGAAATAAAGGGCATCCAAATTGGTAATGAAGAAGTTAAACTGTCCCTGTTTGCAGATGATATGATACTATACATAGAAAACCCTAAAGACTCCATGAGAAAAAACCATAAACATCAACACAAAAAACCCAACAGATAAACTAGATAATTGGGATCCTCTAAAAATTTTTGAAACGGTGTATCTTTGGCTATCTGTATTTTCATCAAAAAAAAAATGTTGAGAATTTAGAGGCTTAATATGTTGTGGGGTTGTTAACCAATGTTATAAAACAACATGTGTACTACTGTTTCATGAGAAACTATTTGTTCTGTAAGCCTTCACCTGAAGTACAATAAAATATAAAAAAAAAGAAAAAAGAAAAAAAAAATTGACTTCTCAGAGAGAAGTAACAATACTTTGTTGAAGTTTATCATGACAGAAATGAGTGGTAACCGGGGACTGCACAAGGTTGATGGACCTGTGAGGACCCCAAGAAGGGAGACTTCCTTGTAGGGTGGTGCCTAGATGAAGCCTTGGAGAATGAGCAGGGTCAGCCTCTGCTGTGATTTCTGTTTGATTTGGCAGGATCCCTGCACTAATCTCATGAGGACTTCAGCATTTGGTGCCAGCTTCAGGAGATGATACATTTCTGTTGATTTTGAAGACTGGCTTCAACGCAGATCCCCCTCAGAAGGTTACCCTGTGTCTGGACTGGCTAAAATCCCCTCGTTCTGCACCTGTTTTGCATTTTGCATATCCCTTCCTTAATCCTTACCTCTGGGAACAGTGGTGATTCAGTGGTAGAATTCTCCCCTTCCATGCAAGAGACCTTGATTCAATTTCTGGCCAATGGATTTCATGCAAAGTCATCATCTGTCTGTCAGTGGAAGCTTGGGTGTTGTTATGATGCTGAAGAGGTTTCAGTGGAGCTTCTAGACTAAGACAGATGAGGAAGAAAGACCGGGTGATCTACTTTTGAAAAGTAGCCAATGACAATCCTACAGATCACAATGGTCTGACACACAGCTGATCATGGGGAAGGCACAGGACCAGATCGCATTTCATTCAGTTGTACATGAGGTTTCCATGAGTCAGAAGACTGCTCCAAGGCAGCTAACAGCAACAATCCTCATCACACTTGTAATTATTCATTTAGCATCAATTTTGCTTTTTAACTGCTCCTATAGGGGCCACTTCTGATGTTGTCTGGGTCCTGGCCAGTGCCTACCACAGCTGTCCATGAAGAATGGACAGCCCTGCTGCCTCAAGGGCCAGCTCAGGCTCTCTGACATTTATCAGCTTGAAAGAAAAGAGCTCACTGCAGACCTGAAGCAGAGCGGGGGACCTAGGGGTGCAGGTCGGGAGGGGCGAGAGCAGGGTGACCTCTCCTTGCTGGCTCTTGATTGTATGACCTGGGTTGATGGGCAGTAAGTATTTCTAGTTCCCTTTAATCGAATCCATGTGTTTAACACCTCAGATTACATCTGTCAGTTGTAAGTCATCATTTTTTTCCAGCAGAGCATGTATTCTGGGGAATGGACGTCTTCCAAAAAATTGAAACTAGACTGAGAGCATTTTGGTGTTTTTAATGTTAACTGGAAATTGTTTCTTAAAATGACAGTACAGATGAAGACAATGATTGTTGGAGGAACACCACCAGAATGCTCCTTAGAAGAGAAGATGGCAAGACTTTGGCTTGCTTACTTTGGACATATCATCAGGAAAGACCAATCGTGTTTCGTAAAGTAGCCAAGGACATCTTGTTTGGTAAAGTGGAGAGTCAGGGAAAACGAGGAAAACCCTCCATGAGATGGATTGACACAATAGCCTCAACAATGGACTCAAACATGTCAATGATCATGAAGATGATGCAAGACCGAGCAATGTTTTGTTCTGTTGTACATAAGGTCGCCATAAGTCAGAGCTGACTTGAAGGCAATTAACAGATGAGAAAACCGCTTAATAGAAATGATGAGGAGAAGTCCAGGGCAGTGGAGTTCCAGGACAGAGTGATCATAACAATGGGTCCTCCAACAGCCCCGCCCAGCAGCCTCTCTCTGTGTTCTACTCTCTGGCCCTTCTTAGGCACCAGCCACTCTTGATCTCTTCTTGTTCCTGAATCTGTGGCTTCCAGAAAACTGCTCTCTCTCTTTTTCCTCCTCTGCTTCCCCTGTGGACTCTGTCCTTTCCCAGGCTCTGTTCCTTCTCCCGGGGGTCCCACCTGCCCAGCTTCATCGCCTCCCACTCACTGATGACGCCCACTTCATCAGTGTCTGAGCCTCCTATGTAGCATCAGTCTCCTGCAGCAAATCGTCTGCTGACCATCTCTCCCCTACACATTTCTGCTGAATTAATGGAACTGTGCCCAAGAAGGCACCAAGGTCAGGCGTTCGGAAACCATCTCTGATGCCACTATTAGCCTCACAAACTATATCCAGGGGTCAGTAGTGTTGCTGACTCCACCTTCGATTATCTCTCCACATCACCACTGTAACTGAGGGCCTCATGGTCTCTAATTGGGGCTTGTTACGTGTTGAATAGTGTCCCTCCAAGATATGTATTGGAATCCTAACCCCAGTACCTGTGGATGTAATTCCATATGGGAAGATAGTTTCCTTTGTTATGTTAATGAGGACATGTCAGTGTAGGGTGTGTCCTAAACCTAATCACTTCTGAGTTAGAAAAAGAGCAGATTAGACACAGGGAACCGAAAGCACCGTTTGCCGTGGAGTTGATTCCGCTAACCTAAAGGTCGGTGGTTTGAACCACCAGTGGCCCCATGGGAGAAAGATGTGGCTGTCTGCTTCTGTAAAGATTACAGCCTTGGAAATCCTATGGGGGCAGTTCTACTCTGTCCTACAGGGTCACACAGACAGGGAGAAGATAGATGCCACATGAGGATTGTTAAGGAACCGAGGAACAGAAGCTGAAAGAGACAAGGTCTTCCCCCAGAGCTGACAGAGAGCCTTCCCCTAGAGCCAGAGCCCTGATCTGGGCTTCTAGCCTTTTGAACTGTGAGAAGATAAATGTCTTCTCTTTAAAGATCCCCACCTGTGGTGTTTCTGTTACAACAGCACTAGGGAGCTGAGGAGAGACCATTGCAATATCTTCCCACAGTTCTCCCTGGCTCCAGCCCCATGTCCTCCTCTCCCAGTCCTAGTTCTGCAGCTGGCCTGAGTTAATCGAGAAGCAGATAGGACAGTGGTGCCCCTATGAATCCGCTCACAAGCTTATCGAGGGTGTGGGGTGAGGTTCCATCTCCTTTGCTTGGGATTTGAGGCCCTGGAATCCCCAAGACTCCTGAGTGTCCAGCCTTGCCTGCCGCTCTCCCAGCAGTGCCATAGGACCTGGTGGGCCATGCCATCCTCCCTCAGCTCCCCCACAAAACAAACCCAAGCAACAAAACCAAACCCATTCGTAACCCTTGTGCTTTCAGCCCTCTGTAGCTTTATCCACTGGCCCTTTCTTAGAACACCCTTCCCTGTCCTATCCCCCTAAGACATCCCTCTCTGCTCCAAGCATAACTCAAACTCCTTGCTCCGTTTAGTTACAGGAGCCGTTGAGCAACCTGGAGGATGCCATTTGATCAACAGACAGTTCAAAATGCCATTGCCTCCCTGACAGAGAAGTTTCCAGCCAAATAATCAAAATCATGACCTCGACCATCCAGTCTTCAGAGATTCTGTAGCCAGGTTTCATAGCCACAGTGTTCAAAAGTCCAAAGGCATTACTTGGTTGTCCTTTCCTTTCCCGAGCTCAATACTTCCGTCTGTCAAAAACAAAAACAAACAAACAAATACGTGATTGGATGTCAGCGTTCGGGATTTTGAAACTCTGGAGTAAAGCAAATACTTTATAACCCAGACAAGTGAAGGATATTTCTCATTGTCAATAAACCATTTGCACACTGAAGATGATCCTGCGTGCCGAGCCTTGAAGATACTCACCATCAGTACAAAGACCTGGGAGGGAAACAGAATTTATTTTCTTAAAAATAAATCTAAAATGTATCGGGAGTCTTGGTGACACAACAGTTAAGAGATTGGCTGCTAACCGAAAGGTTGGCGGTTGGAACCTACCCAGGGGCTCCTCTGTAAGAAGACCTGGCAGTCTGCGTCTGTAAAGATCACAGCCTAGGAAACCCTGTGGGGCAGTTGTACTCTGTCACATGGGGCTGCTGTGAGTTGAAAATTGACTTGACAGCACCCAACAGCAATATATATATATATAGTAAAACCTATGAAAACTGGAAACTGTGCAAGGCAGAAACCTGTCAGAGAAGGAAAACTCAAACATTTTCCACTAAAATGAGTGATAGAGAAGGATAAGACTGTACCCCCTTCAAAGGTAGGAAACTTGCAAGACCCGGGAAAACAAGACAGTCCCGGGAAAACAAGACAGTCCCGGGAAAACAAGACAGACCCGGGAAAACAAGACAGTCCCGGGAAAACAAGACAGTCCCGGGAAAACAAGACAGTCCCGGGAAAACAAGACAGTCCCGGGAAAACAAGACAGACCCGGGAAAACAAGACAGTCCCGGGAAAACAAGACAGTCCCGGGAAAACAAGACAGACCCAGGAAAACAAGACAGTCCCGGGAAAACAAGACAGTCCCGGGAAAACAAGACAGTCCCGGAAGTTCTAGTGCTCACCGGTTTCACTGGTTAAGCATTTGGTTGCTAACCAAAAGTTCGGCAGTTAAAATCCATTAGCTGCTCATTGGAAACCCTACAGGGTAGTTCTACTCTGTCCTATAGGGTCGCTGTGAGTCCGGATTGACTCCACTGTAATAGGTTTGGTGTTTTAGTTATATATATAAATTTTTAATATTTTTCCTATCGATGAACTATATTTAGATTCTAGTTGGATATGTTTCATTAGCTGGGGGAGAAACTGATGTTTGCCTTTCTAGTACTTATCTTTCTGTTTCTGCTTATTACAATGACTTTGGTGTTGCTAGGGGAAGCCAGGCAGAATAATGACTCTTGCTAACTCCCCTTGCAGATAGGGGTGACCAACCTTCTGAGACAGTCTGGTCCATGAGAGGGTAGCAAATATCACTGAAGGTGTCCAGGAAATCTTTTTGTCTGATGATTTTTCCCTTTTGTTCCCATTGGAGTGTAGATGAAATGGCAGGAGCAGCAGTTACCACCTTGAGGCCTGGAAGGAAAAAATAAGGGAACATAGAGGCCCCGCCTCTGAGCTCCCTGAGCTGCTGAACCAGTGCCGGGCATCCATTTTGGAGCTTCTCACTGTGTGAGAAAATAAATGTTCCTTCGGTTCAGTTAACACTTGGGTTTTTTGTCTTGTTTTTGTTGTTGTTATGTGTTAGTTAGGTGCTGTTGAGTTGATTTTTGACTCATAACGACCCCATGTGTTTCAGAGTAGAACTGTGCTCCATAGGGGTTTTGATGGCTGATTTTTCAGAAGTAGTTTGCCAGGCCTTTCTTCCAAGGCACCTCTGCATGCACTTGCACTATCATCCTCTGAGTTAGCAGCTGAGTGCTTAACCATTGCACCACCAGAGCGCTTGTTATGTATACTGAAAAACCAAACCCACTGCCATAGAGTAGATTCCGACTCATAGTGACCCTATAGGACAGGGTAGAACTGTCCCAGAGGGTTTCTAAGGAGCAGCTGGTGGATTTGAACTGCTGACCTTTTGGTTAGCAGCCGAGCTCTTAACCACTGTGCCACCGGGGCTCCTTGTTATGCGTAACTGCAGAAAATCTATCACCAATGAGCTCAGAATGACCCCGTGGTTTTCAAGGGAGACACCAACAGTTGCTCTATTCAGGTCAAATACTCTTGGGAAAAATCTCTATGCTAAGTATTATTGTAGAAATAATAATTAAAAAAGTCTGCAGCGTAGTAAAAAAGAAAATTTTGCTTATACTCCTTACTTGTGTCTGTTTCCTCAATCCCCAAAAGCCCAGCCAGGTTTCAATCTGCCGTTTTGGGAAACACGGAGTCGCGGGAATTACCCTAAATCAGAAGGTTACCAACCAACCCTGGGGGTCCTTTAAAATACGAAATCCTTCCCAGGAACTGCAGTCCCCGTACTTGGATTGTCTGGAAAAGTGGGTGGGAGGCGGGGAATGACACATGTGGATGTTGTTGTGGTGGAAAGCCTGCAGGTAGCTGTTTTGTGAACTTAAGCCCAGAAGGAAGGTTGAAGGATGAGAGGGATGTGAGCAGAGGTTGAGAGAGAGGCGAAGGTGTCCTGTTCAGCCTCCCAGAGGGTTCTCCCCAGGGTGGGGGCCCCTCAGCAGAGCCACTCTCACTTTGCCTGACCCCGGCATCCACCCAGTGGCTGGGAAACAGTGCCAAGACCCTCGCTGCTTTTGTAATTCTTCTTCATTAGCACATTTATCTGACCTGGCTGCACTAAGCCCTTAAGTGACTCCTTTTAATACCTGCTGCTAATGCACGCTGCTTCTGCTTTCTCACTTGAGGTGAGGCATCAATTTTAGGTATTTCTCTTTAAACTTTGCTCAGGGAGTTAACGTCCGTGGCTATTTTAAAGGCAACAGAAGTAAATCAAGAACTCTCTCCTGTTTAGAAATGAAGTGAAAACAGCAAATTATCCACAAGGGAATAGGGTTGCTTCAGTTGTACTTATTGCTGGCACTAAAAATGTAAGGAGCCCTGGTTGCTCAGTGGTCAAGGGCTTGGCTGCTAACCAAAGGGTTGGCAGTTTGAACCCATCCAGCAGCTCCACAGGAGAGAGATCTTGTGATCTGCTCCCATAAAGATTACAGCCAAGGGAACGCTACGGGGCAGTTCTGCTCTGTCACATGGAGCTGCTATGTATGAGTCAGAATCGACTTGACAGCACTTATCAGCAACAACAACAATATTGCAACTGTCTACATGAGCAGTGGGTTGTTTATTAATCCCAGCGCGTAAGTGTGTCCAGGCTGACCTGGCTGACTTTGACTGCACAGACTGAGTCAGGGTCAGGGTCTGGGGACACAGATGGACAAGGACCCTGTCCTGAGACCCTCCCTCGCTGGTGAGTCTGGCAAAGGCATTTCCTGCAGCTCCTGACTCCCAGGACACCAGAACACCTATGAGGGCAGCCCCAAGTACCGCAAGGTCTGAGGGACGAAGACTGCAGGAAGGGGCTTCTCCAGGCCTCTCAGAAGAGGCGTCCCCTGGGCTGAAGTTGAAGTAAATGTGGTCAGCTGAAAAAGACCTGGCCCCCAAGTTGTCCTGTCCTAATGCCTGGAGCAAAGGGAAGAGGAGGAACATGGAGTTTGGTGCATGTATGCTGGTGCAGTGGTCAAGAGATTGACTGCTAACCAAAAGGTTGGCAGTCTGAATCCACCAGTCACTCCTTGGAAACCCTATGGGGTAGTTCTGCTCTGTCCTATAAAGTCAGCAGAAGTCAGAACTGACTCCATGGCAGTGGGGTTGGTTTTGTTTTTTTTGCGAGTCTCCAAGGGCTGCTGTGACACAGTACCACAAACTGGGAGGCTTAGGACAGCAGAATTTATTCTCTCACGGTTCTGGAGGCCAGCAGTCTGAATTCAGGATGGTGACAGGGCTGCACTTCTCGTCTCTCCTGGCTTCCGGTAGACCGAAGCATCCTTGGTGTGTCCACGTGTTTTCACATCCTTGGTGTCTTCCACGTGCCATGCCGTCTATCTGTGTCTGTCTCTGTGCCTCATCTTCTCTTTGATAAGGACGCCACTCAGATGGGATCAGGACCCACCCACCTCTGTATGACCCCTTGGTAACCTAACTGACAACATACTCAAAGACCCTATTTCCAATCAAGGTCATGTGCACAGGTGCTGGGGGTAGGACTTCAACATATCTTTTCTAGGGACAAAATTTAATCCATGTTTGCATGTATGTGTGTAAAGTGTATATGTTTGCACATGTGTGTTTGTGAGTGTGTGCACGTTTGTGCATGTGTGTGTGCATGTGCGTGTATGTGCACGAGAGTGCGTATACGTGTTGTACGTATGGGTTATGTGCATATGCATGCACATTTGTGCATTTTTATGTGTACACATGTGTATATGTGATTGTGCACATGTACGTACATATGTGTATGCATCCCTGTGTCTGTGTAGGGGGTTGTGGTTTAGGGGAGGCACACACACAGGTGCACGGGCAGAAAAATAGGAGGAGAATCCAGCAAGCTGACTCTAGCCAGCTTGAAAGCACCAAGAATGCAATAATGAAAGAGTCAGGCTCTACCCTGTGGCGAGGAATTTCAGGAAGCTTCTCCAGTCCTTAGAAGCAGCTGTGCACAGCCCCGTGCTCCCAGTGGCCCTGGAGTGGCAATCTCCTGCTCCCTGGCCTGACTGCTCCTTCCTGAACTGTGTGCTCCCTGAGGCCAGACCTGGACTGGGTCACAGCACTGCATGGAGCTCAGCACAGGGAGGCTCTTGGCACACACAGAGGGGAGGTGCTGGGCAGGAGGGCAGACTGGGGCTGGACATTCAATTCAGGCAGCATCTGGGGAGTTCGCTGGGGTGGAAGGTGCTGAACGCAGGGGGTATGGCAGTGGGAATAGTAACAGCCAGCCTGCTGCCACACTGCCATCCCATGGGAGGTTGATGGTGGTTTCTAACTCTGAGTTTCTGATCTTAGGCATAAAGGGATGAGTCTAGAAAAAACCCTTAGCCCATAAAAGGGTACATTAGAAGCCTGGTAAGGAGCTCACCTCATATACATGCAAAAGCTGGACAATGAATAAGGAAGACAGAATAAGAAAATTGATGCCTTTGAATTATGGTGTTGGTGAAGAATATTGAGTATCCCATGGACTGCCAGAGGAATGAACAAATCCATCTTGGAAGAAGTACAGCCAGAATGCGCCTTGGAAGCAAGGATGGCGAGATTTGTCTCACATACTTTGGACATGTTATCAGGAGGGACCAGTCCCTGGAGAAAGAGATCATGCTTGGTAAAGTAGAGTCAGCGAAAAAAAGGAAGACCCTCGACTAGATGGATTGACACAGTGGCTGCAACAATAGGTTCAAGCATAGCAACTACTGTGAGGATGGCACAGGACCGGGCACTGTTTTGTTCTGTTGTACATAGGGTTACTATGAGTTGGAACCAACTAGATGGCACCTAACAAAAGGAGCACTCTCTGAATTTTAACGGTAGCCCCGTGAGTTGCTGCATCCTGACTGAGTAGGGGAGCAGGAGAGCCTGTTGCTAACGCATCATTCACATCTCAGCGCTTGCTCTTGTCACTCGGTCGGACTGAGCTCGCCTCAGGCCATTCCCTCATGAGACAGCAGATGTCCATCTCTACTGCACCAACCCTCTCTGCTCACCTCATTGTCCAGCACACGCTGGAGAGTTTCCACTTCTTCATCCTTCAACCATTCAGCAGTCACTGAGCACCTTGATTCTTTGCCAGGTGCTTGGGACGGGGTGGGTCATCCTGTGCGGTGGTCATCCTCCTGGAGCTGGAAGTCTAGAGACCATTAAACCAGGAGCTGGCGAGGTCAACAGACAAATCCAACTGTTAGGAGTGGCCAGAGAGTGTGTTCCCAGGGAGCTGTGCCTGAGCGAAGGTCAGGGAGCAGACTGAGGTGCACATCTAGGATGGGAAGGGGTTAATTGGGGGTGCAGTGGGTAGAGAGCTTCCAGACAAAGGGAATAGCATATATGGACACTAATGCTGATGTTGTTTTTGGGTGCCGTCCAGTGGATTCTGGTTCATGAAAACCAAAAAACCTATTGCCATCAAGTTGATTCCGACTCATAGTGACCCTATAGGACAGAGTAGAACTACTCTATAGGGTTTCCAAGGAGTGGCTGGTGGATTTGAACTGCCGACCTTTCAGTTAGCAGCCAAGCTCTTAACCACTAAGCCACCGTTCCTTCCAACTTATAGTGACCCTGTATGACAGAGTAAAACTGCCCCATAAGGTTTCTTAAGCTGTAATCTTTATGGGAGCAGATCTCCAGGTCTTTTCTCCCACAGAGCTGCTGAGTGGCTTCGAACTTTTAACCTTTCTGTTAGCAGCTAAATACTTTCAGTTAGCAGCCAAGTACTTAACCACTGCGTCACCAGGGCTTCTAAAAATTGTTGCTGTAGAGTCAATTTCTGACACGTAATGACGCTATGGGACAGAAAAGAACTACCCCATAAGGTTTCCAAGGGGTGGCTGGTAGATTTGAACTGCTGACCTATTGGTTAGCAGCTGATCTCTTAACCATTGTGCCACCAGGGCTCCTAATAGGGGGATGGAAACTGGAGCAGGGTAAGGTTGGAGAATTGGGAGGCCTCAGACCATGCGGGGCCTCTAGTACATGGTGGATTGTTAGCCCTTATCCCAAGAGCACTCATGTGTTCCAGGCCATCAGGGAGAAGATGCTCCTATTTGCTGCTGTGAGGAAAACGGAGCAGATAGGGTAGTGGTGGATGTCAGAGACCCTCCATAACCACTCGACTGTGGTACTTTTACCAGGAGCCCCGTAAGCCAGGTGCCGTGCTAGGTACTGGTACTACAGACACAGATAAGACATGGAATTGGATTGAGGTTGGAATACAGAAAAAAGACTAGAAGGAAATATATCAAAGTGTTAACAGGTATTAACTCTGGGTCTTAGGTTCCACGTGATGTTAGTGTTCCTCATTCCTAATGGTTTTATAATACTTCAAAATAAGAGTATGCCATATTTTGTTCTCAACATAAAGAAAACAAAAATCCTCACTAGTGGACCAATAAACAACATCATGATAAACGGAGAAAAGGTTGACGTTGTGAAGGATTTCATTTTACTTGGATCCACAATCAACGCCCATGGAAACAGCAGTCAAGAAATCAAACAATGTATTGCATTGGGCAGATCTGCCACAAAAGACCTCTTTAAAGTGTTAAAAAGCAAAGATGTCACTTTGAGGACTAAGGTGCACTCGACTCAAGCCATGATATTTTCAATTGCCTCATATGCATGGGAAAGCTGAACAATGAATAAGGAAGACCAAAGAAGAACTGATGCCTTTGAATTATGGTGTTGGTGAAGAATATTGAATATCCCACGGACTGCCAGAAGAACGAACAAATCTGTCTTGAAAGAAATACAGCCAGAGTGCTCCTTGAAAGCGAGGATATTGAGACTTTGTCTCACATACTTTGGACATGTTTTCAGGAGTGACCAGTCCACGGAGAAGGGCATCATGATTGGTAAAGTGGAGGGTCAGTGAAAAAGAGGAAGACCCTCAGTGAGATGGATTGACAGTGGCTACAACAATGGGCTCAAGCATACAATGATTGTGAGGATAGCACAGGACTAGGTAGTCTTTCACTCTGTTGTACATAGGGTCGTTATGAGTCGGAACCGACTTGATGGCACCTAACAACAACAACAATATATTTTGTTGTTACTTTTGAGTCAGCTCCAACTCATGGTGACCTTACGAGTAACAGAACGAAGCACTACCTGCTCCTGCACCATCCTCACAATCATTGCTATGTTTGAGCCCATTGTTGAAGCCCCTGCGTCATTCCATCTTGCTGACGATCTTCCTCTTTTTCGCTGACCCTCTACTTTACCAAGCATGTTGTCCTTCTCCAGGGACTGGTTCCTCCTGATAACGTGTCCAACGTACATGAGACAAAGTCTCACCATAGTCAGGGAGAAATTGATCAATGTTATTTTAAAAGTATATCTTTTGACCAAGCAATTCTTCTAGACTTTTTTCCCTGAACAAATAACCAGAAGATCAGACTGAGGTGGTGGATTGAGAACATATTCCAGGGTCTCCTGTGGACAGAAGCTGAGAAAAAGAGGAGAATATTCCTTAGGTGGGCATGGATGGGGGTGAGGAATTGTCCAAATTTTACATTGCAAATAAGGAGTTCAACCAAATCAGTCATATTCAAAGTTACATGAACACCGATTCAATGATCCCAGCTCTACTCCTGAAATTAAACCAATGAGGAAATGAAATGCATGGGCGGTGTTTGCTGAAAGAATAAATATTCATATTGTGGCCTATGCACAATACAATCTGTCTTCATGATCAGAGCTCTCTGTTGAGGGAATCTGTGTGAGCCTGGGAGATGGAAGGGCGCCTTGGAAGCAAACGCACCTTACAAATGAGTGGCTCTGTTGCACAGCAGCCTGGCATCAGCAAATGTGCCTTTAATTATATTATGCAAAACAAAGGCAGGCTCCAAGACAGCAGAGCTCTGTTCTCCTTATGATGCAGATATCCTGGTCTGCATCACACCCACTCTCTCACAGACGAAAAGGCAGGAGCCTTTGGACATCTGGAGACTTCATTTCATTGATTTTGGACCCAAAGATGTATTGAGCACCCACCAAGCCTGGCAATGTGCTAAGCACAAGAAGCTGGGCAGGAACTAGACTGGTGTTGGCTCTGTCCTCCTGGTGTACAAAGCAATGACAATGGACGATGATAAGCATGATGACACAGGGGTTAGTGGGCATCAGAACTAAGTCAGGGATCAGGAAAGAACTCTAGGGGCAGGGACACTCAAGCCAAGACATGAAGAATAAAAAAGGAGCTAGTAAGTGGGCAGACAGCCTGAGGGAGGGACTGCTGGGCACTCCTTCCCAGTCATTACAGCAGATTTGAAAGCTCCCAGGTGAATTCAGCGTGGCTGCAGGGTCAGGTGTTATTCGGGGTGGGCACTGCTGGAAGACAAGGCTGCAAAGTTGGGCAGGATGGTCCCAGCAGGCCTGTCTGCCACAGTGGGCACTTTGCGCTTTCTCCTAAGACCAGTGAGTTTCCAGCAGGAGTGGGCAGTACCCCACTCTAGCTATATTTGGAAAACAGATCATAGGGAGCCCCTGGAGGCAGGGAGAGCAAGACGAGGTCACAGCAGCCCCTGTGGGCCCTTTCCTCCTGCCTCTTTGCTTTGCTCCCCTCTGAGTATGGGTTGACTTCACTGAAGACGGATTCTTGCTGGTGGCAAGAGGCTACTGAGCCCTAAGGACCAAGCACTTCCTCATTTACATCCAGTGGGAAGGAATCTCTCCCCCAACCAAGAAGTAAAGTTAATTTCCCTCCTTTGAGTGAGCAACTCCCTACACTAGCTGAGATCTGGTAGCTGAGACTTGTACCAACCAACCTCTGTTAAGGGGTGGAAGATAGCTCAGTCCAATCAGGATCCACCCAGGATCCGTGGGAGGGGGGATGCCTGAATAAAATCAGGGCTCCAGAAGGGAGGTTATGACGAGGGACAGTTCCCACCGAGTGTCAATTCTACGTGTGTTGCTGTTGCTGTTTTAGGTGCCTTTGAGTTGGTTCCCACTCATAGCGACCCTATGTACAACAGAAGGAAACACTGCCTGGTCCTGTGCCATCCTCACAATCTTTGCTATGGTTGAGCCCATTATTGCAGCCAATGTATCAATCCATCTTGTTAAGGGTCTTCCTCTTTTTTGCTGACCCTCTACTTTACCAAGCTTGATGTCCTTCTCCAGAGACTGGTCGCACCTAATAACATGTCTGAAGTATGTGAGACGAAGTCTTGAGCATTTTTATGAGGAATTTATTCCAGGAACTTTAGAAATACATGTAAGTCTTAGGTTGAAAGAGTGTGTCTCCTGGCGTGTTCATGGGTGGTTCTTCCCCCCCCCCCCCCGTGTGATATGTCAGGTATATCACATAACACTTTTGATAGCTCTAGGAGGTAACAATGGTGGCTTAGTGGTTAAGAGCTTGGCTGCTAACGAAAAAGGTCAGCAGTTCGAATCCACCAGTTACTCCTTGGAAACCCTGTGGGGTAGTTCTACTCTGTCCTATAGGGTCACTATGAGTCAGAACCAACTCGACAGCGATGGTTTTTGCTTTGTTTGGTTTTGGTTTTTTCAGAGGTAACAAATGTCCTCAGGTCTTTCTAGTCACCAGAATAAATCTTTTGTTAGTAACAACTCTGTCCAGTAGAGTGAATGGTCAAAACTCCAAACTTCATTCAAAATTCAAACTTCTCTCCTCAGCTCAGCCTTGCTTCAAGCTGAAATCCATAGGGATGAGGAAGAGGCCTCAAGTTCTGCTTCTCCTGTTTCCCTACCGCATGTACCTTTTCCTTTCACTTTGCCTGCCTATTCTCAGACTTTGGGGTCCTTAGGTAAAACCAAGAGATCCATTTTTAATATTCTGTTACTTATAGATGAGAAAATACAATTACGATTACCCCACCCTGGAGATAACATGATTGTTCACATTTCTTAAAGTCTCTGGGTCCTCTCCCCTCCCTGAGGGATGTTGTAGCTCCCTCCCAAGTCCCCTGATTCTCCTCATATTCTCCCACAGTTCACCTCAATGTAACAGCCAGAGTACTCTTTAGAAAAAAATAAATTAGACCTGTCACTCCCTTCCTTAAGAGTCTGTGATGTTTTCCCATTGCAATTAGGAAAGAAAACATGCAAACTTCCCATGGTGACTTTGTAGTCTGTTCTGTGTGGTTTCTGCTTTCTCTCCAGCCTCATTACACACCACTCTCTCCCTGGAATGTGTCCAGCTCCTTGGGCCTTGATGCCTTTGCCCTTGTTGTGCTCTCTTCCTGCTGTGCCCAGCCCCTTCTCTTTTCTCATGCCTGCCTCCTCGTATCACTCAAATCTCTGCTCATATACAACCTCCTTGGAGAAGTCTTTCCTGAGTTTTGGAGTAGCCTCCCACTCCTAGTGACTGTCTCTCTCACTATGTAGTTGTTTTTTCGTCTTAGAACTTACCTTTGAACATTTATCTATGTATGTGCTCATTGGCTTATTGGCATCAGTCTCCAAACTCTAGCGTATGAGCTTTGGGTGGGTGGGAACATTGCCGGTCTTGTTTGCCTGTGTGTTTTCAGAAGTCTAGGAATCCTGGCAAAGAGCCACGGTAGAGGTTCAGTTACGTGTTCGGCTGCTAACCAACAGGTTGGTGGTTTGAACCCATCCAGCTGCTCTGCAGGAGAAAGACTTAGCAATCTGCTTCTGTAAAATTACAGCCAAGAAAATCTCATGGGGCAGTCTTATGCTGTCAAGTGGGGTGGCTATGAGTCAGGATTGACCTGACAGCACTCAACAACAACAGGAGTCCAGGTCCACCATAGGAACCCAGGTATTATTTGTTGAGAAAATGAACTTCTTTACCAGGACGTCATGCTTGGTAAAGTAGAGGGTCAACAAAAGACAGGAAGAAAGTCTTTCAATGAGATGGATTGTCACAGTGACCGCAACGATGGGCTCAAGCATAACAACGATTATGAAGATGGCCCTAGACTGAGCAGTGTTTTGTTCCGTTGTACGTAGGGCCGCTATGAGTTTGATCTAACTCGATTGTACCTAACAACAACACAACCCACCTCAGATAAAACCAAAACCAAACCTGTTGCTGTTGAGTGGACTTCAACTCATAGTAACCCTATAGGACAGAGTAGAACTGCCCCATAGGGTTTCCAAGGAGCAGCTGGTGGATTCAAACTGCCGACCTTTTGGTTAGCAGCTGAGCTCTTAACCACTGTGCATCCAGGGATCCACACACCTCAGATACTGAACTATTTATTCCTTCTGCTCAAGCGTATCTTCAGCCAATGCTCATGGAGGGAGAGATGTGACCTGGGAGGGTGCAAAAATTGTCTGAAACGTGGGGGTTGGCTTTCCACCATCCTAAGTCCATTAAGGAGTTCCCTCAGAAGAGAAGGTGCGCTGATATTTAAATTGAGAGGACAGGGAAAGGATTCCCTGGGGTGGGGGAAGAAGAGAGACAGAGAACAGTTGACGGGAGCAGAACCCCTTTCTCCTCGGTGGGGTTTCAGAAAAGTGACAGGATGTAGAGGGGGGTGGCTGTGTGGTGGCCCTGGCTGGCCTCATGGAGATCTGTGTGTCACCACTGCTGTCATGCTCCTTGGGAAGCTCACAACCAGCTGCTAAAATTTGGGAGAGAAGGGCCACAAGGGGGAGCCACAGAGAGCTGAATTAGTGATGACTGGCCTGGAAAAGCAGATGACCCAGACACCCATCCCAACACTGTGGTGTCATGTCCACAGACAGAAAACAGACAGCCCCCGGGCAATATGAGAGGTGTGACCCTCCTGGATTTTTCCACTATCTTCGCAGAATGCTCCATCTTCTAGCAAAGTGAAAAGTTATATGTCTTCACACCTCACTCAGTTCATGGGTTGAAATTAATTGAACCCTTGACCAGTGGATGGAATGGAAAGTGAGGGAGGGAAGGAGTTGCTCAGGTCTGACCACTGCTGAGTGACCGAGCCAGGGTCCAGCCAGGCCAGTGGGCTCTTCATTCTTGTGCAGTGCCTTCTCTCTGCAGAGTGCACTTGGATCTATACGCAAAATCTCCTTGGGAGTGAAAAAGGTAGAATTTAGTCAAAAACTAATTATAGTTTCTTTCCTGTAAAAATTGACCACGTTGAGTCAAAAGATCTTGTTGGAATCACAACCAGCTCATTAAGCCTACAAACAGTCAGTGGCCCCCATTCAGATTGAATTAGGCCACTTTTCTCCCCTGATCCCTGCGTGTGGGAAGATGCAGTGGTGAGAGAGGCCGGGTGCCACTGCAGAGCGAGGAGAATCCTCTTCTGCACAGTAATCTCAGGCCCTGCTAGGACAGGCTAAGAAATCAGAGTAATAGAATTTCCCTTGTAGGCGACGCTGTTACAAACTAAACAAATCACACTTCCAAGTAATAAGATTTTTTTTTACAGAGCCAGGAGCTTGAGGACCGGCCTGTTTTTTTTGTTTTTTAGAAATGACTTTCTCACACTAGGGAGGCGAAAAAAGGCTTTGCTGTACCTGTGGATTAGTGGACGCTGTGTTTAAACATTCTTCCTGCTCTCACCAAACCAATCATAAGCTTGTTCTTGCCATGAAGTCTATAAATGTGTTTTTCCAGTTCTTGTTCCTACGTAGGCTCGCCTTCTTAATGGCAAACAACCACAGCTTCTACCAGGTCAGGGAAGAAATGTTGTCGATTTTTCACGCTTGCCATTTTTCTTTTCAGTGTGACCTCAAAGTGCATCTCTAAACTTCAGTGTTCCTGTCCGTAAAATAAGCAGGTTGGGCAAGCTGATCTCTCCTTTCACAAGCTTTGATTTACAGGTTCTCTCTCTGAGTGTGATCGGCAGCCCTGCTTTCCTCCATGGCGTGAGGACCAGGGATAAAGGGCCTGGGTAATTGAAAGCTGCAGCCCCTGCACAGCCCCGAGGATCAAGCGCTGGGGAGGACATGCCTGCTGGAGTTAGCATGCCCAGGGTGGATGGCATTGGCTGAGAGCACGCCCCGTAGGAAGGCGAAGGCCATCTTCTCCAGCAGAGCTGAGCTCGTGATGGATTGAATTGGGTGAAGATGAGATATCAGTCTTTATCAAAGACAGTGCACACCAGCCAATTATGGCCAGAAACGGCCTGGAGTTAAAAGCTATTACTGAGCTTTCTTCTCGGCAGAGCATGGCCACGTGAGGCATCACAGGTGAGGCCTGGGAGGGGCTCAGAAAGGCAGAGAAACTCCTTGGAGGCTTGGAGTGGCCTGGGGCTCAGGGTCAGCCAGCTGAGAGGGCAGCATCATGCTCTCTGCAGGCTCCGCGGCGGGGATGGACCTCACTCAGTAAGGCTGTGAGCCAACACTAGGATGCGGGGCAGGACAGGTTCTCGGCAACACTGGGGCATCCACTCAACACAAGGGACAGAGAGAAGAACTCTCACATCCCCTGCCCTCTAAGAGCTCAATCTGGGGGATTACGTATGCATTGGACATGGACAAATATGCTTGTGTGCCTGGTATGTGCCCGATACTGCCATCGGTCCCAGGGATGCAGTGGTGGACCAGCCCTCATGGGAATAGAAAAGAAACAGTAAGAAAAGCATCAGCTAGTAGACATTATTCAAATAATTAAAGTGGGATCATGTTATGGATTGAATTGTGTCCCCAGAAAAGATACGTTGAAGTCCTAACCATTGCACTTGTGAATGTGACCCTGTTTGGGGAATTGAGTCTTTCTTTGAAGATGTTGTCAGTTAAGTCATATCGGAGTAGGATGGGCCCCAGTCTTAATCTCTTCTGAGTGGTGTCTTAGAAAAAAGGAGGACAGACAGAGAGAGAGAGTCACACACAGGGGGAAGACAGATGCCATGTGACAACAGAGGCAGATGCATCTATCATCAGCAAAGCAATGCCAAGGATTGCTAGAAGCCACCAGAACCAGGAGAGAGACATGAAATGGTCCCTCTTTCAAAGCCCTCAGAAGGAATCGACACGGCCAATAGCCTGATTTGTATTTCTGGCCTCCAGAGCTATGAGAGAACAAACTTCTGTTAAAACTAGCCACTTCATGGTATTTTGTTAGGGGAGCCTGAGAAAACTAATGCAGACAGTGTTACAGAGAGTGATGAGTGGTTAGGAAAGCTTCTGCTGGTTGACAAGGAGGAACTGGCCTTGCTCCGACAATGGGGAGAAATGTTCCAGGTAGAGGAAGCAGGGAAAAGGCATCAGGTAAAAAGAACTTGGCCTATTCAGAGAAGTAGAAGTGAGGGAAAGTGGAGTTTCAAGGATATAGAGAGGAAGGCAAGGGGTGACCCATGCACGGGGACCCTAAAATTCATTTCAAGAGCAGTGGGAGGTCATGGAGGGTTTCAAATAGGGAGTGATGGGATCTCATTTACATCTCAGAGCCCATTCTGGCAGTAGGGTGGAGAATCAATGGAAGGGTGGGGGAGGGTGAGTGAAACTGGAAGTAGAGGCACCAGCTAGATCCCAGCTAGATCCACTGTGACTTGGACGAAGATCAGTGGAGATGGAGAAACTAGGGAGATTGTTTGGAAGCTGAGGTTTTAGAGTTTGTTCCTGGATGGGTTATGTGGCTGAAACAAAGTGAATGATCACAGGGGACATGTGGGTTATTGGCTTGAGCAGCCAGTTGACCGAGGTGCTGAGATGGAGAGGACTTGAGGGAGAGGTGGACAGCCCAAGAATTCTCTTTTTTTTGCCGTTCAAGTTCTAGATGCCAATCAAACGTTGTGGTAGATTAAAAACTCTTTACTGCTCTTCTGATTAAGAGTGGATTCTATCTCCCTACCCTTGAATTTGGACTGATTCATGACTTGCTCTGCCCAAAAGGAAGTGGCAGGAGTCAGAGGCAGATTATCCAATAGGCAAGGTAAGTATGGGCTTACTTGTGCTTACTTACATATCTGTTGTGACCAATTTCACGTGGGTGAAATGATGTGGCGAAACCAATGTGAAGTTGTTCACTACAGATTAGTAAGCAAGCTCAAGTAAGCCCATGCTTACCTTACTTACTGGGTCATCTGCCCCTGTCAGGGATTGTAAATGGAAAAGAGCCTTTGATTCTGTAGGAAGGTGCTGTGGGGTTGGGAGAAACACAGATGTCAGCTATATTTAGAAGTAGAATCTTTGATGTGGTGAAAAAATGTGGAATTATTCACTATAAATGATCTGGTAAGCAAGGTAAACTCAATGCTTACCTTGCCTATAATAATAATAATAATAATAATCTGCACCTGGCAGGAGTGATCTTGTGAATTCCAAGCCTAGGCTTCCAGGGGCCTTCTGAGATGTTGCTGCCATGTGAAGAAGCCCAGTCAGCATCACTGAGGATGTGAGAGATCCAGAGACAGCCATCACTGATTGACCTACAGAATGGGTGTGGCCATCTTGGATCAATCAGGTGAGGCCTTTAAAAGCAGAGAGCTTTCTCTGGCAGGTGGAAGAGGAGGAAGCCAGAGATTTAAAGCATGATGATTCAGTGTGCTGTTGCTGGCTCTGAAAATGGGAGGGGTCACAGGATGAGGAACGTGGGTAGCCTGGGGAGCTGAGAGTGATCCCCAACTTGTGGTCAGGAAAGAAACAGGGACATCAGCCCTATGACCTGAATTTGGACAACAACCTGAGTGAGCTTGGAAGTAGATGCTCTCCCAGAGCATCCAGATAAGAGCTTAGCCTGGCTGACCCTTCATTCCAGTCTTGCAAGACTGTGAACAGAGGAGCCAATCATGTCATGCTGGACTTCTAGCCTACAGAACTGTGAACTGTAGTGGACATTGTTTTCAGTAACTGAGTTTGTGGTAATTTGTTACAGTAGCAATAGAAAACTAGAACAGGTGGGCTGTTCCCATGGGGTAGAAATGCCCTTTTTCAGATAACTGGTCGCCTAACTTTTCATGTCCTTAGGGTCTTTGCTAAAGTGTAACCTTCAGAATGAAGCCTCCCCTGACCACTGTCTCCCTGGTCACTCAGCCATGCTCTACTCTTTCTTATTTTTATCTGATTTTCCACTCATTGTTAATGTCA
Source organism: Dugong dugon (assembly GCA_030035585.1). Taxonomy (NCBI): domain Eukaryota; kingdom Metazoa; phylum Chordata; class Mammalia; order Sirenia; family Dugongidae; genus Dugong; species Dugong dugon. Next base: position 4,056,311 of record CM057465.1, on the reverse strand, counting down.
GTCCTACACTGATGAGGGTGTGCATTCCATGAGCAGAAGGAGTATTATCTGCTTTGCTCAATGATGTATCCCAACCACCCAGAAGCATTCCTGGCACATGATAGGCACTCAGGGAAAGTAGTTGAGTGAAGGAAGGAAGGATGGGAAAGCTTGGCAGAGGAGTCTGCATTCACTTTTCTCACGGCCACTTCTGGACCTGTCTAACCCCCAACTCATCAACTCCTCTTCCTTTGAGGCCAGCAATGTCTACTTCTGTTACCACATCCCCATCCCAGCATTATCATCATTATCAGCTGCAGCAGGACACCCCACAGTCTGGGGTGGGGAGTGTGCAGTGAAGATAATACTGATGAGTCAGAAAGTATTTACTATTTCAACTACTGTCATACCCCACAGGCTCTAGCCCAACATCTATCACCCTACCACCACCTGGAACCATATCCTATGCCTCGTCTCCTGTTACCTTAGATGCCTTTGTCATGTCTGCATGAGGAAATGCCTTCAGCAGTTCTCTCCTCTCTCCTGAACTATTGTATTTCCCTTCTCTACTGAATCATGCCATTTGCATGTAAACTTGCTGTGCTTTCTCCTGTATTAAAACAAGCCTTTATTGACCTAATTTCCTCTACAGCTCCCACCCAGTGTCTCTGCTTCCCTTTAAAGCCACACTCTGAGGTAAAGTTGTTTACACTTACGCACATATCCAATTCCTCTAGTCCCATTAGCTCTTACACCCAATCTAATCGAATTGGGCTTTGTGCCTCACCACTCCACTAGAACTGCCCTTGTCAAGGTTCCCAGCGAATGCCATGTTACTCAATCCAATGGTCACTTCACAGATGGGTTTCATCTTACAAGATGTATTAATGGCACCAGACCCATTCGGTACCCTTCCCCCTTCCCTGAAACACTTTCTCTATCTGGCTTCCCTCATTCTCCTTCCTCGCAGACTGCTTCTTTTCATCTCCGCTGCTTGTTCCTCCTCCTTTGCCCAACCTCTTGATGCCAGAGTGTCCTGGACTTCATCTTTGAACTCCTTCTCTTCTCTGTCTCCTCTCCCTTCTTGATGGTCTCATCACTTTAAAAATCATCTATACAGGGAGGGGGGGCAAGATGGCGCTCTAGGCAGAAACACCACGCCGTCCCTCCACAGCAAAGATCCGAAAACTAAGCCTAACAGAGAATCAACAATCCTGAAACCCTAGAACACCAAATGAAGAGATAAAGAACTCAGCCAAACACCAAACGGAGTGAGAATACTAAAAGAGAACGGAGAGCGAGGAGAGACTCAGGCAGAGATTCCTTACCAGCTAACGCAGCGCGGATCCACCATCTTGGATTCCTATCGGAGACCAGCAAACGGGAGAGCAGCCTTGCAGAGCATCTAGTCGGAGACAGAACGACCGGTAAACTGCGGTGCGCGCTCTCCCACCACCCACCCCTCTCCGCCTCAGCTGGGGATCCCCTGCTTTCCGTGGCCAGGGTCCCTGGGCTGGGGGGTGCTGGTGCTTGGATTTCACGCACCTGGGCTGGCAGCTTTCTGGGAGCCGTTTGCTGGCACCTAGCGAACCTTTCTCTGCCGCCTCCCCTTCCTTTTGCCTGGGTGCCTGGTTCCGAGTGCCGTCTCTGCTCTCTCCTGCAGGGCTGTAGGGCTGCGTGCGGGCCTGTGGCTGTTTCTAGGTCTGGGCTCCCGCGTGGGTGGGATCCCGGGGCCTTTGTTCGTTCGCCCCTCTGCTTTCCGTGGCCGGAGTCCCTGAGCTAGGGGGCGCCGGTGCTTGGATTCCGTGCGCCCCGGCTGGGTGCTTTCTGGGAGCCGTTTGCTGGCAGCTAGTGAACCTTTTTCTCCCGCCTCCCCCTCCTTTAGCCTGGGTGCCTGGTTCCGAGTGCCGTCTCTGCTCTCTCCTGCGGGGCTGTAGGGCTGCGTTCGGGCGTGTGGCTGTTTCCAGGTCTGGGCTCCCGCGCGGGTGGGATCCTGGGGCCTTTGTTCGTTGGCCCCTCTGCTTCCCGTGGCCACGGTCACTTAACCCCGAGACTACCGGCTTCTTGGAATTCGCGCCCCTGAGTGGGGGCTCTCTGGGGCCCATTTGTAGGCACTGACTGCTGGTGTTGCCCTTTTTTTTTTTCTTTCTCAATTTTATTTTCTTCCTTTTTTGATTAGTTTTGTCATCTTTTACCTCTTTTTCTCTTTTGTCTTTCTTCATTGCTTAATTTCTTGTCTCTCTATCTCTTCCTTCTCTTTCTGATCCCTGAATACCAGGCGATGTATGCCTCTGTACCTTCTGGCCAGGCTGAGCTGTGAAAATTGAGACCGACTCCCCCAGACCTCATAGCTGCATCGGTGGGATCCCTGGGAACTTTGCAGTTCTTTAACTTTTCTGATTTTTATTTGGTCATTCTTTCCTTTTCTTTCTCTTCCCCCTTCTGGTTTCCTCCATCCCATAGGCTCTCATCTGTACATTCCAACGACAAGCTCCCCTAGCATTCTTTTATGTTTGTACACTTTTTGCTCCTCCTCCTCTCTCCTCTCTCCCATATCCAGCTTAGCTTCACACATAACCATCTTCCCGCTGCACCCTACCTACCTGAACCGTGCACTAGACATCACATCACCAAGCGGTGCAGGCACGCCCTATTGGAACCTGCCCAGCACTGACTACTGACCGTCCTGGTGGCTGCGGTGAGTGCCACAAGCAACCCATCCCAGTGGCTCCTCCTCAACTAGATCTGCCCAGCTGTACCACAAGAACGAAAAAAAAAAAAAAAATCTACAATCAATAAACGAGAGAAATATCTACTGAATGCCCCGAAAACAGCAAACAATATCAAAACATTTACAAAAACAAGACAAGATGGCTCCAATAGGCGTCCAAATTAAAACACCAGATAACTCTCCTGTGGAAGAAAATGCGCTAGAAGTACCTGATACGGAACTCAAATCACTAATACTCAGAATTTTCCAAGAACTGAGGCAAAAAGCTGACAAACATGAGGAAAAAATAGACAAATTTATGAAAAATACAGACAAAAAATTGGAAGAATTCAGGAAGATGGTGCAAGAACAAAATGCCAAAATAAATTCACAACTCGAAATTATACAAAAACAACAATTAGAAATCCAAAAGATAAACAACAAGATTTCAGAAATGGACGGTGTCATAGAAGGGCTGAGAAGTAGATTTGAAACCATGGAAGACAGGATCAGTGGAACTGAAGACAAACACTTGGATACAACTCTGTTTCAGGAAAACTCAGAAAAAAGAACAAAGAAAAATGAAGAGACCCTGAGAGTTATGTGGGACACAATTAAAAGCAAAAACTTACGAGTGATTGGCATACCAGAACAGGGGGAGAAAACAGAAAACACAGAGAGGATCATTGACGAACTGCTGACAGAAAACTTTCCCAATATCATGAAAGATGAAAAGCTGGTCATCCAAGAAGCTCAACGAACCCCATATAGAAGAGACCCCAAAAGAAAATCACCAAGACATATCATATTCACACTCTCTAAAACTAAAGACAAACAAAGAATCCTGAGAGCAGCTCGTGAAAAACAAGAAGTCACATACAGAGGAGAAACAATAAGACTAAGCTCAGATTATTCAGCAGAAACCATGCAGGCAAGAAGGCAATGGGATGACATATATAAAATCTTGAAAGAAAAAAATTGTCAGCCAAGAGTAATATATCCTGAAAAACTCTCATTCAGATTTGATGGTGAAATTAGGTCATTTCCAGATAAACAGAAACTAAAGGAATATGCAAAAGTCAAACCAAACTTACAAGAATTATTAAAGGGAGTTCTTTGATCTGAGGACAAACAGCTTCAGCCCTCAGGCAGGACCTATGACCTAGGACGCAGGTTCACCTGAACCAGATACCATTCTAGGAACTGAACTACAGACGACTTTCCAAAAACAAAAGATATACAACAGGGAATCAGAGAAATCAATCAAAGGATGACAACAACATCAAAACAATGAAAGAGGGAACAAACGGCATGGGTATAGAACCTTCTAAAGGAGAAGAAGGCAAGGCGATACCAAGTAACGGTAGACTGCTTCAAAATTATAAAGATAAGGGTAAAATTCATGGTAACCACAAAAAAAGTTAACAAACCAACTCATAAAAATAAAGACGAAAATCATAAAGTCTCAACAAAAACAAAACCTACAAAAACAAAAGAAATGAACACAAAATCCACAAACAAAAGGAACTCAGCACAAGAGAGTAAGAAGAACAAAGAAAACTTCAGCATCACAAAAAAAAGCACTGCAAAATGACAGCAACAAACTCACATCTATCAATAATTACACTGAACGTAAATGGACTCAAGGCACCCATAAAGCGACGGAGAGTGGCAGAATGGATAAGAAAACAGGATCCATCTATTTGCTGTCTACAAGAGACACATCTTAGAAACAAAGATGTGAATTTATTAAAAATCAAAGGTTGGAAAAAAATATATCAAGCTAACAACTATCAAAAAAGAGCAGGAGTGGCAATTCTAATCTCAGATAAAATAGACTTTAAAACAAAATCTACCATAAAAGACAAAGAAGGACACTATATAATGATTAAGGGGTTGATCCATCATGAAGACATAACCATAATAAATATCTATGCACCCAATGACAGGGCTCCAAAATACATAAAAAAAACTCTAACAGCACTGAAAAGAGAAATTGACAGTTCCACAATAATAGTAGGAGACTTCAACACACCACTCTCAGTAAAGGACAGAACAACTAAAAAGAAACTCAGCAAAGATACAGAAGACCTAAAGGACACAATCAGCCAACTGGACCTCATAGACATATATAGAACAATCCATCCAACCGCTGCAAAGTACACATTCTTTTCCAATGCACATGGAACGTTCTCCAGAATAGACCACATCTTAGGCCACATAGCAATCCTCAACAAGATCCAAAATGCTGAGATAATTCACAGTATCTTCTCTGACCACAATGCCATCAAGGTAGAAATTAACACTAGAAAGAGCAAGGAAAAAAAATCAAACACATGGAAACTGAATAATAATCTGCTTACACATCAATGGGTAATAGAAGAAATCAGAGATGGAATCAAAAAATTCCTAGAATCAAATGAAAATGAAAACACATCATACCAAAACCTTTGGGACACAGCAAAGGCAGTCCTCAGAGGACAATTTATAGCAATAGATGCACATATCAAAAAAGAAGAAAGGGACAAAATCAAAACATTAACTACAGAACTCAAACAAATAGAAAGAGAACAACAAAAAAAGTCTACAACCACCGGAAGAAAGGAAATAGTAAAGATCAGAGCAGAAATAAATGAAATAGAGAACAGAAAAACAATAGAAAGAATCAACAAAACCAAAAGTGGTTCTTTGAAAGAATCAACCAAATCGACAAACCACTGGCCAGACTGACAAAAGAAAAACAGCAGAGGGCACAAATAACCCAAATAAGAAATGAAATGGGGGACATTACAACAGACCCAACTGAAATAAAAAGGATTATAACAGAATATTATGAAAAACTATATTCCAACAAATTTGAAAACCTAGAGGAAATGGATAAATTTCTAGAAACATACGGCCTACCCAAACTACAACAAAGTGATATTGAAAATCTGAACAGACCCATAACAAGAGAAGAGATTGAAAAGGTAATAAAAAAACTCCCAACCAAAAAAAGCCCTGGCCCAGATGGCTTCACTGGAGAATTCTACAAAACATTTACAGAAGAGCTCGTACCAGTTCTACTCAAGTTATTTCAGAGCATAGAAGAGGAAGCAACACTTCCAAATTCATTCTATGAAGCCAGCATAATGCTGATACCAAAAACCAGGCAAAGACATCACAAAAAAAGAAAATTACAGACCAATATCTCTCATGAATATAGATGCAAAAATTCTGAACAAAATTCTAGCCAATAGAATTCAGTATCATATCAAAAAAATAATACACCAAGACCAAGTAGGATTCATACCACGTATGCAAGGATGGTTTAACATTAGAAAATCCATCAACGTAATCCACCACATAAATAAAAGGAAAGAAAAAAATCACATGATTATCTCAATTGATGCAGAAAAGGCATTTGACAAAGTCCAACACCCATTCCTGATAAAAGCTCTCAATAAAATAGGTATAGAAGGGAAATTTCTCAACATAATAAAGGGCATCTATGCAAAACCAACAGCCAACATCATTCTTAATGGAGAAAGGCTGAAAACATTCCCCCTGAAAACAGGAACAAGACAAGGATGCCCTTTATCACCACTCCTATTTAACATTGTGCTGGAAGTTCTAGCTAGAGCAGTAAGGCAAGAGAAAGAAATAAAGGGCATCCAAATTGGTAATGGAGAAGTTAAACTCTCCCTGTTTGCAGATGATATGATACTATACATAGAAAACCCTAAAGACTCCACGAGAAATTTACTGGAACTAATAGAAAGATTCAGCAGAGTAGCAGGATACAAGATAAACATTCAAAAATCAGTTGGATTCCTATACACCGGTAAAGAGAACGATGAAAAGGAGATCAGGAAATCAATACCATTTTCCATAGCCCCTAAAAAGATAAAATACTTAGGAATAAATCTGACCAGGAATATAAAAGACCTATACAAAGAAAAGTACAAAACACTGCTGCATGAAACCCAAAGGGATCTACATAAATGGAAAAACATACCATGCTCATGGATAGGCAGACTCAACATTGTGAAAATGGCAATTCTACCTAAAGCAATCTACAAATACAATGCAATTCCGATACAAATACCAACAACATTCTTCAAAGAGATGGAAAAACTAATTATTAACTTTATATGGAAAGGGAAGAAACCCCGAATAAGTAAAGCACTACTGAAGAAGAAGAATAAAGTTGGAGGACTCACACTACCTGACTTGAGAACCTACTATACAGCTACAGTACTCAAAACAGCCTGGTACTGGTACAACAACAGAGACATTGACCAATGGAACAGAATTGAGAACTCAGATGTAAATCCATCCACCTACGGTCACCTGATTTTTGACAAGGGCCCAAAATACATCAAATGGGGAAAAGACAGTCTTTTTAACAAATGGTGCTGGCAAAACTGGATATCCATTTGTAGAAAAATGAAACAGGACCCATACCTCACACCATATACAAAAACTACTTCAAAATGGATCAAAGACCTGAATATAAAGCCTCAAATTATAAAATTCATAGAAGAAAAAATAGGACCAACACTTCATACCTTAATACATGGCATTAACAGGATACAAACCATAAACATCAACACAAAAAACCCAACAGATAAACTAGATAATTGGGATCTTCTAAAAATCAAACATCTATGCTCTTCAAAAGATTTCACCGAAAGAGTTAAAACAGAACCTACAGACTGGGAAAAAATTTTTGGACAGTACAAGTCAGACAAAGGTCTAATCTCCATAATCTACAAGAAAATCCAACACCTCTACAACAAAAAGACAACCAATCCTATCAAAAAATGGGCAAAGGAAATGAACAGACACTTCACCAAGGAAGACATTCAAATGGCCAACAGACACATGAGGAAATGCTCGCGATCACTAGCCATTAGAGAAATGCAAATTAAAACCACAATGAGATACCATCTCACCCCGGCATTACTGGCACGAATCAAAAACACTGGAAATAATAAATGTTGGAGGGGCTGCGGGGAGACGGGAACTCTTATACACTGCTGGTGGGAATGCAAAATGATACAACCATTTTGGAAAATGATATGGCGTTTCCTCAGAAAGCTAGAAATAGACGTACCATTCGATCCAGCAATCCCACTCCTAGGAATATATCCTAGAGAAATAAGAGTCATCACTCGAATAGACATATGCACACCTATGTTCATGGCAGCATTATTCACAATAGCAAAACGATGGAAACAACCTCGATGTCCATCAACAGACGAATGGATACACAAACTATGGTACATACACACAATGGAGTACTATGCAACGAGAAAGAACAATGAATCGGTGAACCATCTCATAACATGGATGAAACTGGAGGACATCATGCTGAGTGAAATAAGTCAATCACAAAAGGACAAATATTGTATGAGACCTCTATTGTAAAAACCCATGAAAAAATTCACATGCAAAATGTAACAATCCTTGTTGGTTACCAGGGATGGGGGGGGGGGGAATACTAAATAGGTAATAGGTAAGTGGTAACTTGGGTGAGAGATGAGATAGTACATAGTACAGGGGAAACTAACACAACCTGCCCAAGGAAAGGTCATGGAGTCCCTATAGACACATCCAAACCCCCCGAGGGACTGAGTTGTTGGACGGAGGCCTCTGGGGACCATGATCTCGGGGAACATCTAGCTCAATTGGCATGACAGTACTTATAAAGATAATGCTCTACATTCTACCTTGGTGAGTAGTGTCTGGGGTCTTAAAAGCCTATGAGCGGCCATCTAAGATACTCCACTGATCTCATCCCTTCGGGAACAAGGGAGAACGAAGAGAACAGGATACAAGGAAAAGATTAGTCCGAAGGACTAATGGTCCACAGCTACCAAGGCCTCCACGGGACTGAGCCCAGTACAGCTGGATGGTGCCCGGCTACCACCAATGACTCCTCTGACCAGGATCACAACAGAGGGTTTTGGGCAGAGCTGGAGTTGGATGTAGAGCATAATTTTAACTCCAAAAAAAAAAAAAAAAAAAAAAAGAAGACCAGATATACTGGCCTAAAGAATACTAGAGAAACCTCGAGAGTGTGGCCCCCAGACACCCTTTCAGCTCAGAGGTGAAGTTACCTTCGAGGTTCGATGTTAAGCCTGGGAGTGGACACCCCAGTAAAACTAAATGGGACTAACGATGTACAGGAGCCCGGTGACAAGGGCCAGAAGGCAGAGGGAGAGTAGGAAACTGATGATAAGGAACACAAATTGAATAAGGACACTGTCGATGTATTGTGAGATTGTTGACCAATGCTATAGGGCAACATTTGTAGTAACTATTAAATGGGAGGCTGTTTTGTCCTGTAAGCCTTCATCTTGGGCGAGAATGGCAGCACAATTGGAAGAGCATAGTCAATATCACTTAAATGTGTAAGTGAAAAGTTTTGAAATGGTGCTTAAATAAAATAAAAATAAATAAATAAATAAATAAACAAATGAGACTAAAGAGGTACAATAGTCCACTGACAAGGTCCAGAAGACAGAAGGGGACAAGGAAGCCCCCTGGTGATAGGGAACACAAGGTGGAGTAAGGATATTCTTGATGTGCTGTGAGATTGTTAACCATTGTCATAGGGCAACATGTGTAGTAACTGTTAAATGAAAAACTATTTTGTTCTGTAAGCCTTCATCTTAAGTGAGAATAACAGCACAGTTGGAAGAGCGTAGTCAATGTCACTGAACTGTGAATGTAGAAATTTTTGAAACGGTGTATCTTTGGCCATCTGTAATTTTCATCAAAAAAAAAGGTTGAGAATTTAGAGGCTTAATACGTTGTGGGGTTGTTAACCAATGTGAAAAACCAACATGTGTACTACTATTTCATGAGAAACTATTTGCTCTGTAAGCTTTCACCTGAAGTACAATAAAATATATAAAAAAAAAAAAAAAGAAAAAATCATCTATACAGTGTTGTTGCTGGGTGCTGATGAGTTGATTCTGACACATAGTTGCTCCACGTGACAGAGTAGAACTGCCCCATAGGGTTTCCTAGGCCATAATCTTTATGGAAGCAGATCACTGATCTTTCTTTTGTAGAGCCATTGGTGAGGGGATTTGAACCACTAACCTTTCAGTTAGCAGCCAGGCACTTAACAGTTGTGCCATAAGGGCTCCTTATCTATACACTAGAGACTCAATTTTATGTGTCCATCCCAGACCTCTCCCGAGAACTTCACGTGTGTCTGCTCTATTGGCCACCTGACATATCCACTTCAATGTCTAACAGGCATCTCAAGCTTAAACCTACATGGAACTCCTCAATTTTTCCCCTAAATCGGTTGTACCCAGAGTCATGCTTATCCAGTCGATGTCCCCTCTATCTTGCCAGTTATCTGGGCCCCAAACTCCTCTCCTTCTCTCATATGCCTCATCTGATCTTTCTGGAAGTCGTGTTGGCACTACTTTTAAATATATACCCAAGGTGTGACTATTTCTCACACCCCATGATTGGTTCAGCCACTCTCCTCTCTCCCTTGGACCATTATGATAGTTTCCTAACTAATCCTCTACTCAGTCCCCTGCCATCTAAGTTCAGCACAATAAGCAGAGTGATCTTTTTAAGTCCTGAGTCATATCATGCTACTTCTTTTTCAAACCCTCCTGTGGCTCTCCATCTCAATCAGGGTGAAGGTCAAAGTCTACGAGAGCTATGAGATTCAGATGCCAGGTCCCTCCTGACCTCTCCTATGACTACTGGCCCCAAACTCACTCTTACCCACTCCTTGCTGTTCCTTAATCACTCCTGGCACACGACCCCCGGGGAGACATTTGCACTGGCTATTCCTGCTGCCTGGAACACTCTCTCCCCCAGATGTTCCAACTCCTCCTCATGTCTCTGCCAAAATGCCCCCTTCCTCATGAATGCGTCCCAGATCCCCTGATCTCCTGGTGTAAATGCAGCCTCTCAGTACTGTCTGACTCCTTCACTTTATCTCTCATATAGTCCTTACAAACTTCCAATGTACCACCTAGCTTATCTTCCTATATGCTTGCCGTTTGTCTCCCTCAACTAGAATGTAAACTCCATGAGAACAGGAGCGTATGTCTATTTTGCTCTCTGCTGTATCCCAGCACCTAGAATAGTCGCCAGCTCACAGAACACTCTCAATGAATGTTGAATAAAGAATGTCATCCCTTAACCTCTTTTGCAGACTGCTGCAATGGTGCAAGCCTCAGGGGGAAGAAGGGAGGATTTCAAGACCTGGATTTCAGAGTTGGGTCAGCCACTTTGACCTGGGTTATGTCTTAGCTTCCTAGTGCTGCTGTAACAGAAAGATGCAAGAGGGTGGCTTTAAGGAACAGAGATATAGTTTCTCACAAGTCCAAATTCAGGGCACTGGCTCTAGGGGAAGGCACTCTCTCTGATAGCTCTGGGGGATAATATTTGTCTCACCTCTGTGGCCCTAGTGTTTCCATGGTTCCTTGGAGATCTCCAAGTGGCATCTAACTTTCCCGCATTTGTGCTTGCTTCTCTGTGACTAATCTGCTTTTTATATTTGAAATATAACCACCGGAGCAGCTGGTGGGTTCGAACCACTGACTTTTCTGTTAGCAACTAATTGCATAAACACTGTGCCAGGAAGTCTCCTTTTATATCTCAAAAGTAGCTTAGGTTTAAGACACAGCCTACATCAATTTGACCTCATTAACATAACAAAGACAACCCTATTCCCAAACAGGATCACATCCACAGATACAAGGATCAGGACTCCAACACATATTTTTGGAGAGACACAATTCAATCCATAATAGGTTATAGCTTGAGTATATTTTTTGTGTGAGTCATGTGTACACAAGAAGCCCTGATGGTGCAGTGGTTAAATTCTTGGCTACTAATGGAAAGGTCAGTGGTTTGGATCCACCAGTGGCTCCACCGAAGAAAGATGTAGCAGTCTGCTTCCATAAAGATTTACAGCCCTGGAAACTGTATGGGGAAGTTCTACTCACTTCTGTTATGTCGTCATTAGGTGCTATCAAGTCTGCTCCTACTTACAGTGATGCTACATACAATAGAACAAAACACTGCCTGGTCCTGTGCCATCCCCACAATGTTTGCTGTGCTTGAGCCCATTGTTGCAACCACTGTGTCAATCCATCTTGTTGAGGGTCTTGCTCCTTTTTGCTAACCCTCCACTTTACCAAGCATGATGTCCTTTTCTGGGGACTGGTCCCTCCTAATAACATGTCCAAAGTGCGTGAGATGAAGACTAGCCATTCTTGCTTCTAAGTAGCATTCTGGCTGTACTTCTTCCAAGACAGATCTATTCGTTCTTCTGGCAATCCATGGTATAGTCAATATTCTTCACCAACACCATATCTCAAAGGCTTCAATTCTTCTTCAAGCTTCCTTATTCATTGTCCAGCTTTTACATGTATATGAAGTGACTGAAAATATTATGGCTTGGGTCAGGCTTACCTTAGTCCTCAAAGTGATATCCTTGCTTTAACACTTTAAAGAGGTTTTTAAAGAGATTTGCCCAATGCAATATGTCATCTGATTTCTTTCTTTTTTTTTTTTGATTGTACTTCAGGTGAAGGCTTACAGAACAAATAGTTTCTCATGAAACAGTAGTACACATATTGTTTTATGACATTGGTTAACAACCCCACAACATATCAACCCTCTAACTTCTCAACCTTTTTTTTTTTTTTTTGGTGAAAATACACATAGCCAGAGGAGTTCCAGAAAAATGGCGCTTTAGGCAGAAGCACCATGCCATCCCTCCACAGCAAAGATCTGAAAAACTAAGCTGAACAGAGAATACAACAATCCTGAAACCCTAAAACATCAAATGAAGAGATAAAGAACTCAGCCAAGCATCAAATGGAGTGAGAAAAGTGACAGAGAACGGAGAGCGAGGAGAGATTCATGCAGACGTCCTCTACCAGCTAACCCAGTGTGGCTCCACCATCTTGGACTCCTATCGGAGACAAGCAAACAGGGGATATGAGAAAGCAGCCTCACGGAGTGTCCAACGGGAGACAAAACAACCGGTAATTTACGATATACACTTTCCCACCCTCCCGCTTCTTCACCCCAGCTCGGCTTCCTCTGCTTCCCGCAGCCACAATCTCTTGACTGGGAAACACCAGCTGCTTGGATTCCACACACGCAAACTGGCCGGCTCTCTGAGTGCCATTTGTTGGCTGCTGGTGTTGCTTTTCTCCACTTCTTTTGATTTCTTCCTTACCTCTCTCTACCTCCCCCTCCTTTCGCTCAAATATCTGGCTCCGTGCACCACCTTTGCTTCTTCCTGAGGGGCTGCAGAGCTCCGGTAATTTGTGATAAATGCTTTCCCACTCCCTACCCTGCTTCACCCACACTCAGCCCCTTCTGCTTCCCGTGGACACAGTCTCTTGTCCGAGAAACACCAGCCCGCACTAGCTGGCTCTCTGAGTGCCATTTGTTGGCTGATAGTGTTGCTTTTTTTTCTGCTTCTTTTAATTTCTTCCTTACCTCTCGCCACCCCCCGCCTCCTTTCGCTCAAATACCTGGCTCCGTGCACCATCTTTGCTTCTTCCTGAGGGGCTGTGGAGCTCCGTTCGAGTGTGGAGCTGCTGCCCAGTCTGGGCTGCCATGCTGGTGGGATCCCGGGGCTTTTGTTCACTTTGAATTGTTTGTTTGTTTTCTTTTCCTTTTCTTGAGTTGGGAGCCCTTTCTGCCCAGAAGACTTCCCACTCGGCTTGCACAGATGAGCAGAGGGATCCCTGAGGACATTTCTTTTTTCATTGGGTTTTTTTTTTCTGTTTTTTGGAGGGGGGTCTTTCTTGATTTTTTAAAAATTGTTTTGTTTTCTTTTCCCTCTTTTTCCCTTTCTGTCTTTCTTCATTGCTCAGTTTCTCGTCTCTGTATATTTTCCTTCTTTTTCTGTTCCCTGAATACCTGGCGTTGTATACTTCTACGCCTTCTAGCCAGTCTGTACTGCAGCACTGCAGAGTGACTTCCCCAGACCTCATAGCTGCACTGGTGGGATCACTGGAACCTTTGTGGTTTTTTAACCTTTCTGATTTTTATTTATTCATTCTTTTCTTTTCTTCCCCTTCCCCTTTCTGTTTTTCTCCATTTCATAGTCTCTCATCTCTCCACTCCAATGGCAAGATCCCCTAGCATTCTTTTTTGTTTGTTTATATGTTTTTGGCTCCAGTTCCTCTCTCCTCTCTCCCATATCCATCCTAGCTCCACACATAACTATCTCGCTGCTGCATCCTGCCTACCTGCACCATGCGCTTGACATCACACCACCAAGCAGCACAGGCACGACCTACTGGAACCTGCCCTGCACTGATTACCGACCTGCTCTGGTGGCTGTAGTAAGTGCTACAAACAACCCATCCCAGTAACTACTCTTCAGCTAGACCTGCCCTGCTGTACCATATCTGAGTGACTGACCCTGCCAATTGGAGAAGGAGTCGAAAAGTATTGTGCCCACAGAAGAGCAAACAAAAAAGAACACACAGTCCGCCTGCTCAGACATAGTCAAATTAAAAAAAAAAAAAAAGGCATGAAACAAACAAATCTTCAATAAATAAATGAGAAAAATAACTACTGAATGCCCTGAAGACAGCAGACAATATCAAAACATTTAGAAAAACAGGACAGGATGGTTCCAGTAGGCATCCAAAATAAAACACCAGATGACTCTCCAGTGGAAGAAAATACACTAGAACTACCTGATAGGGAATTCATATCTCTAATACTCAGAATTCTCCAAGAGCTGAGGCAAAAAGCTGACAAACATGAGGAAAAAATAGACAAATTCATGTAAAATACAGACAAAAAATTGGAAGAATTCAGGAAAATAATGCAGGAACAAAATGCCATAATAAATTCACAACTAGAAATTATACAAAGACAACAATTAGAAATCCAAAAGCTAAACAACAAGATTTCAAAAATGGACGGTGCCATAGAACGACTGAGAAGCAGATATGAAACGGTGGAAGACAGGATCAGTGGAATGGAAGACAAACATTTGGATACAACCCTGTTTCAGGAAAACTCAGAAAAAAGAACAAAGAAAAATGAAGAGACCCTGAGAGTTATGTGGGATACAATCAAAATCAAAAATATGCGAGTGATTAGAATTCCAGAACAGGGGGAGAAAACAGAAAACACAGAGAGGATCATTGAGGAAGTGCTGACAGAAAACTTCCACAATATCATGAATGATGAAAAGCTGGCCATCCAAGAAGCACAACGAACCTCATATAGGAGAGACCCCAAAAGAAAACCACCAAGGCATATCATAATCACACTCCCCAAAACCAAAGACAAACAAAGAATCCTGAGAGCAGCTCGTGAAAAACAAGAAGTCACAGACAGAGGAGAAACAATAAGACTAAGCTCAAATTATACGGCAGAAACCACACAGGCAAGAAGGCAATGGTATGACATGTATAAAATCTTGAAAGAAAAACAATTGCCAGCCATGAATAATATATCCTGCAAAACTCTCATTCAAATTTGGTGGTGAAATTAGGTCATTTCCAGATAAACAGAAATTAAGGGACTATGTAAAAGTCAAACCAAACTTACAAGAATTATTAAAGGGAGTTCTTTGAACTGAGGACTAATAGCCTCAGCTCAAAGGGAGAAGCAAGGACGCAGGATCATACCAGGCAAATACCAAACTAGGAAATGAACTCTCGAGGACTATCCAAAACCAAAAGATACACAACAGGGAATCAGAGCAATTAATCAATAAATGACAACAACATCAAAACAATAAAAGAGGGAATAAACGGCATAGGTATAGAACGTTCTAATGGAGAGGAAGGCAAGACGATACCAAGTAATGGTGGACTGCTTCAAACTTAGAAAGATAAGGGTAAAATTCATGGTAACCACAAAGAAAGTTAACGAACATACTCACACACACACACAAAAAAAACAAACAGGAAAAACATAAAGTCTCAGCAAAAAAAAAAACCCTACAAAAACAAAAGAAATGAAAAAAAAAATCCAAAAACAAAATTAACTCAGCACAAGAGAGTACGAAGAACAAAGAAAATTTCAGCACCACAAAAAAAAAAGCACTACAAAATGACAGCAACAAACACATCTATCAACAATGACCCTGAATGCAAATGGACTCAATGCACCCATAAAGAGATGGACAGTGACAGAATGGATAAGAAAACAGGATCCATCAATATACTGTCTACAAGAAACACACCTTAGAAACAAAGATGTAAATTTATTAAAAGTCAAAGGTTGGAAAAAAATATATCAAGCTAACAACTACCAAAAAAGAGCAGGAGTGGCAATTCTAATCTCAGATAAAATAGGCTTTAAAATGAAATCTACCATACAAGACAAAGAAGGACATCATATAATGATTAAGGGGATGATCCATCATGAAGACATAACCATAATAAACATCTATGCTCCCAATGACGGGGCTCCAAAATACATAAAACAAACTCTAACAACACTGAAAAGAGAAACTGACAGTTCCACAATAACAGTAGGAGACTTCAACACACTACTCTCAGTAAAGGACAGAACAACTAAGAAGAAACTCAGCAAAGATACAGAAGACCTAAAGGGCACAGTCAGCCAACTTGACCTCATAGACATATATACAACACTCTGCCCAACTGCTGCAAAGTACCTATTCTTTTCCAGTGCACATGGAACGTTCTCCAGAATAGACCACATCTTAGGCCACAGAGCAATCCTCAACAAGATCCAAAACGTTGAGATAATTCAAAGTATCTTCTCTGACCACAATCCCATCAAGGTAGAAATTAACAACATAAAGAGCAAGGGAAAAAAATAAATTACATGGAACCTGAATAATACCCTGCTTACACATCAGTGGGTAATATAAGAACTTAGAGATGGAATCAAAAAATTCCTAGAATCAAAAAAGAATGAAAACACATCATACCAAAACCTTTGGGACACAGCAAAGGCAGTCCTCAGAGGACAATTTATAGCAATAGATGCACATATCAAAAAAGAAGAAAGGGACAAAATCAAAACATTAACTACAGAACTCAAACAAATAGAGAACAGCAAAAAAAGCCCACAGCCACCAGAAGAAAGGAAATAGTAAAGATCAGAGCAGAAATAAACGAAATAGAGAACAGAAAAACAATACAAAGAATCAACAAAACCAAAAGTTGGTTCTTTGAAAGAATCAACCAAATCGACAAACCACTGGCCAGACTGACAAAAGAAAAACAGGAGAGGACACAAATAACCCAAAGAAGAAATGAAATGGGGAACATTACAACAGACCCAACTGAAATAAGAAGGATTATAACAGAATATTATGAAAAACTATACTCCAACAAATTTGAAAACCTAGAGGAAATGGATAAATTTCTAGAAACACACAGCCTACCCAAACTACAATAAAGTGATGTTGAAAATCTGAACAGACCCATAACAAGAGAAGAGATTGAAAAGGTAATAAAAAAACTCCCAACCAAACAAAGTCCTGGCCCAGATGGCTTCACTGGAGAATTCTACAAAACATTTACAGAAGAGCTTGTACCAGTACTACTCAAGCTATTTCAGAGCATACAAGAGGAAGCAATGCTTCCAAATTCATTCTATGAAGCCACTATAAAGCTGATACCAAAACCAGACAAAGACATCACAAAAAAAGAAAATTACAGACCAATATCTCTCATGAATATAGAAGCAAAAATTTTAACAAAATTCTAGCCAATAGAATTCAGCATCATATCAAAAAAATAAGACATCACGACCAGGTAGGATTCATACCAGTTATACAAGAATGGTTCAACATCACAAAATCAATCAACGTAAACCACCACATACGTAAAAGGAAAGAAAAGAATCACATGATCATCTCAATTGACGCAGAAAAGGCATTTGAAAAAGTCCAACACCCATTCTAGATAAAAACTCTCAATACAATAGGTATAGAAGGGAAATTTCTCAACATAATAAAGGGCATGTATGCAAAACCAACGGCCAACATCATTCTTAATGGAGAAAGGCTGAAAACATTCCCCTTGAGAACAGGAAGAAGACAAGGATGCCCTTTATCACCACTCCTATTTAACATTGTGCTGGAAGTTCTAGCTAGAGCAATAAGGCAAGAAAAAGCAATAAAGGGCATCCAAATTGGTAATGAAGAAGTTAAACTCTCCCTGTTTGCAGATGATATGATACTATACATAGAAAACCCTAAAGACTCCATGAGAAATCTGCTGGAACTAATAGAAAGATTCAGCAGAGTAGCAGGATACAAGATAAACTTTCAAAAATCAGTTGGATTCCTATACACCAGTAAGGAGAATGATGAAAAGGAAATCAGGAAAACAATACCATTTTCAATAGCCCCTAAAAAGATAAAATACTTAGGAATAAATCTGACCAGGGATGTAAAAGACCTATACAAAGAAAACTATAAAACACTACTGCATGAAACCCAAAGGGATCTACATAAATGGAAAAACATACCATGCTCATGGATAGGCAGACTCAACATTGTGAAAATGACAATTCTACCCAAAGCAATTTACAAACACAACGCAATCCCGATCCAAACACCAACAACCTTCTTCAAAGAGATGGAAAAACTAAACATTAACTTTATATGGAAAGGGAAGAAGCCCCGAATAAGTAAAGCACTACTGAAGAAGAAGAATAAAGTTGGAGGACTCACACTACCTGACTTCAGAACCTACTATACAGCTACAGTAGTCAAAACAACCTGGTACTGGTACAACTACAGACACATTGACCAATGGAACAGTATTGAGAACCCAGATGTAAATCCATCCACCTACGGTCACCTGATCTTTGACAAGGGCCCAAAGTCCATCAAATGGGGAAAAGACAGTCTTTTTAACAAATGGTGCTGGCAAAACTGGATATCCATCTGCAAAAAAATGAAACAGGACCCATACCTCACACTGTATACAGAAAACTACTTCAAAATGTATCAAAGACCTGAATATAAAGCCTAAAACTATAAAGTTCATACAAGAAAAAATAGGACCAACACTTCAGGCTTTAATACACAGCATTAACAGGATCCAAACCATACCCATCAATGCACAAACCCCAGCAGATAAGCTAGATAACTGGGATCTTCTAAAAATCAAAGACCTATGCTCTTCAAAAGACTTCACCGAAAGAGTAAAAAGAGAATCTACAGACTGGGAAAAAATTTTTGGACCGTACAAGTCAGACAAAGGTGTAATCTCCATAATCTAAAAGAAAATCCAACACCTCTACAACAAAAAGACAAATAATCTTATTCAAAAATGGGCAAAGGAAATGCACAGACACTTCACCAAAGAAGACATTCAAATGGCCAACAGACACATGAGGAAATGGTTGCGATCACTAGCCATTAGAGAAATGCAAATTAAAACCACAGTGAGATACCATCTCACCCCGGCATTACTGGCACGAATCAAAAACACTGGAAATAACAAATGTTGGAGGGGCTGCGGGGAGTTCGGAACTCTTATGCACTGCTGGTGGGAATGCAAAATGATACAACCATTTTGGAAAATGATATGGCGTTTCCTCAGAAAGCTAGAAATAGACGTACCATTCAATCCAGCAATCCCACTCCTAGGAATATATCCTAGAGAAATAAGAGTCGTCATTCGAATAGACATATGTACACCTATGCTCATGGCAGAATTGTTCACAGTAGCTAAACAATGGAAACAACCTAGATGCCCATCAACAGATGAATGGATAAAGAAACTATGGTACATACACACAATGGAGTATTATGCAACGAGAAAGAACAACAATGAATCTGTGAAGCATCTCATAACATGTATGAAACTGGAGGACATTATGCTGAGTGAAATAAGTCAGTCAGAAAAGGACAAATATTGTATGAAACCTCTATTGTAAAAACCCATGAAAAAGTTCACACACAAAATGTAACAATCTTTTTTGGTTACCAGTGATGGGAAGGGTGGGGGGGAAATACTAAATAGGCAATAGATAAGTGGTATCTTGGGTGAAGGGTGAGACAGTACACAATACAGAGGAAACTAGCACAACCTGTACAAGGAAAGGTCATGGATGCCCCATAGACACATCCAAACTCCCTGAGGGACTGAATTGCTGGGTGGGAAAGTTTGTATCTCAAATTACCGGTTGTTATGTCTCCCGCTGGACACTCTGTGAGGCTGCTTTGTCGTACCCCCTGTTTGCTGGTCTCTGATAGGAGTCCAAGATGGCGGATCCGCACTGGGTTAGCTGGTAGAGGACCTCTGCGTGAATCTCTCCTCGCTCTCCGTTCTCTATCACTTTTCTCACGCCATTTGGTGCTTGGCTGAGTTCTTTATCTCTTCATTTGATGTTTTAGGGTTTCAGGATTGTTGTCTCTGTTCGACTTAGTTTTTCAGATCTTTGCTGTGGAGGGACGGCGTGGTGCTTCTGCCTAGAGAGCCATTTTGCCGGAACCCTCGTTTGATTTCTTGACTGCTGCTTCCATGGGTGTTGATTGTGGATCCAAGCAAAATGAAAAAATTTGACAACCTCAATCTTTTCTCTGTTTATCATAATGTTGTTTATTAGTCCACTTGTGAGGATTTTTGCTCTCTTCATATTGAGGTGTAACCCATACTGAAGGCTATAGTCTGTGATCTGCATCAGTAAGTACTTCAAGTTTTCTTCACTTTCAGCAAGGAAAGTTGTGTCATCTGCATAACACAAGTTGTTAATGAATCTTCCTCCTATCCTGAAGCTGTGTTCTTTTTCATACAGTTCATATAGTTCTTCATATATAGTTCTTCTTCATATACTCTGTCCTATAGGGTCGCTATGTGTTGGAATCAACATGACAACAATAAATTCGGTTTTTGGTTTGGTTTCATGTCTACACTGACTACAGTGAGTGCTTCACAGTCCATTTGGGGTCAGCTTCCCTGGACTGTACCTTGTACCTAGGAGAAAAGACAGATCATCCTGTGTTAGACTAGGAATTAACAGGAAGAGAGCGAAAAGACACAGACTTTTACTGTCACTGCATGTGTTGGTGAATCCTAACTTCTGAAATGAGAGCAGCCCCCTCTGTGAACATTTCCTCGGTGGCATCACTGTGGCATGCAGGGCGTGTGGACCGCACCCAGTGACACTATCAGAGGGGGTGACACCAAAATGACTGTCTATAAAATATCCCTATAGTTGGTTATAACATCAAAAACATTTTTCGTAAGCCCAGTTTACATGTATCAGTATACCTACAAGACTAAAACTCTATGCTAATTTACTTTTTGAACCTTCTAATGTGCTCTGATCAGAGCTGTCAGTATTACCCAATTACAAGGAAGCTTTGAATCACATGGTTTCATCTGCACGAACTATAAGCATGCACTGTTGTTTTCGTTGCTGCCGGTTATTTTATAGTCACTGATTTATGTCACATTTTCTGGTCTTTAAGCTACAATGTTGTACTAATTAGTATTTTTGAACCTATATCAATAACTTTTTTGAGAATGAAGTAGTAATTAAAGGAAAAGAAGGCGTGATATATGGGAATTATTATTTATGAGTAGTATTAGTATAAAAAACATTACTAAGGATTCTGTATGGTCTGGTACGGGAGGAGGTCCATGGGGGCAGTGACACCATGAGCTACTATACTGGGTGACACCAACCATCGTGACACCACTGAATGTCCTGTTGCATCACTGCCCAGTGAGAACATTCCCAAACACTTCCTGTAGCTTGCTGTGGCCTCCGAGGGAGACAGCCTGGGCACTGAGCAGCCCCTTTGGGTCATGCAACCCCTCCCTGCACAGGCCCATATGGAGCTAGTTCCTTAAGGCTGCTCCAGGATTTCTGAGCGTTCCAGGGGCCTGGCGCCCGGCTGTGCTCATCAACCATGAGATCCAGACAAGGGCAGTGTCCTTTTGACATTGCTTAGCCGTCCTTGGCTCCGGTCCCACTCTGCTGTCTCCAATCCCCCTTTATTGCCTTCCACAAAATTATTTGCTTTGTTCCCCACTACAAAACCAGGGAGTAGGTGTGCTGGAGGGGAGGAGGCATCGTCTGGGTGTATAAATGATTTAATGGTGTCTTTCTCTTGTCTTCCCAACGTGGATTTGAGGCTAATTAAATACCTGTTGTGTTGTAAAACACTCTCAGGATCATTCTGATTTTAAGTATTTATCAGGTCTTTTTAGACCTCTCTGAGTGGCACTAAAATGAATAAGTTGCCCACGAGAGCACAATTCTGTTAGTTTCTATCTACAGCCAAAACTTCCTTGTTAGTGGGCTTTTAAATAGCATGCTTAGAGCTGCCTGCACCCTCCTGTTGGAAATGGTAACCTCAGGAAAAATCGAAGCCCCTGGTCACACTGCACATTTCTGGGGAGAACAGGGCAGGGAGCAGACATGACCAGCAATGGGTTCCATTATCCTTGTTTATGGAGATCCAGGAAAGGCTTGGAGTTGCATGTAACAAAGGCCAGGACAATGCCATAAATAAGCATCTCTATGCTGGAGCTTTGATAAATCATACTGTGATACAGACGGAATATGGCTTGGCCCCCACTAATGCAAACATATGGACTTGCTCATTGCCAGCCTACATTTTCGAGAGAATATTTAATTGTTTAGAGGAAATGTATTGCTTTAATATGACTTGCCTCCAGAAAACCATTTTGTGGAGACACAAAGTGCTAATCCCTCTTTGGTTTCCATTTCACTGCAGTTGTGGCCCTGAGAAAAGATGTCTCCCAGGTGGGCTGTGGAGAATGTGACTTGGAAGACGTCACATCCATCTCCCAAGGCCCGGTCTGGCACTCTCCCTGCTGGAGGCTGCTCTGTGTGCTCCATTGCTGATGGTGGCAGTGGTGGTGGCGGTGGCCAGGCCAGAGTAAAGATGGGCTTGCTAGCAGGTTGAGGGTGACCAGGGTAGTGGGGGTCGGCGCATGCTGTGGTTTTGGGAAGTGGGGATTAGGTGGGACCTTCCCCTGGCTTGGCAGTGTTTTCAAACTGTGATGTGCAGAATCACTCAGTCCCACTGAAGGTGGGGTAGAAGCGAGGTAGAAAATGGGGACATGGCTCTCAGATGTACCCACCCTCAACTGAACAGCTCCACAATATTAGACAAGGGGTGCTCTCTATCTTGTTCTCCATTGTATTTCCAATACATGTCACAAATGTCTTTCATAGTTTTTGTTGTTGACTGCAGTCAAGTTGATTCTGATTCATAGTAACTCTATTTAACAGAGTAGAACTGCCGCATAGAGTTTCTTAGGTTCTAATCTTTATAGGAGCAGATTGTCTAGTCTTTTCTCCCACAGAGCCACTGGTGGGTTTGAACCACTAACCTTTCAGTTAGCAACCAAGCATTTAACAATTGTGCCACCAGAGCTCTTTCGTTCATAGTATTTGTTCCATAAATGAATTAAAAAATAGCTTCTATGGCTTAATTATTTTTCTTTGTTTGGAAACCACTGGGCTCACAGCAATCAGGCTGACCTCTGTTGTGTTCTTCTTGGAGATGGACCAAAGGGACATTTGCAAATAAGTGAATGTTCCCTTATCTGTACTTTGTCCCCAGCTATTTGAGGGTCCTAGGGCTGCCCTAACAAAGTAGCTCAAATTGGGTGAATGTATGGCCTCAGAGTTCTGGAGGCTAGAAGTCTGAATTCAGGAGGTCAGCAGGGCCATACTGCCTCTGAAAGCTCTAGGGAGAAATACTTTCTTGTCTACCCAGGCTTCTGGTAGCCCCAGGTATTCCTTGACTTGTAGATGCATCACTCCAATCTCTGCCTCCATCTTCAAGTGGCATTTTCTCCTCTGTCTCTGTGTGTGCATCATAACTCTGTTGTCACATGGTCATCATTATGGTTAAAGCTGTGTGTCAGCTTGGCTGGGTCATGATTCTCAGTGGTTTCATAGTCATGATGTAGTTTGGTAGCTATGTAATGATGTAATCATCTCTCTAATGCAATCTCTAGTGCAATCACCTCCATGATAAGATCTGTTATGAACAGTCAATCAGTTGAAAGGGAGTTTCTTGGGAGTGTGGCTTGTGCATCCAATCAATATAAGTGGACTTTCTGGCAAAGCTCATTGGCTTTTGCTTGCTCTGGATCCTGCAGCTGGCTCCTGTTCATCTGACCTCTTGTTCTTGGGACTTGAGCAGCTTACCCCTCAATCTTGGGATTTGTCAACCTCCACAGCCTGTGAGCTAGAAGCCTGCTTTCTGACTTGCCAATCTTGGGTTCACCAGCCCCTGAAGCTGAGTAAGTCAGGAGAATCCTCCAGCCTGACCCATGGACTTCGGAATTTCCAGTGTCTACAATCGTGTGAGCCGTTTCCTTGATATAAATCTCTCTCTACATGTATATATAAGCTTCACTGGTTTTGCTTCTCTAGAGATCCCAGCCTAAGACAGTCACCTTCCCTCTGTCTGTCTCTCTGTATCTCTTCTCCTCTTTTATAAGGACATCACTCAGATGAGATTAGGATCCACTCTACTCCAGTATGACCTCAGTTAACTGATAACATTTTCAAAGACCCTGTTTCCAAAGAAGGTCACATTCATAGGTACAGGGGTTAGGACTTCAACATATCTTTTTGGGGGACACAATTCAATCCATAACACCAGGGTACTGGTCACAATCTCTGCAAAGATTCCCCATTGTGGAGGCCATTGATCTCTCCCTTAGAGGTTTTGGCTAAGGAGTAATAGGGTGGGGATGTGTCTGGAAACTCTCCAGATATTCTGATGAGCACCTTGGTTAAGAGCTTCTGCTCTAAAGGGACCACTTGAGGATTCATCACCAAACAGTGAAGGGCCCTTCACAGGGAGTTGAAGCTGCATGGTTTCAATTTTGGGTTCAGCGGCTAAGCATTCAGTCAGTTAAGATGACAACCATGAGTAAGCTTCTGACTCCTTCAGTGGAATGTGTTGTATGCTTATTTGTCAAACAGGGAGCTACTCTTTAGAAAGGATGGGGGTTTTCTTTAGGTTTTATAACATGTATTTCCCTTATTATAAAACTAGTATGCATTTCCAGAAGAATTTTTGAAGATGGAGAAAAAATGTAAGTATTCATTGTTGTTGTTGTTGGTAAGTCAGCTCCAATCCATGGTGATCCCATCTACAACAGAACAAAATTTTGTCCTTGATTAACATCTTCAGGATTGTTGGTATGCTCAAGTCCATTTTTACAGATACTGTGTATTTCGAGTGCCTTCCAACCTAGGGGGGTCTTCTTCCAGGACTATATTGGACAATATTCTGTTGTGACTCATAGGGTTGTCATTGGCTAGTTTTTGGAATTAGATTGACAGGGCTTTCCTCCTAGTCTGTCTTAGTCTAGAAACTCTGCTGAAACTTGCCCACCATGGGTGATCCTGCTGGTATTTGAAATACTGGGGTGGCATGGCTTCCAGCCTCATAGCAACATGCAAGCGATCACAGCATGACTAAATGGCAGTGGTGGTGGAACTACCCACAACTCCTCCAAATTATAACCATTAATAGTATTTTGACAAACTGGCATCATGGTTCATATATACTTGTATTCCCTTCTCTGTTTTTCATATGGTAAGAATTTCTCCATGTCATCAAGTAGTCTTCAAAAACAACCTTTTTAGTGGATCAATTACACACACTAAAGTGGAGGTACATGCCATTATCTACCTTTTTCCTGTTGCCAAGTGTGTGTGGGACACATATGCTCTGTGGGGTGAGGAGCAGGCCGCAGACCTCACATTGCCATCTTTGCTACTAGTTGTTCTAATTCAAAAGCCCAAGGAAGACCTGTGGTTGACTCTCCCCACCAATCAGCTGTAGCTAGGGAGGGGTTCTGTGCTTGGCCACACCCACTTGGGGGGGCTGTAGATTTGCAGAAGCTGTTTCTGGAAGAGGAGAGATGGTTATTCCTAGAGGAAGGGGAGCATTGGGTGGGCAGCAAACAGATGAGATGATTTGTCCTCACTCCGAAAGAACAAGGAGGAATTTGCTAGGCAGATGGTTTACAGAGGGGTACTACAAGGGAGTAAGGCTGCATCACCGTCTCAGTACACAGCACTTCTGGATCATAAATTCCTAGAGGTAGAGCATAAAGAATAGCCTGGGCGGACAGTCAAGGTCAGATGCCATGCTAGGGTGGTGACACCATGGAGTGAATTGTGACTCTGAGAGTCCTGCCCCCCTTGGCTTCAACCTCCATGACAGCAAGGACTCCTGGCATTAGTCCTGAGCACAGGGCAAAGAGAAGGTACTGAGTAACTAAAGTATGGAGAAAATAGAAGAGTGGATGAGATAGTCCAGGTTGAGGTCAAGGGGCAAGATGAGGGCAGAACCTAGAGCTCCAGGGAAACTCATCATTTAAGGGTTGGAAAGAGCAATAGAGGATATCAAAGGGGGCTAGAGGGGATAACCCACACCCTCAAAAGAAGGAAGAAACCCAAGAGAGTATAACATTATAAAATCCAAGGAAGGAAGAGTTTCACAGCAGAGGGAGGGTCAGCAGCAACCAGCACAGCCATGAGGGCAAAGTAAGATGGGGCTGCAAGAGGGCCCTTGGGTGGACTAGGAAGCCCTTGGTCTCCTTGGCAGGAGGCTGGGTCTTTTGGTTCCTGGTTGCTCTTCCCTTCTCATCCATCCATTAGTAAGATAATAACCATAGTTTTTTGCATAGACAGGTGGCACATGGCTAAGAGCTTGGCTGCTAACCAAAAGGTTGGCAATTTGAATCCACCAGCTGCTTCACAGGAAAAAGACATAGCAGTTTGCTTCTGTAAAAATTACAGCCTTGGAAACCCTATGGACAGTTCTACTCTGTCTTATAGGGTTGCTATGAGTTGGAATCAACTTGATGGCAATGGGTAAGAGGTCTCATCATGTCCCTTGGCTTTTCTCCTCCAATGGCCTCCCCGAGGACAAGGGCTGAGTGGAGTCCCCTGAGCTCAAAGACCACGTCTGTGTTCTCCCTGACCACTCTGAGCCCTCCACCAGCCCACTGCCTCCACTGCAACAGTATGTTTTTACATCTCTTTTTCCCAGTGGACTCTGAGTTCCTAGGAACTGTGGCTGATGCTTTCTGAGCCCCATCCACCAGCAAATGGACCATCCAGAAAGCAGGTTGGAGAAATCTCCTAGTGCTGCCATAACAAAACACTACAAAGTGGGTGGCTTAAAATAGCAGAGATTCATTCCCTCACAGTTCTGTGGGCTAGAAGTCTGAAATAATTCACAGCCTTGGAAACCGTATGGGAAGTCTGAATTCAAGGTGTCAGCAGAGTGTCTCTCTGAAGACTCCAGAGGAAGATCTTTCCTGGTCTGTTCCAGCTTCGGGTTGCCCTGGGCATCTCTTGGTGTTCCTTGGCTAGTAGCTGCATCTTCGTATAGTGTCTTTCTTCCTCCTGAATGACTCTGTTTCCTTGTCTGTTCTCCTCTTTATAACACACCACATAGAAGTGATTAGGTTTAGGACCCATCCTACTCCAGTATGACCTCATTAACATAACATAAGAAAACCCTGTTTCCAAATAGGATCACATTCACAGGTATAGGGGTTAAGACTTTAACACATTTTTGGGGGGCACTGTTCAATCCATAACATGGACCCTTGCTCTCAGGAAGCGTTCTGGCTGACCACCATGCACCATGGCAGGACTCCTCTCCCTGGAGCTTGGCTACCCCCTGCTGAGGTTCCAGACTGCTGTCACTGAGGGCGGCTGAGCACCACGCTTGGGCAGATGGGGCTGGGGGCGTTAATCTGACCTACCAAGCTGCAGTGATTGCCCTGAAACATGGTCTCTTCATTCTGACATAAACACAATCTGTTTCCCCAGAAGCACTGCCATAAACAGACTCCAGGCATCCCAAACCGAGTCCACGACAGGCTCCAAACTGCACTGCTCTGGCATGTGTTTCCAAAGATTACTGGGAACACTTTGCTGGGAGAGATGGTTGTGTTACCTCACCGGGCTGTGTGTTGACTGCTGTGTGCTGGCCCCCATGCCTCCCTCTTCCAGTGCCCTGCCCCTACAGCTGCTGCAGCCCTGATCCCCATGAGATGTGTAGATGCTGCACCTCAGAGTCCAGGCACAGTGCCCTTCCTCTCCAGCAGATACATCCAGACACACAGGTATTACCACCTGAGCGATGGCTCTAAAGCCAGTCTGTCTGCTGCCAACACTCCTGTGCTTACCAACCTCTCACAGATGGCCAGCACCATAGCACAAAGGTCCATCTCCCACTGGACACCCCAGCCCAATCCACGCCCCTACAGAACTTGGGGCATTGGAGACTGTGGCTGTGCTTCTCTTAGCCTCTGTCCCTTGGCCTCCAACCACTGAGCCAGATCCGACATCATAATAACCTAGCATCTTCCATGTGCCTTCAATGAAGAAGAGACAGAAGGTCAGAGAGGCCAAGGCACTGACCAAACATTACACAGCTAGAAGTAATTGGAGAAAGGGCTTAAAGCAGGAGTTTCTGATTCCTGAGCTCAGCCCTGTTTGTCCTTCATGTGAATCAAAAAGGTCATCCAAACAGAGGCTTTCCTTACCAGAGATGCTTCCAGATCTTTCCAAATAGACACAGAACTAATATGTACATTTCTTTGCCTTCTCCTAGTGTAGCTTTATCCATTTTCCTCATTAAATCTTAGCTTATTAATAACCAGCCATTTGTCTTAATTCAATAAAAAGATGATTGATTGTATTTTTAATGGTTTCATTGAACGACTGAAGTAGACAGATGGGGCCCCACAGCGAGGAAGCCTCCAGCAAAACCATGTCCTTGTGCTCTGCTTGGCTACAGGTTGGCTTTCTCTGCATCTCACCCAAAATTTTATGTGAGATAGAATTAAAACACACACACACATATTCAGTATCCTCAATGATCAAAGGAAAAGCAAATGTTTACCATGACATATTGGTCCTGGATCTTTGATCTCTGGATTAGAGACTGAATTTTGGTGATTTGACTTCCATGATGGGGAGCTACAATTTACAATTTTTTAAAAATGAATCATTAGCTCCATAGCCACTTACTTGTGTGTTTATAGGAAGAGTGGTGTGACTATTTCTGTTTTAGAAATGAGGAAATGAGGCCATTCTGTTAGCAAGGAGTGAAGCCCAGATTCACAGGGAGTCCAGGCACAGTGCCCTTCCTCTCCAGCAATGAAGAGCGGATTGCATTTATACTTGTTTTAGCAGCAGATACATCCTGACACACAGATGCAGCCACCTGAGTGATGGCTCTAAAGCCAATTTGTCTGCTGTCACCACTCCTGTGCTTACCAACCCCTCACAGAGGGTCAGCACCATAGCACAAAGGTCCAGCTCTCACTGGACACCCCAGCCCAATCCACACAGTCCCTTGTGGTCATCCACCTTGCACGCTATAATCCCCTGTACCAGACTCTTTGACTCCCTCAGGAAATTCTGGATAATTTTCTGGAACTCTGAGCCGTGATACCTCACCATCACTTCACTGCCATGTGATGGATTAACGCTCTCATCTTAAATATATAGTTACAGCGCAGAAGGGTTAGGATTCCAGTAACAATTCACAGCACCCCAGCCTCAGCTAAGGAGACAATTGCATGGCTAACTACCTCCCTTCCTAGGCTCCTCCTCCATCCTGCAGCCTGCCCTCCATTCTGGCCAGGGCCCGGTACTGACCAGACTACCATTGTTGGCCCATTTACCCTGCAAAAAAGCAAAATGGTGGAAGACGAAGAAAGAGAGAGGCAAGAAGCAAACAGCAAAGTGGAATCTCTTTCTCTTCAGTCCCCTGCCTGATTTCTTTAAGCCAGGTGACATGCTGGCAGGGAACATTGCAAACACCCTTCCTTTGAAACATCATCAGAAGAGTAAATTATTTTGTCCCTTATTTTAGCCAATATCTCAAAAATCCCGAAAAAGAGTTCTAATCAATAGGCTGTGAAGATGATGAAAACCTATTACCAGGAAAGGAACATTATTACGAAGATCAAAGGATAATAAGACTCGAAGGGAAGAAAAGAGGGGGCGGGGCTTCTGAACTCTGTGGGTCGATATGGACGCATGCGCATTTTTTTTCTCTTCCTTAGAGTAGATCACATGTTTAAGTGGATTTTTCTCTCATATACCTTCTCTTCCATTTATGTCTCCAAAGATGAAATCAAGAATTCTCATTAGATTTTTTTTTGGTACAAGTTTCTAGAACCCATAAAAGCGACTGATCTCGTGGTCTTGTTCCCAGATGTATGCGGATGCTTTCTTGCCTTCCAGAGGTGGTTGCTGAGAACACAGGGAAGGACAGGGCTGGTCCTGCCATTATGACCTGCCCTGCCATTACAGCACTGACCCAGAGTCCTCCAGAATGTGCGAGAAAGAGGGCAGGCCAGTCCTACCCTGTGCACAGAGCACATGGCATCAAGCTCTTCTTTTTGGCAGTAGTTGTTTATTCTGTGAGGGGTGTAGCTCCAACTGTGGCCACAAACCAGGGCTTCTCTGGAGTCTACTGTAGAATCTGCAGGCAGCAGACCCTTATCTTCCTTGCTCCCAAAGGAGGGGCCCAGGATTAACTTGAGATCCTGGCTGCTCTGGGTGGGACACTATAGATGAGCTTCTTTTAGAAGATTCCAGACCCTAGACTATCTCCCTGGATCACTTCTAGGTTGGGTTGCTTTCTTCAAGGATGGCTTTCTCCAGTTCTAGGGGGGTGGAGGAACATCTATTAATGGAGGACAGGCAGAGGAAGGAAGACTCAGTCACTGAGGGATTAGACAGAGCACCCTGCATTTGGACAAGAGAAAAGGATTATGTCCTAGAAAATTAGACAAAAACAGTCCCTGAGTGAGAACAGTGAATTCCTTGAAGCCAACATCTGGGCCATGGCCAGGATCCAGGTTTAGGGTTCCAGGTTTGTTGTCGATGTTCAGTGCCACAGAGTCGGTACTGACTCATAACACCCCATGTACAACAGAACGAAACATTGTCCCATCCTGCACCATCCTCACAATCTTTGCTATGCTTGAGCCCATTGTTGCAGCCACTGTGTCAATCCATCTTGGTGAGGGTCTTCCTCTTTTTCACTGACCCTCTACTTTACCGAGCATGATGTGCTTCTCCAAGGACTGGTCCCTCCTGATAACATGTCCAAAGTACTCGAGACGAAGTCTTGCTATCCTGTTTCTAAGGAGAATTCTGTCTGTACTTCTTCCAAGACAGATTTCTTTGTTCTTCTGGTAGTCCATGGTATATTCAATATTCTTTGCCAGTACCATAATTCAAAGATATCGATTCTTCAGTCTTCCTTACTCATTGTCCAGCTTTCCTGTGCTTATGACGCAATTGAAAACATCATGGCTTGGATCAGGCACACATTAGTCCTCAAAATGACATTCTTGCTTTTCAACACTTTAACGAGGTCTTATGCAGATTTGCCCAATGCAATATGTTATCTGATTTCTTGATAGCAGCTTCCATGGAGTTTTATTGTGAATCCAAGTAAAATGAAATCCTTGACAATTTTAATCTTTTATCCTTTTATCATGATGTTGCTTAATCGTCCAGTTGTGAGGATTTTTGTTTTCTTTATATTGAGGTGCAATCCATACTGAAGGCTGTAGTCTTTTATCTTCATCAGTAAGTGCTTCAAGTCCTCTTCACTTTCAGCAAGTAAGGTTGTATCATTTGCATATCACATGTTGTTAATGAGCCTTCCTCCAACCTTGATGCTGTGCTCTTCTTCATATAGTCCAGCTTCTTGGATTATTTGCTCAGCATACAGATTGAGTAAGTATGGTGAAAAGATACAACTTTGATGCACACCTTTCCTGACTTTAAACCATGCAGTATCCCCTTGTTCTGTTCGAACAACTGCCTCTTGGTTTGTGGACAGGTTCTTGACAGGCACAATTAAGTGTTCTGGAATTCCCATTCTTTGCAATGTTATCCATAATTTGTTATGATTTACACAGTTGAATACCTTTGCATAGTCAATAAAACACAGGTAAACATCTTTCTGGTATTCTCTGTTTTTAGCCAAGGTCCATCTGACATCACCAATGATATCCCTCATTCCACCTCCTCTTCAGAATTTGGCTTGAACTTCTGGCAGTTCCCCACTGATGTACTGCCGCAGTCACTTTGGAATGACATTCAGCAAAATTTTACTTGTTTGTGATATTAATGATATTGTTCTATAATTTCTGCATTCTGTTGGATCACCTTTCTTTGGAATGGGCATAAATATGTATCTCTTTGAGTAGGTTGGCCAGGAGTCTGTCTTCCAAATTTCTTGGCATAGATGAGTGAGCATCTCCAGTGCTGCATCTGTTTTTTGAAACTTCTCAATTGATATTCCATCAATTCAATTCCTGGAGCCTTGTTTTTCGCCAATGCCTTTGGTGCAGTTTGGACTTCTTCCTTCAGTACCATCGGTTCTTGATCAAATGCTCCTTCCTGAAATGGTCGAAGGTTGACCAATTCTTTTTGGTACAGTGACTGTGTATTCCTCCATCTTCTTTTGATGCTTCCTGCATTGTTCAATATTTTTCCCATAGAATCATTCACAATTACAACTTGAGGCTTGAATTTTTTCTTCAGTTCTTTTAGCTTGACAAATGCTGAGTAGGTTCTTCCCTTTTGGTTTTCTAACTCCAGGTCTTCACACATTTCATTATAATACTTTACTTCGTCCTCTCGAGCTGCCCTTTGAAATCTTCTGTTCAGCTCTTTGACTTCAGCATTTCTTCTGTTCGCTTTAGCTACTCTTGGCTCAAGAGCAAGTCTCTTCGGATGTGCATTTTTGTCTTTTCTTTCTTTACTGTCTTTTTAATGACCTTTTGCTTTCTTCATGTATGATGTCTTTGACGTCATTCCACAACTTTTCTGGCCTTTGGTAATTAGTATTCAATGCCTGAAATCTTTTCTTGAGATGGTCTTAAATTCAGGTAGTATATACTCAAAGTCTTATTTTGGCTCTTGTGGACTTGTTCTGATTTTCTCTGGCTTTGATTTGAATTTGCATAGGATCAGTTGATGGTCTGTTCTGCAGTCAGCCCCTAGCCTTGTTCTGACTGATGATACTGTGCTTTTCCATCATCTCTTTCCACAGATTATTTGATTTGATTCCTGTGTATTCCACACAGCAAGATCCACATGTATAGTTGCAGTTTATGTTGTTAAAAAAGGTATTTGCAATAAAGAAGGCGTTTGTCTTGCAAAATTTTATCATGCAGCCTTTGGCTTGGTTTCTATCACCATAGCCATATTTTCTGACTACCGATCCTTCTTCTTTGTTTCCAACTTTTGCCTTACAATCACAGTAATTATCAAAGCATCTTGATTGCATGTTTGATCAATTTCAGACTGCAGAAGTTGGTAAAAATCTTCAGTTTTCTCATCTTTGGCATTAGTGGTTGGTGTGTAAATTTGAATAATAGTCATATTAACTGCTCTTCCTTGTAGGTATATGGATATTATCCTATCACTGACAACATTGCACTCAGAATAGATCTTGAAATGTTCTTTTTGACGATGAATGCAATGCCGTTCCTCTTCAATTTGTCATTCTTGGCATAGTAGACCATACAATTGTGTGATTCAAAATGGCCAATACCAGTCCATTTCAACTCACTAATGTCTAGGATATTAATTGTTATGCAGTCCATTTCATTTTTTTTTTTTATATATTTTATTGTACTTCAGGTGAAAGCTTACAGAGCAAATAGTTTCTCATGAAATAGTAGTACACATGTTGTTCTATGACATTGGTTAACAACCCCACAACGTATTAAGCCTCTAAATTCTCAACCTTTTTTTTTGATGAAAATTACAGATGGCCAAAGATACACCGTTTCAAAAATTTCTACATTCACACTTCAGTGACATTGACTACGCTCTTCCAAGTGTGCTGTTATTCTCACTTAAGATGAAGGCTTACAGAACAAAATAGTTTTTCATTTAACAGTTACTACACATGTTGCCCTATGACAATGGTTAACAATCTCACAGCACATCAAGAATATCCTTACTCCACCTTGTGTTCCCTATCACCAGGGGGCTTCCTTGTCCCCTTCTGTCTTCTGGACCTTGTCAGTGGACTATTGTACCTCTTTAGTCTCATTTGTTTATTTTATTTTATTTTATTTAAACACCATTTCAAAACTTTTTACTTACACATTTAAGTGATATTGACTATGCTCTTCCAATTGTGCTGCCATTCTCGCCCAAGATGAAGGCTTACAGGACAAAACAGCCTCCCATTTAATAGTTACTACAAATGTTGCCCTATAGCATTGGTCAACAATCTCACAATACATCGACAGTGTCCTTATTCAATTTGTGTTCCTTATCATTAGTTTCCTACTCTCCCTCTGCCTTCTGGCCCTTGTCACTGGACTCCTGTACCTCGTTAGTCCCATTTAGTTTTACTGGGCTGTCCATTCCCAGGCTTAACATCGAACCTCGAAGGTAACTTCACCTCTGAGCTGAAAGGGTGTCTGGGGGCCACACTCTTGAGGTTTCTCTAGTATTCTTTAGGCCAGTAAATCTGGTCTTCTTTTTTTTTTTGGGGGGGAGTTAAAATTATGCTCTACATCCTTCTCCAGCTCTGCCCAGAACCCTCTGTTGTGATCCTGGTCAGAGGAGTCATTGGTGGTAGCCGGGCACCATCCAGCTATACTGGACTCAGTCCCGTGGAGGTCTTCGTAGCTGTGGACCATTAGTCCTTTGGACTAATCTTTTCCTTGTATCCTGTTCTCTTCGTTCTCCCTTGTTCCTGAAGGGATGAGATCAGTGGAGTATCTTAGATGGCCGCTCATAGGCTTTTAAGACCCCAGACACTACTCACAAAGGTAGAATGTAGAGCATTATCTTTATAAGTAGTGTCATGCCAATTGAGCTAGATGTTCCCCGAGATCATGGTCCCCAGAGCCCTCCGTACAACATCTCAGTCCCTCGGGGGGTTTGGATGTGTCTATAGGGCCTCCCTGACCTTTCCTTGTGCAGGTTGTGTTAGTTTCCCCTGTACTATGTACAATCTCACCTCTCACCCAAGTTACCACTTACCTATTACCTATTTAGTATTCCGCCCCCCTCCCATCCCTGGTAACCAACAAGGATTGTTACATTTTGCATGTGAATTTTTTCATGGGTTTTTACAATAGAGGTCTCATACAATATTTGTCCTTTTGTGATTGACTTATTTCACTCAGCATGATGTCCTCCAGTTTCATCCATGTTATGAGATGGTTCACCGATTCATTGTTGTTCTTTCTCGTTGCATAGTACTCCATTGTGTGTATGTACCATAGTTTGTGTATCCATTCATCTGTTGATGGACATCGAGGTTGTTTCCATCGTTTTGCTATTGTGAATAATGCTGCCATGAACATAGGTGTGCATATGTCTATTCGAGTGATGACTCTTATTTCTCTAGGATATATTCCTAGGAGTGGGATTGCTGGATCGAATGGTATGTCTATTTCTAGCTTTCTGAGGAAACGCCATATCATTTTCCAAAATGGTTGTATCATTTTGCATTCCCACCAGCAGTGTATAAGAGTTCCCATCTCCCCGCAGCCCCTCCAACATTTGTTATTTCCAGTATTTTTGATTCGTGCTAGTAATGCCGGGGTGAGATGGTATCTCATTGTGGTTTTAATTTGCATTTCTCTAATGGCTAGTGATCGCGAGCATTTCCTCATGTGTCTGTTGGCCATTTGAATGTCTTCCTTGGTGAAGTGTCTGTTCATTTCCTTTACCCATTTTTTGATAGGATTGTTTGTCTTTTTGTTGTAGAGGTGTCGGATTTTCTTGTAGATTATGGAGATTAGACCTTTGTCTGACTTGTACTGTCCGAAATTTTTTGCCAGTCTGTAGGTTCTCTTTTAACTCTTTTGGTAAAATCTTTTGAAGAGCATAGATGTTTGATTTTTAGAAGATCCCAATTATCTAGTTTATCTGTTGGGTTTTTTGTGTTGATGTTTATGGTTTGTATCCTGTTAATGCCATGTATTAAGGCCTGAAGTGTTGGTCCTATTTTTTCTTCTATGAGTTTTATAGTTTGAGGCTTTATATTCAGGTCTTTGATCCATTTTGAAGTAGTTTTTGTATATGGTGTGACGTATGGGTCCTGTTTCATTTTTCTACAAATGGATATCCAGTTTTGCCAGCACCATTTGTTAAAAAGACTGTCTTTTCCCCATTTGATGTATTTTGGGCCCTTGTCAAAAATCAGGTGACCGTAGGTGGATGGATTTACATCTGAGTTCTCAATTCTGTTCCATTGGTCAATGTCTCTGTTGTTGTACCAGTACCAGGCTGTTTTGAGTACTGTAGCTGTATAGTAGGTTCTCAAGTCAGGTAGTGTGAGTCCTCCAACTTTATTCTTCTTCTTCAGTAGTGCTTAACTTATTCGGGGTTTCTTCCCTTTCCATAGAAAGTTAATAATTAGTTTTTCCATCTCTTTGAAGAATGTTGTTGGTATTTGTATCGGGATTGCATTGTATTTGTAGATTGCTTTAGGTAGAATTGCCATTTTCCCAATGTTGAGTCTGCCTATCCATGAGCATGGTATGTTTTTCATTTATGTAGATCCCTTTGGATTTCATGCAGCAGTGTTTTGTAGTTTTCTTTGTATAGGGCTTTTATATTCCTGGTCAGATTTATTCCTAAGTATTTTAT
Source organism: Dugong dugon (assembly GCA_030035585.1). Taxonomy (NCBI): domain Eukaryota; kingdom Metazoa; phylum Chordata; class Mammalia; order Sirenia; family Dugongidae; genus Dugong; species Dugong dugon. The sequence goes on along the minus strand of CM057465.1, from coordinate 4,019,977 downwards.
CTTTTTATGGGCTATTGAAAATGGTATTGATTTCCTGATCTCCTTTTCATCGTTCTCTTTACTGTTGTATAGGAATCCAACTGATTTTTGAATGTTTATCTTGTATCCTGCTACTCTGCTGAATCTTTCTATTAGTTCCAGTAAATTTCTCGTGGAGTCTTTAGGGTTTTCTATGTATAGTATCATATCATCTGCAAACAGGGAGAGTTTAACTTCTTCATTACCAATTTGGATGCTCTTTATTTCTTTCTCTTGCCTTACTGCTCTAGCTATAACTTCCAGCACAATGTTAAATAGGAGTGGTGATAAAGGGCATCCTTGTCTTGTTCCTGTTTTCAAGGGGAATGTTTTCAGCCTCTCTCCATTAAGAATGATGTTGGCTGTGGGTTTTGCATAGATGCCCTTTATTATGTTGAGAAATTTCCCTTCTATACCTATTTTATTGAGAGCTTTTATCAGGAATGGGTGTTGGACTTTGTCAAATGCCTTTTCTGCATCAATTGAGATGATCATGTGAGTTTTTTCTTTCCTTTTATTTATGTGGTGGATTACGTTGATGGATTTTCTAATGTTAAACCATCCTTGCATATCTGGTATGAATCCTACTTGGTCGTGGTGTATTATTTTTTTGATATGATACTGAATTCTATTGGCTAGAATTTTGTTCAGGATTTTTGCATCTATATTCATGAGAGATATTGGTCTGTAATTTTCTTGTTTTGTGATGTCTTTGCCTGGTTTTGGTATCAGCGTTATGCTGGCTTCATAGAATGAATTTGGAAGTGTTGCTTCCTCTTCTATGCTCTGAAATAACTTGAGTAGAATTGGTACGAGCTCTTCTGTAAATGTTTTGTAGAATCCTCCAGTGAAGCCATCTGGGCCAGGGCTTTTTTTGGTTGGGAGTTTTTTTATTACCTTTTCAATCTCTTCTCTTGTTATGGGTCTGTTCAGATTTTCAATATCACTTTGTTGTAGTTTGGGTAGGCCGTATGTTTCTAGAAATTTATCCATTTCCTCTAGGTTTTCAAATTTGTTGGAATATATTTTTTCATAATATTCTGTTATAATCCTTTTTATTTCAGTTGGGTCTGTTGTAATGTCCCCCATTTCATTTCTTATTTGGGTTATTTGTGCCCTCTGCTGTTTTTCTTTTGTCAGTCTGGCCAGTGGTTTGTCGATTTGGTTGATTCTTTCACAGAACCAACTTTTGTTTTTGTTGATTCTTTCTATTGTTTTCTGTTCTCTATTTCATTTATTTCTGCTCTGATCTTTACTATTTCCTTTCTTCCAGTGGTTGTAGGCTTTTTTTGTTGTTCTCTTTCTATTTGTTTGAGTTCTGTAGTTAATGTTTTTATTTTGTCCCTTTCTTCTTTTTTGATATGTGCATCTATTGCTATAAATTGTCCTCTGAGGACTGCCTTTGCTGTGTCCCAAAGGTTTTGGTATGATGTGTTTTCATTTTCATTTGATTCTAGGAATTTTTTAATTCCATCTCTGATTTCTTCTATTACCCATTGATGTGTAAGCAGATTATTATTCAGTTTCCATGTGTTTGATTTTTTTTTCCTTGCTCTTTCTAGTGTTAATTTCTACCTTGATGGCATTGTGGTCAGAGAAGATACTGTGAATTATCTAAACGTTTTGGATCTTGTTGAGGATTGCTCTGTGGCCTAAGATGTGGTCTATTCTGGAGAACGTTCCATGTGCATTGGAAAAGAATGTGTACTTTGCAGCGGTTGGATGGATTGTTCTATATATGTCTATGAGGTCCAGTTGGCTGATTGTGTCCTTTAGATCTTCTGTATCTTTGCTGAGTTTCTTTTTAGTTGTTCTGTCCTTTACTGAGAGTGGTGTGTTGAAGTCTCCTACTATTATTGTGCAAGTGTCAATTTCTCTTTTCAGTGCTGTTAGAGTTTTTTTTTATGTATTTTGGAGCCCTGTCATTGGGTGCATAGATATTTATTATGGTTATGTCTTCATGATGGATCATCCCCTTAATCATTATATAGTGTCCTTCTTTGTCTTTTATGGTAGATTTTGTTTTAAAGTCTATTTTATTCGAGATTAGAATTGCCACTCCTGCTCTTTTTTGATAGTTGTTAGCTTGATATATTTTTTTCCAACCTTTGATTTTTAATAAATTCACATCTTTGTTTCTAAGGTGTGTCTCTTGTAGACAGCAAATAGATGGATCCTGTTTTCTTATCCATTCTGCCACTCTCCGTCTCTTTATGGGTGCATTGAGTCCATTTACGTTCAGTGTAATTATTGATAGATGTGAGTTTGTTGCTGTCATTTTGTGGTGCTTTTTTTTGTGATGCTGAAGTTTTCTTTGTTCTTCTTACTCTCTTGTGCTGAGTTCCTTTTGTTTGTGGATTTTGTGTTCATTTCTTTTGTTTTTGTAGGTTTTGTTTTTGTTGAGACTTTATGTTTTTCGTGTTTATTTTTATGAGTTGGTTTGTTAACTTTTTTTGTGGTTACCATGACTTTTACCCTTATCTTTATAATTTTGAAGCAGTCTACCATTACTTGGTATCGCCTTGCCTTCCTCTCTTTAGAAGGTTCTATACCTATGTCGTTTGTTCCCTCTTTCATTGTTTTGATGTTGTTGTCATCCTTTGATTGATTGCTCTGATTCCCTGTTGTATATCTTTTGATTTTGGAAAGTCCTCTGTAGTTCAGTTCCTAGAATGGTATCTGGTTCAGGTGAACCTGCGTCCTAGGTCGTAGGTCCTGCCTGAGGGCTGAAGATGTTTGTCCTCAGATCGAAGAACTCCCTTTAATAATTCTTGTAAGTTTGGTTTGACTTTTGCATATTCCTTTAGTTTCTGTTTATCTGGAAATGACCTAATTTCACCATCAAATCTGAATGCGAGTTTTGCAGGATATATTATTCTTGGCTGACAATTTTTTTCTTTCAAGATTTTATATATGTCATCCCACTGCCTTCTTGCCTGCATGGTTTCTGCTGAATAATCTGAGCTTAGTCTTATTGTTTCTCCTCTGTATGTGACTTCTTGTTTTTCACGAGCTGCTCTCAGGATTCTTTGTTTGTCTTTAGTTTTAGCGAGTGTGAATATGATATGTCTTGGTGATTTTCTTTTGGGGTCTCTTCTATATGGGGTTCGTTGAGCTTCTTGGATGACCAGCTTTTCATCTTTCATGATATTGGGAAAGTTTTCTGTCAGCAGTTCGTCAATGATCCCCTCTGTGTTTTCTGTTTTCTCCCCCTGTTCTGGTATGCCAATCACTCGTAAGTTTTTGCTTTTAATTGTGTCCCACATAACTCTCAGGGTCTCTTCATTTTTCTTTGTTCTTTTTTCTGAGTTTTCCTGAAACAGAGTTGTATCCAAGTGTTTGTCTTCAGTTCCACTGATCCTGTCTTCGATGGTTTCAAATCTACTTCTCAGCCCTTCTACGACACCGTCCATTTCTGAAATCTTGTTGTTTATCTTTTGGATTTCTAATTGTTGTTTTTGTATAATTTCGAGTTGTGAATTTATTTTGGCATTTTGTTCCTGCATCATCTTCCTGAATTCTTCCAATTTTTTGTCTGTATTTTCCATAGATTTGTCTTTTTTTTCCTCATTTTTGTCAGCTTTTTGCCTCAGTTCTTGGAAAATTCCAAGTATTAGTGATTTGAGTTCCGTATCAGGTACTTCTAGTGCATTTTCTTCCACAGGAGAGTTATCTGTTGTTTTAATTTGGACCCCTATTGGAGCCATCTTGTCTTGTTTTGGTAAATGTTTTGATATTGTTTGCTGTTTTCGGGGCATTCAGTAGATATTTCTCTCATTTATTGATTGTAGATTTTTTTTTTTTTTTGTTCTTGTGGTACAGCTGGGCAGATCTAGCTGAGGAGGAGCCACTGGGACGGGTTGCTTGTGGCACTCACTGCAGCCACCAGGACGGTTGGTAGTCGGTGCTGGGCAGGTTCCAATAGGGCATGCCTGCACCGCTTGGTGGTGTGATGTCTAGTGCACGGTGCAGGTAGGTAGGGTGCAGTGGGAAGATGGTTATGTGTGAAGCTAAGCTGGATATGGGAGAGAGGAGAGAGGAGGAAGAGCAAAAAGCATACAAACATAAAAGAATGCTAGGGGAGCTTGTCGTTGGAATGTATAGATGAGAGCCTATGGGATGGAGGAAACCAGAAGGGGGAACAGAAGGAAAAGGAAAGAATGACCAAATAAAAATCAGAAAAGTTAAAGAACTGCAAAGTTCCCAGGGATCCCACCGATGCAGCTATGAGGTCTGGGGGAGTCGGTCTCAATTTTCTCAGCTCAGCCTGGTCAGAAGGTAAAGAGGTATACATCGCCTGGTATTCAGGGATCAGAAAGAGAAGGAAGAGAGAGAGAGACAAGAAATTAAGCAATGAAGAAAGACAAAAGGGAAAAAGAGGTAAAAGATGACAAAACTAATCAAAGGAAGAAATATAAAATTGAAAAAAAAAAAAGGGGGGGGGCAACACCAGCAGTCAGTGCCTACAAATGGGACCCAGAGAGCCCCCACTCAGGGGCGCGAATTCCAAGCAGCCGGCAGTCTTGGGGTTAAGAGACTGTGGCCACGGGAAGCAGAGGGGCGAATGAACAAAGGCCCCGGGATCCCACCCGCGCGGGAGCCCAGACCTAGAGACAGCCACACGCCCGAACGCAGCCCCACAGCCCCGCAGGAGAGAGCAGAGACGGCACTCGGAACCAGGCACCCAGGCAAAAGGAGGGGGAGGCTGCAGAGAAAGGTTCGCTAGCTGCCAGCAAATGGCTCCCAGAAAGCCGCCAGCCCAGGCGCGCGGAATCCAAGCACCGGCGCCCCCCAGCCCAGGGACCCAGGCCACGGAAAGCAGGGGATCCCCAGCTGAGGCGGAGAGGGGTGGGTGGTGGGAAAGCACGCACCGCAGTTTACCGGTCGTTCTGTCTCCGACCAGATGCTCTGCAAGGCTGCTCTCCCGTTCGCTGGTCTCTGTTAGGAATCCAAGATGGATCCGCGCTGCGTTAGCTGGTAAGGAATCTCTGCCTGAGTCTCTCCTCGCTCTCCGTTCTCTTTTAGTATTCTCACTCTGTTTGGTGTTTGGCTGAGTTCTTTATCTCTTCATTTGGTGTTCTAGGGTTTCAGGATTGTTGATTCTCTGTTAGGCTTAGTTTTTCGGATCTTTGCTGTGGAGGGACGGCGTGGTGTTTCTGCCTAGAGCGCCATCTTGCCCCTCCCCTCCATTTCATTTTTTACAACTTCTAATTTTCCTAGATTCATACTTCATACATTCCACGTTCCAATTATTAATGGATGTTTGCAGCTGTTTCTTTTCATTTTGAGTCATGACACATCAGCAAATGAAGGTCCTGAAAGCTTGACTCTGTCCACGTCGTTAAGGTGGACTCTACTTTGAGGAGGCAGCTCTTCCCCAGTCATCTTTTGAGTGCCTTGCAACCTGAGTAGCTCATCTTCTGGCACTATATCAGACAATGTTCCGCCGGTATTCATAACATTTTCACTGGCCAATTTTTTTTTTTAGGAGTAGATAGCCAGGTTTTTCTTCCTAGTCTGTGTTAGTCTGGAAGCTCCACTGAAACCTGTATACCATGGGTGATCCTGCTGATATTTGAGTACTGGTGGCACAGCTTCCAGCATCACAGCCACACAAAAGCCACGGCAGTAAGACTAACTGACAGACATGTGAGGGAATGGCAACTAACCTCCCAAAAATCCAGTGTTGATCTGAAATTCAAATTAAACTGGGCATCCTGTGTTTTATCTGTCAAGCCCAATCTTGTTCCCTGATCCTCAGTCCAGAGTTCCTTCTCTTGAATGTTCCCTGAATGGATGGCTGCTTGAGAGTGGGTGGCTACCCCATAATTCATTCATTCACCCGCACATTAATTCATAAATTCATTTTTTTAATAATTTAGTTGTTTGATAGGCATAGAGATAGATGTTGGGGATACTTGTGTGAAAAAGACAAGGCCCCTGGCTCTAATGAGTTTACCACTAGTGATAATAATTTGCTAGAGTAGGTGTATCTCAAACTTGAGCATGCCTCAACATCACGTGGAGGGCTTGTATGGTAAGCAGAATAGTGCCCCTGCCCTAGTCCCTGGTACTTGTGAATGTGTTATCTCACATGACAAAGGGACTTTGCAGGTGTGAAGAAGTTAAGGACTTAGAGATGGGAGACTTTTGGGGCCCAAAGTAATCACATGGATTCCCTAACGGTAATCTCTCCTGGATGGGGTCAGAGAGAGCTATGATCATGGAAGGAGAGTCAGAAAGATGCAACATTGCGGGCTTTGAATAGGGAGAAGGGGGCCACGAGCCAAGGAATGCGACTGGGCTCTAGAAGCTGGAAATGTCAAGGAAATGGATTCTCCCCTAGAGATTCTACAAAAGAACCTGCCCTGCCAATGCCTTGATTTTAGCCCAGTGAGCTCCATGGTAGACTTCTAATCTACAGAACTGTAATATAATAAATGTGTGTTAAGTCACCAAGTTTATGGTAATTTCTAACAGCAGAGATGGACAACTAATACAGCTTGTTAAAGCATAGAATGTTGGGTCTTACTGCCAAACTTTCTCATTCCACAAGTGTCTTGGTCACCAGTGCTATTGAGACACAAATACTATGTGTGGGTAGATTTAAAGAACAGAAATTTATGTTCTCATGGTCTGGGGGCTGGGAGTCCAAATCAGGGTCTCAGGTGAGTTGATTCCTTCCTTGTTGGTAGTCCTGTGTGTTCCTTGGTTCCTTGGCTTTCCTTGGCTCATAGACAATCCCGAAGTGGCATCTGTCTCCCCTAGTGTATACCTCTGTGTCTATTCTGGTCTTTTTTACAACTCAGGAGAGATTAGGTTTAGGACCCATCCCACACTGGCATGACCTTATTAACATAACAAAAGAAAATCCCCATTTCCAAATAGAATCACACGCACAGGTGCAAGGGCCAGGAATTCAACACTTCTCTTGGGGGAACAGGATTTAATCCATAACAATAAGCCTGGGAGGGCCCTGAGAGTTTGTTTTTCTAACAAGTTCCCAGAGGATGCTGATGCTGGTCTCCTGGGGGTTCCACCTTGAGGACTCTGCTGGGAGGAAAGAGAGAAAAGGGAGGCCGTGCTTCCTTTGATTGGAAGGAGAAGGGTGAGGAGTCCTCCTTTTGCCAACAAGGCTCTCATATGATGAGGTGTGGGATTTCAGCTCCCCGCCCTGCAGAGTAGAGAAGGGCTTCTACAGGGTCTTAGCTGGGACACGAAACACCTCAGTCACCTGAAAACCATTCTGTCCACCTCCCTCAATCTCAGACATGGACCCTGAGCCCCAGGTGGGAATGATGTGTCCAGGGCCCCCGGGATGGTCAGCATCACGTGAGAGCCAGGGCTTGGATTCTTGGATTGCAGGCAGTTTGCCAGGGGCACTAGTACAAGAGGCTGAAGACGCAGGTATCTCAGGGAAAGAAACAGGAAGTCAGTTCTCAGGGCCTGTGGCCAGAATGTTGAGACCAAAGGGCAGGCAGACAGGTGCGTGGGTGGAGGGAAGGGTCTCATCATCCCGTAGCATCCACCCTGGGCCTTGGGTCCAGCCACTCAACTGCTGGCTTGCCTGTGGTGTCCTGAAGATCAAGTGCAGTCATGAAGGTCAAGGGCAGGAAGGAGAGTTGCAGTGATGTGTAAATAATACTGCCCTGCCAGACTCTGAGTACGCTCCGAGAGGGGAGTGGGCCACCCAAGGGTGCACTGAGAATCACTCTGGGCTGAGGGACCCAAAGGCTGCTCCTCCGCCTCTCCAGCAGCCTCTGGAGCAGTGACAGAAAGGACTTGTTTAGCTGTGGATGCACACGCCTCTTTAGAGTCTCCTGCTGGTCTAATTCCTTCCCTGCTCAGTTCCACTGATTGTGGATTTATTTATAACATGGTGCTCATCTTCTCCCTGTCCATTCCAGAAGAAGCCTCTTTGAAGGCAAAATAGATTCCAGAATGACCATTCACTAAGACACAGTCATCAGTGGGATGTCCCCCATAAAACTGAAATATCATAAAATTGTACACACGTGGGCCTGGAGCTGGGCAGGGGCCGTATTTCAGCTGGGAACACAGCCGCACAGAACACAAGCTACTGTTTTGATAAATTAGACCCCGGTTTACACTGTTACTTGCTTGTTGGAGAGAATGAAATGGCTGTTCCATCAACATTCCAGCTCCCAGGTAGGCAGGGACAGCAGGCTCATCTCCCATTCGTCACTGGCACAGCCAAGATGCATCTCTCCAAAGGGCTGGGCCCACTCGGGGTGCCCTGGGAAAGAGAAGCAAGGAGCTGAGACATTTGCAGTCATGAGCTCTGGCCCTGTGTACAGGAGTTGTTTGCTCTTCTACCCCTCCACCACTAGGCCCTGAGTCCTGGGAGAGTCTCCCAACTTGGACAAGGAGAAGGGCTGCCATCATCTGAAAGGAGCACAGCTACAGCTACCCACGCCAGGAGCAACATTTGGACTCTTGCTGGGCTGTGAGGGGGCAGGGATGGACAGGAGGGCTGTCATGACCTGCCTCCCCCTGGGCCAACCCTTTGTCTCCTTTAGGCCTGGAAATGAGGTCTGGCCGCCGTTTCCACTGAGTCCACTCTGTAGACAGGAAACAGACTCAGAGCACTGAGTAAACTGCCCAGGATCACACAGATGCTAAGAGGCAGCTTTGGGACTCAAACCTAGGCCTTCTCGAATCTGGCATCCAAACTCTTCACAGCAGGTGATCAACAGCCCCTGGCCCCAACTAATTCACATTTTAGTAATGGTGTACACCTTGTTGAGGAGCCCTGGTGTCACTATGGTTAAGCACTTGGCTGCTAACTGAAAGGTCAGCAGCTCTAACCCACCAGCTTTGCTGGAGGAGAAAGATGTGGCAGTCTGCTTCTGTGGAGATCACAGCTTTGGAAACCCTATGGCCATTCTACTTGTCCCAGAAGGTTGATGTGAGTCTGAATCAACTTGGTGGTGGTGGGTTTGGCTTGCATATGTCATGTCATCCAGCCCACCACTCCACCAGTTGCCCTTGAGTTGACTCTGACTCATGGTGACCCCACGTGTGTCAGAGTAGAACTGTGCTCCACAGGGTTTTCAGTGGCCAAGTTTTGGGAAGTAGATCACCAGACCCTTCTTCAAAAGGTGCCTCTGAGTGGACTCAACCTCCAACCTTTTGGTGAGCAGCCAAGTGCGTTAACTGTTTGTGTCACCCAGAGACTCCATGTAGTTCAAGAGCTGGATAGAGTGACAAAAATAATGGCAGCTGGTGTTTCTGGAAAGCTCTCTCTGTGTAATGGCCTTGCTGAGCTCCTTGCACCCTGCATATCAGCCATACCTGAGAGAGGAGCTGCTATTAGAATCTGCTTTACAGGTCAGGGACCAAGATTCAGAGAGGTCACTTAACCTCCCCACGGGCAGTCATGAACCCATGGCAGATTGGTGCTGGGCTGGTTTGAATAACTGGACAATTCAGTGCATGCAAACTACTCCACCTGCCGCCTCTGATCCATGTGGGTCTCAGTCTCTGGGGGTGGGGTGTGGTGTGGGGCTCTGGCCAGCTGCTCTTCATTTTCCCCTGCAGAGGTGTGGCCGGGAGACCCAACATGTCTCGGTCACAGCAGACACTTGACGCCCGCCCAGAGGCTGTCTGCAAACCAGCTATTCAACCAAAAAGCCAGCACCTCGAGACTCCCTCCCACCAGGAAGCTGACCATGCTTTATAGATGTCAGTTAAGTATTGATCGATAAATAGATATAGTAAGATCCCGAGAGATGGCTCCAGGTACGGTGAAACAACTCGTTACTGTGAAAAGCAGGCCTTGGAGGCCCTGTGCTTTCTCACTGGGGATGGCCCGGATTCTGTGCTTGCTGAGGACAGGAAATGCAACTTTATATTGGCCTGAAACCTGGAAAAATGGAGTTTGAGCCTTGGAGAGAACTTGAACCTTTCTTCCAAGCCTTTCTTCTGAGGCACTTCTGGAAGGCCTTGAACCTCCAACCTTTTGGTTAGCAGCTGAGGATGCTCACTGTTTGTACCGTCCAGGGACTAAGGGTATACCCACTGCCGTTGAGTCGATTCCGACTCACAGTGACCCTGTAAGACTGAGAAGACTGGCCCCTTAGGGTTTCCAAGGCTGTAATCTTTATGGAAGCAGACTGCCACATCTTTCTTCCATGGAGCAGCTGGTGAGTTCAAATCACTGGCCTTTTGGTTAGCAGGCAACCACTGCACCCTAAGGCTCATTATGAGTAGATAACCCGTCCCCTGCATTGGGCATGTGAGCAAGCTGAGTTTTTTGGAGGAGCGGACTGGCTGAAGTGGCTCAGGGTGGAGGGTGGCCATCCATCCCAAGCCACCCCCGGACCATTCACATCCACCTCGGGTCTGCTGCTTCTCATCTCATCTCAGAGCCTCTCTCCTTCTGTGGTCTCTCACACCCTGTGATGATGTCATAGTCCCAGGGTGGGCAAACAGGCCCAAATCTTCCCTGGGCAGCAAGTCCTCTGCCACTCCTGGGCCTTGAGGGTTGAGAGTGTGCCTCTCCCAGTGTGGAGCAGGAACAAGTGACTGAGACTTGGCACCACTGGTATTAAATTTCTCCAGCCTGAGGGTGGACACCAGAGCCAGGAAGAGCCAAGGAGACAGAGCGATCATTAACTGGGATCCTGGTTTTCCCTCTGAATTCATTATCACAAGGATTAAATCTCAAGCTGCTGGCCACCATCTTATCAGCTAAGGGTGGAGGCTACCCAGAGCTGAGAATCAGAAAGATGTCCTGTGCCCCTTGATTAAGTTGTACCTGAATGCATGAAATGTCCTTGGATTCTTCACTCTTGTGAATCAACAGATTCCCTTTTGCCTCAGCTAGTTTCTACTTATGAGGCATTGATGGTTAGGTGGTAGAATTCTCTCCTTCCATGCAGGAGACCCAGATTTGATTCCCGGCCAATGCCCGTCTGTCAGTGGAGGCGTGCGTGTTGCTGTGATGCTGAACAGGTCTCAGAGGAGCTTCCAGACTAACATGGACTAGGAAGAAAGGCCTGGTGATCTACTTCCAAACTTCAGTCAGTGAAAACCCTATGGATCACAAAGGTCTGATCTGCAACCGATCATGGGGATGAGCAGGACTGGACAGTGTTCCATTCCGTTGTGAATGGGGCCAACAACAGTTGTCAGTTGGGCTATTTTCACATGCACCTGTAGGAGCTTCTGTTACCTGAACAGCAGATTTGAAAGCTCAGAGGACCGTCCCCTCCCTCCACGTGTAGTACGCAACTTGGCGGAGCAGTGGTTCCGGGAAATGACTGATGTGGGTGGACCAGGCTGTCTGCTGTGATGCAGTCCCCAGAGCACAGAGCTGACCCTCAGGACTCTGCAATCTGCCTCAGCTCTGCCCTGGAGGAACACTGTGACCTTGCATGCGAACTGCAGGAGTGGGGGTGGAGCTCCTTGAAGGCCCCTTTGAGAGGCAGCCCACCTCTCCTTCTGGCCTGAGAGGTTGACGTGAATTGTGCACTCGATGCTGGCAGCTGAATGCACTGATTATACAGCTCCCAATTATAGTGGGCATGAGCACAAATGTTCTGGAGAATGTATATACGTATGAGCTGCCAAATGTGGCGCGTCATCAGATTTCCAACTTTTAGGCAAGTTCGGTGCTGAGTACATGGTGCATAAATCACAAAGATGGAGTCCCTGCCTCTGCAGGCGGGGGGCTGGGAGGGCGGGTGTTGATGATCTGTTAGCTCTGGGGTTAGGGGAGGGAGAGGATGTATTTCTTACTGACAGAGAAAGCTTGGGAAGTGATAAAGATGGGGCTTGTTATTTCTATAAAAACCGAGATGTGCCTGACAAATCGTCTTTATTAAAATGTTCTCTGAAGAGCGTAATTGGGGAGAGTCAGGTTGGATGCTGGCAGCACTGTCAGATTGGAGTGCGTTCAGAGATGGGGGCTTTCCACCTGCCTGTGCAGAGAGCATGGGGAAGTGTGCATGTGCACGTGTGTGTGTGAGCATCTGTGCACAGTCCTGTGTGCTTGTGTGCATCCGTGTGTGTGTGTGTGTGGGCGCCTGTGTACTTCTAGATGGCCCAGTTTGCATGCATGTGTGTATGTGAGCCTCTATATCTGTGCATGGTCTGTGTGCTTGTGAGTGTATGTGTGTGTGTATATGTGTGTGGTGTGCTTGTGTGTGTGTGAGCCTGTGTATCTGTGCGCAGTCCTGTGAGCGTGCATGTGTGCGTGAGCCTGTGTATCTGTGCGCAGTCCTGTGAGCGTGCATGTGTGCATGAACCTGTGCATCTGTGCGCAGTCCTGTGAGCGTGCATGTGTGCGTGAACCTGTGCGTCTGTGTACAGTCCTGTGAGCTTGCATGTGTGTGTGAGCCTGTGTGTCTGTGCACAGTCCTGTGAGCATGTATGTGTGTGTTCCTGTGTATCTGTGCACAGTCTTGTGAGTGTGCATGTGTGTGTGTGAGCCTGTGTATCTGTGCGCAGTCCTGTGTGGTGTGCATGTGTGTGTTCTGGTGTATCTGTGCATGGTCCTGTGAGTGTGCATGCATGTGTGCATGTGTGTGTCAGCCTGTGTATTTATACGTGGTCCTTTGTGTGTGTGCATGTGTGCAGATGCACATGTTTGTGTGTATGTGTGTGTGTGAGCACCATCTGTGCGTGGTCCTGTGTGTGTGAGGTTAGTCATATTTCTCAACTTTCAGACAAGTTTAGGGGCCCAAGTACATGACCCATAAACCAGAGTGATGGAGTCTAGGCCTGTGCACATGTCCAGGCACATGTATGCGTGTGGGTGCATAGGTGTCAAATGTGTAGGAGATCCCTACCCATTGACTTGTCTGTGGGAAGTGTGCTGTGGGGTGGGCTTCTCCACAGCCAGTTCCAGTCTCTGGGTGCTCAGATGGACAAGGGTGATTTTAGGCACAGGCTCACCCTATGAATTCCAGTCCACTCTCCTCACCAGGTGTCCCCACGACTGGTCTCGGCCCAACTCTGATGAGGACTGCGTCAAGGGCCAGGGAGGGGCCACTTCTCCTGTTTCTTGGCTGAAAGCTTCACCTGCTCCCTGCCCCTGGGAGAGGCCTGGCCCTTTCCCACCCACTCTCTTTGTCCAGGCTGTGCCCCTCCCTTCTCACCCACTGAAGGCCCTCGAGGCCTCTATCGAATGCTCCTTCTCCGTGAAATCTTCTCTGCAAGCCCGCACACTGTCAAGCTCCTTTATGCCTCTGCCTTGCAATGGGGCCCTTGTCTAGGTAGCTCACCCTCTGTAACCTCCTTGAGGACGGGGTCAGTAGAGCCTCCTGTCCCTCAGAGCATGGTGCAAAGTGGTACACACACCTGTATGTGTGTGAGTGTGTGCGTGTGCACGCACTGTCTGCCACCCTCAGGAACAGGACTTGCCCCCACACCCTCAAGAAGACAGTATTGTCCTTGAGGACTACGGTCTTGGTGGTCCCTGGAGCAGGAAGGGCTTCGTCTTCCGGAACCAGGAGGGTCTCTTCCTCCTTCTGCCCCTGCTCTGAATGACCTTAGACTCGTTTCTTGGGACAGTATTTTAAGACTCACCCTGAGTCCCCTTCCCAAGTGGACTAGTTCTTAAACTTTTCCTTGGTGCTTTCTGCTGGAATCCAGAGCTCCCCTGATCACGTCAGTGTTATCCCCCAACAGTGGCCAGAAGACAGCCTGAGTTCCTGGTATTGTAGCTGCAACCCACACTCCATGAGGCTCCTGGCCAATTTCATTTCCGGCACCTGTGCTGGGCTTGTCTCCTCATGGCTGGTTGGCCCCCAGTGCCCTTGGTGGCTCAGGGCTCTCAGACTGCTGAGCTTCTGCAGGCCAGGGAGGAGTCCAACCAGCCAGGGAGGAGTCCACCCCGGGAAGGAGGAGGAAGCTGGCTCAGGGAAGGCTAGAGGGACAGGGAGAGAAGGGAGGGCACTGGGGCTTCTGGCTTCTGCAGCCATGTTGCTAGAGGTGGGAAGACTCAGAGGAGAAGAAGGATGGGTATGGGGAGACAGAGAGCTCTATTTTGGACAACATGGTGGAGAACGTCAGCTGCATCCCCCAAATCTACGCTCTCCTTCTTTCTTAGTGACAGAGCCAGTGGTGTGCCCATTCCAAGAAATACACTTCTCAGTTTCGCCTTAGAAAGTGAGATCCCAGGAGAAATACGCAGGAGGCATGGGTGGGGACGGAGCTTCAGGCAGAGCTCTCCAGGGGGCTGACTAAGCTGGGGGAAGGCCCCGTGCCCTTCCTCCTCCTGCTGCCTGGAAGAGCAACGTGACGGCTGGGGCTTGTGTCCAGCGGCAACCATGAGGATGGAAACCAAAGGTGAAGATCTCCGAGTGGCGAGACAGAAGCAGCCTGGTCCCTGGAGGACACTGAGCTGCCAAAGCAGCTCAGACAGCCCGCCCCTGACTTCGTAGGAAAGTAACCCTCCTTCTGCCATTGCAGCCCAATCCTACCCTAATGTATACAGAAGTGTGTGCAGAGGGCCTGTGATGGGGCTGGGAGGGCTCATCTGGTGGACAGTATCATTGAAAGTTTGGGGAGAATAGACATTCTGGCAAAGGTAGACCTGAGAAGGGGGGACCTCAGGAGGCTGGGGCTACAGAAAACCAAGAAGTGGGGTGTCTGAGAAAGAGGAGTGTCTGCAGGTGCTGCCCAATGCTGCCCAACGTCAGAGGCCCCACTGGGTTTGGAGGCACAGAGGGCATGGCCTTAGCTAGGGCAATGTGGGGGGGGGTGGTGGGGGCAGGAAGCCAGGGTGGAGTGCTTGGTTGGTGATGGGGGGCTGAGGAAGTGCAGGCTTTGTGTAGAAAATGCTTTTGAGAGTGGGTGGGCAGGTACAAGCTAGAAGGATCTGCTTTAAAGATGGCAGATTTGAGCATACGTTTGACATGGACAGGAAGGTGTCTTAGTCATCTAGTGCTGCTATAACAGAAATGCCACAAGTGGATGGCTTTAACAAAGAGAAATTTATTCTTTCACAGTCTAGGAGACTAGAAGTCCGAATTCAGGGTAACAGCTCCAGTGGAAGGCTTTCTCTCTCTGTCAGCTTTAGGGGAAGGTCCTTGTCAATCTTCCCCAGTCAAGGGGCTTCTAAGCTCAGGGACCCCGGGTCCAAAGGATGCACTGTTCTCTTGGCTCTTGTTTCTTGGTGGTATGAGGTCCCCGTGTCTCTCTGCTTGCTTCTCTCTTTTATATCTTAAAAGAGACTGGGTCAAGACATAACCCAATCTTGTAGATTGAGTCCTGCCTCGTTAGCATAACTATCACTAATCCTGCCTCATTAACATCATAGAGGTTAAGATTTACAACACATAGGAAAATCACATCAGATGTCAAAATTGTGGACAATCACACAATCCTGGGAATCATGGCCCAGCCAAGTTGACAGATATTTTTGGGGGACACAATTCAATCCATGATAGAAGGTGAATATTCAGAAAACATAAATGGAAACTGATGGAGGGGGTGGGTCCAGGGCCTGCTTGGGGGGACAGGTTTCTGGTCAGAGAAGACATGGGGGGGCAGGGTAGGGGCAGATGGGGTGAGTTTGTCTGTATGCTATGTAAGACGCTGACAGCTGATTTCTCTCTGAAGTGTGACAAATGGTCTCATCTGAAAGTGAGTGTGAGTGTGAACATATGTGAGTGTGTATACATATGAGTGAGTGTGCAAAGTGTGCATGTGAATATCATGCAAATGTGAATGTGTGTGAGAATGTGACCATGTAAGTGTGTGGCCGTATGTGCGTAAGCGTAAGGGTGGATGTGTGTGTGAATTGAATGTGTGTGGATGTGTGTGTGAATTTGAATGTGTGTAAGAGTGAGTATGTGAATGTGAGTATGTGCATGGAAGTGTGTGAGTGTGGATGTGTCTGCATTTAAATGTGTGTAAGAATGAGTGTGAGTATGTGTGTGATTGTGTGTGTGACTTCTGCAAGCACATATGACTGAGTATGAGTATGTGCATGGATGTGCATGAGTGTGGATATGTGTGTGAGAATGAGTGTGAGTATGTGAATTCGTGAATGTGCATGGATGTGTGTGGGTGACTTGTGCATGTGTAAGTATATGACTGAGTGTGTGAGTGACAGTGTGTGTGTATGTGAGTGAGTGTAAGGAAGTGGTGGAGGGTGTGTTTGTGATAAAGGTTATGGAGCTCAGTAACTCACCTGTCCATAAGGATGCCGTGGCCTCCTGGGCTAACTGCAATGTTGAGGTACAGAACAAGGTGGGAAGCAGATGTTAAAGCTTCCCAGCAAGGAGAAGGTGAGCAGGAGACCAATAAAAAAACGAAACCAAACACTTTGCCATTGAGTCGATTCTGACTCATAGTGACCCTATAGGACAGACCAGAACCGCCCCATAGAGTTTCCAAGGAGCGGCTGGTGTATTCAAACTGCTGACCTTTTGGTTAGCAGCCAAGCCCTTAACCACTGTGCCACCAGGGCTCCAGGAGACCAACAGGTCGTTATTAATTAGCTCCTGGTGCCCCTGGGTAGCACAGACCTCAAAGGACAAGCACATGGTTCTGTTGTTTGTTTCCGTGGAGGACTGTGAACAGTGGTCTGGAGACAGCTTTGGGGACATCAAGGACAGTGCTATTGTGGGGTCTGCAGCCAGTGGGTGACGTATCAGGGTTCCATTCTGGATATATGTTTCTGTTGGCAAAGCTGGGAGAGACTTTGAGTGGATTGGGGCAAGAAAACCAGGTAGGAAGACCGAGCCAGGGGAGCCCAGATAAGGATCCGAGCTAAGCAGGCAGAGGAAGGGGCCCAGCCTGAGGGATGCAGAGGAAAAAGACTCTAAGGGACTCACTTGGAAAGAAAAGCAACCAAGTCTGTTTATTTTCAGGTATTTTAAGTTCTATACTTACGGGGAAAAAAGGAGGCTATAAAAATTGTAGGCAAGTGTTCATCATGTCTTGATAATTTCCAAAGGATTGATTTTAATATGATAGGCATATAAAGGATTTTAAAAGCAACTACTTTTCATATACATTATCAGCAGCTCATGGAGCCTTATGGCGTCCAGGGAGCTCTTTGCCATTGACCACAGCCTCCCAGACAGAGGGGAAGGCTGGGAGGCATTAAAAAGGAAGCCACAGGCAGAGACCCTCTACCACCCAAGACTGGAGTCAGGCAGAGGCGAGACCCCGGCTGCTGTGCAGGTGGGTCCTCAGAACCTCCTGCACACACCATCCTGTGACCTATCCCACCACCAGGAAACCATGTCCTGGGGATTGGGTGGTGAGTGTGGCACAGACCTCAGCCCCCAAGAGCTCACAGTCTGAGGAGAGATACACAGACAGACAGCAAAACCAGCCTTCTTATGATACCAGGTGCAGTCCCTGGGTGGTGCAAACAGTTAAAGCACTCAAAAAGTTGGTGGTTTGAGTCCACCCAGAGGCACCTCAGAGGAAAGGCCTGGTGATCTACTTCCAAAAATCAGCCATTGAAAACCCTATAGAGCACAGTTCTACTCTGACACAGACAGTGTTGCCATGAGTCAGAATCAACTCAATGACAACTGGTTTATTTTGGAATCATACTAGGTACTGTGGTACCCTGGCAGATGGAAAGCCTAGCTAAACTGGGGCGCTGGCTAAAATGAAGCAGAGAAATATCCTCTTTGTAAAATTCTAGAATTCGTGAATTATTTCCAATGGAGGAGATGCTAGTTTGGCTCAGAAGGGGTCTCTTGACAAGCCTGCTTGGGGCAGAGAGTGGTACTCCACAGGGTCTGTGTGTGAGCAGAAGTACTCTGCAGAGGAACCTGGGAGATGAAGAGGAAGGACTCTCCTGATTTGTTGGAGGGAGGTGGAGAGATGCGGTGGAGCTAGAGAGGAGGCAGCAGGGTGTGTGCTCCTCCACTGTTTCACCTCCTCCTGGTGTTCCTCAAAGCCTAGGAAGCTGCTACAGCCCCAGCCTGCGTGCCTGTGAGTGGGTCTGTGGAGAGATCAAAGTAGGCTCGAGCCTTTGTGTCTAATTGGTGGCGTGGAACTGAGGTTGTGCACTTGAACGTGAGCACAGAGAGGCAACTGGGAAAGTGGGGGCTTGGAAGAAAATCTCACATCTCAGAGGGGCAGGAAGGCCCATTAACTTCTGAGTTACTCATGTGCCTTCATGCGAAGATGATGTGATGATATAAGAATGGAAAACTGGGTGACACAGAGTGCACTTGGCTGGTAACCTGAAGTTTGGAGGTTTGATCCCACCCAGCAACATATGGAAGAAAGTCCTGGCGATCTGCTTCTGTAAAGACAATAGTACAAAAATATCCCCTGAAGTCTTCTTTAAACCAAACAATAGTTTAGCTTAATTAATAAAGAATATCTGCCCTGAGCATGGTGGTCTTTTAAGAACCATCTATGTGGGATCCAATTGACACCAGTACCTCGAAAGATTAGATACGTAACTTAGAGGGCAGTGAGTTTATGTTAATGGAGGGGGAACAATTCAGGAAATGGAGGGGAAAATGATTGTACAACTGGAAGGATGTAATCAATATCACAGAATTGTACATGTGGAAATTGTTGAATAGGTGTAAGTTCTGCTGCGTGTATTCTCAACAACAACAAATAAAATGAATTAAAAAACATACTACAGCCAAGAAAACCCTATGGAGCAGTTCTCCTCGGTAACGCATGGGGTTGCCATGTGTCAGAATAGACTCAATGTCACAAGACAACAACAATCTTAATCAGGATCTAGATTTCCAAAACATCTGCAGATAACTTGGCAGAATGAATAGGAGAGATCAGTGGTTCTAGTTTTCATTTGCTGAAGTTCTGCTTCATTCTTTTTTTGAATCTATTCATTGTATGCAATTAGTTAACCCTCATCATATCTTTGATTCCCTCTTGGATTTCTTTGCATTTACTTATTTTACATTCTGTACAAAACCAAACCAAACCCACTACCGTTGAGTTAATTCTGACTCAGAGCGAGCCTATAGGACAGAGTAGAACTGCCCCATATGATTTCCAAGGAAGCAGACCGCCATGTTTATCTCCTGTGGAGGTGCTGGTAGGTTCAAACCTTCGATGCTTTGGTTAGCAGCTGAGCACTTAAGTGCTGTTCCAATGTAGCTCAAATATCGAAGTCTGGCTCTGTTTTCTTCTGTGCTTGATGCCTCTCCTCCTCCTCCTCTTTCTCCTTCTTTTTAATCTACTGATTGTTGCTCTGGGTGGCTTGTTAGTTTCCACGGCTGTGTAAGTTTTAGTTATGAGCTTATGTTGGTCTCGTCTCTACCATGGGAAACTGCGGAAGGGCATATTTGAGGACATGAAGGGGTTTCAAATTCCCAGATAAATTTTCTCTTCCCACTAGATTCAGGGCTGACAGACATTGTCCCCTGATTTCTGCTTCTGCAGGACTGTTATGGATTGAATTGTGTCCCCCAAAAATATCTGTCAGCTTGGCTGGGCCATGATTCCCAGTACTGTGTGATTGTCCACCATTTTGTCATCTGACGTAATTTTCCTATATGTTGTAAATCCTACCTCTATGATGTTAATGAGGTGGGATTAGCGGAATTTAGGTTAATGAGGCAGGACTCAATCTACAAGATTAGATGGTGTCTTAAGTCAAACTCTTTAGAGACATAAAAGAGAGAAGTGAGCAGAGAGACATGGGGACCTCATACCATCAAGAAAGTAGTGCCAGGAGAACAGCGTGTCCTTTGGACCCAGGGTCCCTGTGCTGAAAAACTCCTAATCCAGGGAAAGATTGATAGGAAGGACCTTCTTCCAGAGCTAACAGAGAAAGAAAGCCTTCCCCTGGAGCTGATGCCCTGAATTTGGACTTCTTGCCTACTAGACTGTGAGAGATTAAACTTTTGTTTGTTGAAGCTCTCCACTTGTGGTATTTCTGTTATAGCGGCATTAGATAACTAAGATAAAGTTTGTCCCTCCACTCCCCTACTTGCCCTTCTTGTTATCCTTCCTGAGTCCTGAAAGTAATTTCCAGCCCAGCTATCACTTACCAGGAGAGAGATATTAACATTTTCCAAGTGGATTGTGGATTTAGTAGTTTCTTGTTAATGGTTGATTTATATATACATATATATTTTTAGATTTTATTCTAATTCAGGTGAAGGCTTACAGAACAAATAGTTTCTCATGAAACAATAGTACACATGTTGTTTTATGAGATTGGTTAACAACCCCACAACATATTAACCCTCTAACTTCTCAACCTTTTTTTTTTTTTTTTTGGTGAAAATACACATAGCCAAAGATGCACCGTTTCAAAAGTTTCTACATGCACAGTTCAGTGACATTGACTACGCTCTTCCAATTGGGCTGTTATTCTCACTTAAGATGAAAGCTTACAGGACAAAATAGTTTCTCATTTAACAGTTACTACAAATGTTGCCCTATGACAATGGTTAACAATCTCACAACACATCAACAATAGCCTTACTCAACCTTGGGTTCCCTATCACCAGCTTCCTTGTCCCCTTCTGCCTTCTGGCCCTTGTCACTGGACTCCTGTACCTTGTTAGTCTCATTTGGTTTTATGGGGCTGTCCACTCTGAGGCTGAACAGTGAACCTAGGAGGTAGCTTCACCACTGGGCTATAAGGGTGTCTGGGGACCATACTCTCGAGGTTTCTCCAGTCTCCTTTAGGCCAGTAAATCTGGTCTTGTTTTTGTGAGTTAGAATTATGCTCTACATCATTCTCCAGTTCTTTCCAGATCCCTCTGTTGTGATCCTGGTCAGAGCAGTCAGTGGTGGTACCCGGGCACCATCTAGCTGTACTGGACTCAGTCCGGTGGAGGCGTTGGTAGTTGTGGACAATTAGTCCTTTGGACTAATCTTTTCCTTGTATCCTGTTCTCTTCATTCTCCCTTGCTCCCGAAGGGATGAGACCAGTGGAGTATGTTAGATGGCCGCTCACAGGCTTTTAAGACCCCAGACACTACTCACCGTGGTAGAATGTAGAGCATTGTCTTTATAAGCTGTGTCATGCCAATTGAGCTAGATGTTCCCCAAGACCATGGTCACCACAGCCCTCCACCAAACAATTCAGTCCCTCAGGGAGTTTGGATGTGTCTATGGGGCTTCCATGACCTTTCCTTGTCCAAGTTGTGCTAGTTTCCCCTGTATTGTGTACTGTCTCACCCTTCACCCAAGATACCACTTATCTATTGCCTATTTAGTATTTCCCCCCAACCCTTCCCATCCCTGGTAACCAACAAAGATTGTTACATTTTGTGTGTGAACTTTTTCATGGGTTTTTACAATAGAGGTCTCATACAATATGTGTCCTTTTGTGATTGACTTATTTCACTCAGCATAATGTCCTCCAGTTTCATCCATGTTATGAGATGGTTCACAGATTCATTGTTGTTCTTTCTCGTTGCATAGTACTCCATTGTGTGTATGTACCAGAGTTTGTTTATCCATTCATCTGTTGATGGGCATCTGGGTTGTTTCCATCGTTTTGCTATTGTGAACAATGCTGCCATGAACATAGGTGTACATATGTCTATTCGAGTGACCACTATTACTTCTCTAGGATATATTCCTAGGAGTGGGACTGCTGGATCAAATGGTATGTCTATTTCTAGCTTTCTGAGGAAGCACCATATCATTTTCCAAAATGGTTGTATCATTTTGCATTCCCACCAGCAGTGCATAAGAGTTCCGCTCTCCCCGCAGTCCCTCCAACATTTGTTATTTCCAGTGTTTTTGATTGGTGCCAATAATGCCGGGGTGAGATGGTATCTCACTGTGGTTTTAATTTGCATTTCTCTATTGGCTAGTGATCACGAGCATTTCCTCATGTGTCTGTTGGCCATTTGAATGTCTTCTTTGGTGAAGTGTCTGTTCATTTCCTTTGCCCATTTTTGAATAGGATTATTTGTCTTTTTGTTGTAGAGGTGTTGGATTTTCTTGTATATTATGGAGATTAGACCTTTGTCTGACTTGTACTGTCCAAAAACTTTTTTCCCAATCTGTAGGTTCTCTTTTTACTCGTTTGGTGAAGTCTTTTGAAGAGCATAGGTGTTTGATTCTTAGAAGATCCCAGTTATCTAGATTATCTTTTGGGGTTTGTGCGTTGATGGGTATGGTTTGGATCCTGTTAATGCCGTGTATTAAAGCCTGAAGTATTGGTCCTATTTTTTCTTGTATGAACTTTATAGTTTTAGGCTTTATATTCAGGTCTTTGATACATTTTGCAGTATTTTTTGTATACGGCGTGAGCTATGGGTCCTGTTTCATTTTTTTGCAGATGGATATCCAGTTTTACCAGCACCATTTGTTAAAAGACTGTCTTTTCCCCATTTGATGGACTTTGGGCCCTTGTCGAAGATCAGGTGACCGTAGGTAGATGGATTTACATCTGGGTTCTCAATTCTGTTCCATTGGTCAATGTACTTGTTGTTGTACCAGTACCAGGCTGTTTTGACTACTGTAGCTGTATAGTAGGTACTGAAGTCAG
Organism: Dugong dugon; assembly: GCA_030035585.1. NCBI lineage: Eukaryota > Metazoa > Chordata > Mammalia > Sirenia > Dugongidae > Dugong > Dugong dugon. The sequence continues at coordinate 3,997,515 of CM057465.1, read as the reverse complement.
GTAGTGTGAGTCCTCCAACTTTATTCTTCTTCTTCAGTAGTGCTTTACTTATTCGGGGCTTCTTCCCTTTCCATATGAAGTTAATGATTAGTTTTTCCATCTCTTTGAAGAATGTTGTCGGTATTTGGATCGGGATTGCATTGTATTTGTAAATTTCTTTGGGTAGAATTGTCATTTTCACAATGTTGAGTCTGCCTATCCATGAGCATGGTATGTTTTTCCATTTATGAAGATCCCTTTGGGTTTCATGCAGTAGTGTTTTGTAGTTTTCTTTGTATAGGTTTTTTACATCCCTGGTCAGATTTATTCCTAAGTATTTTATCTTTTTATGGGCTATTGACAATGGTATTGTTTTCCTGATTTCCTTTTCATCATTCTCCTTACTGGTGTATAGGAATCCAACTAGTTTTTGAATGTTTATCTTGTATCCTACTACTCTGCTGAATCTTTCTATTAGTTCCAGTAGATTTCTCGTGGAGTCTTTAGGGTTTTCTATGTATAGTATCATATCATCTGCAAACAAGGACAGTTTAACTTCTTCATTACCAGTTTGGATGCCCTTTATTTCTTTTTCTTGCCTTATTGCTCTAGCCAGAACTTCCAGCACAATGTTAAATAGGAGTGATGATAAAGGGCATCCTTGTCTTGTTCCTGTTTTCAAGGGGAATGTTTTCAGCCTCTCTCCATTAAGAATAATGTTGGCCATTGGTTTTGCATAGATGCCTTTTATTACGTTGAGAAATTTCCCTTCTATACCTATTTTATTGAGAGTTTTTATCAGGAATGGGTGTTGGACTTTGTCAAATGCTTTTTCTGTGTTGATTGAGATGATCATGTGATTCTTTTCTTTCCTTTTATTTATGTGGTGGATTATGTTGATTGATTTTCTAATGTTGAAGCATCCTTGCATACCTGGTATGAATCCTACTTGGTCGTGATGTCTTATTTTTTTGATATGATGCTGAAGTCTATTGGCTAGAATTTTGTTGAGAATTTTTGCATCTATATTCATGAGAGATATTGGTCTGTAATTTTCTATTTTGTGACGTCTTTGCCTGGTTTTGGTATCAATTTTATGGTGGCTTCATAGAATGAATTTGGAAGTGTTGCTTCCTCTTCTATGCTCTGAAATAGCTTGAGTAGTACTGGTACAAGCTCTTCTGTAAATGTTTTGTAGAATTCTCCAGTGAAACCATCTGGGCCAGGGCTTTTTTTGGTTGGGAGTTTTTTTTATTACCTTTTCAATCTCTTCTCTTGTTATGGGTCTGTTCAGATTTTCAACATCACTTTGTTGTAGTTTGGGTAGGCCATTTGTTTCTAGAAATTTATGCATTTCCTCTAGGTTTTCAAATTTGTTGGAGTACAGTTTTTCATAATATTCTGTTATAGTCCTTTTTATTTCAGTTGGGGCTGTTGTAACATCCCCCATTTCATTTCTTCTTTTGGTTATTTGTGCCCTCTCCTGTTTTTCTTTTGTCAGCCTGGCCAGTGGCTTGTCGATTTTGTTGATTCTTTAAAAGAACCAACTTCCAGTTTTGTTAATTCTTTCTATTGTTTTTGTGTTCTCTATTTCATTTATTTCTGCTCTGATCTTTACTATTTCATTTCTTCCAGTGGTTGTGGGCTTTTTTTGCTGTTGTCTTTCTATTTGTTTGAGTTCTATAGTTAATGTTTTGATTTTCTTCCCTTTCTTCTTTTTTGATATGTGCATCTATTGCTATAAATTGTCCTCTGAGAACTGCCTTTGCTGTGTCCCAAAAGTTTTGTATGATGTGTTTTTATTCTCATTTGATTCTAGGAATTTTTTGATTCCATCTCTGATTTCTCCTATTACCCAGTCATATGTAAGCAGGGCATTATTCAGTTTCCATGTAGTTGATTTTTTTTCCTTGCTCTTTCTATTGTTAATTTCTACCTTGATGGCATTGTGGTCAGAGAAGATACTGTGAATTATCTCAACGTTTTGGATCTTGTTGAGGATTGCTCTGTGGCCTAAGATGTCGTCTATTCTGGAGAACATTCCATGTGCATTGGAAAAGAATGTGTACTTTTCAGGGGTTGGATGGAGTGTTTTATATATGTATATGAGGTCCACTTGGCTGACTGTGCCCTTTCGGTCTTCTGTATCTTTGCTGAGTGTCTTCTTAGTTGTTCTGTCGTTTACTGAGAATGGTGTGTTGAAGTCTCCTACTATTATTGTGGAAATGTCAATTTCTCTTTTCAGTGTTGTTAGAGTTTGTTTTATGTATTTTGGATCCTTGTCATTGGGAGCGTAGATGTTTATTATGGTTATGTCTTCATGATGGATCATCCCCTTAATCATTATATAGTGTCCTTCTTTGTCTTTTATGGTAGATTTTGTTTTAAAGTCTATTTTATTCGAGATTAGAATTGCCACTCCTGCTCTTTTTTGATAGTTGTTAGCTTGATATATTTTTTTCCAACCTTTGACTTTTAATAAATTCACATCTTTGTTTCTAAGGTGTGTCTCTTGTAGACAACATATTGATGGATCTTGTTTTCTTATCCATTCTGTCCCTCTCTGTCTCTGTATGGGTGCATTAAGTCCATTTACATTCAGTGTAATTATTGATAGATGTGAGTTTGTTGCTGTCATTTTGTAGTGCTTTTTTTTTTGTGGTGCTGAAGTTTTCTTTGTTCTTCTTACTCTCTTGTGCTGAGTTACTTTTGTTTGTGGATTTTTTTAAAATTTCTTTTGTTTTTGTAGGTTTTGTTTTTGCCGAGACTTTATGTTTTTCGTCTCTATTTTTATGAGTATGTTTGTTAACTTTCTTTGTGGTTACCATGAATTTTACCCTTATCTTTCTAAGTTTGAAGCAGTCTACCATTACTTGGTATTGCCTTGCCTTTCCCTCCATTAGAAGTTTCTATACCTATGCCATTTGTTCCCTCATTTATTGTTTTGATGTTGTTGTCATTCATTGATTAACTGCTCTGATGCCCTGTTGTATTTGTTTTGGTTTTGGATAGTCCTCAAGAGTTCATTTCCTAGTTTGGTATTTGGCTCGTACAATCCTGTGCCGTAGCTTCTGCCTGTTAGCTGAAGCTGTTTGTCCTCAGAATGAAGGACTCCCTTTAATAATTCTTGTAAATTTGGTTTGAATTTTATATATTCCCTTAATTTCTGTTTATCTGGAAATGACCTAATTTTAGCATAAAATTTGAACAAGAGTTTCGCAGGATATATTATTCTTGGCCGACAATTTTTTTCTTTCAAGATTTTATATGTCATCCCATTGCCTTCTTGCCTGCATGGTTTCTGCCGAATAATCTGAGCTTAGTCTTATTGTTTCTCCTCTGTCTGTGACTTCTTGTTTTTCACGAGCTGCTCTCAGGATTCTTTGTTTGTCTTTGGTTTTGGTGAGTGTGAAAATGATATGCCTTGGTGATTTCCTTTTGGGGTCTCTTCCATATGGGGTTCGTTAATGTTCTTGGATGGCCAGAGTTTCATCATTCATGATATTGGGGAAGTTTTCTGTTGCAGTTCCTCAATGATCCTCTCTGTGTTTTCTGTTTTCTCCCCCTCTTCTGGAATTCCAATCACTCATAAATTTTTGCTTTAAATTATCCCACATATCTCTCAGGGTCTCTTAATGTTTCTTTGTTCTTTTTTCTTAGTTTTCCTCAAACAGAGTTGTATCCAAGTGTTTGTCTTCAGTTCCACTGATCCTGTCTTCCACCATTTCAAATCTGCTTCTCAGCCCTTCTATGACATCATCCGTTTCTGAAAGTTTGTTCTTTATCTTTTGGATTTCTAATTGTTGTCTTTGTATAATTTCTAGTTGTGAATTTATTTTGGTATTTTGTTCCTGCATCATCTTCCTGAATTCTTCCAAATTTTGTCTGTATTTTCCATGAATTTGTCAATTTTTTCCTCATGTTTGTCAGCTTTTTGCCTCAGTTCTTGGAGAATTCTGAGTATTAGAGATTTGAATTCCCGATCAGTTAGTTCTAGTGCATTTTCTTTCACTGGAGAGTCATCTGGTGTTTTATTTTGGATGCCTACTGGAACCATCCTGTACTGTTTTTCTAAATGTTTAGATATTGTCTGCTGTTTTCAGGGCATTCAGTAATTATTTTTCTCATTTATTGATTGTAGATTTGTTTGCTTCTTCCGTTTTTTTTAAAGAAAATTTGACTATGTCTTAGCGGGCAGACTGTGTGTTCTTTGTTGTTTGCTCGTCTGTGCACTCAATACTTTTTGCCTCCTTCTCCAACTGGCAGGGTCAGTCACTCAGATATGGTACAGCAGGGCAGGTCTAGCTGAACAGGAGTTACTGGGATGGGTTGTTTGTGGCACTTAGTACAGCCACCAGAGCGGGTCGGTAATCAGTGCAGGGCAGGTTCCAGTAGGCTGTGCCCGTGTTGCTTGGTGGTTTGATGTCAAGCGCATGGCGCAGGTAGGCAGGATGCAGCAGGGAAATTGTTATGTGTCGAGCTAAGATGGATATGGGAGAGAAGAGAGAGGAACAGGTGCCAAAAACATAGAAACAAACAAAAAAGAATGCTAGGGGAGCTTACCATTTGAATGGAGAGATTAGAGACTATGAAATAGAGAGAAAAAGAAAGGGGAAGAAGAAGAAAATAAAAGAATGAATAAATAAAAATCAGAAAGGTTAAAGAACCACAAGGTTTCCAGTGATCCCACCAGTGCAGCTATAAGGTCTGGGGAAGTCGCTCTCAGATGTTGCAATACAGCCTGGCTAGAAGGCGTAGCGATATACAATGCCTGGTATTTAGGGATCAGAAAGAGAAAGAAGATATAGAAGGATGAGAAACTGAGCAATGAAGAAAGACAGAAAGGGAAAAAGCGGGAAAAGAAAACAAAAAAAGTTAAAAAAAAAAAAAAGAACAAGAAAGGCCCCCCCAAAAAAAAGAAAAAAAAAAAAAAACCAAAAACCAACGAAAAAGAAACGCCCTGTGGACGCTGAAGTGGAGTTCCTTGCCACGCCCCACCTCCTGGCCAGAAAGGGCTCCCAACTCAAGGAAAAGAAAACAAACAAAGAATTCAAAACCAACAAAAGAACAAAAGCCCCGGGATCCCACCGGCGCAGTAGCCCAGATCGGGAAGCAGCTCCATGGTCGAATGGAGCTCAGCAGCACCTCAGGAAGAAGCAAAGATGGTGCACGGAGCCAGGCACTCGAGCGAAAGGAGGGGGAGGCAGCGAGAGGCAAGCAAGAAATCAAAAGAAGCAGGGGGAAAAAAAAAAAAAGCAACACCAGCAGCCAACAAATGGCACTCAGAGAGCCAGCCAGTGAGGGCTGGTGTCTCTGGACAAGAGACTGTGTCCACGGGAAGCAGAGGAGGCCGAGTGTGGGTGATGAAGTGTAGAGAGTGGAAAGCGTATATCACAAATTGCCGGCGCTCTGCAGCCCCTCAGGAAGAAGCAAAGATGGCGCACAGAGCCAGGCACTTGAGTGAAAGGAGTGGGAGGTGGCGAGAGGCAAGTGAGAAATCAAAAGAAGCAGAGATAAAAAAAAAGCAACACTAGCAGCCAACAAATGGCACTCAGAGAGCCAGCTAATGCAGGCTGGTGTTTCTAGACACGAGACTGTGTCTGTTGGAAGTGGAGGGGGCCGAGTATGGGTGAAGAAGGGTAGAGAGTGGGAAAGCGTATATCACAAATTGCCAGCGCTCTGTAGCCCCTCAGGAAGAAGCAAAGATGGCGCATGGAGCAAGGCACTCGAGCGAAAGGAAGAGGAGATGGCCAGAGGCAAGGAAGAAATCAAAAGATGTGGAAAAAAGCAACACCAACAGCCAAAAAAATGGCACCCAGAGAGCTGCCCACTTGGGTGTGTGGAATGCAAGCAGCGGGCGCTTCCTGGTCAAGAGATCGTGGCCGTGGGAAGCAGAGGAGGCTGAGCCAGGGCAAAGAGGGGTAGGGGGTGGGAAAGCACACACCGCAAATTACCGGTTGTTTTGTCTCCTGCTGGATGCTCTGTGAGGCTGCTTTCTCATACCCTCGTTTGCTGGTCTCTGATAGGAGTCCAAGATGGTGGATCCGCACTGCATTAGCTGGTAGGGGACCTCTGCACGAATCTGTCCTCGCTCTCCGTTCTCTGTCACTTTTCTCACTCCATTTGGTGCTTGACTGAGTTCTTTGTCTCTTCATTTGATGCTTTAGGGTTTCAGGATTGGTGTATTGTCTGTTCAGCTTAGCTTTTCGGATTTTTGCTGTGGAGGGACGGCGTGGTGCTTTTGCCTAGAGTGCCATTTTGCCGGAACTCCCTGCTTTATATGTTTTTAAGCTATATTATTATGTACATATAAATTTAGAGTTTTTATATCTCCCTGACTAAACACTCAGTGTTTTCATCCTTTAACCTTTTGTCCTGCTTGAGGGCTTAAGGTACAGCAAAGAGGTCTAATTCCAGCTCCACTGGGGAGATAAAGAAAATTAGCCATTATTCCATACATTTGTTGGTGGGCAGCGGATACCAGGACTTCTGGGTCTGACCCCTTGCTGTTTCCTCCAGGGTCCACTGATGTTCCCATCCCTGGTGGAAGGTAAGAGCTTCTGCAGGTCCCCAACCCACACAGCCACACCTGTGAGCTGTGTGTTTACAAACAGCCTGTCTCCTGAAAATACATCTTTGCACTTTTCCCAAGAAATACAGTCTATAAATCACTGTGACATTTAAGATGAGGATCGCCCCCTCCCGCTCCTCTGCCTCTAAGTACAGGCCCCCCACGCTTGCCGCAGAGGCTGGGTGGTGGCCAATCCAGCCCATTCTGGATGGTGGAGGAACAGTTAGTTATAGATGAAATTAGTAGCATCTTCAAATGTCAGCTTTGTCATTTCATCAAAATAACCTCGTGCTGTAATGAAGGGAAAAGACGACTCTGTGAAATGTTAAACAGGTGAGTTGCCCCTACTTCATATTTATCCTAGCTTGGAATGCCTCTGGAGTTTAAGATTGTATTCACTTTTTTTTTTTTTAATGCAGAAGTCACGGTGCACAGCATCTTGAATGCATGCACTAAACTTACCTTTTTCTCTCCAGTAACAACTTGGAATTAATATACTAACCAATTATCTGTAAATGCAAATAAAATTTTTACTGGTGCCTACTTCAAAATTATTGCAATGACTTAGCTTAAAGGCATGATATTTTATGTAATTAGCTCAAGACTATGTGACACCAGACTTCTTGTTGTTGTAGTTGTTGTGGTGTGCCATCGAGTCGATTCTGACTCATAGTGACCCTGTAGGAAAGAATAGAACTGCCCCGTAGAGTTTCCAAGACTGAAATCTTTATGGAAGTAGACTGCCATATCTTTCTCCCATGGAGTGGCTGGTGAGTTCGTGAGTTCAAATCACTGACCTTTTGATTAGCAGCTGAGTGTTTAACAACTCGGCCACAAGGGCTCCTTTGACTAGGATGGAAAAATAAATAATGAAAGCAATCCTCATTGCATCCTCTGCCTATGATGCCTCTCGAATCTACTGCTTCCACTGCTTATCAAGCTCTTACCAAGGCACCCTGGCCTCCAGCTCCTGTTTAAGTCTATTTAATATGCCATCACTCTCTAACAAGCTATGTATTTACTATCCAAATAGTTTTTATCTGTTTTTCTGAGACGAGTATCAGCTCCTAGAAAGTAGTGTCTGACACATAGTAGATGTTCAGATCAATTTATATTGACATCGACACAAACAAATGAATTATTGTTATGAGAGGGAGCTAACTGTAGCTCAGGGAGTCAAAGGGATTCAAAATATGAGTTTGAAGGTCAATCAGACCGGAGTTCAAACCCTAGCTCAGGCACTTCTTCAGTCATTTTGCCTCTCTGTGTCTTATTTTCCACACCCACAACGGGTATAACACCATCTATAAAAGTGGGTTGCGTTCAGGATTCAACCAAATATTGATGACAAACATATAGCACAGGGCCTGGTGCACAGTCAACGCTAAAGGAAGGGCATTTATTATTACTGTTGGACCCCATAGTACTCTGTATGCACCCCTTTGAAAGCAACTACCCCACTTGACAATCTTTTGTAGACTTTCTATACTTGCTTAATATTTACAATCAAATAATAAGTGTTTCTTTTTCTCTTTCCTGCCTGCCATAGTGTCAAGTCCAAGGCTAAAGCATATTGAGTGCTCAATGGATGTTAGTTGAATGAATGAATGGTGAATGAATCAGGAGATGGCATGGTCTGGCTGTTCTCTACCTGTTTATTTAGACACAAGTAGCCTTGTATGAAAATCTTCCATAGTAGATCTTAGGCAAAATTCAATTTACAGAAGGCCTAAGAGTCAAAACACAAATCAAATCTGTGTTTTGGCACCAGCAGTAGGTGATTCAGGCATAGTAGCACTTTTCATAATTTTAGAGGTTGTCATTCAGTTCAATCATTCTCAAACTTATTGCCAGGTATTAGAGGAGGGAACTAGGGCTGTTTGGGCAGTGAACTGAGGGTCCCAGGTAAGCCTGAGTATGGTCCATAAGGGGAACAGTGGCTCTGAGTGACACATTCCCTGGCCCTGTGGACTTTCTACTCCAAGGAAGGAAGTACGTATGAAGGACGCTGTCTAAGGGCATTGGGCCCTCTTGTGCCCAGATCGAAGGATGGCTGTGCTATGGAGAAACTGCTGGGAAGACAGCTAAATTGAATAGGAAGGAAACCTAGCAGAAAAGGAAGGAGACAGTCCAGATAAAAATAGGAGAGGAAGAAGAGAAGGCAGATATCCAGAAGGATGGTGCATATTCTCAAACACTACATAATAACATTAAAAGAGGTGTCCCTAAAGATTTGAAGCTGCAAAAGCCATCCTGGACCACTCTCCCCTTCTAATAATACTAGAAAGTCTAGCTCACTTAAATGTGAACAACAATAAAAGATTGTGGCCAAATTACATGCAACATTAGTAAAATAAAAAAGAGAACAATAGGCATAAGAAATAAGAGAAAAAATATTTTAGAAATAAAGATAAAACTAGAAGGAATACAAGAGTAAACAATGATTGAAGATAATGCCAACAGAGAAATGGAAAATGTAAAGGAGAATTTTTTTAAAAAGGAAGATAAGGAAGCCTTTTAAAGAATTTGAAAAAAAAGAAGGGATACATTTAGAAGGTAGGAAAAGAATATTTAACATATATATAATTGGAGATACTGAGGCAGAAAACTAAAGCATGGAACAAAATAGAATACTACACCCAATGTTTAAAAATAAAATCTACCTAGAATGGTCAACACAAAATTACATTCTAGTAAAACTAGTGGACTTTAGATTAAAATAAAATTGTCAGGGAATTTATGCAAAAAGACCAAGAGCCATATAAAGGAAAGAAAATCAGGTTGACATCAGACTTTTTGACAGCAACTCTTTATACCAGAAAAAAATGGAGAAACATATTTAAGATACTCAAGGAAAAACAAGGTGAGCTTTCCAGCCAGATTTACTAACAGTTAAACATACACATAAAAACTCAGGCAATGTTGTTTATACGAGCACCTCCTGAAATGTCTAGCTAAGAACCAGCTTCATATAACAAAAATGATAGGAGAGGCAATGACAGAAGAATGGACAGCTAGAGTGATGTACCAGGTGTGATGGTTAAGGTCGTGTATCACCTAGTCTGGGCCGTGATTCTCAGTTGTTTGGCAGTTATGTAATGATGTAGTTTGGAAGTTATATATTGATGTAGTTTGGCAGCTATGTAATGATGTAGTCATCCTCCATGATGTGATCAGTCAATCAGTTGTAAGAGGAGTTTCCTCAGGGTGTGGCTTGCATCCAATATATATATAGACTTTCTGGCAAACTTCCTTGCTTTCTCTGGATCCTGCATCTGGCTTGTCATGATCTGACGTCTAGTTCTTGGAATCTGAGCCAGTGGCCTGCTGTATTGCCTGCCAATCTTGGGATTCATCAGCCCCCCTAGCCTATGAGCCAGCTGCCTATTTTCTGACCTACCAATCTTGGGTTCATGAGCTACATGAGTCAAGAGAAGCCTCCAGCTTGACACTTGACCCACGGACTTGGGACCTGCCAGCCTCTACAACCATGTGAACTATATCCTTGAGATAAAGCTCTCTCTCTCTCTCTCTGTATATATATATATATATATATATATATATATATATATGTATACACATACACTTCCCCGGTTTTGTTTCTCTTCAGAACCCAGCCTAAGACACCAGGATACCTATAGCATTCATATTAAGTGATGATTATAAGGGAGACAATATAGTATGCAAAGGTTATATACTCTAACAATGTATAATCTGGGCAACTATTAAAATAGGGGGGAGGAATACATAAAAAAGTAGAATATTCTGACTGATTGTAGGTACTCAACGAAAAAGAAAAATATGCTACTTCAAATTATTTGCTTTGGAAAAAGTAGATTGCAGGGAATGTTATTAGGGTAAAGGTGTTCATTAGAACAAAAATAAAAACCTTTCTGTATACAAAAAAAAGACAAAGAGGAAAATCAAATAAAAAGAACAAATTATATATACTATACATTCAAATATATACATATACAATATTTATTGCATATGTATTACATATGTATATGTTTTTGTATGTATGTAAGTGACATGTATGTCACATATATGCATGTGTATATCATATAACCATGACAGACTGAGGGCAAGCATATAGATCCTATTAGTAAATATACTCAAAATCTGATTCTTAGACAAACTGTGAGGTAACATAAAAAATGATGATGTGACAGCAGGAGGAGAAAGCATAAAATATTAGAAATGACAAAAAGTGACTTGTCATCAAATATAGAATAATTTATTTTTTTAAAAACATAAGATAGTTTTATAAAACTATATGAAAATAAAGTTGAATGCCACGGTGAAATACATAATTTTCAAGAAAAATGCAAAGTACCAAAGTAGACCCCATTAAAGAGAAAATATCTGAACAGCCTAGTTACCATTGAAGAAATAGAGAAGTTAGTTAAAGAGTAGTAACTCCCTCCAAACCCCATCCCAAAACCCATCAGGTCCAGATTGTTTCACAGGGGAAATATACAAAACTTTAATTATATCAATTAACAGCAATGCTACTTAAATAGTTCTGGAGCATAAAAAAAGATGAAATGCTTCCAAATTCTTTCTATGAAACAACACACTGACCCCCATAACCTGATATTTTGCCAAAAAAAAAAGAAAGTACCAACCAATCTCATTCATGAATATAGATGCAAAAACCTTAAATAAAAATATTATTAAATACCAAGCTATAAAATCATGCATTATGACCAATTGTTTGTTATACCAGGAATAGAAGGGTGATTCAGTATTAGAAAATCTATTAATATAATCAATCAAATGATTTAAAAAATAGAAAAGTAATTTTACCTAATTAAACACATTCATGTTAAACAGACTCAGTAAACAAGGAATTGATGTGTTTGATGTGGGAACACAAAAGTCTTTCCTACTAAAGACAGGAACAAAATATGGATGCCTGCTTCTCTCCAACCTTTTAGAATTGGGTTGAAAGTATCAGAAGATATGATTAAATAAGAGAAAGAAATTAGAGGCACAAGAAGTGGGAAAGAAGGAAAAATTAAACCATCTCTACTTGAAGAAGATAAAATAATATATGTTGAAAATAACCCCCCCCCAAAAAAAAAACAAAGGAAAAACTACTACAAAAATAAGAGAATTTACTAAAGTTGCATATTATAATATCAACATTTAAAAATCAATAAAGACTTCTGCTTCTGGGAAGATGGAGTAGACATACATTCCTCATTTCTCCCCTAAGTGCAACTAAAAACCCTGGAAGTCATATAAAAAACAAACATAAGAAAACTCTGAAGGGTGGAGAGAAGGCAGACTAACTTGGGACCTTGGGAAGCATGGAACAACAGGACGGTTAAGTTTCCTGAATGTTCTCTTTACCTCACATATCCTGGACTTGGAGCTGAAGAAACTGGAAACCTGGAATTACCAATAGGCACAGACAAAAAAAGAAAAAAAAAAAAAGCCTCCTCTCTCTAGCCAAAGGACAAGGAAAGGGGCAGCCTAGCAAGACAGAAAACTTTTAGGAAATAGTCAATCTACTCCAGTCCAACATCCCAGGTAAAACTGTGGCCCTATCCTCATACATACTACCAAAGATTGAGTGGGCAGCCTAAAAGTCTACCTTCAGAGGCTGTAACAAGACACCTCAATACCCCCACTAGGGTGGTGTCAGAGAAGACCAAGTAGGGAACTGGGACTTGCTATTTCTTCAGCTGGTTATGACACCCTCTTCCCAAGCACACACACAGTGTCAGTGGAGATCTTGTCGGGGGCATGCACTTTCACCTGTCTGACACTAACGTGGTGTTCCTTCTATTCTTTGCTGTTGTGGACTTTCACCATCACTCAACCATAATAAGGTCACCCCCACCATGGTATCAGTAGACACATATGGGAACCCCAATTCCCATCTCCATCCAGCCATAACAAGGACCTCTCCCTTTTCTGGTGTCAAGGGAATGACATGGAGAGCCCAGACTTCTACCTCTGCTTTTATTGGCAGTAACAAAAATTAGGAAGGATGGCTTACCCTCTTCCCTTCCAGAGTGGAGTCAGAAGGTGGCTCAGTCTGGGTTCTCTAGAAGAGCAAACCAGTGAAGCATATATAAACATATATAAAGAGAAATTTATTTCAAGGAAATGCTTTATGCAATTGTGAGGAAATGACTCACAATTCTAGGGGGCTGGCAAATCCCAAATCCCTAGGTCAGACAACAGACCGAAGACCTCTGCTGCCTCATGTGGTTGCAAGTGTTGGTGAATTTAAAATCTGCAGGCCAGGAGGCAGGCCAGAGACTTCTTCAGGCTTACTTCCCAAGAACTGGAGGTCAGGTGACAAGAAGAGTGCAGAGCTGAGAGAGAGAGTGAGCTTTGCCAGAACATCCATTTATATTCTGGAGTCAGGCCACATCCTCAAGGAAACTCACCTATCAACTGATTGGCTGCTTGCATCAGATCAAAAAATGTAAGTTGATTACATAGTGTCTGCCAAACCACTGAGAATCATCACCTAGCCAAGCTGACACATAACATTAACCATCACAGACGGAAAACTAAGTGAACTTATCATCAGCAGACCTACCCTACTAGTAAAACAGAAGTATTAAGCAAGACCCAGAGACTCACAACATGATACAAAAATGTTCAAGTTTCAATAGAAAAACACTCACCATACCAAAAATCAGAAAGATCATGTTGTTGCTGTTGTTAGGTGTCATCAAGTCAATTCTAACTCATAGAGACCCTATGTACAACAGAATGAAATACTACCTGGCCCTGCACCATCCTTATAATTGTTGCTATGTTTGAGCCCATTGTTGCAGTCACTGTGTCTATCCATCTTTTAAAGAGTCTTCCTCTTTTTCACTGACCCTCTACTTTATCAAGCATGATATCCTTCTCCAGGGACTGACTAGTTCCTCCTGATAACACGTCTAAACTACATGACAAGAAGTCTCACCATCCTCACTTCTAACAAGCATTCTGGCTGTACTTCTTCCAAGACAGACCTGTTTGTTTTTCTGGCAGTCCATGGTATCTTCAAAATTCTTCACCAACACCATAATTCAAAGGCATCAATTCTTCTTTGGTCTTCCTTACTCATTGTTCAGTTTTTCACATGCATGTGATGCCATAGCTTGGGAAGATCATAAACTGAATTTAAAAAGACAGTCAATAGATGCTAACACTGAGATAACAGAGATATTGGAATTATCTGACAAAGATTTTAAAGCAGCCATGGTAAAAGTGCTTCAGTAAGCAATTATGAACATACTAGAACAAATTAAAAAAATAAGCATCTCAGCAAAGAAGTAGAAAATCTCAGCAAAGAAACAGAAGGTATCAAGAAAAACAAAATAGAAATTTTAGAACTAAAAAAACAACTGAAATAGAAAGCACAGTGGATGGGCTCAACAGCAGAATGGAGAGGCCACAGGAAAGAATCAGTGAACTAGAGACAGAACAATAGAAATTGCCCACTCTGAACAACAGAGAGAAAATAGACTGGAAAAAAAAAAAAAATTAAGAGAGTCTCAGGGACCTGTGGGATTATAACAAAAGACTTAACATTTGTAGCACTGAAATCCAGGAAGAAGAGGAAAAAGAGGAAAAGGCTGAAAAACACCCCAAGAAATAATTTCTGAAAATTACCCAAACTGGCAGATCCATAAACCTATAGATTCAAGAAGCTGAGAGAATCCCAAACAGGATAAACTCAAAGAAATCCATGCCAAGGCACACCATAATTAAACTTCTGAGAGGTAAAAATGAAGAAAAAATCTTGAAAGCAGTCAGAGAAAACGACACCTTACCTAGAGGAGAAAAACAATTAGGATGACAGTGAATTGTTTTTCAGAAATGATGGAGGCTAGAAGGAAATGACACAAAATTTTTCAGGTGCTGAAAGAAAAGAACTGTCATCCCCAAATGCTATACCCAGTGAAATTATCTTTCAAAAATGAAGGGGAAATCAAGATATTTTCAGATGAAGGAAAACTAACAGAATTTGTCACTAGTAAACCAATCCTAAAATAATGGCTAAGGTAAGTTCTCTAAACAGAGAGGGAGTGATAAAAGAAGGAAACTTAAAACATCAAGAGGGAAGAAAGATGAACACAGTAAGCAAAAATACACGTAGGTGCAATAGGCTTTCCTTCTCCTCTCAAGTGTTACAAATTACATTTGATGGTTGAAGCAAAAAGTATAACACTGATGTGGTTCTGAATGTATGCATAGGGAATATTTAAGATAATTATGCTATAAATGGTGAGGGTAAAGGATTGTAAAGTAGGTAAAGTTTCTATTCTTCACTCCAATTAACAAAATGATGACACAAATTGACTGTGATAAATTGTGTTTATGTAGTATAATACCTAGAGAAACATGAAAATTTATACAAAGAGATACAGTTAAAAACACTACAGAAAAATCAAAATAGAATACTAAAAACTGTCCAAGTAACCCACGGACAGACAGGATAAAGTAAACAAATAACAACAATAAAAAAACAGAAAACAAGAATCAAAATGGCAGACTTAAGCCCTAACATATTAATCATTACATTAGTGTAAGTGGTCTAAATGGACTAATTAAAATACAGAAAGTGGAAGAATGGATCACAAAACATGACCCAACTATATGATGTCTATAGGAAACTCACTTCAAATGTAATATAGGCAAGTTGAAAGTGAAAGACTGGATACAAACATTAAGCAAAGGAAAGTAGGAGTGGCTAGATTAATATCAGATAAAGGAGACTTCAAAGCAAAGACAATTACTAGAGACAGAGAGGGAAGTCAACACTCCTCTCGACAACTGACAGAACATATAGACAGAAAATCAGCAAGGATCAAGAAGAAGTCAACACAACCTAACAAAAGCAGAAAACACATTCTTTTCAAGTGCCCATGTAAGTATACCAAGATATACCATATCCTTGGCCATGACATAAACAACAACAAATCGAAAAAGCATTGAAATCATACAGTGTGTTCTCTGACCTCAATGGAATCAAGCTAGAAATGAATAACAGAATGATAATAGGAAAATCTTCAAACACGTGGAAACTAAACAACATACTTCTAAACAATCCATGGGTCAATGAGATAGTCTTGAGCAAAGTAAAAGAAAATACTTTGAATTGAATGAAAATGCAATTTATAGAACATAGCTAAAGCAGTGATGAGAGGGAAATGTATAACACTAATTGCATCTTGCTCCCACCTCAAGAACCTGAAAAGAACAAACAAAAGCAAAATAAACTCAAGGCAAGCAGAAGAAAGACATAATAAAGATAGGAGCAGAAATTAATACATTTCTAACATAAAAGCAATAGAGAAAAATCAATGAAAGAGAGAGATGGTTCATTGAAAAGATCAATAAAACTGATGTCTAGCAAGACTGACAAAAAGAAACAGAAAGAAAGAGAGAGAGAGGATATAGAAATTGCCAATATCAGGAATGAAAAGGGATATCACTACAGATCCTGCAGACATCAGAAGAATAGTAAGAGAATATGGATAACTCTACGCACGTAAATTTTACAACATGGATAACCTAGAACAATGTCTTGAAAAACACAAACTATGACGACTCAGCCAATAAGAAACAGATCATTTGAATAGCCCTACAACTTCAGGAAATTAAATTCATAATTCTTAGTTTAAGCCATCTATCCCCTAGTGGCATAGTGATTAAGAGCTCAGCTGCTAACCAAAAGATTAGCAGTTCAAATCCACCGGCCACTCTTTGGAAACCCTATGAGGGCAGTTCTACTCTGTCTGATAGGGTCGCTATGAGTCAGAATAGACTCGACAGCAATGGGTTTGCGTTTTTTTTTTTTAATCCTCCCCAAAGGTCCCTGGGTGGTGCAAATGGTTTGTACTCAACTGCTAACTAACCTAAAAGTTGATCTTTCAAGATAAGCGCAAAAACTCTTGTACCAGAAAGAAGCTGTCACAGCTACTGGGGTCATGTCAAAAGGAATCAGACGTGTGGTCTTTTGTGTTTGGCTAATTTCATTGAGCATGTTTTCAAGGTTCACCCGTGTTGTAGCACACATCAGGGCTTCATTCCTTTTTATCGCCAAATAATACTCCACTGTATGGATAGACCACATTTTGTTTGCCCATTCATCTGTTGATGATTCTGGATTGTTTCTACCTTTTGGCTATTATGAAAAATACTGCTATGAACATTCACGTATATGTTTCTGTTTGGGGTGATAACAAACGTTCTAGAAGTACACAGTGATGATGGTTGTACAACATTATGAATTTACTTGTTGTTAGCTGCTGCCAAGTCACCTCTGACTCATGGTGACCTTATGAATAATGGAATGAAACACTGCCCAGCCCGGTACCATAGTCATGATCTCTGATACGTTTGAGCCCATTGTTGTAGCTACGTGTCAGTCCATCTCATTGAGGTTTTCTCTCATATTCACTGACCCTCTACGTGACCAGACATGAAGTACTTTTCCTGCGATTGGCCTTTCCTGAGAGAGCAAGATGAAGTTTGGCCATCCTCATTTCTAAGGAGTGTTCAGGCTCTGCTTCCTGCAAGACTGATTTGTTCATTCTTGGCAGTCCATGGTATATTCAATATTCTTCACCAACACCGTAGCTTGAATGCACTTAATTTACTTAATACCACTAAAGTAAGCGCTGAACTGTACACTTGAAAATGATTAAATTTTATGTAAATTGTATTTTGTCACAAAAGGATTCTAAAAAAAAAAGCATGTGGAAGAAAGAGAAACAAGGAAGGAAGGAAAGAAGGGAAGGAATGAGAGTGAGGGAGGGATGGAGAGAGGGAGAAAAGGAAGAAAGGAAGGGAGAGAGGGATGGAAGGGATTAAGGGAGGGAGGGAGGGTGAGAGGAAGGAAAGGAAGGAGGGAGGGAGGAAGAATGAAAGAAAAAATAAAAGGACTCAGAGCCAAACTTGAAGAGGTTCTCGCAGCTAAAGACAGAGAAATTTTAGTATCATTAGACTGATAACTATGGTGGGTCTAACACACTAGATATGTTTAAATCCTTGCGTGTATATTAAAATTAAAAGTAAAAACAAAAAAACTAGTCGCTATTGGAGATGCCAGGGAACATACTTATTATCTGAAAACTGATAAAGGGAAAAAGTAAATATTTATCCCTTCTTTGCATAAGGTAAGTTTACTTTTGGACAACAATTCATTGAAATAGAGAGGTTTTTTAATATACATATTCTAGTTAGTAAATAGACAATTAAAGTTAGAATTAGAAAACCATCGTTTTCAGCCCTTAGTGGAATAATGGGTCTGGGGAATGCTCATCAGTGGCTGCCAACATCGCAAAAATGAGAGAGAAGCAGACGCTATGCGTCCCTGATGGAAAGCAAACGCAGCATATGAAAACATCTTGCCAAAAACTGAATCTAATCACTCCCCCACATCTAACTACCAGCTTACAGGAACCATGGGGCCAGTGAGACATGTTTATCAGCAAAATCCAGACTACCGGGAGCTCTGCAGGAAAAATCACCTGGTTTCTTTCCTAAATACGTTACCGAGGGAAAGGGGATGGGTGAGAAAAGTATGGACTAAAAAATAAAAAAGTGTCAGAGACATATCAAAGAGTTTCAAAGTACGGATTTTATTTGGCTTCAGGTTCAACCCAACAAAATTAAAAATTAGATCGTTGGTAAAATTTAAACACTTATTGGATATTTGATGATACTGTGGACCTTCCTTTTAGAGACACATACCTGCCTACTGATATATTTACAGATAAGAACTCAAATATTAAATGTTTACTTAAAAGAGAAGAGAAAAAGAAAGAAAAGAAAAGGGGAGAGATGAGGAAGGAAGGGGAAAAAAGACGGGGAGGAGAGATGAGGAGAGGGGAGGGGAAGGGGAGGCAGGGGAGGAGAGGAGAGAAAGCAGAGGAGGGGAAATGAGATGAGATGAAGGAGGAGAGGAGAGCATAGAGGATGGGATGGGAGGGGAGGGAGGAGAGAAAGCAGAGGAGAGCTGAGGAGAGAAAGGAGAGCTGAGGAGAAGAAAGGGTAGGAGAGGGGAGAAAGGAAAGGGAGGAGGGAAGAAAGGAAGGAAGGGAAGGAGGAGCGAAGGAGAAGGGAAGGGTGGAGGTGAGAGAAAGAGAGGAGAAAGGAGACCTGCCTTTCCAGCATAAAGGTCTTCGATGCTTCGACGCTTTCCCAGTGGCCTTTGTTTGGGGTCTGACTCCCATGTGCTATGGACCCTCCCCTGGCTCTTAGACCCACATCCTAGGAATGACTGTAGAAAGAAATATGCTCAAGTGCTGAAGGGACCAGCTGCCCAAGAAAGTGGCTCATCAGCATCTCAGAGGGGCTGGGAAACGGGGGTGAAGACACGAAGCTTGTCCACTAGTGAGGGAGTAGAGGGTGGCTATTGCAATGGGGGCAGGCGTGGCCGAAGTTATGAGACAGGTGCTAGAACCAAACCCTGCTCCTTCCCTGGCTGGCTGTGTGATCTCAGGCGATCCATCTCACTCCTGCCAGCCTCAGTTTCCTCATCTATAAAATGGAAGTAGAAACAGTACTTGACTGATAGAGTTGCTGGGATAAACAGGGCAATGCCCATAACGTTCCCAGCAGAGGGGCAGACAGTTTGGCTCAATAACCACAGTTGGTTGCTCCCCCTTCCAGGGAGGTGTTTTGTGCTGTTCCAGCCAGCATCCCATATTGTTTTATGTGACACTTTGTCTAATGTCCTTCTTGTCTTCTCAGACTGTTGGTTTTCTTTTTCAATGATAATACAGGTTTTCACAAGTTTTGGTCTTTCTGGGACTTTTAATAAGAAATTTGAAGCAGATGTATGGACTTCTTAAGCAGGATCCCAGTGAAGTCCTACACTGAGTGAAGTCCAACACTGAGCAGAAGTGGCAAAGGAAAAGCAGAAATGACAGCATGGTCAGACGCTGGGGAGAAGGGTGAGGGTCCCAGCGGGAGAGATACATAGTGGAGACTTGCACATTGACTACTCCAGAGACACCCTTGGGTTTGAAATTAAGAGGCTCAGAGGTGATTTCGTGAAGGTGATTTCAGTGGAGATGGGGCAGTGGAAGGGTAAACTGGGTGAGCAATGTGTGGAGAAGACAGCGATGGATTCAGGAAGCCCAGATCACAGGGAGGCAGAAAGGTTGGAAAAAAAGGGGGCCAACAGCAGCTGGCTGGTTTTATTTGTCTGTCCATCATCCATCCATCCATCCATCCACCCATCCATCCATCATCTATATCAATGTATCTATCTATCATCTATGTATCTATCGTCTATCAATTATCTGTCTAGCTGCCTGTCTACCTACCTACCTACCTATTTTCTATGTATTTCTCATGTCTCTACACACATGCGTGTATATACAGACACATGTACCCATATATGTAAAACTTATGTATTTATTTAAATGTGAGAACAACTTGAGTCCAGGAGAAATCGAAGAGGACTGAAAAAAAGACCAAACGTCCTTCTTCAAGCCAGAGGACACCAGTTTCAAAATACCTTTCATCAGGTCACAAGGGAAGCACAGACAAGTGAGTCCATCACCCTGTCTGGGAGCAGGTGTGGGTCAGATGCAAGCACTGCCGTGACAGGGTGGTAGTGTCAGGCACCAGGGAGGGTCACCGAGTAGGTGACCCTGGGCCAGAATGATGAATGCACATCTGGACCTGGCACCTGGGGTGGAAGGCAAGACACGCACAAGGCCTCGCCCCTGTGGCCATGGATGTGAACATCTGGGGTTGAGGATAATGGTCGGCTTGGACCATCACCCTCTACACAGGCATGGGAAGCAGCGGGCTGATGCTGCGGTTCGGGAGCAAGGCTGTACTGCTGTACAACAGTGTGTCAGCTCCCTGACAGTCATGGCGGGCACGGGGGCTGACCATCTGTGGCCAAAGGGGACCTGGGGCCAGTCTGAAAAGATCAGGGGAGAGTGACAGAATGTCAAGTGGGGAGGCCTTAGCCATGGCTTCCTTCAACCCTGATTGTTTTACAGGAGTGAGCAGAGGCCCAAGAGGAGCAGGGTCACAACCAGGTGCAGTCTGTGGACAGAAGCTGTTCACCCTCTCCCCGTGCCCATGTGGGGGACCGTTTTGGAATTAATTTTTATTACTTTTTCCCCCATTACATTCTCCTAACATTACAGTGTTTTAAATGTCTTTGCCTCTGATGAGACACAGCTTCACAGTCTCCTAACTCTTGTTACCTGGGTCTACAGTTATGGGAACCAGGGAGAAGGGCGACTCGGCTGGGGTGAAAGTTCAAGTCCTTGCTCTGCCTCTTGTTCACTATGTGACTTTTCTTGCATTTTAAAACTCTCTGGGACCCAGTTTCTGTAAGAAATCATCTGTAAGAAGAAAATAAATATCGACAGTCAACATCTATTGAGTCCTTGTTATGTGCTAGGGGAGCCCTGGTGGCACAGTGGTTAAGAGATTGGCTGCTAAACAAAAGTTCGGCAGTATGAATCCACCAGCTGCTCCTTGGAAACACTATGGGGCAGTTCTAGTTTGTCCTATAGGGTCATTATGGGTCAGAATTGACTCCAAGGCAACTTTTTTTTTTTTTTTTGTTTAGAGGAGGCATTAGGTGGTTCAACAGTAGAATTCTCGCCTTCCATGCAGGAGACCTGGGCTCCATTCCCAGCCAATGCACCTCATGTGCAGCCACCACCAGTCTGTCAATGAGGCTTTCATACTGCTATGATGCTTAACAGATTTCAGTAGGAGCTTCAGGACTAAAACAGACTAAGAAGAAAGGCCTGCCAATCTACTTCTGAAAATCAGCCATTGAAAACCCTATGGAGTAATACAGAACCCAAGGTTGAGTAAGGACAGTGTTGACATGTAGTGGGGTTGTTAACCATTGTCATAAGGCAACATGTGTACTAACTGTTTAATGAGAAACTGTATTGTTCTATGAACCTTCATCTAAAGGAGCATAGCAGCACAACTGGAAGAACGTAATTGATGTCACTAAATTGTGCATGTAGAAATTTTTGAAATGGTGAATCTTTGGCTATGTATATTTTCACCAAAAAAAAAAAAAAAAAGGTCGAGAAGGGAGAGGGTTGACATATCATGGGGTTGTTAACCAATCTCATAAAACAATATGTGTACTGACTGTTTAATGAGAAACTACTCTGTAAACCTTCACCTAAAGTACAATAAAAAAAAAAGAAAAAAGAATAGGCCTTGTTGGGGAAACAGAAAACTTACAAGCCCAGGATCAACAGGACAAAATCTCCATGAATACAGATGCCAGAACATCTGCAATAGTTGGCATGGATTTTATTTATCCTTATAGGGAACTTGTATTTGCAGTTAGCATCTCTGTAAAATTTCATTAGCCCTCACACAACCAATCGGCCAGAGGAGCAATTAGTTTTGCAGTCAGTGAACATGTTAACTATGCCTACTATCTGCCATGGGTAACAGGGAGGGGCATTGTACTTCAGTCCACTGCTGCCTCACAGTCACTGGCTCTTTTAACTTGGCCAAATAATCTCTCTACCAGCCAATTCTCTTTCTTATGACAAACTTGGGATTCCTAAGTGGGCTTTCAACTATTAAAAAAAAAGAAAAAGAAAAAGAAAACCCTATGGATCACAACGGTCAGATCTGCAACTGATCATGGGGATGGCGCAGGATGGGACACCATTTCATCCCATTGTGCATGGATGGAGTTGCCATGAGTCGAGGGCCCAACATGACAGCAGCTAACAATTACTACTACTCTGTGCTGTTGTTGTTGTGTTAGTTGCTGCGGAGTCGATTCTGGCTCATGGTGACCCCGTGCGTAGGTCTAAGAGAGCTAAAATGCATTGTCATTGGGATTAAGCTCTTGATAGGAGTTGTTCGGACAGTCTCTACAGCATCCCCTGAGAGGAAGGTCCTCACAGCACAGCTGCTTTATGACACAGAGCTGAGCCCAGGGGCCATCATCACTGTCTCTGTCCAGGGCTGCACTGCTCCAGGACCTCCACTCTTGGAATTAAAATGCTGGGTGAAATTGCACACGATGGTGTATGTTAATGCCCTGCACCCAGAGACGCCCCGTCAACGTCCACTCTCTTCCTCTCTAAAATGCAGTGTGGGTGAGACAAAACCTGCATTGGCATCCAGAGGTACTAAGTAAAGTGCCCAGTAAGGGGCTCAAGGAAATGTTGGTTAGATTGGTGTGTGCAGAGTTCTGTATTTGTAATTCTGGGCGAAGGACAAGTCTCCCTGAAGTCCCCTTGGGTTCTTCTCTGACACGGCTCTGGTCTGCACTCAGATCTTGCATTGCAGAGGAGTGCTGGATTGACAAGCCTCTGTCCATCATCTGCCCTGGGTGGGCGCCCTCAGAGGACCACTTGTCTGTCTGTCTTTCCAAGGGAGCAGACCACGAGGAAGAGCCATCTGGCTGTGCACTGTTGGACACGGTCGCTGAGGTCAGCAGCCTGGGACGACAGTTCATGCACTGTTGAGCCTGGTGGGTGAAGCAGCCAGGATGCCTGGGATGTGTGCTGGGTGCTGGAAGCTTCTGAAGCAGAACATGAGATCTGCAGTGATGCAGAGAGGCCAGCGTGTGTGCTGGACAGGCCCTGCATTGGACAAGTGGCTGAAGGGCCCCAGTGGTGTCAGAATGAAGCCGTGGGGGGGGGGGGGGACTCTGCTGCCCCTGACAGACAGCAGCTCTCAGGAGCAGCCAGCCCAGGGGGCTATATACTGTCCTTCTCTTGGGCCCATGGAGACAGTTTGGGGAGGAAAGCGATGGGGCGAGGGGGCTGTGGCAAGAGGGCCAGCTGGAGTTCAGGCTGGACCTGCCAGCATCCTGGGTGTGTACTTCCTGATGGATGCTGTCCTGGGAAAACTGTCACCTTAGTCTCAATAGTGTCCCATCTGCACATTGCCAAAAAAACTCCATCTCAGCTGCTGTTGGAGGCATTAAAAGTGACATGGATTGACAAAGTCTGCCATATTTTAGGGCTCCTTGGTTTTTTGTTTGTTTTTTAGTTTTTTTAAAAAATATTTATTACCTTTGTTTTTTTATTTTAATTTTATTGTGGTAATATATATATAATAAAGCAATTGCTATTTTAACCATTTCTCAGCATAGAATTCAATGACATTAATTATGTTCACCATGTTGTGCTACCATTACCACTATCCATTCCCAAAGGTTTTTCGTCACCCTAAACAGACACTCAGTGCCCCTTAAGCAATATCTCTCCATTCCTTCATCCCTGCCAACCCCTGATAACTTTCTGCCTCTATGCTTTTTATTATTCTAGATATTTCATATAAGTGGGATCATACAATAATATTTGTCCTTTTGTGTTTGACGTATCATTCAGTATAATGTTTTCAAAGTCCTCCATGCCGTAGCATGAGTTAGGACTTCATTTCCCTTCGTGGCCGAATGCTATTCCATTGTTTGTATGTGTCGCATGTTGTCTACCATCACCTGTTGATAGACACTGGGACATTTCCACATTTTTAGTATTGTGAATAGTGCTGAAAAAGGGCCCCTTCTATTTAAGGAGCCCAGAGGGTCTATCCTTACACAGATGTCTGGCTCTGGTGCTTGGCTCATCCTTGACTCAGGACCACATGCTGCTCCTTGTCACCCGGATCCCTACGGATGGGTGCTGCAGACATCCCTTATGTTAGCCTCAGAGCAACCCAGTGGAAAGCCAGGCCAGGCCAGGTGTTCCTGCTTCACTAATTCATTCCCCTGCTCATGTGCATTGACACCTACTGTGTGCTGGACACTGCCCTAGGTGCTGGGTTGCAGCTGGGAGCAGTGCATGGTCCATGCCCCACGGAGTGCCTACTTCTGCTGGAGGCAGGGAAGGGAGGCAGAAAAACTAGATAACAAATGCATTGCTGTTGGCTGCCATTGAGTCAGCTCAGACTCATGGTGATCCCATGTATAACAGAACAAAATTTTCCCTCGTCCTGCACCGTTTTCATGATTGTTGGTATGTTTGAGTTCATTCTTATGGTCATTTTATACTTTGAGTGCCTTCCAACCTAGGGGCTCATCTTCCAGCACTATATTGGACAATGTTATGTTGTGATTCATTGGCTGATTTGTGGAAGTAGATCTCCGATCGTTCTTTCCAGTCTGTCTTAGTCTGGAAGCTCTGCTCTGCTGAAACCTGTCCACCATGGAAGACCCTGCTGGTATTTGAAATCCCGGTGGCACAGCTTCCAGCATCACAGCAACAGACAAGCCACCTCAGTGGACAACAAACTAACAGACAGGTGGTGGAGCAAATAGATGGATATTTATAAATTAGCATGCGTGATATCCTTATAATAAGAAAATTCTTATTTCAACTTGGTGGATAGAGCCACCTCCACAAGAAAGTGACTTTTAAACTCAGTGCTGAGGGGTGAGGAGGAGCCAGCCAGGCAAAGCATGAAAGCAAGAGCCTTCTGAGCAGACTTTGCTGCATAGAAGAGTTCTCAAAGGCAAAGAATGGTTGAGCTGCTTGAGTCTTGTAGGCAGTTTGATGAGGGGAGAGAGAAGCCCCAAAGAGGTGGAGAAGATAGACCCAGCCAGACCATGAAAGGGCTTGCAGGCTGCACCACCGTTTTAGATCTGATGTGGCAAGCAGCAGGAACTCTCTGCAGGGTTGTAAGCAGCAGAGTCACATGCTATGTGGAGAATGGACTGCAGAAATGTGGTGATGGGGGTCAGGAGTCCAATCAGGATCTATTGCTGGGATCCAAGTGACAGAGGAGGTGGTCTGGACTGCCAAAGGATTGTGGAGAAGAGACATTGTGGAGAAGAGACACAGACATGGCTGAAGGAAGAAGTCAATGCAGCAGCAATTTCCTGGGCCATTGAGGGCGGTGAGCTGGCTACTGAGGTCCCTGGTCATCCTAATGGTCCATGATTTGAAGACAATTTAGCACATTAAGGAACAGACTAGTGTGATGGAAAGGGTTATGGAGTCTCAGACATCTGGGTTCAATCCTATAATGTACCGCTATTTAGTCTCGGAAAAGCCACAGTAACTTCTCTAAGCCTTATTTTCAAAAAATAAAATAAGAGAACCTAGTGCTTATCCTGCAAGGTTGCTGTGAGGATTAAAGATAACATGTGAAGCATGCTTAACAATGACATTATGATGATGGTGATGACGGTAATGATGATGGTGGTGATAGCAGTAATGATAGTCATAATGATGGCAACGGTGGTGATGATAATGGCAACGATGATAGTGATGATCATGGTGATAGAAATCCATAAGGCTATCATGATGATGGCAATAATGATAGTGATGATGATGGTAATGTTGGTGATGATAGTGGTGATGGTGGTGATGACGGCAATAATGATAGTGATGATGATGGTAATGTTGGTGATGATAGTGGTGATGGTGGTGATGATGGCAGTAATGATAGTGATGATGATGGTAATGTTGGTGATGATAGTGGTGATGGTGGTGATGATGGCAATAATGATAGTGATGATGATGGTAATGTTGGTGATGATAGTGGTGATGGTGGTGATGACGGCAATGATGATAGTGATGATGATAGTGGTGATGGTGGTGATGACGGCAATAATAATAGTGATGATGATGGTAATGTTGGTGATGATGATAGTGGTGATGGTGGTGATGACGGCAATAATGATAATGATGATGATGGTAATGTTGGTGATGATAGTGGTGATGGTGGTGATGACGGCAATGATGATAGTGATGATGATAGTGGTGATGGTGGTGATGATGGCAATAATGATAGTGATGATGATGGTAATGTTGGTGATGATAGTGGTGATGGTGGTGATGACGGCAATGATGATAGTGATGATGATGGTAATGTTGGTGATGATAGTGGTGATGGTGGTGATGACGGCAATGATGATAGTGATGATGATGGCAATGTTGGTGATGATAGTGGTGATGGTGGTGATGACGGCAATGATGATAGTGATGATGATGGCAATGTTGGTGATGATAGTGGTGATGGTGGTGATGACGGCAATGACGATAGTGATGATTATGGTAATGTTGGTGATGATGATAGTGGTGATGGTGCTGATGATGGCAATAATGATAGTAACAATGATGGTAATGTTGGTGATGATGATAGTGGTGATGGTGGTGGTGATGGCACTGATGAGGGTGGTGATGATGTGGTGATGGCAATGATAATTGTGATGATGATAGTGATGATTAAGTTAACAAAAATGGCAACTAGTCAGCAAGTGTGCCCTATCCCAAGGAAAACTGTACATTGATTCTAACATTTCAAAAGTGCCAGTGCTTTTTACTTTATAATGTAAGAGCTTTTTGCACTTACCCATGCTAATGTTATTTTGGGTGTGAATATTCCACTTGATGCCAAACATCTCAGTGAAAACTGAAAATGCAGTCAAACATTGAAATGTGTTCAGACATCCAGCTGTAGTGATATTCTGCCCACAAAATACACATGTACGTGATGGTTATTTTTTCAAGTTTTCATTCTGTCATTTGGCATTGGACTGACTCAGGTGCTATAATAATAGCTATCAGGAGGTATGAATGTGTACCGGACACTTGAAAAGAATTCAAAGAGAATGGAATATTGTTGCTGGAAAATGATACATTAAGAAAAAATGCAGTCAGGCTGCTGCTTTTGCATCAAGCTAAGTGATTGTTCGAGAAAGGAGTAGCATGTCTGCTTGGCGCACAATGTCTTTTCTGCACAGATTCTTAGGTGTGATACAGTCTAAAAATAGCCCTGCTTTCTGCTGGGGTGTCTGGGGAATAGCTGTTGGACTCTCAGCTGTTGCAACTACAAAAAGCAATATGCTTTTTGGAAAGGTATTAGGCCAGGGTTTTGTTCTGCCAGCATTGTTTCAAATTGTCTCTCCTGGAACAAACAGAAGTCTGCCTTTTCTCCTTCCCAACTAGACAGAGAAAGAGAAGGGGGATGGACTTGCAGGCACATCTTTCCTCTGAGCCACACACCTGCAAGGGGAACATATGTGTGTAAATGAGCACAAGTGTGCAGTCAGACACTTACACTAGAGAATGTGCACTCAAACACATACAGAGGTACACACTGAATCAAGAGAAAATACCCACCTGTAATATCCTGATTCATTTTTTAAAAATACTCAGGTGATTGGGAATCGGGGCACGTCAGTGATGGGTTTCAGGTGATTTCTACTTTTCAAAAAATATTTTACATGGCCACAAAAATGCATACATCCTTTTTCAATATACTTTTCTAAGAGAAATACTTGAAAAAAAAAAAACCCTTTAAAGTGAAAATCAAATGTATAAGCTTATATAAGATACTTCAAGTTCTGAGCAGGGTCCCTGTTGTTGTTGTTGTTAGGTGCTATCGAGTTGGTTCTGACTTGTAGCACCCTATGCACAACAGAAGGAAACACTGCTCGGTCCTGCGCCATCCTCACAATCATTGTTATGTTTGAGCCCATTGTTACAGCCACTGTGTCAATCCATCTCATTGAGGGTCTTCCTCTTTTTCGCTGACCCTCCACTTTACCAAGCATGATGTCCTTCTCCAGGGACTGATCCCTCCTGATAACATGTCCAAAGTATGTAAGACACAGTCCCACCATCCTTGCTTCTAAGGAGCATTCTGGTTGTACTTCTTCCAAGACAGATTTGTTCATTCTTTTGGCAGTCCATGGTATATTCAATATTCTTCACCAGCACTACAATTCAAAACTGTCAGTTCTTCTTCAGTCTTCCTTATTCATTGTCCAGCTTTTGCATGCATATGAGGCGACTGAATACACCATGGCTTGGGTCAGGCGCACCTTAGTCCTCAAGGTGACATCTTCGCTTTTTAACATTTTAAAGAGATCCCTTGCAGCAAATTTGCCCAATGCAATGCTTCTTTTGATTTCTTGACTGCTGCTTCCATGGGTGTCAACAGAATCCCTGTCATATATTAAAAATTCAACAAATGTTAGTTATTGTCTTAGTCATCTAGTGCTGCTATATCAGAAACACCACAGGTGAATGGCTTCAACAAACAGAAGTTTATTCTCTCACAGTCTAGTAGGCTAGAAGTCCAAATTCAGGGCATCAGCTTCAGGGGAAGGCTTTCTCTCTCTGTCAGCTCTGGAGGAAGGTCCTCGTCATCAATCTTCCCCTGGACTAGGAGCTTCTCCCCCACTTGTCTGTCAGTTTGTCAGACCGTGGGGTCTTGTGTGTTGCTGTAATGGTGGAAGCTATGCCACCAGTATTCAGATACAAGCAGGGTCATCCATGGCTAACAGGTTTCAGCTGAGCTTCCAGACTAAGACAGACTAGGAAGAAGGACCAGTCTACTGATAAAAAGAATTAGCCAGTGAAAACCTTATGAATAGCAGAGGAACATTGTCTGATACAGTGTCAAAAGATGAGCCCCCCCAGATTGGAATGCATTCAAAATACAACTGGGGAAGAACCGCCTCCTCAAAGCAGAGTCGACCTTAATGACATGGATGGAGTCAAGCTTTTGAGACCTTCATTTGTTGATGTGGCATGACTCAAAATGAGAAGAAACAGCTGCAAACATCCATTAATAATTGGAATGTGGAATGTACCAAGTAAGATTCTAGAAAAATAAGAAATCATCAGAAATGAAATGGAATGTATAAACATCAATATCCTAGGAATTAGTGAACTGAAATGGACTGGTATTTGCCATTTTGAATCAGACAATCATATATTCTACTATGCCAGGAATGACAACTTGAAGAGGAATGGTGTTGCATTCATCATCAAAAAGAACATTTTAAGATCTATCCTGAAGTACAACACTGTCAGTGATAGGATAATATCCATACTCCTACAAGGAAGACCAGTTAATAAGACTATTAGTCAAGTTTGTGCACCAACCACTAAGGCCAAAGATGAAGAAATTGAAGATTTTTACCAGTTTCTGCAGACTGAAATTGAGCAAAAGTACAATCAGGATGCATTGATAATTACTGGTGATTGTAATGCAAAAGACAGAATTAAAGGAGAAGGATTGGAGTTTGGAAAATATGGCCTTGGTGATAGAAATTATGCCAGAGATTGCGTGATAGAATTTTGCAAGACCAGTGACTTCTTCATTGCAAATACCTTTCTTCACCAACATAAACACCGACTATATACGTGGACCTCACCAAATGAAAACACAGGAATCAAATTGACTACATCTGTGGAAAGAGACGATGGAAAAGCTTCATGTCATCAGTCAGAAGAAGGCCAGGGGTTGACCGTGGAACAGACCATCAACTGCTCATATGCAAGTTCAAGATGAAACTAAAGAAAATTAGAACAAGTCCATGAGAATCAATGTACAACCTTGAGTATATCCCACCTTAATTTAGAGACCATTTCAAGAATAGATTTGACATGTTGAACACTAGTAACCAAAGACAAGACGAGTTGTGGAATGACATTAAGGACATCATACGTGAAGAAAACAAGAGATAATTAAAAAGACAAGAAAGAAAGAAAAGACCAAAATGGATATCAGAAGAGACTCTGAAACTTGCTCTTGAACATCAAGTATCTAAAGCAAAAGGAAGAAATGAGGAAGTAAAAGAACTCAACAGAAGATTTCAAAGGGCAGCTCGAGAAGACAAAGTAAAGTATTATAATAACAAGTGCAAAGAGCTGGAGATAGAAAACCAAAAGGGAAGAACACGTTCTGCATTTCTCAAGCTGCAAGAACTGAAGACAAAATTCAAGCCTCAAGTTGCAATAGTGAACGATTCTATGGTGAAAATATTAAATGATGCAGGAATCATCAAAAGAAGATGGAAGGAATACGGAGTCATTATACCAAAAAGAATTGGTCGACCATTCAACCATTTCAAGAGATAGCATATGATCAGGAACCCATGCAACTGAAGGAAGAAGTCCAAGCTGCACTGAAGGCACTGGTGAAAAACCAGCCTCCAGGAGTTGATGGAATACCAATTGAGATGTTTCAACAAATGCATGCAGCCTGGAAGTACTCACGTGTCTATGCCAAGAAATTTGTAAGACAGTTACCTGGCCAACCGACTGTAAGAGATCCATATTTATGCCTATTCCCAAGAAAGGTGATCCAACAAAAGGCAGAAATTATCAAACAATATCATTAATATCACACACAAATAAAATTTTGCTGAAGATCATCCAAAAGTGGCTGCAGCAGTATATCAACAGGGAACTGCCAGAAATTCAGGCCTGATTCAGAATAGAACGTGAAAGTAGGGGTATCAATACTGATGTCAGATGAATCCTGGCTGAAAGCAAAGAATACCAGAAAGATGTTTACCTGTGTTTTATTGTCTATGCAAAGGCATTCGACTGTGTGGATCATAACAAATTATGGATAACATTGCGAAGAATAAGAATTCCAGAATACTTAATTGTTCTCGTGAGGAACCTGTACATAGATCAAGAGGCAGTCTTTCAAACAGAACAAGGGGATACTGCTTGGTTTAAAGTCAGGAAAGGTGTGCGTCTAGGTTGTATCCTTTCACCATACACACTCAATCTATATGCTGAGCAAATACTCTGAGAAGCTGTACTATATGAAGTAGAACGGGGCATCAGGATTGGAGGAAGCCTCATTAACAACCTGTGTTATGCAGATGACATAACCTTGCTTGCTGAAAGTGAAGAGAACTTGAAGCACTTACCAATGAAGACCAAAGACCACAGCCTTCAGTATGGATTACACCTCAACAAAAGAAAAGAAAACAAAAATCCTCACACAACTGGACCAATAAGCAATATCATGATAAACAGAGAAAAGTTTGAAGTTGTTAAGGATTTCATTTTACTCGGATCCACAATCAGCACACTTGGAAGCAGCAGTCAAAAAATCAAAAGATGCATTGAACTGGGCAAATCTGCTGCAAAAGATCTCTTCAAAGTGTTGAAAAACAAAGATCTCACCTTGAAGACTAAGGTGCGCCTGCCCCAAACCATGGTATTTTCAACTGCATTATATGCATGTGAAAGCTGGACAATAATTAAGGAAGACCAAAGAAGAACTGACGCTTTTGAATTGTGATGTTGGTGAAGAATATTGAATATACTATTGACTGCCAAAAGAACAAACAAATCTGTCTTGGAAGAAGTACAACCAGAATGCTCCTTAGAAGCAAGGATGGGGAGACTATGTCTTAGATACTTTGGACATGTTGTCAGAAGGTATCAGTCCCTGGATGAGGGCATCATGCTTGGTAAAGTAGAGGGTCAGAGAAAAGAGGAAGACCCTCAATGAGATAGATTGACACAGTGGCTGCAACAATGGGCTCAAACATAACAATGATTGTGAGGATGGTGCAGGATGGGGCAGTCTTTGGTTCTTTGGTACGTAAGGTAGTTATGAGTTGGAATAGGAACTTTTTTGGTAGTATGAGGTCCCCAACTCTCTGCTTGCTTCCCTTTCCTTTTATCTCTTGTAAGATAAAAAGTGGTGCAGGCCACACTCCAGGGAAACTCCTTTTACATTGGATCCGGGATGTGACCTTAGTACAGGAGTTACAGTCCCACCCTAATACTCTTCAAGATAATCTAATCTTGCCTTATTCATCACAAGCAGAGATTATGATTTACAACACATAGGAAAATTACAATCACGAAATGGAGGACCACCACGCAATACCAGGAATCATGGCCTAACCAAGTGGACATGTATTTTTGGGGGACACAATTCAATCCATGACTGTTATCATCATCTCCATTTATCATTGTCATCATTCCCATCATCATTATTATCACCATCTCGGTCTTAGTCTGGGTTCTCTAGAGAAACAGAACCAGTGAGTTATATGTATAAATATAGACAGATTCACTTCACTCATACAACTGTAGGGGCTGGCAGGTCCCAAATCCACAGGTCAGGTTGCAGGCTGCAGACTGCTACAGGCTTGCGTCCCAAGATCTGTAGGTCGGTGATGGACGGAGTGCAGAGTGAAGAGAGAGAGTTCTACCAAAATGTCTGTTTATAGTCTAGAGCAAAACACACTGTAAGGAAACTCTGTTTTCAACTGATTGATTAATGACATCACATTAGATTATTGCATGGAAGGTGATTATAACAGGTTACATTAGATTATATTATGAAACAGCAACTAGACTAGTGTTTGGCCAAACCACTGGGAACGTAGCCTATCCTTGTGGACAATAAAATTAACCATCATCATCACCGTCATCATCACCATAATACTCATCATCATAGTCATAATCATACCATCCTCACCGTCATCGTAATTATCATCATCACCACCACACCATGATCATCATCATCATAATCACTGCCATCATTGTCATCATCATTAATAACATCATCATTTCTACCTCATTACCATCATCACCACCATCACCGTCATCACCAACACCATCACCATAATAATCAGCTTCATCATAATCACCATCATCATCGTCATCATTAATATCATCATCACCACCACCACCACCATTAACATCATCATCTATTTAACAAAAATCAAGTTTGTTCAAAATGGTGAATGAACGTGCCAACACAGCCTGGGTATGTAGACTTAGACTTTTCATATTAGGGAACTCCAGAAGAAGAGCAACTTGTTACTCCCCTGGATTTCATAGTATGCCAGCCATGAGTGTGAGCAGCGAGGAGGGAAAGTATGCTGACCATGGGCTAGGCTCTCTGTAAGCCCTGTGTGGCCTGCTATCCACCACACCGGGAAACAAAAAACAAAAAAAATCTGTTGGCGTCAAGTCGATTCCAACTCATAGCAACCCTATAGGACAGACTAGAACTGCCCCATAGGGTTTCCAAGGCTGTAATCTTTATGGACTCAGATTGCCACGTCTTTCTCCCATGGAGAAACTAGTGGGTTTGTACCACCGACCTTTCAGTTAGCAGCTGAGCGCTTAATCACTGTGCCACTAGGGCTCCTATTGGGAACCACGACTTGGATAAATAGTCAGCTGTGATTGTGTAGGTGGAGCCCTTAATCTTGCCAGAGTTAGGGGACTGTCTGGACAGGCAACAAATTCTGTGAATCATCTCTTGCTTTAGTCTCCTCAATGCAAACAAAGGGTTTCTCTGATATCTTTTTCTCCTTGCTGAATTGATATGCTGAGTCAGACCACTCTTTTACTATTTCATGGACAGATTTAGACAAAGCTGAGAGATAACTTCCAATTCCTTTGAAACTGAGTCTGCACCAGAGGTCACAGATCAGACTTACTAGCAGGATTGTCAAGGAAGAGGAGGAAGAGGGGTGAGGCAGAGCACCTGTGAGCTGACTCCTTCAGCAGATGCCCAGGACAAAAAGCCATTCTAGGGCATCCAGGTTTGCCTGGGATTTTCCTGGTGTTAGCACTGAAGGTCCTGCATCCCAGGAGCCGCCTCAGCCCTGAGCAAACCGGGACGATAGGTCAGCATGGCCCCTACCCTGCAGCTGCCTGATGTTGACAAGATGGCTCAGGAATGACAGCAGGATGAAGTGAGAACCACGGTGTAGGTCAGAGCTGCACACTGCAGGCATCTTGAGAACAGAGACATGACTTTCCCCTGGGAAGCCTGGCAGCAAATCTTTGCAGAGGAGGGCTACCCTGCTGTACCTGGAAGGATAAGTGCGAGGCACAGGAAAGGAGAAGTGGAAGGATAAGGAGGAAGAAAGGGATCCAGGCAGAGGGATCTGAGAGAATAAGACATGGAAGTGGGACAATGCCAGGCAAGTTAGGGACATTGAGTTTGATGGGAGCATAAAGACAGAGGCTGTGTCGTTGCTGTTCGTTGTTATCGAGCTGATTCAGACTCATGGCGACCCCACGTGTGCAAGTAGAATTGCTCCATAGGGTTTTCAAGGCTGTGACCTTTCAGAAGCAGATGACCAGGCTTGTCTTCCAAGGTGCCTCTGGGTGAATTTCAACCACCAACGTTTCAGTTAGTACTCCAGCATTTAATCATTTGTTCCACCCAGGGACTCCTTAGGGGCTGTGTGTTCTTGTTGTTGTTAGGTGCCGGTGAGTTGGTTCCGACTCATAGCGACCCTATGTACCACAGAACGAAACACTGCCCAGTCCTGAGCCATGCTCACAATCGTAGTGCTTGAGCCCATTGCTGCAGTCACTGTGTCAATCCATCTCATTGAAGGTCTTCCTCTTTTTCGCTGACCCTCTACTTTATCAAGCATGATGTCCTTCTCCAGGGACTGATATCTTCTGACAATATGTCCAAAGTATGTAAGATGTAGTCTCCCCATCCTTGCTTCTAAGAAGGATTCTAGTTTTACTTCTTCCAAAACAGATTTGTTCATTCTTTTGGCAACCCATGGTATATTCAATATTCGTCATCAACACCACAATTCAAAGGTGTCAGTTCTTCTTCGGTCTTATTCATTGTCCAGCTTTTGTATGCATATGAAGTGATTGAAAATACCAAGGCTTGGGGCAGGTGCACCTTAGTCTTCAAGGTGATAGCTTTGCTTTCCAACACTTTAAGGGGGGTCTTTTGCAGCAGATTTGCCCAATGCAATGCATCTTTTGATTTCTCGACTGCTGCTTCCAAGGGTGTTGATTGCGGATCCAAGTAAAACGAAATCCTTGACAACTTCAATCTTTTCTCCACTTATCATGATGCTGCTTATTGGTCCAGTTGTGAGGATGTGCAGTAGGGATTTAATTCTGCAAACACATAGTGATGACATGGTTCCTGGAACAGATTTGCCTTGAAGATGCTTGCTGAATGAGTGAATATACAGTCCTGTGTCATCATGAACGACTTGTGTGCAGAAAGCCATAGCTAGGCACAGGTAGCAAGTAGAGCTGTCATCCGTGTTCAGGTCAGAAAGTGGCACTCAGTGATCACAACAGCAGAAAAGGGCTATGCAGACAACTCTGGTGGCTGACCTGTCCATCCGTCTATTTCAAAATATTAAGCTGGCCACTGTTATGGATTGAATTGTGTCCCCTAAAAAAGATGTGCTGAAGTCCTAACCCTTGATGCCTCTGAACATGACCTTGTTTGGAAATCAGGTCTTTGCAAATGTTATCAGTCATATGGAGTAGGGAAGTATCTTTGTTATCTAGTGCTGCTGTAACAGAAATAACACAAATACATGGCTTTAACAAACAGAAATATGTTTTCTCACCGTTCAAGAGGCTAGAAGTGCAAATTCAGGGTGCTGGCTCTAGGGGAAGTCTTTCTCTCTCTGTCGGCTCTGGGGGACGGTCTTTGTCTCTTTTCAGCTTCTTCTGTTCCTC
This sequence comes from Dugong dugon, assembly GCA_030035585.1. Taxonomy (NCBI): domain Eukaryota; kingdom Metazoa; phylum Chordata; class Mammalia; order Sirenia; family Dugongidae; genus Dugong; species Dugong dugon. The sequence goes on along the minus strand of CM057465.1, from coordinate 3,961,773 downwards.
GATTCCTTGGTGATCATCATGTAGTGTGACGTCTATCTTCCCCCATCTGTGTGTGTGACTTAAGACATGCCCTACACTGACATGGCCTCATTAACATAACAAAACCCCAAAAACATAACAAAGATAACCCCATTCCCAAATAAGATCACATCCACAGGTAAAAGGGTTAGGATTTACAACATGTATTTTTAGAGAACACAATTCAATCTGTGACAGCTGAGTCCTAATCCCATCTGAGTGATGTCCTTATAAAGGAGAAGAGAACAGAGAGACAGACAGAGGAAAGATGCCAGGTGAAGATGTATCTACAAGCCAAGGAACACCTGGCACTACCAGGATCTGGAGAAACAAGAATTTTCCCCTATAGCCTTTGGAGAGAACATGACCTGCGGATACCCTGAATTGGAACTGCTGGCCTCCAGAACTATGAGAGAATAAAGTTCTGTTCCTATCAGCCACTTAGTTTGTGGTATTTCATTCCAGCAGCCCTAGGAGACCCCTACAGCCCCCAGTGCCCAGCCCCATGTGCATCTCTGTGTACATGCATGCCTACAAGAATTTCATGTTGCATCCTACCTGTCTTAGTTACCTAGTGCTGCTGTAACAGAAATACTACAACTGCATGGCTTTAACATAGTCTGGTAGGCTACAAGTCCAAATTCAAGGCACCAGCTCCAGGGGAAGGCTTTCTCTCTCTGTCAGCTCTGGAGGAAGGTCCTTGTCATCAGTCTTCCCCTGATCTAGGAGCTTCTCCCAGCAGGACCCTAGGTCCAAAGAACATGCTCTGCTTCTGCTTCCGGCATTGCTTTCTTGGTGGTATGAGGTCCCCACATCTCTCTGCTAGCTTCTGTCTTTTATAGCTCAAAAGAAATCGGCTTAAGACACACCTAATCTTGTGGATTGAGTCCTGCCTCATTAATGTAACTGCTGCTAATACCATATCATTAACATCATAGAGGTAGGATTTACAACATGTGAGAAAATCACATCACATCACAAAATAGTGGACAATCACACAGTATGGGGCATCATGGCCTAGCCAAGTTGACACATGTTTTGGGGGGACACAATTTAATCCATGACACTACCTGTGCCTGGGCCCACCTGGATCTTACACTGCAGTTGGGTGTTTAATCTGTAGCATGACAGTGAGCCCTTTCATCTCATCGACAAAGCACAGGGATCAGTAAAAACACCAGTGACAAGATGCCTTCTCTCTGCTCTGGGGACACTGTCCTTCCTGTTGCTCCTTCTCTTAACAAGGCTCTCAGTTGTGTGTGAGGAGCTGCCTCGCCCATCTTCTCGTGCCAGCCACGCACTCGGGAGCCATTAGTGAGATTACTTGTGGCCGAGGGACGGGCGGGCACAGCTATGGGGTGCACCCCAAGTTCCAGCAATTGGGCACGACTCGGCTGGGAGATCAACAAGGATGCGTTTCTGACTGCTGAGCTGGTGATTTGAGCCCGAGGTCTGCAGGAGAAGGGGCCTCTGTCTGCTCGGCCTCAAGCTGCCCCTCTGGCTGGGCAGCCTGCCGGGCCTGAGGATGAGTCTCTCAGCTGGCCTGATCCCCCAGAACCCTGGCCAGCTCTGTTGCAGATGGCCTCCTTGGGTGACCTTCTAGATGAGCCTAGAATTCAATTGCATTCTACAAAGACTGAGAGGTCCCTACCTGAGTCTGCCCATCACCTTGAGCAATGAAGCCTTGGAGGTCAGGGTGAGACTTGTCCAGGACACAATCAAGGAGGGAGTGTGCAAGGAAGGTGGTGGGTGGTCTGACTGCTTTGCCCCTCTCATCCTTCCTCCCTTCAACCTCATCACAAAAGCCTCACTTCTTGGTGAAACAGCCCTCCCTACCCACCTTGATCTCCATGGTCCAGGGGTGAAATCTACCTGGTTGGGAGAGGGGCACTTGTCAGATCTACAGTCAGCCGCCCATCTCTGCTGGCCCGAGCAATGGCTTTTGAGACAAGCTGAGTCCCAGCATTGGGCTCCATAAGCTCACAATGAACAGCCAGCACATGAGTGAACTTCACATGCTTTGCATCCAACGCTGCAGTGCCAGCCTCCTGTGGGTGGGGCAGACAATTAACGCACTCAGCTACTGACGGAAAAGTTAGCAGTTTGAATCCACCAGAGGTGCCTCAGAAGAAAGTCCTGGCAATCTACTTCCAAAAGCTCAGTCACTGAAGACCCTATGGAGCACAGAGTTCTACTCTGACACACATGGGGTCGCCATGAGTTGGGGTTGAGTCAATGACATTGGGTTTTTTATTGAGTGCCTGCCCCTTGCTGCACCCTAAGGTGGACACTGGGGCCCAGGGTGAATAAGGTCTCCCTCTTCCCTGGGGGGGATTATAATTTAAGGGACGCTCCCTGACTTTTATAAACAAGCTTGCCCAAATAAGTCATCCCTCTGCTACTCTATGTAGCTTTCTTTTTCTTTCCTGCTCTCTTCCTCTTTAATATAAACTTTTTAATAAACAGAGCTTGGCTATTAATAGCCATTGAGAACATTACACATATTCAAGGGGCTTTATTTAAAGCATGCTTCTACCGGTAGATGCATGATGACTTCGAGGTTAAGTACAACCTTCTGCAGCGGAAGCTAATTTATTGGCAGGAATCCACCACAATGTCTTCCTGTTTCTACTAAAGGTCAAGCATGGCATGTTATTATGCGTGGACTGGTATTTCCTAGTGAGGATGATGGTGATGATGGTATCTAGGATGATGCTGATAATGGTAATAATGTCCACTTGCATTATGCACCTCTCCACTTTCCAAGATCAGTCTATTCCTCAATTGTTTTTCCCCATCCCGGGTGGGTGGGAAAGCAGCATTGTGCGCACGCCTATTGCTTACTGAGTGCTGAATTATTGAGTGTGCTAGGGGTCACATGCTTGGTAAAGTGGAGGGTCAACAGAAAAGAGGAAGACCATCAATGATATGGACTGATACAGTGGCTGCGACAATGGGCTCAAACATAGCAACAATTGTGAGGATGGCACATTGAAGATGGCAGTGTTTCGTTCTGTGGTACATAGGGTTGTTATGAGAACCAACTGTATGGCATCTAACAACAACAAAGGGCTCATATCCCCTGATAGGTTCTTTCGATACCTCATTTCTGCTTCTCAGTCTGTCCAGTAGACGTTACCATCCCTACTTTGCACAGAGGCATGGTGACTGGGCCAGAGCCCTCGGAGGAGAGTTGAGAATGTGAGGCCAGGAGAGCTGGCCCAGAGTCTGGACTTTCCTTTGGCTGCACAGGGTGGTCCAAGGGGACTGTGGCCACCCCACCAAGCCCAGATCCCATGGGGAGCATGTGGAATGAGGACTGGGATTGGGCCGATGGGCCCCCACTCACACCTCCAAGCTGCCACAGGGAATGCCCTCACCCTGTCCTCACGGGCAATGTCCTCTCCTCTGTGAAGGTCCCAGGTTTGTACCACTTGGGGACCTTTGAAAGCTCTTAGAAACCGTTATAAGTGGGGTCCGACTCAAATAAAACGATGGCCTCACAACCTTTAGATGATTGAAGACTCATTGAAATGTGTAGCAATGGTCACTGGTGATGAAATATTCAAGTTAGCTGCTGGGGCTTATTAGGAACTGTCCAACACCTCCCTTTTGGCAATTTCAACAAAGAGTTTGTAAATTCTGCACCTGTGGGCAGAATTAACCAATCTCCTATCTCTGCCCACATCACCTTACAGAAGCTGAGCTACTGGCACGGCCCTGGGCTGCAGTCTGTGTTCTGAGCTTGCCTCTGTCCCTCTGTCTGGCTCCATCAGCATTCCCCAATCTATGCCAAGGGCCTCAGGCAGTCCATATTCAAAGACCATCTCCTGCGTGGCAGGGTAAGTGCGTGGGTAAAGGATGTGAGATGAGGGAACACTCTGAGTGCCTGGCACCAGATTTGGGCCTGTGCTCAGCAGGTGTGCAGGACCAGGTGAGAGAACTTGCCGTTAGCGAAATGAGCTTTGGAAAAGCAGAATTGGGGTTGAGTTATGGAAGTACAAGAAGCCCTGGCGGTGGCACTGTGGTTAAGGGCTTAGCTGCTAACTGAAAAGTTGGTGGTATGAACCTACCAGCTGCTCCTTGGGAGAAGGATGGGGCAGTCTGCTTACAGCCTTGGAAACTCTATGGGATAGTTCTACTCTGTCTGTAGGATTGCTATGAGTCAGAATTGACTCAGTGGCAATCGGGTTAGTTTTTTCTTTTTTTTTTGGAGTTATCTTGAAGTACATGGGCACCCTAATGGGTGAGGGTGCCTGGGACTGTTAAAAAAAATCCAAAGAGGAGCTTTAGACTAGTCCCTGTTCAGGAAGAAGATAAGGAGGCAGTTCCTGGGATGGGGGAGCAGAGGGGGCAGCCTGGGTTGAGATGGCCCCCGTAAAGGCAGGAGCCTGTGGGTCTGGGTAAGGCAGGTGGCCTCCTCTCAGATGTGTCCTGGTTTGTAAGCAATGCTGGTACATGGCTGTCTACTGGCCTCACACTAATGGCTCCACTCTTCCTTTGCACAGGTTCCCTGGTTTGGATGGTCAGTTACATGGTCACTCTCTGCAAAGAGGTCAAGGGAAAGACTTCTGACATAGGCCAACTGGTCATCCTTTGTGACTACAGAGAGACCGAGAGAGGGCAGGAAGCGGACACATTTGAGACAGAGGGCCTGAATGGCCATCCATCTCATCTACCATGACCCTCCAGTCCCCCTGAGGCAGGCAAGAGGCCACTGGTACCTGGGAGCAGGTGGAGCCTGTCCCAGCCAGAGCACTTGGATGAGTCTATAGTTGAAGAGCTTTAGAAATTATGACAAAATAAGATTGGTTGCGGGGGGAGGGGGGCGTCTCTGAAGGCCCTTGTTGTTGTTGTTAGTTGCCATTGAGTTAGCTATGGCTCACGGCGACCTTATGCACAACAGAACGAAATGTTGTCCAGTCTTGTGCCATCTCAAAAAATGTTTGAGCCCATTTTATTTTTTTGTACAATGTTTCAGCAGAAATTTATTATTATTTTTTTATTGTACTTCAGGTGAAGGTTTACAGAACAAATAGTTTCTCATGAAACAGTAGTACACATATTGTTTTATGACATTGGTTAACAACCCCACAACATGTCGACCCTCTCCCTTCTTGACTTTTTTTTTTTGTGAAAATACACATAGCCAAAGATACACGTTTTCAAAAATTTCTACGTGCACAGTTCAGTGACATTGACTACGCTCTTCCAATTGTGCTGCTATTCTCACATTAGATAAAGGCTTACAGAACAAAATAGTTTTTCATTTAACAGTTAGTATACATGTTGCCCTATGACAATGGTTAACAACCTCACAACACATCAACACTATCCTTACTCAACCTTGGGTTCCCTATCACCAGCTTTCCTTTCCCCTTCTGCCTTCTGGCCCTTGTCCCTGGACTGCTGTGCCTCATTAGTCCCAGTTGGTTTTATGGGGCTGTCCACTCCCAGGCGAACCTCGGAAATGACTTCACCACTGAGCTAAAAAGTTGCCTGGGGGCCATACTCTCAGGGTTTCTCCAGTCTCCTATAGGAGAGTAAATCTGATCTTTTCTTTGTGAGTTAGAATTTTGTTCTACATCCTTCTCCAGCTCTGTCCACAGCCCTCTGCTGTGATCCTGGTCACAGTGGTGGTAGCCAGGAACCATCTAGCTGTACTGGACTCAGTCTGGTGGAGGCCTTGGTAGTTGAGGTCCATTAGTCCTATGGACTGATCTTCTCCTTGTATCATGTTCTCTTCATTCTCCCTTGCTCCCGAAGGGATGAGACCAGTGGAGTATCTTAGATGGCTGTTCATAGGCTTTTAAGAACCCAGATTCTATTCACCAAAGTAGAATGTAGAACATTGTCTTTATAAACTGTGTTATGCCAACTGAGCTAGATGTTCCCTGAGACCATGGCCCTAACAGCCCTCCACCCAGCAATTCAGTCTCTCAGGGAGTTTGGATGTGTCTATGGAGCTTCCATGACCTTTCCTTGTACAAGTTGTGCTGGTTTCCCCTGTATTGTGTACTGTCTCACCCTTCACCCAAAATAACACTTATCTATTGCCTATTTAGTATTTCCCCCCCACCCCTCCCATCCCTGGTAACCAACAAAGATTGTTACATTTTGTGTGTGAACTTTTTCATGGGTTTTTACAATAGAGGTCGCCTTTTGTGATTGACTTATTTCACTCAGCATAATGTCCTCCAGCTTCATCCATGTTATGAGATGCTTCACAGATTCATCATTGTTCTTTCTCGTTGCATAGTACTCCATTGTGTGTATGTACCATAGTTTGTTTATCCATTCATCTGCTGATGGGCATTTAGGTTGTTTCCATCGTTTTGCTATTGTGAACAATGCTGCCATGAACATAGGTGTGCATATGTCTATTTGAGTGACGACTCTTATTTCTCTAGGATATATTCCTACGAGTGGGATTGCTGGATCAGATGGTATGTGTATTTCTAGCTTTCTGAGGAAGCGCCATATCATTTTCCAAAAAGGTTGTATCATTTTGCATTCCCACCAGCAGTGCATAAGAGTTCTGATCTCCCCGCAGCCCCTCCAACGTTTGTTATTTCCAGTGTTTTTGATTCATGCCAGTAATGCTGGGGTGAGATGGTATCTCATTGTGGCTTTAATTTGCATTTCTCTAATGGCTAGTGATTGCAAGCATTTCCTCATGTGTCTGTTGGCCATTTGAATGTCTTCTTTCGTGAAGTGTCTGTTCATTTCCTTTGCCCAATTTTTAATAGGATTATTTGTCTTTTTGTTGTAGAGGTGCTGGATTTTCTCATAGATTATGGAGATTAGACCTTTGTCTGACTTGTACTGTCCAAAAATTTTTTCCCAGTCTGTAGGTTCTGTTTTTACTCTTTTGGTGAAGTCTTTTGGAGAGCATAGGTGTTTGATTTTTAGAAGATCCCAGTTATCTAGCTTGTCTATTGGGGTTTGTGCGTTGATGGTTATGGTTTGTATCCTGTTAATGCTGTGTATTAAGGACTGTAGTGTTGGTCCTGTTTTTTCTCCTATGAACTTTATGGTTTTAGGCTTTATATTCAGGTCTTTGATCCATTTGAAGTAGTTTTTGTATACGGTGTGAGGTATGGGTCCTGTTTCATATTTTTGCAGATGGATATCCAGTTTTGCCAGCACCATTTGTTAAAAAGGCTGTCTTTTCCCCATTTGATGGACTTTGGGCCCTTGTCGAAGATCAGGTTACCGTAGGTGGATGGATTTACATCTGGGTTCTCAAAATTCTGTTCCATTGGTCAATGTATCTGTTGTTGTACGAGTACCAGGCTGTTTTGACTACTATAGCTGTAGAGTAGGTTCTCAAGTCAGGTAGTGTGAGTCCTCCCACTTTATTCTTCTTCTACAGTAGTGCTTTACTTATTCGGGGTTCTTCCCTTTCCATATAAACTTAATGATTAGTTTTTCCATCTCTTTGAAGAATGTTGTTGGTATTTGGATTGGGATTGCGTTGTATTTGTAAATTGCTTTGGGTAGAATTGTCATTTTCACAATGTTGAGTCTACCTATCCATGAGTATGGTATGTTTTTCCATTTATGTAGATCCCTTTGGGTTTCTTGCAGTAGTGTTTTGTAGTTTTCTTTGTATAGGTCTTTTACATTCCTGGTCAGATTTATTCCTAACTATTTTATCTTTTTAGGGGCTATTGAAAATGGTATTGATTTCCTGATCTCCTTTTCATCGTTCTCTTTACTAGTGTATAGGAATCCAACTGATTTTTGAATGTTTATCTTGTATCCTGATACTCTGCTGAATCTTTCTATTAGTTCCAGTAGATTTCTTATGGAGTCTTTAGGGTTTTCTATGTATAGTATCATATCATCCGCAAACAGAGACAGTTTAACTTCTTCATTACCAATTTGGATGCCCTTTATTTCTTTTCTTGCCTTATTGCTCTAGCCAGAACTTCCAGCACAATGTTAAATAGGAGTGGTGATAAAGGGCATCCTATTCTTGTTCCTGTTTTCAGGGGGAATGTTTTCAGCCTCTCTCCATTAAGAATGATGTTGGCCATTGGTTTTGCATAGATGCCCTTTATTATTTTGAGAAATTTTCCTTCTATACCTATTTTATTGAACGTTTTCGTCAGGAATGGGTCTTGGACTTTGTAAAATGCCTTTTCTGTGTCAGTTCAGATGATCTTGCGGTTCTTTTCTTTCCTTTTATTTATGTGGTGGTTTACGTTGATTGATTTTCTGATGTTGAACCATCCTTGCATACCTGGTATGAATCCTACTTAGTCCTGGTGTATTATTTTTTTTGATATGATGCTGAATTCTATTGGCTAGAATTTTATTTGGAATTTTTGCATAATTTTCTTTTTTTGTGATGTCTTTGCCTGGTTTTGGTATCAGCGTTATGCTGGCTTCATGGAATGAATTTGGAAGTGTTGCTTCCTTTTCTATGCTCAGAAATAGCTTGAGTAGTACTGGTGCAACCTCTTCTGTAAATGTTTTGTAGAATCCTCAGTGAAGCCATCTGGTCCAGAGTTTTTTCTGGTTGGGAGTTTTTTTATTACCTTTTCATGTTCTCTTCTTATAGGTCTGTTCAGATTTTCAACATCACTTTGTTGTCATTTGGGTAGGCCATGTGTTATTAGAAATTTATGCATTTCCTCTAGGTTTTCAAATTTGTTGGAGTACAGTTTTTAATAATAATCTGTTATAATCCTTTTTATTCCAGTTGGGTCTGTTGTAATGTCCCCCATTTTATTTCTTATTTTGTTTATTTGTGTCCTCTCCTGTTTTTCTTTTGTCAGTCTGGCCACTGGTGTGTCGATTTTGTTGATTCTTTCAAAGAATCAACTTTTGGTTTTGTTGATTCTATTGTTTTTCTGTTCTCTATTTCATTTATTTCTGCTCTGATCTTTACTATTTTCTTTCTTCTAGTGGCTGTGACCTTTTTTTTTTTTTGCTGTTCTCTTTCTATTTGTTTGAGTTCTGTAGTTAATGTTTTGATTTTGTCCCTTTCTTCTTTTTGATGTGTGCATCTATTGCTATAAATTGTCCTCTGAGGACTGCCTTTTCTGTGTCCCAAAGGTTTTGGTACGATGTGTTTTCATTCTCATTTGATTCTAGGAATTTTTTGATTCCATCTCTGATTTCGTCTATTACCCAGATATGTGTAAACAGGGTATTATTCAGTTCCATGTAACTGATGTTTTTTCCTTGCTCTTTATGTTGTTAATTTCTGCCTTGATGGCATTGTGGTCAGAGAAGATACTTTGAATTATCTTAACGTTTTGGATCTTGTTGATGGTTGCTCTGTGGCCTAAGATGTGGTCTATTCTGGAGAACATTCTATGTGCATTGGAAAAGAATAGGTACTTTGCAGCAGTTGGACGGAGTGTTGTATATATGTCTATGAGGTCAAGTTGGCTGATTGTGCCCTTTAGGTCTTCTGTATCTTTGCTGAGTTTCTTCTTAGTTTTTCTGTCCTTGACTGAGAGTGGTGTGTTGACGTCTCCTACTATTATTATGGAACTGTCAGTTTTCTCTTTTCAGTGTTGTTAGAGATTGTTTTATGTATTTCGGAGTCCTGTCATTGGGTGCATAGATGTTTATTATGGTTATGTATTCATGATGGATCATCCCATTAATCATTATATAGTGTCCTTATTTGTTTTTTATGGTGGATTTTGTTTTAAAGTCTATTTTATCTGAGATTAGTATTGCCACTTCTGCTCTTTTTTGGTAGTTGTTAGCTTGATATATTTTTTTCCAACCTTTGACTTTTAATAAATTCACATCTTTGTTTCTAAGGTGTGTGTCTTGTAGACAGCATATTGATGGATCCTGTTTTCGTATCCATTCTGTCACTCTCCGTCTCTTTATGGGTGCATTGAGTCCATTTGCATTCAGTGTAATTATTGATAGATGTGAGTTTGTTGCTGTCATTTTGTAATCCTTTTTTTTGTGGTGCTGATGTTTTCTTTGTTCTTCTTACTCTCCTGTGGTGAGTTACTTTTATTTGTGGATTTTTTTTTCATTTATTTTGTTTTTGTAGGTTTTGTTTTTGCTGAGACTTTATGTTTTTCCTCTTTATTTTTATGAGTATGCTTGTTAACTTTGTGGTTACCATGAATTTTGTCTGTATCTTTCTAAGTTTGAAGCAGTCAACCATTACTTGGTAACGCCTTGTCTTTCTCTCCATTAGAAGGTTTTATACCTGTGCTGTTTATTCCCTCTTTTATTGCTTGATGTTGTTGTCATTTACGGATTAACTGCTCTGATTCCCTGTTCTATTTCTTTTGGTTTTGGATAGTCCTTGAGAGTTCATTTCCTAGATAGGTATCTGGCTGGTACGATCCTGTGTCCTAGATTCTGCCTGTGAGCTGAAGTTGTATGTTCTCAGATTGAAGAACTCCCTTTAATAATTCTTGTAAGTTTGGTTTGGCTTTTACATATTCCCTTAATTTGTGTTTATCTGGAAATGACCTAATTTCACCATCATATTTGAACGAGTGTTTTGCAGGATATATTATTCATGGCTGGCAATTTTTTTCTTTCAAGATTTTATATATGTCATCCCATTGCCTTTTTGCCTGCATGGTTTCTGCTGAATTATCTGAGGTTAGTCTTATCTTTTCTCCTCTGTATGTGACTTTTTGTTTTTCATGAGCTGCTCTCAAGATTCTTTGTTTGTCTTTGGTTTTGGGGAGTGTGATTATGATATGCCTTGGTGATTTTCATTTAGGTCTATCCTATATGGGGTTCATTGAGCTTCTTGGGTGGCCAGCTTTTCATCTTTAACGATATTGGGGAAGTTTTTTGTCAGCAGTTCTTCAATGATCCTCTCTGTGTTTTCTGTTTTCTCCCCCTGTTCTGGAACTCCAATCTCTCATAAATTTTTGCTTTTGATTGTATCCCACATAACTCTCAGGGTCTCTTCATTTTTCTTCATTCTTTTTTTCTGAGTTTTCCTGAAACAGAGTTGTATCCAAGTGTTTGTCTTCATTTCCACTGATCCTGTCTTCCACCATTTCAAATCTGCTTCTCAGCCCTTTTATGACACTGTCCATTTCTGAGATCTTGTTGTTTATCTTTCGGATTTCTAATTGTTGTCTTTGTATAATTTCTAGTTGTGAATTTATTTTGGCATTTTGTTACTGCATTATTTTCCTGAATTCTTCCAATTTTTTGTCTGAATTTGTCTATTTTTTCCTCATGTTTGTCTGCTTTTTGCCTCAGCTCTTGGAGAATTCTTAGTATTAGAGATATGAATTCCTTATCAGGTAGTTCTAGTGCCTTTTGTTCCACTGAAAAGTCATCTGGTGTTTTATTTTGGACGCCTAATGGAACCATCCTGTCCTGTTTTTGTAAACGTTTTGATATTGTCTGCTGTCTTCGGGGCATTCAGTAGTCATTTTTCTCGTTTATTGATTGTAGATTTGTTTATTTCTTCCCTTGTTTTTTTAAATTTGGCTATGTCTCAGCAGGCGGGCTGTGTGTTCTTTGTTGTTTGCTCATCTGTGGGCACAATACTTTTAGCCTCCTTTTCCAATTGGCAGGGTCAGTCACTCAGACATGGTACGGCAGGGCAGGTCTAGCTGAAGAGGAGTTACTGGGACAGGTTGTTTGTGGCATTTACTACAGCCACCAGGGCTGGTCGGTAATCAGTGAAGGGCAGATTCCAGTAGGCCGTGCCTGTGCTGCTTGGTGGAGTGATGTTAAGTGCATGGTGCAGGTAGGCAGAATGTAGCTGGGAGATTGTTATGTGTAGAGCTAAGATGGATATGGGAGAGAGGAGAGAGGAACAGGAGCCAAAAACATACAAACACACAATAATAATGGCAGGGGAGCTTGCTGTTGGAGTGGAGAGATGAGAGACTATTAAATAGAGAAAAACAAAAAGGGGAAGTGGAAGAAAAAAAAGAAAAGAATGAATAAATAATAATCAGAAAGGGAAAAGAATAGTGAAGTTCCCAGGGATCCCACCGGTGTGGCTATGAAGTCTGGGGAATTCGCTTTCAGGTGTTACAGTACAGCCTGGCTAGAAGGCATAGAGGTATACAATGCCAGGTGTTCAGGGTACAGAAAGAGAAGGAATATAGAGAAAGACGAGAAACTGAGTAATGAAGAAAGACAAAAAGGGAAAAAGAGGGAAAAGAAAACAAAATAAATTTTAAAAAAAAGAACAAGAAAAGCCCCCCAAAAAACAGGAAAAAATAAACAATGAAAAAAGAAATGTCCTCAGGGATCCCTCTGCTTGTCTGTGCAAGCCAAGTGGGTAGGTTCCAAGCCATGCAGCACCACATGGACAGAAAGGGCTCCCACCTCAAGAAAAGGAAAAGAAAACAAACAATTCAAAACAAACAAATGAACAAAAGCCCTGGAATCCCACCAGTGCGGCATCCCAGACTCGGAAGCAGTTCCACACTCGAAGGGAGCACCACAGCCCCTCAGGAAGAAGTACAGATGGTGCACAGAGCCAGGTATTTGAGCGAAAGGAGGGGGAGGAGGTGAGAGGTAAGGAAGAAATCAAAAGAAGCCAAGAAAAGCAACACCAGCAGCCAACAAATGGCACTCAGAGAGCTGGCCCGTTTGGGTAGGTGGAATCCAAGCAGCTGGTGCTTCCCGGACAAGAGTCTGTGGCCGCGGGAAGCAGAGGAGGCCAAGTGGGGGTGAAGAAGGGTGGGAGTTGGGAAAGCGTATATCATAAATTACCAGTTGTTTTGTCTCCCACTGGAAGCTCCGTGAAGCTGCTTTCTCGTACCCGCTGTTTGCTGGTCTCCGATAGGAGTCCAAGATGGTGGATGTGCGCTGCTTTAGCTTATAGGGGACCTCTGTGTGAATCTCTCCTCGCTCTCCATTCTCTGTCAGTTTTCTCACTCCATTTGGTGCTTGGCTGAGTTCTTTATCTCTTCATTTGATGTTTTAGGGTTTCAGGATTGTTGTTTTCTCTGTTCGACTTAGTTTTTTGGATCTTTGCTGTGGAGGGACGGCGTGGTGCTTCTGCCTAGAGCGCCATTTTGCAGAAGTCCTGAGCCCATTTTTAAGGCTGTTGTGTCAACCCATCTCATTGAGGGTTTCCTCTGTTTTTTGCCTACCCTCTACTTTACCAAACATGATGTCTTTCTTTAGAGTTTGTCTTTCCTGATGGTAACCAAAGTAACCCTTAGAATTCCTTATCAGTGGAGTTTGACTCAGTGAAACTAAAACAACAGCATCACCACCTTTAGATGATGGAGGATACACTTAAATGTGCAACAATGGGCTGTTGTTATTGTTTGGTGCTGCAACAGTGGGTCCTGTCCAGGAAATAATCAAATTAGCTACTGGGGCTTATAAAGAACTTTCCAGCACCTGCCGTTTGGCAATTTCGATGAGAAATTTGTAAATTTGGTTAGTCTTGACTTGGAAAGGATTCCAAACCCTAAGCTGGGCAGTCCCTCAGGGCTAAAGGCCTTTCTGTGGATCATTGTGATTCATAGGATTTTCATTGGCTCGTTTCTGGAAGTAGATTGACAGGCCTTTGTTCCTAGTCCATCTTAGTCTGGAAACTCTGCTGAAAGCTATTCAGCATCACAGCAACATGCACACCTCCACTGACAGACGGGTGGTGGCCGCACTTGAGATGCATTGGCCAACAATCAAACCTGGGTCTCCTGCATGAAAGGTGAGAATTCTAGCACTGAACCACCGATGTCCCAAAGAAAACTTGTGGCTAAATAAACATTTACAGCTTCTCAAAATCTATACGATCTTCCCTCTGCCACTTAAGGCGTGCATTCCCTTCATCCCGGGGTCCTATTGACCTCTGCCTCAGAGCCTCTGGTCCATGCAGCCTTGGCTACTGACAGGGAGGGTGCTAAACAGGATGCTGAACAGCTCAGGTTTAGACATCCTGACCCTCCTGGGTTGAGTTTAGCTTCAGGCCAGCACGAAGCAGAGCCGATTATCACTTGCTCAGTGAAGAGGATGAGAGGGTATTGTTCCTTTAAAAAGCAACAATGCTTCCAGAGATCACTATTATCTCCTCCATTAGGATGTAAATACCCTTCCATCAAGTGGTCCTTAATTGACTGCTCTGATAAACCCTGGCTTTGATCCTTGTGAGGGAGGCAGCTAGGTGGGGCTGGCTGGCTGGAGGCTGAGTTTTGGGTTGGGCACCTCAGCTAAATAAATGCTTAGCTGATCTTTTCCACGTGTGTAGATAATGTGCATTTATCTGAAGAAAGAAGATCAACATAAGCTCATTTTCCTTCTGGTTCTGCTCAGTGTTCCTTGGCTCAGATAATCCCGCTCTGAGCACAGAAGGCTTAGTGTTAAGGTTCCTGTGGGTGCTGGGCTGTGTGGAGCCTGGGCTCTGCTGACGTCCCTCTGGGTCACAAAGGCCCGGCTTGCTGGTCTCTGCCTTGACCACTTGTCAAGGAATCAATCAGTATGGGTATCCAGTGGAGGGAGAGCTGTGGTCACCCACCTTTGCCCTCCCCGTTTTGTAGCTTGTGGGCAGCTTGAAGTTTTATCAACGTCCTGATTGGAAATAAATTTCTCCTCTTCTTTCTCCTTCTCCTCCTGCTTTTCCTCTTTCCTTCTCCTCCTCCTCCTTCTTCTTTTCATCCTTCTTCTTGTCCTCTTTCTTCTGGTCAGGCACACTAGTATATTTCAATAAAACAGTTTTCATTCATTTAATTAAACCAGAAGAGTGAGTACTACAAGGAAGATGCTGCATCTGGTGGCAGTCGGTGAATAGAGGTGAGGAGACCATCATACAGAGTCTCTTTCAAGAGTGATGTTGGCCCAAGATGCCATGAGACCCCAAGGATGTCAAGTCTTGGGAGACATAAGGCCCCTGGAGAAGTCTGTGGCCCCACCATACCCTGGCTTCACTTCACTGTAACCATAGATCTCTTCTTGAGTTCATCTTCCTCTTGAGCCAAATTTAGCTGCCCAATCTGCTTTTGACTTGAGATACCCTGACCTGATTTTGTGCTCTTGGTTAAACCTTGCCTCGTGTCCAGTCCCAGCATCAGCCCCAGCCCAAGGGTATGCCGTCACTCTTGGCGGTTTCTGCACCACGATGTAGCTTGCTGTCCCACTGCTGAGAATAGAGCATGCTCATCACCTCCCTATCCTCTAAGGCGCACTGTTTACAGGTAGATAGAGGTTAGGTGAGTGAGAACAGAGAGAGGATCATAGTCAAAGGGGAAGGAATTCAACCTTCAGAAATGTATAGGAAGGAGCCCTGGTGGTGCAGTGGTTAAGAGCTGCGACTGCTAACAAAAGGTCAGCAGTTCGAATCCACCAGCCGCTCCTTGGACACCTTATGGGGCAGTTCTACTCTGTCCTATAGGATTGCTATGAGTCAGAATCGACTTGACTGCAATGGGTTTTTCTCAGGTGGCAGATGGATTAGTCTGGTTTTGTGGCCTCAGAGAACCAAAATAGGACCAGGAGAAGCAGCTTAACAAGATGGGTAACATCTCTATGGAAGGCTGGGTTTTCTACCTCTGGGGGTTAACTTCAGCCGGAATGGGATGCTTTGGACTGTTGCTGGTTCCCCATCATGAAGGCGGGGAAGGGGGCTGTTCAAGTTGATGGCCACTTGGAGGAAGTTCTATGGCTTAGATGTGAATCTGGAGTTAGGACTACACAACCTCTAGGCGCACACAAAAGCTGAAGCTTTATGATTCTGAATTGACCCGGAAGATATACTTGAGCCGAAATGCACTCTCAGAAATTCTGCAAGCAGCTTCATTACGGAATTACTCCACTTCTAATCTCACACCCGCAATGCAAATGGGCTCCGTAAAGCTGGTTATCGGGGAAATCTAATTTAATTTCACTGTCTGATGAAGATGATGTCTAGATGGGCTCTGTATTCGCGACTGGCTTTATTGAACATACTTTAATGTTAAGTGTCTTTGAATATTACATTTTCAGGTACTTTCAGAGTTGTTCTCAGCTGAGAATTTAAGATTTGAATGTTAACTGCTGAGGTCCACTTTCAGCACATCAAAGGCACCCTGCAGACTCAGGAAAGCCACTTCCACTTTCTCAGATGCCGTTTCCTCACGTGCAAAAGTCAGGCAGATGTGTCTCCTGCCTCACAGGCTGGCTGCAAAGTCACCTGTAACTGTAGACTCTAAACCTAGATAAGGGACTATGGCCTAATTATTATGTCCAAGGAAGTCAGTCGCACTCCTTATCCTGGACATCGAGGCTAGCTCAGTGCAACGCCATGGAGACAAATCAATGCTTCTGTGCAGAGAGAATGACACACCCTAAAATTATCTACTTCTGTGTCCTGCCCCAGGAATGTGAAAAGTTATTTGGGGACAGAAAGTTTATTTAAAAACATATCGATGTAAGAATAAACTTTAAGAATAATATTTGCATAGCTTCTAATTGGATGAGAAGAAGTACCACATTTAAGTTAACTTTCTTAACTATAGCCTAAGTGTTTTCTTCCACAACAATTTTAGAAGAAGAGGGAAAATCAAGGTGAAGGGGAAAATTCATTCTACTAGATCCTGCTCACCGCCACATGTCTGTCAGTTTGTCATGCTGTGGTGGCTTGTGTGTTACTATGATGTTGGAAGCTATGCCACCAATATTTCAAATACCAGCAGGGTCACCCATGGTGGACAGGTTTCAGCAGAGCTTCCAGACTAAGATAGACTAGGAAGAAAGGCCTGGAGATCTACTTCTAAAAATCAGCCAATGAAAACCCTACGGGTCACAACAGGACATTGTCTGATATAGTGCTTGGAGATGAGCCCTCTAGGTTGGAAGGCACTCCAGGTACACAGTGGCCACACGGATGGACTCAAGCATACCAACGATGGTAAAAATGGTGCAGGACTGAGCATTTTGTTCTGCTGTTCATGGGGTTGTCGTGAGTCACAGCCAACTCGAAGGCAGCTGAGGACAACAGACAGATGCTGCTCAGATGTGTGACCCAGCAAGTGATCTTGGGCAAAGCCAAACTGTGTGATGAGCTTGCAGAGCGGAAGATTTCAGTAGCGAGGAAGCAGGAGGGACGTTTTCAGGGTCAGAGCAGGGAGGCCTAGGGGCTGGGAGAAGTAGTCTGCGCTTTCCCTTAGGGCGAGGGGGAGCCAAGGAATACGCGTCTGTCATGGATTGAATTATGTCCCCCCAAAAATGTGTGTATCAGTTTGGCTGGGCCATGATTCCTGGTACTGTGTGATTTTCCTGTATGTTGTAAATCCTGCCTCTATGATGTCAATGAGGGAGGATGGGCGGCAGTTGTGTTAGTGAAGCAGGACTCAGTCTACAAGATTGGATTGTGTCCTGAGGCAACCTCCTGAGACACAAAAGACAGAAGTGAGTGGAGAGAAGAGGGGGACCTCATACCACCAAGAACGAAGCACCATGAGCAGAGCGTGTCCTTTGGACCCGAAGTTCCTGCGCAGAGAAGCTCCTAGTCCGGGGGAAAGCTGATGAGGAGGCCGAGAGAGAGAAAGCCTTCCCCTGGAGCTGACCCCCTGAATTTGGACTTTTACCCTACTTTACTGTAAGGAAATAAACTTGTCTTTGTTAAAACCATCCACTTGTGGTATTTCCGTTAGAGCAGCACTAGATGACCAAGAGCATCTGCGTGTTCACATTTGTGTTCTAGAACAGTCACCTCGCTGTCGTGTGGTGACAGCATTAGAGGAGAGAGAGTCATGTGTGATAAACTCATGTCATGACCCATTGGCGGGTCATGAGGCCAATTTAAGGGACTGTGGTCAGCATTCTCCAAATAAAGGAATACAATGGAACAGAAAACATAACCAACCGGTTGCTGTGGAGTCCACTCTGACTCATGGCGACTCCACGGGTGTCAGAGTAGAACTGTGCTCCATGGGGTTTCCAATGGCCGATGTTTTGGAAGTAGATTGCCAGGCTTTTCTTCTGAGGTGCCTCTGGGTGGACTGGAATCTCCAACCTTTCAGTTAGCAGCCGAGCAGTTTAATTGTTTGCACCACCCAGGGGCTCCTAGAAAACATAAGAAAACACCGAATATATTAAAGGCAAGTATTACTTCATAAACTTTTTATTCAGTTTATATGTGTGTGTCTATGTGTGTATGTGTGTGTGTATGCACACTTAATATTATGTGTGTATTTAAAAAAAAAGAAAAGAAAACAAACTCATTGCCATTGAGTTGATTCTGACTCATAGCAAACCTATAGGACAGGGTAAAACTGTCCCATAGGATTTCAAAGGTGTGGCTGGTGGATTTAAACTGCTGACCTGTTGGTTAGCTGCTGAGTGCTTAACTGTTGCACCACCAGGGCTCCATTATATACATAATGGATATACATAATGGAGCCCTGGTGGTGCAAAGGTTAAGCACTCAGCCGTTAACCAAAAATTTGGTGCTTACAAGTCACCCAGAGGCTCCGCTGGAGAAAGACCTGGCAATCTGCTCCTGTAAAGATTACAGCCTGGAAAATCCTATGGGGCATTTCTCCTCTGTCACATGGGGGTCTTTGTGTGTTAAAAACTGACTTGATGACACCTTAACAACAAGAACAGCAATATATAATGTTACATATATGCACATGTAATATTTATGTATTATGTAGCTATCCATTATATATGTATCCATAAATAAGAATGTTCTAATCCATATAGATGCATTATGTATTATATATTCATGCCTAGGGTCGCCATGAGTCAGAATCTAGTCGATGGCAACAGGTTTGGTTTTTTTTTTGTTGTTTCTATGTAGGTGTGTATACATGTGTGTATGTACACAAACATGTATTTTTTTATACATAGGATGTGTGTGTTTACTGACACAGGATATGGAATACGTTTCTACATGATCTGCAGGCAGAGTGTCTGATACCTTTGCTCTGGTGGACAGGTGCAGTTGCCCAGGTGGGAGGTGACTGGAGCCTGGAGGGTGTTTAAGCCTTCCTAGTTTGCATATGTCCTCTCTGCTTGAGGTGCCCTCCAAGCCTTTTCTCCCAAAAGCTCCCTCCACATCTCTGCCTTATCACTTTAATACATATGGAGATTCTCTGTCCATTGCACCTCTTCACCCCTTGGGAGTTCCCAGCGCAGTGCTCTATCCTGTTTGTCTTCCCTCCCCAGCCTGCAAGCCTGGCTGCATGGCCAATGCGTTCCCCAGGGCTGTTGAGTGAAATTACACAGTCCTTTCCCAGGTATTACATCCTTTGATTTTTACACCACAGCCGTACAGTTATAGGTGAGAACCTAGATGTTCTGTGTGGTGGAACGCTTTGCCCAAGGTCAAGCAGCTAATAAATGACAGAGGAAGCTCTAGGTCTTCTGATTTATCTTCCCTGCCCTTCCTATTGCTCCGTAGTTATGTTCATGGTAGAGACTACCCCTGTGTAACAGGTTTGTCAACCTCGGAAATAGTGACACTTGGAGCTGGATAAATCTTGGTGGTGGGTGGCTGCCTTGTTTTTGTTTTTTTGGAGATGATGAATAGATTTATTTTCTTGGTTGTAGTGATGGTTTTATGGGTGTGTACATATGTCAAAACTTATGAAATTGTACACTTAAAAATGAGAAATTTTTTTATGCTTGTTTTATTTTATGTCTCAATCAAGTTTTTTTTTTTTTAATTTTTTTTATTTTTTCCCATCCAAAAATGGCTGTCTTGTACATTGCAGGACTTCGGGCAACCTTCCTGGCCTCTCCCCACTAGACGCCAGTAGCACCCTCCGGCCCAAAGTCATGACAACCAAAAATGTCTCCAGACATTGCCCAGTGTTCCCTGAGGGCAAAGGTACCTCTGATTGCTCTATCGCACTGATTTGCAAAATTGTTATTTACAAAATATGCTTGTTATAAGGTACACATTTTGAAAATTTTAATAGATTATAGAAAAGAGTCTTTATTATATTTCTGGCTCTAGTTCACCTTGTTCTCCTCCAAAAGGCATCCACTGTACCAGTTTCTCACTTATATTTACAGAGACTGTTTATACATATACAACCACACACTCCACACACACACACACGCATGTGAGCGTATATACTGTATTTCTCCCTCTCTCTCATAAAGCATAAATTTTTCTGTATTATTTTTATTGAATAATTTACCTTGGAGATTTTTTTTCGTATTAATACATCTATAAACAAACCAACCAACCAAATCCGTTGCGATGGAATTGATTTCGACTCATAGCTATCCTGCAGGACAGAGCAGAATTGCCCCACAGAGTTTTGAAGGCTGCAATCTTTACGGAAGCAGACTGCCACATCATTTGCCTGTGCAGGGGCTGGTGGGTTCGAACTGCTGACCTTTCAGTTAGCAGCAGAGTGCTTAACCGCTGTGCCACCAGGACTCCTTGTCAATAAATATATAGAGGCGTAAAATCATGGCAAAGCTGTATCCATAACATTTGTGTGATTTGGAATTTTACCTACCAATACGGGATAAATCAATTACCATCAAGTCAACCCTGACTCACAGCAACCCCATGTGTGTGAGTAGGACTGTGCTCCACAGGGTTTTCAGTGGCTGCTTTTTTTCTGAAGCAGATCTACAGGGCTTTCTTGTGATTCTGGGTGCACACCTTCTGTTTGCACCACCCAGGTACTCCAAAATGTGATTCAGTATAATTAAATGACTTTTTACCATTTTTGAAAGTGATCGTATGAATTTTCTCTCTTGATCAATTAATATTATGAGTTCTGTCATTTGATTCTCCAGATATTGAATCATCTTTGAATTCCCACTGGATCATGTTTATGGTGTTCTTTTATTTTGTGATTGGATTCTGTTTCCTAAAATTTAGGAGTTTTCTAATATTTCAAGCTTTTCCATTGATATGACACACAAATGAGATCAGTAGCTTCTTTCTTGGGTTTTCTGCAGTATTTTGGTTCCACCATGGTTCTATCGTCATAAAAATATTTAGAAGCTTTCTTTCTGTGTCTTCTGGAACAGTTCAAGTAGCATTACAACTGTATAACCTTTACGGTTGGTAGAGTTTGTCCTTGAACGTGTCTGTACCTGGTGCTTTTTTTAAGTTGCTCTTTTTCTGTCAGCTGTAATCTTTATGGGAGCAGATTACCAGATCTTTCTCCTGAGGAGCCTCTGGGTGGGTTCGAACCATCAGCCTTTCAGTTAACAGCCGAGCACTTAACCACTGCTCTACCTTACAGCCTAGAAACCCTATGGGGGCCGTTCTACTCTGTCACATGGAGTCTAGATGAGTCAAACATTGACTCGACGGCACCTGACAACAAGAGCTTTTACTTTATGTCTTTAATTATACTTTAGCTGATGTTACCAGTTTTAAATGTTATCTTTTGATTCCAACTAAATAAAATAGAAACATCAGAATCTATTTTTTCTACCTTCTAGCTCCTCCCCTCTCGTCATTATTGGTTATATTATTTCTGTATTGTCCAGATTGATAATATTTGCCTCCTATTATACAGCCATAATGCCCACACTTATCTTGGTCTTAACTGCACTGAAGCAGATTCAATTTTCACATCAATCCTTTTGCTGTGGTTTCTCTCTTCACTCAACAGAATTATAGCCCTTGAACATTTGAATGTTCAAAAATATTCATCTGTTGCTCTGATGTTTGAATGCTAGTATAATTGAGGAAAATAGTCTTTGAAGATTTTGTAGGCAGGATTTCTTTATCTTCTAGAAGTGAATAATTCTTTTGACAAGGCTGAGGCTAGCTTAAATTTTTTTTATCCCTTCACAAGTATCTTGACATGTTTTCCTGTATGCTTAAAAGACTCTTTTGTAATTGTTAAACTCCGGTAATTTTACTAGGCTATCTCTTGGTGTTGATTGTTCTTTATCTTCATTTTTCCCTAGAAGGTGAGGATGCCTGTTTGTCTTTAGATTCAAGTTTTCTTTTATTTATGAAACATTTCTTGAATTACATCTATATGCTTTTTTCCCCTCTAATGTGGTTTCCTTTCTTTAGGGACACCAATTATACTCCTGCTGTTTTTCTTTTTCTTATCTGGTATTTCTAATTATCTTGAATTCTTTGTTTAGTCCCAATTTATTTCATTTTTTGTTATCTTCCATGTCTTAGGTGTAACTTATGCCTTTTTTCCAGAAGTGTCTGTTTGCGTTTGTGCCACTTCCAAAACCCATTGCCTTCGAGTCAATTCTGACTCATAGTGACCCTACAGTGGGGTTCATTTGGGCGATGGTGTAATCTTTCTCTTTGACTGCGGCTCTGCACTCTACCACCTTGTTTTCATTCTCCTCCTCAGGCTGCTTCTCCACATGTCTCCTGAGCTCTCGTTGATCTGGTTTAGCTCTCTGCTTCTTTCATCGAGTTCTGTAAATTTACTGTGATAGCCTTGGTCACAATTTGTAAGCCCTTGATGACACTTTCTGATAACCCTTTGTCTCCATTTGCTTTCCCTGTTCTTTTCTTGGAGTCCCTGGGTGGCGCAAATGGTTAAGGTGCTTGGCTGCTAACCAAAAGGTTGGAGGTTTGAGGTCACCCAGAGGCACTTGGAAGAAAGTCCTGACAATCTACTTCCGAAAAATCAGCTATTGAAAACCCTGTGGAGCACAGTTCTACTGTGACACACACGGAGTCACCAGGAGTCACAGTGGAATTGACAGCAACTGTTCTGTTGTTGTTGTTCCTTGCTTCTATTTTCTTGTACCCTGTCTATATCCTGCTCGATCCCCTGTGTGATGACTAATCATCTTTGTGTGAGGTTGCTGTAGTGTCACCCACTCAACCTGATTTTCCTGGTTTGAGCATGAAAAACTCCGTGTCCTGGGGAACCCTCAGTCCTGGGCAAATTAGAAAGATTGGTTACCTTTGTAGAGTATAAACTTTGTAGAGTATAAATTTTTGGCAGAAACTTGTTTAGGGAGAGTTCAGGACAGTGTTCTGGGCTAGCCAGAATCTTTCCCTGTTCCTTGCAAAGCACCTTGTATGTGAGGGGGCTAGGCTATGTGTGATTTGGGGAGGGAGGAGAGAAAGGTGCGGTGCTTCGCTTCATCTTCTATCTGTTTCTTTTCCACCTCCTCATACCTCAATGAACTTTATCTCTCTTTCGGGAAGAAAATTACCTTTCATGTCATCAATCTTCCTTCCTAAATTAATAGCATCCACATTTTTTTTTTTTTTTTTTGGTACTTAAAATATGTCTGTTCTACAACTCCAAAAGAAATTTTTCTTATGTCTCTAATATTTACTATGATTTTCCAAGTCTTTTTATCCAAGATATAAACATACACACACATACACAAAACCTTAATTCTCCCCAGTGAATTAGTTGCCTCTGACTGAACACAGCAAAAGATCATAGCCAAGGGAATGTTGGCATGTTTGGAAATCTTGGTTAGTATCTCAGAATTTTAGCTCCCTGTATTTCCTTCTTGTTATAGTGTTTTAAAACCAAAGTGGGAATGACTTTACTATCCTGCTTTTTTTTATGCAAGAAGAGGTCAGAGAAGCAAAAGATGATATGGATGAGAGAGTAAGTGAAAGCAATACCTTTGTTCCACATGGTGGAGAGCATGATGGTGTCAGCGGCCCAATGATGATGATAAACTGACAGTGGTGATGGCGATCTTGTCAATGGAGACCATGATGATGGAGAATCTAATGTTGAGGGTGACAAGAGTCGAATCATAACATGTGCCCTCGAGCTGTGCTTCTTCGTCAATGAAAACTGCTCAAATGTGCAGTGTTTCTGAGACTGTCAACGTTCACTTGATTAAAGTCTTCATTTGCAGCCTGATAAAGCCAAGCAATTCAAGAAAAGCCATCCCCAGTGAAAGTCAAGCAGAAAGGATGGAAGAAAACACAGACAAACCAGCCACCATGCAGCCCTCTGCACAGACTACCAGCTGGAAGCAGCCCTCCCATTCATCATGGGACTCCAGGGTTTGGTGTTATCTTGAGATGCCCTAATGTGGTTTAATTATAAAAAGGGATTAACCTGCTTCAGGACTCCTACCTCACACTGCTAATGAGCAGACGTCCACAAACTATCCTTTATAAATCAATATGCAAGGAATTAAATATGATTGCCTGGTGGAATCTGGCCCTGTAGCTAATGAAACTATAAAACACGTGATTGATTACAGACATGTTTTTGAAAGGTTAATTAGTTTGTTTTTCTCTTATAATCAGCAATGGACATCAGAGAGTTGAGGAGAAAACACCAGCTATGCAACATGATTCCTGACCATCCTTGCTCTGGAGCACTGAACCTCAAACAACCCAAAACACAGATCCAGGTGCCGTCTCTGTTATCTCCAGGAGGTCCACCATCATGGACCAACTGGGCTCCTAAAATGTATGCATCCCAATATGTGTGAGGTTTTTGTGAGGAACGAAGATGTAGAGACCATGTAAAGCAAGGACACTGCTGTCAGGAAACTCTCTAGAACGCTTATGATAAATAGTGCAACTATGTGAGAAAATAGGCAATGCCTGCTCCAAATGATCACATGATAATTCAGCAGAGAAGGCCTCGGAATTCCTGAAAACAAAATCCCAGGCAATGAAGGTACTATTTGTTGAATGTTCATTTCATGCAAGGAATTGTGCCAAGAGCCTTCTGTGATCACCAAGTCATTTATCGCAGTGACTCTCTGAGGCTTATTGTTCTATTGCTGGTTCTGTTGTGAGTCACCCTTTCCAGATGAGGAAACTGCAGCTCAGGAAGGTCAATTAACTCACTGGAGTCTCCCAGTTCTTAAGGGACAAATCGGGTCAGGAGGATCATAAAGCAGTGCCCACAGTGTATGGTGTGCAATATCCCAAGCAACGCTTACAGAAAGAGCGGCGTCTGAATGAACTGTGTCTAAAGAAGTCTGCCCTGGTGGTGGCCAGGAGATAGCCAGAGATGTCCCAGAAGGCTGACCTTGCTGTGACCTTTCCCAGTATGTCACTATTTCCAAAGTTGACAAACCTGTTTTACGCCATGGTAATTCCTACCATGAAGGTAACTGTGAGGCCAATAGAAAGTGTACTGAACTTAAATCAGAAGACCTAGAGCTTCCTTTGTCATTTGTCAGCTATTTGACCTTGGGCAAGGCATTCCATCACACAGAGCTTTTCTCTTCTCACCTATAACTGTAAGGCCATGGTGTAAAAATCAAGTGACTTAATACCTGGGAAAGGACTGTGTAAACTCTAAGCAACTCCACTCAACATTCGTGGTTTGAGTGACTACCATGTGGCCAAGCTTGCAACCTAGGGAGGGAAAAGGGCAGTCAGAGCCCTGCTTTGGGAATGCCAGTGCTGGTGAAGAGGAGTAAAGTAAACAGAAAATTCCAATAGGCCAGAGGGTCCTTAGGTGTGTATAGGGCAGAAAGTGAGATCATGTAGAATAGGGACAGTGAGGAGGAAGAATCTCAAAGGTCAGATTATTCTTCCTCCTGGAGTCAGAGAGACCAAAGTAGTTCTTGCTTTTCTTTTCTTGATGCCAGAGAAGAAATAAATAGGAAGATCAAGGCAGCGGCGATGGAAAGAGTCTGCCTGGGAAAGGAGAGTTGGGAAGATGCTGCAATGTCCTGGGCTGCTGTGTAACTGCTGGATGTCCAAATCCATTGTGGAACAAAGCCCAGAATCTACAGAAAGAGGCAAATAAACACACATATGAAAGTGGTTGTCATGAGAAAACACAGACAAGACAGGAACATGGAGATAATTGTAAAGGAAAAGCCCTCATCATGGCTGATCAGATATAAGGAAATGAAGGAGTAGTGAGTTTTGACTCTTGTGATCTTAAACAGGAGCAGGCAAAGACAAATTCCTGTTCTCAATACTTTGCATCTAGCAGTGTCAGATTTTACAGAAATGAAGCACCCTACTAGAATGCATAATCATTCAAGGTAAAAATAGTGATACTTGTGATGATTCTGATGATAATAATGATGGTGATTATGGCGGTGATGGGGTCTGGTAATGGTGGCAATGGTGATGACAATGGTGGTAGTTGTAATGGTGGTGGTGGTGGGGATGGTGACTTTGGTGGTGATACTATTGGTTGATGGTGGTGTTTAACAAAATGAATTTCAAAGTTTAGGTTCAAGCAAATACCACGATTTCAACAATTGGGAAAAATCATATAATCTAGGAAGGTGACAAAGTTGATCAAATAAAAGTGCAAGTAGACCAGTGACTTCTGGTTCTATCCAGCCCTTGTCCTTAATATGCCCTTTGTGCATTTGAGGATCCACAGTGGGAGTATGTGGACACCCAAAGGCTTCATTGGTTAGGGTTATGGCAGAAGAAGGAAGCTTATGGTCCATGGCGCCATTAGACTAGTCACAAAAAAACCACAAAATTGTCTCTCCTCCCAAAAACAACGGCGACCTATTTCCACAGTCACCAGAGAGCACAGCATGGCCTTTACACTGTACTCAGATCTCACATTCTGAGCCTCCTTTCACTTTCTAGCAAAGTATCTGGTCTTTACAACAATTCCAAGGACTCCCAGGAATGTTTATGTATGCACTCAAAATGCCCATTGGATCTTGACAAATTGCTGGTGCTGGATAAGGCCACAGATTACAGGATAGTGCTGGAGGGGTATCTGCAGACAACCAGCGAGGTGCTGGCAGTGCCCCTCACTTCCTGCTCTCTTGAATCCTTTGGTCTGTGCCACCTTCAGGCCATCTGGCTCTCATCTCTGACCCAGATGCACGGTTGTGCTCTATTTAAAGGGTTTTTTTTTTGGGGGGGGGGCGATTTGGAGGAGTGGAGGGCTCACACTTTTCTATTTCACATCTTAGAATTACTTAGATTTAAATTACTAAGCGTCTCACTATGCTTCATACAACAACACTCTGTGCAATAAACCCATAGCTTCATAGATGTCGCTAGGTCTCATCTTTGCCCATAACATGGGGTTTTGGGGTCTTTGCAATGTGCTGTTTGGTGCCCTGAGTGAGGGAGAACACATGACTGGGATGCCTGTTCCCAGACCTGTGAGGAAGCCCAGTGGAGAAGGTGCTTTCTTGTTGTGAACAATGTTCTTGTTCTTGGAGAGGAGGGTGGGCATGTGCACATCTCAGGATGAGCAGCAGAACTGGCCTTCATGGCAATGCTGCCCACTTGCCAGGCAGAAACACAGTCACATGGTCAGCATGCCAGGCCCTAGGAATGACTCAGAGGAGGCCTGTGTTCTACACTGAGTTGGTGACACACTACAGTCTTACTGTGACATTTTCCCTTGGGGTCTGGTAGGTTTTCCAAGTCAGATCATAATGTACATGCTGAACTAGGGTTTCCTTTTCTCTGTACATAAGTGAAGGAGCATTCAAGGTCAGGAGTGCTGATGAGGTAGAACGGTTTGCCCTTATATATTATCACAGAGCTGAAGCTAGAGCAGTGACAGCAACGTTCATCTATTGCTCCAAGGGCAGGATCCTGCACTGCTTTATTTCCAATCCTCCATAATGGCCCCAGCCCAGATGGTGTGACTTCCTCTATGTGGCCATATTCAGAAGCGCCAGGCTGGCCCATCCAAGGTAAGATAATTTGTAACCCATGCGACTTGATCATGTAATTATGAGTGTTGAGTCCCACTCAAGTTTGAAAAGGCTTTCCTCTTCAAGAAGCTGTATTTGGGTGTGATCCTTGAGTTTAGTACATTGAGGGCCATGTTCCCCTTAGTTGGACAGTTCCATCTTGGATAGATGATATGCCACCCTCTGGCTTAGTGCCAGACAGTCTTGGGTGTGCCCATTTTGTGCAAACACTGCTGGATCTCAATAGTGTGTTTGGCTGTTGTTGTTGTTGGGTGCCATCGAGTTGGTTCCCACTCATAGTGACTCTGTGTACAACAGAACAAAACACTGCCCAGTCCTGAGCCATCCTCACAATCATTACATTTAAGTCCATTATTGCAGCCATTATGTCAATCTATCTTATTGAGGGTCTTCCTCTTTTTCACTGATCATCTACTTTACCAAGCATGATGTTCTTCTCTAGGGACTGGTCCCTCCTGAAAACATGTCCAAAGTATGCGAGATAAAGTCTCACTGGAGATACTAAATGTATAACTAATTCTGGATGATGAAGTTTTTGTTGCTGTTGTTGGTTGGGTATTGGAGGCAGTGTTGGGAGTTGTGCCAGTCATGCTGCAGTAAGGAAAATAGAAACTGCTCTAGGTGTTTCAAGAAGGGACGGGTTTAAATCAGAAAATTAGATGCTTTCCCAACCATAGGTAGGGCTGGAGAGTAAAGTTTTGGAAGAGAAAAAGCTGGCTCTCAGTAACACCAGGGGGACAGGAATTAAAGTGAAGCCACCACCTGTGATCTCAGTCACCTTTAGTGGCTAGACAGGTAATTTAGAAGCTTGCCCAGAGTCTACAGCAGATTTCAAGTCTTTCATCTACCCACTGGGGCAGTGGTGGTTCGATGGTAGAATTCTCACCTTCCGTGCAAGAGACTCAGTTTCCATTTCTAGCCAATGCAGATCATGTGCAGTAACCACCCATCTCTCATTGGAGGCTTGCGTGTTGCTATGATACTGAACAAGTTTCAGCTGAGCTTCCAGACTAAGACAAAATAGAAAGAAAGGCCTAGAAATCTACTTCCAAAAATCAGTCCATGAAAACCCTATGGATCACAATGGTTCAATCAATCTGCAACTGATCGTAGGGATGGCACAGGACAGGGCAGTCTTTTATTCCATTGTGCAAGGGGGTCACTGTGAGCTGGGGTCAACTCAATGGCAGCTAACAACAACAACAACAACATCTATTCACTCATCTGCCCATTTGTCTCTACTGGCAGAAAGTATTGATGTTTCTGTCCACTTTCCAAATCTCACATGAGTATCCCATTGGCAGAGTCCTGAAAACCTAATAACGAGGAAGTCTGGAAAGCGTGGCTTCCACTACCTAGTCGCTACAGTGCAGGAGGAGACCTTGGATGAATGTGGAGGGGTGGAGGATCAACAGAAAATGCCAAGTGCAGTAGGAAGTCTCTTTTCTTTCTGACATGTTGAGGAAGAATGGTCCCAGGTTGTTGCCCCATTTTCCAAGATGTTACAAGTGGAAAAGCTGGAGTCTGGTCACATGTACTCACAGAGGGTGAAGACAGGAATGTATAAGTTTGCTCTGTTAATCATCACGACACTCCACTTGAGTAAATTAAAACATGGCATTCATGATCATGATTGCTGATCTTAATGTGATGGTGCCATCACCACCTCATCATCTTCATGGTCACCACCCCAAGTCCTGAACCTCCCCACCTTCTGTGCTTCAGATTCTGTTCCAAGTTGTCTGGGTGCATTGTTTTTAATCTTGAAAGGCCACTGGTGCTGTGCTTGGTCTGAGGGACTTCAGTTGTGGAAGGAGCTAGAGGTTCTGCCCAAGTCTTTGTTACATTTACAGAGTCAGTTCATCATCTCCTCCTCCAGGGATGGAAGTTGCTTCTCTAGAGTAGATCTTTAGGATAGGGATCTTGAGTAAGATCACTCTGGACCTACACCCAAGTTAGTGACTTGAAAGCATAGGACTCAGAGATTCAGGATGAGGATGTCTGGGCAGAAACAATGAAGCATCTTGAATCCCATTAAACTCTTTGAGTCTGCAGAATTTGTTCACTCCCCTTTCTGGAAGTCTCATAGCGTTGCTGTAACAGAAACACCACAAGTAGTGACTTTAAAGAAGAGAAAAATATTTTCTCACGGTTCTGGAGGCTAAAGGTCCAAATCAGGTCTCTGCCATGTGGATTCCTTCCTTGTCAGAAGTTCCAGGTATTCTTTGGTTCCTTTACTTGTATGCAGGTCCTCACATGGCAACTGTCTTCCGCTGCATGTAGCTCTGTGATTATTCTGGTCTTTTTATACCTTAGAAGTGATTAGGTTTAGGATCCACACTACACTGGTATGACATCAACTAGTTGATTGATCACATTAAATCAGGTTGCATTATGGAAGGTGACTTTTCGGACCTTCATTTGTTGATGTGGTATGACTCAAAATGAGAAGACACAGCAGCAAATATCCATTAATAATTTGAACATGGAATGCATGAAGTATGAATCTAGGAAAAGTGGACGTCATCAAAAATGAAAGGGAAAGCATGAAGATCAATATCCTAGCCTTAGTGAGCTGAAATGGACTGGTATTGGCTATTTAGAATTGGACAATCATACTGTCTACTATGATGAGAATAACAAATTGAAGAGGAATGGCATCACATTCATCTTCAAAAAGAACATTCCAAGATCTACATAGAAGTACAACACTTTCAGTGGTAGGATAATATCCATACACATACAAGGAAGACCAGGTAATATGACTATTATTCAAATTTATGCACCAACCACTAATGCCAAAGATGAAGAAATTGAAGATTTTTAGTAACTTCTGCAGTCTGAAATTGTTCAAACATGCAATCAAGATACATTAATAATTACTGCTGATTGGAATGTGAACGTTGAAAACAAAGAAGAAGGATCAGTATTTGGAAAATATGGCTTGGGTGATAGAAACGATGCCGGAGATCACATGATAGAATTTTGCAAGACCAACAACCTATTCATTGGAAATACCTTTTTTCAATAACATAAATGGCGACTATACACTTGGAACTCAACAGACTAAATACACAGGAATTAAATCAACTACATCTGTGGAAAGAGATGACGGAAAAGCTGATTATCATCAGTCAGAACAAGGCCAGGGGCTGACTGCAGAACAGACCATCAATTGCTCATATGCAAGTTCAAGTTGAAGCTGAAGAAAATTAAAAGTCCACTAGAGCCAAAGAATGACCATGAGAATATCCCACCTGAAGTTATAGACCATCTCAAGACGAGATTTGACTAATGACTGAAGACCAGATGAGCTGTGGGATGACATCAAGGACATTATGCATAAAGAAAGCAAAAGGTCATTAAAAAGAGAGAAAAGATGAAAATAGATGTCAGAAGAGACTGTGAAACTTGCTCTTGAACATAGAATGGCTAAAGTGAATGGAAGAAAAAAAAAAGAAGTAAAAGAGAAACCGAAGATTTCAAAGGGCAGCTTAGGAAGACAAAGTAAGGTATTATAATGAAATGTGCAATGATCTGGAGTTAGAAAACAAAAAAGGAAGAACACGCTCAGCATTTCTGAGGTTGAAAGAACTGAAGAAAAAATTTACGCCTCAAGTTGCAATATTGAAGGATTCTATGGGCAAAATATTGAACCACACAGGAAGCATTAAAAGAAGATGGAAGGAATACACAGAGTCACTGTATCAAAAAGAATTGGTTAATGTTCAACCATTTCAGGAGATAGCATATGATCTAGATGGTATTGAAGGAAGAAGTTCAAGCTGCACTGATGCACTGGCAAAAAACTAGACTCCGGGAATTGATGGAACACCAACTGAGATGTTTCAACAAATGGATGTGGCAGTGGAAGCACTCACTCATCTATGCCAAGAAATCTGGGCGACAGCTACCTGGCCTACTGACTGGAAGAGATCCATATTTGTGCCCATTCCAAAGAAAGATGATCCAACAGAATTCACATGTAAAACTGGAAGCACTCACTCGTCTATCCAAGAAATTTAGAAGAGAGTTACCTGGTCAATTATCGAACAATATCATTAATATTACAAACAAGTAATATTTTGCTGAAGATAATTCAAGAACAGTTGCAGCAGCACTTCGACAGGGAACAGCCAGAAAATCAAGCTGAATTCAGAAGACGATGTGGAACAAGGGATATTATTGCTAATGTCAGATGGATCTTGGCTGAAAGCAGAGAATACCAGAAAGAGGTTTATCTGTGTTTTATTAACTATGAAAAGACACTCAACTGTTTCATAACAAATTATAGATAACATTGAGAAGAATGAGATTCCAGAACACTTAATTGTGCTCATGCGGAACCTGTATATAGATCAAGAGGCAGCTGTTCAAACAGAACAAGGGGATACTCTGTGGCTTCAAAACAGAAAAAGTATGTTTCAGGGTTGTATCCTTTCACCGTACTTTGTCAATCTGTATGCTGAGCAAATAATCCAAGAAGCTGGACTATATGAAGAAGAATGTGGCATCAGAATTGGAGGAAGACTCATTAGCAACCTGTGTTATTCAGATGATACAACCTTGCTTGCTGAAAGTCAAGAGGACTTGAAGCACTTACTGATGAAGATCAAAGACCACAGCCTTCAGTATGGATTACACCTCAACAAAAGAAAAGAAAACAAAAATCCTCACAACTGGGCCAATAAGCAACATCATTATAAACAGAGAAAAGATTGAAGTTGTCGAGGATTTCATTTTACTTGGAGCCACAATCAATGCCCAAGGAAACAGCAGTTGAGAAATCAAATGAGTGGGGACCATGGTCTCGGGGAACATCTAGCTCAATTGGCATAACACAGTTTATAAAGAAAAGGTTCTCCATGCTATTTTGGTGAGTGGCATCTGGGGTCTTAAAAGCCTGTGAATAGTGATCTAAGATACTCCACTTGTCTCACCCCTTCAGGAGCAAGGGAGAATGAAGAAAACAAGATACAAGGGAAAGATTAGTCTAAAGGACTAATGGACCACAACTACCACAGCCTCCCTCTACTAGACTGAGTCCAGTACAACTAGAGGGTGCCTGGCTACCACCACTGACTGCTCTGACAGAGATCACAACAGAGGATCCCAGACAGAGCTGGAGAAAAATCTAGAACAAAATTCTAACTCACAAAAAAAGACCAGACTTACTAGCCTGACAGATACTGGAGAAACCTCGAGAATACGGCCCCTGGACACCCTTTTAGCTCAGTAATGAAGTCACTCCCGAGGTTCACCCTTCAGCCAAAGGTTAGACAGCCCCATAAAACAAAACAAGACTAAGGCGGCACAACAGTCCAGGGACAAGGACTAGAATGCAGGAGGGGGTGGAAAGCTGGTAGTTGGGAACCCAAGGTTGAGAAGGGACAGTGTTGACATGTCGTGGGATTGTTAACTATTGTCCTAAAACAGTATGTGTGCTAATTGTTTAATGAAAAACTATGCTCTGTAAACCTTCATCTAAAGTAAAATTAAAAAAAAAAAAAAGAAATCACATGACATACTGCATTGGGCAAATCTGCTGCAAAAGACCTTAAAATGTTAAAAAGCAAAGATGTCACCTTGAGAACTAAGTTGTGTCTTACCCAAACCATGGTATTTTCAATCGTTTCATATGCTTTTGAAAGCTGCTCAATGAATAAGAAAGATCAAAGAAGAATTGACACCTTTGCATTTTGGTGTTGGCGAAGAATATTGAATATGCCATGAACTGCCAGAAGAAGGAACAAATCTTTTGGAAGAAGTACAGCCACAATGCTCCTTGGAAGCAAGGATGGTGAGACTTCATCTCATATAACTTAGACGTGTTATCTGGAGAGAACAGTCCCTGGAGAAGGACACTATGCTTGGTAAAGTAGAAGGTCAGTGAAAAAGAGGAAGACGCTTGTCTTAGTTATCTAGGGCTGCTATAACAGAAATACCACAAGTGATTGTCTTCAAGAAACAAAATTTATTCTTTCACAGGCTAGCAGGCTAGAAGTCCAACTTCAGGGAATCTGCTCCAGGGGAAAGCTTTCTCTCTCTGTAAGCTCTGGAGGAAGGTTGTTGTCATTAATCTTCCCCTGGACTAGGAGCTTCTCCTCGCAAGAACCCCGGGTCCAAAGGATGCGCTCTGCTCCTGGCACTGCTTTCTTGATGGTATGAGGTCCCCATGTCTCTCTGTTTGCTTCTCTTTTTTATATCTCAAAAGAGATTGGCTCAAGACACAATCCAATCTAGTAGATTGAGTCATGCCTCTTTAACATTAACTGCAGCTAATCCTATCTCATCAACATCATAGAGATAGGATTTACGCACATAGGAAGATCCCATCAGATGACAAAACTGTGGACCATCACACAATACTGGAAATTATGGACAAGCCAAATTGATACACATATTTTTGGGGGACACAATTCAATCCATGACAACCTCAATGAGATGGAAGGACACAGTGGCTGCAATAATGGACTCAAAGGCAGCAAAGATTGTGAGTATGACGAAGGACTGGGCCGTGTTTCATTCTGTTGTACAGAGTTGCTATGAGTTAGAACCTACTTGACGGCACCTACCAACCCAGCAACGTGAAAAATGATTATGTTACTTTGCATTGTATTATGGAAATTGATTACATTACATTAGATGTAAGGTTTAGATTACATTACATTATGTCACATTACATCATGTAAGGTAATCTGCTGTACCTAAGGCCAACTGATTTAATCACACATAACCAATCCATGACAGCAACCAGACTAGTGTTTGGCAAAAAAACCGGGGACCATCGCTTAGTCAAGCTGACATATAAAATTAGCCATCAAATATTACCCAGAACTCTCAATTGAACAAGTGACTTACATGTTGAGTTGTCCTATTAAATACAGGATATCCTAAATCTGAATTTCAGAAAATGGATAATTGTTTAGTATAAGTATATCCCATGCAATATTTGCAATATACTAAAAAAGCATTATTTGTCTGAAATATTGCATGGGACATACTTAAGCTAAAAAATAATATATTATTTATCTGAAATTCCAATGTAACTGGGTGTCTTATATTTTTATTTGTTAATTCTGGCAACCCTACTTACACGACAAGGCTGGCTTCCTTCTGGATCTGATTTACCTCTGCTCCTGAGCAACAGATCAATTGCTATGGCCAAATCCTAGCCTGACCTCCTGGGCAAGGGCTGGGAAGACCTCTTTGCAAAAGAGCTGCAGATGTGACAGACATGTACCAGGAACCCAACAGAAAGTGTTCCTGGGTGTCGATCAATGCAGGCAAAATATAAAACAGGTATCTTAGTTTCCTAGTGCTGCTGTAACAGAAATGCCTCAAGTGGGTGGCTTTAAAGAACAGAAATTTATTTTCTCACACTTCTGGAGGCTAGAAGTCCAAATCAGGGTCTTGGCCATGTCTATTACTTCTTTATGGGCAACCCTAGGTGTTCCTTTATTCTTTGGCTTATAGATTATCCTCACATGGTGCCCGTCTCCTCCAGTCTGTGCGTTTCTCTGTGTTTAATCTGGTCTTTTTATACCTCAGAAGTGATTAGGTTTAGGACACACCCTACACAGATATGACCTTATTAAGGTAATAAAGAAAATCTATTTCCAAATAGGATTGCATCTGTAGTTACAAACAAACAAATGAACCCATTGCCGACGAGTCGATTCTGGCTCATAGTGACCCTATAGGACAGAGTAGAACTGCCCTCTAGGGTTTCCGAGGAGCTGCTGGTGGATTCAAACTGCTGACCTTTTGGTTAGCAGCCACAGCTCTTAACCACTGTACCACCAGGACTCCAAGCTGTTAGGGAGCTACAATTCAATCCATAATAACTAGATAAGGGAGAGTTTGTTGGGAAAGAAGGAGGCCCCACCAAAACAGTTGAAGTCAAGGACAAAGGCACTGCTGTAGCTGGGATCCAGGGTCAGATGACCAGGATTCAACACCCTGAAAAACCCCCAGGATGGTTCTCATCCATGCTAGGTGGCCCCTGGAAGCATGGAAGACATGGTGGCTCACTTGAAATGAAACATCTGGAAAGAACATGGCAGCCTGTGGAGGAAGAATTAAAGGAATGGAAGGCTGGCATGCTGGAGTGACCTGCTATTACTCACCCTGAGTATTACCATTGGATACCTCTGCTGAGTTATTTTCTAAGAAAACAAAAATGTGAAAATTAGTCCTTGATGGTAAGTAGCCTGCAATTGATTACTATAAGTCACTTGATTGCTCTTTTGAAATGGAATGGACTGACTTTCCTCTTGCTTTGAGGCTCCAATGACATCCAAAAGATGTCCACACCCAGCTGAATTGTCTTGTTAGCAAATTTACTATATTGAAGGTATGTTTTATATGTTTTCTTTGGTAATTTTTTACTTTTCCTTTTATGAATTATCAGATCATTCACCTTGTTCATTTTGCAATTTGGATTATAATTTTATTTTCTTGTTGGTTTTTAAGAGCACTTTATGTATTAACGACATTAATCATCAATATATTGTTATGACTTTTTTGTTTTTATCATTTTTTTCCTCTGAATTCTGTTTGTGTTAATTTTGTACTAAAATTTTTTTTTTTATCTTCATGCAGTTTACTGCATAGACCTTTTTCTGTAGATTTGTTATTGTCTTTTCTGCTCTTAAAGACCTTGTTTACCTTGATTGTGGAGGTAAACTATCTCGTGTATTTTGTTCTACTATAGTTTCATGATTTTATTTCATTTTTTCATGTTAAACTTTTTAAACTGTCCAAGTCATTTTAGTGTATGCTATGTGATAGAGGTTGGATTTCGTTTATATCTGAATGGTCAAGCATCAGATTTTCTTGGACATTTATCAAATAAGCCATACCCCTCCCTTGAAATTCTACATCTACTTGTATCTATTTCTGGAGGCTTTATTCCCTCCATACTTGCTTCTTTGTCGCATTGCTTTAAGTATTTTGAATTACAATACAACCTTGTATTTGAAGATGAAAATCTCTTTTGCATTCTTTTTTATAGCATTTATTGGTTGTTCTTCGCCATTTATTTTTCCAGGTAGAGTTGAGAATCTATTTGTCAAATTATGGAAGTGTCCTATTGGGATTTTGATTGGAATTATATCAAATGTATAAATTAATTTGGGGAGAATTTAGCAGAGTTTGGGTCAGGAAGCTTTACCACTGTCTGTAGAATCTCTCTTCCAAGCTTGGCTTGGCTGCCAAGGGGTAGCTGGAGCAGTGCTTGTCCTTTCCTCCCACTTATGGGACCACCCGGGGCTCCCCTCAAGTCAGGCACCTCCATGTCACTGTGGGAGGTGTAAGTTCAGCCTAGAAAGCCATGGATTCCAAGGCCTCCAGGACCTTGCCTGGTCCCCATGCAAGGGCAAATGCTCTCTTCTGGGCCCTCCCACTGCAGCCTGCTCTTGGGGTATGCTTTGGGATTTGGGGTGTGAGGAAGCAGATGATCTGGGGCTCATCTATTTATTTCTCATGATAATGGTGGGGAGTTCCCAAATGCTTTCATATGCATCTTAAAAGTCAATACAGCAGCACTCCTGGCAGGGAGATGGTTAACCCAGGGCAACTGATGAGAAAGCTAAGGAGGATGAAGGTCACGTAAGTCCCAAGGTCACCCAATGGTGGTTAGCAGAACCAGGATATGGACCTGGCCTGTGTGTTTCTGAGAACATCTCATACTCACTACATTCTGGGTTGAGTGCTGACTGGGTTGGGTGCTGGGCCATCAGGAGCTCAGTCTGATTCTGTGAAGCTCTGCATACAGGTTTGAGTGATTGCCTGCACCCATTGGCTAGCAGGTGTCCAGGCAGCTAATTGCCTTTTGCAATGGAAAGGGCTGACTTCCCTCTGACTTTGATACTCCGATGACAGCCCAAGGTGTCCACACCACACAGAAAGTTCTCCTTGGCCCATTCACCCTTTGCCAAGTTTTACACTGGGTTTGGCTACACTTGACCAGGCCTCAGGAATCCTGTTCCCTCCCATGCCTCAGTTTCCTCACTTGTGACCAGTGCTGGGGCCCAGCAATTCTGGCAACTTCTGTTACTGCAGATAACTGAGAAGCTGCCCTTTGTGTGAGAACTCTTTATCACTTTGGAGGACATTTTTCTGTCTTCCCAGAAGAAACTTATTAACACATATTCACAATCCAATTTTCATCTCCCACCCACTTGACCCCTTTCTCTGGGAGACTTTGAACCAGCAGAGCTTTGAAGAAGAAAGTTACCTATTTCTGGGGGACAGAATTCCTTAATCTGAGCTCTGCTGTACATCTTCCATGAGACATTCTTACATATTTTTGGTCATTGCAGTGATGCTAAGTATTCAGCCCACGGATCCTTCTGGTTTCTATTGACTTTTCTTCTTTTTATTTTGAAGTAGGT
Source organism: Dugong dugon (assembly GCA_030035585.1). Classification (NCBI taxonomy): domain Eukaryota; kingdom Metazoa; phylum Chordata; class Mammalia; order Sirenia; family Dugongidae; genus Dugong; species Dugong dugon. The sequence goes on along the minus strand of CM057465.1, from coordinate 3,923,884 downwards.
GTCCAATTCAGCATGGGGGCGGTAGGGGCTTTTCCTGGGACCAGAAGAAGTTAACTTTGGGCAGACTCCTGCATTGATAAGCTCACAGCTGAAAAATTGGCTCTTATCCCCTGCAGTCTCCAATCATTGCAATGCAAATTCAAGAGAAAGGAACCATAAGTGTCCCTGGCAGCTGGAAATCAGTCGCATTGAAATGGGGATAGATGACGTCTTCCGGGTTTTAGAAAGCTAAGTTCCCAGGCTGAGGTGCAAAGAAAATTCCCTTCTCTGACAAAACTATCAAATTACTCACCCAAGGGGCCATGTCAGACTCTGAGCACTTCTTTCTTCAATTGTCTGTGGGCCCAGGCAGCCAGTGGCTCTGGACTCTGCCCACTTGTCCATGGCTCACAGAGCTGACCCTACCAGGGACAGATGCCCAGGCTGGCTGAGGCGGCCTGCTCCCCTCTTCTGGGAAGGGGAAGAGGAAGGGGAAGAATCAAGCTCTGCTCATGATGGCTATGAAAGCTTCCTCGTTCCCTGGTCTTCCAAGTCAACATTGATCCAGAGGTGCCTTCTTCATCACTGGTACTCATCCATGAGTAAGTATGAGTGGGTGATTTCATTCCAGCCATTGCTGGCTTCTGCAGTTTCCTGACAAATGCAACTCAGATTTTGAAGGGAGAGTTTCTGCTTTGTTTCTGAATTTCATATCATTAATTTTTTTCATTCTAAAGTTAGAGTTGTCAAGTGTCTGCATGTTCAAAGATTTATCTGTGAATCAATTTCTAGCATGTGTAATATAATCAGAGACTCAGAGAGCTGGGAGAGGATCTGGAATCATCTGTTGACTCTTGCAGTTAATAGATGGGAAACAGGCCCAGAGAGAGACCACTGTGGTCTGCCCAAGGTTACTTCGGAATTCAGAGGCAAACTTGCAGCTTTGCTGTTGTTGTTGTTAGTTGCCATTGAGCCAACGCCAACCCATGGAGACCTTATGGTTAATAGAACAAAACCTTGGTTGTCCAGTCCAGTGCCATCTTCATGATCCTTGGTAGATTTGAGTCTGTTGTCGTGGCTATGGTGTCATCCATCTCACGAAAGTTTTCCTTGTTTTCGCTGACCCTCTGCTTTACCAAATACGATGTCTTCTTCTCGCAATTGGTCTTTCCTACAGCTCTTTAGGATTGCACAAATAAGGGCCAAGCAAGACCTTCTGATCTATAACGATTCCACTAATGCATTCACTCATTCATTAATTCAACACATAGCCTGTGACCGAACGTTGGTCAAAATGAAAATCACAAAACCACATTCTTCTTCGTTGGGGTTGCAAGGGCTTCAGGAGGGAGGGTGAGTGTAGGTTACAAAATCAGAAGCCATCGTGTGCTTGAGAAGGGTAGGGTGGCAGTCAGGGCACCTCATGTGCTGTAGGCTCACATGTTACAGGGATGGAGACACAATCAGAGACAAGTGCCATTGAATAAAGTGGACCAAGGATGGAGGTGCCCTTTGAGCTAGACATTTTGAGAACGTGCAGTGTTTCCTGGGGCACACAGAGGTAGAGATCAGCAGTAGCTAAGAGCAAAGCATAATTCTTAAAAAGTTAAAAGTATGACTCTCACACAAAATACAGGAAACATTTGTCAAAGATGTGCTTACGTCATTGAACAAGGAGCTAGCAGGTGGCTAGAACTGGTACAAAGGAGAATTTGAAGAACAGATGCTTATCTGGTAAGCCAGGGATTTGTTGTTGTTAGTTGCCATCAAGTCAGCTCCTACCCATGGCGACCCCATGTACAACTGAGTGAAACATTGCCTGGCCCTGCTCTGTCTTCACAATTGTTGGTGTTGTTGTAGAGAAAAGACTCTCCAGCTAGCTTGAGGTAAAATCAAGAGATTTATTGAAGCCAAAGTAACATTGTAATGGGAGACTGAGAAATCTCAGGCTCAAGCTCATGGATCTCGGGGAAACATGCAAGTCACAAGTAATTATAGTGCTGAAGGGATAGAATGAAATTATAATTCTTCCCATTGGTTTACAGTAATTAAGGTCAGTCGAAAGTGGGACAAGCAAAGCACAATCTTTAACATTATTGGTTACATGAGTACACTGATTGGCTAAAAGACATAATTGAAAGACATGGGGTCAAGGAGGACTTCATGTTGGTTCTGAAGCAATGATGTGATGGATATTTTCAGGAATAATTAATTAACAATGACCTTGCTCAGAGTGTTAGATCTCCGTAGGAGAGTGGCAACAAAAAGTTCCCATGATCTGTCACTTTGCCCAGTATGTCAGAAACCAGAGGAGACTGAGATCAAAAGTTTCCATTAAATGTTCACATTCTTTAGCTTGACCATGGAGAAACTTATTTCCTTAATGATAATGGTTATTTCCTAGGCAACGAAGGTAGAATCTGGAGAAAAGGTTACCTGGAGCTGCTAGGCAGTGAAAGTAAAACCTAAGGTGAAAGAGTACACTGAGCTCTTAGAACTAATTTAGTCTCTTTGGAGATAGATCAGATGCCTTTTTTTTTTTTTAAATCTCTTATCAGTATGCTCAAGTGTCTTTATTGTGGACACTGTGCATTTTGAGCATCTTCCAATCTAGGGCTCTCATCTTCCAGTACTATATTGGATAATACTCTGTTGTGATCTGTAAGATTTTCATGGCTAATTTTTGGAAGTGGATCACCAGACCAAGAAAATGATGATGGGAGAAGGCCATGAATGGAATCCAGTTGTGTTTATAGACTGCATCAGTCATCATTTAGAGCTGTCCCAGAAAGCAATCAGAAGCCTCACTTCAGAAGTTAGGACTTTGGGTACATGGGTGCCTCAGAACATTTGTAAACAGGTTGGCTTGTTCTGACTGGTGTTGAGCAGCAAACTCTGGCCACCTGGGAACAAGGGATTGTTATGAATTGAATTGTGTCCCCCCAAAATATGTGTATGAGTTTGGCTAGGCCATGGTTCCCAGAATTGTGTGATTGCCTACCATTTTGTCATCTGATGTGATTTTCCTATATGTTGTAAATCCTATCTCTATGATGTTAATGAGATGGGATTAGTGGCAGTTATGTTAATAAGGCAGGACTCATTACTACAAGATTGGATTGTGTCTTAAGCCAATCTCTTTAGAGATAAAAAAGAGAGAAGCAAGCAGACAAACATGGGACCTCATACCACCAAGAAACAAGAGCCAGGACAATAGTGTGTCCTTTGGACTCGGGGTCCCTATGCTGAGAAGCTCTTTGACCAGGGGAAGATTGATGACAAGGACCTTCGTCCAGAGCCGGCAGAGAAAGAAAGCCTTCCCCAGGAGCTGATGACCTGAATTTGGATTTCTAGCCTACTAAACTGTGAGCAAATAAATTTCTCTTTGTTAAAGCCATCCACTAGTGGTATTTCTGTTACAGCAGCACTAGATGACCAAGACAGGGGCTGTGGGCAGAATCAGGTGAGGGGATGGGGCAGGACCCAAACAATGTCAGGGGACAGGCAGGTAGGAAGTGTCCAAAGGGGTGTCTGAAGCTGGTGGCCTCCCTATCTCTGATGGACCCTCTGAGAGTGTCATCGTCCTGACATGAATGGTGTGAGGGTCTTTAGGGACAGGGCACACTTGGCATTCAGGCTGAAAGTGGGCACGTTGGGTCACCAGTTCCTTCCATGGCCGTGCCTGCCACCCTCAGCTCCCGCCATCTGTGAAGTGAGCCTCGACATTTTCCTCACCCTCACTTCTGTGATGTAAAGTGCAGCCAGTCTGTTCCAAACAGCCCCAGCGTCCCTCTTGACCCTGACATCATCTCTGTGTGGGACTCACCTGCATGTCAGGTGCAAGGACAATGAGGCAAATGGCCCTGAAAGCATGTAGGGAAGCAAGGAAACCAAGTGCCCCTCCACACCTCCCCTACCCCTCCACACTCACAGAGGCTTAGGCCTGGTGTCAAGCTCCACAAGGGGACTGACCTGCCAGCGCCTTTTCTGAGCAGCCAGTTCCAAGAGAAGAGCTCACGTAGAGACTCAGGGACGGTGATGTCCCAACCCCCATTCTCCCTCTCATCCTTCTCAGTTTGTGGACAGTCCAGTCTGCACCCAGGTTTAGATGAGCTGAGGCTTGGGTGCTGGTGCCTAGAGAACAGTAGGCTGAAGACTGACTTGTCCTTCCACCCAAGGAGAGGGAGAACTTTCCTATCCTGAGGTGCCCTGAGCCCTCATAGACTCTCCCCACATGTCTGTCAGAGATCCCAGCCTGCCATGTGGCCTTGGGAGCCTCCTCCCTTACCTGGACTCTGTAAAACCAGGTGCTGGTGGCTCAGAGGGAAAGTGGCACAGAAAATTCCTCATGGTGTTGGCAATGACCTACCTGGTGCTGTGGGCTTCACAGGGTGCCAGAAGGCCAACTTACCTGGAAGAGAAAATAGGAGGCACTGAGGTGGGCATCACCAGGGCATCTTAACCTGGGGCCTGAGCTGTGGTCTGTAGTCTAGTTCTTCCCGGGGTGGGGGGTACGGTACCTCCCCAACAATTAATAAGGCTGACACCTTGATTCTCACCTTTTAGTGAGTCTTATGCTTACTTTCTAGCAATTATAACTTGGGTAGGAGAAGTGAAGTTCGAGCTACAGACTGGTAATAGTGAGTCCTAAATCTACCTCCTGCCTATCAGTGTGGTGACTTGCATGCTGCTGTGATACTGGAAGCTATGCCGCCGGTATTTCAAATACCAGCAGGGTCACCCATGGTGGACAGGTTTCTGCAGAGCTTCCAGACTAAGAGATTAGGAGGAAAGGCCTGGTGACCTACTTCCAAAAATTAGTCAGTGAAAACCCTATGGCTCACAAGAGAACATTATCTGATATAGTGCTGGAAGATGACAGCGTAGGTTGGAAGGAACTCAAAATACACAGTGGCTGCCGCAATAGACTTGAGCATATCAATGATTGTGAAGATGGTGCAGGACTGAGCAATGTTTTGTTCTGTTGTGCATGGAGCCACCAAGAGTTGGAGCCAACTCTACGAGAAGTAACAATAACGAGATGCAGAGAATGTTTTACGTACTGGAGAGAGCAGCTCATTATCCCAGTACTGTACAGTGGTGCTCTTAGAGCCCTCACCTACTTTGAACTGTCAGTACTGCACCACACCTTGCAAGAAGTCGAATGCTTGACCGTTGGCTTGGCATAGCAGAAGCAGGAGAAGACAGCATGGACAGAGCTGTTTTCTGAAGTGTGAGGATCCCTGGTGCACCTCCTGGCCAAGGCAGATTCCTGATACCCCTTCTTGTGTGCTAACACTCCTGATCATCCACTTTCTGCTAACAGTGTTTGTGCTTTAGGCCAATACTAAGGTTGTATGTTATTGATGGAGCCCTGGAGGCGCAGCGGCTAGGAACTCGGCTGCTAATCAAAAGGTCAGCAGTTCTAATCCACCAGCTGCTCCTTGGTAACCCTATGGGGCAGTTCTACTCTGTCCTGTGGAGTCGCTATGAGTCAGAATTGACTCCGTGGCAAAGGGGTTATGGTATTGATTTTAATTAAAATAGAAATAAAAAGGATAACGCAAAAAGCATTGAGGTCAAATGCCAAATTCTTCTGAACGTGACATGTGGGTTGTCTCATGGACATACGCTTTCACTTGGGTTTGTTACTGTAAGGGGATTCCTTGTCTGGGCCATCCTCTTTAACACACACAAATTTAAAACATCTCAGAGAAGAGGGGCAATAGGTACTAAGAAGAATCCAGGAGATGCAAAGTTGGATTCCAGCCCTGGATGCCTTGGGCAGGTGGGTGTTCTCTCTATACCTGCTCCTCCCAATAAAATGGGAATAGTGGCACTAAGTACTTAGCAGAGCTTGCTGAGGGCCTCAATGTGTTGATGCACATAGGATGCTGAAGAGAACGTGTTGTTGTTATTAGCTGCTGTTAAGTCAGCCCCCTGCTCATGGCAATCCCTTGCTCAATAGAATAAAATGCCATCAATTGCATATCAAACTGTTGTGATCCATGGGGCTTTCACTGGCTGATTTTTGTAAGTAGATCTCCAGACCTTTCTTCCCGGTCCATCTTAGACTGGAAGCTCCACTGACACCTGTCCAGCATCACAGCAACACTCAAGCCTCCACAGACAAATGGGTGGTGGCTGCACATGAAATGCATTGGCCAGGAATCAAACCCTGGCCTCACCCATGGAAGGCAAAGATTCTATCACTGACCACCACTGCCGTTGAAGGAAATGTGTAGCAGCTCAAAATGATGACGCTCAGTGTTCGTGCAGGTGGGGGACCACACTGCCCTCTGCTCTTTCTGGTTTTGTCTTGAGCAGAAACTCAGCCATCTTTGTCTTGCTCTAGAGGTGGTGCTCCAAGATATTCAGTTAATCTACTAGAGCTGCAGGTGGTCTTAGATAAAAGGTCGGCTTCCATTTTGAACCAGACTTTCTTCCTCTTGGTGCTTCCATGTTCTCACCCTCTGAACGACTCTATGCCTCTACCATTTATTATTTTTTTAAATAATATTTTATTGCGTTTTTATTGAAGGTTTACACAGCAGTTTAGGTTCCCACTCAACAATTTCTACACAAGTTGTTCAGTAACATGGGTTACTTTTTTCACAAGATCATTGTCGTTATTTCCGCTCTTGTTCCATTTCCATTAATTCAATTTCCCTGCCCCCTTACCTTCACATCTTTATTTTAAAGTAATTGTTGACTGTTCGGTCTCATACATGATTTTTTAAAGGAGCACAGTACTCATGGGTGATATTATTTATTTAGGAGCCAGTCTGTTATTTAGATAAAAGGTGACCTCGGGCTAGTATTCGTTCAAGGTTTAAAGAGTTTCTCAGGGTGATACTTTTTATTAGGGAAGTTACTTAACATCTTCATCAGAATCTCTTTTCAGTCTTCATTATATTTGCTCGAAGCCTTTGAGAACTATCCTTTCCCTCCACTCACCTTTCCAAATACCTTCTTCCTGTCTTTCAGTGTTCCACTGAAGTCCGCCTGCCCAGCTGCAGTCAGTAACTCCCTTCCCTCAACTCTGAGTAACTCAGGCATCTGACCTTTGTTCCGGGGTGTTCTCCCTTCCTTCAGGCACAGACTGCATATTGGTAAATAAATGAATTCATGATTTCCCAATTTCTGAGTCCAGGCCTGTCCTGGGTTTATTTCAAACTTAGTAGACCAAGGCATGCTCAAAAGTGACCACCTTACCCCACCCCCCAACTTCCCTATTCTTGTCAACAGCATCACCATCCCCTTAGTCCCATGTGCCAAGGTTGGGTCAAGCTTTGGCATCACCCAATATCTGATCAATTCTCTCCTCATTGGATTGCTGTTCCCCACACAGACTCAACAGATCCTCAGCTGTGTCCAGCATCTACCTAATAAGTTAGTACCTGAAAAATCCATGTAGGGCAGTGCCTGAAACACAGGAAGTCCAGTTGCTGTTGAGTTGATTGTGACTCATGGCAACCCAGTGTGTGTCAGAGTAGAACTGTGCTCCAAAGGGTTTTCAAGGGCTGATTTTTTGGAAGTAGATCACCAACTCTTTCTTCTGAGGCATCTCAGGGTGGTCTCTAACCTCTGCCCTTTCAGTCAGCAGCTGAGCCCAATAACAGTTTGCACCACCCAGGGAATCCTTCATAAGGGTTAGCTCCTCCTGTATTACTACTATTGCCAACTTTTCTCCACTTGGTCATCAAAATGGGTAAATACTAGAAGCAATGTGGATGAAAACAACAAGTAACAGTAAGATATGTCCAGTTTCATACCATTTATCCAAAGTTTAAAATAATTGATAATAAGAATATATATCAAGTTATTTGTGGGGGCAGCACTCAGCTACATGCTTCTCCTGTTACATAGAACATGACACTTGTGAGAATTGTCCCAGGTATCCTCCCCATTACTCTGTGATGTAGGGACTGATATGATTTCCATTTTGCAGATGAGTAACCGAGGCAAAGAAATGTTAAATGATTCACCCTACGTCAATTAGTTGGAAGATGGAAAGCCAGGACTGGCCCCGGAAGCAGGGTTTGGAGCCCACACTTTTAACAATTAAGTTAGATAACCTACTATAAATTGTTGATGGACACCTACATGTTTAGGAATTGTGCTGTGGAGAAAGACCTGGCGATCTGCTTCCATAAAGATTACAGCCAAAAAAACCTTATAGAGCAGTTCTACTCTGTCTCATCGGGTTGCTATGAGTTGGAATTGACTCACCGGCACCCAACAACAACAACAACAACAAACATATGTCCTCGAATCCCGAAGTTGCCATGACAAAATACCACAAAGTGGTCGGTTACCATATTTTTTATGAAAATAATGCACGCTTTCTATGTTTATTTGCCAAATATTCCCTCCTGTTGTGAGGTATTTTTGTAACTGTACTATGCTGATTATTTTTTTGTGGCAGCATGTAAAAATAACTGGCATAATGGCACCGACAAAAATACCTCACGGAGAGAGGGAGCAGTTGGCAAATAAAAGTAAAATACAGTATCCAGTTGCCATTGAGTTGATTCCGACTCATAGTGACCCTATATATAAGACAGAGTAGAAGGGCCCCATAGAGTTTCCAAAGAGTGGCTGGTGGATTTGAACTTCCAAACTTTTGGTTAGCAGCTGTAACTCTTAACCACTGCACCACCAGGACTCAAAATACAGTATAGACAACATAAATTTATCTCACAGTTCTGGAGACTAAAATCCAAATCAGGGTCTCAGCCTTGTTGACTCATTCTGTGAGCCTCTCTCCTCATTTCTGGTAACTGTCTTTGCTGCTTGTAGATGTATCTGCCTCCATGGTTACATGGAGTCTCCCACTGTGTGTGTCTCTGTCTCAGTGTTTCTTCTCCTCTTACAGGACGCTTCGCAGAAGAGATTAGATTTAGGACCCACCCTACTCTGGTATGACCTTGTTAATATAATTAAAGAAAATCTCTATTTCTAAAACCAAAAAAAAAAACCAAGCCAGTTTCCATAGAGTTAATTCTGACTCATGATGATCCCATGTGTGCAGAGTAGAAAAGGCCCATAGAGTTTCCAAGGCTGTGACCTTTTGGAAGCAGATTGCCAGGTCTTTCTTCTGTGGCACCTCTAGGTGTGTTTGAACCTTTTGGTTAGTAGTCAAGTGCTTAACTGTTTGCACTACCAGGGACTCAGGGGTTAAGACTTCAACATATTTTTGGGTGGGACACAATTTAAACTATAATAACACCCATTGGGTGATAAACCACAGTACAGTGGTGGGTATACCTGGAGGCTGAGGCTATCCCTGGTTATATCAGGAATGTAAGGTATTAGGAATAAGTTGGGGAGTGGTAACCAGGGAGAAGTCCCTGGGTAGTGTGAACGGTTATGTGCTCAAGTACTAGCTGAGAGACTGGAGGTTTGAATCCACTCAGAGGTGCAAGACAGGCTTAGAGATCTGCCTCCAAAACATCACAGCCTTGAGAACCCCATGGAACAGTTCTACTCTGTACACATGGGGTCACCATGGCTCAGAATCGATTCAATGTTGACTGAACCAGGGAGCTTTATCTGTTTCTGTAGCTTTAAAACAAATGAAGCAAATGTTCTAAAGCATTATCTGTTTCTGTAGCTTTAAAAAAAATGAAGCAAATGTTCTAAAGCATTAGAATCTAACCCCTATCTTCTAGTGGAGGGTACACAGATGTTAACTCTATCCTTTTCTTTACCTTTCTGAAGGTTGATGTATTTCATAGCACAATACACAAAAGGAACAATGGGACTTCTGGCCAACATGGTGCTCTAGACAGAAGCACCACAGCGTCTCTCCACAGCAAAGACCCCAAAAAATAAGTCAAACAGAGACAAATGTCAATCCTGAAACCCTAAGCACAAATGAAGAGATAAACAACTCAGCCAAGCATCAAATGGAGTAAGAAACTGACAGAGAACAGAGAGTGAGGAGAGATACATGCAGAGGTCCCCTATCAGCTATCGCAGCATGGATCCACCATCTTGGACTCCTGTCAGGGATCAGCAGCAGGGAGTATGGGAAAGCAGCTTCAAAGAGCTCCCAGCAGGAGACTGAACAACCAGTAATCAGTGATAAATGCTCTCCCACCCCCCCACCCTTCTTCACCCCCACTCAGCCTCCTCTGCTTCCTGGGGCCACAGTCTCTTGGCGGTGAGGCATCAGCTTCAGCCCTTTGCTGCTTGGATTCCACCCACCCACAATGGCTGGCTCTTTGAGTGCCATTTGTATGTTGCTGGTGTTGCTTTTTTCCGCTTTTGGTGTCTTCCATACCTCTCACCACCTCACCTCCCCCTCCTTTCTCTCAAATACCTGACTCCAAGTGTCTTCTTTGCTTCTCCCTGAAAGGCTGTGAAATGCTGCTCGACCATGGAACTGCTTCCCGAACTGCCGTGCCATGCTGGAGGGTTACCCAGGACTTTATTTTTGTTTTGATTTGTTCTTTTTTTATTTGTTCCTTTTTCTTCTCTGGGCTTGGGAGCCCCCTCTAGCTGGGCTATACTATGCAACTTGGGAGCTACTTCCTCAGTCTGTGCAGTTGTGAAGTGGGATCCCTGGGGGCATTTGTTTTTTCTTTTCTTTCTTTCTTTTTTTTGTTTATTATTTTGTTTTGTTTTTGTGTGTCTTTTTTGTTTCTTATTTTTGTTTTCTTTTATCTTTTTTTCCCTTTTGCTATTTCTTCATTTTTTAGTTTCTTGTCTCTCTATACTTACCTTCTCTTCCTGTCTCCTGAATACCTGGCACTGTGTGACACTTCTACCCCTTCTAGCCAGGCTGTACTTTGTGGCCTGGGAGTTACTTCCCCAGTCTTTGTAGCCACACTGGTGGAATCCTTGGGCTTTTCTTTTCTTTTTCTAATTTTCATTTTCTTTTTTGTTTTTCTCCACTTCTTTGTCTCTCATCTCTCCACTCCAACAGCAAGCTCCTTTAGCACTCATTTTTGTTTGTTTTGGGCCTTTGTTTCTCTCCTTTCTCTCCTCTTTCCCATACACATCTTAGCTCCACACGTCATAATCTCCCCCCTCCTGCCTACATGCACCACGCACTGAACATCACACCCCCTAACAGCACAGTCACGGCCTGCCAGAACCTGCCCTGCACTGATTCATGGACCACCCTTTTGGCCCTAGTACGTTGCACAAACAATCCATCCTAGCAACTCACTTTCAGATGGACCTGCCCTGCTGCACCATAGCTGAGTGACTGATCCTGCCCATTGGACAAGGAGGTGAAAAGTATCATGCCCACAGACTAGCAAACAACAAAGAATGCACAATCCACCTGCTCAGACATAACCAAATAAACAAGCAGGATGAAACAAACAAATCTACAATCAATAAATGAGGAAAATAACTACTGAATGTCTGAAGACAGCAAACTCTATCAAAACATATTAAAAAACAGGACAAGATGGTTCTGGTAAGCATCCAAAATAAAACACCAGATGACTTTCCAGTAGAATAAAAGGCACTAGAACTACCTGATAGAGAATTCAAATCTCTAATATTAGAGCTATCCAAGGCATGAAGCAAAAAGCAAACAAAAATGAGGAAAAAAAAATAGACAAATTCACGGAAAAGGCAGACAAATTCATGGAAAACACAGACGAAAAATGGAAGAATTCAGGAAAATAATGCAGGAACAAAATGCCAAAATAAATTCACAACTAAAACTCATACAAAAACAACAATTAAAAATCCAAAAGATAAACAACAAGGTTTCAGAAATGGACAGTGTCATAGAAGGACTGAGGAGTAGTTTTGAAATGATGGAAGAGAGGATCAACGAAATTGAAGACTAAAACTTGGATACAACTCTGAGGAAAAATCAAGAAAAAAAATGAAGAAAAATTGAGAAACCCTCAGAATTATGTGGGATACAATCAAAAGCAAAATTTGTGAGTGATCAGAGTTCCAGAACAGAGGGAGAAAACAGAAAACACAGAGAGGATTATTGAAGATCTGCTGCCAGAAAACTTCCCCAATACCATGAAAGATGAAAAGCTGACCATCCACGAAGCTCAAAGAACCCCATATAGAACAGACCCTAAAAGAAAATCACCAAGGCATATCATAATCACACTCACTAAAACCAAAGACAAACAAAGAATTCAGAGAGTAGCTCAAGAAAAACAAAAAGTCACATACAGAGGAGAAACAATGAGACTAATCTAGGATTGTTTTGTAGAAACAATGCAGGCAAGAAGGCAAAGGGATAACATATATAAAACCTTGAAAGAAAAAAATTTCCAGCCAAGAATATTATATCCTGCAAAACTCTCATTCAAATATGATGGTGAAATTAAGATATTTCTAGATAAACAGAAATTAAGGGACTATGTAAAAACCAAACCAAACTCACAAGAATTATTAAAGAGAGTCCATTGGTCTGAGAACAAACAACATCAGGCCACAGGCTGAATCTATGATGCAAGCGCATACCAGCCATAAAGCAACCTAAGAAATGAACTCTCAAGTACTATCCAAAGCAAAAAGAATTACAACATGGAACCAGAGAGGTTAATCTGTAAATAACAACAGCATCAGAACAATAAAAGAGGGAACAAACAGTGTCGGTATAGAACCTTCTAATGGAGAGGAAGACAAGTTGATACCAAGTAATAGTAGACTGGTTCAAACCTAGGAAGATAAGGATAAATTTCAAGGTAACCACAAGGAAGTTTTAACAAACCTATTCATCAAAATAAAGAGGAAAAACATAGTTTCAGTAAAAAACAAAATCTACAAAAACAAAAGAAATTAAAACAATCCACAAACAAAAGGAATTCATCAAGGAGAGTAAGAGGAACAAAGAAAATGCCAGCACCACAAAAAAAAAAAACCCTTCAAAATGACAGCAATAAACTCACACATAACAATAATTACACTGAATGTAAATGGCCTAAATGGACTCATAAAGAGACAGAGAGTGACCCAATGGATAAAAAAACAGGATCAATCAATATGCTGTCTACAAGAGACACTCCTGAGAAGCAAAGATGTAAATTTATTAAAAATTAAAGGATGGAAAAAGATATATCAAGGAAACAGCTACCAAAAAGAGCAAGAGTGGCAATACTAATCTCAGATAAAATAGACTTTAAAATAAAATCCATCATAAAAGACAAAGAAGGACACTATATACTGATTAAAGGGATGATTGATCTTGAAGACATAACCATAATAAACATCTACGCACCCAACGACAGGGCTCCAAAATATGTAAGATAAACTCTAACAGCACTGAAGAGAGAAATTGACAGTTCCACAATAATAGTAGGAGACTTCAACACATCACTGTCAGTAAAGGACAGAACATCTAGAAAAAAACTCAGCCAAGATACAGAAGACCTAAAGGGCACATCAGCCAACCGGACCTCATAGACATATATGGAACACTCCACTCAACAGCTACAAAGTACACATTCTTTTCCAACACATATGGAATGCTCTCCAGAATAGACCACATCTTAGGCCACAGATCAACCCTCAACAAAATCCAAAACATTGAGTTAATACAAACTATCTTCTCTGACCACAACACCAACAAGGTAGAAATTAACAACAGAAAGTGCAAGGAAAGAAAATCAATTACATGGAAACTGAATAACACCCTGCTTACAAACCACTGGGTAATCGTGGAAATCATAGATGGAATCAAAAGGGAATGAAAACACATTATACGAAAACCTTTGGGACACAGCAAAGGCAGTCCTCAGAGGACAATTTATAGCAATAGATGCACACATCAAAAAAGAAGAAAGGGACAAAATCGAAACATTAACTACAAAACTCAAACAAATTGAAAGAGAACAGCAAAAAAAAAAAAAAAAAAAAAAAAAAGCCTGCAGCCACCAGAAGAAAGGAAATAATAAAGATCAGAGCAGAAATAAATAAAATAGAGAATAGAAAAACAATAGAAACAATCAACAAAACCAAAAGTTGGTTCTTTGAAATGATCCCCAAAATTGACAACGACTGGACAGACTGACAAAAGAAAGCAGAAGAGGGGGCAAATAACTCAAACAAGAAATGAAATGGGGGACATTACAACAGACCAACTGAAATAAAAAAGATCATAACAGAGTATTATGAAAAACTATACTCCAACAAATTTGAAAACCTAGAGGAAATGGATAAATTTCTAGAAACACACTACCTACCCAAACTACAACAAAGTGATGTTGAAAATCTGAACAGACCTATAACAAGAGAAGAGATTGAAAAGGTAACTTAAAAAAAAAAAAAAAAAAAAAACTCCCAACAAAAAAAAGCCCTGGCCCAGATGCCTTCACTGGAGAATTCTACCAAACATTCACAGAAGAGCTTATACCAGTACTCCTCAAAATATTTCAGAATGTAGAAAAGGAAACAACACTTTCAAATTCATTCTATAAAGCCAGCATAACCCTGATACCAAAACCAGGCAAAGACGCCACAAAAAATAAAATTGCAGACCAATATCTCTCATGAATATAGATGCAAACATTCTCAACAAAATTCTAGCCAATAGAATTCAGTATCATATCACCATGACCAAGTAAGATTCATACCAGGTAGGCAAGGATGGTTCAACATTAGAAAATCAATCAACATGATCTACCACATAAATAAAAAGAAAGAAAAGAATCAGGTGATCCTCTCAATTGATGTAGAAAAGACATTCGACAAAGTCCAACACTCATTCCTGATAAAAACTCTCAATAAAATAGGTATAGAGGAGAAATTTCTCAACATAATAAAGGGCATCTGTGCAAAACCAATGGCAAACATCATTCTTAATGGAGAGAGGCTGAAAACATTACCGCTGAGAACAGGAAGAAGACAAGGATTCCCTTTATCACCACTCCCATTTAACATTGTATTGGAAGTCCTAGCTAGAGCAATAAGGCAAGAAAAAGAAATAAAGGCATCCAAATTGGTAATGAAGAAGTTAAACTGTTCCTATTTTCAGATGATATGATACTATACATAGAATACCCTAAAGACTCCACAAGAAAACTACTGGAACTAATAGAAAGATTCAGCAGAGTAGCAGGGTACAAGATAAACATACAAAACTCAGATGGATTCCTATACACCAATAAGGAGAACAATGAAAAGGAAATCAGGAAAACAATATCATTTATAATAGCCCCTAAAAAAATAAAATACTTAGGAACAAATCTAACCAGGGATGTAAAAGACCTACACAAAGAAAACTACAAAACACTACTGCAAGAAACCCAAAGGGATCTACATAAATGGAAAAACTTACCATGCTCATGGATAGGTAGACACAATACAGTGAAAATGGCAATTCTACCTGAAGTTATTTACAAATACAATGTAATCTTGATCCAAATACCAACAGTATTCTTTAAAGAGATGGAAAAACTAATCATTAACTTTATATGGAAAGGGAAGAAGCCCCAGATAAGTAAAGCACTATCGAAGAAGAAAAATAAAGTAGGAAGACTCGCACTAACTGACCTCAGAACCTATTATACAGCTGTGGTAGTTGAAACAGCCTGGTACTGGTACAACAGATACATTGACCAATAGAACAGAACTGAGAACCCAGATGTAAATCCATCCACCTACGGTTACCTGATCTTTGACAAGGGTCCAAAGTCCATCAAATGGGGAACAGACAGTCTTTTTAACAAACGGTGCTGGCAAAACTGTATGTCCATCTGCAAAAAATGAAACATGACCCATATTTCACACCATATACAAATACTAATTCAAAATGGCTCAAATACCTAAATATTAAGCCAAAAAGTATAAAGTTTTATATAGGATCAACACCAGAGGCCCTAATACACAGCATTAACAGGATACAGACCATAACCAACAACAAACAAACTCCAGAAGATAAGCTAGATAACTGGGATCGTCTAAAAATTAAACAGTTATGCTCATCAAAAGACTTCACCAAAAGAATAAAAAGAGAACCTACAGACTGGGAAAAAATTTTTGGACATTGCAAGTTAGACAAAGTTCTAATCTCTAAAATCTACAAGAAAATCCACACCTCTACAACAAAAAGACAAATAATCCAATTAAAGAATGGGGAAAGGAAATGAAGAGACACTTCACCAAAGAAGACATTCAAGTGGCCAGCAGACACACCAGCAAATGCTCGCGGTCACTAGCCATTACAGAAATGCAAATCAAAACCACAATGAGGTACCATCTCACCCTGGTATTACTGGCATGAACGAAAAAAACTGAAAATAACAAATGTTGGAGAGGCAGTGGGGAGATCAGAACACTTATGTACTGCTGAGGAGGGGAATGCAAAATGATACAACCATTTTGGAAAACAATATGGAAATTCCTTAGAAAGCTAGAAATAAAAATACCGTATGATCCAGCAATCTCACTCCTAGGAATATATCCTAGAGAAATAAGAACTGTCACATGAATAGACATATGCACACTCATGTTCATTGCAACGTTGTTCACTATAGCAAAAAGATGCATACAACCTAGATGCCCATCAACAGATGAATGGATAAACAAACTATGGTACATACACACAATGGAGTATTACACAACCATAAAGAACAGTTATGAATCTGTGAAGCATTTCATAACATGGATGAAACTGGAGGACATTATGCTGAGGGAAATAAGTCAATCACAAAAGAACAAATAGAATATGAGACCACTACTGTAAAAACTCATGAAAAGGTTTACATAAAAAAAAAAAAAAATCTTTCATGGTTAGGAGGGATGGAAGGGGTGGGGAGGGGAATACTAAATAGACAATAGATAAGTGATAACTGTGGTGAAGGGCAAGACAGTACACAATACTGGGGAAGCCAGCACAACTTGTCCAAGGTAAGGTCATGCAAACTCCACAGACACATTCAACCCCCCTGAGGGACCGAATTGATAGGTAGAGGGCTGTGGGGACCATGGTCTCAGGGAACATCTAGCTCAATTGGCGTAACACAGTTTATAAAGAAAATGTTCTACATTCTACCTTGGTGAGTAGAGTCTGGGGTCTTAAAAGCCTGTGAGCAGCGATCTAAGATACTCTACTGGTCTCACCCTTTTCGGAGCAAGGGAGAATGAAGGAAACAAGATACGAGGGAAATATTAGACCAAAGGACTAATGGACCACAGCTACCACGTCTTCCACCAGACTGAGTCCAGTACAACTAGACGGTGCCTGGCTACCACCACTGACTGCTTTGACAGGGATCACAATAGACGGTCCCAGACAGAGCTGGAGAAAAAAGTAGAGGAAGCTTCTAACTCACAAAAAAAGACCAGACTTACTGGCCTGACAGAAACTGGAGAAACCCGAGAGTATGGTCCCCGGACACCCTTTTAGCTCAGTAATGAAGTCACTCCCGAGGTTCACCCTTCAGCCAAAGATTAGATAGCCCCATAAAACAAAATGAGGCTAATAGGGCACAACAGCCCAGGGACACGGACTAGAAGGCAGAAGGGGACAGGAAGGCTGGTAATAGGGAACCCAAGGTGAAGAAGGGAGAGTGTTGACATGTTGTGGGTATGTTAACCAATGTCATAAAACAATATGTATACTGTTTAATGAGAAACTACTTGTTCTGTAAACCTTCATCTAAAGTACAATTTAAAAAAAAAAAAAAAACAATGGCCATCAAGGGAGAACTCCTTTGCCAGGAAAATGGTCTTCTGTTTTCCCATCTGTGAAAATGGAATGGGGGCCAGATTGTCAGCATGCTGCCTCTGCCTATATACTCCTTCCCTTGACAGACGCTAGCAATCGATCACAGAGCATGTTTCTAATGAGTAACCTGTGCTCTCAGGACCCTTCTCAATGCAGGGCTCTAGGAGGCCACCTTTACTGGCACATGGCTTGAAACCTCATCTTTACTCTTGGACTGAAATGTTCCAAAGGAACTTTCTAGTGCAAAGTTCTTTACGATGGCTTATATGAATTCCAGCTATTGCAAGATAACCATCCTGCAGGTATTCTAATTCCCCCCCCACCCCCCATAAAGTTTTGAAAGCAATAAAGAAAGATGCCCAAGGAAACAAGATAACAGGATTAAAGTGAGAAAAGGGAAGAAGAGCTGGCAATGTTTCAGAGATGCTCCCGATGGCCTGCAGGCAAATCCTCCTTTTAATTGTCACTAAAGGGATTATGCCTTTTCCTCCACAGACGTAAAGTGTCGTGACTAGCAGAGCATAATTAAAGTGCATTCCAAAGGGAAAGATAGTGGGCTCAGGTAGGCCTTAGAGGATCTGCCAGGAGCAGAATTCCATTTGCACTCACTTGTAACATCCTTATCAGAAGGCTAGGAGACCAACCTGGTGCCTCTGGGACTATGTGTAATTAAAATACCTTTAATTGGAAGATTCCACAGTGCTTCCTGTGAGCAATGGAGCATAATTACCAGCTCATTCCCTTGGCCCTCCTGTTGGTAGCCATCGAAAAGAGAAGAACTCTTCTGCTTTTCAAAATGGAGCATGGCTGTGACTGTGTCTACATGGACTGGGTTCAATGAGATGTTCCTGATCTGTGAGGGCGGAAGAATTATTCTGAGAGTTTCTCTGGCAAGATGCTTAACTCAACAACCAGTGAGATAGTGAAGGAGAGACAGAATGAGAGGCAGAGGGGGGTGTTTGGGGAGCAAAGACCGAAGATGTGGGGAATGAATGTGTTTGAGAATTGCATTAGTCTTCTACTGCTGCTGTAACAAATTACCACAAACCTGGTGGCCTAACACTGCACAGATTTATTATTTGACAATTCTGAAGAGAAGAAATCCAAGATGGGTCAGTCAGCAGGACTGTGTTCCTTATGGAGGCTCTAGGGAAGAATCCCTTTCCTTATCTTTTCCAGCTTTTACAGGCCCCCTGCATTTCTTGGTTCATGTTCCCTCCTCCATCCTCAAAACTAGCCATATGCCATCTTTTCTCTGCTCTGACCTCTGCTCGATCATCACTTCTCCTCCCTGGCTCTGGCCCTCCTGCCTTCCTTTTATAAGGACCCTTGTACTTTTGTTGAGCTCACCCCCAATAACCCAGGATAATCTCCCCATCTCAATATCCTTAATTTAATCACATCTCTAAAGTCCCTTTTAACATATGTCTTAACAAGGGTTCTCTAGAAAAATGTGTATATGTATGTACTGTATATATGAACTGCCCATAGGGTTTCCAAGGCTGTAATCTTTACAGAAGCAGACTGCCATATCCTTTTCCCTGAGAGTGGCTGGTGTGTTGGAACTGCTGACCTTTTTGTTGGCAGCTGAGCTCTTTACCACTGCCCCACCAGGTTTTCTTATATGTATATGATTATGCATATGAGTATGTATATGTATCTGGTTGCCTTGGAGTTGATTCAGACTCATGGTGACCCTGTAGGACAGAGTAGAACTTCCCCACAGGGTTTCCAAGGATTGGCTGGTGGATTCGAACTCTCAACCATTTGGTTAGCAGCTGAGCTCTTAACCACTACACCACCAGGGTTCCTTGTATATGTATATATGTGAGTGTGCATATATACATATGTATATGTATATACATATGTATATGTATATACAGAGAGAGAGAGAGAAAGATTTACTTCAAGAAATAGCCTTTTGTGGTTGTTGGGGGCTGGCAAGTCTAAAATCTTTAGATCAGGTGACAGGCTGGAGACTCCTGCAGGCTTAAATCTCAAATGAAAAATTTACCTCACATGCTCAACACACACTTATGGAGAAAAGAATCATGCAAGCCAGCAGGCAGGGACCCATCTCCCCACGGGCTTGGGTTGTAAAGACCAGCTGATCTGAGATTCAGAAGCAAGAGGAGAGTGAAGGAGCTGACTCTGATCCCTTCATCTCTTATAGAGGTAGACCAGACCATCCGCAGTTAAGAATAGAGGTCCAGGCTGAGGGCTTGGGAAGCAGGAGAAGCCGTGAAACCCCTACAGGGGAAAATGCAATCAACTTGGGGTATTTCCAAGAGGTGGATCAAAAGACCCATTGACAGGAAGTTCCAAGTGCCCAAGGAAGGGCAGCCCTACAGAGTCGGTGGAGAGCTGCATTTGGTGATTTCTTCAGCGACAGGGACACAGCAGAGCCCCTCTGAGTTGGGCCTCATGTTCTGTTGTACGTAGGGTTGCTATGAGTCAGAAACAACTCTATGGCACCTAACAATAGCCACTTGCACTGTGGCTTCTCTGCTGGAAGCCACCTGCCTTTCCCTGGGACCCTCCAGGCTGGTCCCTGCCTGTCTTTGCACTTGGGGTTTCTTCCCCTGGTATGCTTCCTCTCCCTGTCTGTTTGGCCTTGACCACACCTGCACCCCTTCTGTGTGAGCAAAGGAGCAATCAAGGAGGGAAGGAGAAAAAAATAAGTTCCTGAGCTGTGTCTGAGCTTGTCACACATGATGGGGATGGCCTGCCCAACCTCTGGAACCTGGCTGTGAGCAGGGCCTCTTTCCCCATTGAATTTCTGGCCTCCTTCCTGCCCAGTCCCCCAGGCCCCACCTAAACTCCGTGAGCTGTGACCCCGTAAGCCCCCATGCACAGGGATAAAGATGAGGCACCTATACGAGGTCGGTTGGGTCCATGTCAGGTAAGTGGGGACTTGGCCCCATGATGCATCTTGTTTGCTGTCACTGGAATTATATTTGCTGAAAAGCCAATGATTGAACCCAAAAGGTGTTGGGGTCCCAAGGCTTCACCTCTATCATGCTCCTGGTGTATGAGTAAATGTGTGACAGATCTGTGCAAGGAACACAAACCTTCCACAGACAAGGCTGAGCTCAGAGAGGCCCACTTTGCCCTTATTTTCTGCATGTTCTGGTAAATATATTAAGGATAATGGCATTATGGCAAAAAAATGTTGGTGAAGAATATTAAATATACTCTGGAATTCCAAAAGAACAAACATCAGTCTTAGAAGAAATACACCCGGAATGCTCCCTCCTTAGAAGCAAGGATGGCGAGACTTTGGACATGTCCTCAGGAAAGACCAATCATTATAAAAGGACGTCATAGTTGGTAAAGTATAGGGTCATCAAAAGTAACAGAAACTCTCCATGAGATGGATTGACACAGTAGGCACAACAATGAGCTCAAACATACCAATTATCATGATGATGGTGCAGGACTGAGCAGTTTTGTTGTTTTACATAAGGTCGCCATGAGTCAGAACAAACACGATGGCAGCTAACCCTTCTTTTTTAAGTTAAAAAACAAAATAAAGCACTACTTCAAATATCTGTCCTAAGGGACTGATTCTGACAGAAATCAAGCTTTGTCCTCACCACTAATCACTCTAAATAAAGATCAATATTAAACGCATTGAGATTTGTGAGAGGAGCAGGTAAACCCTTCACGGAAAGTGTTCTTTATCTAAATAAGAACGATGTGAACACCTCAGAAATACATGCCAGCCCTTTAATGTGATGAACTCAGACAAGGAGTGTTGAGGAAGGCTGGAAGACCCACGACAGATACCATTTCTCACCCCAGCCTCAGTGTCTGAACTTGCTGCTGTACGAGAGCAGTGCTCACGGTGACGTAAGGCAAGGCTATCATCACTTCTCAGCACAATTGCACACTCACATGTCTTTAAAATGTGGTCCAAACCTTAAAATTTGTATTAGTTTCCTACAGCTGTTGTTGTTAGGTGTTGTTGTGTTGGTACCTACACAGCTTCCCTATGTAAAACAGAACGAAGTAATGCCCAATCCTGTGCCATCCTCACAGTCTTTTCTATGTTTCAGCCCATTGTTGCAGGCACTGTGTCAGTCCATCGTTGAGGGTCTTCCTCTTTTTTGCTGACCCTCTACTTTACGAGCATGATGTCTGTCTTAGGCTGGATTTGTTAGAGAAGCAAAACCAGTGTATTATATAAATACATATATAGAGAAATTTATATAAAGGAAGTGGCTCTCACAGTTGTAGAGGCTGGAAAGTCCCAAGTTCGTGGGTCGGGCTGGAGGCTTCTTCTGACACAAGTCACCACAGGTGCTGGTGAATCCAAGATCAGAAGGTCAGATAGCAGGCCTCTGGCTCACAGGCTGTGGAGGCTGACAAATCCCAAGATCGGCAGGTAAGACGGCAGTAAGCTGCTAGTTCAAGTTCCAAGAACAAGAGGTCAGATGAACAGGAGCCACCTGCAGGATCCAGATCAAGCAAAAGACCTAGAGCCTTGCCAGAAAGTCCACCTATATTGCATGCAGGCCACACCCTCAAGGAAACTCCCTTTCAGCTGACTGGCTGCTCACAACAGATCTCATCATCGAGGTAATCATATTATATCAGATCTCATTGTGGAGGTGATTATATCATTAAAAAGCTGGTAAACTACATCATAACTGCCAAACCACCAAGGATCATGGACTAGCCAAGTTGACACACAATTTTAACCATCACAATGTCCTCCAGGACTTATCCCTCCTAATAGCATGTCCAAATTACATGAGACAAAGTCTTGCCATCTTCACTGCTAAGGAGTGTTCTGACTGTCTTAGTTATCTAATGCTGCTATAACAGAAATACCACAAGTGGATGGCTTTAACAAAGAGAAGTTTATTTCTCTCACGGTCTAGGAGGCTAGAATTCTGAATTCAGGGTGCCAGCTCCAGGGGAAGGCTTTCTCTTTCTCTCAGCTCTGGGGGAAGATCTTTGTCATCAATCTTCCCCTGGTCTAGGAGCTCCTCAAGCACAGGAACCCTGAGTCCAAAGTATGCACTCTGCTCCTGGCACTGCTTTATTGGTGGTATGAGGTCCCCTTGTCTCTCTGCTTGCTTCTCTCTTTTATATCTCAAAAGAGATTGACTTAAGACACAACCTAATCTTGTAGATTGAATCCTGCCTCATTAGCATCACAGAGGTTAGGATTTATAACACAAAGGAAAATCACATCAGATCACAAAATGGTGGATACTCACACAATACTGGGAATCATGGCCTAGCCAAGTTGATGCACATTTTTGGGGGACACAATTCAACCCATAACACTGACTGTACTTCCAAGACGGATTCTTCTGGAAGTCCATGGTACATTCAATATTCTTTGCCAATACCATAATTCAAATGAGTCAATTGTTCTTCCTACAGCTACTCTAACAAAATATCCCAAAGGGGGTGGCTTTAAACAACAAAAACTTATTATGTTACAGTTCTGCAGGCTAGAAGTCCCAGTTCAGGTTATCAGTAGGGCCCTGCTCTCTCTGAAGGCTCTAGGGGAAGATCTTGTCTTGTCTCTGTCAGATTCTGGTAGCCCCAGCCGTTCCTTGGCTAACAGATGTAGCATAACTCCATGGTCCCATGGCCCTATTCCTCCTCTGTGTTTCTCTGTGCCTCTTCTCTTTGATAAGGACACCATTCAGATTGGATTAGGACCCACCCTACTCCAGTATGACCTCATGTCACTTAACTGATAACATCTTCAAAGATTCTATTCCCAAATGAGGCTACATTCACAGAGTATGGGGGAGGGGTGTGGTTAGGACTTCAGCATATCTTCTGGGGGGACAAAATTCAATCCATAACAGGTGAAGGACTTTTTCCCTTTTTCAGAAATATAAATGTGGTCATTTGTAACTTTGTGATCATCAGAATGGATTTGCAAGATGGTCTTTCTCCTTGTGATTGGGGTTCTGGAGGCTGTGATTTGGAGGGGGTGGACAGTGGAAAGTCCAGGTAGTCAAGACCCTCCCTGAGACACTTCCTCAGGAGAGGATTTCTCTTTTCCCAGCGATGATTCACATGTTTCTGGGGTAAAATATACGTTTTCTGTAAAAATGCTCTATTAACTGACTCACACAAATGTCTCATGTCCTGTTATTCATACATATTCAGTAAGTATTTATTGAATTGGATACTAAATTGAAAGCAAAAGGTCTTTTGGATAAAGATTCAACTACACCCAGTGTTTTGATAGCAGAAACACGTTGGTGTTGTTAGGCGCCATTGACTTGGCTCTGACTCATGGTGACTCCTTGTACAACGGAAGGAAACACTGCCTGGTCCTGCACTAACCCCAAGACTGGTTGGGGATTGGACTATTGTGATCCATAGGGTTTTCACTGGCTGATTGTCAGAAGTAGATCACCAGGCCTTTCTTCCAAGTCTGTCAGAGTCTGAAAGCTCCACTGAAACCTGCTCAGAATCATAGCAACATGCAAGCCTCCACTGACAGATGGGTAGTGGCCGCACATGAGGTGCATTGTCTGGGTCTCCCACATGAAAGGTGAGAATTCTACCACGAGACCACCAATGCCTCATAGGAGAAGTGTAGCTCTATATTATGTGTGATGTGAACATCCTGATGGATCTTTTCCTATCACAGAATCTTCCGGACACTGGATTGAGACCTTGTTTCTTCAGCTTTTCAGAGCCCACCACCAGCAGCTCCTCAGGTGTGAGGGGCCCTGATCTTTGTTCTAACAGAGCAGAGTGTTGGGGCTGATCTTTTCCCTGCTTGGCACCTGGCAGAAGGGACTCCTGCATAGGTGACTGTCCCCCTGGGGTGTTGTGCCTCCAAGACAACAGCACACCCACACAGCCCTCCTCACCTGAGCTCCTGATACTATGGTGTTTTTATCAGCTTATTTACTGCACCTGTCTCTCCCTGTTGACTGAATGTGGGTTTACTCAGTTGGCTGGTGAACGAGTGAATGCCTGAAGGTCCGTTTCTGCCTCCTCTCTCGTGCATTCTCCTGGATGCCTCTCCCAGCATCTCCTGTAGTAGTTCATGCGCCCTTGTTCACTCATCCTGGTCACTTTACGTCCCGTGTGACACAGGGTGAAATGGCAGCAAGACTCCTACCCAAAAATGAGAAACGATACAGCAAGGTTGAAGGATTTGCTCAGAGTCCCCCAGTAACTTTATTTAAAACCTGTGGTTGAATTCTGGGACCATCCCCTTCTCTACTGCTGTGCATGCTTGGAATGTATTTCATTTGATGTAATCAACACCTCCTTGCCCTCTGGCCATGCTTATGTATTCCTTTACTTTTTACTTCCTGGATCTCCAAGCAGTTTTAGGTCACAGAGGGTGCAGAGAGGATCCTAGCACTACCTCCAGGGGCTTAGTGGGAAGAGGCCACCCACTGCAAGATAAGATAGAGTTTTCTATGTAATTATCCATGGACATGGATGCTTATTGGAGGCACTCAGGGTGGAGTAGCCCCAGCATGCCCCAGTACAACTCTACCTGGTCTCAGAGATCCTAAGGGGCGGTGGGGGGGGGGGGGGGGGCTTCCATGTCCAGGACACTGTCCTGTAAGGAAGAGACCTGCTGGGTTTCCTGCAAACAATCTATAGATTCTGCATGAGGACATGTTCACTCATAATTACAGTCTTCATTTCTGCAACTGGTCACATGGTCATAGCTGGTATTTATACTTACCTGCTTCCACTACCTACATATACTCTTTGCCCTGGTGTACAGTGGTTAAAGCGATGGACTGCGAACAGAAAGGTCGGCAGTTCAAATCGACCAGCTGCTTCTTGGAAACCCTACGTGGCAGTTCTACTCTGTCCTACAGGGTCACTAAGAGTTGAAATCAACTCGATGGCAACAGGTTTGGTTTGGTTTGGTTTGGTTTTTGCCCTCAATAAGCACCCCAGTTGGTCAATGTTCTTTGCCTGATGGGGTGACCCAACCCTTCATTCCTGAATGGTCTGGGTCATTAGTAGTCTGTCTGAATTGGGTTGCTGTAGTTTTCCACTGACTTTAATCACAAGGCATGGTGGTACTAAGACATGTCCTAAGGGATCTCCTGTATCCCAGACATATTCTTCTTTACCTCCCTTGTGTTCTGTTTGCTCATCCCCAGGGTCTGCAAGGCCACATCTTCATCTGAGGAGGGGGAAGCACTGAGGGAGTTCAGGGGTCAGGAGTCCTTGCACAGTACGCCTTGAGCATCTCAGCCCACCCCTGACTCCCTGGGAAATTAGAATGATCCTGATGCAGAGTTTGCCAGGAAGAATATGATCACAAGTCCATCCTCCCACAATGGACGCAATGGATGGTAAAGATGGTTCAGTGGTGTTAAAATCTATACTGCAGGGTTACAAGAGTGGAGTTGGGGTGGATGAGAGACACTTATCTGCAGAAAAGAACGGAGAAGCAAACTGTATGAACACAGCATGAGTAATGATAATGATCAAACGAGGACAACCGTAATCAGAATAATAATGATGATGCTATCTGGTATTCATTGTTTATTTTTATACCAGTGACTGTGGTAGCCACACTGCATGCTGTTAATGTGAGGTCTTTAATATCCTTGAAAATGGCTTTTGATACCAGAAAAGATGATGCAAGTGTTACTTAGGGTCTTAAGCTTTTAAAATTATTATTTGATTCATTAAGGTCACAAAAAAAAAAAAAAAACACTTCTTTATCCTTTTAAATTCGACTTTGATTAATGTTTGATCCTATTTATAAACTTAGATAATTAAATGTCTGTGAGTATCTTAAATAGAATTAGTATATGTAATTTATTTAATTTCATTTTTTTGTATTTCAATTGTCTAACAAACAAAACTTTCAAGCTTTTAAATAATGCTTGTAAATCTAATAAGTTAAACTAACAAATGTTGGGCTTCTTTAGTTCTCTATGTGTTTTGAAACATTTTATGAATTGTTTTAGTTTCCTAGTCTGCTGTAACACCAATACCACAAGTGGTGGCTTTAAAGAACAGACATTTATTGTCTCAGAGTTTTGGAGGCTAGAAGTATAAATCAGGGCATCGGCTCTAGCGGAAGGTCTCTCCTTGTGGGCAGCCCCAGCATTCCTTGACATTCCTTGACTTATAGATGCCTACTAACATGCTGTCTTTCCCTCTGTGTGTCTCTGTGTCTATTCTGCCATTTTTTAAATATACCACTCAGAAGTGATTAGGTTTAGGACTCACCCTACTCTGGTACCACCACATGTCTGTCAGTTTGTTGTACTGTGGTGCCTTGTGTATTGCTGTGATGCTGGAAGCTATGCCACCAGTATTTCAAATACTAGCAGGGTCACCCTTGGTGGACAAGTTTCAGTGGAGGCTAGGACAGACTAGAAAGAAGGACCTGGCAGACTACTTCTGAAAAAAATTAACCAGTGAAAATCTTATGATTAGTAGCGGAACCTTTTCTGATATAGTGCCTGAAGATGAGCTTTTCAGGTTGGAAGAAACTCAAAATACAACTGGGAAAGAGCTGCCTCCTCAAAGTAGAGTTGACCTTAATGACATGGTTGGAGTCAAACTTTCTGGACCTTCATTTGCTGATGTGGCATGACTCAAAATGAGAAGAAACAGCTACAAGTGTCGATTAATAATTGGAATGTGGAATGTACAGTGTATGAACCTGGGAAAATTGAAAGTCGTCAAAAATGAAATGGAAAACATAAAGATCAATATCCTAGGCGTTGATGAGCTGAAATGGACTGGTACTGGTCGTTTTGAATTGGACAGTCAGATTGTCTACTGTGCAAGGAATGACAAATTGAAAAGAAATGACATTGCATTCATCGTCCAAAAGAACAATTCAAGATCTATCTGGAAGTACAGTGCTGTCAGTGATAGTATAACATCCATATGACCACAACGAAGACCAGTTAATACAACAATTACTCAAATTTACCTGCCAGCCTCTAATGCCAAAGAGGAAGAGACTGAAGATTTTTACCAACTTCTGCAGTCTGAAATTGATCAAACATGCACTCAAGATACATTGATAATTACTGGTGACTGAAATGTGAAAGTTGGAAAATATGGCCTTGGTGAGAGAAACAATGCTGGAGATCCCATGATAGAATTTTGCAAGACCAATGACTTACTCATTGCAAACATCTTTGTTCAGCACCATAAATGGTGACTATACACGTGGACCTTGATGGATAGAATACACAGGAATCAAATTGACTGCATCTGTGGAAAGAGACAACGGAAAAGCTCAATGTCATGTCTTTTGATGAAGGTACATACACATTTCTGTAGGGTGTATGTTTAAGCATATAGGTGCATGCTTAGAGGGTACACAAATGTTCACTCTTGGTAGATAATGTCAAATAGCTTTCCAAAGTATATTCTAGTTTCCACTCACAGTAGCACTGTGAACATTTCTTCTGCTTCACATACTCACCAAGACAGGATATTTTCAGTGTTTAAAATTATACCCACGACAATGCAAAGACCTAACAAGACTGAAACTCCCTTCTCCACCTCCTGCCTTTTATGCTGTTGTTCCCACAAACTTCAGTGTGTATGTCTTTCTATATATATAAATCCCACAATACTTTATTTCTTTTTAAATAGTTGATACTCTTTTGGATTTACCTGCAAAGTTACTACTTGCCATGTTCTTCATTCCTTCTTGCCTTACCTTCTTCTCATCTGGGATCTTTTTCTTTCTGACTGAAGAACCCCATTAGTATCTCTTTTAGAGTGGTCCTTCTGGCTTTGAACTTTCAGTTTGGCTGAAAATTCTATTTATTTTTACCTTCATTAAAAAAAATTACTGGACTACAAGATACAAGCAGAAAAGTGCACAAGTCATAAGTGTATGACTGATAAATTTTCAATTGACCACAGTCACATAAGGAGCATCCAGCTCTATAAACAGCATTATCAGCGCCCAGAAGTCCATTATAACCCCATCATTCACTAGTCCCCCAGAGAGTAACCGGTACTGTAACTTTTAATGTTGTACATTAGTCTTACATGTTTTTGAAGTTTATATAAATGGAATCTTGCAACATGTATTCATTAGTGTCTGGCTTCTTTTAACCAACATTATGCTTGAGAGATTCATCCATGTCTTTGTAATTGTAGTTAATTCATTCTCATTAGTGTATGATATTCCATAGTGTGACTATGCCATATTTTGTTTATGTAGCTTCATAAACAAATTATGTAGATACATCATTTGCTGGGCATTTGAGTAATCGGTCTCCCTCCCTCCCTCCTTTCCTTCCTTCCTTTCTCTTTCTTTCTTTCCCTCATTTTTAAAGGATATTTTCACTGGGTAAAGAATTCTAGCTTGGTAGTTTTCATCGATTGAATTGTGTCCCCCAAAAATACCTGTCAGTTTGGCTAGGTCGTGATTCCCATTATTGTATGATCGTCCACCATTTGTCATTTGATGTGATTTCCCTATGTGTTGTAAATCCTATCTGTATGATGTTGATGAGATGGATTAGCAGCAGTTATACTGATTAGATTTGTAAGATTAGAGTGTCTTAAGCCAAACTCTTTTGAGATATAAAAGAGAGAAGTGAGCAGAGAGACAGGGGACATCATACCACCAAGAAAGCAGCACCGGGAGCAGAGTGCATCCTTTGGAGCCTGAAGAGCTCCTAGACCAGGGAAAGATTGATGACAAGGACCTCCTAGGGCCAACACAGAGAGAAAGCCGTTCCCTGGAGCTGACACCTGAATTTGGACTTGTAATCTTCTAGACTGTGACAGAATAAATTTCTCTTTGTTAACGCCATCCACTTGTGGTATTTCTGTTACAGCAGTACTAGATGACTAAGTCAGTAGTTATTTCTTTAAGCACCTTAAGGGTGTCATTTTTTTTCTTACTTCTCTCAGTTTTGATTAAAAGTCATCTGTCAGTCTCATTGTTTCTCCTTTGAGGGTGATTTGTTTTTCTTTTTTCTTTTATGCTGCAGTATCCAAGATTTCCTCTCTGTGTTTTATTTCCAGATGTTTAACTATAATGTGCCTAGTTGTGCATGTGTGTATGAATGTGTGTGTGTATGCGTGTATGCATGTGTGTCTGTGCACAAGTGTGTATGCATGTGTGTGTGTGCGTACATGAACATGTGTGCGTTTATCTTTATTCTCTCTGGGTTTCATAGAACTTTTTAAACCAGTGGCTTAGGAAAATTCTAAGCTCGCATCCCTATTCTTTTTCTTTCCTTCTGGACATGCCATTTCCTGTATATTCTTTTCACTACTTTCTTTATGCCTCTTACACTCTTTTCTGTACTTTTTTGTTTCTATACTTCAATCTTGATATTTTCTATTGTCTTATCTTTACTGCTTAAGTTCTCTCTTCTGTTTCACCTAATCTGTTGTAAACTCATTTTATTGTTCAATGCTAAGATTTCTTTTTGATTTTTTTTTTATTGATAGATTGCACTTCCACAGTGAAATTCTCCATTTTGTCATCTATATTCCTGAACAGATTACTGATGTTATTGTTGTTCGGTGCCGTGGAGTTTGTTCTAACTCATAGCGACTCTGCGTACACAAGAACGAAACACTGTCCCATCCTGGGCCGTCCTCACAATTGTTGTGCTTGAGCCCATTGTTGCAGCCACTGTGTCGATCCATCTCGTTGAGGGTCTTTGTCTTTTTCACTGACTCTCTAGTTTACCAAGCATGATATCCTTCTCCAGGAACTGATCCCTCCTGACAACATGCCCAAAGGATGTGAGATGTAGTCTTCTAAGGAGGATTCTGGCTGTATTTCTTCGAAAACAGATTTGTTCGTTCTTCCATGGTGTAGTCAATATTCTTCGCTGACACCATAATTCAAAGGCATCAATTCTTCTTTGGGCTTCATTATACATTGCCCAGCTTTTGCATGCTTATGGGGCAATTGAAAACATCATCGCTTGGATCAGGCACAGCTTGGTCTTCAAAGTGACATCTTTGTTTTTTAACACTTAAAAGAGGTCTTTTACAGCAGATTTGCCCAATGCAAATTATTCATAGTTATTTAAAAGTTCACTTTTGATAACTCTAATAAAGGAATCACTTGAGTGCCTATTTCCATTATTTATTTTTCTTTTGCTTTTTTTGGTCATTTTATCTTTGTTTTATGATGTTTGTTGTTGTTAGTTGTCCTACAGTCGATTCTGACTCATGATGGTGCCATGTGTGCAGGGAACTAACTGTTCCATAGGGTTTTCAAGGCTGTGATCTTTCTGAAGCAGATAGCCAGGCCTATCTTCCCAGGCCCCTCTGGGTGATTTCAAACCACCTACCTTTTGGCCAGTAGTCAAGCACTCAACCGTTTGTGCCACCCAGGAACTCCACTGTTTTGTGATAGGCCTGGAACATTTTTATTAATCCTGGACATTTTGTTAAATTGAAATTATGAAGTAAATATATTCTATTAAGCATTTCTAACAGTTTCAAAAATCAAATATGTAGAGTCTTTAATTTTACATTTACTAAGTACCTACCTTTTGCCTGACATGGTCTAGATCCTGAGGATATAGTCATAGTGACAACTGTCAACATCCTTGCCTTTATAAAGTTTAGAGTCTTGGGTGAAGCAGGGAAGAAGAGAATAAAAAAACACAGAAATATATAATGTGTCATATGGTAATAGACCAATGGGCATCTAGTCGATTCCAACTCATGGTGACCCCATGTGTGTCAGAGTAGAACTATGCCCCACAGGGTTTTCAGTGGCTGATTTTTTGGAAGTAGGTCACCAGAACTTTTTTCTGAGTACCTCTGAGTTGACTCAAACTTCCAAACTTTTGGTTAGCAGCCAAGCGTGTAGACTTTTTGCACCACCCAGGGACTCTTATACAGCAGTGGATAACCGATACACCAGGCAGATTTGCTAGTGCCTTCTCGGCTGGATTAGGAAGTTGGACTGGGTCACGTGATCTGGAGCCACAGGCTCCCAGTGACGTACTCCTTGTTGCCTAGATTGATCCAGTTTACAGGTCTCCTAATTCTTAAGCTTGATTTTGGTTGAAAACCTTCCTCAAGTTGCTTCACTGCTTCATTGGATTTAGGTCATCTCTTTAATAATTTCTAATTCTTATTTTCTGACAAAGCTAACACCCTCATTGTGAATCTCTGGTTAACCTTATAAAGCCATTACAATGATGCATTCCACTACCCATTTGTCAGTTTTTCATACTCTGGTGGCTTATGTTTTGTTGTGATGCTGAAAGCTATGCCACCAGTTATTTCCAATACCAGCAGGGTCACCCATGGTGGACAGTTTTAGTGGAGCTTCTAGACTAAGACAGACTAGGAAGAAAGGCCTAGTGATCTGCATAATGAAATTCAGCCAATGGAAACCCTATGGATTACAGAACGTTGTCTGAGACTTTGACTCACTTACTTTGGATCCATCATTAAGAGGGACCAATTGCTACAGAAAGACATCGTGTTTGGTAAAACGGAGGGCCCACAAAGGCAAGGGAAACCCTCAATGAGATCAGTTGACACAATGGTCACAACAATGGATTCAAGCATATCAACAGTCATAAAGATGACTGGGCAACGTTTTGTTCCGTTATACACAGTAGAATCTCCATGAGTTGGAGCTGACTTGACAGTAACTAACAATGATGCATTATTTTATTAAATCCTCACATCAATCCTAAGAGGAAGAAGTTAAGGTTTCCATTTTAGGACTGGAAAATTGAATTGGGAATTTGCAGGGGGGAGGAGGAGAGTTGTGTGAATTGTTTATTTTCAGATAAATAGTAAGAGGCCAGTTTATCATTTCAGTCCTATCTCTCTTACCCCAAAGTGGCTGTTCTGAACTACCGTGAGTACAAGGCTGCAGTCTGCTGGGGCTTTCTGGGCCTTTGAAATCTGCGTAAAATGCCTCAGTCCTCGAAGTTCATAGCTGGTGGAAGTCCAAAGTCCTTCCCGAGATTTCTGCAAATTCTGCTTTTTTGGCCTTCTCAGTCTCTTAATGCTTCCTCAGGCATTGTCTCTGTTTTATGTCATGTTGATTAGTTCAGTATTTTACATATTTCCTTAAAAAAAATCTCTCACTCACTCCAAACATTGTTAAATATTGTAATTTTCAGTGCAGAGCAATTTAGCAAAGAACATGAAAACTACTCCCTAAAATGTTTCCATAGCAAAACTCATGATGACCCCTACATCCTTTCTGCTTCCTCCAAAACCTGCTTCTTCCCCAGTGACCCCAGTCTTAGTAAACAACAACCCCATCCTTCCATTGTGGGAATCATCTGATGCCTCTGCTCTCAGGGGCCCCTTCTTTTGGCCCTTCTCCCAGCCAGCGACAATCTCACACCATTGCTGCCTGTCTGCTCCATCCTCCTGCTTTCCCTTCTGTGTTCCTCCTTCACTCTGGTGACAAAAACTTCAATCTCCTCCCATGAAAACCAATTCTGACTTCCTCTATGAAGTCTTGTCACCCAGGCCTTAGATGTCACACCTGTTACCCCATTCACTTCTGTATTTTTCCTGTCAAGCACTAAACCCATTGCCATCAAGTGGATTCTGACTCACAGAGACACTATAAAACAGAGTAGAACTGCCCCATAGGGTTTCCAAGGAGCAACTGGTGGATTCAAACTGCCAACCTTTTGGTTAGAAGCCGAGCTGTTAACCACTGTGCCACCAGGGCTCCTGTCAAACACTAGTCTACCAGAAGAAAATGTTGCTCTGGCTGATACAAGAATATGTAATACATACATACATACATACGTACATATATATATATATATATATACACCTGTGGCTCATTATCTTGTCAAATCTCTTTCCACCCAGTTTTCTTTCCTTTCTGTGGGTTAGGATGAGGGTTCTAGCTTAGGCAGCTTTGCTGACCTGCTAGATATGTGGGGCCTCCCACTCTTGAGCTCTTAATGAATGGTATCGTTTGATCTTCACCGCATCTCTGGAAGATGGGCTGAATTATCCTTGTCAAGAGGGTACAAGAGGTCACTGCTCAAACCAAAAGCTGAAACCAAAAGCTGAACGCATTTCTTGCTAAGCAAGGCAGAACTGTGCTTTATAGGACACTATCTCCCTAACCAAAGCAAACTCCTGATTATATACAGGGTTTGGGGAAGCATGGAATTCAGAGATCGGTAGACTTCCAGAAGAGGGAGTGTTTAGGGGTTGGATGACCCTCAACCGTGGATGCCTGGTTAGCAGAATGAGGCTGTCACTGATTGTCTGGTGTGGTTATGTATGGGAAATTGTCCTTGATGAACTGGGGCTGGTTTGTAATCAGTTTTGGTAGTTGCTTATTGCCATGGCTAAAGAACAGTTGGTCTCATTCTTTCTTGAATTTGAAGTCCAGGAAGTTTATTCTCATTTTCATTCCATGTTTGAGAAAACTGAGACTCAGACAGCAGAGTGACTTTACTAAGATCACATCTTACCACGTGGCACATTGAAGTTTTGAGCTCAGGTCTATCCAAAGTACATGCTTTTATTTGCACATTATTATTATTGTTACTGTTGTTATTAATACTTTTGGCCCACAGGTTAATTGAGTTGTTAACCACACCCCTCACTGCTCAGTGCATCAGCGTCCTTGTTCCCAACATGGCACCTCTCATTGCTTTATTTTGTTTTCCGTTTTTACCCAATCCCAACTCTTATTCCATCCCTTCCCAGTGTGTCACCCATTCCAGTGCCCTTGAGTATTTGTACAACTTTGACAATCTAGTTTTTCAAGGATTATGTGCTCCTCTTAAATTTCCATACATCTCATTCCACTTCTTAGTTGTCTTACTCGACACTGTTTTTGAAATGCACGTGCATTTCTGTAGAATCCTCCAACTTTTGGGTCATAGTGTATATCTGCCACATCTTACCTGATCTCTTCCCCTGTCATCAACACCTGGATAGCTTCTTCCCCTCCCCCCTCCACCCTGTAACATGCGGCAATGTCCTCAACTTTGGACTCTCACTGATTTCCCTGGATTTTCACACAGAAGTAGGTTGGATTGCTCGCTCATAGGAGTAACCATGATTAGTTTCACTAGGAATGGACAATACGCTCTCCAGAACGGCAGTGACAACAGGTCTCTATTTTACCCATCCTCATCAACATTTTTAGGCTCTTTCAAAGTTTTGCCAATCAGAGGGTGGCTGCAAAGTGTGATTTGTTGTTTCAATCTGCACGTCTGTGATTCCTAATGAAACTGACCACTTCTTCATGATGAAGTAACCCTCAACGTGTTCCCTCCTGTGAAGTACCTAGTAATTAATATACGTGACCCATTTTTTAAAATTGACTGTCTTCATCTTACTGGTTTTCAACAATTTCTTGCAAATTCTAGATGTCAATTTTTTTTTAAGATGCATTTTCTCTCCAATCTGTCACCCATCTGTTTACTTTGGTGATGCCATTCTTCTTTGTATCCAAATCCTTAATTTTGTGATGATTTATTTTTTTGTTCTTAGATTTTATGCTTTTTGGGTATTGTATAAGAAGTGCATCTTCAACTCAAGGAAACTAATTTTTTTTCTCCAACAATGTCTTCTATTAGCTTCGTTGTTTACCTTTTGCATTCAGGTTTTCAAACACTCTGGAGATTATTTTCTTTAGAATGTGGGGGAGAGTTCCAATGTCAGCTTTGTCCATGAAGTGTGCCAGCTGTACCCAAGACCATCTATTAAAAATCTATTTCTTTCTCACTGGGGAGCCAAGTGGTACAGTGGTTAAGAGCGTAGCTGCTAACCAAAAGGTTGACGGTTTGAATCCATCAGCAGCTCTTTGGAAACCCTATCGGGTAGCTCTACTCTGTCCTATAGGGTTGCTATGAGTCAAAATCTACAACAACAGGTTATTAACTTAGTTATTATGAAGATGGAGCCCTGGAGGCACAGTGGTTAAGAGCTCAGGCTGCTAACCAAAAGGATGGCAGCTTGAATCCACCATCTGCTCCTTGGGAACCCTATGGGGCAGTTCTACTTTGTCCTATAGGGTCGTTATGAGTCAGTCAAAATTTCTCACTGGAGTGTGGAGTTCGGTGTCACATCTCTCCTAAACAGGTCCCTAAACACACATGGTCTGTTGTTGAGCTTTTGTCATGTTCCATTGATTTAACTAGTCCATTATTTAACTGTTTCTATACCAAAACCATGGAGTCCACGTGATGCAGTGGTTAAGTGCTCAGCTGCTAACTGAATGGCTGGTGGTTCAAACTCACCAAAGAAAGATATGGCAGTCTGCTCCTGTAAAGATTAACAGCCTTGCAAATCATATACGGGCAGTTCTAGTCTCTCCTATAGGGTTACTATAATTTGGAATCCACTCAATGGCAACAGGCTTTCTTTTGTTGCTGTTGTTTAGTAAAACCAAGGTCCCTGGGTGGCACAAACAGTTTGTGCTCAACTACTAACCTAAGGATTGGTGGTTCAAACCCATTTAGCAGGCAGAAGAAAGGACTGGCAATTTGCTTCTGCAAAGATTACAGTCAAGAAAACCCTACAGATCAGTTCTACTCTAATATATAGGGTCACCATGGGTCGGAGTCTACTCAACGGCAACGGATTTGGTTTTATACCAAAACCATTCTTTAAACAAACAAAGAACAAAAGACTAAATCCATTGTTTTCCACATAATGTCTGCTTATCTTGTAGGTCAAGCTCCCTTTCGTTCTTCTCCTTTTTCTAGAACTGATTTATTTTTCACAGGCTTTTATTCTTTCAATGTTGGAATAAGATTATTGAGATTTTCAAAAATTCCTCCTGGAATTTTTACTGGAATTTCATTAAAGTATAGCTTTTGAGAGGAATTGTGTCTTTAAATGTTAAGCTATCCTATCATGAATAGAGTATATATGTATATATATGTATATATGTAATTCTAATCTTTCTTTATATCCTTTAATGAATTTTAGAGTTTCTCCATAAAGGTCTCATGAATTCTTTATTAGATGTATTCTTGGGTACATTCTAGTTTTTTGTGCTGTTGTAAATGGTATGTTAATGTATGATTATATGTTTTAGTTAGAAATTACCAGTGTGAAGAAACACATTTTACGGGTAACGTTGTACCTTCCAGTGCTGTAGAAATTTTGTTAATTCCAGTGTTTTATCTATAGACTCTGATGTGTTTTCTCTTTAGGTGACCATATAACCTGCAAACAAGGACACTTTGACTCTTCTGGACATATTCTTCCACCTGTTGCTCTGTTGTTGAACCTGCTCTTGATTATTGCATTGGCCATAGCTGTTGCCAGTAGACAATGGTTATGTTTTTCTTGCTCACAGTCTCAAAGGAACAAGGTCTCAAATTAATCCACTGAACATGCTGTTTCCTGTAGGCTAAAAGTGAATAGTATTTGTCAGGTAAAGAAAATTCCCCTTTATTCTCAGGTTTCTGAGCTTTTATTTAAAAATGTGTTGGATAGTTCCAAGTGCATGTTTTGCTTCTATTGATCCATGTCAATTGTTTTCTTTATTTAACTTAGTACCATACCATGTGGTACTATGGCACCTTGTAGCTGCAACAATGGGCTCAAACATAGCAACGATCATGAGGATGGAGCAGGACCAGGCAGTGTTTTGTTCTGTTGTACATAGGTTTGCTATGAGCTGGAATCCACTCTACGGCATCAAACAACAACAACCGTAGCATGGTGAATTGTATTAATAGATTTTCCGATGTTAAATCTTTTTTGTATTCCTCTGATAAATTATTTATAATGATATATTATTATTTTTTAACACAATGTAGCACTCAATTAGAAAATATATAAGCAAGAATATTCATAAGTGAAAAGAACCTATAATTTGCTTTTTGAAGTGTTTTTCACCAGCTTTGAAATCATATAGCATGAGACTTTTACAGTTTTTTTTTTTTGGTTAGCACTTTTTTAAAAACTTATTGTTGCACTTTAGATGAAGATTTACAGAACAAACTAGCAAACTAGCTTCTTATTAAACAATTAATACATGTATTGTTTTGTGACATCGGTTACCAACGCCATGGCATGTCAACAACATTCTCCCTTCTTGACCTTGTGTTCCCAATCACCAGCTTTCCTGTCCCCTTCTGCTTCTAGTCCTTGCCCCTGGGCTGGTGTGCCCCTTTAGTCTCATTTTGTTCTATGGGCCTGTGTAATCTTTGGCTGAAGGATGAACCTCAGGAGTGACTTCATTACTGAGCTAAAAGAGTGTTCGGGAACCATATTCTTGGAGTTTCTCCAGTCTCTGTCAGGCCAGTAAGTCTGGTCTATTTTTTTTTTTGTGAGTTAGAATTTTGTTCTACATTTTTCTCCAGATCTGTCTGGGACCCTCTATTGTAATCCCTGTCAGAACAGTCAGTGGTGGTAGCCAGGTACCGTCTAGCTGTGCTTGACTCAGTCTGGTGGAGGCTGTGGTAGTTGTAGTCCATTAGTCCTTTGGACTAATCTTTGTCTTGTATCTTTGGTTTTCTTCATTCTCCCTTGCTCCTATAGAGGTGAGACCAGTGGAGTATCTTAGATGGCTGCTCACGAGCTTTTAAGATTCCAGACGTTACTCGCCAAAGTAGAATGTAGAACATTTTCTTTATAAACTGTGTTATGCAATTGAGCTAGATGTTTCCTGAGACCTGATCCCCATAGCCTTCAGCCCAGCAATTTAGTCCCTCAGGGGGTTTGGATGTGTCTATGGAACTTCCATGACGTTACCTTGGACAAGATGTGCTGGCTTCCCCAGTATTCTGTACTGTCTTACCTTTCACCAAAGTTACCACTTATCTATTGTCTATTTAGTGTTTTTCCATCCCCACCCCTACCTTCCCTCTTAACCATCGAAGATTATTTGTGTGTAAATCTTTTCACGAGTTTTTATAATAGTGGTCTCATACAGTATTTGTCTTTTTGTAATTGATTTATTTCCCTCAGCATAATGCCCTCCAGATTCATCCATATTGCGAGATGCTTCACAGGTTCATCACCATTCTTTATCATTGTGTAGTACTCCATTGCGTGTATGTACCATAGTTTGTTTATCTGTCCCTCTGTTGATGGACATCTAGGTTGTTTCCATCTTTTTGATAATGTGAATAATACTTCAATGAACATGAGTGTGCATATGTCTATTCCTGTGACAGCTCTTATTTCGCTAGGATATATTCTTAAGAGTGGTATTGCTGGATCATATGGTATTTCCACTTCTAGCTTTCTAAGGAAGTGCCATAGTGTTTTCCAAAATGGTTATACCATTTTGCATTCCCACCAGCAGTGTATAAGAGTTCCAATCTCCCTGCAGCCTCTCCAACATTTGTTATTTTCCAGTGTTTTTGATTCATGCCAGTAATGTCGGGATGAGATGAAGCTCACTGTGGTTTTGATTTGCATTTCTCTAATGGTTACTAACCACAAGCATTTCCTCATCTATCTGTTAGCTACTTGAACGTCTTTTCTGGTAAAGTGTCTGTTCATTTCCTTTGCCCATTTTTTAATTGGATTATTTGACTTTTTGTTGCAGAGGTGTTGGATTTTCCTGTAGATTTTAGAGACTAGAACTTTTTCGAATTTGTATAGCCATATTTTTTTTCCCAGTCTGTAGGCTCTCCTTTTACTCTTTTGGTGACATCTTTTTTTTTTTTTTTTTAAATTGTACTTCAGGTGAAGGCTTCCAGAACAAATAGTTTCTCATCAAACAGTAGTACACATATTGTTTTATGACATTGGTTAACAACCCCGTAACATGTCAACCCTCTAACTTCTCAACCTTTATTTTTGGTGAAAATACATGTAGCCAAAGATACACCATTCAAAAAATTTCTACATGCACAGTTCAGTGACATCGACCACACTCTCCCAATTGTGCTGCTATTCTCACTTTAGATGAAGGCTTACAGAACAAAATAGTTTCTCATTTAACAGCTACTACACATGTTGCCCTAAGACAATGGTTAACAATCTCACAACACATCAACAATATCCTTACTCAACCTTGGGTTCCCTATCACCAGCTTCCTTGTCCCCTTCTGCCTTCTGGCCCTTGTCACTGGACTCCTGTACCTCATTAGTTCCATTTGGTTTTACAGGGCTGTCCACTCCCAGGCTGAATGGTGAACTTTGGAGATAACTTCACCACTGAGCTAAAAGGGTGTTTGGGGGCCATACTCTCGGGGTGTCTCCAGTCTCCTTTAGGCCAGTAAATCTGGTCTTCTTTTTGTGAGTTATGTTTTACATCCCTCTCAAGCTCTGTCCAGAACCCACTGTTGTGATCCTGGTCAGAGCAGTCAGTGGTGATAGCCGGGCACCATGGAGCTGTACTAGACTCAGTCCGGTGGAGGCCTTGGTAGCTATGGACCATTAGTCCTTTGGACTAATCTTTTCCATGTATCCTGTTCTCTTCATTATCCCTTGCTCCCGAAAGGATGAGACCAGTGGAGTATCTTAGATGGCCGCTCCCAGGGTTTTAACACACCAGACGCCACTCACCAAGGTAGAAGGTAGAACATTGTCTTTATAAGCTGTGTTACGCCAACTGAGCTAGAAGTTCCCTGAGACCATGGTCCCCACAGCCCTCTGCCCGGCAATTCAGTCCTTCAGGGAGTTTGGATGTGTCTATGGGGCTTCCATGACCTTTCCTTGTACAAGTTGTGCTAGTTTCTCCTGTATTGTGTACTGTCTCACCCTTCACCCAAGATACCACTTATCTATTGCCTATTTAGTATTTCCCCCCCCACCCCTCCCATCCCTGGTAACCAACAAAGATTGTTACATTTTGTGTGTGAACTTTTTCATGGGTTTTTACAATAGAGGTCTCATACAATATTTGTGCTTTTGTGATTGACTTATTTCACTCAGCGTAATGCCCTCCAGTTTCATCCATGTTATGAGATGGTTCACAGATTCGCTGTTGTGCTTTCTCGTTGCATAGTACTCCATTATGTGTATGTACCATAGTTTGTTTATCCATTCATCTGTTGATGGGCATTTAGCTTGTTTCCATCGTTTTGCTATTGTGAACAATGCTGCCATGAACATAGGTGTACATATGTCTATTCGAGTGACGACTCTTATTTCTCCAGGATATATTCCTAGGAGTGGGATTGCTGGATCGAATGGTATGTCTATTTCTAGCTTTTTGAGAAAGCGCCATATCATTTTCCAAAATGAATGTATCATTTTGCATTCCCACCAGCAGTGCATAAGAGTTCCCATCTCCCCACAGCCCCTCCAACGTTTGTTATTTCCAGTGTTTTTGATTCGTGCCAGTAATGCTGGGGTGAGATGGTATCTCATTGTGGTTTTAATTTGCATTTCTGTAATGGCTAGTGATTGCAAGCATTTCCTCATGTGTCTGTTGGCCATTTGAAAGTCTTCTTTGGTGAAGTGTCTGTTCATTTCCTTTGCCCATTTTTTAATCAGCTTATTTGTCTTTTTGTTCCAGAGGTGTTGGATTTTCTTGTAGATTATGGAGATTAGACCTTTGTCTGACTTGTACTGTCCCAAAATTTTTTCCCAGTCTGTAGGTTCTCTTTTGACTCTTTTCGTGAAGTCTTTTGAAGAGCATAGGTGTTTGATTTTTAGAAGATCCCAGTTATCTAGCTTATCTGTTGGGGTTTGTGCATTGATGGTTATGGTTTGTATCCTGTTAATGCCGTGTATCAAGGCCTGTAGTGTTGGTCCTATTTTTTCTCTTATGAACTTTATAATCTTAGGCTTTATATTCAGATCTTTGATCCATTTTGAGGTAGTTTTTGTATACGGCATGAAGTATGTGTCCTGTTTCATTTTCTTGCAGTTGGATATCCAGTTTTGCCAGCACCGTTTGTTAAAAAGACTGTCTTTTCCCCATTTGAAGGACTTTGGGACCTTGTCGAAGATCAGGTGACCATAGGTGGATGGATTTACATCTGAGTTCTCAGTTCTGTTCCATTGGTCAATGTATCTGTCGTTGTAGCAGTACCACGCTGTTTTGACTCCTGTAGCTGTATAGTAGGTTCTGAAGTCAGGTAGTGTGAGTCCTCCAACTTTATTCTTCTTCTTCAGTAGGGCTTTACTTATTCGGGGCTTCTTCCCTTTCCATATAAAGTTAATGATTAGTTTTTCCATCTCTTTGAAGAATGTTGTTGGTATTTGGATCGGGATTGCATTGTATTTGCAAATTGCTTTGGGTAGAATTGTCATTTTCACAATGTTGAGCCTGCCTATCCATGAGCATGGTATGTTTTTCCATTTATGTAGATCCCTTTGGGTTTCATGCAGTAGTGTTTTCTAGTTTTCTTTGTGTAGGTCTTTTACATCCCTCGTCAGATTTGTTCCTAAATATTTTATCTTTTTAGGGGCTATTAAAAATGTTATTGTTTTCCTGATTTCCTTTCCATCGTTCTCCTTATTGGTGTATAGGAATCCAACTGATTTTTGAATGTTTATCTTGTATCCTGCTACTCTGCTGAATCTTTCTATTAGTTCCAGTAGATTTCTCGTGGAGTCTTTAGGGTTTTCTATGTATAGTATCATATCATCCGCATACAGGGACAGTTTAACTTGTTCATTACCAATTTAGATGCCCTTAATATCTTTTTCTTGCCTTATTGCTCTAGCTAGAACTTCCAGCACGATGTTAAATAGGAGTGGTGATAAAGGGCATCCTTGTCTTGTTCCTGTTTTCTAGGGGAATGTTTTCAGCCTCTCTCCATTAAGAATGATGTTGGCCATTGGTTTTGCATAGATGCCCTTTATTATGTTGAGATATTTCCCTTCTATACCTGTTTGATTGGGAATTTTTGTCAGGAATGGGTGTTGGACTTTGTCAAATGCCTTGTCTGTGTCAATTGAGATGATCATGTGATTCTTTCCTTTTATTTATGTGGTGGATTATGTTGATTGATTTTCTAATGTTGAAGCATCCTTGCATACCTGGTATGAATCCTACTTGGCCGTGGTGTATTATTTTTTTTGATATGATGCTGAATTCTATTGGCTAGAATTTTGTTAATAGTTTTTGCATCTATAGTCATGAGAGATATTGGTCTGTAATTTTCTTTTTTTGTGGCGTCTTTGCCTGGTTTTGGTATCAGCATTATGCTGGCTTCAAAGAATGAATTTGGAAGTGTTGCTTCCTCTTCTATGCTCTGAAATAGCTTGAGTAGTACTAGTACAAGCTCTTCTGTAAATGTTTTGTAGAATCCTCCAGTGAAGCCATCAGGTCCAGAGCTTT
The DNA here is from genome assembly GCA_030035585.1 of Dugong dugon. Taxonomy (NCBI): domain Eukaryota; kingdom Metazoa; phylum Chordata; class Mammalia; order Sirenia; family Dugongidae; genus Dugong; species Dugong dugon. Next base: position 3,881,090 of record CM057465.1, on the reverse strand, counting down.
GTTTGTTTGGGAGTTTTTTTTATTACCTTTTCATCTCCTCTTGTTATGGTTCTGTTCAGATTTTCAGCATCACTTCATTGTAGTTTGGGTAGGCCGTGTGTTTCAAGAAATTTATCCATTTCTTCTAGGTTTTCAAATTTGTTGGAGTATAGTTTTTCTTAATATTTTGTTATAATCCTTTTTATTTCAGTTGGGTGTGTTGTAATGTCCCCCATTTCATTTCTTATTTGGGTTATTTGTATCCTCTCTTGTTTTTCTTTTGTCAGTCTGCCCAGTGGTTTGTCGATTCTTTCAAAGAACCAGCTTTTGGTTTTGTTGATTCTTTCTATTGTTTTCCTAGTCTCTATTTAATTTATTTCTGCTCTGATGTTTACTATTTCCTTTTTTCTGGTGGTTGTGAGCTTTTTTTCCTGTTCTCTTTCTATTTGTTTGAGTTCTGTAGTTAATGTTTTGATTTTGTCCATTTCTTCTTTTCTGAAGTGTGCATCTATTGCTATAAGTTGTCCTCTGAGGGCTGCCTTTGCTGTGTCCCAAAGGTTTTCGTATGATGTGTTTTCATTCTCATTTGATTCTAGGAATTTTTTGATTCCATCTCTGATTTCTTCTCTTACCCAGTGATGTGTAATCAGGATATTATTCAGTTTCCATGCAATTGATTTATTTTCCTTGCTCTTTCTATTGTTAATTTCTACCTTGATGGAATTGTGGTCAGAGAAGATACTTTGAATTATCTCAACGTTTTGGATCTTGTTGAGGATTTCTCTGTGGCCTAAGATGTGGTCTATTCTGGAGAACGTTCCATGTGCATTGGAAAAGAATGTGTACTCTGCAGCAGTTGGATGGAGTGCTCTATATATGTCTACGAGATCAAGTTGGCTGATTGTGCCCTTTAGGTCCTCTGTATCTTTGGTGAGTGTCTTCTTAGTTGTTCTGTCCTTTACTGAGAGTGGTGTGTTGAAGTCTCCTACTATTATTGTGGAACTGTCAATTTCTCTTTTCAGTGTTGTTAGAGTTTGTTTCATGTATTTTGGAGCCCTGTCCTTGGGTGCATAGTTGTTTATTATGGTTATGTTTTCACGATGATCATCCCCTTAATCATTATATAGTGTCCTTCTTTATCTTTTATGGTATATTTTGTTTTAAAGTCTGTTTTGTCTGAGATTAGAATTGCCACTCCTGCTCTTTTTTGGTAGTTGTTAGCTTGATATATTTTTTTCCAACCTTTGACTTTTAATAAATTCACATGTTTGTTTCTACGGTGTGTCTCTTGTAGACAGTATATTGATGGATCCTGTTCTCTTATCAATTCTGTCACTCTCCGTCTCTTTATGGGTGCATTGAGTCCATTTACATTCAGTGTAATTATTGAAAAATGCGAGTTTTTTGCTGTCATTTTGTATTGCTTTTTTTGTGGTGCTGATGTTTTCTTTGTTATTCTTAATGTCTTGTGCTGAGTTATTTTGTTTGTGGATATTTTTTTCATTTCCTTTGTTTTTGTAGGTTTTGTTTTTGCCGAGACTTTATGTATTTCATCTTTATTTTTATGAGTTGGCTTGTTAACTTTCTTGGTGGTTACCATGAATTTTGACTGTATCTTTCTAAGTTTGAAGCAGTCTACCATTACTTGGTATCGCCTTACCTTCCTCTCCATTAGAAGGTTCTATACCTATACCGTTTATTCCCTCTTTGATTGTTTTGATGTTGTAGTCATTTATTGATTAACTGTTCTGATTCCCTGCTGTATTTCTTTTGGTTTTGGATAGCCCTCGAGAGCTCATTTCCTAGATTGGTATCTGGCTTGTATGATCCTGTGTCCTAGATTCTGCCTGTGAGCTGAAGCTGTTTGTCCTCTGATCAAAGAACTCCCTTTAATAATTCTTCTAAGTTTGGTTTGACTTTTACATATTCCCTTAATTTCTGTTTATCTGGAAATGACCTAATTTTACCATTAAATTTGAACGAGAGTTTTGCAGGAAATATTATTCTTGCTTACAATTTTTTTCTTTCAAGATTTTATATATGTCATCCCATTGCCTTCTTGCCTTCATGCTTTCTGCCGAATAATCTGAGCTTAGTCTTATTGTTTCTCCTCTGTATGTGACTTCTTGTTTTTCATGAGCTGCTCTCAGGATTCTTTGTCTGTCTTTCATTTTGATGAATGTGAATATGATATGCCTTGGTGATTTTCTTTTGGGGTCTCTTCTATATGGGGTTTGCTGAGCTTCTTGGATGGCCAGCTTTTCATCTTTCATGATATTGGGGAAGTTTTCTGTCAGCAGTTCCTCAATTATCCTCTCTGTGTTTTCTGTTTTCTCCCCCCATTGTGGAATTCCAAGCACTCGTAAATTTTTCTTTTCATTGTGTCCCACATAACTCTCAGAGTCTCTTCTTTTTTCTTTGTTCTTATTTCTGAGTTTTCCTCAAACTGAGTTGTATCCAAGTGTTTGTCTTCAATTCCACTGATCCTGTCTTCCACCATTTCAAATCTGCTTCTCAGCCTTTCTATGACATCGTCGATTTCTGAAAGCTTGTTGTTTATATTTTGGATTTCCAATTGTTGTCTTTGTATCATTTCTAGTTGTGAATTTATTATGGAATTTTGTTCCTGCATCATCTTCCTGAATTCTTCCAGTTTTTTGTCTGTATTTTCATGAATTTGTCTATTTTTTCCTCATGTTTGTCAGCTTTTTGCCTCAGTTCTTAGAGAATTCCGAGTATTAGAGATTTGAATTCCCTATGAGGTAGTTCTAGTGCATTTTCTTCCAGAGGAGAGTCATTTGGTGTTTTATTTTGGATGCCTACTGGAACCATCCTGTCCTGTTTTTGTAAATGTTTAGATATTGTCTGCTGTTTTGGGGGCGTTCAGTAGTTATTTTTCTCATTTATTGATGGTAGATTTATTTGTTTCGTCCTTTTTTTAAAAAAAAAGTTTGACTATGTTTGAGCAGGTAGACTGTGTGTTCTTTGTTGATTGCTGGTCTGTGCGCTCAGTACGTTTCACCTCCTTCTCTAACTGGTGGGGTCAGTCACTCAGATATGGTACAGTAGGGCAGGTCTAGCTGAAGAGGAGTTACTGGGATGGGTTGTTTGTGGCACTTACTACAGCCACCAGGGCCGGTTGGTAGTTGGTGCAGCGCAGGTTCCAGTAGGCTGTGCCCGTGCTGCTTGGTAGTGTGATGTGAAGCGCATGGTGTAGGTAGGCAGGATGCAGTGGGGAGATTTCTATTTGTGGAGCTAAGATGGATATGGGAGAGAGGAGAGAGGAACAGGAACCAAAAACATACGAACAAACAAAAAAGAATGATAGGGGAGCTGCCGTTGGAATGGAGAGATGAGAGCCTATGAAATGGAGAGAAACAGAAAGAGGAAGAGGAAGAAGAGAAAAGAATGAATAAATAAAAATTAGAAAGGTTAAAGAACCGCAAAGTTCCCAGTGATCTCACCGGTGCAGCTATGAGGTCTGGGGAAGTCGCTCTCAGGTGTTGCAATACAGCCTGGCCAGAAGGCATAGAGGTATACAGTGCCTGGTATTCAGGGATCAGAAAGAGAAGGAAGATATAGAGGGACAAGAAACTGAGCAATGAAGAAAGATACAAAGGGAAAAGAAGGAAAAGAAAAGAAAACAAATTAAAAAAAAAAAAAGAACAAGAAAAGCCCACAAAAAAACAGAAAAAAAAAAAAACCCAATGAAAAAAGAAATGCGCTCAGGGATCCCTCTGCACGTCTTTGGCAGCTGAAGGGGAGTTCCTTGCCACGTGGCTTCGCCTTTCCAGAGAGGGCTTCCAACTCAAGAAAAGGAAAAGAAACCAAACAAACAATTCAAAACAAACAAAAGCCCCGGGATCCCACCAGCCTGGTAGCCCAGACCGGGAAGCAGCTCCACATTCAAATGGAGCTCCTCAGCCCCTCAGGAAGAAGCAATGATGGTGCACGGCGCCAGGCACTCAAGCGAAAGGAGGGGGAAGCGGTGAGAGACAAGCAAGAAATCAAAAGAAGCATGAAAGAAAGAAAAAAAAAAGCAACATCAGCAGCCAACAAATGGCCCTCAGAGAGCCAGCCAGTGTGGGCTGGTGTCTCTGGACAAGAGACTGTTTCTGCGGGAAGCAGAGGAGGCCGAGTGTGGGTGATGAAGGGTAGAGTGTGGTAAAGCATATATCACAAATTGCCGGTGCTCTGCATTCCCTCAGGAAGAAGCAAAGATGGCACATGGAGCCAGGCACTTGAGTGAAAGGAGGGGGAGGTGGCGAGAGGCAAGTGAGAAATCAGAAGAAGCAGAAAAAAATAAACAACACTAGCAGCCAACAAATGGCACTCAGAGAGCCAGCTAATGTGGGCTGGTTTTTCTAGACGAGAGACTGTGTCTGCGGGAAGTGGAGGGGGCCAAGTATGGGTGAAGAAGGTTAGAGAGTTGGAAAGCATATATCACAAATTGCCTGCACTCTGTAGCCCCTCAGGAAGAAGCAAAGATGGTGTACCGAGCAAGGCACTTGAGCGAAAGGAGGGGGAGATGGCCAGAGGCAAGGAAGAAATCAAAAGAAGTGGAAAAAAGCAACACCAACAGCCAAAAAATGGCACCCAGAGAGCTGCCTGCTTGGGTGTGTGGAATCCAAGCAGCTGGGGCTTCCCGGTCAAGAGTCCATGGCCGCGGGAAGCGGAGGAGGCCAAGCCGGGGCAAAGAGAGGTGGGGGGTGGGAAAGCACACACCGCAGATTACCGGTTGTTTTGTCTGCTGCTGGACGCTCCGTGAGGCTGCTTTCTCATACACTTGTTTGCTCGTCTCCAATAGGAGTCCAAGATGGTGGATCTGCGCTGCGTTAGCTGGTAGGGGACCTCTGCATGAATCTCTCCTTGCTCTCCGTTCTCTGTCAGTTTTCTCACTCCATTTGGTGCTTGGCTGAGTTCTTTATCTCTTCATTTGATGTTTTAGGGTTTCAGGATTGTTGTATTCTCTGTTCACCTTAGTTTTTCGGATCTTCGCTGTGGAGGGACGGCGTGGTGCTTCTTCCTAGAGCGCCATTTTGCTGAACTCTCCCGTGATTTTCTTTTGGGTCTATCCTATATGGGGTTCATTGAGCTTCTTGGATGGCCAGCTTTTCATCTTCCATCATAGTAGGGAAATTTTCTGTCAGCAATTCTTCAATGATCCTGTCTGTGTTTTCCATTTTCTTCCTCTTTTCTGAAACTCCGATCACCTGCAAATTTCTGCTTTTGCGTGTATCCCACATAATTCTCAGAGTTTCTTCATTTTTCTTCATTCTTTTTTCTGATTTTTCCTCAGACAAAGTGATAGCAAGGACTTGTCTTCAATTTCACTGATCTTGTCTTCCTTAGTTTCAGACCTGCTCCTCAGACCTTCTATGACACTGTCCATTTCTGAAATCTTGTTTTTCTTTTGGATTTCTAACCACTGTTTTTGTATGATTTCTCATTGTGAATTTGTTTTGACATCTTGTTCCTGTATTATTTTCCTGAATTCTTCCATTTTTTGTATGTATTTTCCATGAATTTGTCTGCCTTTTCCATGATTTTGTCTATTTTTCCCTCATTTTTGTCTGCTTTTTCATTGAACTCTTGGATGGCTCTGCGTATTAAAAATTTGAATTCCATACCAAGTAGTTCCAGAGCGTTTTCTTCTGCTGGAAGGTCATCTGGTGTTTTATTTTGGATGCCTGCTGGAACCATCCTGTTTTTTTTTTTTTTTCTTTTAAATATGTTTTGATATGTCTGCTGCTGTCTTTGGGACATTCAGTAATTATTTTCTTCATTTATTGATTGTAGATTTGTTTGTTTCATCTTGCCAGGCAGGCTGGGCATTCTTTGTTGTTTGCTCATCTGTCAACATGATATTTTTCACCTCCTTGTCCAAAGAGAGGGCCAGTCACTCAGCTATGTTGCAGCAGGGCAGGTCCAACAGAAAGGGAGGGGAAATGATGGTTTTTGGGGCACATAGTGGGGCTGACAGGGCGGGGCAGAAGGTCAGTGCAGGGCAGGTTCTTGTAGACCCTGCCTATGCTGCTCGGGGTGCGGTGTTCAGTGCACAGTGCAGATAGGCAAGAGGGTGGGGGGAGATTGTGATGTGTGGAGCTAAGTGGGTGTGGGAAAGGAATGAAAGCGGAGAGAGAAACAGGAGCCAAAAAAAAAAAAAAAAGGCAGCCTGCTGTTGGAGTGGTGCAGACTTGGGGAAGCTGTGTGCCAGTGGCTTCTTGTCAGGTGGTGAGGCACAGCCGACCAAGAAGGGACAGATACGACACATGCAGCTAGATGGGTGGGAGAAAGGAAAGGAAGGAAGGGAGAGAGGTAAGAAACTAGATTTAAAAAAAGCAGAGAAAGACACTTGTAGCTAAAATGTTGGGAGAAAAGAATGAAAGAAGTGTAGAGACAGACAAGAAACCAACAACAACAAAAAAAGATGCCAGTTGGTTGGGAGGAACGAAAGGAAGGGAGGCAGAGAGAGACAAGAAACTGAGAAAAAAAAAGAAGAATAAAGAAAGGGGGAAAAATGCCCCAGGGAAACCCACAGGAAACAGGTCCCCAGCTGAGTGGCACTGCACAGCTGGTCAAGAAGAGCAGAGATGGCACAAGGCTCTAGGTGTTCAGGAGAAGGGTAAGGAAGGAAGGTAAGGAGAGACAAGAAGCCAAGAAAGAAAGTAAAGAAAAGAAAGAAAAAAAAAAGTCCCAAGGGAGCCCACCTGAAGTGGGACCCCAGATGAGTGACACTGCACAGCCCATCAAGAAGGTGTAGAGATGGCACACGTCACCAAGTGTGCAAGAGAAGGGTGAGGAAGGAAAGTAGAGGGAGACAAGAAATTGATAAAAGAAAAGGAGAAAAAAATGCACTGAGGGAGCCCACTGGTGTGGTGGCATGGACCAGGGAAGTGGCTACCAGCCTCAAGGCACTTCATAACCCATCTAGAAGGAGCAGAGATGGCACACATCACCAAGTGTTCAGGAGAAAAGAAGGGGAAGATGATAGTGAGGGACAAGAAATCAAGAAAATAAAAAAAAGAAATCCTCAAGGGAGCCCACTGTCTTAGCGGCGAAGATTTGGGAAGTGGATCCTGAGCTACTAGGCACTGCACAGCCCATCCGAATGGGGTAGAGATGGCACACAGCACCTGCTACTTAGGAGACAGGAAAAGAAGGAAAGTAGGGAGACAAGAAACTGAGAAATGAATAAAAACAAAAAGAAAAAAAAAGAAAAAGAAAGGGAAAAAGGAAAAAAAAGTGCTCCCAGGGATCCCACTGGTGTAGCAGTGTGGACTGGTAAAGTGGTTCCCCAGCTGAGTGGCACTTCACAGCTTGTCAAGAAGAAGCGGAGATGGCACATGGAGCCAGGCATTCTAGAGAAAAGAAGGGAAAAGTGTGTGAGAGAGAGAAGAAACCAAAAGAAGCAAAAAAAAAAAAAGCAACAACAGCATCAAAAAAATGGCACTGAAGGCGCCTCCTGGGCCAAGCAACTGCGGCCCGCTGGGAAGCAATGGAGGCCAAGCAGGGGGAAAAAGGGTGGGGGGTGGGAATGCGTGTGTCACTGGTTACCGGGTGCTCTGTCTCCTGCTAGGAATTCTTTGAAGCTGCCTTCCCATATTCCCTGTCTGCTGTTCTTGGTGGCTGAGGAGTTCAAGATGGCGAATCTGAACTGAGTTAGCTGATAGGGAACCTCCACTCCGTATCTCCCCTCGCTCTCTGTTCTCTGTCAGTTTTTTATTCCATTCAGTGTTGGTTGAGTTCTTTGTTTCTTCATTTGACGCTTAGGGTTCCAGGATTGACGTTTGTCTCTGTTTTACTTAGTTTTTCAGGTCTTTACTGTGGAAGGACTGTGTGGTGCTTTGTCTATAGTGCCATGTTGGCTCTGCCTCTGAGGCTTTTACAATTAATGGAAGCATCCTCTCTGTTTCTCTCTTGTGCTCTAGAGCAACTTGTATAGGCTAGGGATTCTCCTTTGAAAGTTTGTTGTAACTTTCATGTCCCACTTTCTAGGTCCAATTTTTTTTTTAATATTATTATTTTGTTTTTGCTTTTCCTTGGGGGGGAGTTCTTGATTATTATTGCAAAAATTTTAATGGAAATTTTCTATTTCTTCTTGCACCGATTTGGAACATTATATTTATCCAGAAATTCATTCATTTTGCCTATATTTTTCAATTATGCCTTTACTAAAAAAGATCTCTGCTGTTCTGTAGTTATTTCCTCTCTCTTAATTTTGTAAATATGTGTGTTACCTCCATTTTATTGTTCATATTTTCTCCAAGGCTTTGCCTGTTTTACTTATCTTTTAAAGAAACAGTTTTTGACTTTGTTCATCTCTCTTTCATTGATTTCTGTCCTTGTCTGTTTCACTTCCTCCTCATTTTTTTTTTTTTTTTGAGGGGGTTGGTTCTGTTTCTACTTCTGTTTTCTGCTTGAATTGGATGCTTAGCTCATTTTTTCCTACTTTTTGATAAAATATATTTAAGCATATACAGCTGTCACTGTAGTATGTATACAGCTATCAGCTATCATTGTAGTACAGTTATTATTTTGTAATCTCTTTATGCTTTACTTTCTATCCTGAAATCCTCTTTTTAGCAGATTTTTTTTTTAGTTTTCGGATATATGGCATTTTATTTATTTTTTACTCATCTATTTGCCATTGATTTCTAATTTTATTGCATTACTCAGAGAATATACTCTTCATGGATTGGATTATTTGGGCTGCACTGTAGCTTCCCTTGTGGCCCAGCCCATCAGCCATGGTTGCGAATGCTGCCCTCCCCACACACATGCATTTTGGTTTGAGCTTTTTATTAACCTTGTCATTCAAATTTTATATGTATTTATGCTTTTTTTGTTTTTGACTTTTTTTTCTCTTGATCTCTCTGATCTACCTAGTTTCTATGAGGGCTTTGCTAGGCTCTCATACGATAAATTTTGGTACCTCTATTTCCCTCGTAATTCTGTCAGCTGTTGTGTCATGTATTGTGACGCAAAGTGTTAAAGGGCGTATATATTCCTAACTCCTACATCTTCTTGATTTACCATTCTCTTTAGTCAGTGTATAAACATCACTCTCTGTCATTATGATGCTTTTTGCCTCAAAATCTATTTAGTCTAATAATGGAAAGGGTTACCTCATATTTAAAATAAAATTACTGAACATTTTTGAACTATCCATACATCTAACTTGTAATTATTTAATCCTTTGATTTATTTAGGTTTTGGTATCAATGTTTATTTCTCATCCTAAATCAATAAACCAGCATTCCTGACTTACTCTTGGAATGGAGTTTCTGCTCTTGGCCTGCTGAGAATTTGTTTTCAGGGACTGAGGGCTGAAGCCACGGTAAGAACTGTGACCCTACCACGCCTTTCCGGAAGTGAGCACCCATTCCCCCTCATGAACAAAACAAAACAGAACAAACCACTGCCATTGAGTCGATTCTGACTCCTGGAGACCTACGTGTGTCAGAGTAGAACTGCTCTGTAGCATTTTCAATGGCTGTGATCTTACAGAAGTAGATTGCCAGGCCTTTCTTCCATGGCACCACTGGGTGATTCAAACCACCATCTTTTCTGTTAGTAGCTGAGCGCAAACCATCTGCGAAAACCAGTGATCTTCATTTCCCCCTAGAAGACCGCCTTTCTTAAGTGCTTGTTTCCTTCTTTTGTTTGCCCGTTTTTCCTTCTTTCCCTCCTTCCTTTCTTCCTTATTTTTTCCCAAACATACGTAGAAAACAGTACAAAGTATACAAGTACGTATTAATGAATAAACCCGTTGCCGTGAAGTCAGTTCTGACTCCTGGTGATCCCATGTGTGTCAGAGTAGAGCTGTGCTACATAAGGTTTTCAATGGCTTGATCTTCAGAAGCAGATCCCCAGGACTTTCTTCCAAGGGACACATGGGTGGATTCAAATTTCCAACCTTTCAGTTAGTAACTGAGTGCTTAACTGCTTGAGCCACCCAGGGACTAGTAAGAAGAGACTCCTCTGTAACCACTACCCAGGTCATGTGACAGACTATTACCAGCATCCTGGAATCCCCCTGTCAGCTGCTCCCCAATCATAACATCTTACTTTCCTCCATGGGTAACAGTTTTCTTCTGTGATGCTCATTCCTTGCTTTTCTTTATTGTTTTACCGCCAGCCACTTGGTACTGCCTACTTGGAGTTTCATATGAACAGAATGTTCATATGAACAGAATGAGGCACGAGTTTCACATGAATGGAATCCTGTCTGTCCTCTTGTTTTACTCAAAGTTGTGTGTTGGAGTTTTACCCATGTTTTTGCACCCACCATATTTTTATGTGAGTAACGCTGCCTGTCTGCCTACCATGCCCTCCTCCCTCAAGGTATGCCCATAAGCACAGCTATTCCAATTTGTGTTTTCACATGTGGCTGTAAAAAAAGTAGCATAGCATGCTTAGGAAAACACCTGGGTGAGGGGGGAAGGGCGTGGTTGGCAAACAAACATAGAAGGCAGGAGTTATTTGCCCCAAAATTGGGTATTTGTATTTCATTCATTTTTAGCATGGTTTAGTAGTTCATTGTTCAGTTATACTTCCATTTATTTATCCATTCTCCAGTTGATGGACACTTGGTTTTTTTTCCAGTTGGGGGCAATTACAAGCAAGGTTTCTATGAACAGTCTGGTATATGTATCATGGTGGATATGCCAGTGAGTTTTCTAGAGTATTTACTTAGTATTGGAATTGCCAAGTTATGCTGTTGCTGTTAGGTGCCATCAAGTCAGTTCTGACTCATAGCGACCCCGTGTACAACAGAACAAAACACTGCCCCATCCTGCACCATCCTCACAATTGTTGTTATGCTTCAGCCCATTGTTGCAGCCACTGTGTCAATCCATCTCGTTGAGGGTCTTCCTCTTTCTCACTGACCCTCTACTTTACCAAGCATGATGTCCTTCTCCAGGGACTGATCCCTCCTGATAACATGTCCAAAGTATGTAAGACACAGTCTTGCTATCCTTGCTCTAAGGAGCATTCTGGCTGTACTTCTTTAGAGACAGATTTGTTCTTCCTTCTAGCAGTCCTTGGTATATTCAATATTCTTCAGCAACACCAAGTTATGATATATGCACTTGCAATTGTACCAGATAGTTAGCAAATGCTCATACGTACCAATGATCGTGAGGATGGTGCAGGACTGGGCAACATTTCGTTCTGTTGTCCGTGGGGTAGTCACAAGTCGGGGTTGACTTGACGGCAACTAATAACAATATCAGTTTCCCACGTTGACATATGATTAGCTCTCCCACCACAGTCTGTGTGAGTTTTCATTGTTGTGCCATCACTGATATTGATATTGTCAGCCTTTTATTAAAGGATTATTACCTTTCTGTGCGTGTTTATTTACTTATTTTCCAATCTATTGGGTATGTGTTGGCATGACTTTATTTCACATTTTCTTGATTACTAATGAGCGAATATTTGTCATATGTTTATTTACCATTTTCATTCTCTTTTACTATCTGCTCCAGTCTTTTGCCCACATTCTTGTGGCTTGTCTGTCTTTTTTACTGATTTGTATGAGTTGTTTTTTAAATTTGTTTGAATATGAACCTGTTGTAGGTGCTGCAAATATCTTGTCCCGCCAATCTTATTGTGCATCTTTGTTTAGTGTCTCTTCATGAGCAGAAGCTCCTAATTTCCTTTTAGTCAGATTCATCAATCTTTTCCACGCCTGAGAAAATCTCATTTTACTTTAGCATTTAAATCACAGATTAGCTTGATGAAAAAGTCTGGGCATCATTTTCCCTTTAATGTGTTAAAAAATGCTTATTACTCTATTGCTTTGCTTCTAGTATTGACAAGCATGACACCAGTTTGATTCTTGTTCATATTTCTGTGATGTAATTTTTTTCCCCGAAAATGTTTATTTTCTTTTCGGTCTTTGATGTTTTTTTAATTTTGTATTAACTTTGTCTAAGTCTTTTCTTGTTTTTTTTTTTTTTTTTTTTTAAGGACGTTTTAGGTCATTTTAGTTTAAGGCTTTACATTTTCTCTGTCGTTGCTGTTAGGTGCCACAAGCTGATTCTGACTCACAGCAATCCAGTGTGACAGAATACAACTGCCTCATAGGGTTTCCTAGGCTGAAATCTTTATGGGAGCAGATCACCAGGTCTTTTCTCCCACGGAGCTGCTGGTGGGTTCGAACTGCTGACTTTTCGGTTAGTAGCTGAGCACCCAACCACTGCGCCAGCAGGGCTCCTTATATTTTCTCTAGTTCTTGGTAATTCTTGGTCATCAGTGTTTAAAAACATTTTCTCCTCTGCATTTTTTTTCCATGCCCTTCTGAAACTCTTGTACATGCATTCGGCACTCCTGTCTTCTGTATCTCTCAACTTCTATTTTGTCGACTATCTGCTCCTTCCTGAGACAGGCCCTCATCCTGCTCTTCAGATTATTGATTTGTTCTCAGCTGTATCCATTCTGCTATCCCACACATCCATTCAGCTGTTAATGTCAGCCCTCTTATTTTTAAAATTCTTGATCTCCAATTGGTTCTTTTTTATAACCTGTTCCAGCTTCACGTCCTCAATGTCTTTTCTCTTTCGCACTGTTAGATACGCTGATTTAAGATCCCTGAACTTCACACTCTCTTATTTCTGCTTTGCCTGATATAGGTTCTTTTATATTGATTACAGCCCCAAATACCATTATTTTGCATTGTGAGCTGTTTTGCGTTGTTTTTTAGTGTGGCTGTAACAGAAATACCACAAGTGTAGGACTTTAGCTAACAGACATTTATCTTCTCACAGTGTAGGAGCCTGGATGACTGAATTCAGGCCCTGGCTCTAGGGGAAGGCTCTCTCTGTCAGCTCTGGGGGAAGATCCTTGTCTCAGCTTCTCTAGCCCAGCATTCCTAGGTTCCTTGGTGAGATCCATGTAGCATTTGTGGTTGCTTGCTTCTCTCTGTGTCTCATCAGCTCTTTGTATGTCTCAAAACCCATTAGGTTTAAGTCACACCCTACACTGATATGACCTCATTAACATAACAAAGAAAATACAATTCCCAAATGGGAGTGGGATCACGTTCACAGGTATGGGGGTTAGGATGCCAACACATATTTTGGGGGAAGCCATTCAATTCATAACATGAGCTCATAGTCTCTGGGGATATTGCCACCTTGGCGGGTGCTGTGTCCCTGGGGATGGGGTGGGTGCCCTGGTTGTCACCGATGGCCTTCCTTAAGCATTGGGTGTTGAGGAAACAGACCTCAGGGAGGTTCCAGTGTCACCCTGTGCACCCCGTCCTTGCACTGCATTGTAATAAGACTCCCTTCTTAGCATTCACCATTGAATCCCCCAGGTCAGAGGGGATCAGGGAGAAGGATCCGGAGGCCAACAGACCCATAAGCATCTGTAGTTCACTTCCGGGGTCTCCGTGGGAACCTGGGTGATGTTATGGATTGAATTGTGTCTCCCCCGAAATACATGTTGGAACTCTAACCCTTATACCTGTGGATAAGGAGCCCTAGTGGCGCAGTGGTTAAGTGCTCAGCTGACAACCGAAAAATGGGCAGTTTGAACCCACCACCAGGTCTGCCAGAGAAATATGTGGCAGTCTGCTCCCATAAAGATTACAGTCTTGGAAGCCCCATAGGGAAGTTCTACTCCATCACGTGGGGTCACTATGAGTCAGAATCGACTCAACACAATGGGTTTGGGGTTTGGGTATACCCGTGGGTAAGAAGCCCTTGTGGCACAATGGTTAAGTGCTTGGTTACTATCCAAAAGACCTGTCAATCTGCTCCCGTAAACATTACAGTCTAGGAAACCCTATGGGGCAGCTCTATTCTGTCCTATAGGGTCGCTGTGAGTCAGAATTGACTCCATGGAACACTACAGTAACAACATACCTGTGGATGCAATCCTGTTTGGGAACAGAGTTTTCTTTGTTATGTTAGTTAAATGATACTGAGTAGGGTGTATTCTAAATCTAATCACTTCTGAGTTATAAAAAAAAGCAGAATGAATACAGAGAGAGACACACACAAGGGAAGACAGACGTCATGTGAGAATCACCAAGGAACCAGGGACTAGCCAGGGCTACTGACAAGAAACGAATCCACATGGCTGACCCAGATTTGGCATTCTAGCCTCCAGAACCGTAAGCAAATGAATTTCTGTTCTTTCAACCACCCATTGTGGTATTGTTGTTACTGCAGCACCAGGTAACTTAGACACCCAACAAATAGCCCTCTTCTTCCTCTGCCTGCTTACGGCTCCTTCATTTTAGAGGCTGGCTTCACAGACAATGCTCCATGTTCTTAATTTCCCAGTGGAGTTAATATTGTGCCGATGCGGGATTATTCTGAGTTATCGAATATTTACTGTTTTAAGCCAGATGGTGGCCTGGAAGCTTCTGGGAGCTGAATTCAGAATACTATTATTATATTTCTCTGAGTGTCAGTCTCCTCATTTGTAAAATGGGCATGGTAATGTTGTAAATTTAAATAAATGTAAGGACTTCAAACTTGTCTTCGACAGTGTTGTACAAACGTTAGCTTATCATCCCAAAGAAGAAGTGCAATTTAGTTCAATTCTAGGAAGAAACAAAAATGTGCAAAGGATTTTAAATACATTCAGTTTCAGGGTCTGTCACTGGCTGGCCTGGCAGGATTGGTGGGGAGAAATGGAAAGGCCGTTTGAAAGAGGAGACTCCAGGCCAGTGTGAAAGAGATAGGAGAGGGCTCTGGGAGAACCGGTGTGTAACGAGAATGTGCTGTCTGGTTCTCCTTTGCTGCTCATGCGCAGGGTGACTTCCCTTCTGCAGCCTTGGTTTGCCCATCTGAAGAATGGGGAGGGAGGATGAGGACCTTCTGAAGGTCATCCTGTTTGGACTCTCTGGTCCCAGTAACGAGGCCAGCCAGCCCTTGAGACACTCGGAAGGGGCCACACCTCTATTGGGCCAGAGTCTTCACTTCAACAAGCACTGACAGAGCTCCCTTCTCCCCCTGGCCCAGACTGTGCTGCGGCCATAGAGACAAACAGGACACTGGCCCTGCCTTCATGAAAAACCACTGGACCACAAACACCTGTCCCTCCTCTGAGTTGTTGCAATAGCCCACAAGCAAGTCCCTGGCCTCCAGTTTTGCTTTATTCACACTCATAACACACACACACTCACCTACACACACCCTCACCCATACACACACACTCACACACAACACTCACACACACAAACATACACAGACACACACACACACAACACCCACATACACGGACATACACACATACACACATCAACACTCACATACACAGACACACACAGACACAGAGTCACGCAGAAACGTGCATACACATACATGCACACATAGACGTCCTACTATCTATCATCACTCTTTTGCTTAAAACAGTACAAGACCCCCATGTCTAGAAGACAGAGTCCCTAGCCTGGCACACAGGCCCCTCACCATCTGGCCTCTTGAAGCAGAATCGCCTTCAGCCCCCCTTTCTGCTCCAAGAGCCCCCGTGCTGCACACGAGCCCTGGCTGCCATGTTCTTCAGGTGTCTTCCTCTTCGTCCATGTTGTTCCACTGTGTACCTGGGAAACTTCTATGTATATCACAAAACCCAACACTGACACTAGCTTCTCAGGGAGGCTGTTTGGACTGAGAGACAGAATGATAACCCTTCCCCATTGCGTAGAGCATGCTTTGATTTTTCCTGTGGTCCCTCGGGAATGTGACTGACCCTTGGATGGTGGGATTTGAGCCCCCACCCACCCTCCCCTCAGCACCCCCAGAAGCAGGCCTGCCTCCCACTGGCTCAGAGCCCCTCTAGCACCCTGCACGCTCCAGGTGCGGCCTGATCAGGGTCTGTAGTCCGCTGAACCCCAGAGCCACCAGCAAGGTGCCGTGAGGCTTGGGGACTAAGAGGAAGGAGCCGTCCCTCTGACGCCGAGCCCGATATATATATATTTTTTTCTAGTGCAGTCCCTCTCCACAGAGAGTTAAAGCAAACTGTAGCGCAGTGAAAACACCAAAAACTCATTGCTATAAAGTCAATTCTGACTCATAGTGACCCTACAGGACAGAGTAGAACTGTCCCATAGGGTTTCCAAGGAGTGGCTGGTGGATTTGAACTGCTGACATTTTGGTGAGCAGCCGCAGCTCTTAACCTCTGCACCACCAGGATCTGCTATATATTTACTTATTTCACTTTAAAGGAGCCCTGGTGGAGAAATGATTAAGTGTTCGGCTGCTTACCAAAAAGTGAGTGGTCCCATCCCACCAGCGGCCCCACAGGAGAAAAGACCTGGTGATCTGCTCCCGGAAAGATTTCAGCCTAGGAAACCCCATGAAGCAGGGTTGCTGTGAACCCTATAGATAGGGTCGCTATGAGTCGAAATTGACTAGACAGCACACAGCTACAACATCTCCCTTTAAGCTTCAGCAGCTGCAGAAGGAGATGCCAGTTTAAAACTTTCCAAGTGTGCTTGGCAGAGCGAGGCGGAGACTCACCCTAGGGACCCCCGGTTTTCCATCTGTCTGCAACCGCCAGTTCAAACACTCCTACCACAATCATGCTCTTCTCCATCGGGTGATGGACACATGGTCTGTTTGGACACCACTTCTAAATCACTGGTTTTGAGGGATTTAAAAAACCAGTGTATGTGAACTCAGAAAGATCAAAGGGAGTGCCTTTTCTCTCCACCTGCCTGGCTGGGTGAAGTGTGCTGGTTCAGGACAAGCTCCTCCTCCCTGCAGCCCTGCTCCAGGAGAGGGATCCCAGAGCCGCCTGGTTCTGACCCAGCCAGGCTGAGGCTGCAGGCTCCAACTCCTGACACCGAAAGCCAGGCAGGGGGAAGGTGCAAGGAGGCAGGCTTCTGTGATTTGACTGTCTGGCTCTTTCTAATAAGCCGTCATGTCTCTGAGATGCCCAGAATGAGACCTCAGTTTTCTCTGAAAATGATCCCTAATAATCCTAAACCCAGTGTTGCTTTTCCATCTCTAGCCTGGTCTCAACCGTTCCCGTCCATCCTCCATATAATTACCAGAATCATGTGGAAGCTGAATCTGATCAGGTCTACCCTGCTGGAAACCCTGAATTGGTTCCTTCTGCTTCCAACCAAGTTCAAACTCCATAAGGTGGTTTGAGTGATCCTTCTGGTCTGGTACCTGCCCACCTACCTGGCCTCCTGCTCTGCCATGCTGCCCCTCATGCTCTGCCTCCATTCAAATGGGACCGTTCAGTGCTTCTCAAACCATCTGTGCTGGAGGACCCGTCTTTTCTGTCCATCACAGACGAAGTTTTATAAATTACAGCAGAAAGAAATTACCAGAAAAAAAGAAATCAAAAGACATACAAAACACAGACTCCAGGTGTTTCTTATTAATTTCAACAGACATAAAATTACTCTGTCAATTGGCTGTAAAATTTTCTGAACTCTTGTGTTCAATTTTTGTTCTCATCTCACACGATCGTAATAAACATTTTGGGGATAAGGACTGGGCCACAGAACACACTTGGAGAAGCACTGATTTAGAGTTCCTGAAAGCCCCCAGATTCTCTCTTGCCCCCAGGGCTGCTCATGTCAGACCTTCTGCTGAGAACCTTCTCCACCCACTGTGGACAGCTAACTCTCTCGTCCTTCAAAGACTCAGCTAAGGCATCCCCCTTCCTCCAAACATCTTCCTGGGCACCCTTGTTCAGGCTGAGTGCCCTTCCTCTCTGCTTGTTCACTGCTGTCAAGTCTCTTCCTGAGCCTCACAGCACTTGGTGTGTGTATACAGCAGTGGCTCATGAGTGTGTTTGTCAAATGAATGGATGTATGAGTCAATGCAGAAATATTAAATCAAAACCAGAAAACCAAACCCCTTGCCATAGAGTCGATTTCTGACTCATAGCGACCCTATAGGACAGAGTAGAACTGCCTCATATGGTTTCCAGGGAGTGGCTGGTGGATTTGAACTGCCGACCTTTTGGTTAGCCGCCAAACTCTTAAGAACTACGCCCCCAGGGTTTCCAGAAATATTGAGGTGGTGCTTATTTTACTGTCCCTCAAAGTGTTGGCCACAGAACTCCAGCAGAGTGTGACCACATCAACCTCAAGACTTTTTGTTGCAAGTTAATTCCCCCATATTGTGATACAAGGAAGGTCATGATTTTGGCTTCCCAGAATCTGTGAGATGATTTACAAAGACATGTGGCACAGTTTGCCTACATGCCAGGAATTTATGTTCTGCTTTCTGTGTCCATTTGCTACCTCTGATGAGCAACATTAATGTGATGTCCTTAATATATGGCAGGTATGCCATCAAACAGTTATTGTGACCGCAATCCTTATGTTGGAAAAGTTGGGTAGAGTCATGAAAAATACAAAAATGACCCCCAAAAAACTTCTGGAGATGAAAACTACAATGTGTAAGATGAAAAATATCCTGGATGGGATTAACAGCAGGTTAGACATTGTAGAGGAGTCCTTGGGTGGTGCAAATGGTTAGCACTCTCAGCTGATAACTAAAAGGTTGGCAATTCAAGTCTACCCAGAGGTGCCTCGGAAAAAAGGCCTGGCTATCTACTTCTGAAAATTCAGCCCTCAAAAACCCTATGGAGCACAGTTCTTCTCTGACACATGGGTCACCATGAGTCAGAATTGACTCGACAGCATCTAGTTTATGACAATGCAGAAGACAAATTAGTCAACCCGAAGGCATAATTATAGAAATAGAGTAAACAGCAAACTTTGTGATACCTTTTCAAAAGGCTGGCAGTTCGAATCCACCAGCTGCTCCTTGGAAACCCTATAGGTCAGTCTACTCTGTCCTATAGGGTCACTATGAGTCAGAACCGACTGGATGGCAATTTTTTTTTTTTTTTAATTACTCAGTAGTTTTCTACTGTTCAGATCTATGACATTTTCTCTATCCATTCAACAGTTGATGAACATTCCAGTTGTTTCCGTCTTTTGGTTTTTACCCATAAAGCTGTACTGAATAGCTCAGTGAGAGTCTTTTTGTAGACATATGTTTTTGTTTCTCCTGGGTAGATACTGAACCATGGAATTCCTGGGTTGATGGTAAGTTTATATTTAGTTTTTTAAGTAATTGCTGGGATTATTTCCAAAGTGGTTCTACCATTTACACTCCCACTAAGTAATATACGAGTCTCAGTGTCTCCATATCTTCCTCAACACCAGCTATTTTTTGTCTTTTTTGTTGTAGCCATTCTACTGGGTGTGAAGTGATATTTCGTTAGGGTTTTAATTTGCATTTCCTTATTATCTAATGATGAAGAGCATCTTTTCGAGTGCTTAAAGCCATATGCATGTCTTCATTGGTGAAATGTCTGTTTAAATCTTTAGCCCTTTAAAAAATCAAGTTGTTTTTCTTCTTATTTTTGAGTTGTAAAGATTCTTTATATATTCTGGATACAAGTCCTTCATTAGATATATGATTGGAAAATATTTTTCCCCCAGATTGTTGTTTGTCTTTTCCTTTACTTAATGGTTTCTATTGAAGAGCAACATTTTCATGGAGTATAATTAATCAAATCTTATTTATGAACCCTGCTTCTGTTGTCATATTTAAGAAATCATTGCCTCACCAAAGGTCACTAAAATATTCTCCTATTTTTCCTTCTAAAAGTTGTAAAGTTATAATGCTTACATTTAGGTCTATGATCCCTTATGAGTTAATTTTGCTTATGATGTGAGGTATAGGTCTAAGTTCTCCTCCTCTTCCCCATTCTTTTCCCTTTTTCTTCCTCTTCCTCCTCCTCCTTCTTCATATCCAATTGTGTCTGCACCATTTTCTGAAATAGTATCCTTTCCCCACTGAATTTGGTTGGTGCCTTTGTTGAAAATCAATCACCCATAAATGTTAGGGTGTACTTCTACACTCTAATTCTGTTTTATTGACCTATATGTCTATCCTTATGCCATTTCCACATGTTCTTGACTGTAGCTTTAGAGTAAGTTTTGCAATTGGGAAATGTAAATCCTTCAAAAGCCTGATGGTATTTTGAATGGGATTGCATTGAATCTACGAATCAATTTGTGAGAAAATTGCCATTTTAACAATATCGTGTTTTTTAATCCATGAACGTAGAATGCCTTTTTTAAAAATTTATGTAGATCTTTATTTAGCGAAGCAATGTTTTGTAGTTGTCAGTGTACAAGTCTAGCACCTTTTTACTAAATTTATTCCTAGGTGTTTTATTCTTTTTATTTCTAATGCCAATAGAATTATTTTCTTAATTTTATTTTCAGTTTGTTCATTACCACTATGTAGAAATACAGCTGATTTTTGTATATCAAAACTAGAGCTTGTGACCTTGCACAACTTTTAAAATTTATTCTAGTAGGAGTTTGATGATTCTTTAGGATTTTTTTATACTTAGGATCACATCAACCATGAATAAAATGCATAATGCAAAAGTTGACAAAACTGAAGGGAGAAACAGATGCATCTGCAATCACACTTGGAGAGTTTAAAACCTATCTTTTAATATGATAGAACACATAGACACAAAATCGTTAAGGATGTGGAAGATTTAAAAAAAAAACTCTATCAACAAACCTAACCTAATTAGCATGTATAAAACACTCTATCCAATAACTGAAGAATTCACATTCTTGCCACGTGCACATGAAACATTCGCCAAGATACACGGACAATACGAGTTGGCATAAAATGAGTCTTAGAAATTTTTATAAGATTAAAACAATGAAACTATGTTTTCTGACCATAACACAATTAAACACAGAAGGAAAGAATACTTTATAAGTCATTTCATAATGCAAGCATAACCCTGACACTAAAATCTGAAAAAGACATTACAATTAAATTAGAAATTAATAATAATGCGATGTCAAGAAAATACCCCGAATAGTTGACAATTAAGGAATACTGTTGTAAATAACACACAAATTAAAAAAGAAATCTTAATTAAAGTTAGAAAATATTTTGAAATGAAGGAAAATGAAAGCATGTTATGCCGAGCCAAGGTTAAAACAATGCTTAGAAAGAAATTTATAAATTTAAATGTACAATTATAAGAGAAGAAAATTCTACAATTAATAGTATACCTTAAGAAACCAGAAAAAGAACAAATTAATCGCAAAGGAAGCAGAAGGATAACAATAATAAGGGTGAGAGGAGAATTAAATGAAATCAAAAACCTGCAATTAAGAAATTAACAAAGTGAAAAGTTCTTTGGAAAGGTTAACAGAATTGGTAAAACCCTAGCAAAACAGATAATACAGACACACACACACACACACGCACGCACAGAAAATTACCAATATCAGAATGAAACAGAGAATATCTCTAAAGAGTTCACAAGCATTAAATCATTAAATGGACAATAAAAGAATATTATGAATATCTTTATGCCAATAATTTCTACAACTTAGATATATAATGGACAACTTCCTAGGAAAAAACATAACTTACGAAAACAAGAATAGGAAACCTGAATGGCTCTATATCTATTACCTGTAGCTATTGAGTTGATTCCCACTCATAGCAACCCTATAGGACAGAGCAGAACAGCCCCATAGAGTTTCCAAGACTGTAAATCTTTAAGGAAGCGGACTGCCACATCTTTCGCCCACGAAGCACCTGGTGAGTTGGAACTTCCGACCTTTCAGTTAGCTGCCGAGTACTTAACCACTGTGCCACCAGGGCTCCTTCTATTAAGAACATTGAATTCATAATTAAATACATTTCACACTGAAAACCGCAGACACATAATGAATTTAACAAATATTAAAGTAAAAGTATTAACCAATCTTATGCAATTATTTTCAAAAAATAGAGAAGGAAGTTTTTCCAAATCATGTCATGATGCCATAATAACCCTGATACCAAAACCAGACAAAGATATTACAAGAAAATAAAGCTAGAGCACAATATCCTTCATCAAAATTCTAAACGAAATATTAGCAAATAGAATCTTGTAATATATAAAAGATAAAAGGCCGTAACTAAATGGGATTTATCCAAGGAATGCAAAGTTTGTTTAACATTAAAAAAATCAGTCAGTGTAATTTATCAGATTAACAAATATGTGAAAAATCTAGACCTAACATCATACAATGGTGAAACGATACGTTTCCCGTAAGATTAGGAACAAGGCAAAGATCTTGGTTCTCATCACTTTTATTTATTGTTATACTGGGAGACTTAGCTTAGGATTGTTGTTGTTAGCTGTCGTCGAGTTGGTTCCGATTCATAGCAACCCTATGTACAACAGAAGGAAACACTGCAGGGTTCTAGGCCATCCTCACAATTGTTGTTATGCTTGAGCCCCTTGTTGCAGCCACTGTGTCAATCCATCTCATTGTGGGTCTTCCTCTTTTTCCTGATCCTCTACTTTACCAAGCATGAGGTCCTTCTCCAGGATCTGATCTCTCCTGATAACATGTCCAAAGTATGTGAGATGAAGTCTCCCCATCCTTGTTTCTAATGAACATTTTGGCTGTACTTCTTCCAAGATAGATTTGTTCCTTCTTCTGGCAGTCCAAGGTATATTCAATATTCTTTGTCAACACCATAATTCAAAGGCATCAATTTTTCTTCAGTCTTCCTTATTTATTGTCCAGCTTTCACATGCATATGAGGTGATTGAAAACATCATGGCTTGGGTCAGATGCACCTTAGTCTTTAGAGCGACATCTTTGCTTTTGAACACTTGAATGAGGTCTTTTGCAGCAGATTTGCTCAATGCAATGTGTCGTTTGATTTCCATGGGTGTTGACTGTGGCTCCAAGTAAAATGAAATCCTTCACAACTTCAGTTTTTTCTCTGTTTATTATGATGAAGCCTATTGGTCCAGTTGTGCAAATTTTTGTTTTCTTTATGTTGAGGCATAATCCATAATGAAGGCTGTAGTCATTGATCTTCATCAGTAAGTGCTTCAAGTCCTCTTGGCAAGGTCCACGTGTATAGTCGCCATTTGTGTTGTTGAAAAAAAGTATTTGCAATGAGGACTTTGTTGGTCCTACAAAATTCTATCATGTGATCTCCGACATCATCTCTATTACCAAGGCCATCTTTTCCAACTACCAGTCATTCTTCTTTGGTTCCAATTTTCACATTCCAATCAATTGTAATTATCATTTCATCTCGATTGCATGTTGAATCAGTTTCAGACTGCAGAAGTTGGTAAAAAATCTTAAATTTCTTCATCTTTGGCCTTAGTGGTTGGCGTGTAAATTTGAATAATAGTCGTATTAACTGGTGTTCCTTGTAGGCGTATGGATATTATCCTATCACTGGCAGTATTGTACTTCAGGACAGATCTTGAAATGCTCTTTTTCACTATGAATGTGATGCCATTCCTCTTGAATTTGTCCTTCCTAGTATAGAAGACCATACGATTGTCTGATTCAAAATGGCCAGGGCAGTCCATTTCAGCTCACTAATGCCTAGGATATTGATATTTATGTGTTCCATTTCATTTTTGACGACTTCCAATTTTCCTAGATTCATACTTCATACATTCCACATTCCAATTATTAATGGATATTTACAGCTATTTCTTCACATTTTGAGTTGTGCCACATCAGCAGATGAAGGTCACGAAAGCTTGACTCCATTTACATCATTAAGGTCAACTTTACTTTGAGGAAGCAACTTTTCCCAGTCGTATTTTGAGTGCCTTCCTACCTAAGGGGCTCATATTCTAGCACTATATCAGACAATGTTCTGCTGCTGTTCATAAGATTTTCACTGGCCAGTTTTCTCAGAAGTAAACTGCCAGGTAATTTTTGCTAGTTAGGGTTAGGAGATAAGTAAGTAACTAAGTAAATAGATAAATAAATATTAGAAGGGAAAAAAGTGAAGCCATCTATGTGCATAGACAGCATGATTGACTATATAAAATTTCATAAGCAATCTAAACAAAACAAAAAAGAGCAAACAAACAAAAATGTTAGCAGAATAATAAGTAAATTTATCATGGTCACAGGAAATAAATCAATATGAAATTCATTTTTCTGTAAAGTAGAAGCAAACAATTGGAAATGATATTAAAAAAAATTCTATTTCTGAAAACAAACAAAATACTCAGGGATAACTTTAACAAAAGACATGAGCGACCTCTTATTTAAAAAATATAAATATAGCTGATAAAATTAAAGAAGAGTAAAATAAATGGAGATACCATGTTCATGGAATTGAAAGAATCAATATTATTAATATGTTGATTCTTCCCAAATTTATCTGTAAGTTAAATGCAATTTCTTTCAAAATCCCAACTTCTTTTTGAAATTGATAAGTTGATTCTAAAATTTATATTAACATTCAAAGGACCTATAATAAATTAAGTATTTTTAAAAAACTAAGTTGGAGGACTCATATCTGACATCAATACTAACTATCAAACTGCAATGAATGCAACAGTGTGTTGTCGGCATACAGTTAAGAACATTGATCCACAGAAAAGTTAGGCACTTAGATCAGTGGACAAATCTGCTTCAAAAGATCTCTTTAAAGTATTAAGAAGCAGAGATGTCACCTTGAGGACTAAGGTGCGTCTGACCCAAGCCATGGTATTTTTAATTGCCTCATATACATGCGAAAGCTGGACAATGGAAAGGGATGTCCAGAGATAACTGATGTGTTTGAACTGCAATATTTGCAAAGAATATTGAATATATTGTGGACCACCAGAAGAACAAATAAATTTGTTTTGGAGGAAGTGCAGCCAGAATATTCCTTAGAAGTGAGGATGGCGAGACTTGTCTTGATTACTTTGGGCTCCTCATCAGGAACACCAATCACTGGAGAAAGTCATGATGGGTTGGCACAGTGACTACAACAATGAGCTCAAACCTGGTAATGATGGCGCAAGACCAGGCAACATCTGTTCTGTTATACATAAGGTTGCTGAGTCAGAGCCGACTGGATGGCACCTAGCAACAGACAGTCTACATAGACACAAGTAATTGACTTTTGGCAAAGGTGTCAATTCAGTTCAATGGAGAAAGGAATCTCTTAACAAACAGAGCTCTTATGACTGGATACACATATGGAAAGAAAATGAATCCTAACCCTTATTTCACACGCTTTGCAAAAATTAATTGAGAGTATAGTCCTAAATATAAGAGCTGAAATGATAAAGCTTTTAGAATAAAACTGAAAAATCTCAATGCTATTGTGGAGAAGGCAGAGGTTTCTTAGCAGGCTACAAAAAGCGACAGCCATAAAAGAAAATAAGTTGGCAATTTGGGTTTCCTCAAAATTAAAAACATTTTATCATCGAAAGACACCGTTAAGAAAATGAAAAGGCAAACTACACACTGGAAGAAAATATTGGCACTACCTATATGACAAAGAACTTGTTTTTCAGAATATAGATGGATATCCTACAAGTTGATTACAAGAGGTCAAGCAACCCTAGGAAAAAATGATAAATGAGTTAAACAGGTACCTCACAAAAGAAGATGTGCCCATGGCCAAGAAGCACATGAAAAGGGACTAAAAACTTTAGTAATCAGGGAAATACTAATGAAAATTAGAGTGAAGTGCCACCTCTCTTGCTGCAGTAGGATGACTAATATCAAACACCGACAACATCCAATGTTGGTAAGAATGTAGATTAATGAGACTCCTTACAAACTGCTGATGGAAGTGACAAATGGTGCATCATTTTGGAAAGCTGTTGATCAGTTTCTTATAAATTTTAGTACATAGCTACCCTAGGATCTGCCAATTCCTGCTCCAAGAGGGGAAGGGGACTTTCTCAGAAAACTTATAAATGAAATACTAGCTTTCTTCTTAAAAACCCCACATTGCAAACAACTTAAATATCCATCAACTGGAGACTGGATATACAATTTGTGGAATATTAATATAATTGTATGCTACACAGCAATAAAAATAATAATCTGTCAATACATGGGACAGCATGGATGAATCTCGAATATTTTATGGTAAGTGAGAGAAGCCAGGCAAAAAAGGGCATATATACTAATTCCATTTGCACAAAGCTCAAGATACCAACAAAACTAATCACTGACAATAGAAATCAGAGAAATGGTGGCCCATGGGGATGGGGGTTAACTAGAGGGGTAAGTGAGGAAACTTTCTGAGATGATGAAAATATTCTAAATCTTGATAGGTGTGTATATGTCAAAACTTACCAAACTGCAGTTGAGGTAGGTATATTTTATTATATGTAAATTTTATGTAATTTTGTTAAAGAAGGAAATGCAGATAGTTGATAGAACTTATTCATAGTGAGCCTACATATTTTTCAATTTTCATTATGCATTTCCCTTTAAAATTATGACCAATCATAAACCACAACCACAGTCCCACCCCCAGTGAAAATCTAGGTATTTTGAAACTGCAATAGGGAAGATTTGACCCTTGCCTTTTGATGATCTCTTCCATCTTCTCTGTTGCAGTCCTCTGACGATTACTTATGAGGAGGGCTATTAGTCTATACAGGTTGCCTAGCGGGTCCCCACACCACCAGGCACACTCACTCCACTTCATCCCAAGCTGCACTCACCGCTCTGGAAACTAGTGGATTTCCCATTGCTGTTGAATCGATCCTGACACATAGAGCCTCTATAGGACAGAGGAGAATTGCCCCATAGCAGTGAAGCAGACTGCTACATCTTTCACCCCCAGAGCAGCTGGTGGGTTAGAACCACTGACCTCCTGATTAGCAGCCAAATGTTTAACCACTGCACAACAGGACTACAAGAAACTGGTGGAAGGAGGCCAATAATAATGTTCTACTTTCTCCAGTGCTTGAGGAAGAATCAATGGATTCTCTTTTGAAAGCAATGCTGATGTCTTTGGAAGGAGTTTCTTTATAATGTAAATACCATTCTTTTCTCCAAAGGTGAGAAGAGGAAAACCAGGGCGGATTCTCCCCTTTCTATCTGAGCTGTTCTGACTGCTTGGTTGGCCATGTCCTGTCCTTCCCGGGAGCAGATCTATGGGGGAGTCTATGTTATGTTGACTGAGTTTTCTAACACTCCTATTGGAAAACAAGAATCTGCCGGCAATGCTCTTTTTGTAAGACAGTAAAACAATTATATAAAGGCACAACCAGTAAGTCATTTTTAAAGAGCATAAATTGAATTAAAAGAATACGTGTGTGATTCCTTCTACTATTCATTCTTTCCACTTTACTATTTTCTCTTCTTCTTCTTCTTTCTCTTTATTGTGGCAGACATGAAAATGGACAACTCAGATTTCCTATTGTGGGGATCATAATTGTACACCCCCAGATGCTGTCTCCCTAGATGCAGTGCTTGTACCCCCATGCTTCCCTGAAGTCTGCTCTCAGCCCATTATTGAGCATGGTAGGGGTACCAATTCAAACCAATTCATGCAAGACTGGGCTCATTTGATGGGCAACTTTGGCTTGAGAACTTTCCATTAGCCTAGACAAAACATTCTCAGAACTGTGCTACAGTCCAAGACTCTTCCTATCGAATTCTTCTTTCTTCTTCCTTTCCTTTACAGGTAACAGATTTGCATCATGGTCTGAAGGTTCGCCATGCCTTCTGTTACCTCCCCTCTACCCTTCCTAGACATTTACTCAATGAATTTCTAGCATATTGTCTTAGGCTGGGTTCTCTAGAGAAGCAAAACCAGTAAAGCATAGAAATACATATATAGAGAGATTTACATAAAGGAAACAGCTCACCCAGCTGTACAGGCTAGAAAATCCCAAGTCTGTGGATTGGGGTAGAGGCCTCTCCCAATTCATGCAGCCACAGAAGCTGGTAAGCCTAAGATAGGCAGGTCCAGCTCACAGGCTGTGAAGGGGAAAAAATTCCAAGATCAGCAGGCAAGACCGCAAGATTTCTCCTGATTCACGTAGCTGCAGGGGCTGATGAACCCAAGATTGTCAGGTCAGAGAGCAGGGCTCCACTCACAGGCTTTGAAGGTCGGCGAATCCCAAGTTTGGCAGATAAGCTGACAGCTGAAGTTCCAAGGAGCAGAGGTGAGACCACAGGAGGCAGCCACAGGATCCAGAGTGAGCAAAAAGCCAGAACATCTGCTTATATTCAGGTGCAGGCCACACCCCCAAGGAGACTCCCTTTCATCTGATTGGCTACTCACAGCATATTCAATCACGGGTGTGATCACATATAAACACTGAGAATCATGGCCCAGCCAAGCTGACACACAATCTTAACCATCACACATATCAAATCCCATCTTGGTGTCTGTTGCTCAGTAGATACAAAGGAACACATTCTTTTTTATCTTTGTCCTCCTTTTCTTCCTCCACTTCCTCATCCTCTTTTTCTTCTTTCTTTCTCTGCATGGATAAATCTTGAAAAATATTATGGTGAGTGGTAGAAGCAAGACACAAAAGAGCATATATACTCTGATTCTATTTGCAGAAAGTTCAAAAACCAACAAAACTAATCATTGGTGATGTTGTTGCTGTTGGATGCGATTGAGCTGATTCTGACTCCTAGCAACCCCACGTGACAGTGTAGGACTACCCCATACGATTTTCTAGGCTGTAATCTTTCTCTTCCTTAAATTCTTCTTTTCTCTTCTTTTGAGTTTTTGCTGTGTTTTATTGCTACTCCATTTCTTGCTTCTCTTCCTTTAGTTCTTTTTTTTTTTGCCTTTGTCTTCATTTTTGCTGTGTTTTATCCCTAGTTGGCTGTCTGTGGAATTTGTTTTTCAGAGATATTGGAAATCAAACTGTCTATGGGGTGGAACATGACATGTCTCATTACTGACTAGAGTTGACAATTTTAGTCTTCTAGCCAGAATCAATAAACACGTGTTTAATTAAGAGTCTAGTAACCATGAAGACATGAAGAACTGAGGAAGATTAACCAACAGATAAGAAGAACCTGGGTGGAGTTTGGAAAAGCAGGTATTTGCTAGAGTGCACAAAAGATTCAGAGGAATGGATGTCATATGGAAGATTAGTTTGCTGCAATATAAGGAAGACTATAGCAAAGGAAGAGTTATACATCAGCAAAACAGCTGCCATAGAAAGCTATTGGTTTCCCATTAACAGAAGTTTTCACATTGTGGATAGATTAGGATTTTTTTTTTATATATATATTTTATTGTACTTCAGGTGAAAGCTTACAGAGCAAATAGTTTCTCATGAAACAGTAGTACACATGTTGTTCTATGACATTGGTTAACAACCCCACAACGTATTAAGCCTCTAAATTCTCAACCTTTTTTTTTGATGAAAATTACAGATGGCCAAAGATACACCGTTTCAAAAATTTCTACATTCACAGGTCAGTGACATTGACTACGCTCTTCCAACTGTGCTGTTATTCTCACTTAAGATGAAGGCTTACAGAACAAAATAGTTTTTCATTTAACAGTTACTACACATGTTGCCCTATGACAATGGTTAACAATCTCACAGAACATCAAGAATATCCTTACTCCACCTTGTGTTCCCTATCACCAGGGGGCTTCCTTGTCCCCTTCTGTCTTCTGGACATTGTCAGTGGACTATTGTAGCTCTTTAGTCTCATTTTTTTATTTATTTATTTTTTTAATTTTATTTTATTTAAACACCATTTCAAAACTTTTTACTTACACATTTAAGTGATATTGACTATGCTCTTCCAATTGTGCTGCCATTCTCGCCCAAGATGAAGGCTTACAGGACAAAACAGCCTCCCATTTAATAGTTACTACAAATGCTGCCCTATAGCAGTGGTCAACAATCTCACAATACATCGACAGTGTCCTTATTCAATTTGTGTTCCTTATCATCAGTTTCCTACTCTCCCTCTGCCTTCTGGCCCTTGTCACCGGACTTCTGTACCTCGTTAGTCCCATTTAGTTTTACTGGGCTGTCCATTCCCAGGCTGAACATCGAACCTCGAAGGTAACTTCACCTCTGAGCTGAAAGGGTGTCTGGGGGCCACACTCTCGAGGTTTCTCTAGTATTCTTTAGGCCAGTAAATCTGGTCTTCTTTTTTTTTTTTTTTTTTTGGGAGTTAAAATTATGCTCTACATCCTACTCCAGCTCTGCCCAGAACCCTCTGTTGTGATCCTGGTCAGAGGAGTCATTGGTGGTAGCTGGGCACCATCCAGCTGTACTGGGCTCAGTCCCGTGGAGGCCTTGGTAGCTGTGGACCATTAGTCCTTCGGACTAATCTTTTCCTTGTATCCTGTTCTCTTCGTTCTCCCTTGTTCCCGAAGGGATGAGATCAGTGGAGTATCTTAGATGGCCGCTCATAGGCTTTTAAGACCCCAGACACTACTCACCAAGGTAGAATGTAGAGCATTATCTTTATAAGTAGTGTCATGCCAATTGAGCTAGATGTTCCCCGAGATCATGGTCCCGAGAGCCCTCCGTCCAACAACTCAGTCCCTCAGGGGGTTTGGATGTGTCTATAGGGCCTCCATGACCTTTCCTTGTGCAGGTTGTGTTAGTTTCCCCTGTACTCTGTACTATCTCACCTCTCACCCAAGTTACCACTTAACTATTACCTATTTAGAATTTCCCCCCCCCTCCCATCCCTGGTAACCAACAAGGATTGTTACATTTTGCATGTGAATTTTTTCATGGGTTTTTACAATAGAGGTCTCATACAATATTTGTCCTTTTGTGATTGACTTATTTCACTCAGCATGATGTCCTCCAGTTTCATCCATGTTATGAGATGGTTCACCGATTCATTGTTGTTCTTTCTCGTTGCATAGTACTCCATTGTGTGTATGTACCATAGTTTGTGTATCCATTCATCTGTTGATGGACATCGAGGTTGTTTCCATCGTTTTGCTATTGTGAATAATGCTGCCATGAACATAGGTGTGCATATGTCTATTCGAGTGATGACTCTTATTTCTCTAGGATATATTCCTAGGAGTGGGATTGCTGGATCGAATGGTACGTCTATTTCTAGTTTTCTGAGGAAACGCCATATCATTTTCCAAAATGGTTGTATCATTTTGCATTCCCACCAGCAGTGTATAAGAGTTCCCGTCTCCCCGCAGCCTCTCCAACATTTGTTATTTCCAGTGTTTTTGATTCGTGCCAGTAATGCCAGGGTGAGATGGTATCTCATCGTGGTTTTAATTTGCATTTCTCTAATGGCTAGTGATCGCGAGCATTTCCTCATGTGTCTGTTGGCCATTTGAATGTCTTCCTTGGTGAAGTGTCTGTTCATTTCCTTTGCCCATTTTTTGATAGGATTGGTTGTCTTTTTGTTGTAGAGGTGTTGGATTTTCTTGTAGATTACGGAGATTAGACCTTTGTCTGACTTGTACTGTCCAAAAATTTTTTGCCAGTGTGTAAGTTCTCTTTTAACTCTTTTGGTGAAATCTTTTGAAGAGCATAGATGTTTGATTTTTAGAAGATCCCAATTATCTAGTTTATCTGTTGGGTTTTTTGTGTTGATGTTTATGGTTTGTATCCTGTTAATGCCATGTATTAAGGTCTGAAGTGTTGGTCCTATTTTTTCTTCTATGAATTTTATAGTTTGAGGCTTTATATTCAGGTCTTTGATCCATTTTGAAGTAGTTTTTGTATATGGTGTGAGGTATGGGTCCTGTTTCATTTTTCTACAAATGGATATCCAGTTTTGCCAGCACCATTTGTTAAAAAGACTGTCTTTTCCCCATTTGATGTATTTTGGGCCCTTGTCAAAACTCAGGTGACCGTAGGTGGATGGATTTACATCTGAGTTCTCAATTCTGTTCCATTGGTCAATGTCTCTGTTGTTGTACCAGTACCAGGCTGTTTTGAGTACTGTAGCTGTATAGTAGGTTCTCAAGTCAGGTAGTGTGAGTCCTCCAACTTTATTCTTCTTCTTCAGTAGTGCTTTACTTATTCGGGGTTTCTTCCCTTTCCATAGAAAGTTAATAATTAGTTTTTCCATCTCTTTGAAGAATGTTGTTGGTATTTTTATCGGGATTGCATTGTATTTGTAGATTGCTTTAGGTAGAATTGCCATTTTCACGATGTTGAGTCTGCCTATCCATGAGCATGGTATGTTTTTCCATTTATGTAGATCCCTTTGGATTTCATGCAGCAGTGTTTTGTAGTTTTCTTTGTATAGGTCTTTTATATTCCTGGTCAGATTTATTCCTAAGTATTTTATCTCTTTAGGGGCTATTGAAAATGGTATTGATTTCCTGATCTCCTTTTCATCGTTCTCTTTACTGGTGTATAGGAATCCAACTGATTTTTGAATGTTTATCTTGTATCCTGTTACTCTGCTGAATCTTTCTATTAGTTCCAGTAAATTTCTCGTGGAGTCTTTAGGGTTTTCTATGTATAGTATCATATCATCTGCAAACAGGGAGAGTTTAACTTCTTCATTACCAATTTGGATGCCCTTTATTTCTTTCTCTTGCCTTACTGCTCTAGCTAGAACTTCCAGCACAATGTTAAATAGGAGTGGTGATAAAGGGCATCCTTGTCTTGTTCCTGTTTTCATGGGGAATGTTTTCAGCCTCTCTCCATTAAGAATGATGTTGGCTGTTGGTTTTGCATAGATGCCCTTTATTATGTTGAGAAATTTCCCTTCTATACCTATTTTATTGAGAGCTTTTATCAGGAATGGGTGTTGGACTTTGTCAAATGCCTTTTCTGCATCAATTGAGATGATCATGTGATTTTTTCTTTCCTTTTATTTATGTGGTGGATTACTTTGATGGATTTTCTAATGTTAAACCATCCTTGCATACCTGGTATGAATCCTACTTGGTCATGGTGTATTATTTTTTTTGATATGATACTGAATTCTATTGGCTAGGATTGTGTTCAGAATTTTTGCATTTATATTCATGAGAGATATTGGTCTGTAATTTTCTTGTTTTGTGATGTCTTTGCCTGGTTTTGGTATCAGCGTTATGCTGGCTTCATAGAATGAATTTGGAAGTGTTGCTTCCTCTTCTATGCTCTGAAATAACTTGAGTAGAACTGGTACTAGCTCTTCTGTAAATGTTTTGTAGAATTCTCCAGTGAAGCCATCTGGGCCAGGGCTTTGTTTGGTTGGGAGTTTTTTTATTACCTTTTAAATCTCTTCTCTTGTTATGGGTCTGTTCAGATTTTCAATATCACTTTGTTGTAGTTTGGGTAGGCCGTATGTTTCTACAAATTTATCCATTTCCTCTAGGCTTTCAAATTTGTTGGAATATAGTTTTTCATAATATTCTGTTATAATCCTTTTTATTTCAGTTGGGTCTGTTGTAATGTCCCCCATTTCATTTCTTATTTGGGTTATTTGTGTCCTGTCCTGTTTTTCTTTTGTCAGTCTGGCCAGTGGTTTGTCGATTTTGTTGATTCTTTCAAAGAACCAACTTTTGGTTTTGTTGATTCTTTCTATTGTTTTTCTGTTCTCTATTTCATTTATTTCTGCTCTGATCTTTACTATTTCCTTTCTTCCGGTGGTTGTAGGCTTTTTTTGTTGTTCTCTTTCTATTTGTTTGAGTTCTGTAGTTAATGTTTTGATTTTGTCCCTTTCTTCTTTTTTGATATGTGCATCTATTGCTATAAATTGTCCTCTGAGGACTGCCTTTGCTGTGTCCCAAGGGTTTTGGTATGATGTGTTTTCATTTTCATTTGATTCTAGGAATTTTTTAATTCCATCTCTGATTTCTTCTATTACCCAGTGATGTGTAAGCAGATTATTATTCAGTTTCCATGTGTTTGATTTTTTTTCCTTGCTCTTTCTAGTGTTAATTTCTACCTTGATGGCATTGTGGTCAGAGAAGATACTGTGAATTATCTCAGCATTTTGGATCTTGTTGAGGATTGCTCTGTGGCCTAAGATGTGGTCTATTCTGGAGAACGTTCCATGTGCATTGGAAAAGAATGTGTACTTTGCAGCGGTTGGATGGATTGTTCTATATATGTCTATGAGGTCCAGTTGGCTGATTGCGTCCTTTAGGTCTTCTGTATCTTTGCTGAGTTTCTTTTTAGTTGTTCTGTCCTTTACTGAGGGTGGTGTGTTGAAGTCTCCTACTATTATTGTGGAACTGTCAATTTCTCTTTTCAGTGCTGTTAGAGTTTTTTTTATGTATTTTGGATCCCTGTCATTGGGTGCATAGATATTTATTATGGTTATGTCTTCATGATGGATCATCCCGTTAATTATTATATAGTGTCCTTCTTTGTCTTTTATGGTAGTTTTTGTTTTAAAGTCTATTTTATCTGAGATTAGAATTGCCACTCCTGCTCTTTTTTGATAGTTGTTAGCTTGATATATTTTTTTCCAACCTTTGATTTTTAATTAGTTCACATCTTTGTTTCTATGGTGTGTCTCTTGTAGACAGCAAATTGATGGATCCTGTTTTCTTATCCATTCTGCTACTCTCTGTCTCTTTATGGGTGCATTGAGTCCATTTACGTTCAGTGTAATTATTGATAGATGTGAGTTTGTTGCTGTCATTTTGTAGTGCTTTTTTTTGTGATGCTGAAGTTTTCTTTGTTCTTCTTACTCTCTTGTGCTGAGTTACTTTTGTTTGTGGATTTTGTGTTCATTTCTTTTGTTTTTTTAGGTTTTGTTTTTGTTGAGACTTTATATTTTTCGTCTTTATTATTATGAGTTGGTTTGTTAACTTTTTTTGTGGTTACCATGAATTTTACCCTTATCTTTATAATTTTGAAGCAGTCTACCCTTACTTGGTATCGCCTTGCCTTCCTCTCCTTTAGAAGGTTCTATACCTATGCCGTTTGTTCCCTCTTTCATTGTTTTGATGTTGTTGTCATCCTTTGATTGATTTCTCTGATTCCCTGTTGTATATCTTTTGTTTTTGGAAAGTCCTCTGTCGTTCAGTTCCTAGAATGGTATCTGGTTCATGTGAACCTGCGTCCTAGGTCCTAGGTCCTAGGTCCTGCCTGAGGGCTGAAGCTGTTTGTCCTCAGAACGAAGAACTCCCTTTAATAATTCTTGTAAGTTTGGTTTGACTTTTGCATATTCCTTTAGTTTCTGTTTATCTGGAAATGACCTAATTTCACCATCAAATCTGAATGAGAGTTTTGCAGGATATATTATTCTTGGCTGACAATTTTTTTCTTTCAAGATTTTATATATGTCATCCCATTGCCTTCTTGCCTGCATGGTTTCTGCTGAATAATCTGAGCTTAGTCTTATTGTTTCTCCTCTGTATGTGACTTCTTGTTTTTCACGAGCTGCTCTCAGGATTCTTTGTTTGTCTTTAGTTTTAGCGAGTGTGAATATGATATGTCTTGGTGATTTTCTTTTGGGGTCTCTTCTATATGGGGTTCGTTGAGCTTCTTGGATGTCCAGCTTTTCATCTTTCATGATATTGGGAAAGTTTTCTGTCAGCAGTTCCTCAATTATCCTCTCTGTATTTTCTGTTTTCTCCCCCTGTTCTGGTATGCCAATCATTCGTAAGTTTTTGCTTTTAATTGTGTCCCACATAACTCTCAGGGTCTCTTCATTTTTCTTTGTTCTTTTTTCTGAGTTTTCCTGAAACAGAGTTGTATCCAAGTGTTTGTCTTCAGTTCCACGGATCCTGTCTTCCATGGTTTCAAATCTACTTCTCAGCCCTTCTATGACACCGTCCATTTCTGAAATCTTGTTGTTTATCTTTTGGATTTCTAATTGTTGTTTTCGTATAATTTCGAGTTGTGAATTTATTTTGGCATTTTGTTCCTGCATCATCTTCCTGAATTCTTCCAATTTTTTGTCTGTATTTTCCATAAATTTGTCTATTTTTTCCTCATGTTTGTCAGCTTTTTGCCTCAGTTCTTGGAAAATTCCGAGTATTAGTGATTTGAGTTCCGTATCAGGTACTTCTAGTGCATTTTCTTCCACAGGAGAGTTAACTGTTGTTTTAATTTGGACGCCTATTGGAGCCATCTTGTCTTGTTTTTGTAAATGTTTTGATATTGTTTGCTGTTTTCGGGGCATTCAGTAGATATTTCTCTCGTTTATTGATTGTAGATTTTTTTTTTTTTTTTGTTTCGTTCTTGTGGTATAGCTGGGCAGATCTAGCTGAGGAGGAGCCACTGGGACGGGTTGCTTGTGGCACTCACCGTAGCCACCAGGACGGTCGGTAGTCAGTGCTGGGCAGGTTCCAATAGGGCGTGCCTGCACCGCTTGGTGGTGTGATGTCTAGTGCACGGTGCAGGTATGTAGGGTGCAGCGGGAAGATGGTTATGTGTGAAGCTAAGCTGGATATGGGAGAGAGGAGAGAGGAGGAGGAGCAAAAAGCGTACAAACATAAAAGAATGCTAGGGGAGCTTGTCGTTGGAATGTACCGATGAGAGACTATGGGATGGAGGAAACCAGAAGGGGGAAGAGAAAGAAAAGGAAAGAATGACCAAATAAAAATCAGAAAAGTTAAAGAACTGCAAAGTTCCCAGGGATCCCACCGATGCAGCTATGAGGTCTGGGGGAGTCGGTCTCAATTTTCACAGCTCAGCCTGGCCAGAAGGTACAGAGGCACACATCGCCTGGTATTCAGGGATCAGAAAGAGATGGAAGAGATAGAGAGATGAGAAATTAAGCAATGAAGAAAGACAAAAGGGAAAAAGAGGTAAAAGATGACAAAACTAATCAAAAAAGGAAGTAAAATAAAATTTAAAAAAAAAAAAAAAAAAGGGCAACACCAGCAGTCAGTGCCTACAAATGGGACCCAGAGAGCCCCCACTCAGGGGCGCGAATTCCAAGAAGCCGGTTGTCTCGGGGTTAAGAGACCATGGCCACGGGAAGCAGAGGGGCCAATGAACAAAGGCCCCGGGATCCCACCCGCGCGGGAGCCCAGACCTGGAAACAGCCACACGCCCGCACGCAGCCCTACAGCCCCGTAGGAGAGAGCAGAGACGGCACTCGGAACCAGGCACCTAGGCAAAAGGAGGGGGAGGCGGTAGAAAAAGTTTCGCTAGCTGCCAGCAAACGGCTCCCAGAAAGCCGCCAGCCCGGGCGCGCGGAATCCAAGCACCGGCGCCCCCCAGCTCAGGGACTCCGGCCACGGAAAGCAGAGGGGCGAACGAACAAAGGCCCCGGGATCCCACCCGCGCAGGAGCCCAGACCTAGAAACAGCCACACGCCCGCACGCAGCCCTACAGCCCCGCAGGAGAGAGCAGAGACGGCACTCGGAACCAGGCACCCAGGCAAAAGGAGGGGGAGGCGGCAGAAAAAGGTTCACTAGCTGCCAGCAAACGGCTCCCAGAAAGCCGCCAGCCCAGGCGCGCGGAATCCAAGCACCGGCGCCCCCCAGCCCAGGGACCCTGGCCACGGAAAGCAGGGGATCCCCAGCTGAGGCGGACAGGGGTGGGTGGTGGGAGAGCGCGCACCGCAGTTTACCGGTCGTTCTGTCTCCGACCAGATGCTCTGCAAGGCTGCTCTCCCGTTTGCTGGTCTCTGATAGGAATCCAAGATGGTGGATCCGCGCTGCGTTAGCTGGTAAGGAATCTCTGCCTGAGTCTCTCCTCGCTCTCCGTTCCCTTTTAGTATTCTCACTCCGTTTGGTGTTTGGCTGAGTTCTTTATCTCTTCATTTGGTGTTCTAGGGTTTCAGGATTGTTGATTCTCTGTTAGGCTTAGTTTTCGGATCTTTGCTGTGGAGGGGCGGCGTGGTGTTTCTGCCTAGAGCGCCATCTTGCCCCCTGTCAGATTAGGATTTTTAACATAGGAAACATTTTTAATTACGCGTGACCACCAAACTCTCAGCTAGTAGTGGAGCATCTAACCATTTGTGCCACTAAGGCCTCTTGCCAACCCAATATCTCTACTTAAATTCATTCCTTTCCTCTTTCTTTCCTTCTTCCTTCCTTCCTTTCTCCCTCCCTCTCTTCCTTCATTCCTTCCTTTCTCTCACTATTGTTTATCCAGCCACTATCATGTGCTAGGAGCCCTGGTGGCATAGTGGTTAACAGCTCAGCTGCTAACCAAAAGGTTGACAGTTCAAATCCACTAAAAGGATAAAAGAAAACCCCTGCCCTCTTGTACTTTCCACTATAGTAAGGGAACTCAACAATTAAAAAATGACAAACAATGCATAAGTTGTATCATATAGCAAGAAGAGCTGATGAAAATTAAAACAAGAAGAAAGGGAGTATGGATGTGGAGGGGCTTAGATGTTTAAATAGGGTGCCTGAAAACTCTTCCCTAAAAGAACATAACTGTCCAAAGATGTCTGGCAGAAGGGCATTCTAGGCAGAAGATGTAATAAATACAAACATCCCGAGCCTTTTGTCACTGCCATTTTCTCCCTTCCCTCAATCACTCAAGCCATGATCCCTGGATTCTTCCTTTGTTCCTTCCTTCTGTAACTACACATTAAATCCACCATCGAATCCTACTGGACATGCCTTTAATATACAGCCCCATCTGCTCTTCTCAGGATAATCATCTCTCTCCTGGCCTAGAGCAAGAGTCTTCTAACTGGTCTTTCTGTTTCCATTCTTGCCCCATGACACTCTGTTTTTCATGGTGCATCAGAAAGGTTCTTTAACAAATGAAAATCAGGCTACATCTTTCCCTTGCTCAAAACTCTCCAAAGGCTTCTCACCTCAATTAGGAAAAAGAAAAGAAAAAAAATAAATAAAGTTCTTTATATGGAACCTTGCTCCTATGTCCTCTCTGTCTCATCTCCTACTCCTGCCTACCTCACTCCACTTTGGAATCACTAACTGACCACATGCTGTCTCTCAAGCACCCCAAAATATTTTTGCTTTAAGACCTTTACGTTTTCCATTTCCTCTGCCTGGAATGTTCTTCCTGATGACTCACTCTCTCACTTAATTCCATTTTCTGCTCAAATTTCACCTCCTAAGAGAACACTTCCTTTATACCCCTATAAATAGATATCTCCTATCACAATATTTCAAATATGTAAATCCTTCATAAATTAATCTACAGGAGCAAT
Organism: Dugong dugon; assembly: GCA_030035585.1. Classification (NCBI taxonomy): domain Eukaryota; kingdom Metazoa; phylum Chordata; class Mammalia; order Sirenia; family Dugongidae; genus Dugong; species Dugong dugon. The sequence goes on along the minus strand of CM057465.1, from coordinate 3,842,323 downwards.
GCAATCCCAAATAAAATTCCAATGAAATTTGTGTGCCATATGAGCTAATTTTGAAGTCTGTGTGGAAGAGAATTTGCAAAAGAATAGCCAAAATCCTTTTTGTTTTGTTTTGTGTTGAAGAAGCCAACAATTAGGGAAGAATTGTCCTACAAGATATCAAAATGCAGTACAATACTGAAGTAATTAAGTCAGCATGCTATCGGGGCCATAAAAATAATCAATTGAATGGAATAGCAGCAAGAATCAGACTCATGTAAATACCAGATTTTAGTTTATGGTGTTATAAAGAAGGCATTTCGCATTAATGGAAAAAGGATAGGCTGCTAAATAAATGATGGAACAAATATCTAACCATATAAGAAAAAATAATAGCATAAATAACAAAAATCCCAGTGAACATTAAACATGAAATGTTGAATCTTAAAACAAATCAGGCAATATTAGAAAAACATACAGGAGTTTATTGTAATTATTTGGGTATATAAAATCTTTTCCTAAATGAATCAGATAATTTAGAAGCCAACAATGAAAAATATGGAAATATTTGACCTAATTAAAAGAAAAGTGTAAACTCTGAATGATAAAATACAACATAAACAAAATGAAAAGTTTTAGACTAAGAGCAAAAGATTATTACCTGGAATGTAAAAAACACAGCACCTATTACTGCTAACCTAAAGGTTGGCAGTTTGAACCCACAGAAGAAAAGCCCTGGAAATCTGTTTCTGTTAAGTTTACAGCCAAGATAACGCTATGCAGCAGTTCTACTTTCTAACACGTAAGGTCACAATCAACTCAGTGAGTCACAATCAACTCAGTGGCAACTACCAACAACAATTAACCAATAAGCAAAAAAGCAATCCAATAAAGAAATGGACAAATTATGTAATTTTCATTTGGAAAAAAAATCAAAACAACATTAAACAACATAAAAGATGATCGACATCATGAATAACCATGGAAATGAAAATTAGATTGCTAATGAAATATATAATCCAAGAACCTGGTCTATACGGAGAAAACGGGGCATCAGGATTGGAGGAAGACTCATTAATAACCTGCGTTGTGCAGATGATACAACCTCGCTTGCTGAAAGGGAAGAGGACTTGAAGCACTTACTAATGAAGATCAATGACCACTGCCTTCAATATGGATTACACCTCAACATAAAGAAAACAAAAATCCTCACAACAGGACCAATAAGCAACATCATGACAAATGGAGAAAAGAATGATGTTGTCAAGGATTTCATTTTACTTGCATCCACAATCAATACCCGTGGAAACAGCAGTCAAGAAATCAAAACACACATTGCATTGGGCAAATCTGCTGCAAAAGACCTCTTTAAAGTGTTGAAAAGCAAAGATGTCACCTTGAAGACTAAGGTGCACCTGACCCAAGCCACGGTGTTTTCAATAGCATCATATGCATGTGAAAGCTGGACTATGAATAAGGAAGACTGAAGAAGAATTGACACCTTGGAATTTTGGTGTTGGAGCAGAATATTGAATACAGCATGGACGCCCAAAAGAACGAACAAATCTGTCTTGGAAGAAGTATGACCAGAATGCTTCCGAGAAGCAAAGATGGGGAGACTATGTCTTACATACTTTGGACATGTTATCAGGAGGGATCAGTCCCTGGAGAAAGACATCATGCTTGGTAAAGTAGAGGATCAGCAAAAAAGAGGAAGACCCTCAACAAGATGGGTTGACTCAGTGGCTGCAATGATGGGCTTAAGCATAGCAGTGATTGCTAGGATGGCACAGGACCAGGCAGTCTTTGGTTCTGTTGTGCATAGTGTTGCCATGGGTTGGAACCAACTTGACTGCACGTAACAATAACAACAACAAAGACAACAATGAAACATTTCTAACCAAATAAATCAGCAATTTTTAAATTGACAATATCAAGTATTAGTGATGCTGTGGGTAAATGTGTTTGCTTAAATATAGTTGCTATGTTATTAAGTGTTATAGTGAAAGGATGTGCTCCTTGATTCTAAGAGGGAGATAGCACCATATAACAGCTGTTGACTCAAAGCACATGCTGCATCCTGTAAGACATGGCCATAGCTGAAGTTTAGTGAGCTGTTTTAGCTTTCAGTTTGGCCAGCTGCTTCTGGATGATGGGGTATGTAGTTAGACTAGTTTATTCCATGGGCAAAAGCCCATTGCTGTATTCTGTTTGCTGTGAAATGAATTCTTCTTTTTTTTTTTTATTTTTCCCATACAAAAATTTATACATACATTGTTATGTGACTCTAATTGCTCTTCCCATACTGTGACAGCACACTCCTCCTTTCCACCCCTGATTCCCCATGTCCATTTAACCAGCTCCTAAGCCTCTCTGCCTTCCCATCTCACCTCTGGACAGAAGCTGCCCGTTTAGTCTCAGGTATCTATTTGAGCTAAGAAGCACACTCCTCCCGAGTATCACTTTATGTCCCACAGTCCAGTCCAATCCCTGTCTGAAGAGTTGGCCTCGGAAATTATTTTAGTTCTGGGCTGATAGAGAATCCATGGGCCATGCTTTCTGGGGTTCCTCCAGTCTCAGTCAGACTATTAAGTCTGGTCTTCTTACTAGAATTTGAGTTCTGCAGCCCACCTTTCTGCTGCTCCATCCAGGACTCTCTGTTGTGTTCCCTGTCAGAGTGGTCATTGGTGGTAGTCAGGCACCATCTAGTTCTTCTGCTCTCAGGCTGATGAAGTTTCTGGTTTCTGTGGCCCTTTCTGTCTCTTGGGCTAATACTTTCCTTGTGTCTTTGGTGTTCTTCATTCTCCTTTACTCCAGGTGGTTGGGACCAATTGATGCATCTTAGATGGTCGCTTGCAAGCTTTTAAGACCCCAGAAGCTGCTTACCAAAGTAGGATGCAGAACGTTTTCTTAATAAGCTTTGTTATGCCAATTGATCTAGATATCCCCTGAAAGCATGGTCCCCAGACCCCTACCCCTGCTACTCTGTCCCTCAAAGTGTTTGATTGTATTCAAGAAACTTCTTAGCTTTGGTTTAGTCCAGTTGTGCTGACTTCCGCTGTAGTGAGTGCTGTGAAACGAATTCTTGATCTCATTGGCTCAAATGCGATACTGGGATGAATGTGACGTTGGTGGATACTGCATTCTGTTCTGTGATCTGTGGATGCTGGTGCTGGCAGAAGCATTAGGGACAGGGGAGGCAAATACACATCCAGAATATGTTCATTCCTGTGAGGGTGAGTCTCTGCCTTCTCTATGAGGGAAGAGAGACCACGTAAGCAGCCTACCACCAGGTGGCAGGCTGGTTCCCCTTGTGATTGGTGCCATATGGAGGAGTCATTTTTGGTCTCTGTTGCTGGTAGACTGGACACTCAGCAGTAGCCAGGTCATCTTTGGTAAGGGAAGTCCATGTTATTGAGCCTATGCATAGCCTCCATCCCTGCCCTCATAACCACTTTGTTCATGGGCCCATTGAGCAAGCAATGGGGTGAATGGGGAAAGGGGCTAACTGATATCCACAGAATATACCATCTTGCCCACCTGAGTATTAAGAGACTCCGCTGTAGTGCACATTCTTTGGTGGGCATTCACATGGGATACAAATATTTTTATAGTCTATTTACATCCTGAGAGGTCCGTACACTTACCTCTCCCCCAGACTTGATTATTCTCAGTTTTTCAATCTTGTTTCTTCCTTACCCCTGACCATCTAGCCAAACCATTAGCAACTGCCCAGGAATTAATGTGGGTCCATGCTTCTGGCCATGTCTCACTCCAGACATCGTGGAAACAGTTCTGCTCACTGGGAGGATTTCCCTTCGCCACTGTCCTGCAGGTTTCCCCTTTCCTCTTGAGCTGCACCTGTCACTTTCCAGGGGTTATCATTCTACCTTGTAGATCCATCTGTAAACTAGGCTTGAGTTTGTTCTTCCTCAGCTTGTTGGTGGTAAGGAAAGCCCTGGGAGGTCACAGTCATGGCTTGAGGGTGAGGAGGTAATGCAAAGGAGTTGGTGTCAAATAAACCTGAGATACCTGCTCATGCTCTTTGCTTGTACCTTTCAGAACTGCCTGAGCTCAGTCTCTTACTCACCATTTCCATTTGACATACTTTGCTGCTGTGCACACCTAACCTATGGCTAGGTGAGTCAGACACACCAAGTTGACTATGAAGTGTCTCTGGCTGGAGCTCGAGGCATTTACATGTAGTTGAATCCTTCAGTGTATATTTTTATAGTCCAGACACTTACTACATCAATCCTTGTTGACTTTTGATAAGCTCAGCATGAACTGGGGCTAGAAATGAACCCAAAGAAGGGCTGAATAGGCAGTGCCCCTGGAAGTTTGCAGGCAAGTGTCTGAAAACTTGTCCTTGATGAAGGAGCTGCTCTATTGCAAATAATTTCCCTTCCAGTCAAATATAACATTTATTGCTTCAACCTTATCCCCCTCCCCATTTGTCTATCCCCAGTGGCCCAAAGAATGTGTCAACTTCTTGATACGCCTCAATGTTCTCCACAATTTGTCCCATCTAAGCCTGATTTTCATTACTTCCTACAATTGCACTTTCCCCAACACCAGTGTGCTAGGGGGAAATAATAAAATAAGCATATGCAGTGCTACGAAAGTTAAGTGCTCAGCTGCTAGCTGAAAGGTTGGCGGCTTGAACTCATGCAGTGGCTCCACACAAGAAAGATCTGGCGATCTGCTCCTGTAAAGACAGCAGCCTAGGAAACCCTATGGAGAAGTTATACCCTGTAATATGGGGTCACTGTGAGGCACAGATCAACTTGATGGCACCTAATAGCAACATATAACCATAGTGCCAGGGAGAAAGCGTGCTAAGTTCTCCAAAAGAGGCATACAGGGGTCAGGAAAGGTAAGGTCAGTGTCTGGGTGGGGCCAAGGAAGGATTCAGGGAAGACATGGCTTCTGTGATAGACTTGAAAAGAATGGAAAGGGTGATGGAGAAAAGGGAGTTTCGAGCTTATGGAGTGGCAGGTATGTTGTTGTTGTTAGTTGCCATCGAGTTGATTCCATCCCATGGAGACCTTACGTATAACAGAATGAAATGTTGCCTGGCCCTAGACCATCTTCATGATCATTGGTATGTTGAGTTCATTGTTCTGACTATTGTGTCAAGCCATCTCATTGAGGGTTTTCCTCACTTTTATTGACCTTCTACTTTACCAAACATGATGTCCTTCTCTAGCAATTGGTCTTTCCTGATGACCTGTCCAAAGTAAATGAGCCAAAGTCTTGCCATCCTCACTTCTAAGGAGCATTTTGGTTGTGTTCCTTCTAAGACTGACTTGTTCATTTTTCTGGCAGTCTACAGTACAGTCAATATTCTTTGCCAACACCACAGTTTGAATGCATCAATTCTTCTGTCTTCCTTTTTCATTGTCCAGCTTTGGCATGCGTGTGAGACAATTGAAAAGACCATGGGTCAGATGTACCTCAGTCATCACGGTGGGTATACATGTAGGGAGCTGGAAGTTGTGAGGTCTGTTAATGCAATGCCAGATGGAGTTCCACTTGTGTCAAAGTGTTTACTCTCTCAGTCACTTATTTATTTATTCAACAACTATTTATTGAAGTGCTTGTATGTGTGAGCCCTGTGCTAAGCAATGATAATAACGTAGTGAACTAGAAAGTCAAAAACCCTATCCTCATAGAGTTTACAGTCTAGTATGGAAGAGAGACATTGCTTTTTAAAATGACACTGATAATTGTAAAACACAACACTGATGAGAGTTGTGGACTATTGGAGATGAACTATTATGGTGGAAATAGCTGACAATTTGGAATCAGACAGATTTGGGCTTAAAGTCTGGTTCCTCCGATTACCAGCTCTGTAATCTTGACAAGTTACTTTCTCAGCCTCAGTTTCATCAAATGTAAATACAGACCTTATGAGAGGACTTGATACAACTAAAGTACATCATTTGCCTGACACTAGTAATAACAGTAATAATAATACCACCCTTGTAGTGTTATTTGAGGTTTACCCTTATTAATGAAAGGATGATCATTAAGTGCCTAAGGGTTTTTTCTCAAGAAGTCAGAAATCCAGGCTTGGTGGGTTATCCCAGAATATGTCTGGTGCCCTCAAGTTGATTCAACTCATGGCAACCCCATGTGACACAGTAGAACTGCCCGGTAGGGTTTTATAGGCTGTAAATCTTTATGGAAGCAGACTGCCATATCTTTCTCCCGCAGAGTGGCTGGTAGGTACAACTTTTTGGTTAGCAGTCGCGTGCTTAACTCTTGTACCACCAGGGCTTATAGCTTGCTTAAAAAAGAAAGAGAGAAAGAAAGAAAAGGACCTAACTGTGATGAAAATTAACCAACTTTTGGATTCGTGTTGCTTTGTCAACATGTGCTTTAATTTGAGGGTCTGTTAGGTCCCATGGGGTGCTAAGCTGTGCAAGGGGGATGCAGAAATCCCAGGCCTTGCAGTCAGAGGTAACCTTCTCAGGTGAGCTATTTCTGGATGAAGAGAGGCAGATGAGTCCAGCTGAACCTGGAAAGGTGAGGGAAGGCCTCTTGAAGACCTGGCGTCTGTGCTTGGTCTCGAGCAGTGAATAGCTGTTCTCCAGGCCAACATATTGGACAAGGGGAAATCAACATGGGATGTAGACAAGTTGCAGAAGGATGGGGATATCAAAGAGTCTGGCATTGGTTCAGGCTTTTCAAAGACCTGGCTGCAAAGGGTGGACAGTGAGGGGAAGTGGGGGTAATAAAATCCACACTGGCCTGGTATTGTTACCATGGAGGTTACAGATGACTGAGATTCACAGGGAAAATTGACTGGAGAATCAGTTCAAATCAGTTCAGATGTTTTAGTCAAGTCTTAAGCTGTCAACAAAGGGACCTGTGTTGTCTTGATGCAAAATATTTGTCGTCAAATCAAAGCTTGCCTGGGGTCCTACATGGTGATAAAATGGGAGAGCCCAGCTAAAGACTGCTGTCTGGCCCCTCTCTTGACATCTTTGGTTCTTGAAGCTCACTCTGAGCAATGGATGTGGCACAGGTCAGTGTCATCTGGGGATCCCCCTTGCTGCAGTGATGGGAAGTCTGGTGTCACAGGCAGGCGAGGAGGAGTGCTTTTGAGGCAGTGAAAGAAAAGCTCTCACACTCCCTGTTCCTCATGGAGCCAAAGAAAAAGGAATATTCCATTTGTTCTCTAAGAAAAGACTTCAAAACCAAAGTGTTCTCATCCTAAATCACCCTGCTTAATGCCCTCCACTGAGAACAAAATGAGAAATGTGTTGGCCTGTTTTTCTGTTGAGCAGGAATGAAGGAGAGCACGTTGATACAGGTATAGGATTAAGGAGAACACATTCCTCCTGGCGGCTCCAATCAGCAGGTGAGTCGTTTTAAACAGGACTCCAGCCTTCTCTCAGAATAAGAGCAAGTTCACAGAAATTTACTTGGTGTATCCATCAGGCTGTGGACACCAGCGAGAGGCTCTGAGCCTGGACCTCTTCCTCCGGCTTCATCCTGGTAGCCCTGTCATAACTCGGAGGAGAAGAAAGGTGGGCTGAGTCATCTCCCCTGCTGCATTTGGGGTCCCAGTGGGGCTATTTCATTCTGAATGAGTCAAGAGAAACCGAAGGACAAATCCCCATGTGATAAGAGCACAATTTATTGAAGTGTGAGTGACACTTGGCGTGCACTTAGGGAAGAAAAACTGGATGGGGAAAATCAAGTTAGTTAGACAACTGTGTTCAAATAACAGGGTGAGGGTGGAGCCAGGTGGGCTCAGTGTAGGGGGGACTGGGTAGATCAGTTGGGGTTTCATTGTGGACAGACAGGCAATAAGGGCATTTGAAAAGAGGGTAAGAGTCTTAGTCTTCCAGTGCTGCACCACAAGTAGGGGGCTTTAACAAACAGAAATTTATTTTTTCACACTTTAGGAAGTTAAAGTCCGAATTCAGGGTGCCAACTTGTCATGGATTAAATTGTGTTCCCCCAAAATACCTGTTGACTTGGCTAGGCCATGATTCCCAGTATTGCGTCATTAGCCACCATTTTGTCAACTGATGTGATATTCCTAAGTGTTATAAATCCTATCTCTATGATGTTGATGAGATAGGATTAGTGGCAGTCATATTGATGAGGTGAGACTCAATCTACAGGATTGGGTTGTGTCTTGAGCCAACCTCTTTTGAGATATAAAAGAGAGAAGTAAGCAGAGAGACAGGGGACCTCATACCACCAAGAAAGCAGTGCCAGGAGCATAACACATCCTTTGGACCCAGGCTCCTGCAGGAAGAAGCCCCTAGCCCAAGGGAAGATTGATTAGAAGGACCATCCTCCAGAGCCAAAAAAGAGAAAGCCTTCCCCTGGAGCTGGTGCCCTGAATTCAGCCTTCTAGCCTACTGGACTGTGAGAGAATAATTTTTTCTTTGTTAAAAGCTATCCACTTGTGGTATTTCTGTTATAGCAGCAGTAGATAACTTAGACATGGCTCAAGGGGAAGGCTATGTCTGTTGGCTCTAGGGGAAGGTCCTTGTCTCTTTGAACTTCTGCTCCTGGGCGATCTTCATGTGATGTGGCATCTATCCTCCCCCATCTCTGCCTCTTTTGCTTGCTTGTTTAATCCCTTTTATAGCTCAAAAGAGATTGACTTAAGACACATCCTACACTAATCCTGCCTAATTAACATAACAAAGGCAACCAATTCCCAAATGGGATTATAACCCAGGCATAGAGATTAGGATTTACAACACATATTTTTTGGGGTCATAATTCAATCCATAACAGTAAGGAACAGACCTGACAGTGTGTGCCATCTGAATGGAAGAGAAAATTGAGGACATTTCAGGGCCGTCCATCAGCTTCCAAATGCGGTCTTACCAGGTGGAAGAGATGACAGGGTATGTTTCTGGAGAATCTGCTACATTCTGGGCCCCTTCCTAGGTATTTTTGTGTTTAATAATTCATCTTTGCCACAGTACTTAATTTAGGTATTATTAAACCAGTAAACCAGTTGCCTTCGAGTGGACTCCAACTCTTGGTGACCCCATGTGTGTCAGAGTATAGGGTTGCTATGAGTCAGAATGGACTCGATGGCACAGTTTTTTTGGTCTTAAAAAAAAAAAAAAAACAATCAGTTGCCATCCAGCCAACTAATACTCATGGCATCCCCATGTGTACAGAGTAGAACTGCTCCATACTGTTTTTAATGGCTGATTTTTGGAAGCAGATCATCAGGTCTTTTTTCAGGGGTATTTCTAGGTAGACTTAAACCTCCAAGCTGAACATGTTAACCATTTGCACCACCCAGTGACTCTGAGAGAAAGAGAGAGAAAGTAACTTACCTGTGGCCACACGGGTCTTAGTTGAAGGAGCCAAGATTTATATCCAGGTCTGTTTGGCTCCAAAGACATAGCTCTTTGCCTACCCACAGGTGTATTCGCTCTTCCCCCCTCTCTTTCTGTACTCACCAAACATGTGTGTGGACACCTCATTAAAGTCTGTTTCCTTCTGGCCTTCAGGATGACTTCTTCTTGGATACAGCTGTGTCCCCTCCTTGTTCTCCTAAAGCTCTGTCAACTTGTCTTAGGCCAGCAGAAGGTGCATGCCCCTCCTCCTCCCAATGGTCAGCCTGGCAGAAACACAGCCTCAACAATTTTCTCTAAGCAAATCTCCACTTTTAATCTTTTAAATGGATGACTAACCTCAGCTTATTGATCCTGGAGACGAGCTTTGGGTCACTTCTCAGCCTTTCTTTATAGCTTTTTTCACAGTACTGTCTTCACAGCATCACGAAGTCTAACATGGAGGGCTTAGTGGCCTTTATTCTTCCCTGTAATTCTGAGAAAGGAGATGTCCCATTCTAGCACTGGTTACATGTCTGTCAGTCTGTCATACTGTGGTGACTTGTGTGTTGCTATTGTGCTGGGAGCTATGCCATCAGTATTTCAAATACCAGCAGGATCACCCATGGTGGACAGGTTTCAGAGGGGCTTTCAGACTAAGACAGGTTAGGAAGAAAGCTTTGGTGATCTTCCGAAAATTAGCCACTGAAAACCCTACGGATCACAACAGAATGTCATCTGACTGGACTCAGACATGCCAATGATCATGAAGATGGCACAGGACCGGGCAGCATTGTCTTCTGTTGTGCATGGGTTCACCATCATTCTGAGCCAACTCAACAGCAGCCAGTAACAACAAGAGGTATATTTGTATCAACCTCCCTAGTACAGCCAGAATGCCCCTTAGAAGCACAGATGGTGAGACTTTGATTCCACACATTTTCAGGAGGGACCAATCCCTGGAGAAGGATATCATGCTGGTAAAGTAGAGGGTGATTGGAAAAGTGGAAGACCCTCGATGAGATGAATTGACACAGTGGCTGCGACAATGGGCTCAAACCTACCTACTATTGTGAGGATGGCACAGGACTGGGCAACGTTTCGTTCTGTTATACGTGGAGTCGTCATGAGTCGGAACCGACTTGATGGCACCTAACAACAGTAACAACCCCACTAGAGAGCCAGAGTGCCAGAGAAGGGCGTTCAGTCCTGTTGATTTTTATTGTGTTCCTGATGTGATATTCCTTGTCCATAGTCGGCACTCACAAAATGAGGCTTGCATGGGAGGATGGCACAGAGATCCAAGTGGTTTAAGAACTGGGTCGCTATGAGCTAAGTGACGTGGGGCGAGTGTGAGGCCGGTCATTCTGTCCTCCCAATGGCTCTGAGCCAACGCTTATCATTTATTGAGGGATGGCATTGTTCTGCATCACGGTGTGAAAAGTATTTCCAAATGTGCTGGGTGAGGAGTGCAATTGTTATTCAGAAATGGTCTATTTTTCCCCTTGAAAGACTGTCTCAAACACAGTCAGTTATTTTCCTGATCTTTTTCTGTAAATCAAAGGTTTTGCCACCGTGTAAACCCTTGGGCGCAGAGGCGCACCCTGTTCTCCCCAGATACTGTTCTATGAGATTGTGGTGCTATCTATGTCCCCTGCAGACCTGACAAAGATGCACTGCAGATGGTTAGCCTCCCGGGTGAGATTGGATTGAACCCTCCTTATCTCCTCATTCTAGTTTTATCACTTCAGGAGAGGCTCTGTTTCCAGACTTTGTGTTGTTGCTGTTCTTAAAGGGAACTGTCTCTCTGATAGGAAAATCTGATGCCAGGAGCAGCTTCCTGGGAGCAGCTCATCCCTGGACCGGAAGTAACAGTGACCATCGCTGAAGGGAAACCCTTGTTATTTGCTGGTGGCCTTTTTTCCCCTCATGCCCTTATCAGAGTAGCATAAACCATCTTCCATGTACTTTGGACATGTTATCAGGAAGAATCAGTCCCTGGAGAAAGACATCATGCTTGGTAAAGTCAAGGGTTAGTGAAAAAGAGGAAGACGCTCAAGGAGGTGGATTGACACAGTGGCTGCAACAATGGGCTCAAGCATAACAACAATTGTGAGGATGGTGCAGGACTGGGCAGTGTTTTGTTCTGTTGTACACAGGGTCACTATAAGTTGGAACTGACTTGATGGCACCTAACAACAACAACAGTGTAAGAAACCCAGGATAATTTCCATGGAGGAATATAGTTACTCTTTGTTGTTCACGGATTCTGTATTTGCCTACCTAAAGTTTATTTGTAACCCCAAAATCAATACTTATGGGGCTTTTGTGGTCATTCCTGGACATAAGCAGAGTGGCAAAAAATTGGAGTCACCTGACATGCACGTTCCCAGGTGAGGCTGAACAAGGCAATGCTCTGCTTTGCTTCAGCTCTCAGATGGCAAACTACACTGTCCGGATCGACTTAGTGCCATGGTTTTCTCATTTTTGTGCTTTTTGTTGGTGATTTCACTCTTTAAAAAGTGTCCCCAAGTGAAGTGTGGAAGTGCTGTCTAGTGCTCTTAACTGCAAGATGGCTGTGATGTGCCTCAAGGAGAAAATCTGTGTTCTAGATAAGCTTGGTTCAGGCGTGAGTTATAGAGCTGTTGGGCAGGAGTTCAGTGTGGATAAATCAACAATATACATTAAATAAGGTGTCTTTAAACAGAAACACACAGAAAACAAGGCTATATACTGATCAGTTGACAAATATGTTGTGACCAGAGGCTCACAGGGACCTAACCTTGTATTTCTTGTAGAGCAATGATTGGGAATCCACTAATTCAGTGTTCGTAGTGGCTTTATGGAACACAACTACAGCAAATAACTAGAATTTATTGTAGCTGGCTCTATGAGAGAGATGATGAGTGAATTTGACTGTATCCTTGAAAGCAGAGAACTTCCTTGGGGAAATAATAACTGAGCTGAGACCTAAATAAAAAGTAAAGCTTAGCTACATGAGTGCAGGAGAGCTTTCTAGGCTGGTGCTCTGCGGCCATGTCCGGAAGGCAGGGACTAACCGGTTTAATCTTCAGGCTGGACTCTGTGGTACAAATCATGAAATCAATGGGCCCCTGGGGGTCTCTATTCATCCTTGAATGTCCAGGAGAATGTTGTCTCTCTCTTGGACAGTGGGGTGGTGTCCCTCCAGGCTGTTGAAGCTGCTCCAAGGGAGACACACGCCCTAAGACCAGGACATGAGTGTCTTAAGCTCCTGCGTTCTTCCATGCTGTGTGTTTCCACCTGTTCATGTTTGGGCGGGGCAGCAGAATCACATGGGACGGGAGGCTGTGCAGTGTCCACCTCTTGCTGCTGACCTGCAAGGACTAGGGGGGCACTTTCTGGGCAGGCTCAGCATCTCTCAACTCCCTTCCCAGCCCAGGCTTCTGTTCCCAGACAGAGGCGAATGGAAACTGCTAATGTTTTGGGCTCTGAGGGGTCTGAGTCCTGGCTCCACCACTTACAAGGCACACAATGTTGGTCTAGAAATTTAGCTTCTTTGAGTCTTGGTTGTCTCATTTATACGACAATGTTGATAATAAAATGTTAATCAATAACATCTCACATTCAGTCAGTACTCCTGTGTGCCTGAGACAGTGTCCTGAGCTACGTGTCATAGACCCTCCCAGCCATCCCAACCAAAAAAAACCAAACCATTGCCGTGGAGTGGATTCTGACTCATGGCGACCTTGTATGACAGAGCAGAACTGCCCACAGGGTTTCCAAGGAGCAGCTGATGGATTCAAACTCCTGACCTTTTGGTTAGCAGTCGTAGCTCTTAATTACGGTGCCACCAGGGCTCCCCAGCAATCCCAGGAGGCTCAATTATTTGTCTTCCCATTTTATGGCTGAAGCAACTGAGCCTCAGGACGCTAACGCGTCCACTTCAGCTAGCAGATGGTGCAGCTGGCAGGAATGCAGAGCCTTCTGTTCCGGAGCTGCTTACAGGCATCAGCCCTCGCCAAGGTGCCCTCTATCTGGGGCGCCAGGACCACTCCCAGGGGCTGGAGAGAATTTCATAGGGTGGCACGTGCCAACTCGCTTTCTGTGTGGTAAAAGCAACGTGGGTAACATATAGTTACGGAGAAGTATGTCTTGAACTTCAGCATGCTGACCAGTCCCTGAGAACAAATGCAGCTCTGAGCCTTAGGTCAGGGTGAGTCTGGGATCCTGGATTCTACCCATGCCCAGGGTGTGCCGGTGCCATTGATGAGGGCCATACAGGGCACACGTGTTTATTTACTTCATTCTCCCAGAAATCCCTTGGGAATTGAGGTCCCTGGCGTTAATAGACAATCTCTTCAGAGAGTGGCCTTTTGGGGTGAATCTGCTCCAACTGTTTGCAACCTTGCTCCTCTGTGTGAGTCTCAGAATCCCTGCAGAAGTGGTTGAACCATGTTGCTCCTGGGGGAAGGGGATGGAGCCTTCAGGGATGGTCCTGGGGTGCTTCCAGGCCCTGGGGATGGCACTGGTCCTGGAGAGCCAGACTACTGGCCTGCAAGTCCTTGGGGCACTCGCCGGGCAGGCTCAGCACCTCTCAACTCCCTCCGGGGCCAGGCTTCCTCCCCATCCCTGCAGCCAGGATTCCTGCTTCTCTGCTCAAGGAGCAATGGGACCCCAGAGAAGAGACGCTTCCAAAATGCAGTGTCGGAATGTTCATCTGGAGCTGGTTCCTGAGATTCTGTATGTCTAACCTGCTCCCAGGCGTCCCTGGGTGGTGCAAAAGGTTAAGGTGCTCAGCTGCTAACCAAAAGGCTGGAGGTTCAAGTCCACCCAGAGGCACCTCGGAAGAAAGGCCTGGTGATCTACTTCTGAACATTCAGCCATTGAAAACATTATGGAACACAGTTCTAATCTAATATACATGGGGTTACCATAAGCCAGGGTCGACTCAACAGAAACTGTTTGGTTTGGTTTTTTTAACCTACTCTCAGAAGAGGCCAAGGACCCCACATGGCCCTGTGAGGCTTTCAACGGGCTGGTTACAGGCAGAGCTGAGAGAGGCTGAGTCCCCAGCTTCCAGAAGCTTGATCTCTTCCATGCCTTTGCCACGTCTAGCTCCCTGTTCTCAACTCTCGTGGCTTTCTAAATTATAACTCTGGCAGTGTCATTGCTGCTTAATCCCCCACAGTGGCTTCCTGCTCATAGCAGGATGGAATGGCCTCCCCTACCTCCCTCTAGGGTGATGCTCCAGCCCTACAACTGCTCACGGCCTCAAGCCTCAGGGCCTCTGGACCTTCTCACCTCCACATGTCCTATCTGGCTGTGGAGATTCCCTACCCATCACACTTCCAGAGTCCCTTACAAAGAAAACCAAACTTGTTGTCATCAAGTCAATTCCGACTCATAGGTGACAGTATTTATTGAGTGCTTGCTGTATGCCAGGCCCCATGCTTGGGAACCAGTGAGGGCAAAACAAGCAGCCCCTCACAGAGAGTGCTATCTCAGGAAGGGGACATTGTCTTCTCCAGGAAGCCCACCTGGCTTGACCCCTCCCTTGCTCCTCACTCCTGCCCAGCTCCCAACTTCAGGCTGGGCCTTGTGCCTGAGTTCCTGGCCCCCAGTGTCCCTCCTTCCCACTGCAGGGCGTGTTCTGCTCTAGGCCTACTGCCCTCCTTGAAGCTGGGGTCCCTTGGAAGCAGAAAATGGTGGCTAGGTTCTGTTTACCTCTGTGCTCCTGGTCCCATGCCCAGCACAAGTCCTCAGTGACGTTCACTGAGCTGAACAGAGCTATAGCTCTGTAGGTCAGCCCTGGGGGAGCAGGGCTAGGAGGATAATCAGAGCTGGTCCAGTCATGCACCTGGCTCAGTGGGGCCCCTGGGTGAAGTGGGGCTTCTGCAGGTGTGACCTCAAAGGACAGCTTTGCCCTGACAGCTCCCTCGTGATTCTCCAGAGCCCAGGGCAGCTCGCCCACCTAACAGGGTCGGAGGACAGCCTCTGCTTCTCCTCTGTGTGTGTGAGATGGTGAGTGTGAGTGTGAGAGTGTGTGTGTGTGAGATGGTGTGTGAATGAGTGTGTGAGTGTGTTTGTGTGTGATACAGTGTGTGAGTGTGAGACACTGTGTGAATGAAAGTGTATGAGTGTGTGAGTGTGTGTGTAAGATAGTGTGTGAGACAGTGTGTGAGCATGTGTGTGAGCCAGTGTGTGAGTGTGTGAGCATGTGTGTGAGCCAGTGTGTGTGAGTGTATGTGAGTGTGTGACAGTGTGTGAGTGTGAGACAGTGTGTGAGTGGACGTGTGTGTGTGAGCCAGTGTGTGAGTGTACGTGAGTGTGTGACAGTGTGTGAATGTACGTGAGTGTGTGAGACAGTGTGTGAGTGTGAGACAGTGTGTGTGAGACAGTGTGTGACAGTGTGTGAGTGTGAGACACTGTGTGAATGAAAGTGTGAGTGTATGAGTGTGTGAGTGTGTGTGTAAGGTAGTGTGTGAGACAGTGTGTGTGTGTCACAGTGTGTGAGACAGTGTGTGAGCATGCATGTGAGACAGTATGTGAGTGTATGTGAGTGTGTGACAGTGTGTGAGAGTGTGTGTGTATGTGAGACAGTGTGTCAGTATGTGAGAGAGGGTGTGAATGTGTGAGCATATGTGAGCATGTGTGAGAGTGTGTGCGCACACACGTGTGTGTAAGCACACATACGTTTGAGAGCGTTCTCCTGCCAGCACCTGTGTCGAGGAGGTAGGGAAAAATCCCCAAGGCATTTACAGGTGTCTGTCAACATTCCCTTCTCTGCTGACTACAATTCAATCAATATCTGTGTTGAAATAGAGAACAGCAGTTTTCCTTCATTCCCTCCCTCCCTCCCCGCCCTCCTTCCTTTCTTCCTACTTTTCCTTCCTTTCTTCCCTCTGTGTTTAATAGTCTGGTGGTTTACTTATTGCAGCTGTTTTTATTTTTCCCAACCAAAATAAATTTTCTTTGCGTTTCTCCATTCCCATCAATTGTGATTTATATGATCTTAAAGGTCTTCCATAGCAACATTTATATTTGGAAGCTGTAAATCTTAGAGTTAACTTTCTCTGGGGACTCACACATACAACACACACACACACACATACACACACACAGACACACACAGACACACACAGAGCACTTGACCTGTGAACAGCACTTTAGAGATTACAAAGCGTTTTCATATTGACTGCCACGCTTGATCTTTCCCTTCCGCCCTGGGAACGAGGCAGGGCAGATGTCAATCTCATTTTAGAGATGAGAAAAGTGAGACTTAGTATGCTTAGTGGCACAAGCTGGCAAGGGGTACAGCTGGGACTGATGCCTTCCAAGTCCTGTGCTTTTCCTCTCTGCCCAGGAATGGAGGATGGATAAATGGCTTCGAGCTCACAACCAGTACCCAAACTTTCATCCACCCATTTAGTTCCCTGAGTACAGTTAGTGTAACTTATGGGAAAATGGAATGACGTGAAGCACATCATACATGAAGAAAGCAAACGGTCATTAAAAAGACAGGACAGAAACAAGAAACCAAAATGGATGTCAGAAGAGACTGAAACTTGCTCTTGAATGTCGAGTAGCTGAATGGAACAGAAGAAATGATGAAGTAAAAGAGCTGAATGGAAGATTTCAAAGGGTGGTTCAAGAAGATCAAGTAAAATATTAAAACGAAATGTGCAAACACCTGGAGTTAGAAAACCTAAAGGTAAGAACATGCTTAGCATTTCTCAAGCCGAAAGAACTGAGGAAAAATTCAAGCCTCAAGTTGCAATTTTTAAGGATTCTGCAGGGAAAATATTGAACGACGCAGGAAGCATCAAAAGAAGATGGAAGGAATACACGGAGTCACTGTACCAAAAAGATTTGGTTAGTGTTCAACCATTTCAGGAGGTAGCATGTGATTAGGAACTAATGGTAATGAAGGTAGAAGCCCAAGCTGCACTAAAAGCATTGGTGAAAAACAAGGCTCCAGGATCTGACAGAGTACTATTTGAGATGCTTCAACAAATAGATGCAGCGCTGGAGGTGCTCACACATTTATACCAAGAAATGTGGCAGACAGCTACCTGGCCAACCGACTGGAAGAGATCCATATTTGTGCTCATTCCAAAAAAAAGGTGGTCCAACAGAATGTGGAAATTATCAAACAATATCATTAATACCACACACAAATAAAATTTTGCTGAAGATCCTTCAAAACCGTTGCAGCAGATCGACAGAGAACTGTTAGAAATTCCAGCTGGACTCAGAAAAGGATGTGGAACCAGGGATGTCATTGCTGATGTCAGATGGATCTTGGCTGAAAGCAGAGAATACCAGAAAGATGTTTACCTGTGTTTTATTGACTATACAAAGGGATTCGACTCTGTGGCTCATAATAAAATATGGATAACACTAAGAAGAATGGGAATTCCGGAACACTTAATTGTGCTCATAAGGAACCTGTATATAGACCAAGAGGCAGTTGTTAGAACAGAAAAAGGGGATACTCTGTGGTTTAAAATCAGGAAAGGTTAGCATCAAGGTTGTGTCCTTTCACCATACTTATTCCATCTGTATGCTGATCAAATAATTTGTTAAACTGTACTATATGAAGAAGAACACAGCATCAAGATTGAAGGAAGAGTCATTAACAACATGTATTATGCAAAGGACACAACCTTGCTTGCTGAAAGTGAAGAGGACTTGAAGCACTTACTGATAAAGATCAAAGACTCTAGCATTCAGTCTGGATTGCACCTCAACATAAAAAACAAACACAAAAACTCTCACAACTGAACCAATAAGCAACATCATGGTAAATGGAAAAAAGATCGAAGTTGTCAAGTATTTCATTTTACTCTGATCCACAATCAACATCCATGGAAGCTGCAGTAAAAAAATCAAACCATGTAATGCACTGGGCAAATCAGCTGCGAAAGACCTCTCTGAAGTATTAAAAATCAAAGATGTCACTTTGAAGACTAAGGTGCACCTGACCCAAGCTATGGTATTTCCAATTACCTCTTAAGCATGTGAAAACCAGACAATGAATAAGGAAGAAAGAAGAATTGATGCCTTTGAATTATGGTATTGGAGAAGAATATTGGATACACCATGGACTGCCAGAAGAATGAACAAATGTGTCTTGGAAGAAGTACAGTCAGAATGCTCCTTAGAAGCCAGGATAACAAGAGTTTGTATCACGTATTTTGGACATGTTATCAGGAGGGACCAGTCCTTGGAGAAGGACATCATGCTTGATAAAGTAGAGGGTCAGCAAAAAAGAGGAAGACCCTCAACGAGATGGATTGACACTGCATCTGCAACTATGGACTCAAACATAGCAACTATTGTGAGGATGGCCAAAGACTGGGTAGTGTTTTGTTCTGTTGTATACAGGGTTGTTATGAATCAGAACCGACTCAGCGGCGCCTAACAACAAACAACAACTTAGGAAAATAATCTGTTTATGTCCATTTCCAAAAGCAGGGTTAAGAGTCTCTTGTGCAGATAATTTCAGAAAACAGACTGCTGTTCTCCCTGAGGAGTCCCTGAATGGAAAAAACAGTTAACACTCTTGGCTGTTAACTGAAAGTTTGGAAGTTCTAGTCTACCCAGAGGCACCTCAGAAGAAAATCAGCCATGGAGAACCCTATGGAGCACAGTTGTACTTGGACATACACGGGGGCACCCTGAGTCAGAATTGACTCAGTGGCAACTGGTTCTCTCTGAGAATTTACAGAGATAACTAGAACAGCAGCAGGGAAGTCCATAATCATGGAACATAGGCCACATCCTCACAATGGTAGGACCAGGGTGGGAGATTATAACCTCCATTTTGCAAATGGTGGAAACTAAGGCTTAGAGAGATGAAGCATTTAATCTGAAGCCATAAAGCTAGTACATGTCAACACAGTCTGGGATGGGTGGGACCTGGCCCTTCTGACTACGAAGGCCTTGCTCCCTAAGCCTACATGTTTATAGCCTGTAGTGCAGGGCCTAGCACCGGCTTGTCCTCCCACCTCTCTGCCTTTGCTGTGCTGTGCTCCCAGGAGAGCCTGGTCATGTGCCTATTTCTACCTGCTGCAACCTGCTCCTCCTCAAAGCCCAGCAAAGCTGCTTCTTCCAGGAAGGACATCTTGGCTCCCCTGTCCACAGGGATTTCCTCCGAGCACCTTCTCTGTCCCTCCTCAAGGCGCTGGTGTTTGTCATGTGTGATGTGAACTGTCTTGCATTTGTGTTGGCCCGCCGTGTACTGTAAGCTCCAGATGGCAGGATCTACCTTTCCCTGTTGACCTCACAGGGTGGTCCTGTGCAGGAAAAGACGTGATGTACGTAAAGCCCTGGGAACAGTGCTTGCAAATAGGCACATTCAATAACATTTAGCTGTTATGATCAGCTTTTACCAAGTGTGTATACAAAAAACTTCTACTGCATTCTTGAATGGCTGTTCTTCAATAGATAAAATAATAATAATTAGTATTATATTATATTTTATAATGTTTTATTACTGTATTACATATTTTTATAATGCTTTTGTTTTACCATAGAATTGGCTCCAACTCATAGTGACTTTACGTGTAATAGAACAAAAAGTTGCCCAGTCCTACGCCATCTTCATGGTCGTTTGTATGCGCAGCTCCATTGTTGCAGCTATTGTGTCAATCCGTCACATGAATGGGTTTCCCTCATCTTTGCTGGAACTCTTCTTTATCAACTATGATGTCCTTCTCCAGTGATTGGTCTTTCCTGATGACATGTCCAAAGTAAGCGGGTCAAAGTCTCACAGTCCTCGCTTCTAAGTGCATTCTGGTTGTATTTCTCCTAAGACTGATTTGTTCGTTCTTCTGGCAGTTCATGGTGTATTCAATACCCTTTGCCAACACCACAATTCAAGCGTGTCAATTTTCTTTGGTCTTCTTTTCTCGTTGTCAAGATTTCACGTCATATCAGGTTATTGAAAAGACTGTGGCTTGGGTCAGGTGCACTTAGTCATCAAAGTGATTGTATTATTGTATTATTATACTGAAATATAATATTTTATATTATTATTTTATATAGATCTATAATTATATAATAAAACCCCATTGTCATCAACTTGATTGTGACTCATAGCAATGCTATAAGACAGAGTAGAACTGCCCCATAAGGTTTCCAAGGCTGTAGTCTTTAAGGAAGCAGATAATTTCCCCCATGGGTCAGCATCTGCTGATGGGTTCGAACCACTAACCTTTCAATTAGCAGCTAAGCACTTAACCACTGTACCACCAGGACTCCTATAATTATGTAATAATAGCAGATAATAATTCTCTAATAGGTTTTTGAATTATTCACTTAGTTTATTGCCAATAAAATCCTAACACAAACCATGGGTTCTCTGCGTGTCCATGTACACACTTTATACACGTACACCTGGTAGAATATTCTAGGACATTCAAAGACTCGTTGAACCAGAGGTAATTTGTCCTGAAGTTAAAAACTCATCAAAGTTCCCCCATGGTTCTAATTTCTATGGTTTCATTATTTTATTAGGCTTTTTAGGCACAAAAGGGTTTTGTTTTGTAATAGAGAAAGTTAAAACCTAGAAACTTAGGAGGTGTTAAGCATATTGGAGGATTTCTATTTTGGATCGTTTTATATTCATGTGCTTTAATTTCAAAATGTGGTCACCTGGTGGGTAGCTCATACCCTACCAGTTTGATGCACTCGCTGTGGTCATGAGCTGAGAATGTTGCCTAGAGAAATCCTGTTTTCACAAAATGCAATTTTTTCATGGAGGTTGTGTTTTCAAGAAGATAAAATAACTGTTGGGTCAAATGAGGGGGGTCTTCTATGACTTTTAGTTTTCCTTTTTCAGACTTCCATAGAGTAGACTCTGAAAGACGTCCATGTTATTATCACCAAGGTAGATATATTGATTATACTTTCCTCTCTTATTTGTTCAGAGAAAACACTTTTTTTTCTTTTAGGTCAAATAATGAATGAATAAATTTCCACAATAGACTCTTACTGAAAAAAGTGTGATGCTGACATAGCCTCAAACATGACACTTTTCTGCACGAGCTGCTGGCAGCACCTAGGAGCTGGTGTTATAGAAGTGGACATTGCTAACCAGCCAGATAGTCCATTAGAACATAGAAAACCGTGTGGGAAGTACCATTATCATTGCTGGAACCATCAAATAGGTTTAGAAGAAACAAGCGCTTGCTCAGATTGGAAAAATTCATATTTACTTATTTAAATTTATTTTACTGGTTATTTGTGCACCTTGTGTAATTTTATCTCACACGTTGGAATAACTTCACCATGTGGGTTGTGTTCCTTGGCTCAAGGTGAGACCATTTGCCACTTGCATGACTCTAAACTCTCTTTTAGGAGTCCCTGGGGTGGGGGGCAGATAGTTAACTGAAAGGTTGGAGGTTCGCATCCACCCAGAGGTGCTTCGAAAGAAAGGCCTGTTGATCTACCTCTGAAAAGTCAGTCACTGAAAACCCTATGGGGCACCATTCTACTCTGATACACTTTTTTTTTCACACTGTATTTAGGTGGGCAGAAATACACTACCACACTTAAGGTCTTCTACAAGCCTCAGTCCTTGTACAGAAAGGCCAGCTTGTGCATCTGGGTAACATGAAGCTACAGGGTGGAAGAAAACCATGAGGAGTTCCGTTGGTAAGACTGGGGCCCAAAGAGGTTCGAAATCTCTACAACTACATATTTCTGTTAAGAAATAAGCCAAATTTTAGGTCGTGCATGTTACACATTTTGTAAATAATTATGTTACAAAATCTTTTTTTTTGCACTTTACTGACACACATCACTAAAAATGCAAAAAATAAATGCAATATAGTCTGACATACTAAGCAAATGCTGTGATATTTCTCATTTGTTAATTTTATCATGCACCATTCTATGAACATTGATGAGACATGTTCAATCATTTTTAAAAAGGGTTGAGGTTGATTAAAAAATACAAACACAAGATATATATATATCATATTTGTGTGTGTATATATACATATATGTACACATGCATCCATATACACACACTCACATATATGTGATGATGTCCTTCTCCAGGGATTGGTCCCTCCTGATAACATGTCCAGAGTAAGAAGAAATCTTGCCATCCTCGCTTCTAAGGAGCATTCTGGCTTTACTTCTTCCACAACAGATATGTTTGTTCTTCTGGCAGTCCATTGTATATTCAATATTCTTCATGAAAAAAGAGGAAGACCCTCAATGAGATGGATTGATACAGTGGCTGCAACAATGGATTCAAACATAGCAATGGTTGTGAGGATGGTGCAGGACAGGGCAGGGTTTTATTCTGTTACCATGAGTTGGAGACAACTTGACAGCACCAAGCAACAACAACATACATATATATACATAAACACATGTACGTATGTACACACACACACATACACACACGCACATGCACATATAATATCATACACACAAAATGTGTATATCTATAGGAAGTTACAAGGTGAGTGCTGAGAGAAATGTGAGATTATACAACAGAAAATTCCTTGCACAAATTGCACACAATAGAGGCAGAAGATTCATTACTGGTCACTAAGAATAACTGGGAGCCCTAGTGGCAAAGTGGTTAAAAGCTTGGCTGCAAACCAAAAGGTTGGCAGTTCGAATCCACCAGTCACTCCTTGGGAACCCTATGGGGCAGTTCTACTCTGTCCTATAGGGTTGCTGTGAGTCAGAATCAACTCAATGGCAACGGGTTTTTTTTTTTTTTTGGTGTGAGAATAGCCGAGGTACAAATGGACTGATCTGTCTGTGTGGTACAGTGAACAGGAGGAAGAGGAAACCGTTGTTCACACATCAGATCATCTGTGTTAGTAAGAGTTCTTTTGGTCTCACGTGCATGACGCCGACTCCAACTACCTTAGGGGAGGGAAGAGACCGAATTCTTTAGCTACTTGGAGAGGGCAGGAAGATTCCACGTCCATCCAGTTGCTGTTGGACTCTGTTTCACCACCAGTCATCTTTGCCTCTGTCTGGGGTCAAGCCTAACTCTCAGGTTCTTCCTCCTTCTGGAGACAGAGCTGCCTCCAGCACCCTGGTCACATCTGCAGAGCTCACGATTGGAGAGAATGATGTGCTGGTATCTCCACTGTGTCCAATGTGAGAGACAGCAGAAAATTCTAGAGAAGGCTTCTGATGGTCTCATCTTATACCCTGTGTCTAGGAGGAATGTGGGTTATTTGTGATTTGCCTCACAGGGGTCCCTGGGCATGTCTAAGGTGGGGGTGGGACACTTGGAAGTTGGTGTGGTCGAAGTGGAAGTCTGACTTTGATAGGCAGATAAAATCACATAGATCAATTCTCCATCACTTCCCGGTACTAAGCGCCGGCCACATGGCTAGCCAGGGGTTAAAATTTGGAGATCTGGAAGCACAGAAGTGAAGAGACACAGCTCCTCCATTTGGGATTTTGCTTTCTAAGGGAGGAGACAGACATAAAAATCCCCAGACAATGTGTTGAGAGCTATTTTAACATACTCCAGGAGCAAAAAAGGAGTGAGGGGGAGAGGCATGAAAAATCCGGGGGAGTTGGGAAGGTCTGCAGGAAGAATGCCGTAATTACTCAGAGATTTGCAAGATGAATGGAGTTTTCTAGTATAGAAAATAGATATAGTAGTCAGGGTGGGTAGGCTATGTTGTGGTAACAAATAAATATGAAATCTTAGCAGGCTAACACAAGAAAAGTTTAAGTCACTCACATCATACTCCAAAGTGGTTGGTGGGAAGGGACAAGGGACACCTTCTCTATACAGTAATTCAGGGACCTCAGCTCCTGGATCATCTTAGGATAATACGTTCTCAACATGCCATGTGTTACAGATTGAATTGTGTTCCCCAAATATGTGTTGTAAATACTAACCCCTATATCTGTTGTTATAATCGCATTTGCAAATGGGTTTTCTGTTATGTTAATGAGACAGTATTAATGTAGGATGTGTCTTGAGTCAGTCTCTTTTGAGATATAACAAGAGTAGATTGAGCACAAGCAAGCAGACAAGTAGAGATAGGGAAAGATAGATGTCATGCCACATGAGATATCCAAGGATCCTAGGATCAGAAGCTGAAGAGACAAGCACCTTCCCCCAGAGATGACAGAGGGCCTTTCCCTAAAGCCAGTGCCCTGAATTTGGACTTCGTCTCCTGAACTGTGAGAAAATAAATTTCTGTTTGTTAAAGCCATCCACTTGTGATGTTTCTGTTCTAACAGCTCTAAATAACTAAGACACCATGCCATGGAAGTGTAGGAGGGAAGAGTATAGATATGGGTTGTTTTATTGGCCAGGCTATGGAAGTTCCATATCATTTTGCCATTATCACACTGCCTCACCTAGAAGCAATGGGCTGTGCAAAGTGGTTTTCCTCTACGCTTGGGAGAGTGGAGGGTTTGGAACATGTGGTAAACACATAACATTATCTCCTTGAAAATGAGGAGGGCCATTTCAGGCATAGGGAACAAGTTAGGCCAAGACTCAGAGGCACAGATGAGTCTGGTGTTTAAGGCAGACAGCATCACGCTTGCTGCCACATGGTTATTGTGTGAGAGGAGGGGGATAGGGAGCAATGGAGGGTGAGGATGTGAAAGCACGTTGGAGACAGATGTGGGCATCTTTGGACTCTCCCGTTTAGGCAACGGTTAGAGTCAGAGGCTTTGAAGTAAGGAAAAGCATGATTCTTTCTAATCAACCAAAACTCATTGCCATTGAGTCAGTCCTGACTCATGGTGACCCTATGTGTTCCAGAGTAGAACTGAGCTCCATAGGGTTTTCTTGGCTGTAATCTTCATGGAAGCAAATCTCCAGAAATTTTTTCCATGACACTGCTTGGTGGGTTCAAAGAGCCAACCTTGGTTTCTTTATAGTCAAGGGGATGATAATCCTGGCATCAGTGTGATAGAGTAGGGTTGGAAGTGGTGAGGTTTTTAGGATCTTCTCACAGAAGTCTATGTAAGGAAAAGGGTCTTTTCTGAGGTACAAACACAGAAGTCATGGAGTGGAGAAGAGTGGATTACTGAGAATTATTCCTAATTTGAGAGACAAAAGAGATGTTGGAATATGGTCAGGAAATGGTCCCTGAGGAATTGAGGAAGAGTAGCTACAAGAATGAGTCCTTGTCCCATGCCTCCATAAAATAACAAGAACATATAATTAGAAGAAAGATATTCAGAGGAGTAATTTATTAGAACAAGCAACTAAAGGCCGTGACTGAACAATGTTCTATTCTCTTGGGTCACCTGCAATGGTCCTTCCCCTTCCAATGCTATGCACTCTGAGATATTTCATCTTCTCCTTATGCTTAAATTACAATCAGTACACCAATTCCTGAATTTCTGTCTGGCTCAGATCTCTCCCATGAGCTCCAGACAGGTGTTTGCAACTGCCTACTAGAAAATTCCACTTGGATGTCTCCCAGGCAACATCAACTCAGTCTGTCAAAAACTTATCTCAGGAACTTAACTTTCAAATGTATGTTCTCATTCCTAGAGAAATGTCTCCCCACCTACCCAGCTGATTATTCTAGAAACCTGAGAGTATTGTTTATATCAACCACTCCCTAAATCCCACAGTCTGTCACCAAATCCTTTCAAGTCTTCTTTCTTAAAGCTTCTTTGTGCCACTCTCCCTCTTTCCATCCCCGTGGCCAACACCTTGGCCTAAGTCACCATTATTTCTCACCTGGGCTACCTACTCACCTGGGCTCCTAGCTGAGTCAACTCTTGCTGTCCTCCAATGCATTTTTTACTGTATAGCCAGAATGATCTTTTTTATAAAAAGTGGCTTAATAGTTCAATTCATCCTATTCTGTCCATTGAAGGCTCCCCATTACTTTTCAGTTAAATCCATATTTGTAACCTGGCCTGGATGGTCTTGTGTAATCTGGTCCCAGTGAATTCTCCTCCACTTCATTCCACATTTCCCTGTCCACCACTAGGTTGATTTTCTTCCATTTCCCTGAATGAGCTAGGTTCCTCTCCATCTCAGATCCCATACCCATGCTGGTTCACCTGATTTCAATGCTCTCAAACCCACTCCTCTTCACCTTTCTGACAGATTCGATGGAAATATCATTTCCTTCAGAACACCATCTCTGATGCATCAGACCAGCTGGAGCCTTGGACATGCACTTCCTCAGCATTTTCTACTTATGATAGCTGCAATACAAAACTACCATTATGCATCTTGAGTGGTCTTCCATCTCCACTGGGTGGTTATCTCAGTCAGGACAGGGATCATATAGAACTTTTTCATCACTGAACTTTAGATTTTAAAACCATGATTTTATATAAATATGTTAAATAAATAGTTTTATTTGATATTTGTAGACTTAAAACAGGACAATGTAGAAATATCATTTAGCCTAGAAAATTTGTGTTTTTGCCTGCATGGGACCTCCCAATACACCCAAGACCATAGTCCAAAATCTGGATATTCTCAGTGCATCCTGAGGTTTCAGTCTTTTGGGCTTATCTTATGAATTACTGGAGACAGGAGAGCAGATGTTTGAGAATACAGAATTGGAATCAGATTGCTTTGGTCCAAATCTTTGCTCTGATAATTTTTAACTCTTGCTCACAGGCTTCGAAGATCAACGAATCTCAAGATCAGCGGACAAGATGGCAGGTGAGCTACTAACTCAAGTCCCAAGAACCAGAGGTCAGATGAATAGGAGCCAGCTGCAGGATCCAGAGCGAGAAAAAGCCCTGCTATCTGACCTGCCATTCTTGGGTTTGGCAGCACTTATGGCTTCATGAATCAGGAGAAGCCTCCAGCCTGACCCATGGATTTGGGATCTTCTAGTCTCTACAACCGTGTAACCCGTTTCCTCTATATAAATCTCTCTCTATATATTTATACCCTTTACTGATTTTACTTCTCTAGAGAACCCAGCCTAAGATGTTTGGTACCAAGAGTGGTTCTAGAGAAAAAATTGTAAGGATGAGTTTTATAAATTAGTTCTTAAGTCCAGTTAGACTTAAAGATGTTGATAACTCTGCTTCCAGTAGTAAAGAGGGCACTGCTAATTCATGGAGTGAGATGGCAATAGAAATATACAAAATATCATCACCAATAGATCAGATATTGGTGAAAGGCAAGGGTCTGGGTGATTGTATGTTTGATACTTTTCTATAATTTTGTCATAATGGAAAGTATAAGGAAGCAGAAGCTGAAGAGACAAGGAACACAGGAAACAGAGCTGCCTCAGTCTCAAAGGGTAAGGCCATGATCTCTGGGGTCTCAAAGGGTGGAGCCATGGTCTCTGGAGTTTCTAAGGGTGGAGCTACAGCCTCCTAGGTTTCAAAGAGTCAGATCTTCACCGACTCAGTTCTGGAGTGTGGGGCTATCTTTCATGAGTGTCAGTGGGAAGAGGCTAGATCCACAGCACAAAGCTGAGGAAATGGGGTTGCTATGCCCAAGGGGCAGAAGAAAAGGGCTTCCCAGGGCTGCGGAGGTAGGGTTGCCACTCAGATGGACTAGGAGAATGGGGCTTCCCAAATCTGAGGGAGCAGAGTTGCCATTCCAGTGGGCCTGGAAGTCAGACCTGAAGCCCAGGACTGAGGGGCCTCCACCCAGAATCTGGAAAGTTTGGCCAACACCCAGAGTCTGGAGAGCAGGGTCATTGCCTAAATGGTCTCAGAGAACAGAGGATTATTTTCAAACCTTGAGAGCTAATGTTATGTGTTCTGCTGACTTGCTTGGTGCCTGTTATACTTTCTTTTCCTCCAATTTCTCCTGTTTGCAATGGAAATGTCTACTTTGTGCCTGTTCCACCATTGTACTTTGGAAGCAGACAATTTGTATTCTAGAGTTCACAGATGAAGAAGAATTTTGCAGAACATGAGAATTTGGACTTGGAGTTGATTTAAAACTTTTGCTATGATATGATGGGGTGAATGCGTTTTAGATGTGTCAAGGACATAGATTTTGGATGCCAGAGCGTAGAATGTTATGGGTTGAATTGTGTCCCTCAAAAATGTGTGTCAACCTGGCTAGGCCATGATTCCCACTATTGTGTAATTGTCTACCATTTTGTCATCTGATATGATTTTCCTATGTGTTGTAAATCCTGCCTCTATGATGTTAATGAGGCAGGATTCAATACAGTTATGTTAATGAGTCAGGACTCAATCTACAAGATTAGGGTGTATCTTGAGTCAATCTCTTTTGAGATATAAAAGAGAGAAGAAAGCAGAGAGACAGGGGTACCTCATGCCACCAACAGTGAAGAACCAGGAAGGGAATGTGTCCTTTGGACCCAATGTCCCTGTGCTGAGAAGCTTCTAGACCAGAGGAAGATCGATGACAAGGACCTTCCCCCAGATCCCACAGAGAAAGAAAGTCTTCCTCTGGAGCTGACACCCTGAATTCGGACTTCTAGCCTTCTAGACTGTGAGAGAATAAATTTCTGTTTGTTTAAGCCATCCACCTGTAGTATTTCTACAGATAACTAAGAGAGTTTGCTATGAGAAAGAATGAAATAATTGACGCTAAATATTTAGAATTGTAGTTGACATTCATTAAGTGGCTAATACATGCTAGGTGTTATTGTGATTGTTACCATTATTAATATTAGTAATATAACATAAATCTACAAATAAGTATGAATAGATTAAAGTATCAATGTATTAAATCGCAATGAGAAATAAGACTTCTACGTAAGCTGGAAAGAATCAACTTCTGTTGTCTGTGAAGCTAAATTAAAATAGTAAAATTAATTTGAAGTTTTGATTTTGAAATATTATCATTAATAATTAATATAAGTAATTATCACAGTAATAATTTAACATTAGTATAATTTTCTTTTTTATTACATTATTGAACACCTGCTCTAAAATCTGCTCTGAGCCAAACCACATCACATGCCTAACTTTAAGTATCAGAGAACCCCCAGGAAAGAAGACCTCCTCTTCCAGCTATGACAAAAAATCTAGTGATAGCCCATGCTTTCCACTGAGAAAAATATAAGATCTGGATGAAATTAAAAAAAAAAATCAAACCATTTGAGAGATACCAAGGCAGAAGGATTTGAGGGCCTAAGTTCCTGGAAAGATAGGAAGTGTAGAGAAGGAAGCCTAATACTTTATACCATTTTTCTCCAAAGTGTTTGCCAATCATTAAGCTGCTGAAAGTGAGAGCAGCTGAGAGAGCTGAGACTGAGCAGAGGTCTTGGCAGTTGCACAGTGTTGACAGTCCAAGGCAGGTGTTCATGCCAATAAGAAGAGGTCTTGCCAAACTTCCCAGGCTATTAGTTGAATACTGAAGTTACAACTTAGCATTGAGAGAAACCCAAGCGAGTCTAGGCCTTCAAAAGTCTAAAACTCATACTTGAATCATCTCATAGCTTGATTGGTTTGGAGTGTCTACCCTTACTCAATTTGCCTGGGAAGTGATAAGAGGAAACTTCTCTGGAGGAAGATAACACCATACAGAGCATCTACAATTTTTTGACATATGACTGGGACTCAATCAAAACTTAGCAGGCAAATACAAAATACAAATAAGAGAGAAAGCTGACAATAGAATTAGACCCACAGGTGACTCATATGTTGGACATATCAGACATAGATTTAAAATAACAACAACAAAAGAATAAAATAACATGAAATAACAAGAAAATACATGACAAGATGGAAAACTTCACAACGTAACTGTAATATGTAAACAATCAAATAAAATTCTAGACTTAAAAATAACTAAAATTATGAACTCAATAGATGGGTTTAACAGTAGAATAAACATTTTGTTGTTATTAGGTGCTGTCAAGGCAGTTCAGATTCATAATGACCCTATGCACTACAGAACGAAACACTGCCTGGTCCTTGCAATGCTCACAATCCTTGTTATGATTGAGCCCACTGCTTCAGTCACTGTCTCTTTGAGGGTCTTCCTCTTTTTCCCTGACCCTCTAGTTTACCAAGCATGATATTCTTCTCCAGGGACTGATCCCTCTTGATAACATGTCCAAAGTATGCTTCTAAGGAGAATTCTGGTTGTACTTCCAAGACAGATTTGTTCGTTCTTTTGGCAGTCCATGGTATATTCAATATTCTTCGCCAACACCACAATTCAAAGGTGTAGATTCTTCTTTGGTCTTCCTTATTCATTGTCCAGCTTTCGCATGCATATGATGCTATTGAAAACACCGTGGCTTGGGTCAGGTACACCTTAGTCCTCAAGGTGATATCTTTGTTTTTTAACACTTTAAAGAGGTCTTTCGCAGCAGATTAGCCCAATGAACTGCATCTTCTGATTTCTTGACTGCTGTTTCCATGGGTGTTGATTGTGGATCCAAGTAAAATGAAATTCTTCACAACTTCAATCTTTCCTCTGTTTATCATAATATTGCTTATTGGTCCAGTTGTAAGGATTTTTGTGTTATGTTGAGGCATAATCCATACTGAAGGCTGTGGTCTTTTATCTTCACCAGTAAGTGCTTCAAGTCCTCTTCACTTTCAGCAAGCAAGGTTGTGTCATCTGCATAACGCAGGGTGTTAATGCGTCTTCCTCCAATCCTGATGTCCCGTTCTTCTTCATATAGTCAGCTTCTCGGATTATTTGCTCAACATGCAGTTTGAACAGGTATTGTGAAAGGATACAACCATGATGCACACCTTTCCTAACTTTAAACCACGAGGTATCCTCTTGTTCTGTTCGAACAACTGCCTCTTGATCTATGTACAAGTTCCTCATGAGCACAATTTAAGTGTTCTAGAATTCCCATTCTTTGCAATGTAACCTATAATTTGTTATGATTCACACAATCGAATGTCTTTACATAGTCAATAAAACACAAGTAAACATTTTTCTGGTATTCTCTGCTTTCAGCCAAGATCCATCTGACATCAGCAATGATATCCATGGTTCCACACCGTCTTCTGAATGCAGGCTCAATTTCTGGCAGTTCCCTCTTGATATACTGCTGCAGCTGCTTTTGAATGATTTTCAGCAAAATTTTACTTGCCTGTGATATTAATAATATTGTTCGATAATTTCTGCATTCAGTTGGATCACCTTTCTTGGGAATAGGCCTAAATATGGATCTCTTCCAGTCGGTTGGCCAGGTAGCTGCCTTCCAAATTTCTCTGATAGACGACTGGGCACTTCCAGCACTGCATCTGTTTATTGAAATATCTCAATTGATATTCCTTCAGTTCCTGGAGACTTGTTTTTCGCCAATACCTTCAGTGCAGCTTGGACTTCTTCCTTCACTACCATGGGTTCCTGAGCATATGCTACCTCTTGAAATGGTTGAATGTCGACCAATTCTTTTTGGTATAATGACTTTGTATTCCTTGGCATCTTCTTTTGATGATTCCTGCGTCATTTAATATCTTCCCCATATAATCCTTCACTATTGAAACTCTAGGCTTGAATTTTTTCTTCAGTTCTTTCAGCTAGAGAAATGCTGAGTGTGTTCTTCCCTTTTGGTTTTCTATCTCCAGCTCTTTGCACATGTCATTATAATACTTTACTTTGTTTCCTCAAGCCACCCTTTGAAATATTCTGTTCAGTTCTTTTACTTCATCATTTCTTCCTTTCACTTTATATATATACTTGACATTCAAGAGCAAGTTTCAGAGTCTCTTCTGGCATCCATTTTGGTCTTTTCTTTTTTTCTGTCTTTTTAATGACCTCTTGCTTTCTTCATGTATGATGTCCTTGATGTCATTCCACAACTTGTCTGGTCTTCGGTCATTAGCATTCAACGCGTCAAATCTATTATTGAGATGGTCTCTAAATTCAGGTGGGATATACTCAAGGTTGTACTTTGGCTCTCATGGACTTGTTCTAGTTTTCTTCAGTTTCAGCTTGAACTTGCATTTGAGCAATTGATGGTCTGTTCCACAGTCGACCCCTGGCCTTGTTCTGACTGATGATATTGAGCTTTTCCATCATCTCTTCCCACAGATGTAGTTGATTTGATTCCTGTGTTTCCGTCTGGCAAGGTCCACATATATAGTCACTGTTTATGTTGGTGAAAAAAGGTATTTGCAATGAAGAAGTCATTGGTCTTGCAAAATTCTATCATGCAATCTCCAGCATCATTTCTATTACCGAGGCCATATTTTCCAACTACGGATCCTTCTTCTTTGTTTCCAACTTTTGCATCCCAATCACCAGTAATTATCAATACATCCTGAATGAGTGTTTGATCGATTTCACAGAAGCTGGTAAAAATCTTCAATTTCTTCATCTTTGGCCTTAGTGATTGGTGCATAAATTTGAATAATAGTCGTATTAACTGGTCTTCCTTGTAGGCGTATGGATATTATCCTATCACTGCCAGTGTTGTACTTCAGGATAGATCTTGAAAGGTTCTTTTTGACAATGAATGTCATGATGCCATTCCTCTTCAATTTGTCATTTCCAGCATAGTAGAGCATATGATTGTCTGATTCAAAATGGCCAATACCAGTCCATTTCAGCTCACTAATGCCTAAGATATAGATGCTTATGCATACCATTTCATTTTTGACGACTTTCGATTTCCTAGATTCATACTTCGTACATTCCATGTTTGGATTATTAATTGACATTACAGCTGTTTCTTCTCATTTTGAGTCATGCCACGTCAGCAAATGAAGGTCTGGAAGGTTGACTCCATCCATGTCATTAAGATCGACTCTACCTTGAGGAAGCAGCTCTTCCCCAGCCTTCTTTTGAATGCCTTCCACCCGCTGGGGCTCATCTTCCGGCACTATATCAGACAACGTTCCGTTGCTATTCACAATGTTTTCATTGATTAATTCTTTTCAGTACTAGACTGCCAGGTCCTTCTTCCTAGACTGCTTAGTCTGGAAGCTCAGCTAAAACCTGTCCACCACTGGTGACCCTGCTGGTCTCTGAATCCCGGTGGGACAGCTTCCAGCATCATAGCAACACACAAGCCTCCGTAGTACAACAAACTGATAGACAGATGGTAATAAGGAATTATTAATGAAAGGAATGATGTAATATAACAAATATACTGAAGCATAAAGAAAGAAAATGGAAAATAGAGAACAGGACATAAGAAATACCTGAAAAAAGTGAAAAAGTCAAATATTTAAGTTTATTTAGACAGAAGAGAAGGGATATGGCAAAATTAATATCTGAAGAAACAATGGCCAAGAGTTTTTTTTCAAAATTGATGAAAAATATCAAGCGTATTTCATTAAGTGCTATGAAAAACCACACAGAGGATAACACACACACACTATAATAAAATTATTGTAACCAAAACAAAAGGGAATATATTAAGAACATTAAGAGAAAGAAAAAGAAAAGACATTATCTTCAATGAAGCCATAATAATATGACAACTAAGTTTTCAAAAAAATGATACGTCAGGAGACATTGGATTAATACTTTTAAAGCTCAAAATGAGAATAAATGCCAACCTAGTTTTACTTACTCTGCAAAAACAGTATTTAAGAGTTTAGGGAAAAACGAAAATATTTCTAGATAAACGAAACCTGAGAGAACTCATGGCCAGCATACCTACCCTGAAAGAAAACTAAGTAGATTATACAGGAAAGAATAAAGGACAAAGGAATGGTTAAATATGTGAGTAAATTTAAGTGAACATTGGCCAAACCAAACAATAATGATAATATTACCTTCTGGTATTTAGTATATATAATTGAAAGGCACGTGAACAGCAAAACATGAAGCAGGAGGTATAGTATTCCAATATTATACTGGGAGTCTTTGCCAGTGTACTAAAAGAAGAAATATTGTTTAAAGATGACATAATAGTATACTTAGAACATCTAAAAGTGCATCCAGACAAAATACAAGAACAAATTATTTTGGTAAGATCAATAGTAAGAGAACAATATACAAAAATTAATTGTATTTCTGTACCATCACTACAGTTAGAAAAATAACTTAAAAATACCATTTACAACAGATTTTAAGTACTCATATCCATAGAAATAAATTTAGTAAATGGTGTGCAAGATCTCCACAGTGAAAGTTACAAAATATTACTGAGACAAAGATCAAGATAAATGAGCTCGTCTACTATGTTCATGGACTGAATGACTCCATATTGTCTACACGTCAATTGCTCCTAAATAAATCTGTATCAATCAAAGTTCCAGTAGATTTTTTAATAGGAAATTGGCCTGGTGGTTTTAAAATTTATATGGAAATGAAAGAGGTCCGTGAGAGTCAAATAAATCTTGAAGAGAAACAAAGCTGGAGGATTTACGATACTGAAGAGCATGCCGACTTACACAATTACTGTAATTTAGACACTGTAGTATTAGGACAGGGATAGATATAGAACAGACGTTGCAAAAAAAGTTTTGTGCATATTCTATCATTTGATTTATGATAAATTTGACACTATATGGTAGTGGGAATACAGTCTTTTCAGTATAAAAAGTTGCCATTGAGTTTATTTCGACTCATAGTCACCCTAAAGGACAGAGTAGAACTGCCCCATAGGGTTTCCAAGGAGCGCCTGGTGGATTTGAATTGACGACCTTTTGGTTAGCAGCTGTAGCTCTTAACCACTATGCCACCAGGGTTCCCTTTCAATATATGTGTTGCATAAATTGGCTACTAATATGTGAAAATAAATCTTGACTCCTACACATCATATACAAAAATTAATTCTAGAAGTAGTGCATATACAAATCTGAAATATAGAATGCCATTTATTTTTTCTTTTTTTGTGATCTTCCTTTTTTTGTGACTGTTCTTCAAAAGATACCATTAAGGATATGTCATGGATTGAATTATGTCCCCCCCAAAATGTGTGTATCAGTTTGGCTGGGCCATGATTCCTGGTATCCTGTGATTTTCCTGTATGTTGTAAATCCTGCCTTTATGATGCTAATGAGGGAGGATGGGCGGCAGTTGTGTTAGTGAGGCAGGACTCCATCTACAAGATTGGATTGTGTCCTGAAACAATCTCTTGAGACACAAAAGACAGAAGTGAACAGAGAGAAGAGGGGGACCTCATACCATCAAGAAAGCAGTGCCGGGAACAGAGCGCATCCTTTGGACCGGGGTCCCTGGGCGGAGAAGCTCCTAGTCCAGGGGAACACTGATGAGAAGGCAGAGATAGAGAGAAAGCCTTCCCCTGGAGCTGACCCCCTGAATTTGGACTTTTAGCCTACTTCACTGTAAGGAAATAAACTTCTCTTCATTAAAACCATCCACTTGTGGTATTTCTGTTATAGTAGCACTAGATGACTAAGACAAGATATAAAACCTAAGCCAAACACACACATGAAATATGCAGAACCAAAATGCCTTGTTTTATGGATATATCAAGAAATCCTTTGTACTAAAAAAAAATGGACAAGAATTTCAATAGCTAACTGGGCAAAAGAGATGACCAGGCAATTCACAGAAGAGGCTATCCAAATGCCCAATAAACATAAAAAGTTGATCAACCTTATTAGTCATCAGTAAAATGCAAACCCGGACAAAATAAGATACTAGTAAAAATTCCTTAAAAACCACAGGAACAAACGAGTTACCTTCGAGTCAATGCCTACTCATGGCAACCTCACGTGTGTCAGAATAGAACTGCTCCATAGGGTTTTCAATGGCTGATGTTTTGGAAGTAGATCACCAGGCCTTTCTTATTAGACATATCTGGGTGGACTCAAATCTCCAAGTTTTCAGTTAGCAACACGTTCACTGTTGTACCACTCAGGGACTCCAAAAGTATGACACCATTCATTGAAATGCATATTTTAATTTATGCTCCTTTCTGTACATTCTACTTAAAATTTTTACCTAAAACACAAAAAGAAAATAATACTGTTGGAGACTAGCTTATTATTATTATTTTATTGTGCTTTAGGTGAAAGTTTACAGCTCAAGTTAATTTCTCGTACTAAAATTTATACATGTATTGTTATGTGACACTAGATGCAATCCCTATAATGTGACAACACACCCCTCCTTTCCACCCTAGATTTCCCTTGTCCATCCAACCAGCTCTTGTCCCTTCCTGCCTTCTCATCCCGCCTCCAGACAGGAGCTGCCTATTTGGTCTTGCGTATCTGCTTGAACTAAGAAGCACACTCTTCACAAGTATTATTTTATGTTTTATACTCCAGTCTTTGTCTGAAGAGGGCCTCAGGAATGGTTTCAGCTCTGGGTTAACAGAGTGTCTGGAGGCCATGACTACGAGGGTTCTTTCAGTCTCGGTCAGACCACTAAGTCTGGTCTTTTAATGTGAATTTGAGTTCTGCTCCACACTTTTCTCCTGCTCCGTCAGGGACTCTCTATCGTGTTCCCTGTCAGGGCGGTCATTGGTGGTAGCCGGGCACCATCTAGTTCTTCTGGTCTCAGGCTGATGAAGTCTCTGGTTTATGTGGCCCTTTTGTTTCGTGGGCTAATATTTTCCTTGTGTTTTTGGTGTTCTTCATTCTCCTTTGCTCCAAGTGGGTTGGGACAAATTGATGCATCTTAGATGGCCTCCCTCAAGCTTTTAAGACCCCAGATGCCACTCACCAAAGTGCGATGCAGAACATTTTCTTAATAAGCTTTGTTATGCCGATTGACCTAGATGTCCCCTGAAAGCATGGTCCCCAGACCCCCACCCCTGCTACTCTGTCACTCAAAGTGTTTGGTTGTGTTCAGGAAAGTTCCTAGCTTTTGCTTTAGTCTAGTTGTGCTGACTTCCCCTGTATTGTGTGTTGTCTTTCCCTTCACCTAAGATAATTCTTGTCTACTATCTAGTCAGTGAATCCTCCTCTCACTCTCTCCCACCCTCGCAACCATCAAAGCATGTTTTCTTCTGTGTTTCAACTTTTTCTTGAGTTTTCATAACAGTAGTCTCATATAATATCTGTCATTTTGTGACTGACTGATTTCACTCAGCGTAATGCTTTCCAGATTCATCCATATTGTGAGATGTTTCCGGGATTCATCCTTGTTCTTTATCGTTGTGTAGTATTCCATTGTGTGTATATAGCATAATTTGTTTATCCGTTCCTCTGTTGATGGACAGCTAGGTTGTTTCCATCTTTTTGCTATTGTGAACAGTGCTGCAATGAACACGGGTGTGCATATATCTGTTCGTGTGATGGCTCTTATTTCTCTAGGATATATTCCAAGGAATGGGATTGCTGGATCTTATGGTACTTCTATTTCTAGCTTTTTAAGGAAGCGCCAAATCGATTTCCAAAGTGGCTGTACCATTTTACATTCCCACCAGCGGTGCATAAGTGTTCCAGTCTCTCCACAACCTCTCCAACATTTATTATTTTGTGTTTTTTGGATTAGTGCTAGCCTTGTTGGGGTGAGATGTTATCTCATTGTAGTTTTGATGTGCATTTCTCTAATGGCTAATGATTGTGAGCATTTCCTCATATATGTTAGCTGCCTTAATGTCTTCTTTGGTGAAGTGTCTGTTCAAATCCTTTGTACATTTTTAATTGGGTTATTTGTCTTTCTGTTGTTGAGGTTTTGCAGTATCTTGAAGATTTTTAGAGATGAGACCCTGATCGGATATTTTGTAACCAAATTTTTTTCCCCCTCTCTGTAGGTTCTCGTTTTACTCTTTTGGTGAAGTCTTTTGATGAGCATAAGTATTTGATTTTTAGGAGCTCCCAGTTATCTAGTTTCTCTTCGGGTGTTTGTACATTGTTACTTATGGTTCATATTCTGTTTATGCCATGTATTAGGGGTCCTAGCATTGTCACTAAATTTTCTTCCATGATCTTTATTGTTTTAGATTTTGTATTTAGGTCATTGATCCATTTTGAGTTAGTTTTTGTGCGCGGTGTGAGTTATGGGTCTTCTTTCATTTTTATGCAGATGGATATCCAGTTATGCCAGCACCATTTATTAAAGAGACTGTCTTTTCTCCATTTAACAGACTTTGGGCCTTTGTCAAATATCAGTTGCTTTTGGGCCTTTGTCAAGTATCAGGTGGATGAATTTATGTTTGGATTCTCAATTCTGCTACGTTGATCTATGTATCTGTTGTTGTACAAGTACAAGGCTGTTCTGACTACCATGGCGGTATAGTATGTTCTAAAATCAGGTAGAGTGATGCCTCCCACTTTGTTCTTCTTCTTCAGTAATGCTTTACCAATTTGGGACTTCTTCCTTTTCCATACGAAGTTGGTGATTTGTTTCTCCATCTCATTAAAAAATGTTGTTTGAATTTGGATTGGGATTGCATGGTATCTGTAGATTGCTTTGGGTAGAATTGACATTTTCACAATGTTGAGTTTTCCTATCCTTGAGCATGGTATATTTTTTCCACTTATGTAGGTCTCTTTTGTTTTCTTGCCTTAGTGTCTTGTAGTTTTCTTTGTATAGGTCTTTTACGTCTCTGGTTGGATTTATTCCTAAGTATTTTAACTTCCTGGGGGCTCTCGTAAATGGTATTGATTTGGTGATTTCCTTTTCAAAGTTGTCTTTGTTGGTGTAGAGGAATCCAACTGATTTTTGTATGTTTATCTTGTGTCCTAATACTTTGCTGAAATCTTCTATTAGTTCCACTAGTTTTCTTGTGGATTCTTTGGAGTTTTCTGTGTATAAGATCATATCATCTGCAAATAGGGATACTTTTACGTCTTCCTTACCAATTTGGATGCCCTTTATTTCTTTTTCTTGCCTTATTGCTCTGGCTAGGACCTCTGGCACAATATTGAATATGAGTAGTGATAAACGGCATCCTTGTCTGGTTCCCATTCTCAAGGAGAATGCTTTTAGATTTTCTCCATTTAGGATGATGTCAGCTGTTGGCTTTGTATTAATACCCTTTGTTATGTCTAGGAATTTCCCTTCCATTCTTATTTTACTGAGAGTTTTTATCATGAATGGGTGTTAGACTTTGTCAAATGCCTTTTCTGCATCAATTGATAAGATCATGTGTTTCTTATCCTTTGCTTTATTTATGTGATGGATTACAATGATTGTTTTTCTAATGTTGAACCACCCCTGCATACTTGATATGAATCCTACTTGGTCATGGTAAATTATTTTTTTAATATGTTGTTGAATTCTATTGGCTAGAATTTTGTTGAGGAGTTTTGCATCAATGTTCATGAGGAATATTGGTATATAATTTTCTTTTTTTTGTGGCTTCTTTACCTGGTTTTGTTATCAAGGTTATGCTGGCTTCATAGAATGAGTTTGGGAGTATTCCATGCTCTGAAATACCTTTATTAGTAGTGTTGTTAACCCTTCTCTGAAAGTTTGGTAGAATTCTCCAGTGAAGCCCTCAGGGCCAGGACTTTTTTTATTGGGAGTTTTTTTTTTTTTTTTTATTACCTTTTCAGTCTCTTGTTATAGGTTTATTTAGTTGTTCTACCTTGGTTTGTGTTAGTTTAGGTAAGTAGTGTGTTTCTAGAAATTTGCCATTTCCTCTAGGTTTTCAAATTTGTTGGAGTACAATTTTTCATAGCATTCTGTTATGATTCTTTTAATTTCAGTTGAGTCTGTTGTGATATTGCCCATCTCATTTCTTATTTTGATTATTTGCTTTCTCTCCTGTTTTTCTTTTGTCAGTTTGGCCAATGGTTTATCCATTTTGTTGACTGTTTCAAAGAACCAGCTTTTGGTGTCATTGACTCTTTCAATTGTTTTTCTACTCTTTCTTTATGGTTTAATAACAAATATTTCTTCTCACTTCCTCTCACCTCCCAGAGAAGAGTTCACTTTACATGATATTGATGATGAGTTTAGTCACTTGATTTCCTTTGGCCAATGGGATGTGGGCCAAAATGACATTATGCCATTTCCAAATAGTGTCTGGAAATGAGGTCCTCATCTACGTGCAGGAACAGCAATCACTGGGTGAGTCTTGAATCTTCCTTCTGCATTCTGCATGGTATACAGGGCAAATCTGAACTTGACATCAACCTGGAGCTGAGCATCCAGAGCTGGTCCACAGACCAAAGAGTGAAAGATAAAGGATCATGGTTTCAAGTCACTGAGAGTTGGGAGTTGTTTGTTACAAAGCATGTTGTTGAAGCAAAAACTGATACAGAAATGGGAGCTTAGAAACGGGGTACTACTATAACAGAAAAAGGTATCATGCTTGGTCAAGTAGAGGGCCGATCAAAAAAAGGGCAATTCTCAAAGAAATGGATTAACACAGTAGCCTCAACAATAGGCTCAAACATACCAATGATCATGAGGATGGCAAGGGGCCGGCAACATTTCGTTCTGTTATACGTAAGGTCGCCATGAGTCAGAGTGAACTCGATAGCAGCTAACAAGGGCAACACTGCAACAAAAGCTTAAATTTTTATATTCCTTGGTATTGGTGCTTTTGGAGTTGGGCAGTGGGAGGCATGGAGACTGAGAAATGGCAACTTATGTTACGTAGTTGTAAAGGATTTAGCAAAGTAGTAGTCTGCAGTAATTTATAAGGCAGAAAATGCATCAAATGAATTTGTGACTCTGAGCAAAGAGGTTTCAAGACAGAGTATTGCTAATGTCAATTGAACATTATTAGCTGCTTTTCATAAGGTTCTACAAGGAAGTTAGGAGTTAAAAAGCAACTGGCCACTTTACACGCATAAATGAAAGAGGACAGAGAAAACCCAGGAATTCTTGGACTGCAAACCAGGAGTATGAACCTGTTTCTCACACATAAAGAGTGTGGCCATTAAGACACAGGCTAGAGCAAAGACCAAATCAAGGACATGGACTGCATACCTTTATAAGACATGTGGTTGGGTTAAACTGGCTCCTAGTAAATCCTTTCCATTAGAATAAATATTTCAGGGAAAGATACCAAGACTGTGGTTCCTGAGAAGCTAGATAAGTTCAATGTACCTCCTGTAAGGTTTGAGGTATAAAATGGTCTGTTGTTATTAAGTGCTATTGAGTTGTTTCCCACTCATAGCAACCCTACGTACAACAGAATGAAACACTGCTGGATCCTGCGCCATCCTCATAATCGTGGTTATGTTTCAACCCATGGTTGCAGCCACGGTATCAACCCATCTCATTGAAGGCCTTCCTCTTTTTCGATGATCTTCTTCTTTACCAAGCATGATGTCTTCTCCAGGGACTAGTCCCTCGTCTGTCTTCGTGACAATGAGTTTGGGTTATCACGTATTAAATTCCATGTTGGCAATTGACTGCCCAGTATAAATCACATCTTTCGGGAATGTCATTCAGCTGGATAGTAAAAAAGCTATTCCCGGGGTGGAAAATACCAAGATTTATTATTATAGACAAACAGAGTTTGGAAAACAAAATATTGTGAAATTAAATGTAAGTCTCAGGTTGTTTAAGCCC
Source organism: Dugong dugon (assembly GCA_030035585.1). Taxonomy (NCBI): domain Eukaryota; kingdom Metazoa; phylum Chordata; class Mammalia; order Sirenia; family Dugongidae; genus Dugong; species Dugong dugon. The sequence goes on along the minus strand of CM057465.1, from coordinate 3,800,791 downwards.
AACAAGGACCATACTTGCATTCTGGTTGTACTTCTTTATAGAGACAGATTTATTCATTCTTCTGGCAGTCCATTGTATATTCAATATTCTTTACCAACACCGTAATTCAAAAGCGTCAATTCTTTTTTGATGTTCCTTATTCATTGTCCAGCTTTCATATGCATATAAGGTCTCTGAAAACACTACGGCTTGGCTCAGGGGCACCTTAGTCCTCAAAGCAGTTTGTGGGACCCAAATTTCTAAAGGCAGGAAGAAGGGTGAGAAAGCAGCTCAGCCACCTCAGAGGGCAGAGTTTCCAATTCCCACTTCAGATGTGGCCCTGAAGGAGAATGGTAAAAGAACCTCTCTGAGGGAGGAGTCAATGGCCACGGAGAACAGTGGGACCGAAGTTGAGCCCTCTATAGTAACCTTCTCCATTCTAGAAAAGGGGCCTTTGCAACTCTTGCCAGTGGGGTTTCAGAATTGCTGTGGACTGGAGACTTCAAGGAGCCTTCTGCTCTTCCCTATTCCAATAGAAGTATTGGGGTCAATTATCCTATCCCTGCTCCGTCATTGTTGAGTGTGTGGTCACTAGTATGTGGGTGGAAATGACAGTGTGCCAGTTCCAAACAAAGGCTTTAAGAAGCATTGCAAGACTACACCCGCCCCTTGTTGCTCTACCCTCCACCATGAGAGTTACACAGCCCAGATAGTGTCTGATCCTACAACCTGGAACCTGGAACTAGAAGACCGGTAGCTCATACCTGAGTCCCACCTCTGCATGCAGTTGAACTTCCTGGATCTGAGCTGTGTATGAAATAGATATATGTTGTTTTAAGCTACTGAGATTTTTGGGGGTTGCTCATTATGCAGCATTATTGCAACAAAAGCTGATAGTACAGATAGTTTAAAAACAAATCATACTGATAAGACAGTCTACCTGGAAAACATAATCCTCCCTTTACACTATGTGCCAAAATGTACAAATGAACTGAAAATGTAACATGTTTAAAGAAAAAAATATGAGTTGAATATGGATGCAAACAATCAACTGATACCAGAGTAGGTAAGGACTTTTTAGGAGTAAAATCACTGGAAGAAATTACAAAGAAAAGCTAAAATAAATTTCACTCAATAAAATAGTTAAGCTTCTGTAGATCAGGAAAAAAATTAATAAAATTAAAATAAAAGAGTTGTAGGAGGAGACTCTACTAAATAAGTATTATTTAACCCTTATTTTAAAACTGGGAAAATGAAAATTTGAGGGGTTAAATGACGTGACTTGCAGAAGGTTGTGCATAGGTAGGTAGAATGAAAAGCTGAAGCCTGTCTGTAGCACAGACACTGGGCTAACAATATAATAGCAAAATAGCTAATGCCTAGGGACCATTCCTCACCCCCATGGCCTTTGGATCCAGCCCAGTTTCATAAAGTTCCCAACGGGCTAGGCACTCGTCTGTCTTCGTGACAATGAGTTTGGGTTATCACGTATTAAATTCCATGTTGGCAATTGACTGCCCAGTATAAATCACATCTTTCAGGAATGTCATTCAGCTGGATAGTAAAAAAGCTATTCCCAGGGTGGAAAATACCAAGATTTATTATTATAGACAAACAGAGTTTGGAAAACAAAATATTGTGAAATTAAATGTAAGTCTCAGGTTGTTTAAGCCCAACAAGGACCATACTTGAAATCTCACTCATTGTCACCCAAAACTCCATTTTCAACAGAATCTGGACAAGAGCTAACAGCACTTAAAAATTCAAGTTACCTCTGACACGAACTAAATAGAATCTCCTGAACAAAGAACCCATGGGAGATACTTGTGAAATATTTGAGAATCTTCCACCACTGTGCTTGATGACTTTGGAAAATAGACGCTATAACCAGTACTGCTTTATTTCGTTTAGACCAAGCCAGAGGTTCATTCCCATAGGGTTTAAGCATGCGTCACTGTTGCCCTACAATCTGACCAGGGCGCTCACCTATTTGCACACTTATCTAGGGCAGATGACACGTGGCCCAAGGCATATAGCATCCATGAGATGAAGGGAAATGAGAATAGTGGGTGTGGCAGACAGACTCTAGGGTAGCTCACTCTGTTCACTGGTCCCTGGTGAGGATACTCATCCTCTCCCCTTGAATGTGGGTGGAATATGTGACTGGCTACTGACAAATAGAACATGGCATAGGCGATAAGATGCTACTCCCATGATTGTCTTTAGGTACTGTTGAGTCGATGTCGACTCATAGTGACTCCATGTGACAAAGCAGAACTGCCCCACAGGGTGTTCTAGGCTGTAATTTCTACAGGAGCAGACTTCCAGGTCTTTCTCCTGCAGAGCCACTAGCTGAATTTGAGCCACTGACCTTTAGTTAGCAGCCGAGTGCTCAGCCATTGTACCACAAGGACTCCTCACTCCCATGATTTCAATATATTATATAGGACCTCCTCTTGCTGGAAATCTCACTCTAAAAGCTCCCCTTGCTTACTACTGCATGATCTAAGTTACTGTGCTGAGGAGCTCAAGTGGCAAGGAAATTTAGGCAGCCACCAGAGGTGGAAAGTGGTCTCCAGCTGACATTCAGAAAGAACCTGGGGTCCTCAGTCCTGCAGGCACAAGAAAACGAATTCCGCCAATGACCTGAGATAGCTTAGAAGTGGATCCTTCCTTATTCCGTCCTCCAGATGAGACCCCACCCCCAGCTAAGACATTGACTGCAGCCTTGGCAACCCTGAGCAGAGTCCCCAGTAAGCTATGACCAGACTCCTGACCCATGGAATCCATGAGATGATAAATGTGTGTTGTTTTAAGTCACTAAGCTTGCAGTGATTTATTACACAGCAAAAGAGAAGTCATACGGAGGGGAAGAGAAGCAGGATCTAAGGTGAGGGAGGCAGGGTGGGGGCAGGACAGGCTGTGCAAGGCCTCGCTGATCTTCCTTGCTACTTTAGATTTTATCATGAGTGAGATGGCAGCTATGGTGTCATTGTGAGGAATGGAGACATGACCTCATTTACATTGTTTAAGAGTCACTCTGCTTTTCTATCTTGAATGGCCCACAGGTGGCAAATGTAGGACCAGGGAGACCAGGCCAGAGCTTCTGGCAATAGTCCAGGTAACAGGGGACAGTGGCCTGGCTGAGAAAGTAGAGGCCGTGTTGCTGGTGGTAAACAGTGTTGGGATTCTAGATCTATTGTGAAGGGATACATTTTGTGTCCCCAAAAAGATATGTTCAAGTCCTAACCCCTTGTACTTGTGAATGTGAACTTACTGGAAATAGTGTCTTTTCAGCTGTAACTAGTTAACATGAAGACACATTGGAGTAGGGTGGACCCTAATCCAATATGACTTGTATCTTCTATTTCCTCATAAGAAGAGAAGAGACACAGAGACATAGACACTTAGGAAAGACGGACATGTGAAGGCAGAGCCAGAGATTAGAGTGATGTATCTATAAGCCAAGAAATGCCTGGGGCTACGGGGAGCTAGAAGAGACAAGGAAGGATCTTCCCCTAGAGCCTTCAGAGGGAGCATGACCCTGCCCACACTGTGAAATAAAATTTTTAGTCCCCAGAACAGTGAGATAATACATTTCTATTGTTTTAAGCCACACAGTCTGTGGTACTTTGTTACAGCATCACTGTGAAGCTAATACAGGAGAATTTAGCTGACGGGCTAGTCTTGGGTGTGAGAGAAAGGAAAGTTATGGATGATACCAGCATTTCACTGTGAACCACAGGATGGATGGGATTAGGATTGCCTTCCATCGTTGTGTTGAAGTGGTCTGAGGGGATAGGAATTGAAGGCTTTGTGTAGGACATGGAGACCTTGTGATGCAGTGGTTAAGAGCAAAGGCTGCTAACCAAAAGGTTGGCAGTTTGAATCTACCAGCTGCTCCTTGGAAACCCTATGGGGCAGTTGTATAGGGTCGCTGTGAGTCAGAATCGACTCAATGGCAATGGTTTTTTTTTTTTTTTTTTGATGTGGGGAATGGTGAGTTTGAGACAGCTGTTGATCATCCCCGTACAGACATGAGCCAGGCAGATCAGTGGCACTGGAGCCTGGATTTCTGGGGGGAGGTGAGCACTGGAGATATGAACTGGGGTCCTCAGAGCAGAGGTGGCATTTGAAGGACAGCAGCTACAACCAGAGGAGATCAATAAAGGAGTAAGTGCAGATGTGAGAAGATGTCACTTTGATGATTAAGATGTACTTGACCCAAGTCATCATCTTTTCAAAGAACGCATATGAAAGAAAAAGCTGGACAATGTAAAAGGAAGACACAAGAAGAATGGAAGCACTTGAACTGTAGTATTGGCAAAGAATGTTGGATATACTACGGACTGCTGGAAGAATGAAAAAGAATCAGTCTTAGAAGAAATACAATCGAATGTTCCTAGAAGTGAGGTTGGCAAGACTTTAACTTTTTTACATTGGTCTTTCATCAGGAAGACCAATAGCTAGAAAAGGACATCATGGTCTGTAAAGTAGAGGGTCAACGGAAATGAGAAAACCCTCAATGAGATGGATTGACACAACAGCCTCAACAACGGGCTCCACAATATCAAATATCATGGAGATGGTGCAGGACAGGGCAATGTTTTTTTTCTGTTATACATGAGTCAGAGCTGACATGACGGCAACTAACAACAACAGTATAGGTGAGCATGAGCGTTAGTCCAGAGCTTCTTGGATGATCTTGGAAAAGGTGGAACAAAGGAGTTGGAGACTGTCCTCTATCTGTCTTGCTTGTCCTGCTCTCAGGGGTGGAGTCCAAAGGTGTTCTCGAGGATTACAGTCTTGGACCATCTCTGGCTTCCATTTTGCTCACCAGATATTGCCCCTCTTCCCTCCATCACTTCCTTCGTGGGAGCAAGATTTCTGTGAAAAGCCAAGAGGGCATGGATTGCTAATAAAGTGAGGGATTTTGCTCTTAGACAGACAAAAGGAGGGGAAAAAAGAGTCAAGATCCTCTTCTCTTTTCTAAGTGCTTTGCATACACTTAAATCTAAGGAGACACATGTCTTTAAACCTGGATCCTCAAATCAATCACTGCTGCCAGCATGCTTCTGTATTCAAAGTCAGTTGCCGTCAGATGCTTCTGAAAATAGGCCTGTGCTGACCAATTATGATTCTTACATAAGACTTAGTGCTGTCTGGGGCCCGAGCCTTCAAAGATGTGATGTGACAGGCTGGATAGGAGCAGCTCGGATGACGCATTTTCTGCTAAAAGAGAGCTGACTCCTGGGAACATGGGCGCGCACACCTCGGCATTGAGGCGTCGTCCTGAGAGGGACTTGGTGTGGGTGCTAGACTCCGTGGTCTCACCAGCTCCTTCTGGATGGGTGCTAGGTAGCCTTTATTTTACATCAGAGCCTTCAGATGGGTTTGTGACCATCAGCTGCAAGGTGAGAAGGAAGGACCATGAGAGAATTGAAACCCCTCCTGAGCCAAATTCTGTAGACCCACTGGCCACAGCAATGGCTCTCCCCAGCCACGCCTTCTCTGGGACCATGTAGGGTCGTGGGTGATGCTCTCCTTCTAGGCACAGCAGGCATCCACAGGGTCACACAGAGCCAGGGCAGCAGTGAGGCCCACATCCCCGCTGGGCAGGAGAAGACACCCAAGGCCATCTTCCAATCAGATGCGATCAGAACCCAGATCTGGGCACCTGCAAATCTGAGGGAAGTCCTGGGCCACCCTCTCAGTCATCACTCTGCCCGCCTCCTCCTAGGGGTCGTCTCTGCCTTAGTGTCAGGCCTGGTCCTGAAGAAGGCAGGAGGGACAGAGCCACCTCCAGGCCCACCCTCTGGGCTTCATTAGCAAATGACCCAGCCCTTCAGTTCAGCCGGCCCTGAGTGCTCACTCCGACTTCTGTGCTTCTCATCAGCGCCCCTCCAAGCCTCTTCCAGCGGCTGCCAGAGGAATCTCCCCCAAATGCAATTCCAGTCACATCTGTTCTGTCTAATGGTTCCTGCTTCCCCTGTATTGGGCTCTAGATGTCTTGCCTTCCCACTAGGATCAGCCATGTCCCCTGTCACTCTTACTCACCTCTGAGGCCTCATCATGCGCAACTCCCTCCTCATGGTCTACCTCCAGCCACCTGATCCACCTGAGATCCCCAGCTCTCTCTGGCCTTACTTAGTTGCTAAGTCACCCTGAACAAGCCGGTTCACGTCTTTGAGACTTAGTTTCCTTTTCTGACTGCTGGGACCATCCACATATGCCCAGGGTTGCAGTGTGGATCAGAAATGACGCCTGTGGACATTGTCCAGCCCAGTTCTTGGCACAGAGCAGATGTTCAATGTGAGGCAGTTATTATTATGGGTTGTCCCACCCCTCTCTCTGCTGCATCTGGCTGTCTTCTATTTGTCTTTTAGGATTTGGCTTAGATACCTCTTCCTGCAGGGAGCCATCTCTGATTTCATAAGGCAAGGTGGGGTACTTCCCTGCCTCCCCAGGCCTGTGCTTTCCTCTGCTTAGGTAATGTTGCCTTGTCATTGTGTCTTAACCCATCTGTCTTCCACCATGGTGGGGTACAGAGCAGAACCCTACCTATTAACACTTTGTGCAGCTAAACCTCTGATGTATTGTTGTGCAAATATACAATATGACACATGGGTTTTTGTGCATATGTCTATATACATATATGTCTAAACAGGTTTGTGTATATGGATATATATATTAGTTCCCTGGTGGTGCAAATGGCTCGCTCTCATCTACTAACCTAAATGTTGGCGGTTTTAACCCATCTGGTGACAGCACCTCAGAAGAAAGGCCTGGTCATCTGCTTCTGTAAAGATCACAACCAAGAACACTGTATGGAGCAGTTCTACTCTGTAATACACGGGGTCGAGACACCAGGTTTATATGTACATATATATTTCTCAGGGTCTGTCAGGGACTTATTCCTTCCACCACTTCAGGTTCAACTCCCATTCCCCTCCACCTTGCCCTCCACACTCCCGCCACCCTGAACTACTTATTTTTCACCAAAAATCCCATGCTCATGCATCGTTAAAGCTTTGAAGACACCCTACATTTTCTTGGTTTATCCTTCCTGTCTGTAAGACTCCTGCTTTTCTTGTAGGAATCATCTGCTCCAGCCCTGCCTCAGAGGAATGAGAATGGAAAACTGAAGGAGGGAAAAGAGGGAAGATAGGTGTTTATTGATTATCGATTGGTGTCTGGCCCAATCCTATGGAGATGAAGCATAGGCCAGGGACCTCAACAATACCTCGGCCTTTGGGATCTGGTAGGTGGAAGAGATGAGCATGTGTCCACCCAGTCTAAGCAGTGTCTGGAGGAGGCAGGTGACTGGGCCAGGAATGATAGGTGTATTGAAGGAACCGAGAAGCAGCCCTGGCTGAGGAACCACCTGAGAAAGGTGTAGACAAACACATGGGATGGTCCAGATGGCTGGAGACATTGGATAGAAAGTGTGGCCTGGCTGAACTGAGAAGATATAGGACTTGAGGTCAGTTCTTACCAATAACATTTATAGTCATATGTCATCAAACCTCCAGAACCTGTGTTCTGATCAGGGGCAGATTAACCAGTAAGCAAGGCACACCTGGCCTTCATTGTGCTTACTAATCTGTAGCGCATAATTTCACCTGTTTTTCACCAGGTCTTGTGAAGTGTCTCACCACCATGTGAAGCTGTGCACTACAGATTAGTAAGTAAACACAAGCAAGCTCCAGCATGCCTTGCTGACTGGGTCACCCATCCCTGGTTCTGATCCTAGACTGCCACATCTTCGGGCTCCACGCGAATGGTTTCACCGTCATCACTTCCCTGTTCCAACCTGAAGGTTATAGTAAGGCAGAAACTTTCATTCCCCTTTGCCTTTTTTTATTGTTAAAGACATCTCTTGTGATATATTGATTTTCTTAAAAGAAAAATAATTCCACTTTTTTTTTTTCACAGCTTATAACCAGACACTAGTGTCTGGGACACACTGAACAAAAATTCTGTTAAAAGTGTTGGAAAATGTTTCCAAATCCAAATCAATAAAACTACACGGATACATTTTTTTAATGTTATGAAAGAACAAATGTAGAAAATTTCATCAAAACATGCTATTTGACACCACCTGCCGGAGCTGTACAGCTCTGGTTCAAATGGGTTTTAGGATGTTACAAACTCCGAAGACTGTGCAGAGGAAGCTTTAGAAAAATAAGGTTGAAAATCTGCGACGCAGACTTAAGCATAGTAGGTTCTGGCTCTGGGTAAGGTGGAGTAGGCGCACTCCATTTTGACTCTCCCACACTTTGCACCTATAAAAGCTGCCAGAACACAAGGGCCAACATTTGAAGACTCTGAAAAGTAAGAAGCAGCAGGAGTATTGGGGAAGAACATAGAAATCCCATGTACCACCAGGCTAATGGATAGTTTATCATTTTGTTCCTCTGGTCTTCTCCAGCCAGAATTCAATGCACTGGAAATCCAGAACTGGGCATCAGGGTGCAGACACAGAGGGCTCTAGGAGAGACTCTTCAGTTCTAGCTCAAAAACAGAACAAACAAAAAAACCAAACTGACTGCTTTCAAGTAAATTCTGACTCATAGGGGCCCTATTGGACAGAGTAGAACTTCCCTACAGGGTTTCCAAGGCCATAAATCTTTATAGAAGCAAACTGCCACATCTTTCTCCCTCAGAGTGGCTGGTGGGTCTGAACTGCTGACCTTTTGGCTAGCAGCTCAGGGAGCAGTAAAGGGGACATCCAAACACACAGAGAACATTCAGAAATCCTCATTTTATTTTCTCTTTTTATTCTCCATTATCTCATGCCCTGGTCCACAGAGTAATCACACAGGGTCAGTGGCAGCAGCCAGGCACAGGAGCACACAGCAACCAAAACTGTGAGGCAGGATAGCCTTCCTCTCTCTCCCTGCTGTGGATCTGGGGTTCCAAGAGAGTGGGACCAACCAACACTCGGCGCTTCTTTTCCCTCTGTGTTTCCTGTCTCTGGAACCCTGGTAGCGTAGTGGTTAAGAATTCAGCTTCTAACCAAAAGGCTAGCAGTTCGAATCCACCATCCTCTCCTTGAGGCCTATGGATAGTTCTACTCTGTCCTATATAGGGTTGCAATGAGTCAGAACTGACTCCACGGCAACCGGTTTTGTTTTTTTTTTTTTTTTTTTTGGTTTCCCTGTCTCTTGGTTACAGAAGAAGGTACGATTGTGCAAGTGCATAGTAACCAAAAACCAAAACCTAACCCATTGCTGTTGAGTCGACTCTGACTCAGAGTGACCCTACAGGACAGAGTAGAACTGCCCCATAGAGTTCCCAAGGAGCGCCTGGTAGATTCGAACTGCAGACTTTTGGTTAGCAGCTCTAAACACTACACCACAAGGGTTTCCAAGTGCATAGTAGAACAGAGTAAATAAAGTCCCAGCTTTCTCTAGCTAGAGTAACTTGAGAAAGTGACCCCATAAAGTTGTTCATGAACTCCTGGGATCACCATCCCCCCACAAGCTGTGCAAGCATAGATACTCATTCTATTTAGCACTGAAAAGTTTTGGGAATTGAATTAGCAGACCACAGACCAAGTCCTATACCAGCCCCCGGGTGGCACACATGAGACCAATCTGAATAGAACTGCAAAGACCCTCAACAAGATGGATTGACACAGTAGCTGCAACAATAGGTTAAAGCATAATGATGATTGTGAGTATGTGACAGGACCAGGCAGTGTTTCATTCTGTTGTACAATAGAACTGAAGTGACTTTATACACACAGCCAGCCCAGAGAAGGCAGGTTGTGACGTGTGGCATGAACACAACTAGGTCAACTGCCTGCAAAAACAAACAAAAAATAGAAACTTCTCCACTGGATGTAAACAAGACCCAGAGTCTTAAAACATTCAAAATACCCAGCATAGGATCCAAAAGTACTTGGCATGTGAAGAATCAGGAAAATGCCAACTCTCATGAAAAAAAAAAGACAATCAATAGAGACCAATACTGAGATGACATAGACTTTGGAATTATCTGACAGACTTTAAAACAGCTATTATTAAAATAATCCAGCAACAAATCAAAATCACATTTGAAATCAATAAAAAATGAGAACATCTCAGCAAAGAAATAGAAGATATAAAGAAGAATCAAATAAAAATTTTAGTCCTGAAAAAGAAAAAAGTAAGAAAACTCACTGGATGGACTTAAGAGCAGAATGGAGATGACAGGAAATGTCAGTGATCTTGAAGACAGACCGATAGAAATGAAAATATTTGAGAAACAAAGGGAAAGGTTGAAAAAAAAAAATGAACTGATTCTCAGGGACCTGTGGGACAAGAACAAAAAGTCTAATATCCATGCCATTGGAATTAAAGAGAGGAGAAAGAATGTGGTGCTGGAAAAAACTGAAGAAATAACAGCTGGAAATGTCCCAAATTTGGCAAAAGACATAAACCAACAGAATCAAGAAGCTCAGCAAACCCAAAGAAAATAAACCCAAAGAATTCCATGCCCAGACACATCATAATCAAATTGCTGAAAAGTAGACACATACATATTTTTGAAGGAAGCCAGAAGAAAATGATGTGTTACTTATGGGGGAAAACAATTCAAATGGCTGTGGATTTCTCATTCAAAACCAGCCAGGCAAAAAGGAAGTGGTATGGCATTTTTAAAGTGCTGAAAGAAAAGAACAGTCAACCCAGAAATATATATCCAGAGAAAATAAAGATTAAATAAAGACATTCTCAGGTGAGAGGAAACTAAGAGAATTCATTGACAGCAGATGTATTCTAAAAGCGTTCCTAAAGGGGGCTCTTTAGACAGAAGGGAAATGATACGAGAAGGAAATTTGCAACATCAGGAATGAAGAAAGAGTAACAGAAGCAGTAAATGTGTGAGTAAATATAATAGACAATTCTCCTCCATTTGAGTTTTTCAAAATATGTTTGAAAGCTGAAAGTAAAAGCTGTGCTATTATCTAATGGGGTTTTCTGTGTATGTTGATGTAAATTATAAGATGACTATCACATAAAGAGAGAGGATAAAGGGATTCAAATGGAGAAAAGTTTCCTATATTCCACTTGGAGCAGTAAAATATTGTTTTGAAGTAGCTGTATAAAGTTAAGTACGTATATTGCAATCCCTAGAACCACCAATTTTGTTTTGTTTTTCTAGATTTATACACAAAGCCCTGGAGCCCTGGTGGCATGGTGGTTAAGAGCTCAGCTGCTAAACAAAAGGTTGGCAGTTAGAATACACCAGTCGCTCCTTGGAAACCCATGGGGGTAGTTCTACTCTGTCCTATAGGGTCACTGTAAGTTGGAATTGACTTGACAGCAATAGGTTTTGGTTTTTTGGTTTATACACAGAAACACAGTAAAAAACGAGAACAATAATATTAAAAATATTCAAATAACCCAAAGGAAGGCAAGAAAGGGGAAAAAGAGAAACAGAAAATGGAAGGAACAAATAGAAAACAAATAATAAAATTGCAGAACTAAGTCCAAATATATCTGTCATTACAGTAAATGAAAATGGTCTACACAGTCCATTATTTTAACAATAGGTGTTGTCAGAATGGATAAAACAAGAATTACCCATATGTTGCCTATCTGAAACTCACTTCTAATATGACAATATAGGAATATTAAAAGTAAAAGGATGGTAAAGGTTATCCATGTGAGTAGTAATAAAAAAACTTTGCTGAAAGTGAAGAAGACTTGAAGCACTTACTGATGAAGATCAAAGACCACAGCCTTCAGTATGGATTACGCCTCAACATAAAGAAAACAAAAATCTTCACAACTGGATCAATAAGCAACATCATGATAAATGGAGAAAAGATTCAGGTTGTCAAGGACTTCATTTTACTTGGATCCACAATCAACACCCATGGAAGCAGCAGTCAAGAAATCAAAATGCATAGCATTGGGCAAATCTACTGCAAAAGACCTCTTTAAAGTGTTGAAAAGCAAAGATGTCACCTTGAAGACTAAGGTGCGCCTGACCCAAGCTATGGTGTTTTCAATAGCCTCATATGCATGCAAAAGCTGGACAATAAATAAGGAAGACTGAAGAAGAATTGACACCTTTGAATTGTGGTGCTGGTGAAGAATATTGAATATGCAATGGACTGTCAAAAGAATGAACGAATCTGTCTTGGAAGAAGTACAAGCAGAATGCTCCTTAGAAGCATGGATGGGGAGACTACGTCTCACATACTTTGGACATGTTATCTGGAGGAATCAGTCCCTGGAAAGGACATCATGCTTGGTAAAGTAGAGGATTAGCTAAAAAGAGGAAGACCCTCAACAAGATGGATTGACACAGTGGCTGCAACAATAGGTTAAAGCATAATGATGATTGTGAGTATGTGACAGGACCAGGCAGTGTTTCATTCTGTTATACATAGTGTTGCTATGAGTCAGAACCGACTCAACAACAACAACAATAATGATAATAATAAACTAGATTGGCTATACTAATATGAGACAAAACAATCTTCAAAGCAAGTAAATTTACCTGGGATAAACAAGGACATTACATACTAATAAAAATAATTAATCTACCAAGAAGACATAACAATCCTAGACATGTACAGATCTGAAAAAAAATACAAAAAACAAAGAACAAAGAAAACTTCAAAACATGAAGTAAAACTGAAAATGAAAGGAGAAATAGATAAATTCACAAGTACAGTTGGAAACTTCAACACTCCTTTATTAGTAAGAGATGTTGTTGTTGTTAGGTACCATTGAGTCAGTTCTGACTCATACTGACCCTATGTACAACAGAATGAAACAGTGGCTGGTCCTGCGTCATCCTCAGAATCGTTCCTATGCTTGGGCCCATTGCTGCAGCCACTGTGTCAGTCCATCTTATTGAGGGTCTTCCTCTTTTTTGCTGACCTTCTACTCTACCAGGCATGATGTCCTTCTCTAGGAATGGTTCCCTCCTGATGAGAGGTCCAAATTATGTGAAACAAAGCCTCATCATCCTTGCTTCTAATGAGCATTCTGGCTGTACTTCTTCCAAGACAGATTTATTCCTTCTCTGGCAATCTATGGTATATTCATATTCTTTGCCAATACCACAATTTGAAGACATCGATTCTTCTTGGGTTTTCCTTATTCATTGTCCAGCTTTCACATGCATCTGTCAGTTTATTGTACTATGGGGGCTAGCATGTTGCTGTGATGCTGAAAGATATGCCACAGGTATTTCAAATATCAGCAAGATCACCCATGGTGGACAAGTTTCAGCTGAGCTTCCAGACTAAGACAGACTAGGAAGAAGGACATGGCAGTCTACTTCTGAAAAGAGTTAGCCAGTGAAAATCTTATGAATAGCAGCACAACACTGTCTGCTATAAAGCCCCTCAGGTTGGAAGGCACTCAAAATATGACTGGGGAAGAGCAGCCTCCTCAAAGTAGAGTCGACCTTAATGATGTGGACAAAGTCAAGCTTTCGGGACCTTCATTTGCTGAGGTGGAGTGACTCAAAATAAGGATGAACAGCTGCAAACATCCATTAATAATCAGAACATGGAATGTACGAAGCATGACTCTAGGAAAATTGGAAATCATCAAAAATAAAATGGAACACATTAATATTGATATCCAAGGCATTAGTGAGCTGAAAAGGACTGGTATAGGCCATTTTGAATCAGACACTAAGATGGTTTACTATGCCAAGAATGGCAAATTGAAGAAGAATGGCATCACGGCATTCATCGTCAAAAAGAACATTTCAAGATCTGTCCTGAAGTACAACACTGACAGTGATAGGACAATATCCATACGCCTGTGAGAAAGACCAGTTAATAATATAACTGCTATTCAAATTCATGCACCAACTGCTAAGGCGAAAGATGAAGAAATTGAAGAATTTTTACCAACTTCTGCAGTCTGAAATTGATCAAACATGTAATCAAATAGTAAGAGATAGAACTTGTTATTGTGGTTAGATGCTGTCAAGTCAATTTTGACTCATAGCAACCCCATGTGACAGAGTAGAACTACCACATAGGGTTTTCTAGGCTATAATCTTTACAAGAGCAGATCATCAGGTCTTTTCTCCCTCTGAGCTTCTGGATGGGTTTGAACCACTAACCTTTCGGTTAGCAGTCGAGGGGTCAACTACTGCACCACCACAACTCCTTGAGATAGAACTATTGGTTGTTGTTGTTAGGTGTCCTCAAGTCTGTTCAGACTCATAGAGACCCTATGTACCACAGAACAAAAACCTGCCCGTCCTACGCCATCCTCACAATCATTGCTATGTTTGAGCCCATTGTTGCAGCCACTGTGTCAATACATCTCATCGAGGGTCTTACTGTTTTTCACTGACCCTCCGCCTTACCATGCATGATGTCCTTCTCCAAGATCTGGTCCCTCCTAACTTGTCCAAAATACGTGAGATGAAGTCTTACCATCTTAGCTTCCAAGGAACACTCTGGCTGTACTTCTTCCAAACTTGTTCGTTCTTCTGGCAGTCCACGGTATATTCAGTATTCTTCACCAATACTGTAATTTAAATCCATCAATTCTTCTTTGATCTTCCTTATTCATTGTCCAGCTTTGGCATGCTTGCAAGGTGATTGAAAATATCATGGCTTGAGTCATGCGCACCTTAGTTATCAAAGTGACGTCTCTGCTTTTCAACACTTAGAACTAGCAGATACAAAATCGGTAAGAATTTAGAAATGAATGACATTATCAATAAATTGCATCTAATTGACATTTATAAAACACTGAACCCAACAAGAGCAAAATACACACACTTTCAATCAGTGTGGGACACTCACCAGAGAGACCATGTCCTGAGTAATAAACCACAGCTTAATGAATTTAAAACAATTGATTTCACACAAAGTGTGGTCTCTGCTCATAGTGGAATTAAACTAGAAATCAATAAAAGAGAGATAACAGGAAAATCTCCAAACACTTGGAACTTAACAACACTCTTTAAAATAATCATTGAATCAAAGAGGAAGTCTTGAGGGAAATTAGAAAACACTTGGAACTGAGCAAAAATAAAAACACAACATATCAAAATTTATGAGATGTAGCTAAAGCAGTGCTTAAAAGAACATTTAAGACATTAAATTCTTAGATAAGAAAAGAAGAAATTCTCCAATAAATAATCTAGGGCCCACCTTAAGATACTAGAAAAAGAAGAGAAAAATAAATCCAAAGCAAGAAGAAAAAAGAAAATTATAAATAAAGGAGCAGAAACCAATAGAATTGAAAACAGAAAAACAATAGAGAAGATCAAGGAAACTAAATGCTGTTTGTCTGTAAAAATCAACAAAATTGATAAGCCTCTACCAAGACTGATAAAGACAAAAGGAGAGAAGTTAAAAATTACCACTATCAGAAAAGAAAGATGACTTTTTCTACAGACCCTGCAGCCATCAAAAGGATAAGTATGGAATACTACAAACAACTCTACACATATAAACTCAACAGTTTATGTGAAATGGACCAAGTCCTTGAAAATTACAAACTACCAAAATCTAGCCAAGATGAAATCGATAACCTGAGTCCTATAATTATTAAATAAATTGAATGTGTAGCTAAAACTTTTCTGTGAAAGAAATATCCAAGCCTGATTGATTTAATTGCAAATTCTACCAAACCTTTAAAAATCAAATAATACCAATTCTACACAAACTCTTGAAGAAGAGGAAACATTTCCTATTTCATTTTATGAGGTAAGCATTACCTTGGTACCTAAACCAGACAAAGACACTCACAAAAAGGAGACTACACATCAATATTCCTCTCGAACATATGTGAAAATATCCCCAACAAAATATTAGCAAATTGAATCTGGCAATACATACAAAGCTTAATGCACCACCATCAACTCCAGTTGATCCTCAGATTTCAAAGGTGATTCAGTAGTCAAATATCAATCAATATAATCCACCATTTTAACTGTCTAAAGAAGAGAAAGCATATTAACTGGTGCAGAAAAAGAATGTGACAAAACTCAGCATCCAAGCATGAAAAAATTATCAGCAAACTAGGAATAGGAGGAAAATTCCCCAACCTGATAAAGGGCATCTACAAAAAACTTTTAGCTAAAATCTGACTTAATAGTGAAAGACATAATAATTTCTCCCTAAAATTAGGAAGAAGACTAGGAAGTCCACTCTTACCAGCCCTGTTCAATATTGCAATAATGTCCTAGCCTATATAATAATACAAGAAAAATAAATTAAAAAATTCAGTTTGAAAGGAAAACTAAAGCTGTCTCATTCATAGACAGCATGATTGTCTATGTAGAAAATTCCTAAAATAGCCACAAAAAACTTCTAGAAATAAAAAAGGTTGCAGGATACAAGGTCAACACACACGTGTATGTGCACACACACAAGTCAATCAGATTTTTATACATTAGCAATGAACAATTTGAAAACCAAAATTAAAAAAAATATTCAACATAAACATGGTTGAAAAATGAAATACGTTATCAATCTAACAAAACATACAGAATTTGAATGCTGGAAAGTACAAAATACTGATTAAAGCTTTCAAAGAAGACCTAAATAAATGAAGAGGCATATTCTGTTTATGGTATCAACAGACTAAAAATGTCAATTCTTTCCAAACTAATCTATGGATTCAATGTAATTCCAATAAAATATCAACAGGATTTTGGTAGATATGGACAAGCTTTTTCCAAGATTTATATGGAATATCAAAGGAATTAAAATAGATAACGTGATTTAAAAAAGAATAGAATTTGAAATTAC
Source organism: Dugong dugon (assembly GCA_030035585.1). Classification (NCBI taxonomy): domain Eukaryota; kingdom Metazoa; phylum Chordata; class Mammalia; order Sirenia; family Dugongidae; genus Dugong; species Dugong dugon. The sequence continues at coordinate 3,784,077 of CM057465.1, read as the reverse complement.
ACTACTGGATTTTAAGCTAAAACAGCTAATGTAATCAGAACAGTACATATTGACAAAGGGAAATGCACATAAATCAATGAGATATTATATACGGAGTCCAGAAATAGACCCACACAATATGGCCATTTGATATTTTATAATGGTGCCAGAACAATTCAATTGAGAAAGAATAGTTTTTTTCAACAAATATGAACCTCAACCTAAATGTCATAGTATATACAAAAATTAACTCACAATGTATCATTGATTAAATACTATTATCAAAACTTTAAAAGAAAACGTAGGAGAAAATCTTTGAGACCAGGGGTTGGAAAAAGCTTTCTTAGAAGTGACATAATACAAATATACAATTGTAAAAGAAGAAAAAGACATGATGAATTGGATTTCATATAAAAGAAGGCTTTTGCTCTGTAAAAATCATTGTTAAGAGAGTGAAAAGACAAGCTACAGATTGGAAGAAAATATTTGCAAACTATATATTCAACAAAATACTTATGTTCAGGATACATAAAAAAACCTCCCAAAACGCAACAGTAAGAAAACTCGGAAACATACTTTGGTAATTTCTTACAAAATTAAACTTAAACCTACTATATGACCCAGTCATCCTATTCCTAGAGAAAGGAAAATGTGTGTGTGTACAAAAACATGCACAGGGATTTTCATAGCAACTTGATTAGCCCTCAATTAAAAAATGGGCAACAGACTGGACAGACATTTCACCAAGGAGAACATGTTGTTGTTGGGTGCCATTGAGTCAACTCATAGTGGCCCCATGTGACAGAGTAAAACTGACCCGTAGGGTTTTCTTGACTCAAATCTTTATGGAAACTGATTACCAGGACTTTCTTCCTAGTGTCTCATAGTCTAGAAGCTCTGCTGAAACCTGTCCACCATGAGTGACCCTGCTGGTATTTGAAATACTGGAGGCATAGCTTCCAGCATTACAACAACAGACAAGCCCCTATGGTATGACACACTGACAGAAGGGTGGTGGACATGTTTATTAGAATGGTCAAAATTAAAAAAAATAAAAAACGGAGAAATACTGACAATACTGAGTTCTGACAAGATTATGGAGCAACTAGATTGCTCCTGGATTGCTGATGGGGATGCAGATAATTTAGCCACTTTGAAACATACTTTGGCAGTTTTCTTACAAAATTAATCTTACACCTACCATATGACCCAGTCATCCTACTCCTAGAGAAAGGAAAGTGTACGTGTGTACAAAAACATGCAGAGAGATTTTCACAGTAACTTTATTAACAATTGCCCAAAACTGACAACAACCCAAGCGTCCGTCTATAGGTGGAGGGATAAGCACACTTTGATGCATCCTCAGTGGAATGTTACTCTGCAACACCAGGGAATGAGCTACTGAAGCGCCTAACAACTTAGATACATTTCACACTTGTTATATTGAAGGAGGGAGACCTGGCTGCACAGTGGTTAAGTGTTTGGCTGCTAACCAAAAGGTCGGCACTTCAAATCCACCAGCCACTCCTTGGAAACCCTATGGAGCAGTTCTATTCTGTCCTATAGGGTAGCTAGACTAGACGGCAATGAGTTCTTGGTTTTTTATATTGAAGGAAGGAAGTCAATCTCATGTTACCAGGAGGGACCAGTCCCTAGAGAAGGACATCATGCTTAGTAAAGCAGAGGGTCAGCAACAAAGAGAAAAGACCCTCAATGAGATGGATTGGCACAGTGGCTACAACAATGGGCTCAACTATAACAACAACTGTGAGGATGGCACAGGAGTGGGCACTATGAGTCGGAACCGACTGAATGACACCTAATAATAGTAATGAAGCAGAAAAAAATGACAGTGATGGAAGGCTCATCGGTGGTTGTTAGGTATTACGAGGGGTGAGAGGCTGTGATCACAGGGGAGCAGGAGGGTGATCTTTGGGGTGATGTGACTGTTCTGGGTCTTGATTGTCATAGTGGTCACATGAATCTCTATAAGAGTTAAAATTCACAGACCTACCTACGAAAAATAGTTATTTATATTCTATGATGATTTAAAAAAATAAGATAAAATAAAGTAAAATAAGATAAAGTAGTTCCATCAGAAAATTCCCAGAAAGGATCCTGCTTGGACCAATTGGCTGTCCCTGAACCAGACTGCTTTCTCTGGGATATTGAGTTCTTGTCCATGATCTGATTGGCCAGGCTGAGGTCATGTGACCACCTCTGTGGCTTGACATCAGTGTAGGGGTGGAGAGAGGGGTCTGCATTGTAAATTACATGGAATGGGTAGGGCTGGAGGGTGGGACCTGGACTCACATTCATGATACTGCAAGAGCTGGAACAACTGTGGCTTCAGAAAGAGGACTTTGCTATCAGGAGGTAAGTGTAGGCAGCTGGACAGGCCAGAAGCCATAGTCAGTATGTAGCTGTGTGGCCTTGGACACTGTCTAAGCATCAGTGTCCTCTTTAGTGACATGAGGATGAGGTCAGTGACTCCTCCCAGGGTTTCTGGGAGTGTGGAGGATGAAGGCAGGTGCAGCACTTCATGGGAGCCTGCTGCAGGGTGAGAGCTCAGTACCTGTACCTCTATTGCTATGTTGTTGTTACTGTTACATGTCATTGCTTTTGTCTGCCTAGCAAATTGCCTCATCATGATAAGAACTAAATTCATATTAATTACCTTCACTTACTGGTGATTGGAATACAAAAGCTGGAAAAGAAGAAGTATTGGTAGTTGGAAAATATGATCCTGGTGATAGAAATGAAGCTGGAGATGGCATGATAGAATTTTGCAAGACCAACAACTTCTTCATTGGAAATATCTTTTTTCAACAACAAATGATGATTATACACTTGGACCTTCCCAGATGAAATATATAGGAATCAAATTGCCTACATTTGTGGAAAGAGACTATGAAGAAATCAGTATCATCAGTCAGAACAAGGACAGGGGCCAACTGCAGAACAAACCATCAATTGCACATATGCAAGCTCAAGTTGAAGCTGAAGAAAATTAAAACAAGTCTACAAGAACCAAAGTATAACCTTGAGTATATCCAACATGAATTTAGAGACTATCTCAGGAACAGATTGGACACATTGAATACTAATGACTGAAGAGCAGACAAGTTGTGGGATGACATCAAGGACATCATACATGAAGAAAGTAAAAGAAAGGAAAGAAAGAAAATACCAAAATGATGTCAAAACAGACTCTGAAAATTGCTCTTGAATGTCAAGTAGCAAAAGCAAAAGGAAGAAATGAAGTAAAAGAGCTGAACAGAAGATTTTAAAGGGCAGCTTGAGAAGAAAAAGTAAAGTGTTACAACAAAATGTGCAAAGACTTGGAGTTAGAAAACCAAAAGGGAAGAACACGGCTTGGCATTTCTCAAGCTGAAAGAACTGAAACAAACAAACAAACAAAAAAATTCAAGCCTTGAGTTGCAATATTGAAGGATTCTCTGGGGAATTTCCACACTACATCTGTCAGTTTGTACTGTGGTGGCTTGTGTGTTGCTGTGATGCTGGAAGCTATGCCACTGCTATTTCAAATACCAGCAGGGTCACCCATGATGGACAAGTTTCAGCAGAGCTTCCATACCAAGACAGACTAGGAAGAAGGACCTGGTAGTCTACTTCTGAAAAAATTGCCCAGTGAAAGCCTTATGAATAGCCACAGAATACGATCTGGTATAGTGCTGGAAGATGAACCCCTCACGTTGGAAGGCATTCAAAAAGACTGGTGAAGAACTGTCTCCTCAAAGTAGAGTCAACCTTAATGACGTGGATGGAGTAAAGCTTTCTGGATCTTCATTTGCTGATGTGACATGACTCAAAATGAGAAGAAACAGCTGCAAACGTCCATTAATAATTGGAATATCAAATGTACAAAGTATGAATGTAGGAAAATTGAATGTCATAAAAAATGAAATGAAACGCATAAAGGTCCATATCTTAGGCATTAATGAGCTGAAATGGACTGGTATTGACCATTCTGAATCAGACAATCATATGGTCTACTATGCCAGAAATAACAAATTGAAGACCAATAGAGTTGCATTTGCTGTCAAAAAGAACATTTCAAGATCTGTCCTAAAGTACATCACTGTCAGTGATAGGGTAATATCCATATGCCTACAAGGAAGATCAGTTAATATGACTATTATTCAAATTTATGCACCAACCACTAATGCCAAAGATGAAGAAATTGAAGATCTTGACCAACTTCTGCAGTCTGAAATAGATCAAACGTGCAATCAAGATACATTGATACCTACTGCTGATTGGAATGGGAAAGTTGGGTACAAAGAAGAAGGATCACAATAGAACATTGTCCAACTTGCTTGCTTTGGACATATCAACAGGAGGGATCAATTGTTGGAGAAGGACACTACGTTTGGTGAAATAGGTGTCAGAGACTCTTAGTGAGATAGATTGGCAGAGTGGCACCATGATTGACTCGAACTTGCTGGTGATCATGATGATGATGCAAGAGCAGGCGAAGTTTTGTTCTGTTGTACACAAGGTTGCCATGAGTCAGAGTAGACTCATCGGCAACTGTCTATCTATGTGTCTATGTACTTATGTATGTATGTATCTATCAATCAACTGTCCAACCATCCATCCATCATCTATCTATCATTTGACTATCTATCTGTCTGTCTCTCTACCTATCTAATCTATCGTCTATCTGTCTATCTGTATCTATTTTTTCTGTATGTGTCGTCTGCACTTCAGACTACTAGCAGGGATGTCAGTCTGTGTGACATCATGTTGGGCTGATCACTCTGTCTGTCTTGATTCCTAAGCCCCCAAGGGCCGGACTCAGGACTCATTCACCCTGTATCTCAGAGCTGGCACATTGTGTGCTCCCAGGAAACACTGCAATGAACTGGACCATGAGAGAATGCACCTCCTTCACAGTTCCTACAGTCACCATCTCTGCCTCTGATCAGTGCAAGAATATCCCGGGGATGGGAGATTCCTCCAAGAAGGTAGGCTATGGATGGAATCGTGAGATTAGGGTGAATCTGGCTCCTCTGTGCCTGTGGCTGCCCATGCCTGCATGTCGGTTCTTTACAATCATTGAAGGACACTGTGCTCATCACAGTGACACTGGGCATCTGGAGTGGAGCCCAAGAGGGTCGAGAAGTGGCCTCGTGAGGCCAGGTGGGCATTGGCACAGGACAAGGGCAGCATCAGCAGCAGAGGGCAGGGGTGACAGATGTTCATCTTAGGGATCCTCAAGAGGAAGTCCTTCAAAATTACTTATCCTATGTGTTCTTCCCATCTGGCCACTGCAGCATGGGGTTCAAGCTGCTCTGTTGTTGTGTGGAAACAAGCCCAGGCTTCACAGTGAGACCAACCTTTAGCTTGTCTGAGCTTCAGCCTCTTCATCTGTAAATCGTGGATAACATTACCACATCCTGGGATTTCGTGAAGGTTAACTAAAGTTGAATGAGAAAGAAGGATATCAACATGACTTTACATTCCTTGGGATATAAATGCAACTTAAAATTTTGGATGGTATTTTAAAAAATTCTGAAAAGTTAGGATAATTTTACCTGCCTTGTGTATCTCTGAGGATTGCATGTGAAGATCAAATACAATCACGGAAGAAGAAGTGAAATGAATGCATCATCTAACTCAGCAAGTGGGTATGTTGATTGCTTGAACTGAGTCGACACTGGGATGTTGCAATAGTTCCCAACTGTCTCTCCCATGCCAAGCCATTCTCCACAAACCAGACCATCTCCTCTTGTTGCTTACATCCTTGCGTGGTTCCCCATTGCCATGGTACCCACCTACCACCTTAGGATGATAGACATAAGGTCTTCTTGTTCCGGTTAAAGCAAAGTTTCTGTCTTGGAATATTTCTCTCCCCTCAAGGAAACAAGGATGCTCAAAGAAGCAAGTAAAAACATTTTCCCCCACCATTGCCAAGGATAAACAGAAGGAAAGACGGTGCATTCAACTCAATTGCACCATGTAAAGGAACTCTGGTGATGCAGCAGTTTAAGTGCTTGACTGCTATCTGAAAGGTTGGCAGTTCAAACCCACCAGCTGCTCCAAGGGTGAAAGATGTGGCAGTCTGCTTCCATAAAGATTTACAGCCTTGGAAACTCTGTGAGGCAGCTCTACTCTGTTCTATAGGGTCACTGTCAGTCAGAATTGACTCTATGGCAGTGGGTTTATGGGTTTTACCCCATGAAAACTGCCACCTCCTTAGCAGATGATCCTTTCTAGCACAAGGACACAGGGCAGCAAGCAGGAATCCTACCCAGGGTGGGCTCCAGGCACCTAGGGTCTGGAGGTTTTTGTGACTTGCATGAGAGTAGAGTTTCTGTCCCCAGGAAGGAGCTGGATTCAGATGAGAAGCATACAGGAAGAAGATAAAAGGATGCCATTCTGCCATGGAGAAGCTCCAAGGGCCCCTGCAGACTCACAGCCATGAGGGACTTAGAGCAGAGACAATGTTTGATCAGGCTGCTATCTGTGGGATTTGCTGACGTTGAGCAGGGCTCAGGGATATCTCTGCCTTACAGCCCTGTGGGGATGGAGCAAACGTGCCTTATTTGATCCTTGGGGAAATCATTTTCTGAGTAAGCCGGGCCACGATGTCTTCTAAAGACTGCCAACTCCCCACAGTGGAAAGGTCGATGGATCTCCCATCATCGTGGGAAGAGCTGTACCCATTAAACACCACTTCTGAGTTTGCAAAGAATTTTCACATAATTGTAGGATAAAAATGGAAAGATAGTGGTGGATGGCGTTTGGGACCCTGCTGGGGAGATATTTCACGACAATGCAACTCTTTGGGGCCGTATGGGTCCTATTCATGGCTGCTCCCCAGAGCCTGGCACCTCGTGATGCCCACAAAGTGCTTATTGTTTTCGTGGTGGTGGGGGGCGCTCAAGCTATTTCTCAGATGCCATTGTTGGAGTGAATTTTCCATCTTCCAGGATTCGGCTGTATGTATCGGGGCCAGAAACTCTCTTTTGTCTGGGGCTGAGACTTGATTAGACACAGGCGGATAGCTCACAAGAGACAAGTGTATTAATGTTTTCACCCCTTAGATGAGAACAGGGAGGCTAGAGGAGATGAGTTGGGTGTTCCACTTCCTCCACCTCAGTTATTATTGTTAGCTGCCATTGAGTTGGCCCCTGACTCACGGTGATCCAGTGCACAACAGAACAAAAGGCTGCCTAGTCCTGCAACATCCCCATCACCAATTATGACGAACTATTGTGATCCATATGGTTTCCATTGACTGATTTTTCAGAAGTAAATTGCCATGTCTTTCTTCCTAGTCTGTCTTAGTCTGGAAGTTCCACTAAAACCTGTTCAGCATCAGAGGAACACACAAGCCTCCACTGACAGACAGGTGGCGGCTGCACATGAGGTGCATTGGCCGGGACTTGAACATGGCTATCCCTCATGGAAGGCAAGAATGCTACCGCTGAACCATCATGGTAACAGCCTTGGAGTACCCCAGGCTGCCCCAGCACCCCCTCCTTCAGACCATCCTTTTTGTTTCTCACCGATGAGGCGGTTCCTAGCTCTGGACTGGCCCCTGTGGAGGGGGGCTGAACGTGACTCCTGATGTGACTCGGACTCACCTCTCCCCTGTGGAAAGACAAAATGGGCTTCCTGACTGTGAGGTTAGGAGCAGGGCCGCGGTGGGGGCTCCAGTATCGTGGAGTGGTTCCATTAACATGGAGTCCTAAAGAAAAGACAACTTCATGCAGCTGGAAACCCCTGAGCATCTTGGCCATGGCAACAACGAGGGTCCGTGCCCACCTATTTCCCTGGTTTTCTGCTGGGCGCCTGGCCCTCCATGGATCTGGGTGGTGCCAACTGCAGGTTGCTAGCAGTACCCCAGAGTCCTCTATCTGGTGACAAGACCTGCCAGGCGACTGTGCCTAAGGGGTCATGGACCACACGGTATTGGGTTCAATTGAAATTACGATCATTAGTGGTGATTGTTTGATTTAATGAGTGAGTAAGTGAGGGAATGCATGCATGAATGAAGGAATAGCACTAACCAATATTTATCGAGCACTTATTTTGTGTCAGGAGCCCCTAGGTGGTGCAAACAGTTAACATGCTCGGCTGCTAACTGGAAGGTTGGCAGTTTGCGTCCACTCAAAGACACTTCTGAAGAAAGGCCCAGTGATCTACTTTTGAAAAATCAGTCATGGAAAACCCGCTGGAGCACAATTCTACTCTGACACACACGGAGTCGCCATGGGTCCCCATCGACTTGACAGCAACTATTTTTTATTTTTTTGAATTTGGTGAGAGGCATTGCTCTTGGCACTGGGGGTGCAGTAGGGAACTAGAGAGGTGTGTACCCAGCATTCTTGGCTTCAAGCGACAGTAAACCATTATCAAGCCTTCCAAGGGCTGGTCCCTGGTAGGCTCTGGGCTCCAAGGGAAGGCTCTGGATGTGGAAACAGTGGGGAAGACATGCTTCTGTCCCCATGGTGCTCAGAGTCCAAAGAAGTGGTTGTGGGCCAGGCACAGTGGAGGGCCTGCACCGTGCTCTGATGCTGTCAGGGAGGCTGGGGTCACCTGGCTCGCTCCTCCAAAGACCCGATGTGCAGTCTCCTTGCCGGCCGAGCTGGGGTGGCCTCCACTCTCCCCTATTAGTGTTCCATCCACAGAGGATCCAAATGGAAGCCATCGTCCGTGCTCTGATGCGGCGTGGGCTTTGGTGAGAGCACTTCTCCAGCTTTGCTCCCTGTCAGGGCTGAGAAGATATTTCTGGCTTTGTTGCTGTATCAACCTTGAGTTGTGTCTCTTTGTCTCACGTCAGGGCCGGCGGCAGCTCATCCATTAATTCTCTTGTGAGAACCTGCAGGCAGTGCTGGGCCCAGAGAATAGCAGCTCCAAGGAGGACTTCATCACGTGGTCAACTCGTCCTCCTCACCAGGATGCAGGAGAGGCCTGCCCTTCCATTCCAGGACCACACCAGGCACAGCTTCCGGAATGAGTCAGCCCAGGCCTCCCCCTTCACGGAGCTCTCAGGCGAGAGGCGAGACAGAGAAGCAAACAGCGAGCAAGATGGTGAGGAGTGTGCCAGGATAGAGGTGTGGACAGTGTGGGCCAGTGCCTGGCACGTTACAGGTGGTCAGTAAGTAGTCGTTGAATGAACGCATGACTGATTGAGTGAGTGAACAAATGAATGAATGATACACGAAGAGGAGGACTTCATCTGACATGGGAGTGGGGTAGGGTTGAACCCAGAAAATTTCTTGCCAGAGGAGACATCTGATTTGGGCCTAAAATGATAATAACAGTATAGGAATATGATACCAGTTACCAGTTGCCATAGAGTTGACTCATGGCGACCTCATGCGTGTCAGAGTAGAACTGTGCTCCACAAGGTTTTCAACAGCTGATTTTTCAGAAGTAGATCACCAGGACTTCCTTCTGAGGCACCTCTGGGTGGACTCGAACCTCCAACCTTTCAGTTAGCAACTGAGCAGTTTAGCGATTTGCACACTCAGGGATTCCTTTCAGCATATAGGGTGCTCAAACTTTTTCATCAAATTTAAGAAGGCTTTCAAATCAAAGGAACTGCCTGTAGGGTGAGGGGCTCAGTGGCCCACAGACCTTGGAAGCTGGAGTGGCTGTCCTCCCTGGCCGGCTGAGGCATCAACCTTTTGGCCCCCGTCAGTCAGGTTTAGGTGTCAACTTGGTGACATTACTCCCACTACTGTCGAGTCGATTCTGACTCATAGCGACCCCATTGGGTTTCCGAGGCTGTAAACCGCTATGGAAGCAGACTGTCAGGTCTTTCTCCCGTGGAGCCGCTGGTGGTTTCAAACTGCCGGCCTTTCGGTTAGCAGTGGATCACTGTAAGCACTGCGCCAAGTACCCGGTTCCTCAATCCAACAGTAATCTAGTGTTTCTCTGGGGTTGTTTTGTAGGGTGTAGTTGACATCTACCATCAGTTGACTTTTAGTGACGGAGATCACCCTCCATTGATTGAGTGGAGCTCACCCAATGAGGTAAAAAGCATAAGAGCATAATCAGATTCCCAGAGAAGAAATTCTGCCTCAAGGCTGCAGTGTCAACTCCTGCCTCAGTTCCCACCTGCCACCTGCCCTATGGGTTTTAGACTTGCCAGACCACAATCTGGTGAGCATTGCCTTAAGGTGAATCTCTTCATTTAGCTGCATCTATGTCTATATCTCAAGCATAGCAATGATTGTGAGGATGGCGCAGGACTGGGCAGGGTTTCATTCTGTTGTACAGAGGGTGGCTATGAGTCGGGAGCGACTCGACGGCACCTAACAACAACAGCAGCATGTTTTTGTCTGTGTCTACGTCCATAACTATAATAAATTTTTATATAAATATGTACACAATAAATCAGTCTCCTACGTGTGTGTGTGTATACAGTAAAATCTGCAAAAGCTAGAACCTGTGTAAGGCGGAACCCTGTCAGAGAAAGAAACTTCAAATATTTCCCACTAATAAAGGGGATGGAAAAGTGGCCGGGTGGAACCCTGTCAATGGCGGAAAATGTTCGAGACCCGGAAAAACAAGGCAGTCCTGTCAAGTTCTGGCTCTCACAGATTTCACCGTGTGCGTGTGTGTGTGTGTGTGTGTGTGTGCATGTTGGGCTCACACAGGTGAGCCTCAGGTGTGGAAAGCAGCCATTCAAACCAGGTGACGGACCTCACCTGTCCTGGGGTTGTGGGTTCAGATGGACCTTGCTCTGAGAGACTCATCCAGGTGGGGTGAGGCCTCACGTTCAGGCCTCTTCACCTGCACCGAGGGCGCATTGCGGCGACCTGATGGCCCTGATCTTGGCACTGGCAGGTACTGTCATCAAGGCTGGATCACCTGTAAAGTGTGTCCCTGAGGATGAACGGCGTCACTGGCCAGTGAGGCCTCTGTGTCCCCGGGAAGTCTGTCATGCCGAGGAGGGAGACGAGCTTGTGTTCACACTTTTCATACTGTTTACTGGTATTATTAACGACCGTTTCGATTTAAAAGAGAGAAAACAATAAGAGAATACTCACGTGAGTGATTTTAACCTGCGCCTCTGGTAGTTTGCCATGAAGTCCTGTGTCTCTCACCACAGAGTAAGTGCAGATGTCATGGTTCTGCCATCTTTTGTGACTCTGGGAGCACCTGATGGGGCAGCAGGGAGTTGCCCAGACACTTAGGGGCCAGTTCCGGGTTTTGGTCGCCTGCTCCCTGCCTGCGGCATCCCAGGGCTTCCTGCGGAATGCAGTCCTCCGAGGGGAGGCTCCCCTGCTCCTTAGTGAATGGGGAATCCCTGGGATCCACGTGAGTTCCCTCCCCCATGCTGCCTCACAGCCCAGCAGACTTGCTGGCTTTCTCATCACAGACAAGGAGGAAAATGAAAAAGATGTCCACCAAGATCCATCTCCCAATGATGTCCCTCCACAAGAGTGGCCCTGGGCTCCTTTGCAGGGATTAACCATCACCCTGCAACAGGTGAACCCTCCCTCAGGGTGGCCTGCTGTCAGCAGAGCCGTAGTTTCCCCACCTAATGGATGGAGAGCTATTTAGACACCACTGGGGTCCTGAAGAGGAGTCCTGGTGGTGCGGTGGTTAAAGACATCGACTGCTAACGGAAAGGCTGGCGATTAGAACCCACCAGCCACTCCGTGCAGGAAAGATGTGGCAGTCTGCTTCCACAGAGATTTACAGCCTTGGAAACCCTATGGGGTTGCTGTGAGTTGGAATTGACCCAACAGCAGTGGGTTTGAGTGATTGGGGTCCTGATAATTTAAATGGGAGCGGTCACTCCACTGAACCAGGTCCAATGTCGGCTCTGCTATGTTATCTCTGAAGTGGTGGGCGTATGCATTAGGGTCATCCTCATTCTAGGGGGTGCTCAGCCAGCTTAACACCCCAACCCCCATCTGCCATGTCCTCCTCCTGGGGCCCTCTTGCTGCCCCTTAAATGCCCTTGGGGGCATGGCTTTGGCTCCACTGGGAAGCAGCTGTTGGACCTTTGTATTGTAACTTTCAGAATTTCTCATCGAGGGTCCTCACTCTGTAGGGTAGTTCTTACCCTGCCCTATAGAACCAGAGATGTTTCTTTCTTTCCTTTTTTTCCCAAACAAAAGGTCTCATGTATTTATTACTGAATCAACCTATTAATGCAGGGGCAGAAAAACAAAGGAATAAACCAGAATTTTGCCAATACAATATGTTCAATTGTTCAGATAGGGGCAACATTTTCAAGTTGGTATGGCAAGGAGTCAGAATCAACTCATCAGCAATGGATTTGGTTTGTTTTTTTATGGTAAGATGATAGTGAACTTGATGGAGCATAATTCTGCGTGCCGTCCCATGTGTGACTCCTCAGAGACCCAACATGGTTCTTCTCCAATGTCTCTTCTTGGAGTGGTGCCTGATTTCATTACCAGTTTTCATTTGAATCCTTTAGGGAATGGGATGATTCTGCTTTTGTTTTGTGGCCAGGCAACTCTTGATCCTGAAAGACCTGTGAGAAGACATGATAAGGATGGAAGTTGGCCACACACACCACGATGGCAGAGAAACAGAGAGAAAACCTGAGTTGTTCCTTCTGATTTTGCCCAGTCGTGTATGGGAAGAGTTTGTGTGCCCCCTGCCCCAGTTCCCCCAGAGATGCCCCGTGGCCTGTCTCAGAGTTACTTCCCCTAGTTTGGTGTGGATGGTGGTGGTCTCCTCTGACATATCACCCCTCCACCTCCTGACTGCACCATGACCGTAGGTACCAGAGCTAGCATGGGATTACAGGGCAGGCAGGCAGCCATAGCACAGAGTTACACAACAGGACATCCATGCCTCTGTCTCTTTCTGCTCCCTCTGCATAGAAAAGCCTGCATAGACAAATGAGTGTTTGCTTAAATTAAAGACCAGGGTTTCTGTCAGAACACCTTGGATGGTGAGGAGGGAGTATGTGAGAAGAGGGAGCTGTGGCAGGATTATGAGAGCTCAGGTGGGAGTCCACAGATGGCAGAGAGGGAGCTGGGGCAGGATTATGAGGGCCCAGGTGGGAGTCCACGGATGAGTAGGGGGACCTGGAGTAGTTCAGAAATCTTGGGCACAAATCCATGGACAGAAGAGCTGGTTTGGGTTTTCAATCTTGAATTTGCTTTATTAGTGAGCTGCATTCAGCTTATGGCAGACACATATTTTCTCACCCGGAGAGTTCTACTTCTGATCCCATGTGAGTAAACACATCCTTGATATTAAGACACACAGTATTTTTATTTATTTATTTATTTTAATACTTTTGAGTATTAAACTTTTATTGTATTTTTAAAAATTCAGTAAGAGACTTCAAACTCCATGAATTCTGGGGACTTCACTTATCAGAGAGATATCATGATGGGGCAGCGGAGGGAAGGGTTTGTGCATTAGATGGCTCTGGTTCGAATCCAGACTAGGCACAATCAGCAAATCAAACACGGATGCCTGCCAGGCACCAGGCCCCTGCAGGTTTTCAGGTAAAACATTTGGCACTTTCTTCAAGCTATGACCATTGTTAACCCCTTTTTTGGAGTTGTTCTTCCCCATGAGCATGAACTCGCTGCCCCCTAAGCTTCCTGTCTGACCTTTTGAGTTGTTAATTTATCGCATATGGTTAGTTCTTTAACAGAGCGCAAGGTTAATCAATGTCACTGAGTTGTACAAGTAGAAACTGTTGAACTGGTGTATGTTGTGCTGTGAATATTTTCAACAATAACAAAAGTAAAATATACATACATAAAACAACAATTTGGCACATTCTCTGCGCTCTGGAGGTCTCGATGGCCTACGTAACACACACATACAATGACACAAATCTGTAAGACTTCTCAGAATCATTCCAAGAGGCCCAGAAAAAGTGCTGTGGAGTCCCAGACTAGCAAGGTCACTTCAGACCAAAGCATCAGGCTCGGCTCCGTGCAGAGAAGATGAGCCTAAATCCGGGAGTCCACAGGCAGAGGGTCTGGGAGATAGGGTGATATGTGTGATGCTGACGTGATGTTCATCTAAATGAGCAAGTCAAAGTCAGTGAGACTCCTGGGAGCTGGGCCACATGGGTCAGGGATCTGAGGCCTCAGCAGAGCCAACCTTGGCCCTGAATTCTGGGACCTGGGGTGGTAGTCGGCAGGGGGGGCACTCCTACAACCTTCAGGGTATAATCCCATTGATGTGGTCACCATTGCAACCAGGATCCAACAACTTTGAGCATCTAAGGAGTTACTGTTCTTTGTCTGGCATTTTGCAGGGTCCAAGAGGGGACAAAAGGACACTGTTCATTTTCCCTGCTCTGAAGGGTCTTAAAACCTGGCTGAAGAAGACAGCTTTGCACACCTGAAAAGTAGCAGTAGCGTAGAATGTGGAGTCCTGCCTGAAGACTTGAAGTTTTTCTGGGAAGAAAAGTCTGCTGGCAGCAAGGGAGAGTATAGGAAGCCAATGGAGGAGGCACTGGGCACTGTGTCTTGGGGGACCTGTGGTTTGGAGGTACAAGGTGTGATGGGCACCACTGGGGTAGGGGCAGGAAGAGCAGACTGAGGGTGGGATGTCTTGTCCATTGAACGAGTATCACTCACATTTACTGTGTGCACATGCACGCACACACACACGTGCATATGTGCACACACACACGTGTACTCTGTTGCTGTTTGAAAACACAATAAATTCTTATATCCTTGCCCCTAAGGGAGTTACATCCTAGTGTAAGAGAAAGATCCAGAAAGAAATGATTATAATAAAATGTGAAAACTACTGTTACAGAGGTGAGAAAAACATAACAAGAGTAAACAAGATGGTATAATCGGTGGTTCAGTGGTAGAATTCTTGCTTCCATGTGGGAAACCTGGGTTTGATTCCTGGCCAATGCATCTCATGTGCAGCCTCCACTCATCTATCAGTGGAGGCTTGCGTGTTGCCAGGATGCTGAACAGGTTTCAGCAGAGCTTCCAGACGAAGGCAGAGTAGGAAGAAAGGCCTGGAGATCTACTTCCAAAAATCAGCCAATGAAAACCCCATGAATCACAACTGTCCAATCCACAGACCCTCATGGTCATGGTACAAGCAAGACCATGCTGCTTTTTGTTCCATTGTGCATTGGGGTCGCCATGAGTTGGAGGCTAACCCTGGGCAGCTAACAACGGCTACAAACAAGATGGAAACATTAATGCTGGGAGGATGATGAGGAGTTTTCACAGGAAGGACATTGGCATTCATCCTTGCACTCACTGGTGAATAGAGTGAGTACCTTCTGCAGGTCGCATCCTGTGCAAAGGTGAGGGAAGCACAGTCCTCGCCCTTGCAGAGGTGTAGCATGGAAAAGGCAGGAAGGCACTAGATGAGGTGAGAAATGCAGAGTAGGAAGGGCTCTGCTGGTGCCTGTGCAGCTCCTCCCAGGCGAAGAAGCAGTGGCTGCACAAGGTCTGTAGGTCAATGAGGAGTGGCTGGTCCAGAAATTAAGACAGCATTTCAGCAGAGGGACCAGCTTGTGTGAACTGGCCTGACACAGGTAGGATGTGCTCTGTGTCACTGGAGCAGACATCAGCCTAGGTTAACGAGGGCGAGAGGAGACCAGAGGGAGGAGAATGGTACCATCCTAATGGGTCTTCTGGGCCAATTAGGGCATTTAGACTAGATACTGGAGCCAACAAAGGACTCAGAACTTTTCAGTGAGGTGAGGATAAACTCATAAAGATACTTTTATTGGGCCAATGTAGCTGACCAAGCAGTGCAGTTGTTCCCCCTTCCTCCAGAAATCCCCTAAAAATGACAGAAGCAGAGAGACTAAGTGAGAATCAGCACACAAGAGCCAAGACCACCAGGAAGAGATGCCACCAAAGAAGCAGAGATGTTGCAGGATTTCTGGGAATGGCAAGTGGGATCAGACTGATAGAGAAGCCAGAGCTAACCATCATCAAAATCAGGCAAGGAAAAGCTACTGTAAGGGTCAGGGCAGCCCTCCACCACAAAGCCCTGTGCCAGAGCATCTGGTCAAGCAGAGAATACAGAGCAGTCTCCAGGGGAAAACCAGCCACAACTCTTTCCTGGGCAAAGCCAAGGTCTGGCAAGGCTGAGCATCATCATGGCTGAGGCTGTTTGCTCTGGACTCAGGCTCCTGGTCTGGCTTAGTCAGGCTACTGCCTAAGGTTCCTGTAAAATGGGGATCAAGGCAGTGTCCAGCGCCTAGCTATGTGGCATGTTCTCAGCTTCTAATGTTAGTTTTCATCTTCACCTCTGTTGGGGAAGAATGGTGACCCCAGCAGTGAGCCTGAAGAGGAAGCAGAGCAGAACAGCAACAGAAGGGAAGAGAAAGGGGAAGGAGACACAGAGGAGAGGAAACTTCTGGAGAATATACCCTTAGCCTGGGTCTCTAGGAAAGCTGCTAAAGCAGGGAGATTCCCAGGTTACATCCTAAGAAGTAAGAAGAGGAAAAAAACAAAACAACCAGTTGCCATTGAGTAGACCCTGACTCATGACAACCCAATGTGTGTCAGAGTAGAACTGTGCTCCATAGGGTTTTCTTTTCTTATCTATCTATCCATCCATCCATCCATCCATCCATCTACATATGTATGTATCTATTTATCTATTGTGCTTTAGGTGTAAGTTTACAGCTCAAGTTAATTTCTCATACAAAAATTTATACACACATTGTTATGTGATCCTAGCTGCTATCCCTATAACGTGACAGCACACTCCCCATTTCTATCCTGGGTTTCCCATGTCCATTCAACCAGCTCCTATCATTTTCTGCCTTCTCATCTGGCCTTCTGACAAGAGCTGCCCATTTAGTCTTGTGTATCTACTTGAACTAAGAAGCGCAAGCTTCATGAGTATTATTTTATGTTTTATAGTCCAGTCTGATCTTTGTCTGAAGCGTTGGCTTCAGGAATGGTTTTAGTTCTGGGTTAACAGACAATCTGGGGGCCATGTCTTTTGGGGTTCCTCTAGTCTCAGTTAGACCATTAAGTCTGATCTTTTTACTAGAATTTGAGTTCTGCACTCCACTTTTCTCCTGCTCCGTCAGGGACTCTCTGTTGTGTTCCCTGTCAGGGCAGTAATTGGTGGTAGCTGGGCACCATCTAGCTCTTCTGGTCTCAGGCTGATGGAGTCTCTGGTTTATGTGGACCTTTTGTCCCTTGGACTAATATTTTCCTTGTGTCTGTTGTGTTCTTTGTTCTCCTTTGCTCCAAATGGGTTAAGACCAATTGATGCATCTTAGATGGCTGCTCACAAGCTTTTAAGACCTCAGACACCACTCACCAAAATGGGATGCAGAACCTTCTCTTAATAAATTTTGTTATGCCAATTCACCTAGATGTCTTCTGAAACCATGGTCCCCAGAACCCCACCCCTGCTATTCTGTCCCTCGAAGTGTTTGGTTGCATTTGGGAAATTTCTTAGCTTTTGCTTTAGTTCAGTTGTGCTGACTTCCCCTATAGTGTGTGTTGTCCTTTCCTTCACCTAATTCTTGTCTACTGTCTATTTAGTGAATTCCCCTCTCCCTCCCTCCCCACCCTCGTAACCATCAAAGAATGTTTTCTTCTGTGTTTAAACCTTTTCTTGAGTTCCTATAATAGTGGTCTTATACAATATTTGTCCTTTTGTGACTGATTAATTTCACTCAGCATAATACCTTCCAGATTCACCCATGTTGTGAGATGTTTCGTGGATCCCTCATTGTGCTTTATTACTACGTAGTATTCCATTGTGTGTAGATACCATAATTTATTCATCCATTTGTCTGTTGATGGGCAGCTAGACTGTTTCCATCTTTTTGCTGTTATGAACAGTTCTGCAGTGAACATGTGTATGCATATATCTATTCATGTGATGGCTATTATTTCTTTAGGATATATTCCAAGGAGTGGGATTGCTGGATCTTATGGTACTTCTATTTCTAGCTTCTTAAGAAGTGACAAATCGATTTCCAAAGTGGTTGTACCATTTTACATTCCAACCAGCAGTGTATAAGTGTTCCAGTCTCTCCACAACCTCCCCAACATTTATTATTTGGTGTTTTTTGGATTAATGCTAGCGTTGTTAGAGTGAGATGGATGGTATCTCACTGTAGTTTTGATATGCATTTCTCTAATGGCTAATAATTGTGAGCATTTCCTCATGTGTCTGTTAGCCTCCTGAATGTCTTCTTTGGTGAAGTGCCTGTTCATATCCTTTGCCTTTTTTTTAAAATATATTTTATTGTACTTCAGGTGAAAGCTTACAGAGCAAATAGTTTCTCATGAAATAGTAGTACACATGTTGTTCTATGACTTTGGTTACCAACGCCACAACATATTAAGCCTCTAAATTCTCAACCTTTTTTTTTGATGAAAATACAGATAGCAAAAGATACACCGTTTCAAAAATTTCTACATTCACAGTTCAGTGACATTGACTACGCTCTTCCAACTGTGCTGTTATTCTCACTTAAGATGAAGGCTTACAGAACAAAATAGTTTTTCATTTAACAGTTACTACACATGTTGCCCTATGACAATGCTTAACAATCTCACAGCACATCAAGAATATCCTTACTCCACCTTATGTTCCCTATCACCAGGGGACTTCCTTGTCCCCTTCTGTCTTCTGACCCTTGTCACTGGACTGCTGTACCTCTTTAGTCTCATTTGGTTTTTTTTTTTTTTTTTTTTTTTAATTTTATTTTATTTTAACACCATTTCAAAACTTTTTACTTACACATTTAAGTGGTATTGACTATGCTCTTCCAATTGTGCTGCCATTCTCGCCCAAGATGAAGGCTTACAGGACAAAACAGCCTCCCATTTAATAGTTACTACAAATGTTGCACTATAGCAGTGGTCAACAATCTCACAATACATCGACAGTGTCCTTATTCAATTTGTGCTCCTTATCATCAGTTTCCTACTCCCCCTCTGCCTTCTGGCCCTTGTCAGCGGACTCCTGTACCTCGTTAGTCCCATTTAGTTTTACTGGGCTGTCCACTCCCAGGCTTAACATTGAACCTCAAAGGTAACTTCACCGCTGAGCTGAAAGGGTGTCTGGGGGCCACACTCTTGAAGTTTCTCTAGTATTCTTTAGGCCAGTAAATATGGTCTTTTTTTTTGGGGGGGGTGGTTAAAATTATGTTCTACATCCTTCTCCAGCTCTGTCCAGAACCCTCTGTTGTGATCCTGGTCAGAGCAGTCAGTGGTGGTAGCCGGGCACCATCGAGCTGTACTGGACTCAGGCCGGTGGAGGCCTTGGTAGCTGTGGACAATTAGTCCTTTGGACTAATCTCTTCGTTGAATCCTGTTCTCTTCATTCTCCCTTGCTCCCGAAGGGATGAGACCAGTGGAGTATCTTAGATGGCCGCTCATAGGCTTTTAAGACCCCAGACACTACTCACCAAGGTAGAATGTAGAGCATTATCTTTATAAGTAGTGTCATGCCAATTGAGCTAGATGTTCCCCGAGACCATGGTCCCCAGAGCCCTCCGTCCAACAACTCAGTCCCTCGGGGGGTTTGGATGTGTCTATAGGGTCTCCATGACCTTTCCTTGTGCAGGTTGTGTTAGTTTCCCCTGTACTGTGTACTATCTCACCTCTCACCCAAGTTACCACTTATCTATTACCTATTTAGTATTTCCCCCCCCCTCCCCTCCCCTCCCTGGTAACCAACAAGGATTGTTACATTTTGCATGTGAATTTTTCCATGGGTTTTTACAATAGAGGTCTCATACAATATTTGTCCTTTTGTGATTGACTTATTTCACTCAGCATAATGTCCTCCAGTTTCATCCATGTTATGAGATGGTTCACAGATTCATTGTTGTTCTTTCTCGTTGCATAGTACTCCATTGTGTGTATGTACCATAGTTTGTGTGTCCATTCATCTGTTGTTGGACATCGAGGTTGTTTCCATCGTTTTGCTATTGTGAATAATGCTGCCATGAACATAGGTGTGCATATGTCTATTCGAGTGATGACTCTTATTTCTCTAGGATATATTCCTAGGAGTGGGACTGCTGGATCGAATGGTATGTCTATTTCTAGCTTTCTGAGGAAACGCCATATCATTTTCCAAAATGGTTGTATCATTTTGCATTCCCACCAGCAGTGTATAAGAGTTCCCATCTCCCCGCAGGCCCTCCAACATTTGTTATTTCCAGTATTTTTGATTCGTGCCAGTAATGCCAGGGTGAGATGGTATCTCATTGTGGTTTTAATTTGCATTTCTCTAATGGCTAGTGATCGCGAGCATTTCCTCATGTGTCTGTTGGCCATTTGAATGTCTTCCTTGGTGAAGTGTCTGCTCATTTCCTTTGCCCATTTTTTGATAGGATTGGTTGTCTTTTTGTTGTAGAGGTGTTGGATTTTCTTGTAGATTATGGAGATTAGACCTTTGTCTGACTTGTACTGTCCAAAAATTTTTCCCCAGTCTGTAGGTTCTCTTTTGACTCTTTTGGTGAGGTCTTTTGAAGAGCATAGATGTTTGATTTTTAGAAGATCCCAGTTATCTAGTTTATCTGTTGGTTTTTTTGTGTTGATGTTTATGGTTTGTATCCTGTTAATGCCATGTATTAAGGCCTGAAGTGTTGGTCCTATTTTTTCTTCTATGAATTTTATAGTTTGAGGCTTTATATTCAGGTCTTTGATCCATTTTGAAGTATTTTTGTATATGGTGTGAGGTATGGGTCCTGTTTCATTTTTCTACAAATGGATATCCAGTTTTGCCAGCACCATTTGTTAAAAAGACTGTCTTTTCCCCATTTGATGTATTTTGGGCCCTTGTCAAAGATCAGGTGACCATAGGTGGATGGATTTACATCTGGGTTCTCAATTCTGTTCCATTGGTCAATGTCTCTGTTGTTGTACCAGTACCAGGCTGTTTTGAGTACTGTAGCTGTATAGTAGGTTCTCAAGTCAGGTAGCGTGAGTCCTCCAAGTTTATTCTTCTTCTTCGGTAGTGCTTTACTTATTTGGGGTTTCTTCCCTTTCCATAGAAAGTTAATAATTAGTTTTCCCATCTCTTTGAAGAATGTTGTTGGTATTTGTATCGGGATTGCATTGTATTTGTAAATTGCTTTGGGTAGAATTGCCATTTTCACAATGTTGAGTCTGCCTATCCATGAGCATGGTATGTTTTTCCACTTATGTAGATCCCTTTGGGTTTCATGCAGTAGTGTTTTGTAGTTTTCTTTGTATAGGTCTTTTACATTCCTGGTCAGATTTATTCCTAAGTATTTTATCTTTTTAGGGGCTATTGAAAATGGTATTGATTTCCTGATCTCCTTTTCATCGTTCTCTTTACTGGTGTATAGGAATCCAACTGATTTTTGAATGTTTATCTTGTATCCTGCTACTCTGCTGAATCTTTCTATTAGTTCCAGTAGATTTCTCATGGAGTCTTTAGGGTTTTCCATGTATAGTATCATATCATCTGCAAACAGGGAGAGTTTAAATTCTTCATTACAAATTTGGATGCCCTTTATTTCTTTCTCTTGCCTTATTGCTCTAGCTAGAACTTCCAGCACAATGTTAAATAGAAGTGGTGATAAAGGGCATCCTTGTCTTCTTCCTGTTTTCAAGGGGAATGTTTTCAGCCTCTCTCCATTAAGAATGATGTTGGCTGTTGGTTTTGCATAGATTCCCTTTATTATGTTGAGAACTTTCCCTTCTATACCTATTTTATTGAGAGCTTTTATCAGGAACGGGTGTTGGATTTTGTCAAATGCCTTTTCTGCATCAATTGAGATGATCATGTGATTTTTTTCTTTCCTTTTATTTATGTGGTGGATTACGTTGATGGATTTTCTAATGTTAAACCATCCTTGCATACCTGGTATGAATCCTACTTGGTCGTGGTGTATTATTTTTTTGATATGATACTGAATTCTATTGGCTAGAATTTTGTTCAGAATTTTTGCATCTATATTCATGAGAGATATTGGTCTGTAATTTTCTTTTTTTGTGATGTCTTTGCCTGGTTTTGGTATCAGCATTATGCTGGCTTCATAGAATGAATTTGGAAGTGTTGCTTCCTCTTCTATGCTCTGAAATAGCTTGAGTAGAACTGGTACAAGCTCTTCTGTAAATGTTTTGTAGAATTCTCCAGTGAAGCCATCTGGGCCAGGGCTTTTGTTGGTTGGGAGTTTTTTTATTACCTTTTAAATCTCTTCTCTTGTTATGGGTCTGTTCAGATTTTCAATATCACTTTGTTGTAGTTTGGGTAGGCCGTATGTTTCTAGAAATTTATCCATTTCCTCTAGGTTTTCAAATTTGTTGGAATATAGTTTTTCATAATATTCTGTTATAATCCTTTTTATTTCAGTTGGATCTGTTGTAATGTCCCCCATTTCATTTCTTATTTGGGTTATTTGTGCCCTCTGCTGTTTTTCTTTTGTTAGTCTGGCCAGTGGTTGGTTGATTTTGTTGATTCTTTCAAAGAACCAACTATTGGTTTTGTTGATTCTTTCTATTGTTTTTCTGTTCTCTCTTTCATTTATTTCTGCTCTGATCTTTTCTATTTCCTTTCTTCTGGAGGTTGTAGGGATTTTTGTTGTTCTCTTTCTGTTTGTTTGAGTTCTGTAGTTAATGTTTTGATTTTGTCGCTTTCTTCTTTTTTGATATGTGCATCTGTTGCTATAAATTGTCCTCTGAGGACTGCCTTTGCTGTGTCCCAAAGGTTTTGGTAGGATGTGTTTTCATTCTCATTTGATTCTAGGAATTTTTTAATTCCATCTCTGATTTCTTCTATTACCTATTGATGTGTAAGCAGATTATTATTCAGTTTCCATGTGTTTGATTTTTTTCCCTTGCTCTTTCTAGTGTTAATTTCTACCTTGATGGCATTGTGGTCAGAGAAGATACTGTGAATTATCTCAGCGTTTTGGATCTTGTTGAGGATTGCTCTGTGGCCTAAGATGTGGTCTATTCTGGAAAACGTTCCATGTGCATTGGAAAAGAATGTGTACTTTGCAGCGGTTGGATGGATTGTTCTATATATGTCTATGAGGTCCAGTTGGCTGATTGTGTCCTTTAGGTCTTCTGTATCTTTGCTGAGTTTCTTTTTAGTTGTTCTGTCTTTTACTGAGAGTGGTGTGTTGAAGTCTCCTACTATTATTGTGGAACTGTCAATTTCTCTTTTCAGTGCTGTTAGAGTTTTTTTTTTTTAATGTATTTTGGAGCCCTGTCATTGGGTGCATAGATATTTATTATGGTTATGTCTTCATGATGGATCATCCCCTTAATCATTATATAGTGTCCTTATTTGACTTTTATGGTAGATTTTGTTTTAAAGTCTATTTTATCTGAGATTAGAATTGCCACTCCTGCTCTTTTTTGATAGTTGTTAGCTTGATGTATTTTTTTCCAACCATTGATTTTTAATAAATTCACATCTTTGTTTCTAAGGTATGTCTCTTGTAGACAGAAAATTGATGGATCCTGTTTCCTTATCCATTCTGCCACTCTCCGTCTCTTTATCGGTGCATTGAGTCCATTTACATTCAGTGTAATTATTGATAGATGGAAGTTTGTTGCTGTCATTTTGTAGTGCTTTTTTTTTGGGGTGCTGAAGTTTTCTTTGTTCTTCTTACTCTCTTGTGCTGAGTTACTTTTGTTTGTGGATTTTGTGTTCATTTCTTTTGTTTTTGTAGGTTTTGTTTTTGTTGAGACTTTATGTTTTTCGTCTTTATTTTTATGAGTTGGTTTGTTAACTTTCTTTGTGGTTACCATGAATTTTACCCTTATCTTTATAATTTTGAAGCAGTCTACCCTTACTTGGTATCGCCTTGCCTTCGTCTCCTTTAGAAGCTTCTATACCTATGCCGTTTGTTCCCTCTTTCATTGTTTTGATGTTGTTGTCATCGTTTGATTGATTTCTCTGATTCCCTGTTGTATTTCTTATGTTTTTGGAAAGTCCTCTGTAGTTCAGTTCCTAGAATGGTATCTGTTTCATGTGAACCTGCGTCCTACGTCCTAGGTCCTGGCTGAGGGCTGAAGCTGTTTGTCCTCAGATCGAAGAACTCCCTTTAATAATTCTTGTAAGTTTAGTTTGACTTTTGCATATTCCTTTAGTTTCTGTTTATCTGGAAATGACCTAATTTCACCATCAAATTTGAATGAGAGTTTTGCAGGATATATTATTCTTGGCTGACAATTTTTTTCTTTCAAGATTTTATATATGTCATCCCATTGCCTTCTTGCCTGCATGGTTTCTGCTGAATAATCTGAGCTTAGTCTTATTGTGTCTCCTCTGTACGTGACTTCTTGTTTTTCACGAGCTGCTCTCAGGATTCTTTGTTTGTCTTTAGTTTTAGTGAGTGTGAATATGATATGTCTTGGTGATTTTCTTTTGGGGTCTCTTCTATATGGGGTTCGTTGAGCTTCTTGGATGGCCAGCTTTTCATTTTTCATGATATTGGGAACGTTTTCTGTCAGCAGTTCGTCAATGATCCTGTGTTTTCTGCTTTCTCCCCCTGTTCTAGTATGCCAATCACTCGTAAGTTTTTGCTTTTAATTGTGTCCCACATAACTCTCAGGGTCTCTTCATTTTTCTTTGTTCTTTTTTCTGAGTTTTCCTGAAACAGAGTTGTATCCAAGTGTTTGTCTTCAGTTCCACTGATCCTGTCTTCCATGGTTTCAAATCTACTTCTCAGCCCTTCTATGACACCGTCCATTTCTGAAATCTTGTTGTTTATCTTTTGCATTTCTAATTGTTGTTTTTGTATAATTTCGAGTTGTGAATTTATTTTGGCATTTTGTTCCTGCATCATCTTCCTGAATTCTTCCAATTTTTTGTCTGTATTTTCCATAAATTTATCTATTTTTTCCTCATGTTTGTCAGCTTTTTGCCTCAGTTCTTGGAAAATTCCAAGTATTAGTGATTTGAGTTCCGTATCAGGTACTTCTAGTGCATTTTCTTCCACAGGAGAGTTATCTGATGTTTTAATTTGGACGCTTATTGGAGCTATCTTGTCTTGTTTTTGTAAATGTTTTGATATTGTTTGCTGTTTTCGGGGCATTCAGTAGATATTTCTCTCGTTTATTGATTGTAGATTTTTTTTTTTGTTTGTTTCATCCTTGTGGTACAGCTGGGCAGATCTAGCTGAGGAGGAGCCACTGGGACGGGTTGCTTGTGGCACTCACCGCAGCCACCAGGACGGTCGGTAGTCAGTGCTGGGCAGGTTCCAATAGGGCGTGCCTGCACAGCTTGGTGGTGTGATGTCTAGTGCACGGTGCAGGTAGGTAGGGTGCAGCGGGAAGATGGTTATGTGTGAAGCTAAGCTGGATATGGGAGGGAGGAGAGAGGAGGAGGAGCAAAAAGCATACAAACATAAAAGAATGCTAGGGGAGTTTGTCGTTGGAATGTACAGATGAGGGACTATGGGATGGAGGAAACCAGAAGGGGGAAGAGAAAGAAAAGGAAAGAATGACCAAATAAAAATCAGAAAAGTTAAAGAACTGCAAAGTTCCCAGGGATCCCACCAATGCAGCTATGAGGTCTGGGGGAGTCGGTCTCAGTTTTCACAGCACAGCCTGGCCAGAAGGTACAGAGGGATACATCGCCTGGTATTCAGGGATCAGAAAGAGAAGGAAGAGATAGGGAGATGAGAAATTAAGCAATGAAGAAAGACAAAAGGGAAAAAGAGGGAAAAGATGACAAAACTAATCAAAAAAGAAGAAAAATAAAATTTAAAAAAAAAAAAAAAAAAAAGCAACACCAGCAGTCAGTGCCAACAAATGGGACCCAGAGAGCCCCCACTCAGGGGCACGAATTCCAAGCAGTCGGCAGTCTCGGGGTTAAGAGACCATGGCCACAGGAAGCTGAGGGGCGAACGAACAAGTGCCCCGGGATCTCGCCGTGCGGCAGCCCAGACCTGGAAGCAGCCACACGCCCAAACGCAGCCCCACAGCTCCGCAGGAGAGAGCAAAGACGGCACCCGGAACCAGGCACCCAGGCAAAAGGAGGGGGAGGCGGCAGAAAAAGTTTCACCAGCTGCCAGCAAACGGCTCCCAGAAAGCTGCCAGCCTGGGCGCGCGGAATCCAAGCACCGGCACCCCTCAGCCCAGGGACCCCAGCCACGGAAAGCAGAGGGGCGAACGAACAAAGGCCCCGGGAGCTCACCAGCATGGCAGCCCAGACCTGGAAGCAGCCACACGCCCGAACGCAGCCCCACAGTCCCGCAGGAGAGAGCAAAGACGGCACTCGGAACCAGGCACCCAGGCAAAAGGAGGGGGAGGCGGCAGAAAAAGCCCTGCCAACGGTCAGCAGACGGCTCTCAGAAAGCCGCCAGCCCGGTTGCGCGGAATCCAAGCACCGGCGCCCCGTAGCCTAGGGACCCTGGCCACGGAAAGCAGGGGAGCCCCAGCAGAGGCGGAGAGGGGTGGGGGGTGGGAAAGCGCGCACCGCAGTTTACCGGTAGCTCTGTCTCCCACCGGATGCTCTGCAAGGCTGCTCTCCCGTTCGCTGGTCTCCGATAGGAATCCAAGATGGTGGATCCACGCTGCGTTAGCTGGTAAGGAATCTCTGCATGAGTCTCTCCTCGCTCTCCGTTCTCTTTTAGTATTCTCACTCCGTTTGGTGTTTGGCTGAGTTCTTTATCTCTTCATTTGGTGTTCTAGGGTTTCAGGATTGTTGATTCTCTGTTAGGCTTAGTTTTTCGGATCTTTGCTGTGGAGGGACGGCGTGGTGCTTCTGCCTAGAGCGCCATCTTGCCCCGCCTCCTCCTTTGCCATTTTTTAATTGGGTTATTTGTCTTTTTGTTGTTGAGGTTTTGCAGTATCTTGTAGATTTTAGAGATTAGACCCTCATTGGATATGTCATAGACAAAATTTTCTTTCCCACTCTGTAGTTTCTCTTTTTACTCTTTTGTTGAAGTCTTTTGATGATCATAAATGTTCGATTTTTAGAAGCTCCCAGTTATCTAGTTCCTTTTGTGGTGTTTGTGCATTGTTGGTTATGCTTTGTGTTCTGTTTATGCCATGGATTAAGGCCCCTAGTGTTGTTCCTATTGTTTCTTCCATGATCTTTATTGTGTTAGATTTTATATTTAGGTCTTTGATCCACCTGAGTTAGTTTCTGTATGTGGTGTGAGGTACCTCCATAGGGTTTTCAATAGCTGATTTTTCAGCAGTATATTGCCAGACTTTTCTTCCAAGGTGTCTCTGGGTAGACTCGAACTTCCAACCTTTCAGTTAGCATCCAAGTGTGTTAACCATTTGCGCTGTCCAGGGACTCCAAGAAGAAGAAGAGGAAGAAGGAAAAAAAAAAAAAAAAAAAACTGGAGCAAGAATTACCAGAATTCTTGGAAACTGAATGTAATTAAAAACTCAAAATATGTCTGCATTGCAGAATAGTTATAGCTGAATAGTGAATTAGCCAACTGGATGGGTGGGCTATTGAGTTTTACAAAAAGGGAGTGAAGAAGAAGGAGGGGGCAGAAAGATTAGCAGAGACGGGATGCTCACAGATTAAAAAAAAAAAAAAAAAGAATTCTTCTCTGAAGAGAGGAAGACCCTTAGTTTTCAGATTAAAAAGAGCCTTTTGTGGAATGTTGTTTTCATTATGTGCTGTCACTTCAATTCCAAGTCAAATAGATTAATTAAAAATAATAAATAAAAAGCAGTGCACCTGGGTATATTCTGGATACATTACAGAACCCCCCAAAATTAAGAAATTATCCAAAAATCCTTCATAGAATAATGGAAACAAAGAGAGATGCCTAGAATAACAGAAACAAAGAGAGATGCCTAAAATGGTACAATAGTCATAATGGCAACAAATTTCTAACAGCAACACTACACCATAAGAAAAAAATGTCTTTGAAGAGCTGAGAATAATTTGAATCCAGAATTCTATGCCCAGGAACACTATTATGCAAGGAGAAGGGCAAAATAAAGCAATTTCAGTGCCTTGGAAAAAACTCAGAAAATTAAATTTACTTTCTAAGGGCTCTTTTTGAAAAATATCTTGAATATATACCTAAGCAAAATAAAAGGGAACAAACAAAAACCATCAATTCAGTAAGTACAAGGAAACAGAAGACAACAAAACAGAAAGCAAACCCACTGCCAGAGAGTCGATCCAACTCATCGCCACCCTATATGCTGTTTCCAAGGCTTTAATATTTAGGGAGGCAGATTGCCACATCTTTCTCCAGCGGAGCAGCTGGTGAGTTCAAATCACTGACCTTTTGGTCAGCAGTCAAGTGCTTAACCACTGCACCACCAGGGCTCCTTAATAAAAATGCACGAATCAGGTAAATATTATAGTTAATTGTAAATCGACTTTTACACATAATGTTTAACGGTGGCTGCATATTAATGTTAAAACATATTTATTAGTAATAAAACTAAATAATAAATATTGAAAAGGGGATCTTCATGGGCAATAAAGAGGACCAGGCAGGAGAAGGGTGGAGAGGGAAGTAAAAGCGTGTTAAAGTCTCATTATCTTCAGTAGAAGTGTGTGTTTTACGACTTTTAGAAAAATACTAGGCTGAAAATGCGTGCTAAAAATTAATGGCTTCTAATGAGTAGTTGTTGGTCAATTGGATATCCATAGTAATAACAAAAAGAATCTTAAGAACTACCTTGCACCGTACTAAAAACTCAATTATAGTTAGATTGCAGATCTAAATGTCAACGTTAAAAATATAAAGCTTTTAGAAGAAGTTTAGAAGACAATATCTCCATCAACTTGGGGTAGGCAGAGATGTCAGGGTTATCGTTACAATAATATTTTCGAGAGGCATGTTCAAAACAAATGACACAAAGAGACTGAAAGTATAGGGACGGACAAGATTTTCAGGCAAATTTTTTTTTTAATATAAAGGAGGTATGTGAATATTAGTGTCAAACAACAAAGAATTCAAGGCAAAGGTCAGATAACACTAGCTTACTGATAATGTCTTACTTCTTGGATTAAAATATGAAAATGGAAAATGTCGATAACATTCAACTGAACCAATTAGCAGAGAAAAAAAAATCATTAGCTTAAACGTACACACACACCAAAACAAAACAGAACAAATCTAAAGGAAAGAAAATTATATAGTTAAAGGGAGAAACTATTAAAATTATTAAGGAAACAAAAGAGAAAATCTGCAAAATCCAAAGAGGTTTGTTTGAAAAGATCAATGAAATAGACAAGACTTTGAGAAAAGTGATAAATAAAAATGGAGAGAAATTACAAATAAAAATATTCAGAATAAAACATTTCATAGATACAGTGGAGTTTAAAAATATGAGGGAATACTGTATTAGAACCAAGTTTTTGTCCATAAATTTAATATCTAAGGTGAAATGGAAAAATGTTTCCATTCGCCCTAATTCCCCACACCAAGAACCTATAGAGGCAACAGGAAGAACTATTTTGAGGGTAAGTTTTACCAGATCTCAAAGGAACAAACATTCCCTTTCCAACCTGGAGAGTAAAAAGAGGAAGAAACTTCCCAGTTCTCTTTGTAAGTCTGAAATGTCCTTGGTGCTAAAATTAGTATCTAACTAAATTAGCCTCTGGAGCCCTGGTGGCACAGTGGTTAAGAGCTTGGCTGCCAACCAAAAGGTCGACAGTTCGACTCCACCAGCTGCTCCTTGGAAACCCTATGGGGCAGTTCAACTCTGTCTTGTCGGGTCGCTGTGAGTTGGCATCATCTCAACACCAACAGGTTTGGTTTTTGGTTTTTTAAATTATTGTCTAACTAAATTAGTATCTAACTAAAATTAGAAAAGGATAAAAAATAAAATAAAATGATAGGCTAATTCCTGTTATGACAAGAAATTGAGCATGGACAGACAAGATGCAGGTCTGCACCAGGAGAAGACGGAGTCTGTCCCCACCAAGCATGATAAACTCTGCTGCAGGAGACAGAGAGGTAGCAGGGGCTGCTGGCAGGTTCACCCCCTTTGATTCCCAGTTGGCTTCCAGTTGTTATGTCCACATGGAACCTTCTAGAGGAGGTCAACTGTTGGTAAGTGGGGAGTCCCTGTGTGGAGTGTATGGTTAATGTACTTGGCAGCTAACTGAAAGGTTGGAGGTTTAAGCCCACCCAGAAATACTTTGGAAGAAAGGCCTGGCAATGTGCTTTTGAAAGATTACAGCCACTGAAAACTCAACGGAACACGTTCTACTCTATACATATGGGCACACTGTGAGTTGGAATCGACTCAATGGCAACTGTTTTTTTTTTTTTTGGAGACTCTGATGGGAATCCCTGGGTTGTGCAAACTGTTAACATGCTCAGCTGCTAACTGAAAGGTTGGCAGTTTGAGTTCACCCAGAGGCACCTTGGAAGAAAGGCCTGGTGATCTACTTCCAAAAATCAGCCACTGAAAGCCCTATGTAGGCAGTTCTACTCTGACACATGTGGGGTCACCATGAGTTGAGATTGACCTGACAGCAATGGGCTTGTTTGTTTTGTTTTTGGGGAGATAGACGTGACTCTTCTTTCTAAGGGTGTGCATGGAAGGGGCCTCGACAGGAAGCCAGAGCTGGGGTACAGCTGGGGCTGGGATGCAGCTGCTCACCCCACTGTCTCCAGAGACTCAACCAGCAGGAATCATATGTGTCTATCCACTGCCCTCTCCTCCCTGCTTCCACCTTGGAGGGGTGGGTCCTGGACTCAGAAGGGGACCACGAGGAATATGGCCTGGACCTGAGGATCTGACTCACAGGGAGGCCCCGGCCCAAAGAGGGGACAGACAGGGTCTGAGACAAAGAGTCTTCCGACGGGGAGGTGTGTGGTCAGTGTTCAGGCTCCAGGGTAGAAAGCAGGGCGGATCGAGTCCCTGGGCAAGGGCATGGCTGAATGCAGGGGGGAAACCCTGAGCTGCAGTGAAGCGGCGACCCCTATAACAAGCCCGCACAGGGAACCCCACAGCGGTCCAGAGTCTGCTCCGTCCAGGTGAGCATCACAGATAAGGAGGTGATGCGGTGCCCACACCCCACAGCAAGATAACACCATCTGGCAAGAAGCTCGGCTCAGGGGACCCCTCAGTAGCAGCTGGGGGTTCACAGCTCATCTCGGCACCCAGCCTCTGGTGGAGGGCGGACCAGGCAGAGAAGGCTTTTAATGGTTTTTCCAAACCCCATAATATGCTGCTCAGCTGTCGGCTTAGAGCTGGAGAGGAGAGCGCGGGATCACATTGAGCTCATCTCTCAGGATGCAGGATATTAAATCCATCAAGCTAAATTAAAAGCTCCAGCCAGCTCTTGAACTCAGGGTTTATGAGGCAGCCCTTCTTCTCATTCTAGCTGCTTCCCAGGAGGCGACCCAGCCCGAGGGGATCCACGGGATTCAGGGCTTTCCATTACTGAAAGATGGAGCAGACTGGGATGCTGGAAACATCAGGCCACACAGCCAGCTGCTGTAGCTTCCTTGGAAGGCAGCCTGGGGCTGGGGGCACTCTGCTGGCTGGAAGAGCACTGAGGAGGGGGTGGTGGTCAGTTGGGGTGTCCCAGCTCAGTGGAGCCGCAGGTCATAGGGACCCGTGCCCCACCCCCAGAGTCAGGCAGCACCCTCTCTGCTCGGTCTCTGCACCATGGGAACTCAGATCCCAGACCCACGCCAGAGTCGGGTGGGGGACAAGCTGGTTCCACTCCCTGAGGACCTCCCTCAACTTATAATATTATTGTTGTTGTTAGCTGTCATTGAGTTGGCTCACGGTGGCCCCAGGTGAAACAGAACTCAATGTTGTACAGTACCACGCCATCTTTATGAGCGTTGGCATGTTTGAGTTCATTGTGGCTGTTGTGTCAATCCATCTCACTGAGAGTTTCCCTCGTTTTTGGTGACCCTCTGGCTTATCAACCATGATGTCCTTTTCTAGTGATTGGTCTTTCCTGATGACGTGTCCAAAGTAACCGAGTTGAAGCCTCTCCGTCCTCACTTCTAAGGAGTGTTCTGGTTGTATTTCTTCTAAGGCTGATTTGCTTGGTCTTCTGGCAGTCCACAGTGTAGTCAGTATTTTTTGCCATCGTCACAATTCAAACACATTGGTTCTTCTGTCTTCCTTGTAAATAATATCGGTGCTCACCAGCTCTGCGAGCCTCATTCATGCGACACTCTCACCGGCTTTATTATTCACCCTTCATCTGAAGCACACAAATTGGTTGCCCACTATGTTCCTGCCCAAGGGAGAGAGCCCAAAAACAGATGGCATCCCTGCTCTCAGGAAAGAGACTCTCACCTGTGTGGCTTCTCTAAAGAAAACATGCAGGGTCTTGCAATAAAAAAGCTCCATGGGGTCACTAGGGAGGACTGCTTGGAGGAGGCAGCATTTAAGCCAAGGCCAGTAGATACAGAAGTTGACTAGGCATGGAGCAGGTGGAGCTGAATCCTAGCAGAAAGGATGGCTCGTGCAGGCCCTGGGTGCAGGATGAAACACTCCTATATTAGGGGAAGAACCAGCAAGCCATCATGGCTGAAACATAGGGGAAGGAGGAGGGTGAGGGACACAGAAGCCAACAGGGAGATCAACGCCAGACCCTGCATGCCTTGGGGGCTATGTTAAGGGGTATGACTTGTTTCAAAGGGATGGGGGGGGCAGGGAGAGTTTCAACTGCACTGAAGGATCCAATTTGCATTTTAACAGGGTCTTTGTTTTTGTTTTTATTGTACTTTAGCTGAAGGTTTACAGAACAGTTTCTCATTACACAGTTAGTACACATATTGTTTTATGACAATGGTTAACAACCCCACGGCTTGTCAACACTGTACCTTCTCAACCTTGGGTTCCCTATTACCAGCTTTCCTGTCCCCTCCTGCCTTCTAGTCCTTGTCTCTGGACTGTTGTGCCCCTTTGGTCTCGTTTTTGTAACAGGTCTTTGATGTCTCTTTGGGCATGTGATTGTCACCTCCGCCCTTGCTGAGCCCTCCTCTGGCTCCTCCACCAGCAGGTGTCCAGGTGGCTTCTCCCTCACCTGGAACAGATGTTTGGTCAAAGACCAACCTCCTCAGGAGGCCTTTCCAAACCACCTCCTTCCCTGTACACCAGAGCTGTCATGACTTCATCTGCTACGTATTCACACATCTTTATCTTTCTTTTAGTGATATCCTTTGTTTCTTGTCTGTTTCTCTCCACTACAGTGGAAGTTCTTTGGGTGTAGAGATCTGTTCCTGTTGACTCACATCTGTATATCAAGTGCCTAGTACATGCCTGGCACATAGTAGGTGCTCAATACATATTGAACACATGAATGAGTGAATGAATGAATGAGTTGTTGCGTGGATCAGCATTTTCCACAGTCTCCCACACAGTACCTGTTAGGAGCCCTGCTTACCCAATGTAGTTTGGCATGCTTTCCACCCCTAGAGGTGTTTCTAAGTGTTAAGTGGATTCACGTGTGGGAAAGACCCACCTCGGGGGGTTGGTGGGCAGGAGTCTCCAGGCATGTAGGAGCTAAAGGCCAGGTGAGCAACAGAGTCTTCTCCAGGTGCTCAACCTGCCCATGTGGCTGAGCCAGAAGCTTCTTAGGGGCCCAGACATGCATTTCTGGCCCCACGTCATACCCAGGAGGCCCTGCAGGGGAGACTGGATAAAACAATTTTCCTTCCAAATCTTTAAACTTTGAACCAAAACCATCCCCTGAAGTCATCTTTGATCCAAGTAATACTTCAGCCTAATCAGAAAAGAATATCTGCATGAAGCATTATGTATGCTCTTTTAGACAATTATCTATATGTGATCAAATTGACAGCAGGAGGTTTAGAAAGGTTAGACGAGAACTGAGGGAGACAGTGAGTTTGGGTTGATGATGGTGGAATAGTTTGGGAAAGGTTATCAAGAAAGGTGGCACAACTTAAAGAATGTAAACAATGTCACTGAACTGTACATGTAGAAATGATTGTAGTATATGTTTTGTTGAGCATAGTTTTGCCAAATGAATACATAAATAAATAAACAAACCGATTTCCCTTCCTAGTGAGCTACCTTCTCGGTCCCTTCTTCCCTCCGTAGCTTCCGAAACAGGCCAGCACAGGGGCCTCTGCCATAACATTTTGAGTGGGGGTGTGATTGGGAGAGTCTAAACCCATGGAAGCAGCAGTCAAGAAATCAAAAGACGCATTGCATTGGGAAAATCTGCTACCAAGGACCTCCTCAGAGTGTTGAAAAGCAACGATGTCACCTCGAAGACTAAGGTGTGCCTGACCCAAGCCATGGTATTTTCAATTGCCTCATATGCATGGAAAAGCTGGACAATGAAAAAGGAAGACGGAAGAAGAATTGATGCCTTTGAATTGTGGTGTTGGTGAAGAATATTGAAAAGAACGAACAAATCTGTCTTGGAAGAAGTACAACCAAAATGCTCCTTAGAAGCAAGGACGGCGAGACTATGTCTAACATACTTTGGACATGTTATCAGGAGGGATCAGTCCCTGGAGAAGGACATCATGCTTGGTAAAGTAGAGGGTCAGTGAAAAAGAGGGAGACTCTCAACAAGATGGATTGACACAGTGCCTGCAACCATGGGCTCAAGCATAACAATGATTGTGAGGATGGTGCAGGACCAGGCAGTGTTTCATTCTGTTGTACATAGGGTGGCTATGAGTCGGAACCTACTGGAGGAGACCTAACAACAACCACAAAACGTGAAGGTGGGTCTCAGAAGGGCACGGTCTCCTTCAAGTTCTAAGTTATCGTCAACAAGATGACCAAAATATGTAAGACATAGTCTCACCATCCTTCCGAGGAGCATTCTGGTTGTACCTCTTCCAAGACAGATTTGTTCATTCTTTTGGCAGTCCATGGTATACTCAATATTCTTCACCAATACCACAATTCAAAGGCATCAATTCTTCTTTGATCTTTCTTATTAATTGTCCAGCTTTTGCATGCATATAATGTGATTGAAAATACCATGGCTTGGGTCAGGCGCACCTTAGTCTTCAAGGTGATATCTTTGCTTTTCAACACTTTAAAGAGGTATTTTGCAGCAGATTTTCCCAGTGCAGTGCATCTTTTGATTTCCTGACTGCTGCATCTGTGGGTGTTGATTGTGGACCCAAGTAAAATGAAATCTTTGACAACTTCAATCTTTTCTCCCTTTATCATAATATTGCTTACTGGTCCAGTTGTGACGATT
Source organism: Dugong dugon (assembly GCA_030035585.1). Classification (NCBI taxonomy): domain Eukaryota; kingdom Metazoa; phylum Chordata; class Mammalia; order Sirenia; family Dugongidae; genus Dugong; species Dugong dugon. The sequence goes on along the minus strand of CM057465.1, from coordinate 3,749,049 downwards.
TTTGTTTTCTTTATGTTGAGGTGTAATCCATACTGAAGGCTGTGGTCTTTTATCTTCACCAGTAAATGCTTCAAGTCCCCTGCACTTTCAGCAAGCAAGGTTGTGTTATCTGCATATTGCAGGTTGTTAATGAGTCTTCCACCAGTCCTGATCCCCTTTCTTCTTCATATGGTCCAGCTTCTTGGGTTATTTGCTCAGCATACAGATGGAATAGGTATGGTGAAAGAATACAACCCTGACACACACCTTTCCTGAATTTAAATCACACAGTAGCCCCTTGTTCAGTTGGAACAACTGCCTCTTGATCTGTGTACAGGTTCCTCACGAGCACAATTAAGTGTTCCGAAATTCCCATTCTTTGCAATGTTATTGATAATTTGTTATTATCCACACAATTGAATGCCTTTTCATAGTCAATAAAGCACAGGTAGACATCTTTCTGGTATTCTCTGCTTTCAGCCAGGATCCATCTGGCGTCAGTAATGATATCCCTAGTTCCACGCCCTCTTCTGAATCCAGCCTGAATTTCTGGCATTTTCCTGTGGACATACTGCTACAGCCGCTTTTGAAAGATCTCCAGCAAAATTTTACTAGCTTGTGATGTTAATGATATTATTAGATAATTTTCACATTCGGGAGGATCACCTTTTTTGGGAATAGGCATACATATGGATCTCTTCCAGTCGGTTGGCCAGGTAGCTATCTTCCAAATTTCTTGGCATAGACAACTGAGCCCTTCCAGCCCTGCATCCATTTGTTGAAACATCTCAGTTGATATTCCGTCAATTCCTGGAGCCTTGTTTTTCGCCAATGCCTTCAGTGCAGCTTGGACTTCTTCCTTCAGTACCATCGGTTCCTGATCATATGCTACCTCCTGAAATGGTTGAACATCGACCAGTTCTTTTTGATATAATGACTGTGTATTCCTTCCATCTTCTTTTGATGCTTCCTGTGTCATTTAATATTTTCCCCATAGAATCCTTCACTATTGAAACTCTAGGCTTGACTTTTTTCTTCAGTTCTTTCAGTTTGAGGAATACGGAGCATGTTCTTCCCTTTTGGTTTTCTAACTCCAGATCTTTGCACATGTCGTTATAATACTTTACTTTGTCTTTTCAAGCTGCCCTTTGAAATCTTCTGTTAAGTTCTCTTTTTTTCCATCATTTCTTCCTTTTGCGTTAGCTACTTGACTTTCAAGAGTCAGTTTCAGTCTCCTCTGACATCCGTTTTGGACTTTTCTTTCTTTCCTGTTTTTTTAATGGCCTCTTGCTTTCTTCATGTATGCTGTCCTTGATGTCATTCCACAACTCATCTGGTCATTGGTCATTAGTGTTCAACAAGTCAAATCTATTCTTGAGATGGTCTCTAAATTCAGTGGGATATACTCAAGCTCATACTTTGGCTCTCATGGACTTGTTCTAATTTTCTTCAGTTTCAACTTGAACTTGCATATGAACAGTTGATGGTCTGTTCCACAGTCAGCCCCTGGCCTTGTTCTGACTGATGATGTTGAGCTTTTTCATTGTCTCTTTCCACAGATGCAGTCGATTTGATTCCTGTATATTCCATCTGACCAGGTCCATGTGTATAGTCTCCGTTTATGTTGTTGAAAAAAAGGTATTTGCAATGAAGAAGTCATTGGTCTTGCAAAATTCTATAATTCGATCTCTGGCATCACTTCTATCACCAAGGCCATATTTTCCAGTTACCAATCCTTCTTCTTTGTTTCCAACTTTCGCATTCCAGTCACCAGTAATTATCAGTGCATCCTGATTGCATGTTTGATTAATTTCAGACTGAAGAAGTTGGTAAAAATCTTCAATTTCTTCATCTTTGGCCTTAGTGATTGGTGCATACATTTGAATAATAGTCATATTAACTGGTATTCCTTGTAGACCTGTACTTCCTTGTAGCACTGTACTTTAGGGTGGATCTTGAAATGTTCTTTTTGACGACGAATTCAGCACTATTCCCCTTCAAGTTGTCTTTCCCAGTATAGCAGACCACATGGTTGTCCTATTCAAAATGGCCAATACCAGTCCATTTCAGCTCACTAATGCCTAGGATATTGATGTTTATGCGTTCCATTTCATTTTTGATGATTTCCTATTTTCCTAGATTCATACTACGTATGTTCGACTTTCAGATTATTAATGAGCATTTGCAGCTGTTTCTTCTCATTTCTCAGCAGATGAAGGTCCTGGAAGCTTGACTCCATCCATGTCATTAAGGTCAGCTCAACTTTGAGGGGGCAGCTCTTCCCCTGTTGTCTTTTGAATGCCTTCCAACCTGGGGGGCTCATCTTGCAGCACTATATCAGACAATGTTCTCTGCTATTCATAAAGTTTTCACTGGCTAATTCTTTTCAGAAGTAGACTGCCAGGTCCTTCTTCCTGGTCTGTCTTAGTCTGGAAGCTCAGCTGAAACCTATCAGCCATGGGTGACCCTGCTGGTATCTGAATACCTGTGGGATAGTTTCCAGCATCACAGCAACACGCAAGCCCCCACAGTACGACAAACTGACAGACACGTGGGGGTGCATCATTGTATGCAGTACATATTACTGACGATAAGATATACAAAAAAGGGATAGTCGTAAGTGCATGAGGTTTGTTGTGACTCTAATACATCATAAGTGGGGGCTTCCTGTAGAGCATCAGCAAAAACGAGGGAAATCCTCCATGAGGTGGATGGACACAATAGCTGTAACAATGGGCTCGATCATACCAACCATTGTGAAGATGGCACAGGACCGGGCATGTTTTGTTTTGTTGTACATAGGGTCGCCAAGAGTCGGAGCCAACTGGACTACAGTTAACAACAACCACACAGGGAGCCCGCAGCACATTGCCTGATACACAGCAGGCCCTACAAGTATTCCAGGTTGTTGAGCTACTTTGATCCCAACCCCAGAGAGGCAGAATGTCCAGAAGAAATAAGCCAGGCTTCGAGCTAGGAACATCTGTGCTCAGAGCCTGGTTCTGCCATTTCCAAGCTGTGTGACAGCATGTCTGTCTTAAAATTCCCTGATTCCTCGTTTATTTTAATGCATAAAATTGAGATAATAATCATTCCGGGTAGAGTGATTGTGGGTATTAGAGATTGTGTTTGCAAAATGCCTTGTACATATTCGGCACTCTCCAAATGGCTGCCAATATGATTGTTTGCTTGATACTTTTTGGCTGATTTTTTATTCTAAAAAAATATTAACTGCTAACTGCTTTTCAAAAAAAAGAAAACTCTAAAAGTACAATATAACAAAACAGCAGTGTTCTGCAGAATTGGTGTGTACATGCACTGATGAGAGACAGTAGCTATATTTTCTTGCTCTTTAAAGGAATTGTGCACTTTAATTAAGAGAAAAGAAAGTTTTCTCTAAGCATATTAATTATCTCGCTTGTCACATGAGGTATTTTTTCTGGATGACAGGCTGTAATTGGCACAGGGAACAGGCTGAGGTTCCCTAAGAGAGGACGTGTGTCTTGGAGCTGGATGGACTGCCTGTCTGGCAATTCACCAGGTGTAAGGGGTGCTGGGGGCAGGGATCCTTTTGGGTTCATTTGTAGGGAAGAAAAAGCAATTTATCACTGCCTCTCTCAGGGCATCCAAGACATTGTGCCCTTTCCCTCTCCCTCCGCAGGGAAAGGGTAATTCACTCTCACTGCTCTCAGCTCATACCACACGTAAGAACGCTGAAAAGTTCTCACCTAGATCTACCACTGACGAGATGAGACAGGTGACCCTGGGCAAGTTCATTAGGAGCTCAGAGTCTCTCCCGGGATACTGCTGAGCATCGCCGAGACAGTGACATATAGACGTGCCAGACACAGTGTCTATTGCAGGGAAGGGACCTCATAAATGGAATCTCTCCTTTCTTCCCTACTTATTGCAATGTTGTTGTTGTTGTTAGTTGCCATTGAGTCAGTTCCAATTCATGACGACTCCATGTGTGTGGAATAGACCTGTGCTCCACACAGTTTTCAGTGCTGTGACTTTTCAAAAGCAGATGACAGGCCTGTCATCTGAGGTGCATCTGAGTAGGTTCGAACAGCTAACCTTTTGGCTTGTAGTTGAGTGCTTAACCATTTGAGCCACAAAGGACTCTGTATTGAGATTGTTGTTCTTTGGTTCCATCAAGTCGCTTCCGATTCATAGCGACCCTACATCCAACAGAACAAAACACTGCCTGGTCCTGTGCCACCCTTATAATTGCTGGTATGTTTAAGTCCGTTGTTGCAGCTACTATGCAATCCATCTCATTGAGGGTCTTCCTCTTTTTCATTGACCCTTTACTTTACCAAGCATGATGTCCTTCTCCAGGGCCTCGTCTCTCCTGATAACTCATCCAAAGGATGTGAAACATAGTCTCTACTTCCTTGCCTGTAAGGAGCCTTCTGGTTGTACTTCCTCCAGGACAGTTTTATTTGCTCTTCTGGCAGTCTATGGTATATTCAATATTCTTCACCAGCACCGTAATTCAAAGGCATTGATTCTTCTTTAGTCTTCCGTATTCATTGTCCAGCTTTCACATGAATCTGAGGCAATTGAAAAACACCATGATTTGAGTCAGGTGCACCTTAGTCCTCAAAGTGACATCTTTGCTTTTTAACACTTTGAAGAGATATTTTGCAGCAGACTTGCCCAATGCAAAGCATCATTTGATTTCTTGACTGTTGCTTGCCTGTCATTGATTGTGGATCCAAGTAAAATGAAATCCTTGACAATTTCAATCTTTTCTCTGTTTGTCAAGATGTTGCTTATTGGCCCAGTTGTGAGGATTTTTGTTTTCTTTATGTTGAAGTGTAATCCATACTGAAGGCTGTAGTCTTTGATCTTCATAAGTGCTTCAAGTCCTCTTCACTTTCAGCAAGCAAGGTTGTGTCATCTGCGTAACCCAGGTTGTTAATGAATCTTCCTCTAATCCTGATGCCCTGTTCTTTTCATATAGTCCAGCTTCTAGGATTATTTGCTCAGCATACAGACTGAATAAATATGGTAAGAGGATACAACCCTGATGCACACTTTTCCTGCTTACAAACCACGAAGTATCCCCTTGTTCTGTATTGAGATTAAGGACGAGTAAACAGGATGCTTCCACATTCTCTAACTGGGTTCGAACCACCAACCTTTTGGCTAGTACTTGAGTACCTAACGGTCTGCTCCACCCAGGGACTCCATGGAGTTGCCATGAGTCTGAGTTGACTTGATGGTAATTAACAACAAGGATTCCAAAGCTCCATATGGAGTGCCTTCTCTGTGCTAGGCATCAGGACATGGCTGTGAATGAGATCCACTCCCTGCCCTCTGAAATCTACTTGTGGAAACAGACAGGAGCATCTTATGGTCAGAGAGAACCCTCAGGTACCCCAAACCCCCTTCATTTTTTCCAAGACACCTGTTTCCCATGCTCTCTTGCATGGGGCCGAGCATCTGATTTCTGACCAGGAGACATGAGCAAAGGTAGGGTTCACCACTTCCAGACTTGTCCCTAGCTTGCCCCTGGCATTCTCCCTGCTCTGTCTCTTATTCCATTTGCCAACTGGATGTAGAAGGTGAAGTGGGGGCCTCTGAGACTCCGGAGAACAGGCAGCCACTGGAGAACGGGGGATTGAATCCCTGAGTGACTGCATGAAGCAGAGCTTCCTCAAACTGAGCAAGTGTGGGTCTGTGACTCCAGGCAGAAGTGACGTGCTGTGCAAAACCACTAAGCATTGGGAGTTGTTTGTTACAGCCATTAGAGCGTTGTGTCTGGTGCAATGAGCACTGATAATGCCACGTGATGAGAGCCCAGTCATGACTATGAGACAGGAGTTGGAGCCCAATCACCAGGAGAGACTGGGCCTTCGTTTTTGCCCCTGTGGACACATCTCTCTCATCACCAGCCAGCATGATGTCTGGGGGCAGGCCACCCCATCTCAGTGATACCTGTGTGCCAAGTAGCACTCAATACCCAGTAGCCCGTGAAAAGTGGGAAGGAGACCAGGCAGAGGCTCAATCAACAATAAGATCGATTGCTGTCAAGTCGATTCCTACTCATGGTGACCCCATGTGTTACAGAGTAGAACTGTGCTCCATAATGTTTTCAATGGCTGATTTTTTAGAAGTCAGTCACTGGGACTTTCTTCCTAATCTGTCTTAGTCTGAAAGGTTCAGTGAAACCTGTTTAGCATTATAACAACACGCAAGCATCCACTGACAGACGAGTGGTGGCTGTGTGTGAGGTGTACTGGCCTGGAATCAAACCTGGGTCTCCTGCATGGAAGGTGAGAATCCTACCACTGAACCACCACTGTGCTCAGGTAGAGGCTAACATAGTGAAAGATTCCTTTTTTGCCACACAGAACCCACTTTAAGCACCTGAGAGGGGATGTATGCCATTACCTGAGTGAGATGTACCCATCATACCACTTTTAGTAGTTAAAGACTGTTGTTTGATCTTATTATTACAACTGACATATCATTGCACTTACAGGCACTTGCATTATGCAAATGTTAAATACATTATTAAGTTTAAAATGTTATTATGGTAATAGGGTGCCTCTATTTCATCGCAGTTCACCTGAAAAGGTTTCGTGGTTAAAAATATTTCTATTTCAAGGTTAATTAAAAGACAATCATGCTGATTCGCCTTAGAGAGATCTTGTCCACACACCCAGGCCACTTTGGGTGTCAATTTTTATTATCTGCAAACCTATTGCCAGCACTCACTTACCCCAGGTACTCCTGCCGCAAACACGTTCAAGCAAAGCTGCTCAATGCTCGTGAGAACTTTTGACAAGACATGGGTTCCAATAAGTTTTATACAGTTCATGATGGAGGAAAATCACTGCTTCAGAAAAACGGGTTTTAAATATTAAAGTGCTGAAGAACGTATTCAAAATGTACAAGAAGGCATAAAATAATTACCTCCTCAAGGTAATATTCGCACCAGTGAGGTTACAAATCGCACGTAGGAGACAACAGCAGCATTGCCCTAGCTCCATTATCCCGCTCCCCAAGGAGCTGAGAAACACGCTCTTCCCTCTCCAGGTCAGTACTTTCTTCTGACTCACAGAATATTGGTTCTACCTTTTTGACTAATAGGCTTCTAACCAATTAAACACAGACTGAAACAAAGACCTGCTAGAGTTTCATTTTTCCTGGTAGGAATTTGATGGGAAGTAGTCACTGGGAAAAAGTTGATGGTCTGTTGCTGTCAACTGCTTGGTCTGCCCAGCCACAGCCTGTCGATGGACTAATTCACCCAGTAAAACAGTTAACGACCATCTACTTAAGCCGGCAGCTTGTAAAGTGATCAGTCACACCCAAGCTCATCTCGTCTAGTCTGGAGTCACTTGGCATGCAGTTAGGAAGATGTCTAGTTTTTTGAGACTATACCTTCTAATTTAAAAATGTTCCTGTTGTTGTTGGCTGCCTTTCAGTTGGCCCCTGCTTCATGGCAACCCCATGAGCAGTGGAATAGAATGCTGTCTGGTCCTGCACAGTCAACATGATCAGTGGCAGATGGGACCATTGTGATCCATAGAGTTTTCATCGGCTGATTTTCACAAGTAAATCACTAGGCCTTTCTTCCTAGTCTTTCTTCATCTGGAAGCTCCGCTGAAACCTGTTCAGCATCACTACAACACAACAAGCCTCTAGTGATGGACAAGTTGTGTCTGTGCCTAAGGTGCATCGGTCAGGAATCAAAGCAGGTCTCCCATATGGGAGGCAAGAATCCCACCACAGAGCCACAAATAATCAGTAAGCAGTTGCCATTGAGTCAGTTCTGACTCATGGTGACCCCATGTGTGTGAGAGTGGAACTGCACTCCAGTGGATTTTCAATGGCTGACTTTTTGAAAGTCAATCCCCACACCTTTTTTCCCAGGCACCTCTGGGTGGGTGGACTTGAATCTCCATGTTTCTGGTTAGCGGTCCAGTGCTTTAGCCATTTGCCACACCCAGGGGCTCCTTGAACCACCAGCAGGGACACTGATAAGCTCTGTGCTGGAATGTAAACCTCCGCAAGTCGATCAGGAGCAGAAGAACACGCCTGCCCCTCTGCTCCGTTTACCTGACTGTCCTGCCGCACCCTCCTGGGCCAAGTCCTCTTCTCAGAGCTTCCAATGCACTGGGTGCCCCCATGCTCAGAGCACAGCTAGATGACATCATGGGTGCAAGCACAGCTAGATGACATCATGGGTGCAGGTTGCTGCACTGAACAAAGGAGGCACTCAGGGAACCCCCCGGGCCCTGCACCCATCGCAGACTTGGTCCAGGTCACAGTAAAGTCCTCTCCTCCACCTGAGCCCAATGGCACACTTTACAGGGCAACTGCAGTGAAAATTGAGGCTGAAGAAAGGCATAGAGAGAAAGGTTTACACAAGCAAAATCATCCAGGTGTCCTTTGCCAAGAAAGAGGAATCCCTGGGGGTGCAAAGGGTTAACACTCAGCTGCTGACCGAAAGGTTGGAGGCTGGAGTCCACCCAGAGGTGCCTCAGAAGAAAGGCCTGATGATCTACTTCTGAAAAATCAATCATTGAAAACCTTATGGGGCACAGTTCTAGTCTGACACACATAAGGTTGCCATGAGTCAGAATCAACTCCAAGGCAACTGGTTTTGTTTTATTTATTTAATTTTTGCAGAAAAATGAAGGGTCAGTTTCAGCTGTGAGGACTACCTGGAGGGAGGCTGTGAAGGAGAAGGTAGAGGGTGTGAACAATGGCAGGGGTTTGGAGGACAGGGGGCCACTCAGCCATCAGCATGTGTAAAGGGGTCCCGTGATGCACGGGATGTTTAACAAAAACAAAACGAACCCATGACCGTGGAGTCAATTCCGACTCTCATAGTGACCCTATAGGACAGAGTAGAATGGCCTTATAGGGTTTCCAAGGCTGTAATCTTTACCGAAGCAGCTTGCTGCCTCTTTCTCCTGCAGGGTGGCTGGTGGGTTTGAACCTCTGACTTTTAGCTTAGCACTGCAGCATTTAGACACTGCTTAAGCAAGGAATATTCTTGCCTGACAGGGCATGGCAGAGCTGAGGGGGAAGGGTGGCTTGAGGTCTGTGCACACAGACCGTGCACAGCAGCTGCCTGCTTCTCTCCCAGGATCACTATTCCGAGTGGCACAGACTCAACTGCTCTCTGCCTGTGCTCTGCCTTTGAACACCATGTTGCTTTAGCATCACACTAAATCAAGGGTGCTTTTTGTCTGCTTTTGAAATACAGTCCCTGAAGAATTAGGTTGCAGTTTTTTTTCAGGTTGACTAATTTATCAGAATCCTGACCGTGGCAACTCAGAAATTTGCAGGTCTGTTCCTTCAGCTACTTTTCCAAGTTATGAATCTGGGCGAGTTTAGGGAGTCCCTGGGTGGCACAAACGGTTTGTGCTTGGCTACCATCCACCCAGCAGTGCCACGAAAGAAAGGTCTGGTGATCTACTTCCTTAACGATTACAGCCAAGAAAACCCCAAGGGGCAGCTCTACTCTGTAACACGTGGGGTTGCCATAAGTCAGAATCAGTTTGATGGCAAAAGATTTGGTTCTTTGGTTTTAGTTTAGGGGAAGGGTCATTGATGTTCATTAACTAAGTCATTCACTAACTCATTCATTCAGTCTCTCATCCATCCAGTCAAACGACCGTGGGACCAACCTGTGTCAGGGGTTTGGAGATCATGAGCCTTGGTCCCTGTCCTGAGAGGCCAAAATTCCAGAGCTGGAGTCCTGCGTGGGAATTTTCTCAGTGGCTCCCACTGCCAACATCCAGGGAGCAGAGATCAGAGGTCAGGGCTGGGAAGCCCAGTGTTGAGCCCAGTAGACCAGGTGCCTGCACCTGGACTTCAGCCTGAGGCTATGCCTGGCTTGGTCTGAGGTCAGACGCCCAGCCTCCTTCTCCAATCCAAGGGGAGCTGAGTGGAGGCCCCCTCCCGCCTGCAGGTGGCCTCTGAGAGCCGTCTCTTGGGAGCCACAGAGAGCGCCCATCATCCCAGATGTAACATGTAACGCAGGTGCTCTGTCCTCTGGGGAAGCGTGCACGGTGGTGCTGAGGGAAGGCAGGGTTGGGAGCCAGGTGGCCAGGTGCATTGAGAGCTCCAGGCTGCAGGCTGCAAAAGCGTCTCCCCAGAAGGTGCTGTCCTTGGGGGGCATGGCTGCTCAGAGCCACCTGAGCCTTCAGAAGCTTCTGATGAGTAAGCCAGTGACTCAACACGTGGCCGGAGGGCTGAAGAGAAGCCTGAGGAGGAGCTGTCCTGAGAGGGGGCGAGAGCTTCCAGCCACTCTCAGGCTCAGTGCCCAATAAGGAGGGCAGCACAGGTTCCAGGGGTGCTCTGGGGACACGTGCCCTCATCCTCTGCTTTCTCTCTTAGCCACTGGGCTCTGGCCAATGACAGAGCTCCTCAAAACAGCCCGCCAGGACACCATCAGGTCCTGGGTGCTGGCCCTGAGCTCTGTATCTGCAGCCCCAGCCCCCCTCCTTGCGGACTCTGGACACAGATGTGACCAGGAGCTGGCAGGAGGGTGGGGGACCAGCCACGGAGTGATCCTGACATACAAAGGTGCAACTCTGAGGTTACTGTGGTCTGCTTTCAGGCCCCATATCCCACAGTCAGCAGCCCTGTCTCCCCTCCCCATATCCTCCCCGCTTCCCATTTTCCCAGGCAGGCCTCTGGGACCAGGCCTGTTCACCTTTGGGCTCCTGTGCCGCCCAGGCTCTCTTCCCTTTGAAACCTCTATCAGTCAGGATGAGTGTGGCTGTGCTGTGGCAACAAACAGACCCCCGCACTTCAGATTTCCCACTCAGATCCCCAGGCAGCTTCCCTCCACATGGTGACTCAGGGATCCTGGAGGCTTCACTGGGGTCCACAACTTGCAGGGTCACTGAGCTAGGGGATAAGAGAGAACACAGAGGACCCACGCTTACCTTCACTGCCTCCCACACTAGGAGACATCACCCCCACTCACAGCCCATAAGTCACACATGGTGACATGGCTCTACCCTAGTTGCAAGGGAGGCGAGAAGTCTTTCCACAAGGCCTAGAGATAAAATCAAAACTGGCTATGGTGCTCTCATGATCTCTCACACAATCTGAGCTCTCCCAGGAGAAAGAGACAGTCTTGAAGGCTGGCAGCTGTGATTTCCAAGTCTTGCTCCAGGAATGTATCCCTGGGCAGTGTCCCTACTGTGCATACAACGGTTCTCCTCAACTAGGCAGAGGCAAGGATCAGCGTCTGTCTGTGTCCGTGGATGCTGGTCCTGGCCTGGACACCTCCTTACAAAGGCACTTTGCCCTGTGGCGCCTAGAGTCTTCTGGGAGCATTTCTCTGTGAGAACAGAGATGAGGGCAGGGCGAGGACACATGATGCTTGTCCCCCACCCTCCCTGGCCCAGGGCTTGTGGTGGTCAAGGAGCTGAGAGAGCACCATCTGCTTCTGCAAGCCCGGGTGACCATGTGCAGCAGAGTAGGGACAGCACCTACATCTTCCAGGAACTCAGTGCAGCTCCAGTGCAGGATGGGGGGAGTTGGCATGTGTGACCTCGCAGGGGCCTCACTGTCTGGCGAGCCTCTGGAGTCAGCCCCTGGGTGCTTGGTATGCTCCTTCTGAGAGAGGTTGCTGGCATGGGCCAGGTGCCATGGAGAGAGGTTGTCAATGAAGAGACCAGAGTAGCAACACAGGCACAGGGACAGCCAGGTGTGAGTATGTGTGCCACACCTGTGTGTGGTCCCGGAGACACACCTGTGGAGGGGAAATGGTGGTAGGGGGTTGGGGGCATCACTGAGGCCTTGTTTGTGTGGGGGGGAGGGAAACAGGACAGTAAATTAGTGATGATCTGGGGACATGTGACTGCCTAGATCATGGCAACTTTCTCGAAGGGCCCTCACATGGGTGAGTGTGCCTCATCTGCAGGGAGAGACCTCGTCCGCAGCAGCTGCCTCTGCTAGGAAAGGCTGGGGACAATGGGAGTGGAGGAACCATGCCTTTGGTGGTGCCACCTGTGCCCTCGGTGACATCCTGCACTCTTGGTGACATCCTGTGCCCTTGGTGATGTCCTTTGCCCTCGGTGATGTCCTGTGGGCCTTCAGTGATGTTCCGCACCATCAGTGACAACCTGTGCACCCTCAGTGTAGTCTTGTGTGCCCTTGGTGACCTCCTGTGCCCTCACTGACATCACGTGCCCTCAGTGACATCCTGTACCCTCAATGATGTTCTGTGCACTTGGTGACCTCCTGTGCACCCTTGGTGAGGTCCTCTGCCCTCGGTGATGTCCTGTGCCCTGAGTGATGTTCTGCACCCTCAGTGACATCCTATGCCCTTGATGGTGTCCTGTGCCCTCGCTGATGCCCTGTGCTCTCAGTGACTTCCTGTGCCCTTGGTGATGTCCTGCAGAGGCTCACTCTCCTGTTGCCAAGGGGAGACTGCTCTGGGAACTTTTCAGAACCTACTCTGCTACAACAAGCTTTGCTTTTCCTACTTCTATGGCAGTGGGTCTTCATCATCTTCAGAGTCTGGACACTGGTGTCACTGCACTGTCTTCTGGCAGCTCCTTGGTATGCAGGGCCAATGCCAGTGAATCTGGCCCTGGCCTGCACTCTCCCCTGTGAGTGTCCACTGTGAGCAGCATCTGATCAGGGCTCTCCCTCTCACAGACCCACCACAGCGCCCCAGCACCCTCATCTTTCGGGCATGGGACCCTGACTGCATTTCCAATCTTACCCTCGCCTCTCCTAAAGGTCATGGCATCATCCCCATGTCTCCTGACATTTGTGAACCTATTGGGGTCAGGGTTGTGTCTCACCGTCTTGTGTCCCCAGCTCCCAGCCAAGAATGAAGACCCCGTTTTTGCTGGATTAGTGATATTGCTCTGGGGAGTCCCACCAGCTGGGAGCCCGCCCATCTTTCCACCTCCGGTGGCCAAGGACCTTCTCCACAAGCCTGCTCTAACCTCCCCATGTGGTCAAGGACCTTCTCCATGAAGCCTGCTCTGACCTCCTCAGGTGGGCAAGGACCTTCTGAACGAAGCCTGCTCTGACCTCCCCATGTGGCCAAGGACCTTCTCCACAAGCCTGCTCTAACCTCCCCATGTGGACAAGGACCTTCTCCATGAAGCCTGCTCTAACCTCCCCATGTGGACAAGGACCTTCTCCACAAGCCTGCTCTAACCTCCCCATGTGGCCAAGGACCTTCTCCACAAGCCTGCTCTAACCTCCCCATGTGGCCAAGGACCTTCTCCACAAGCCTGCTCTAACCTCCCCATGTGGACAAGGACCTTCTCCATGAAACCTGCTCTGACCTCCCCAGGTGGGCAAGGACCTTCTGAATGAAGCCTGCTCTGACCTCCCAAGCCCTAGTGGTCCCCTCTGCCTGTGCCCTATAGCTTTCCTGGTCTGAGTGCCCCATCACCAGGATTCGGGTTCCTCCAGGGCAGGACCCGTATTGGTTCTGCTGAGAATCCCTAGCAGGGCTCAGGGCCCAGCCTGGTGCCCCAGCTCCTGGAGGCTGCTCCTCTCATGGACACAGTAAGGGACCAGAGAGATGGACCCTGTGACTTTCTCCTTTGCTTGTCATAACAATGTTGCTAAATGTGTGTACAGTCTGTCTCTTCATTGGACATCATTGGACTACAACAGGAGTTATTTGCACATTTTTAAAAATTAATACAGATGGAAAGATGGCACGTGGAATATGGCACATTGGGGTCATTGGGCCTAGGTTGGAGTCCTGGTCAACCAGGCACTGACCATAGCCCTGGGGTACTTACCTTCTAGGCCTAGGCCAGGTCTTTCGTTGGTCTGAAAAATAAGGATAAAATCATGCCACATGGCAATGTGAAAATTTAGTAAAATAATACAGCACATGATCTACACATGGTGGTTTTCTCATCCTCCAGGAAACAGACCTGGTGGGTTAGGAATCTGAGTGGATAAGGACCTGGGATGGGTTAGGAGCCTGGGTGGGTTAGGAGACTGTGTAGGTTAGGTGTGGGCCTTGGTGGGTCAGGAGCTTGCATGGGTTAGGAGTCTGGGTGGGTTAGAAGCCTGGGTGGATCAGGTCCTGGGCAGGTCAGGGGCCTGGGTGGGTCAGGGACCTGGGTGGATCAGGGGCCTGGATGGATTAGAGGCCTGGGGGGGTTAGGGGCCTGGGCAGGTTAGGGGCCTGAGTGGGTTAGGGGCCTGGGTGGGTTAGGAGTCTTGGTGGATTAGGGACCTGGATGGGTTAGGGGCCTTGGTGGGGCAGGGGCCTGGGTGAGTCAAGGGCCTGGGTGGGTTAAGGGCTTGGGTGGGTCAGGGGCCTGGGTGGATTAGGGGCCTGGGTGGGTTAGGGATCTAGCTGAGTCAGGAGCCTGGGTGGGTTAGGAGAACACTTTATGCTCTTTAGGGTGGAATCTTTGTCTGATTCCCCTATATCCCAGCATACAAACTGGATCCCACAGCAGTTGCTCATTAAATACTTGTTGAAGGAATGAAAGAATGATATGAAAGAAGGCCTGTTCAGCAGTAAACATGCGGCAGGGCAGGAAGCAGGAGTGGAAGGCAGAGGCCCGACAACAGAGAACCTCGTAGGCTAGAATGAAGAGTTGGTAAACTTCCGAGCGCGGTGAAAAATCCGTCCACGGGATTTAAGAAGGGCAAGTCAGGATCTGATTTGTCATTTGAAACTATCAGCTGGTCACTGGGGTCAGTACCTTTTAGAGGAGACCAAGATAGCAAGGGACAGAGCAGACATAAGGCTGCTGCCAGAATCCTGGTGACAGAAGATGGTGGGAACAACAACTAAGGCTAGGAAGCTCATTTCCAGTGTTGTTCTAAATGCCACGTGTGTGTGTGTGTGTGTGTGTGTGTGTGTGCATGTGCCTGTGTGTGTATGTGCCTGTGAGTGTGTGTGCACATTAGCATTGCCAGAAAAAACACAAGATGCCCCATTAAATTTGAATTTCAGAATAAACAATGAATAATTTTTTTAGTTGAAGTGTGATTGTGCACACTGTGATATTTGGACAGACTTGCAATAATAGATTGTTAGTGTTTTAGTCCTGTATTTTTATTTGATAACTCTTTGTGTATGAAATTTCATTTTGTCTTCAAAACAAACCTTTAAATAGGTACTCTTATTATTTACATTTCACACATGAGGAAACTGAGGCACCCAGAGATTAATTAACTTGCTGAGACTCGTAGCTAAAATGTAGTGGGACCAGGATTTCGACCCAGGGCACTGGCTCCAGCATCTGTGTCTTAATTGGCACCACCTGCTTCACGTGGAGGTGCTGGTAAGTGGTAGCTGTGGGACTGAGGCATTGGAGGGATTTAAAATAGGTTCTAGAGGAAGGATTACAAGACTTAAATGAGTGCTGGCTGTAGGAGTGGGAGTTTTGAGGGGGACACGGAAGACCCCTCTGGCCCGTGACCCATGACTGCCCAGGGCTGCCATCGGCTCCTGCTTGCACATGTGCATGGAGCCCCCGCCCAGACTCTGCTTCTCCACTCCCCTCCTCCTAACCAGCCTCCGTGGAGTTGCCAAGGTGAGCTTTGTGAGGGAACACTGATTCCTGCAATGAGCAGAGTGCCTGGACTTCACTTCAGACCCTGTGATTATTGTTGTGAGCCACCAAGTTGATTCTGACTCATAGCGACCCTGCATGACAGAGAAGAACTACCTCATAGGGTTTCCTAGGCTGAAAGCTTTACAGGAGCTGATTGCCAGGTCTTTTTTCAGTGGAGCCGCTGGTGGGTTCAAACTGCTGACCTTTTGGTTAGCAGTCAAGCATTTAACCACGGTGCCACCAGCGCTCCTTTTCAGACTCTGCCACTTTCTAGCTATATGATTTCAGGGGACTCTGAAACTCAGGCTCAGCATCCGCAAAACTGCAGCCGACTCACCTGGAGTGCTTTCCTGTGGGAATTAAACATGACGATGTATGTGAAGGACCAAGCATGGGGTCTGCTGGCCATCCCCAACACCTCTCAACACCCTCTGGGATGCTGAGCTTCTCCTTAGTCCATCTTTGAGTGTCTCCATGCATCCCTTTGTTGCTATAGGTGCCAAAACTCACCAGAACGCGCTGGCCTTTGCTGGCTCTTCCTCCACAAACGCTGCCCCTTGCTCCTCGAGCATCCTCCACCCCCTGCCCCAGATGTGTCCCTTAGCAGCTCAACATCACTCATGACTGCCCCAAGCCTTGTCTCTCACATTTCCCCAGTCTCTCCAGCTGGACCTGCATCTCTTTCCCCTACTCCCCCAAAGCTGCTCTGGGTCGCCATTCACAGCTACGCAGGAGCCAAGGTCAGCCTTGATTTGGAATGGTATATGTGTGTGTCTGTTACCACGTAGGCTGTGAGCTCCCCAAGGGCAGGACCCACCTGGTCTACCTTGGCATCTCGTCGCCCATTTCTGTGTTCAGTAAGTGTTGATTGGATTGCATCAACATAGATGACTTTTGTATGCAAATCATCCAAATAACACAACATCCCACCTTTCACCTCTGTCAAAATCCAAACCAGTCTTTCCCTGAAACAGCTGCATCTAATTACACATCAAGGAGCCATTGTGACGAAGAGGTTGAGAGTTCAGCTGCTACCCGAAATGTTCAAACCCACCAGCCACTCTGCTTCCTTAAAAATTACAGCCTAGGAAACCCTATGGGGCGGTTCTACTCTGTCCTATGGGGTCACTATGAGGCGGAATCAACTCTATGTCAACAAGTTTAAAGGGTAATTACATGTCATTAGGAAAGACCAATTGCTAGAAAAGGACATCGTGTTGGTAAATTGGAGGGTCAGTGAAAACAAGGGAAACTCTCCATGAGATGGATTGACATGATAGCCACAGCGACGGACTCATATGAAGATGGTGGAGAACTGGGCAGTGTTTTGTTCTGTTATACATAAGATTGTCATGAGTTGGAGCCAACACAATGGCAACTTAGAACAACAACAATTACACTTAACACATTGCAGGGTAGTTGAACTTTGTTCCAGTAGCTGTGGAAATTCAGAAGCAAATTACGTCCTTATCTGTAATTATAAGGAGTACACAGTTGGCCCTTCATATCCGTGGATTTCACGTCCATGAATTCAACTAATATTTGAAAAAAGAGAAAGCTCCAAAAAGCATAACTTGAATTTGCCAAGCACTGAGCACTAGGCTGAGTCCATGTGAATGAAATGATGTGTAGGTATCGTCTGCTGTTGTTACCCTCATTTCACAGAAACTTAGTCTCTCTCCAGCACTCCAGTTTGAGCAATGTTGACCTTGAATCTTGCTTGATCACTGCTTGTGTTGTGCGCACCCTTTGTTTCTGTGAAAAAAAAAATGCTCCTAAAAAGCAATGAAGTGGTCAAAACAATCCCTCCAAGGCTAAGAAGCAGCTAAAGTTGCTATTTACAAAGAACTTTACAACCATTTGCATAACATTTACATTGTAGTAGGTATTATAAGTAATCTAGAGATAACTTAAAGCCTACAGGACGGTGTGTGTAGATTATATGCAGATATACTCCATTTTATATAAGGACCTCGCGCATCCTCAAATTTTGGCATCTGCGGGAGTCCTGGAACCAATCCCCCACAGTTACCAAAGGGTGACTATATATGCTCTTTAGAGAGAAAAACAGACCAAAACTAAAACAAAACAAAACACCTGCCATTAGTTGTTTTCTCATTGTCCACTTACAGGTAGAGATTGATTGAACGTCTATTATGTTAGGTCCAGGAACACTAAAGACTAGGAATGGAAAGTCTGTGTGCCAGCTCACTGCCCCTCATTAGCACACTTCTCACTCAGCATCCCAGGGCTTGGGTGCCACCCTTACTTTCATATGAGCAAGCGGAACTGCAAGCGTTTGGATAGCTTGCCCAGGTCACAAACTGATGGCCGCTTAAATAAGGAAAGTTTGTTTGCCCAGATAGGGGCGCCAAGAAGGCCTAAGTGGAAGGCGGCTGGACAATGTGGTAAGGAGAGACTGTCCAGGCAGAGAGGGCAGGATGGGCAAGACCAGGGGCCCTGGTGCACAGAGAACTGCAAGCAGGGTGGTGCTGGACACACCGGTGAAGCAGAGATCATGCAAGAAGACATACAGGATGGACATGGATGACGTGCTGTGAGATGAGACTTCTTCCTACAGGAGAGTGGAGTCTGCTGAAGAGTTTATGCCAGTTTACAGGCAGGGCTGCACTTTAGATAGGGCGCCTGGTGTCTGGGAGAGAATGGCCTGTAGGGGAGCCACAGGGATAAGGAGAAGGGGGCCAGGAAGAGGCTGCTTTCCGATTGGGAAGGTGAGGACCTGAGCTTTCTAAGACTCGAGGTTCTCTGAGGCAGACTTGCTTAGGTGGACTTGGGGCGGCCATCAGATTCCATAAAAACAAGGGGTTCAGGCTTGTCAGGGAGGCGTGGAGAAGGAGGAGCGCTTTCTGAACGCTGAAAGTTGCTCAGGATTTGGGTACTTTGTCAAATGGAACTGAAAAATACCCGGCAATTTTCAGAAATGCAAAGCACTCTGTGAGTTACAAGAACTCATCCTCAACCTGGGCACCATGTGCTATCCCCTCCGCAGGAATAAGAATGAACAGAGAAACACCATGGCTCTGACTTTACCCACGGTGGTTTCCACTGTGAAGGGCAGGAAGGATGTGGGGAGTAACACAGTCAGCAAGGCTTGTCTCAGATGCAGAGTGATGGGTTTGCAGAGGGGAGGCTGGTCTCATTGGTGAGTTTCAGGACAGGACTTGGCTGCATTTTCTGGTGGGCAGGGTCACTGTGGGATCACTGAACAGGTACTCAGGAGCATCCTTCCCTTTAAGCCATAATCAGATGCGGCAGAAGCTATAAGCACGCCAGCCACGTTGCTCTCTCCTCTGCTCCCTTTCCTCAGAGCAAAGGACAATTGATGCCTGGGTTCTGGACCAGGTCACCTGCTCCAACTTGGCTTTGCCAGGAACTACAGCATGGGGTCATAATAACAAAGAGACACTTTGACTCAGGATCTGCTATTATCCCACGGGCATTCTGTCCCTCTGGACGCTCATTGGGAGGAGCAATGCCCAGGCCAAAGCAGCAGCTGGACACTGAAGGGCCCCTAGCCATGACATCTACCTAATATTAACCTGAATTGTACAAAACTGCCAACATTCAACAGTTTTTAATCTGCTACAATGGCAATATGTGTCTGTCAGTTTGTCATATTGTGGGGGCTTGCATGTTGCTGTGATGCTGGAAGCTTTGCCACCAGTAGTTAAATACCAGCAGGGTCACCCATGGAGGACAGATTTCAGCTGAGCTTCCAGACTAAGGCAGACTAGGAAGAAGCACCTGCGGTCTATTTCTGAAAAGAGTTAACCAGTGAAAACCTTATGAATAGCAGCGAAGCATCGTCTGATGTAGTGCTGGAAGATGAGCCCCTCAGGTTAAAAGCCACTCAAAATACGACTGGGAAAGAGCTGCCTCCTCAAAGTAGAGTTAACCTTAATGACATGGATAGAGTCAAGCTTTTGGCACCCTCATTTGCTAACGTGGCGTGACTCAAAATGAGAAGAAACAGCTGTAACCATCCATTAATAATCGGAACCTGGAATGTACGAAGTATGAATCTAGGAAAATTGGAAAGGTCAAAAATGAAATGGAACACATAAACATCTATATCCTAGGCATTAGAGAGCTGAAATGGACTGGTATTGGCCATTGGAATCAGATAATCATATAGTCTACTATGCTGGGAATGACAATTTAAAGAGGAATGGTGTTGCATTCATCGTCAAAAACAACATTTCAAGATCTATCATGAAGTACAATGCTGTCTGTGGTACGATAATATCCATACGCCTACAAGGAAGACCAGTTAATACAACTATTATCCAAATTTATGCACCAACCACTAAGGTCAAAGATGAAGAAACTGAAAATTTTTTACCAACTTCTGCAGTCTGAAATTGATCAAACATGCAATCAAGATGGATTGATAATTACTGGTGATTGGAATGCAAAACTTGGCTGCAACAATGGGCTCAGACATATGAAGGATTGTGAGGATGGTGCAGGACCAGGCAGTGTTTCGTTCTGTTGTGCATAGGGCCTCTATGAGTTGGATCTGACTCCATGGCACCTGAAAACAATATACGTATATGTATATATAGTACGTGTGTGTGTGTGTGTGTGTGTGTGTGTGTGTGTGTAAACTTTCCCAGGTACCTAATAGGTGCTAAGCCCACCTGCACTCCCCCTCTTAGGACAGGAGGCTCCATATAGAGGCACTTATCTAGGGTCTTGGCACAAAAGGGCTCCATGTGGGCAGCCCGGGAGCAGGAGAGGGCTGGCTGAGCACAGACTGTTTGCAGCCTCCCCAGCACTCCTGTCTTGTCTGTTCCTCTGCATTTGTTGTTGTTGTTTATAGCAATCAACACCCATGGAAGCAGCAGTCAAGAAATCAAACAATGTATTGCATTGGGAAAATCTGATGCAAAAGACTTCTTCAAAGTGTTGAAAAGTGAAGATGTCACTTTGAGGCCTAAGGTGAGTCTGACCCAAGCCATAGTATTTTCTATCGCCTCATATGCATGCAAAACCTGCACAATGAATAAGGAAGACCAAAGAAGAATCGACTCATTTGAATTATGGTGTTGGTGAAGAATACTGAATATACCATGGACTGCCAGCAGAACAAACAAGTCTGTCTTGGAAGAAGTACAGCCAGAGTTCCCCTTGGTAGAGAGGATGGTGAAACCTCATCTCACATTCTGTTATCAGGAGCGACCAGTCCCCGGAGAAGGACGTCATACTTGGTAAGGTAGAAGAAGGTCAGTGAAAAAGATGAAGACCCTCAACAAGATGGACTGACACAGTGGCTGCAACAATGGGCTCAAAAATAGCAAAGATCTTAAGTATGGCCCAGTTCTGGAAGGTGTTTCTTTCTGTTGTACCTAGGGTTGCTATGAATCAGACCAACGTGAAGTCACCTAACAACAACAACGTACAGTATACAGTATTTAGTATATAGTATATATTATACACAGACACACACACGTATATTCTTACCTCATGGCCCCAGCCCTCTCTTCTTGTCTCTATCTCATGCTTCCTCTCCTTTCCAGTGTGTTTGAAGTAACCAGGAGGCTTGGAGCATTACTGGCTAGTATAAGTTGAACTACAAAAATTGTCATCGTAGCAGATTAAAAACTGTTGAATGTTGGCAGTTTCATATGATTCAAGTTAATATTAGGTAGATGTCATGGCCAGGGACCCTTCAGGGTCCAACTGCTCCTTTGGCCTGGGCATTGCTCCTGCCAGTGAGTGCCCAGAGGGACACAATGCCCATGGGATAATAGCAGATCCTGAGTCAAAGTGTCTCTTTGTTATTATGACCCCATGCTGTAGTTCCTGGCAAAGCCAAGTTGGAGCAGGTGACCTGGTCCAGAACCCAGGCATCAATTGTCCTTCACTCTGAGGAAAGGGAGCAGAGGAGAGAGCAACGTGGCTGGCGTGCTTATAGCTTCTGCTGCATCTGATTATGGCTTAAAGGGAAGGATGCTCCTGAGTACGTGGTCAGTGATCCCACAGTGACTCTGCCCACCAGAAAATGCAGCCAAGTCCTGTCCTGAAACTCGCCAATGAGACCAGCCTCCCCTCTGCAAACCCATCACTCTGTATCTGAGACAAGCCTCGCTGACTGTGTTACTCCCCACATCCTTCCTTCCCTTCACAGTGGAAACCACCGTGGGTAAAGTCAGAGCCATGGTCTCTCTCTGTCCATTCTTATTCCTGCTGAGGGGATGGCACATGGCACAGGTTGAGGGTGGGTCTTCGTAAAGCACAAAGCACTTTGCATTTCTGAAAATTGCCACCAAATTTTAGCTTCCATTTGGCAAAGGACCCAAATCCTGTGCAACTTTCATGGTTCAGAATACCCTCTACCTTTCCATGATGCCTACCTGACAAGCCTGATCCCTTCTTTGTATGGAATCTGATGGTCCCTCATGTCCACCCGAGCACAGCAGCTTCAGAGACCCGAGGGTCCTAAGTTGCTGGAATCTCCCAGTTCAGGGCTCAAACATAACAACTGTTGTGAGGATGTTGCAGGACCCAGCAGTGTCTTTGCTCTGTTGTATGTAGAGTCGCTATGAGTCAGAACGGACTTGATTGCACTTAGCAACAACAGCACATATTATTTCCTAATATAAAAAGTATTGTTCCCCAATGCACAATTTATTTCTTTATTGTGTGTGTTAATTTATTGATTCTAAAGTCTTGATTCCACCTGTGCAAGGATATTTTCTGCTCCATGCACTCACGCATCCCCAGCACCGAAAATAGTGCCTGGTGAGGAAGGTTCTCAGAAGACATTTTTGGAGTGATCAGATGGGATTAGGGCTGTGGGCTTTGAACTGCTCTCTCATGATATGCCTTTCCTTGTTGTTGTTGTTGGGTGCCATTGAGTCAGCTCCAACTCATGGTGACCCCATGTACAACAGAGCAAAATGTTGCCTGGTCCTGTGCCATCCTCACAATCACTGCTATGTTTGAGTCCATTATTCTGACCACTGTGTCAATCCATCTAACTGAAGTTTTCCCTGTTTTTCACTGACTCTCTACCAAACATAATGTCCACCAGCAACTGGTCTCTGCTGATGATGTGTCAAGTAAGCAAGGCAAAGTCTTGCCATCTTTGCTTCTAAGGAGTATTCTAGCTGTTGCTTTAAACCTAGCTAATTATCAGATACATTTCAAAGATTTTAACTGGCTTTTATGTGCTATTTAAATCACGTATACTTGACATTCATTCCTTACCATTTTCTCAGGGCTCAAAAGAGGGTCTGGTGCAAAAAAACCCAAAAACCCACTGCCATCCAGTTGATTCCAATTCTTAGCAACCCTATAGGACTGAGTAGAACTGTCCATAGAGTTTCCAAGACTGTAAATCTTTATGGAAGCAGACTGCCACCTCTTTCTCTTGCGGAGCAGCTGGTGGGTTCAAAACACTGACCTTTTGGTTAGCAGCCGAGCACTTAACCACTGTGCCACCAGGGCACCTGTTTGGTACATAGTAGGTGCTAAAGAAATAATTGTTGATGGCATAAGTGAAATAATTGGATGGTATATACATCAGACTTAATCTTTTCTAAGACAGAGTTGCTAGATTAAAAATATATGTATATATAGCAAAGCCAATTAAATTTGAACTTTGGATAAACAATGAAAAATTGTTTAGTATAAGTTGGTCACAAATAATAGGTGGGACCCACTTATACTAATCATCTATTTGTTGCTAACCTGAAATTCAAATTTAACTGGACATCCTGAATTTTATCTAGCAACCCTGCCCCAACACCCTGTGAGGTGAGTCATGTTGCCTTTACTTGAGGAAACTGAGCTTAAAAGTCTGGATCATAGAGCTGAAACCCCAGAGCTGGCATGAGGCAAGTTCATCTGACTGATTCCTCTCTCCCCTTCCATGTGTTTCCTGTCTTTGAAAGGGCGCCAGGGGCTGTCCCCACACCACCATTTTGTTTCAGGATTGTTCAGAATCACTATCGCCAATATAACTACACTCTATAGTTTTTTTTTCTTTTTCTTTTTTGATTGTGGAGAAAATATACACTACAAAACATTCACCAATTCACAAATTCCTTCATGTATAATTGAGTGATATTGATTACATGCTTCATGGTGTGCAGCTATTATCGCTGTCTCTGTAGGGTTTTAATGGTTGATTTTTCAGAAGCAGATCACCAAGCCTTTTTTCCGAGGTTCCTCTGGGTGGATTTGAACGCCAACCTTTTGGTTAGTCATGATTACATTCACTGTTTGAACCACCCAGGGACTCATGATCAGGATCAAGAACCAGGTAAATGCAGAACTGGGCTGAACCCAAGACTCCTGCCCCTGAGTAGTGTGCCCCAATCCTACACCCCAATCTACGTCATCTGAGTCATGATGGGAGAAAGAGGCTGCCCACATGCCTCTGTCCGAGATTCTGCAAGACATTGCCTGTCTGTCTGTTTCTCTTCTTCTCCTTGTGACCTTCACACATGTGAGAGCTTTCCAGCTATCCTAGCCACTTTGAGCATTACTGTACACATTTGGACCACACATTTGGGACAGGCAGCAGGTGGAGTCCTGAGCAAAACCCCAACTACTCTGCTTTCTTGTACAGCTCCTGAGGATATAATGAAAGGAATGGGGCTGATTAATCCCAGACACTTTGCCCGCATTTAATCTTGGTGAATGTTACACAACAATCTCATTATCTGTTTATGTCTTCAACATGAAAGGCAAGGAATGAAATCAAGCCATAAAATCAATTATTTCTGCAGAAATTGTCATATAAGACAAAACATCATCAGGGGACAAAAGCAGTTATGATTAGGGCTTAATTTGCACCGGTACTGATTGTGGATTTTGTATTGGGCTCCATGACGCTCACTGTGACTTCCTGTTCTCCAGTTCTGGGCACAACGTGGGGTTTTAAGAAAAGTTCATCAAGAAGGACATCTCTCCTGTCTATCTATGTCTGTCTCTTTTTCTCTCAAGGAAAGTACGTAACATTTATTTGCAGTTGGATTTAGGGAACCACATGACTATGAAAAAAATGTTTTTGATTCGAGTTTTTCTTGTTCTACTATGTTACCTGGATCTTCAGGGATTTACGTGATTTTCATGGATTGAATACCAAAAAATAAAACCAAACCCATTGCCACTGAGTTGATTCCAACTCATAGTGACCCTGTGGGACAGAGTAGAACTGCTCCATAGGGTTTCCAAGGAGTGGCTGGTGGATTCGAACTGATGACCTATTGGTTGACAGCCGAGCTCTTAACCATAAGGTACTGTATGCTGAAGTCTTCACCAGCTTCTTTGCAAATAATGTCTTTGAGATGTTATCAGTTAGATTAACATGACATCATGCTGGAGCAGGTGGGTCTTAATCCCATCTGAGTGGTGAATTTATAAAAGAGGAGAAGAGACACAGAAAGGCAGAGGAAGGACGGCCATGTGGAGATGCATCTACAAGGCAAGGAACACCAAGGATTGGTGGGAACCAATGGAAGCTGAGAAAGAGGCAGGAATAGCTCCTTCCTCTGAGCCTCAGCCAACACCCTTAGCTGGACTCCCAGCTTCCAGATGGTGAGACTATAAATTTCTGTTCTTTAAAGTCCCTGGAAGGAGCCCTGGTGGGACAGTGGTTAAAGTGCTTGGCTGCTAACTGAAAGGTCGGTGGTTCAAATGCACCAGCCATTCCACGGGAGAAAGATGTGGCAGTCTGCTCCTGAAAAGTTTACAGCCTTGGAAATCCTATGGGACAGTTCTACCCTGTCCTATACGGTAGCTACGAGCTGAAATCTACTCAACGGCAATGGACGTGGTTGTGACTTAAAGTCCTTAGGTGGTGCAAATGATTAAGCACTCAACTACTAGCTGAAAAACGGGAGGTTTGAACCCACCCAGAAGCACCTCAGAAGAAGACAGGGCGATCTGCTTCTGAAAGGTCACAGTCACGAAAACACTACGGAAGCAGTTCTAGTCTGACACACATGGGGTCGCCATGAGTCAGAATCGATTCGACGGCAACTAACAATGCAACAATTAAAGGCACCCAGTTTGTGGGTTTTTGTTACAACATCCTGGGACACTAAGCCAGTGACTCCCTAATTACTTGTTTTTTGAGGTGCTGGGGGTTGTCAAAAAAAACATTTACGCAGAAGTCAGGGGCAGGTTCTACTCTTAACTCTGCCCCTTTCAACCTCTTAGGACCTGGGTAATGTTCTATCAAAAGCCTCAGTTTCCCTACCTGAAAACTTGGGGGTAATGAGAGGTAGTTTTTCAGGCTGGTGTGATACTCTGTTAGGACCGACCCTGAGGCCGTGAACCTGCACATCCACACGTGGCAGTGGGGTCTCCAGCTGGAGTGGCTTCAGGGAGTTTGTCATCCCCAAACTGTGTGCTTATAATGGATCGCCCAGAGGAGCCAGAACACAAAGACAGACAGTCCCCAAACAGGAAGAAACGACCACAACGGAGAGATGCGTGAATATTAAAAAGAAAAATGAGGAGAGGGGCAAGATGGCGCTCTAGGCAGAAACACCAGGCAGTCCCTCCACAGCAAAGATCCGAAAAACTAAGCCTAACAGAGAATCAACAATCCTGAAACCCTAGAACACCAAATGAAGAGATAAAGAACTCAGCCAAACACCAAACGGAGTGAGAATACTAAAAGAGAACGGAGCGCGAGGAGAGACTCAGGCAGAGATTCCTTACCAGCTAACGCAGCGCGGATCCACCATCTTGGATTCCTATCGGAGACCAGCGAACAGGAGAGCAGCCTTGCAGAGCATCTGGTCGGAGACAGAATGACCGCTTAGCTTCACATATAACCATCTTCCCGCTGCACCCTACCTACCTGCACCATGCACTAGACATCACACCACCAAGCGGTGCAGGCAAGCCCTATTGGAACCTGCCCAGCACTGACTACCGACTGTCCTGGTGGCTGCGGTGAGTGCCACAAGCAACCCGTCCCAGTGGCTCCTCCTCAGCTAGATCTGCCCAGCTGTACCACAAGAACGAAACAAACAAACAAAAAAATCTACAATCAATAAACGAAAGAAATATCTACTGAATGCCCCGAAAACAGCAAACAATATCAAAACATTTACAAAAACAAGACAAGATGGCTCGAATAGACGTCCAAATTAAAACACCAGATAACTCTCCTGTGGAAGAAAATGCACTAGAAGTACCTGATAGGGAACTCAGATCACTAATACTCGGAATTTTCCAAGAACTGAGGCAAAAAGCTGACAAACATGAGGAAAAAATAGACAAATTTATGGAAAATACAGACAAAAAATTGGAAGAATTCAGGAAGATGATGCAGGAACAAAATGCCAAAATAAATTCACAACTCGAAATTATACAAAAACAACAATTAGAAATCCAAAAGATAAACAACAAGATTTCAGAAATGGACGGTGTCATAGAAGGGCTGAGAAGTAGATTTGAAACCATGGAAGACAGGATCAGTGGAACTGAAGACAAACACTTGGATACAACTCTGTTTCAGGAAAACTCAGAAAAAAGAACAAAGAAAAATGAAGAGACCCTGAGAATTATGTGGGACACAATTAAAAGCAAAAACTTACGAGTGATTGGCATACCAGAACAGGGGGAGAAAACAGAAAACACAGAGAGGATCATTGACGAACAGCTGACAGAAAACTTTCCCAATATCATGAAAAATGAAAAGCTGGCCATCCAAGAAGCTCAACGAACCCCATATAGAAGAGACACCAAAAGAAAATCACCAAGACATATCATATTCACACTCGCTAAAACTAAAGACAAACAAAGAATCCTGAGAGCAGCTCGTGAAAAACAAGAAGTCACATACAGAGGAGAAACAATAAGACTAAGCTCAGATTATTCAGCAGAAACCATGCAGGCAAGAAGGCAATGGGATGACATATATAAAATCTTGAAAGAAAAAAATTGTCAGCCAAGAATAATATATCCTGCAAAACTCTCATTCAGATTTGATGGTGAAATTAGGTCATTTCCAGATAAACAGAAACTAAAGGAATATGCAAAAGTCAAACCAAACTTACAAGAATTATTAAAGGGAGTTCTTCGATCTGAGGACAAACAGCTTCAGCCCTCAGGCAGGACCTAGGACCTAGGACGCAGGTTCACATGAACCAGATACCATTCTAGGAACTGAACTACAGAGGACTTTCCAAAAACAAAAGAAATACAACAGGGAATCAGAGAAATCAATCAAAGGATGACAACAACATCAAAACAATGGAAGAGGGAACAAACGGCATAGGTATAGAAGCTTCTAAAGGAGAGGAAGGCAAGGCGATACCACGTAAGGGTAGACAGCTTCAAAATTATAAAGATAAGGGTAAAATTCATGGTAACCACAAAGAAAGTTAACAAACCAACTCATAAAAATAAAGACGAAAAACATAAAGTCTCAACAAAAACAAAACCTACAAAAACAAAAGAAATGAACACAAAATCCACAAACAAAAGTAACTCAGCACAAGAGAGTAAGAAGAACAAAGAAAACTTCAGCATCACAAAAAAAGCACTACAAAATGACAGCAACAAACTCACATCTATCAATAATTACACTGAACGTAAATGGACTCAATGCACCCATAAAGAGACAGAGAGTGGCAGAATGGATAAGAAAACAGGATCCATCAATTTGCTGTCTATAAGAGACACACCTTAGAAACAAAGATGTGAATTTATTAAAAATCAAAGGTTGGAAAAAAATATATCAAGCTAACAACTATCAAAAAAGAGCAGGAGTGGCAATTCTAATCTCAGATAAAATAGACTTTAAAACAAAATCTACCATAAAAGACCAAGAAGGACACTATATAATGATTAAGGGGATGATCCATCATGAAGACATAACCATAATAAATATCTATGCACCCAATGACAGGGCTCCAAAATACATTAAAAAAAAACTCTAACAGCACTGAAAAGAGAAATTGACAGTTCCACAATAATAGTAGGAGACTTCAACACACCACTCTCAGTAAAGGACAGAACAACTAAAAAGAAACTCAGCAAAGATACAGAAGACCTAAAGGACACAATCAGCCAACTGGACCTCATAGACATATATAGAACAATCCATCCAACCACTGCAAAGTACACATTCTTTTCCAATGCACATGGAACGTTCTCCAGAATAGACCACATCTTAGGCCACAGAGCAATCCTCAACAAGATCCAAAATGCTGAGATAATTCACAGTATCTTCTCTGACCATAATGCCATCAAGGTAGAAATTAACACTAGAAAGAGCAAGGGAAAAAAATCAAACACATGGAAACTGAATAATAATCTGCTTACACATCAATGGGTAATAGAAGAAATCAGAGATGGAATTAAAAAATTCCTAGAATCAAATGAAGATGAAAACACATCATACCAAAACCTTTGGGACACAGCAAAGGCAGTCCTCAGAGGACAATTTATAGCAATAGATGCACATATCAAAAAAGAAGAAAGGGACAAAATCAAAACATTAACTACAGAACTCAAACAAATAGAAAGAGAACAACAAAAAAAGCCTACAACCACTGGAAGATAGGAAATAGTAAAGATCAGAGCAGAAATAAATGCAATAGAGAACAGAAAAACAATAGAAAGAATCAACAAAACCAAAAGTTGGTTCTTTGAAAGAATCAACAAAATCGACAAACCACTGGCCAGACTGACAAAAGAAAAACAGCAGAGGGCACAAATAACCCAAATAAGAAATGAAATGGGGGACATTACAACAGACCCAACTGAAATAAAAAGGATTATAACAGAATATTATGAAAAACTATATTCCAACAAATTTGAAAACCTAGAGGAAATGGATAAATTTCTAGAAACATACGGCCTACCCAAACTACAACAAAGTGATATTGAAAATCTGAACAGACCCATAACAAGAGAAGAGGTTGAAAAGGTAATAAAAAAACTCCCAACCAAAAAAAGCCCTGGCCCAGATGGCTTCACTGGAGAATTCTACAGAACATTTACAGAAGAGCTTGTACCATTTCTACTCAAGTTATTTCAGAGCATAGAAGAGGAAGCAACACTTCCAAATTCATTCTATGAAGCCAGCATAACACTGATACCAAAACCAGGCAAAGACATCACAAAAAAAGAAAATTACAGACCAATATCTCTCATGAATATAGATGCAAAAATTCTGAACAAAATTCTAGCGAATAGAATTCAGTATCATATCAAAAAAAAAATACACCACGACCAAGTAGGATTCATACCAGGTATGCAAGGATAGTTTAACATTAGAAAATCCATCAACGTAATCCACCACATAAATAAAAGGAAAGAAAAAAATCACATGATCATCTCAATTGATGCAGAAAAGGCATTTGACAAAGTCCAACACCCATTCCTGATAAAAGCTCTCAATAAAATAGGTATAGAAGGGAAAGTTCTCAACATAATAAAGGGCATCTATGCAAA
The DNA here is from genome assembly GCA_030035585.1 of Dugong dugon. Lineage (NCBI taxonomy): Eukaryota > Metazoa > Chordata > Mammalia > Sirenia > Dugongidae > Dugong > Dugong dugon. The sequence goes on along the minus strand of CM057465.1, from coordinate 3,719,077 downwards.
ACCAACAGCCAACATCATTCTTAATGGAGAAAGGCTGAAAACATTCCCCTTGAAAACAGGAAGAAGACAAGGATGCCCTTTATCACCACTTCTATTTAACATTGTGCTGGAAGTTCTAGCTAGAGCAGTAAGGCAAGAGAAAGAAATAAAGGGCATCCAAATTGGTAATGAAGAAGTTAAACTGTCCCTGTTTGCAGATGATATGATACTATACATAGAAAACCCTAAAGACTCCACGAGAAATTTACTGGAACTAATAGAAAGATTCAGAAGAGTAGCAGGATACAAGATAAACCTTCAAAAATCAGTTGGATTCCTATACACCAGTAAAGAGAACGATGAAAAGGAGATCAGGAAATCAATACCATTTTCAATAGCCCCTAAAAAGATAAAATACTTAGGAATAAATCTGACCAGGAATATAAAAGACCTATACAAGGAAAACTACAAAACACTGCTGCATGAAATCCAAAGGGATCTACATAAATGGAAAAACATACCATGCTCATGGATAGGCAGACTCAACATTGTGAAAATGGCAATTCTACCTAAAGCAATCTACAAATACAATGCAATCCCGATACAAATACCAACAACATTCTTCAAAGAGATGGGAAAACTAATTATTAACTTTATATGGAAAGGGAAGAAACCCCAAATAAGTAAAGCACTACTGAAGAAGAATAAAGTTGGAGGACTCACACTACCTGATTTGAGAACCTACTATACAGCTACAGTACTCAAAACAGCCTGGTACTGGTACAAGAACAGAGACATTGACCAATGGAACAGAATTGAGAACTCAGATGTAAATCCATCCACCTACGGTCACCTGATTTTTGACAAGGGCCCAAAATACATCAAATGGGGAAAAGACAGTCTTTTTAACAAATGGTGCTGGCAAAACTGGATATCCATTTGTAGAAAAATGAAACAGGACCCATACCTCACACCATATACAAAAACTACTTCAAATTGGATCAAAGACCTGAATATAAAGCCTCAAACTATAAAATTCATAGAAGAAAAAATAGGACCAACACTTCAGGCCTTAATACATGGCATTAACAGGATACAAACCATAAACATCAACACAAAAAACCCAACAGATAAACTAGATAATTGGGATCTTCTAAAAATCAAACATCTATGCTCTTCAAAAGATTTCACCAAAAGAGTTAAAAGAGAACCTACAGACTGGTAAAAAATTTTTGGACAGTACAAGTCAGACAAAGGTCTAATCTCCATAATCTACAAGAAAATCCAACACCTCTACAACAAAAAGACAACCAATCCTATCAAAAAATGGGCAAAGGAAATGAACAGACACTTCACCAAGGAAGACATTCAAATGGCCAACAGACACATGAGGAAATGCTAGCGATCACTAGTCATTAGAGAAATGCAAATTAAAACCACAATGAGATACCATCTCACCCCAGCATTACTGGCAGGAATCAAAAATACTGGAAATAACAAATGTTGGAGGGGCTGCGGGGAGACGGGAACTCTTATACACTGCTGGTGGGAATGCAAAATGATACAACCATTTTGGAAAATGATATGGCGTTTCCTCAGAAAGCTAGAAATAGACATACCATTCGATCCAGCAATCCCACTCCTAGGAATATATCCTAGAGAATTAAGAGTCATCACTCGAATAGACATATGCACACCTATGTTCATGGCAGCATTATTCACAATAGCAAAACGATGGAAACAACCTCGATGTCCATCAACAGATGAATGGATACACAAACTATGGTACATACACACAATGGAGTACTATGCAACGAGAAAGAACAACAATGAATCGGTGAACCATCTCATAACATGGATGAAACTGGAGGACATCATGCTGAGTGAAATAAGTCAATCACAAAAGGACAAATATTGTATGAGACCTCTATTGTAAAAACCCATGAAAAAATTCACATGCAAAATGTAACAATCCTTGTTGGTTACCAGGGATGGGGGGGAGGGGGAAATACTAAATAGGTAATAGGTAAGTGGTAACTTGGGTGAGAGGTGAGATAATACATAGTACAGGGGAAACTAACACAACCTGCACAAGGAAAGGTCATGGAGGCCCTATAGACACATCCAAACCCCCCGAGGGACTGAGTTGTTGGACGGAGGGCTCTGGGAACCATGGTCTCGGGGAACATCTAGCTCAATTGGCATGACACTACTTATAAAGATAATGCTCTACTTTCTACCTTGGTGAGTAGTGTCTGGGGTCTTAAAAGCCTATGAGCGGCCATCTAAGATACTCCACTGATCTCATCCCTTCGGGAACAAGGGAGAACGAAGAGAACAGGATACAAGGAAAAGATTGGTCCAAAGGACTAATGGTCCACAGCTACCAAGGCCTCCACGGGACTGAGCCCAGTACAGCTGGATGGTGCCTGGCTACCACCAATGACTCCTCTGACCAGGATCACAACAGAGGGTTCTGGGCAGAGCTGGAGAAGGATGTAGAGCATAATTTTAACTCCCCCCCCACCCAAAAAAAAGAAGAAGACCAGATTTACTGGCCTAAAGAATACTAGAGAAACCTCAAGAGTGTGGCCCCCAGACACCCTTTCAGCTCAGAGGTGAAGTTACCTTCGAGGTTCGATGTTCAGCCTGGGAATGGACAGCCCAGTAAAACTAAATGGGACTAACGAGGTACAGGAGTCCGGTGACAAGGGCCAGAAGGCAGAGGGAGAGTAGGAAACTGATGATAAGGAGCACAAATTGAATAAGGACACTGTCGATGTATTGTGAGATTGTTGACCACTGCTATAGGGCAACATTTGTAGTAACTATTAAATGGGAGGCTGTTTTGTCCTGTAAGCCTTCATCTTGGGCGAGAATGGCAGCACAATTGGAAGAGCATAGTCAATATCACTTAAATGTGTAAGTAAAAAGTTTTGAAATGGTGTTTAAATAAAATAAAAATAAATAAATAAATAAATAAACAAATGAGAGTAAAGAGGTACAATAGTCCACTGACAAGGTCCAGAAGACAGAAGGGGACAAGGAAGCCCCCTGGTGATAGGGAACACAAGGTGGAGTAAGGATATTCTTGATGTGCTGTGAGATTGTTAACCATTGTCATAGGGCAACATGTGTAGTAACTGTTAAATGAAAAACTATTTTGTTCTGTAAGCCTTCATCTTAAGTGAGAATAACAGCACAGTTGGAAGAGCGTAGTCAATGTCACTGAACTGTGAATGTAGAAATTTTTGAAACGGTGTATCTTTGGCCATCTGTAATTTTCATCAAAAAAAAAGGTTGCGAATTTAGAGGCTTAATACGTTGTGGGGTTGTTAACCAATGTCAAAAAACAACATGTGTACTACTATTTCATGAGAAACTATTTGCTCTGTAAGCTTTCACCTGAAGTACAATAAAATATATATAAAAAAAAAGAAAAAAAGAAAAATGGCAGGCGGCTTGTGCTTTCTCATCCGGCTCCTGAGATTAAAAAAAAAGTAATTTTCTGATGCCTCCTGCACTGAAAACCCGAGTGACTACTGAGTGGACAGCAGGACCAAGGAAGGGGGCTGGGGACGCTGCTATGGCCTCTGTTATCTGAATTGTTTACAATGAGAAAGTTATTTTTATAATTCAAGAAGAAATATGAGTGTTTGAAACAAGGTGATTTGCAGTTATGTATTCACAGGAGAAGGAGCCCTGTTTGCCCAATGGTTAACCACTTGGCTGCCAAGCGAAAGGTCAGCAATTCGAGCCCTCCAGCTACTCCAAGGAAAAATAATGTGGTAGTTTGCTTCCATGAAGACTGCAGCCTTGGAAATCCTATGGGGCAATTCTACTCTGTCCTGTAGGGTTGCTGAGAGTTGAAATTGACTCGATGACAATGAGTTTGGGTTTTTTTATTCAAAGGAGCCACCAGTGAAGAGTGGGGCAGGAGTCTTAAGTGGGAGGATCATCACACAGGTGTAAAACAGCAATGACAGCTGTAAAGGGAAAATCACTCCTGTCGATTCTAGATAGTACCTGCTCTGTGTTGAGAGCTGTGCCAGGCACTTCCCATAAATGACACCTTTTATTCACACTACCACCTGCCCAATAAGAATCCTTATTTTCATCTTACAGAAAAAGTCACTGAGACCCAGCAAGGCAAAGTGCCCGTCTCAGTCTTCTAAAGCTGTTGATTTAAAAACACCACAAACGGGGGACTTTAAGGAACAGAAATATATTTTCTCACAGTTCAGGAGGCTGGAAGTCTGAGCCCTGTTGGCACAGTGGTTAAGAGCTTCACTGCTAACCAAACGTTCAGCAGTTCAGATCTACCAGCTGCTCCTTGGAAGCCCTATGGGGCATTTCTACTCTGTCCTATGGGGTCACTATGAGTCAGAATTGACTCGATGGCGATGGTTTTGTCTTGGCTGGTTCTAGGGAAAGGCTCTCTCTGTCAGCTCTGGGGGAAGGTCCTTGTCTCATTCAGCTTCTGCAGCCCTGGCGTTCCTCAGTTCTTTAATGATCCTCATGTGGTTTCCATCTTCTGCTGTTTGTGCTTGCTTGTCTCTTTTTCTATGCTGCTTTTTATATCACTATGAGGTGATTAGGTTTTAAGGCACACCCTATGCTGACATGACCTCATGGACATAACAAAGGAGCCCTGGTGCTTCAATGGTGAAGTGCTTGATTGTTAACCAAAAGGTTGGCAGTTCAAAACCACCTAGCAGCCCTGAGGGAGAAAGACCTGGTGATCTGCTACTGTAAAGATTACAGCCTAGGAAACCTTATGGGGCAGTTCTACTCTCACATGGGGTTGTTATGAGTCAGAAGCGACTCAACAACATAACAAAGAAAATCCTATTCCCAAAGGAGATTGCATCCACAGGTATCCCACTGCCCAACCCATTGCCTTTAAGTTGATTCCAACTCATTGGGATCCCATAGGGTTTCCAAGGCTGTAAATGGCAACTAACAAGAACAACAATTAACAGTCTAGGCTCTGGAGCTGCAGACGTGGTTCAGATTTTGACTCTGGCACTTAGCAGCTGTGTGCCATTGGGTAACTTACCTAAACTCTCTGTGCCTCTGCCTCCTCATCTATAATCAGACCAGCCTTGTGGGTTATTGCAGTGGGTGCAACCAGTTTTCTGGGGGAAAACAACAACAACAACAACAACAACAAAACCAGTATTGCATGCATGTCTTAGTGGGCTAGTGCTGCTGTAACACAAATACCACTAATGGATAGGTTTAAAGAACAGGAATTTATTCTCTCACAGTTCTGGAGGCTGAAAGCCCAAATGAGGGTCTCGGTCGTGTTGATTTCTTCCTTGTCAGTAGACCTGCGAGTTCCTTGGTTCATTGGCTTCTAGACAATCCTCATGTGGCATCTGTCTGCTCCCTGTGTCTATTCTGCTCTTTTGAAAACTCAGAAGTGATTAGGTTTAGGGCCCAGCCTACACTACTGGCATGACCTCAGCTGATTGATTTATTACATTGCATTAGATTACATTAATGGGAGGTGATTACATTACTTGCATTACATTACATTGCATACATTACATGTAAAGTAATTATATTGTATTACATTAGATTACATCATTGGTAGAGGTTAGGATTCCAACACATATTTTGGGGAAACACAATTCAATTCATAACATTACGTCTCAACTTAAAGAAAACAAAAGTCTTCATAACTGGACCAATAAGCAACATCGTGATAAACAGAGAAAGTATTGAAGTTGTCAAGGATTTCATTTTACTTGGATCCACAATCACGACCTGGAAGCAGCAGTCAAGAAATCAAACGAAGCATCGCAGTGACAAATCTGCTGCAAAAGATTTCTTTAGGGTGTTGTAAAACAAGGATGTCACTCTGAGGACTAAGGTGTGCTTGACCCAATGTGTGGTGTTTCAGTTGCCTGATATGCATGCAAAAGCTGGACAATGAATAAAGAAGACTGAAGAAGAGTTGATGCATTTGAATTATGGTGTTGGAGAAGAATATTGAACATACTGCCAAAAGAAGGAACAAATCTGTCTTGGAACAGAATGCTCCTTAGAAGCAAAGGATGGCAAGACTTTGTGTCACATACTTTGGACATGTTATTAGGAGGGACCAGTCCCTGGAGAAGGACATCAGGCTTGGTAAAGTAGAGGGGTCAGTGAAAAAGAGGAAGATCCTCAATGAGATGGACTGACACAGTGTCTGCATCAATGGGCTCAAGCATAGCAGCGATTGTGAGGATGGCGCAGGTCTGGGTTGTGTTTCGTTCTGTTGTACACGGGATCGCTATGAGTTGAAACTGACTAGACAGCACCTACGAACAACGACATACCTAAATTGATTATGCATTTTACTACAAATAAATGATGGAATACCATCCAATTCAGCAAAGAGGTTGCCTACGCTGTTGACGAGTGAATGTAGTTCCAACATGATATTGGTTGATATTTTTGTTTAAGTTAACAAGTAAGGCAGACGTGAAGCAACAAAGACGCATGCCAATGATGCGAATCAATCCTTCACTCGGTCAGGTAATAGTTTTCAAAGACTTGACAAATACTTTCTCAGTTTTTTACTCTATTCACAACATGTTGGCTACAGACATGACAAACTTTTAAGTTCTGTTTGCATCCTTAACATTTTCTCCTCGATATCCTTAAATCTAGACAATCTAAGAATAAATACTTCAAGACCTGATTTGTAGCGTTTGCTGGTTTCCATGGTGTAAATCCTCCCACCACAGCCACTTTCAAGCTACCAATGTGACGTCACTGACCATAAAGCAGGAAGAGACGAGCTCAACAACCAGGATACAGCATCCCCACCCCCAGATACAAGAGATCTAAATTATCGCAGGAGTCCCTGGGTGGGCGGTACATTTGGTTAACACACTTGACTGCTAGCCGGAAGGGTGGAGATTTGAATCCATCTAGAGGCACCTTGAAAGAAGGGCCTGATGATCTACTTCCAAAAAATCATAACATGATTCTACTCTGACACACATGGAGTCACCATGCCTCTGAGTTGACTTGACTGCAACTGGTTTTTAATCTCAAGAGTATAGATAACAGAAAACTGCAGCCAAATAATTAGGAAATGATGAGTTTTGAATGATATCCTTGTTTTCAGTATAATTTATTTAGTCATGATTTTATATAATTATATTTTTAATAATGGCTTTGCTTAATGACTGGCTTGCAAAATTCTGAAAATTCTCACCAATGCCTCTGGGAGCTGCCTCAGCTTGTAGGCACAGTTCGATGGCACAGCTCGAGGGGGCTACAACGGTTATGTGTGTTCATGCACACAAAGCATTTAGCTGCTGCTCAGCATTGCCTTTGTTCTATAAATCCATTATTACTATTACTTAAAATCTGCCTGCAGGTATAGAAGAATGGTTTGTAGAACAAAGGATATTTGTACTGGTCTTGATGGACATATAGGATTATTTTTAGGGCAGTAATCAGATGAAAGGTATCTAAAAGAGTGGAACAGCAGAGTAAAGGCACACAGTGGTGACAGCCTGGCACTGTGGAAATGGTAAGAACTGTGTGCAGCTGGAATATACCCAGCCATGGGTAGCAGAGGGAGACCTGGTGGCACAGTGGTTAAGAGCTTGGCTGCTAACCAAAAAGGTCAGCAATTTGTTTCTACCAGCCACTCCTTGGAAATCCTACTAGGCAGTTCTATTCTGTCCTATGGGGTACATATGAGTCAGAATGGACTCCATGGCAATGGGTTTGTTTGTTTGTTTGCTTTTTGGATGGCAGAGAGCTGATGGCTGGCCAGGGCGCAGAGGCCTCCTGGGAAGCTTTACCTGCTGTTATGACTTAAACATCACTAAAGGGTCTTAAGACGGGTGAGTTGCATGTTTAGGCTGTCATGTTACACACTCTGGTGGCAGGGTTAGAAGACCAGATAGGAACCTCCTCCACTGAGCCAGGTGAGGTGTGATGTCCTGGTCTGGGCAGGCATCAGCACTCAGGCATGGGCTGCAGATGTTGAGCAGGGAGACTGGACAGCACCTGTAACCAACAGAGGAGGGGAAGGAGGAGAAACACAGCTGCAGGAGAGGGTGATCTCCATACTGCATTGGTCTCATTGCATTGTAGTTATCCCTTACACGTCCATCTCCTCCTGAGGACAACGGCTCTGAGTTTCCACAGTCAGATGCTCAGACCTGCCAAGTACCCACTCATGCTCCTGGGTTCTTTCTTATAGAGGAGAAACACAGGGATCCAAATGGGGTTGAGGAAGTGGCTGGAACTCCTTGACCACTTGAGACTGGCTTACTGCTGAGGCCACAGTGGAAGCCCCTGCAGCCTCCTGTGAGTCAGGTTCAGAACAGCCTGTGAGGACACCTGGGTCCGTGTGGCCCACTGAGCCCGAGGCAGCCATGACAGGAAGGGAGAACCAGGGGAGAAAGAAGGAGTACCTTCTTTCCTCATCTCACCTCATCTATCCCAGTCAGAGACTGGCATCAGCAAGCCTAACCCTTCTGAAGGCCATTATCATCCAGTTGGCTTGTCATCATGAACTCAGCAATTTCAACAAAAGCATGGGCCATTGATCCACCTGAGGGGTGAGGCGTAGTGTAATACAGTGAGACATGGAAAAATTCCCTCCACAGCCCCACATGCACACCCTCTCTTTCAGTCTAGAAGGCGAGAGGTAGGAATCCCCTAGTCCATGGCCAAGGTGAGGACTTGGCGAGATGGTCCGATCTCCCCAATTGTTTCAGCAGGACAACTCTCCATGGATTTCTGCACTAAAGCCAGAATATGCTGTGGGAGGTGCTGAAGTCTGAGTCATTGGGGCCGTGAGTGCCAGTGACATCTACGGGGCCTTCCCAAGTCTTGGCTTCCCTCGGGCTCAGAATATTTTGGACTTGAGTGACTTAAATTCACCTTCTTTATTAGAGCAATGGGCTTGGCCACTAATGTTGCACTTTCCTCCTGACATTTCTCTACTCCTTTCTATTCGAATCTGTTCCCCATTTAATTTAATTTGCTTCTCATGTTGGTTCTCTTCCTCTTCCACCAGCTGTGGATTAACAGCATGTGTTGGATCATAAGGCTGTTCTTTACTTTCCTTTCCCTTTGCTTTTGGGCCCACGCTCAAGAGTGTAGTCTCTTCAGAGAGGTACAGTAGTCCACTGACGGGGTCCGGGGGACAGAGGGGGACAAGGAAGCCCCCTGGTGATGGGGAACACAAGGCGGAGTGGGGATATTCTTGATGTGCTGTGAGATTGTTGACCGTTGTCATAGGGCAACATGTGTAGTAACTGTTAAATGAAGAGCTATTTTGTTCTGTGGGCCTTCATCTTGAGTGAGAATGGCAGCACGGTTGGAGGAGCGTGGTCAATGTCACTGAACTGTGAATGTAGAAATTTTTGAGGCGGTGTATCTTTGGCCATCTGTAATTTTCATCAAAAAAAAAAAAAAAGAGGGTTGAGAATTTGGAGGCTTGATACGTTGTGGGGTTGTTGACCAGTGTCGTGGAACAACATGTGTGCTGCTGTTTCATGGGAAACTATTTGCTCTGTGGGCTTTCACCTGAAGTACAATAAAATATATTAAAAAAAGAAAAGAAGATTCAGTCTCAACATAAAAAAAAAAAAAAAATCCTCACAATTAGACCAGTAAGTAACATCATAAAAAATGGAGAAAGATTGACACTGTCAAGGATTTCATTTTACTTGGATTCACAATCAATGCCCATGGAAGCATTAATCAGAAAATCAAATGACATGTTGCATTTGGCAAATCTGCTGCAAAGGAGCTCTTTAAAGTGTTAAAAAGCAAATAAGTTACTTTAAGGACTAAGGTGCGCCTGACCTAATCGGTGATGTTTTCGATCACCTGATACGCATGTGAAAGCTGGACAATGAATAAGGAAGACCAAAGAAGAACTGATGCCTTTGAATTATGGTGTTGGTGAAGAATATTGAATATACCACAAACTGCCAGAAGAACAAACAAGTCTGTCTTGGAAGAAATACAGCCAAAATGCTTCTTAGAAGCAAGAATGGAGAGAATTCATCTTACATACTTTGGACATGTTATCTGGAGGGACCAGTCCCTGGAGAAGAGCTTTATGCCTGATAAAGTAGAGGGCCAGCGAAACAGACGAAGACCCGTGACGAAATGGTTTGATGCAGTGGCTGCAACAATGGGCTCAAATATAACAACGATTGTGAGGATGGCAAAGGACCACGGGCAGTGGTTTCTGGTGTTGTACATAAGGTTGCTATTAGTAAGAATCAACGCAACTAACAACAACAGTTCACACCCCCTGTGGTTATGTCATAATTGAGTAGACTGATTCTATGAAGATCAGTCACAGGTAAGCTATATGATATGTACAATTATTTTACCTTTTTGGGTACAATTTAGAACATTTGTTTTCCATGAAGCTAAAAATTATCTTGGCTTTTGTATGCTTAGGATCCTATGAAATCATTACTAATTCATACTCCAACTCTGCCTCAGCTGTCCAAAGCAAGAATTAGCAACGTGTGGCCTTTGGGTTAAATCCAGCCTGCTGCCTGTTTTTGTAAATAAAGTTTTACTGGAATACAAAAAAAAAAAAAGAGTGTAGTCTCTTCATCGTTTTCACTTTGCTCATTAAGGCCCCTCCACCCAGCACTTTAGAAGAGAGACACAGGCAATCACTGGGTATGAACGTCCAACTTACGTACAGCCCGTAGTTATGAACCAATCCCAGTAAAGCCTATTACTTAAAAGTTCGAGATACATACAGTGGTTGGTAATAACAAACACCTCCAGCAACCACAGACCCGAGAGTGCTCTGCTACAATGGGTAAGTGCTTGCTTCAGATCCTCAGTGACTCCTTCCTTCAGAAATAGGTTCACTTTTGTCATACGTATATATATATATATATCATTGTTTTAAAAACAGACTTTATCTTGCTTACTTTAGACGTGTCATCGGGAAAGACCAATTGCTAGAAAAGGACATCATGTTTGGTAAAGCAGAAGGTCAGCAAAAATGAAAGAAGCCCCCCGTGAGATGGGTTAACACAATAGCCACCACAATGGGCTCACGTACTGAATATCACAGGGATGGCGTAGGACTGGACACTAATATGAAATATCTACAGTAGGCAAAGGTATAGAAGTGATGGTTTAATAGTTATATACATTTTTTTTTTTTTTAGTCGCAGAGAGCAAATGGGGTGGTTCTTGGAAGAAAAGAGATGCACTCTGCAGACAAGCTAAGCAGCATTTCATCCTCACAGCCAAGGGAGTGAACTGTTGAGTGAAAATTGAACTCAGGTACCTCGGATTCTAAACAGTGGCAATGAGTCTGAGTTACTCTTTTGGGCTCAGACAGAAGGGCGCTGTAGTGTGACGGATCACTTTTGTCTGGCCTTTCTAGCCATGGTCTTGTAACTCCCACCCAAGTGTTGGGTGAGACCATGTGATAGGGTAAGTGTGGCCAACCAAAATGATTGCTTAATTTTGCCATCCCACTGGACTTGAAATGAACCACCTCAGAGGCAAGAAAAGAGAGGATCCTATCATCACCAAAGAAGAATGGCTAGGGGCAGAGAGTGCATCCTTTGGACCCAGATCCCTGTACTGAGAAGCTCTTGGAATCAGGAGACCGAGAGAGAGAGAGAGAGAGAGAGAGAGAGAGAGAGAGAGAGAGAGAGAGATGTAACACTGCAGACAGTGAGACCTAGCTGCAGAGACATGACAGCAGAGACCTAGCAGCAGGAGACAGCCTGGTGGGCTTCCTGGCCCATGGAGTGAGACAGCTGAGTGCCTTTGGGCACAGGCCTAGGGCCAGGGAGAGGTGTGCTTGCGATCATCACTGGGAAGAGGCTGTCCTGATGTAAGAACTGTATCCTTTGTGTTTCTGAGCCTGAATTCTAATGATTATTTCCCTAATAAACTCCATAATTGTGAGTATTGTCTGTGAGTTTTGTGTGGCCGTTGCAATGCATTAACAAACCCAGCATGGTTGGTGTCAGAATTGGTAAAGATGACAGAGGAGGCATGTCTGACCTCTGCCTCATAGGAATTAGCTTTGGGCTGTTGATCTTGATTCTCCATCCCCCTTGTGAAGAGAGAGGAGGTCAGACACTGCCCCATCCCATTTTTACAGGGCCATACATGGAAATGAAGAGGGGAAAAACCAATATTGAGTCAAAAATTCTAGACTCACTCAGGAAAAAATTAAATTTTATGTGGAGGGAACTGAATATTAAAATCAAAATGCATTTTAATGGGCCAAGTGGCCTTTGCTTGCTTTCTCCTCAAATCATATATTTATATGTTTCCAAGTCTTGCAAGTTCGGAGGTATTCACACTGGGGACTGCCCATGGTATTTTGTAGAATATTATGGGTATGATGATGCTTCTCAGTAGTTTACAAACAATTTAAGAGTTGAGCTGCTTAAACAGGTGCTGGGGTGTTGCAGTGTGGAATTTTGTCTCTAGCTACTATGCTAGACCCACAGGTGTATGTACTTACACTGAGACACTGCAGTACCCAATTCTGGGAACAGGGTAAGAGACCTGAGAGAAATTTCTTCAAGGCATTGGAGGCCTTCACTGAATGCTCTGCAGGAGCATTCTGAAAGATGAAGATGAGGCAGAAGTTTGGAGAGACATCATTTGATGTGCAGAAAGCAGAGGACAGGAATGGAGGGAAAAGAGACCTCTGCAGAAACCCCAAAAGCTGGCAGATAGGTTGAAAAAGAGATTCCCACAGTTCAGAACGGTGATGTCTGGACTCTAAAGCAAAAAGAGGACCTCACCAGAACTCAGATCACAAGCTGTGCTGGTAGGAGATCTTGATACTACACTCCAAATGTTTGGATCCAGAAGTGAATAACTGAAGCTCCAACAAAGTCCAGACTCAACCCAACTACAGAGCACATTAGATTCAGCCCACCCTAAACCCACACACAGATGGTCTGACAGGAGAAGGTATATGCTTTTTTCTGTAGGTAAGTATCATTTACTTTGATAGCTCCTGTCTCTATGTCCAGCATAAAACAAAAAAATCTCAAGACACATGAAGAAGAGGAAAATGAGGCTTGTAATCATGAGAGGAAACTGTCAATGGAACACATCCACAGATGACCTAGATAGTGGGATTATCCAACAGACACTTTAAAATTTCCATGGCAACTGTGTCAAAGGATCCAGTGAAGATGATGGATAACATGTGTGAACAAATTGGAAATTTCACTGGATGTTGTTGTGTTTGTTAGGTGCCGTTGAGACAGTTGCAACTCATAGCCACGCTACGCACAACAGAAGGAAACACTGCTTGATCCTGTGCCATCCTCACAGTTGTTGTTATACGTGAGCCTATTATGGCAACCACTGTGTCAGTCCATCTCGTTGAGGGTCCTCCTCTTTTTTGCTGATCCTCTACTCTACCAAGCATGACGTCCTTCTCCGGAGACTGGTCCCTCCTGAAAACATGTCCAAATTACATGGGATGAAATCTCACCATCCTCGCTTTTAATGAATATTCTGGCTGTACTTCTTCCGAGATAGATTAGTTTGTTCTTCTGGCAGTCCATGGCATATTCAATATTCTTTGCTAACACCATAATTCAAAGGCATCAGTTCTTCTTCAGTCTTTCTTATTCATTGTCCAGCTTTTGCATGCATATGAGGTGATTAAAAACACCATGGCTTGGGTCAGGCGCACCTTAGTCTTCAAGGTGACATCTTTCCTTTTCAAAACTTCAAAGAGGTCTTCTGCAGTGGTTTTGCCCAATGCAATGCATCCTTTGATTTTTTGACTGCTGCTTCCATGGGTGTTGATTGTGGTTCTAAGTAAAATGAAATCCTTGATGACTTCAATCTTTTCTCTGTTTATTGGTTTTTATGTTTTATTGGTTTTATTTTATGTTGTTTATTGGTCCAGTTGTGAGCACTGGATATACATATGCAATGAATGAAGCTGGACTTGCACCTTACACCATATACAAAAAGTAACTCAAAATGCTTCAAGGACCTAAATTTAAGAACTAAAACCATGAAACTCTTAGAAGAAAATGCAGGGGTAATGCTTTGGGACCTAGTTTTTAACAATGGATCTTAGATATGTCATGAACAACAAAAGACAAAATCTGCTGCAAAAGATCTCTTCAAAGTGTTGAAAAACAAAGATCTCACCTTGAAGACTAAGGTGCGCCTGCCCCAAACCATGGTATTTTCAACTGCATTATATGCATGTGAAAGCTGGACAATAATTAAGGAAGACCAAAGAAGAACTGACACTTTTGAATTGTGATGTTGGTGAAGAATATTGAATATACTATTGACTGCCAAAAGAACAAACAAATCTGTCTTGGAAGAAGTACAACCAGAATGCTCCTTAGAAGCAAGGATGGGGAGACTATGTCTTAGATACTTTGGACATGTTGTCAGAAGGTATCAGTCCCTGGATGAGGGCATCATGCTTGGTAAAGTAGAGGGTCAGAGAAAAGAGGAAGACCCTCAATGAGATAGATTGACACAGTGGCTGCAACAAAGGGCTCAAGCATAACAACGATTGTGAGCATGGCAGGACGGGGCAGTGTTTTGTTCTGTAGTTCATAGGGTCGCTATGAGTCGGAACTGACTTGAGAGCACCGAACAACAACAACAACCTATTATAAACAAGGTTTTTAAAAGTTCTTATCTAAATATTCACAAATTGCATGCAGTAAGACATAAAAGAATACTCCATCATAGCCTAGTAGGATATATTCCAGATATAAAATGATTACTTAACATTTGAAAAATCAGTCAGTGAACTCACTACATTAACAGAATGAGAAAAACAATTAGATTATCTCAAAAGAAGCAGAGATAGCATTTCCAAAATTCATCATCTTTTCATGATAAAACTACGAATACAGAGGAAAATCTCTGATCGAATATACTAAACTTATAAAAATCTACAGGAAAAATTAAAAAGAACATGAAATATTGAAAGTCTTCCTTCTGAGATCAGGAAGGAGACAAAGGTTCTGCCAACACCACCTCTACTCGATATTGTCTTTAAAATCCTAAAAGATGCTGTAGTAAGAAAGAGCTAAAACAAACATGATTGTTACGTAGAAAATGCAAGCAAATCCTCATAAAAATTATTACAGAAAAAGTGAATTTACCACGTCAGTGGATACAAAATCAAAATACAAAATCTGTTGTATTTCTAGTTTCTAGAAACAATAAGATATGAAAGTTTTAAAATGACATGATTTATAATAACACTAAAAATCATAAAACTTAGGAATAAATGAAAATATGCAAGACTTCAACCCAAAAACGACAAGATATTAATGAGGTAAATTTAAGAGGTCTAAATAAATGGAGCAATAAACCATGTTCATAAATCGAACAAGGCAATATTGTAACAAGATCAATTCTTCACACTCTAATCAATAGTTTCAATGCAATCCCAATCAATATCCCAGAAGGATTTGTGTGGGTGTCTCTGTGTACATGCAAGTCAATTGACAAATTTATTCTAAAACTCTTATGAAAATGCAGAGACTGAATACAGCTAAGACTATCTTGAAGAAGAAAAATGAAATTTTAGGTTTCACGAAAGGCAGCAAAGTGTTATAAAACCACAGGACTAATACAGTGTGATATGACCACAGGGTGGATAAATAGACCAATAAAATAGAGCAGAGAATTCATAAGTAGACCTATGCATTCATGGTCACCTGCTTTACAATAGTCAGTGGGGCCAAAGCGTATACTGAATACAAAGGTGGTATCTTAGTTAACTAGTGCTGCTATAGCAGAAATACCTCAAGTGGATGGCTTTAACAAACAGAAGTTTATTCTCTCACAATCTAGGAAGCTAGAAGCCCAAATTCAGGGTGCCAGCTCCACGGGAAGGCTTTCTCTCTCTGTTGATTCTGGGGAAAGGTCCTTGTCATTAATTTTCCCCTGGACTAGGAGCTTCTGAGGGCAGGGACCCTGGGTCCAAAAGATGCGCTATTCTCTTGGTTCCTGTTTCTTGGTGGTATGAGGTCCCCATGTCTCTCTGCTCACTTCTCTCTTTTATATCTTGAAAGAGATTGGCTTAAGACACAATCTAATCTTGCAGATTGGGTTCTGTCTCATTAACATAACTGCCACTAATCCTGTCTCATTAACATCATACAGGTAGAATTTACAACGCATAGGAAAATTACATTAAATGACAAAATGGTGGACAATCGCACAATACTGGGAATCATGGCCTAGCCATATTGATACACATATCTTCTGGGGACACAATTCAATCCATAACAGGTGGAAAAGCATCCAGAAAGCAAACCCACTGCCGTCAAGTCAATTCTGACTCATAGCGATCCTATAGGACAGGGTAGAACTGCCCATAGGGTTTCCAAAGCTGTAAATCTTTTTGGAAGCAGACTACTACATCTTTCTCCCAAGGAGCAGTGGCTGGTGGGTTCAAACTGCCAACTTTTCAGATAGCAGCAGAGTGCTTTAACCACTGCACCACCAAGACTCCTTGGAAAAGGATAGTCTTTCCTATAAATCATGGTGGATCAACTGGATACCCATATGGAGGAGGAAGTTACCTGAATCTTGACTTTAACTTCACACCATAGGTAAAAAAACAATTCCACATGGATCTTATACCTAAATAAAACAATTGCTCTTCTGGGAGATAATAGGAAAATATCAACACAGCTTCGGGTTTGAGATTTCTTAAAAAAAAAACAGAAAACACTATAAAAATGTTTTAGAATATTGGCTATATTTAAATTACGAGTTTCTATTTATTAAAGATACCATTAGCTGAGTGAAAATCCCAGACATAGAGGGGAAAGGATGTTTACATTACATACAACTGAGAATTGATTCACATCCAGAATGAAGACCTCCTACTAATCAATAAGAAGATGAAAAGGATGCCCACATGGCCAGTAGACATATGAAAATCATGCCACACCATTAATCATGAGGGAAATGTAAATTAAAATCAGTGATACGCCACAACCCTCCCAACTAGAATGGCTAAAATTTAAAACCATGAAACGAAATTAATGTACAGAGACACTGCTAAGTACATGTTACAGTCCCTTTAAATTTTCTTCAGTAAAAATCATAGGTTTCAACATAGAAAGAAGTTGTTGTTGTTGTTGTTAGGTGCTGTTGAGTCCGTTCAGACTTAAAGCGACTCCATGGAAAACAGAACAAAACACTGCCCAGTCCTGTGCCATCCTCACAATCATTGCTAAGCTTGAGCCCATTGTTATAGCTACTGTGTCAATCCATCTTGCTGAGGGTCTTCCTCTTTTTAGCTGACCTTCTAGTTTACTGGGCATGATGTCCTTCTCCAGGGATTGGTCCCTCCTGATAACATGTCCAAAGTATGTAAGAAGTCTGCCCATCCTTGCTTCTAAGGAGGATGGTGGCTGTACTTTTTCCAAGACAGATTTGTTCATTCTTTTGGCAATCCATGGTATATTTACTATTCTTTGCCAACACCATAATTCAAAGGCATCAATTCTTAAAAAAAACTCACTCTTCTGCAGCCTCTAAGGAATTAATTGGCTCAGGCAATGATTATCAATTGATGGGAACTTTAGATGGATGATTGATGGAGAACTTGACAATAGAGAGATTAGGTTGCCACCACCTAACATCACTGACCAATCTGGTCACCCCTAAAGGTATGACTACTGTCATGGATTGAATTGTGTCCCCCCAAAAATGTGTGCAGCAACTTGGCTAGGTCATAATTCCCAGTGTGGTATGATTGTGTAATCTGATGTGATTTCCTTATGTGTTGTAAACTCTCTCACTATGATGAGATTATATGTGATCTCTTTATGTGTTGTAAATTTTATCACTGTGATGAAGTTATACTGATGTGGTTGACAAGATTAGATAGTGTCTTAATGCAATCTATTTTGAGATATAAAAGAGAGAAGCCAGCAGAGACACATGGGAACCTCATACCACCAAGAAAGCAGCACCAGGAACAGAGCACGTCTTTTGGACCTGAGGTTCCTGCGCAGAGAAGCTCCCAGACCAAAGGAAGACTGATGCATCACCAGGACCTTCGTCCAGAGCCGACAGAGCCAGAAAGCCGCTTCCTGGAGCTGATGCCCTGAATTTGGACTTGTAGCCTACTGGACTGTGAGAGAATAAACTTCTCTTTGTAAAGCCACCCACTTGTGGTGTTTCTGTTAGAGCAGCACTAGATGACTGAGACAACTACCATAAAGTATGTCCCCCGTTGTGACACAATGTGGGTCACATGATAACCCTTATAAAGAATTCTTGCCCAAAACATTACATCTGAAACTAATCAAGCCTTCATCTTGCACTGGAGAAAAATAAGATATAGAAGATCAGCTTAAATAATGTAACGGAGCCAAACAGACAAACCCCATGTGGTTGACATTCTATAGGACAATTGATCCGATTTCTAGAACAAGTTAATACCCAAAATGGCAATGAATATTGGTGATTGTTGCCCAACATGATTTATTTAATTGGTGTCACTGAAGTGTACATGTGAAAAATGTTGAATTGGCAAATGTTGTGCTATCTGTATTTTTACAACTACAACAAAAAGACATACTTTAAAAATAAAACAAATAACAGGAGTAGAAGGACCACTGCACAGTAAAGAGATTTAAGAGACATAACAATCACAAGCAATTCATCAGCCTTGTTGGGATTGTGATTAGCAGAAATGATATAATGTTGGGTACTTGTGGATAATACATGAAGAAAAGAAAAAGGCAAAAATGAATTGATGAATCAAATATGAGAAACAAAACTCTACTTTTAGGTATGTTTGAAAGTTTATGCAATGAATTTAAAAAAAGGGAAATCATTGATTATACCTCCAAAAGTGATTATTAAAACTAATGAATAAAATATTTTTCTCCCAACTATGCAGCAAATATTTTCATCCATAAGTGAGGAAGTCAGACCTGAAAAGCTGGGATCAGCTGACAGTGTCTTCTCAAAACCTGTATAGTCACCCAAGGCCTTCCTTATTTCACACTTGAGAGGTCACAGAGTGGAGCAAGTCTTGTAAGTCGCTGCAAACTCTGCTTTTGGTCTTTCCAAGTGGCAGGCAAGCTTCCCTTTCCTCTCCATCCTCCATAATGCCTACTGTGTCTCTCTTGACACAATAGACATTCAATACCTATCCCTGGAATGAATGCATCAAAGAATGGCTGGGTCTTTGCACAGTTTTGATACCGTGGCTTATGAATGAATGGATGAAGCTAATAAAAAAGACCCATGTTTTGCCCTGAAATTGCTTCATGGTCCTTCTGGGTCCAGAGAATCTTTATCTATTGACATTGTGCCTATAAATCCATATCTAACAGGCCAGATCCTTGAATGAATGACTTACTGACTTCCCTCTGCTACTCCAAGGATCTTGAAAGACTCAGGGACCATTTGAAGTAAAAGGGAAGATTATTTTCCCATTGAGAGCTGCATACACTGAACAGTAGGGAGGCAGAGGGGAAAAAAATCACTACGACTTGATCTGATACAGTTCAAATTCATGAATCTCCACATTAATCTCTCAGTCAGTTTTCTGCATACATTTAAAAAAAAAGCAGGCAGTGGTTTGCATTAGAATCTCTTAATATGCTATGAAACCTCTGCCAGAGCGAGACATCCAATTTAAGAATTATTTTTCAATTTTATGTCCCACATCCTGCTTCTGCCTCTTTCTGCGTATTGGATTCCTCCTCTCCATCTCCCCAGCACACTTGTCTTCCTTCCTTCCTTCTCTTTTTACCTTTCCCAAGCTATCATCTTCTGCCTTCTTTTTTTCCTTCCTCTGTAATAAATGTAGAGACCCTGGTCTGGTCAGATATCTGTGAGTTGACGAAGAAGTCAGGACAGGTCACATAATGAAGCCATATCTACAAGAGCTAGGGGACATAATAGCAGAGCCTGTCTGTTTGGGTAAGGTTTAGAACACAGATGGAGATATTGGAATGTCTTAGTTTCTTAGTGCTGTTGTAACAGAAATGCCACAAACGGGTGGCTTTAAAGAACAGAAAAGTATTTTCTCACAGTTCAGGAGGCTAGAAGTCTGAATTCAGGGCTCCAGCTCTAGGGGAAGTCACTCTTTCTGTTGGCTCTGGTGGAAGGCCCTTGTCTCCTTCAGCTTCTCTAGCCCTGATGTTCCTTGATCCCTTGATGATTTCTAAGTGGCATCTCTCTCTCCCACTGTTTGTTCTTCTCTTCTCTGTGTTTATGTTTCTCTTTATATTACTTAGGGGTGATTAGGTTTAGGACCCACCTTACAATGACATGTCCTCATTAACATAACAAAGAAAACCCTACTTCCAAATAGGATTCCATCCATAGGTATAGGGATCATGACTCCAAAACATATTTTTCGAAGGGGAGAAATTCAATCCATAACAAGAATGGTCTCCTGAAATCTGGGGTGCTGGTACAGCCTCTGGTATGGACCTGAACAAAATCATTTCTTTCTCATCCTCATTTGTCCCACCCCCAGCTCCAGTCCTCCACTCTTTCAAACCAATAGAACCATTACTCCAAAGTTGGGGAAAAGACTCACCACTGAGCCAAGAGGAAACAGAGTAGTAGCAAGGATTCTGGCGACTTGGCTCAAACACCTTTCATGACTTGCTATTACCTACACAGCACGTCTACTGTCCTCGATTGATTCTCATTCATTGTATCCAATCATCCATCAAATGCTTTTTTGTGTTCCTCCTCTGTTTGAGACCGTTTGTGGGTTCTGGGGAGAGAGTGGTGCATGGTACACAGGGTCCTTGTGTTCAAAGGGCATGGGTCCTTGTGAGGAGAGACAGAAAATAACTACAATAAATAAGTAAGTAAATAAGTGGATGTCTAGTACTTACCCACTTACGATTATTGTGCTATGAGAAAGATAAAATGAGGTACTGTCACAGAGAATGTTCCAGAGGATGGAAAAGGAGGAGATGTTGAGTAGAGATTTGAGTCCTCATGAGAAAGCCTCTATGAGGAAGTGGCTGGAACTTGAAGGAGGACGAGGAGGAGGCCACATGGAGATCAGGGAAAAGAACACTACACAGATAAAGAAGAGGAAATGTCCCAGAGACTGTGAATGAGTTTTGTGCATTTTAGTCCCAGACATATGGCCAGCATGGTGGCACATTGTGGATAAGAAGGGAAAAGGGGGAGGGTGAAGCTGAGGTGGAATTGGGCTCAAATTTATGGGATGTTATGTTTTTTCTCCCTATAAATTTTTTGTTGGAGTCCCTGAGTGGTATAAACAGTAATGCGCTTCGATGCTTACTGAAAGGTTGATAATTCTAGTCTACTCAGAGATTCTTCAAAAGGAAGTCCTGGTGATCTACTTCCAAAAAATCAGCCAGTGACAGTTCTATGGAGCATAGTTCTACTCTGACATGCAGAGGGCTGCCATGAGTTGGAATTGACTGAAAGGCAACTGGTGTTTTGTTTGGTTATGGCTTTTGTTCTAAGTGGAATGGAAACCGTAGGAATGTTTTAAGAAGAGGAGATAATTTATGCTTTCAAAAGCTCACTCCAGGTGCTGCAGAAGAGAAGAGAAGAAGCAGGGACACCTGAGAGGAGGCTGTCCTAGTGATTCGGATAAAAGATGGTATAGGACTAGGGATATCACTGTGAAGATAGGTAGAGGTGACAGGACTCACTGTTGCATTGAATAGGAGATGCAAGGAAAAGCACAGCTCAAAGACCGCTTCCTGGTGTTTGGTCTGAATAACTGGGTGAACGGTTTACAAGTTTCTAAAATGGAGAAAGCTAAAGATGTTGTGGATTTAGAGGATATAGCCAATGGCATTGCTTAACCAGATAAGGTTGCTATGTATGTTAAGCATTCAGTTAGAAATGTTGCAGAAGTAATTGGATGGACATGCAAGTCTAGAGTTTGAGGTAGAGGCTGTAGCTTCGGATAGAAATTTGAGAGTTATCAATATACATATGTTATCTAAAGACATAGGACTAGGCATATGTCATGGATTGAATTATGTCCCCCCAAAAATGTGAGTATCAAATTGGCTGGGCCATGATTCCCAGTATTGTGTGGTTGTCCTCCATTTTGCGATTGCAATTTTATGTTAAACAGGGTTAAAGTGGGATTGTAACACGTTTACTAAGGTCATATCCCTGATCCAATGTAAAGGGAGTTTCCCTGGGGTATGGCCTGCACCACCTTTTATCTTACAAGAGATAAAAGGAAAGGGAAGCCAGCAGAGAGTTGAGGACCTCATACCACCAAGAAAGCAGTGCCAGGAGCAGAGCGTGCTCTTTGGACCTGGGGTTCCTGTGTCGGGAAGCTCCTTGTCTCGGAGAGATTGATGAGAAGGCTGACAGAGAGAGAAAGCCTTCCCCTGGAGCTGGCGCCCTGAATTTGGACTTGTAGCCGACTGGACTATGAGAGAATAAACTTCTCTTTGACAAAGTCATCCACTTGTGGTATCTCTGTTAGAGCAGCCCTGGATGACTAAAACAGTATCCAAGGCTGTAATCTTTATGGAAGCAGACTGCCACATCTTTCTCTTGTGGGGCAGCTGGTGGGTTCAAACCACCGACCTTTCAGTTAGTAGCCGAGCACTTAACCACTGTGCCACCAGGGATTCTTTGAATGAATAAAAATAGGTGGAAACTAGAAGTCAGTGTAGTGGGGTGTGAGATGGCTCTGGGGTTGCAGCAGGTTAGAGGGTGCCTCGTGTGATGACACACAAACCATCACTGAAATCTAAAGCTCATTGGTCATTTGAGCAGCAGATTAGACATAGCTGAAAGAGAGAATTAATGAACTGGAAGAGAAGACCAAGGGAATTTGCCAGAGTGAAGCACAGAGAGATTAGAATCTGCCTCTGGAAATATCTTTATTTTATTCTGACTGTTGAATTACAGTTTAGATAGCTGGGAAGATAATTGAATGTTGACTGTTAGCTTCTCTAAGCACATTTAATATATTACAGACTTTATTCCATTGCACCTAACAACAGCATAGTCTTTATTCCCTATCAGTAATCAATGTTTGTTGTAAATCTATAGTAATTAAGACAGAATGATAACAACACAGAGATAGCCAAACAGAGAAATGGAACATGTAAGGAGCCCAGAACATATCCATGTCTATATTGGTATAAAACAGAACTGGCCCCACAAATCAGCATGCAAAGAATGGCTTATTTGATAAATAGCCTTGGGACAATGAAATAAACATACAGATAGATCCCTGACTCACATCACACATAAAAATAAATTCCAGGCAAATTAAAGACTTGAACATGAGAAGCACAAGTCTAAAATGTCTGGAATTTAATATAATATCTCTATGATACCTGAATAGGGAATGATATCCTATAATTTGTATTTGTATAATATGTGCACATTATAATGGAAAAATTGAAGTAGAACTAAGTGTATCAAATCAGTTATGTCTAAAAAACATAATATTGATCATAAATATGATTTGCAAAGCATATGTGCAATATGTTATAGGATGTACCAATTCTTTTAAAATGGAAAACATGCAAAACAACGCAATGTATAATTTCTGAATAAACACATATGTATCAAAGTTATATGGTCATGAGCAGGAGTAAGAACATTAAATTCAGAAGAGTGGTTGCTTCTAGAGTCGGAGGGAGTGTATTGAGATTTGTCATTGTTGTTAGTTGCTGTCAAATTTATTCCAACTTACGGCAACCCCACATGTACAGAGTAGAACTGCTCCATAGGGTTTTCAAGGCCATGACCTTTCAGAAACAGATTGTCAGGCTTGTCTTTGGAGGCGCCTCTGAGTGGGTTCAAACTGCCAACCTTTTGGCTAATAGTTGAGCACTTAACCATCTGTGCCAGCCAGGGACTCTATACTCAGCTTAAAACCAAAAAAATGCGTTGCTGTCGAGTCTGACTCATAGTGATCCTATAGGTCAGAGTGGAACTGCCTCATAGGGTTTCCAAGGAGTGGCTAGCGGATTCAAACTGCCAACCTTTGGGTTAGTAGCCATAGCACTTAACCACTACACCACCAGGATTCCAGCTTGAGATTAGGGAGAGTAAACAGAATGCTTTAACACTCTCATTAAAATTTTATTACTATAAAAAAAAAAATTAAAAAAAAAAAAAACCTAAACCAAATACAGCAAAATAGTATGCTTTAAGAAAACTGAAGATATTTGTTATTCTCTCTACTTTTCCGTCTGTTCAAAACATTACAGAGAAAAAAGAGGACAAATTTTAGAACATACCTAAGGATCTCTGAATGTTAGTTGTAAACCCTAATGTACTTGGAATCACCCTAGTGTCTATATTTCTGTAGCATATTTGTTTCTGTCTTCTGGAGAATGTCTAATGACTCAACTTTTATTTTGTTTTTCCTCTTGAGCAACTTCCAGGCGAGAATCTGTTGCTTGCAACCAGGTGAGTCCTGGCTATAGGGCACCCTTACACTGAATCCAGTACATCTGAGAGGGGCTTAGAACATTGGTGTTCATTGACCTGATGCCTGGGCGCAACTGTGCACAATAGATTCCATTTTTTGACTTAAGTACAGACTTTCTGTGGAATCCCTTGGTTAAGCACTTCTTTACTAACTGAAAGGTTAGTGGTTCAAATTCAGAGATGCCTTGGAAGAAAGAGCCGGCGAGCTACTTCCAAAAGATCACATCCATGAAAACCCTACAGAGCACAGTTCTACTCTGACACACGTGGGGTCGCCAGGAGTCAGAGTCAATTCAACGACAACTTTTTTTTTTTTTTAATTGGTTTTACAGAAGTTCTAAGTTCATCTCCATGTGCCAGGGGGTACCGACTCTTCTCCAGCAGCTTTCTGGGAATTCACTTCGCCCATTCTCTAGCAATTTTGACTCTCTCAGGGATGTCCAGGCACTGAGCAATTTGCCCAGCAGCCATTGGAAGGCAGCCCCTCCCTTTCCTCACCCTCCGCCTCCAATCTCCTTTGCAGAGCAGAGTGGGAGCCTGGGTACTTAGCACTTATTTATGACCATGTACTTGTGGAACTTAATGATACATAAATCTCAGATTATGAAGTCACAGCCCTACGTATTCCTGGCTCAGAAATAATCCTCAGGATAAAAATACCAGGAAGGTAAGCAAGAAGGCACCTCTGAGGTGTCCAGGTCTGTGCTGAGTATGCTGAGGAAACAAGTCTTTCATATTCAGCTACCACCCTACTGCCCAGCACGTGATTTAAATGCTTGAGAAATGTTTCTTGAATAAATGAATGGATGAATGAAGTAATATAGCTGCAAAAATAAGGAGCCCTAGTGGCATAGTGGTTAAAGCACTTGGCTGCTAACTGAAAGGTCAATGATTCGAACCTACCAGCAGCTCCATGTGAGAAAGACGTGACAGTCTGCCCAGTAAAGATTTACAGCCTTTGAAACCCTACGGGGGCAGTTCTACTCTGTCCTATAGGGTTGTTATGAGTCAGAATCGACTCGATGGCAGTGGGCTTTTGGTTTTATCTGCAAAAATACATGCTATTATTATTTATATGTTTAAAGAAGAAGAAAAAGGCTCAAAGAAATTTTGTGTGCTGGTCTGAGATCACAAAGTCAGTGAGTGATGATGGAGAAATCAATTTATTGTCTGACCAAAAGCTTGCAGGCAGTGTAGTAGGGACAAGCCCATGTTGGGATTGGCTTATTCTGGAGGCAGCCACACTTTCTTTCCTTTTTTCTTCTTTTTTTAAATAAATAAATAAAATTTTTAGGTGAAAATATACACAACAAAGCATACACCACTTCAACAATTAATATATGTACAAATCAGTGACATTGGTTACATTCTTCAAGTTGTGCCAACTTTCTCTACAAGCTTTCCCAAATGATTCCACCGTCATCAACCCAGACTCACTGCCCCTCTAAGCTTCTTTCCTATCCTTTCCAGCTGTTGTTGTCAATTTGATCACATATAGTAGTTCTTTAAAATAATATACTGCTTAATGCAGACATTCTTTCCTAACTAGGCTAAACCATTACTTGATTCAAAGATGACTTCAGGGGATAGTTTTGGTTCAAGGTTTAAAAGTTTCCTCAGGGTAAGAGTTTTGGGGGTTGCCTGGCCTCAATGGCTCCAAACCAAAAAACCAAACCTGCTGCCATAGGGTCGACTCTGCCTCATAGTGACCCTAAAGGACAGAGTAGAACTTCCCCAAAGGGCTTCCAAGGAGCGGCCCGTGAATTCTAACTGCCGACCTTTGGTTTAGCAGCCGTAGCTCTTAACCACTACATCACCAGGGCCCCTCAATGGCTCCAGAAAGTTTGAATTCTATGAGAATATAAGATTCTGTTCCACATTTTCCCCCTTTTGGTCACAATCCTTCTATAAAATCCTTGCTCTAAGTGTACACGTATTGGTAGCTGGGCGCTATCCAGTTCTTTTCTCATGACAAAGGAAGTGGTTGTTCTTGGAGATGATTGGACATATATTCCATTTCCTCCACCGATTCCTGACCCTCATTCTTCCTCTGGTGCTCCCAATGAATGGAGTCCAGTTGTTATGACTTGGATGGCTGCTCACAAGAGGCTTTCACCATTTCTTGCTACAGGCTCCACACTTGTTGTAGATAACCTTGAAACTCTTCCTGGAAGATATTCTGCCCCCTAAGTGTGTGGCTCAGAGCCCTGGTGGCACAGTGGTTAACAGCTCAGCTACTGATCAGAAAGGTCAGCAGTTCAAATCCACAGCTATGCCATGGAAACCCTATAGGGCAGTTCACTCTGTCCTGTAGGGTCACTATGAGTCAGAGTAGACTCGACAGCAATGGGTTTAGGTGTGTGGCCAAGGAAGAGCCATTTTCTTCCCTAGTCCCTAATCTGAAACACATCATACACCGTGAGGAACCCCCTGGATAGGCACCATGCAATGTGTTTGGAAAAAGAATCCTCCCAAAGAGATTGGTGGTGACTGTTCATGGCTCCACCTGCCACCTCAATGCTCCACTATAAATACTCCCAGGACAGAGATCCCAATTCATTTCCCACTGTCAACCCTGGCTCCCTCCTCAGGACATCCCTGGGGCTATTCCAGCCTGGTGATGCTAGAGCTGCAGCTTTCTTCATTCACAGAGGGGTTGCAGTGTGGAGCCCAGCACGCGACAGTCCGTGCGTCGTTTACAAGCACTAATAGCCATCTACCTCTTTTAGTTATGATGATACACGGTGGTAACTGCCATAACTGCAACAGGAGGGGTGACACCTGGGGACTTGGTGGATATACTGTTCTCATTAAATTAAAGAGGTAGAAGAAAGAGAACAAACAGATTTGACAGCACTTGTGAACTGTCTGGTTCCTAGGTACTTGGTTTTCCCCTCCAGCCCTCCCACCAGGCAGTCACTCACCATCTGCCTGCAGATAAATGATTTTCAAGAGCTTTTAAATGCATCTTCCAGTTTCAGGCTCTTAGTAATCCTGTAGGTGGCCACGGTTATGCCCATTTTATAGATGAGGAAGCTGAGGCTCGGCAGGGCCAATAGTTTGCCCTAGTTTCACAGCCCGCGGGCAAGTCTAGGCTTCAGGCCATCTCCTGTCTGTTATTTTGTCTCCTTTCAAATTTCTCCTTCACATAGAATTCAAGAAAAGCCCTGCCCAAGGGGAAGGCTGGCTTGGAATCCAATGCTGTATGAGGCAACACCCTTGGAGGAAGGCAGAGAGGCAGGAGGGGCAGGCAGTCCTGGCCCCTTGTGCCCCGAGTGAGGGTCGGGTGTGGGAGACCAGCAGCCTCTTGCACCAGGAGCTTGATTCAGCTCCTGGCTCCTGAAAGCCACTGTGGCACTCTAGCCATCCATGGTGAGAGAAGGTTCCAGGGTGCCTCATTCTCCATAAAGGTGGTGCGGGGTGAATGCAAACTCACTCCAAGTGGGTCAGACGGAAGTCCCATGCTTCATCTCCCTCTCCTGCTTTTACAACAGGCAGCTCATAAATGGCGTTCTGGTGGTCTCCCAGATAGAGGCTTGGGAGCGGGCGGGAACTGCTGAGTGCACCAAGGACTGTTAGCGGTTGCAGATCTCCCTGCAGGGAGCGAGAAGGGTGCACAGAGGAAGCTGCTGTATGAATGAAGCCTGTAAGATTGGTGCTTCTTCCTTCTCTTACCTTTCAATTTCATAAAGTTTTGTTCCTCCAAGTGGAGAAGGAGAATTAGTGATTTATTTGAGAAGGTTTTCTGAAAAATCTTTTGCACAGGTAGCCAACAGCTGACCTGTTGGGAAGATGGATGAACAGCTTGAGTCATAAAGATTCCTAAGTGACATTTTTGTGAGAGTTATTTCCAGGGGGTCATTGCCGCAGAATTGCAACTGCAAACTTGTGCTTGGCAACTGGCGGTCTTAGAAAAAACAGCTGCAGAGATGCAGCCCAGGGCCACGCGCAATGGAGATTTTCATTTTTCCAGGTCGCTGGGGACAGGCACATCCATCTGACCTATCAGACTCATAACTGGCCCAGCGTCCTGCCCAGGGGGAGAGGACACCAGACCAACCCCAGAAGGCAGCTCTGCAGACAGCCTTCTCTTTCTGGGGCGGATGATGAGGATGGCCCGTGATCTCATGGCTCCCAGATGCTCCTCGATTTCTGGGCTCCAACCTCAATATTGTTCTTCTGGATCAGAAGAGAACTATGGGGTGGACAAGGGCTTGGGAGTCAGCGGAGGGATGAAGTCTTGGCCCCTTCCTTCTCACCCTCAGTTCTGGCATCTGAAAAATGAATATTATAATAACTGTGTTGCTTTGGTGTTGCAGTATCCATGGGTTCTAAGATGTCATTTAAGGAGCCTGGTGGCGCGGTGGTTAAGTGCCGGACTGCTAACCCAAAAGTTGATGGTTCAAACCCACCCCACAGCTCCATGGGATAAGAATGTGGCAGTCTGTTTCTGTAAAGATTCCAGCCTTGGAAACCCTATGGGACAGTTCTACTCTGTGTTATAGGGTTGCTGTGAGTTGGAATTGTCTCTAAGGCAACTAGTTAAGATGTCATTGATTATTTATGTACCACAAGAGAGAAAAAGAAGCTCCCAATTAAACTAATATGCAATGCTTTCCTGTCACTTAGTATTATCTATACGGTAGATTTTTGCTCCATGTCACTTTGGTTTGTACAAAAATAGAAGTGAAATAGTTCAGTATGGTTTTGCATTAGTTTCCTATCACTGCTGTAACAAGTGGTCATTCATTCAGGGGCATGAAACAATATAGATTTATTACGTTACGGTTCTGTAGTCACAAGTCTTACACATGGGTATCACTGGGCCAAAATCAAGGTGAGGGCTGGGCTGAGTTCCTTTCTGGAGGCTCTGTTTCCTTGCCTTTTCCAGCATCTAAGAGCCCTGATGGCATAGTGGTTAAGAGCTCGGCTGCTAACCAAAAGCTCAGCAGTTTGAATCCACCAGCTGATCCTTGGAAACCCTATGGGGCAGTTCTACTCTGTCTTGTGGGGTGGCTATGAGTCAGAATGGATTCCATGGCACATTCTTAAGCTCATGGTCCCCTCTGTCATCTTCAAATCAGCAGCGTAGCATCTCCAAGTCTCACAAGTACTCTGATTCTTCCTCCTCCCTCTCCCACTTTTCAGAACCCTGCGATGACAATGAGTCCACCGGATAATCCAGGGTCATCTCCCCATTTTGAGGTCAGCTGACCAGCAACCTTAATTCTTCTTTACCATGTAACATATTCATAAGTTACTGGGATTTGGGGCCCTGTTATTTTGCTCATTACTGTATTCTTAAAGCTTCTTCCTACCTACAGCCTGATTCTCGGGATTAAGAATTGCCTGTATTCATGTTTTTCCGCACATTCTCTTCTGTGCCATCATGGGCACGTTACTTTCTTGTAGGGGGTGTTCCACTCCAGTGTCTGAGATTTCTTTCCAAGCCACTGCACCTCTTCTGCAAGCTTCGGTGTCTGCCCAGGCAGTGTCCACTACGTTAAGGCCACCATCTGGCCAACAGTGATGACGAAGTATATCCAGGTTGAAGATTCATCCTAGAATTGATGAAATATGACATCTGTTCACATTAGAGGCAATGCATGTTAGAAAGTAGTTGTTGCTTAATTAGTATTCAAACGTAATGTGACTTCAATAAGGTTGAAACCACAGTCTGTGTGGTTCAACTCTGTATCTCCAGTACTAGAAGACTGCAGGAATGAAGTATGCTCTCGGTTAAGTATTTGATGAATGAATACCAAATGTAATGAAATGTAACCTTATTCATCAGATAAGAGTAACTAAGGGTCTTGAGAGTAAAGGGGGCAGTGGTGGTCAGTAGTAGAATTCTCATCTTCCATCAGGAGACCCAGGTTCCATTCCCAGCCAATGCACCTCGTGTGTAGCTACCACCCGTCTGTCAGTGGAGGCTTGCATGTTGCTTTGATGCTGAACAGGTTTCAGTGGAGCTTCCAGGCTAAGATGGACGAGGAAGAAAGGCCTGTCCATTTACTTCTGAAAAACACTTAATGAAAACCCTATGGATCACAATGGCCTGATCTTCAACCAATCATGGGGATGGCGCAGGACCAGGCAGCATTCGTTCGATTGTGCATGGAATCATCATGAGTCGGGAGTTGACTCAACGACAGCTAACAACAAGAGTATTAAACGAGATAATGTTGACATGCTGTCTGTGGAAAATAAGTCCTCAAAAACTAGATACTTCTCTACCCTTCATGCCTCACAGGCAGATAGCAGGCCTTCAGGAACCCACATGAGCAATGAGCCAATGGTTCTGGTCCCTGCACAGAGCATGTGCACTGTGAAGCGTTGGAATGAACAGATGGATGGGGGATGGATGTACCACGGCTGGACAGATGAATGGATGGTATCTGTCATAGAGAAATGACAACTTACTGTGGACTCTGAGGTTTTGATACTTTTTATGTGTCCTACAATTCAAAGGATATCTGTCTTAAATGCCAAGACTCTTATCACATATTCTTGAAAACAGAGGCCCATTGATGTATCATGGGATGAGATCAATAAATATCATGCTGTTGTTGTCGTTGAGTTGGCTCTGACTCACGGCAGCCTTATGCATAACAGAACTAAACATTGCCTGGTCCCGAGCCGTCTTCATGATCGTTGGTGTGTTTGAGTCCACTGTTGTGGCTATTGTGTTGATCCATCTCATTGAGAGTTTCCTTCATTTTCACTGACCCTCTACTTTACTTTACCAACCCTTATGTCCTTTTCAGCAACTGGTCTTTCCTGATGACGTGTCCAAAATAAGCCATTCGAAGTCTCACCATCCTCATTTCTTTATTTTATTGTACTTTAGGTGAAAGTTTACAACTCAAGTTAATTTTTCATTGAAAAATTTATACACATATTGTTTTGTGAGATTAGTTGCAATCCCCACAACGTGACAGCGTGTTCCCCCTTTCCACCGTGGGTTCCCTGTGACCATTTATCCAGTTGCTGTCCAGTCCTGCCTTCTAGTCTTGCTTTTGGACAGGAGCCGCCCTTTGGTCTCGTATATTTGATTGAACTAAGAAGCGTGTTCTTCACGTATGCTAGTTTTTGTTTTATAAGCCTGTCTAATTTTTGTCTGGTAAGTGTTGTCATCCTTGCTTCTCAGGAGAATTCTGGCTGCATCAAGAAACATGAAGACCTTGAAGCCAGGACTTGCCTGAAGAAGGAGGCTGCAGAAGCATGAAGTCATCGAACACAGAAGATCCCAGGAGCTGCAGATCCTTCTTGCCTCCTTGACTAAGGTTGCCTACCTTACAAGCAGGCACCACATGTGTGCTGTCTGAGTCAGTGTGTCTTAGAACCCACTCAGGACTTTCAATGTCGGGGTGAGGATGTTTGACATCTTCATGTGGGGGAGTAGCGGCTGTGGTTGTAAGACACCTGAATGACTGCACAGTTCTTGATGGCAAGTCAGTGTTTAAATTGCTACCTCCTGTGGATTACAGCCTTGGAAACCCTATGGGGTCAGGTCTACTTTGTCTTATATGGTTACTATGAGCCGTAATCAACTTGATGGCAACAGGTATGATTTACACTTCATATCAGCTCTCGTCTCTCAGTTTACTTCATATCAGCTCTTGTCTCTCAGTCTAAGAATTACTTCCTCATGCAAAACACTCCCCTACAGAGAGGCAGGGCAAGATGGCGCTCTAGGCAGAAGCACCACGCCGTCCCTCCACAGCAAAGATCAGAAAAACTAAGCCTAACAGAGAATCAACAATCCTGAAACCCTAGAACATCAAATGAAGAGATAAAGAACTCAGCCAAACACCAAACAGAGTGAGAATACTGAAAGAGAATGGAGAACAAGGAGAGACTCATGCAGAGATTCCTTACCAGCTAACGCAGTGCGGATCCACCATCTTGGATTCCTATCGGAGACCAGCAAATGGGAGAATGGGAGAGCAGTCTCACGGAGCGTCCAGTGGGAGACGGAATGACCGGTAAATTGCGGTGCGTGCTTTCCCACCCCCCACCCCTCTCCACTTCGGCTGGGGCTCCCCTGCTTCCCGTGGCCAGGGTCCCTGGGCTGGGGGGCACCGGTGCTTGGATTCCACGCGCCCGGGCTGGTGGCTCTCTGAGAGCCGTTTGTTGGCTGCTGGTGAAGCTATTTCTGCTGCCTCCCCTTCCTTTTGCTCGGGTGCCTGGTTCTGAGCACTGTCTTTGCTCTCTCCTGCGGGGCTGTGGGGCTGCGTTCGGGCGTGTTGCTGCTTCCAGGTCTGGGCTGTCGGGCTGGTGAGATCCCGGGGCCTTTGTTCGTTTGCCCCTCTGCTTCCCGTGGCCACGGTCTCTTAACCCGAGACTGCCGGCTGCTTGGAATCCGCGTGTCTGAGTGGGGGCTCTCTAGCTGCCATTTGTTGGCTACTGGTGCTGCCTTTTTTTTTTTTTTTTCCTCCTGCTCTTTTTGGTTTCTCGCTTGCCTCTCGCCACCTCCCCCTCCTTTCACTCGGGTGCCTGTCTCCTTGCACCCTCTTAGCTCCTTTCT
Source organism: Dugong dugon (assembly GCA_030035585.1). Taxonomy (NCBI): domain Eukaryota; kingdom Metazoa; phylum Chordata; class Mammalia; order Sirenia; family Dugongidae; genus Dugong; species Dugong dugon. Next base: position 3,686,127 of record CM057465.1, on the reverse strand, counting down.
GAGTGTCTCCAGAGTGCAGGCAATTTGAGATATACGCTTTCCACTCTCCACCCTTCTTCACTCACACTCGGCCTCCTCTGTTTCCCACGGACACAGTCTCTTGTCCAGAAACACCAACCCACACTGGCTGGCTCTCTGAGTGCCATTCATTGACTGCTGGTGTTGCTTTTTTTTGTTTCCTTAATTTTATTTTTTTTCTTTTTTGATTAGTTTTGTTTTCTTTTCCCTCTTTTTCCCCTTTGTCTTTCTTCATTGCTTAATTTCTCGTCTCTCTGTCTCTTCCTTCTCTTTCTGATCCCTGAATACCAGGCGATGTATGCCTCTGCACCTTCTGGCCAGGCTGTGCTGTGCAACCTGAGACCGACTCCCCCAGACCTCATAGCTGCATCGGTGGGATCCCTGGGAACTCTGCAGTTCTTTAACTTTTCTGATTTTTTTTTGGTCATTCTTTCCTTTTCTTTCTCTTCCCCCTTCTGGTTTCCTCCATCCCATAGTCTCTCATCTGTCCATTCCAATGACAAGCTCCCCTAGCATTCTTTTATGTTTGTATGCTTTTTGCTCCTGCTCCTCTCTCCTCTCTCCCATATCCAGCTTAGCTTCACACGTAACCATCTCCCCGCTGCACCCTGCCTACCTGCACCATGCACTTGACATCACATCACCAAGCTGTGCAGGCATGCCCTATTGGAACCTGCCCAGCACTGACTACCGACCGTCCTGGTGGCTGCGGTGAGTGCCACAAACAACCCGTCCCAGTGGCTCCTCTTCAGCTAGATCAGCCCAGCTGTACCACAAGGACAAAACAAAACAAAACAAAAAAATCTACAATCAATAAACGAGAGAAATATCTACTGAATGCCCCGAAAACAGCAAACAATATCAAAACATTTACAAAAACAAGACAAGATGGCTCCAATAGGCATCCAAATTAAAACACCAGATAACTCTCCTGTGGAAGAAAATGCACTAGAAGTACCTGATAGGGAATTCAAGAACTGAGGCAAAAAGCTGACAAACATGAGGAAAAAATAGACAAATTTATGGAAAATACAGACAAAAAATTGGAAGAATTCAGGAAGATGATGCAGGAACAAAACGCCAAAATAAATCCACAGCTCGAAATTATACAAAATCAACAATTAGAAATCCAAAAGATAAACAACAAGATTTCAGAAATGGACAGTGTCATAGAAGGGCTGAGAAGTAGATTTGAAACCGTGGAAGACAGGATCAGTGGAACTGAAGACAAACACTTGGATACAACTCTGTTTCAGGAAAACTCAGAAAAAAGAACGAAGAAAAATGAAGAGACCCTGAGAGTTACGTGGGACACAAAAGCAAAAACTTACGAGTGATTGGCATCCCAGAACAGGGGGAGAAAACAGAAAACAGAGAGAATCATTGATGAACTGCTGACAGAAAACTTTCCCAATATCATGAAAGATGAAAAGCTGGCCATCCAAGAAGCTCAACGAACCCCATATAGAAGAGACCCCAAAAGAAAATCACCAAGATATATCATATTCACACTCGCCAAAACTAAAGACAAACAAAGAATCCCGAGAGCAGCTCGTGATAAACAAGAAGTCACATACAGAGGAGAAACAATAAGACTAAGCTCAGATTATTCGGCAGAAACCATTCAGGCAAGAAGGCAGTGGGATGACATATATAAAATCTTGAAAGAAAAAATTTGTCAGCCAAGAATAATATATCCTGCAAAACTCTCGTTCGAATTTGATGGTGAAATTAGGTCATTTCCAAATAAACAGAAACTAAGGGAATATGCAAAAGTCAAACCAAACTTACAAGAATTATTAAAGGGAGTTCTTCGATCTGAGGACAAACAGCTTCAGCCCTCAGGGAGGACCTAGGACCTAGGACGCAGGTTCATACGAACCAGATACCATTCTAGGAACTGACCTACTGAGGACTATCCAAAAACAAAAGAAATACAACAGGGAATCAGAGAAATCAATCAAAGGATGACAACAACAACAAAACAATGAAAGAGGGAACAAACGGCATAGGTATAGAACCTTCTAGTGGAGAGGAAGGCAAGGCGATACCAAGTGAGGGTAGACTGCTTCAAACTTAGAAAGACAAGTGTAAAATTCATGGTAACCACAAAGAAAGTTAACAAACCAACTCATAAAAATAAAGACAAAAAACATAAAGTCTCAGCAAAATCAAAACCTACACAAACAAAAGAAATGAACACAAAATCCACAAACAAAAGTAACTCAGCACAAGAGCGTAAGAAAAACAAAGAAAACTTCAGCACCACAAAAAAAAGCACTACAAAATGACAGCAACAAACCCACATCTATCAATAATTACACTGAATGTAAATGGACTCAATGCACCCATAAAGAGACGGAGAGTGGCAGAATGGATAAGAAAACAGGATCCATCAATATGCTGTCTGCAAGAGACACACCTTAGAAACAAAGATGTGAATTTATTAAAAATCAAAGGTTGGAAAAAAATATATCAAGCTAACAACTACCAAAAAAGAGCAGGAGTGGCAATTCTAATCTCAGATAAAATAGACTTTAAAACAAAATCTACGATAAAAGACAAAGAAGGACACTATATAATGATTAAGGGGACGATCCATCATGAAGACACAACCATAATAAATATCTATGCACCCAATGACAGGGCTCCAAAATATATAAAAAAGAACTCTAACAGCACTGAAAAGAGAAATTGACAGTTCCACAATAATAGTAGGAGACTTCAACACACCACTCTCAGTAAAGGACAGAACAACTAAGAAAAAACTCAACAAAGATACAGAAGACCTAAAGGACACAATCAGCCAACTGGATGTCATAGACATATATAGAACAGTCCATCCAACTGCTGCAAAGTACACATTCTTTTCCAATGCACATGGAACGTTCTCCAGAATAGACCACATCTTAGGCCACAGAGCAATCCTCAACAAGATCCAAAACGTTTAGATAATTCACAGTATCTTCTCTGACCACAATGCCATCAAGATAGAAATTAACACTAGAAAGAGCAAGAAAAAAAATCAACTACATTGAAACTGAATAATACTCTGCTTACACATCAATAGGTAATAGAAGAAATCAGAGATGGAATTAAAATATTCCTAGAATCAAATGAAAATGAAAACACATCATACCAAAGCCTTTGTGACACAGCAAAGGCAGTCCTCAGAGGACAATTTATAGCAATAGATGCACATATCAAAAAAGAAGAAAGGGACAAAATCAAAACATTAACTACAGAACTCAAACAAATAGAAAGAGAACAGCAAAAAAAGCCTACAACCACCGGAAGAAAGGAGATAGTAAAGATCAGAGCAGAAATAAATGAAAGAGAGAACAGAAAAACAATAGAAAGAATCAACAAAAGCAAAAGTTGGTTCTTTGAAAGAATCAACAAAATCGACAAACCACTGGCCAGATTCACAAAAGAAAAACAGCAGAGGGCACAAATAACCCAAATAAGAAATGAAATGGGGGACATTACAACAGACCCAACCGAAATAAAAAGGATTATAACAGAATATTATGAAAAACTATATTCCAACAAATTTGAAAACCTAGAGGAAATGGATAAATTTCTAGAAACGTACGGCCTACCCAAACTACAACAAAGTGATATTGAAAATCTGAACAGACCCATAACAGGAGAAGAGATTGAAAAGGTAATAAAAAAACTCCCAACCAAAAAAAGCCCTGGCCCAGACGGCTTCACTGGAGAATTCTACAAAACATTTACAGAAGAGCTTGTACCAGTTCTACTCAAGCTATTTCAGAGCATAGAAGAGGAAGCAACACTTCCAAATTCATTCTATGAAGCCAGCATAACGCTGATACCAAAACCAGGCAAAGACATCACAAAAAAAGAAAATTACAGATCAATATCTCTCATGAATATAGATGCAAAAATTCTGAACAAAATTCTAGCCAATAGAATTCAGTACCGTATCAAAAAAATAATACACCACGACCAAGTAGGATTCATACCAGGTATGCAAGGATGGTTTAACATTAGAAAATCCATCAATGTAATCCACCACATAAATAAAAGGAAAGAAAAAAATCACATGATCATCTCAATTGACGCAGAAAAGGCATTTGACAAAATCCAACACCCATTCCCTGATAAAAGCTCTCAATAAAATAGGTATAGAAGGGAAAGTTCTCAACATAATAAAGGGCATCTATGCAAAACCAACAGCCAACATCATTCTTAGTGGAGAGAGGCTGAAAACATTCCCCTTGAAAACAGGAACAAGACAAGGATGCCCTTTATCACCACTCCTATTTAACATTGTGCTGGAAATTCTAGCTAGAGCAATAAGGCAAGAGAAAGAAATAAAGGGCATCCAAACTGGTAATGAAGAAGTTAAACTGTCCTTGTTTGCAGATGATATGATACTATACATAGAAAACCCTAAAGACTCCAAGAGAAATCTACTGGAACTAATAGAAAGATTCAGCAGAGTAGCAGGATACAAGACAAACCTTCAAAAATCAGTTGGATTCCTATACACCAGTAAAGAGAACGATGAAAAGGAGATCAGGAAATCAATACCATTTTCAATAGCCCCTAAAAAGATAAAATACTTAGGAATAAATCTGATCAGCAATGTAAAAGACCTATACAAAGAAAGCTTCAAAACACTATTGCATGAAACCCAAAGGGATCTACCGAAATGGAAAACACATACCATGCTCATGGATAGGCAGACTCAACATTGTGAAAATGGCAATTCTACCTAAAGCAATTTACAAATACAATGCAATCCCGATCCAAATACCAGCAACATTCTTAAAAGAGATGGAAAAACTAATTATTAACTTTACATGGAAAGGGAAGAAGCCCCGAATAAGTAAAGCACTACTGACGAAGAAGAATAAAGTTGGAGGACTCACACTACCTGACCTGAGAACCTACTATACAGCTACAGTAGTCAAAACAGCCTGGTACTGGTACAACAACAGAGACATTGACCAATGGAACAGAATTGAGAACCCAGATGTAAATCCATCCACCTACAGTCACTTGATTCTCGACAAGGGCCCAAAGTCCATCAAACGGGAAAAAGACAGTCTTTTTAACAAATGGTGCTGGTAAAACTGGATATCCATTTGAAGAAAAATGAAACAGAACCCATACCTCACACCATATACAAAAACTACTTCAAAATGGATGAAAGACCTGAATATAAAGCCTCAAACTATAAAGTTCATAGAAGAAAAAATAGGACCAACACTTCAGGCCTTAACACATGGAATTAACAGGATACAAGCCATAAACATCAACACAAAAAACCCAACAGATAAACTAGATAACTGAGATCTTCTAAGAATCAAACACCTATGCTCTTCAAAAGACTTCACCAAAAGAGTCAAAAGAGAACCTACAGACTGGGAAAAAATTTTGGGACAGTACAAGTCAGACAAAGGTCTAATCTCCATAATCTACAAGAAAATCCAACACCTCTACAACAAAAAGACAAACACTCCTATCAAAAAATGGGCAAAGGAAATGAACAGACATTTCACCAAGGAAGACATTCAAATGGTCAACAGACACATGAGGAAATGCTCGCGATCACTAGACATTAAAGAAATGCAAATTAAAACCACAATGAGATACCATCTCACCCCGGCATTACTGGCACGAATCAAAAATACTGGAAATAACAAATGTTGGAGGGCCTGCGGGGAGATGGGAACTCTTATACACTGCTGGTGGGAATGCAAAATGATACAACCATTTTGGAAAATGATATGGCGTTTCCTCAGAAAGCTAGAAATAGGCATACCATTCGATCCAGCAATCCCACTCCTAGGAATATATCCTAGAGAAATAAGAGTCATCACTCGAATAGACATATGCACACCTATGTTCATGGCAGCATTGTTCACAATAGCAAAACGATGGAAACAACCTCGATGTCCATCAACAGATGAATGGATACACAAACTATGGTACATACACACAATGGAGTACTATGCAATGAGAAAGAACAACAATAAATCTGTGAACCATCTCATAACATGGATGAAACTGGAGAACATTATGCTGAGTGAAATAAGTCAATCACAAAAGGACAAATATTGTATGAGACCTCTATTGTAAAAATCCATGAAAAAATTCACATGGGAAATGTAACAATCCTTGTTGGTTACCAGGGATGGGAGGGGAGGGGGAAGAAATATTAAATAGGCAATAGATAAGTGGTACCTTGGGTGAGAGGTGAGACAGTACACAGTACAAGGGAAACTAACACAACCTGCACAAGGGAAGGTCATGGAGGCCCTATGGACACATCCAAACTCCCCGAGGGACTGAGTTGTTGGACGGAGGGCTCTGGGGACCATGGTCTCGGGGAACATCTAGCTCAATTGGCATGACACTACTTATAAAGATAATGATCTACATTCTACCTTGGTGAGTAGTGTCTGGGGTCTTAAAAGCCTGTGAGTGGCCATCTAAGATACTCCACTGGTCTCATCCCTTTGGGAGCAAGGGAGAATGAAGAGAACAGGATACAACGAAAAGATTAGTCCAAAGGACTAATTGACCACAGCTACCAAGACCTCCACCGGACTGAGTTCAGTACAGCTAGATGGTGCCCGGCTACCACCGCTGACTGCTCTGACCAGAATCACAACAGAGGGTCCTGGGCAGAGCTGGAGAAGGATGTAGAGCATAATTCTAACCCCCCCCCCCCCAAAAAAAAGACCAGATTTACTGGCCTAAAGGTTACTGGAGAAACCTCAGAGTGTGGCCCCCAGACACCCTTTCAGCTCAGAGGTGAAGTTACCTTCGAGGTTCGAGGTTCAGCCTGGGAGTGGACCGCCCAGTAAAACTAAATGAGACTAACGAGGTACAGGAGTCCGGTGACGAGGGCCAGAAGGCAGAGGGGGAGTAGGAAACTGATGATAAGGAACACAAGTTGAGTAAGGATACTGTCGATGTGTTGTGAGATTGTTGACCACTGTTATAGGGCAACATTTGTAGTAACTATTAAATGGGAGGCTATTTTGTCCTGTAAGCCTTCATCTTGGATGAGAATGGCAGCACGATTGGAAGAGCATAGTCAATGTCACTTAAATGTGTAAGTAAAAAGTTTTGAAATGGTGTATCTTTGGGTATGTGTATTTTCACCAAATTAAAAAACAAAAAAACAAAAAAAAACACTCCCCTTCTCTCTCCTTTGTACTTTCCGCACTTAGCTCCTCTCCCTCTCTTATGCAATAATGTCGATTAACCAAATGAAGGATAGTGATGCATGTGAAAGCCCCTCGCCTGTGATGGCAGAAAATCTCATTCTGACTCTGGTCTGTGTGTGACCACGTGGATTTGGAAGCCTCCACCCTCAATTCTTTGTGTCTGGAGAGTCCTCTGCTGGGGTTTGCGGCTGGAAATGTTCGTAATTTGCATGCAGGAAGAAGCACCCAAGATCTGTTGATTAATTGCTTGGTACATTCCTTATGAAGCAGCCTATGTTATATCCTCCCTGCAAAGAGCCCACATGGGCCCAGGGGAGACAATTGTGTTAAGTAAATTGACCAGCTCATCCCGATTCACGACCTTGACTCTGTGGGCAGAAAGAAGACTTGGAGTCCTCGAAAGGTGACTCAAAATAACCAGAAGAACTGACTTAATGTGAGGACAACATATTAAATGCAACTTCTTTTATTTTTAGAACTTCATTCTGGGGCCTGGAACCTTGAGCACCAATGAAGGGGACCACGCACATTTCCAAGAGGGTGGCGACCTTCAAGCTCCCTTTCCAGAGGGAAGAAATTTAATTTAGTCTTGTCTTCTTATATTTGTTCATGTTAGATTACATTAAATGAGTTATTTTTAATCATTGTTCATAAATCACAGCAAGGGTATGCCCTGAGGCACCAACCATTTGCATAAAAATATTAATTGCCACTGTTTCTCCTTTTGGGTTTCTGGGGAAATTAGACAAATGTGCCAGCAACAAAGGCTGGCCACTGGGGCCAAGGATGGAAGGACGGGTGAGGACGGGATGAGAGAGATGGTCCTGCTCGGGTTTTACATCTTCCTCTGACAAGGCATCTTCAGTTTGTAATGTGTGACTCAGAACTTCAGGGTCTGCTCAAGTGTCATCGTGTTGATAAAGCTCACTCTGATTCCTTAAGGTCAAATGACCACTCCTCTGCATCCGAGACCAGGACCACTCTGTCTTATGCATCGGTGGTCAGTACCACTTGCTCTCGTGTAGCTGACCAGGGCTATTTACTCTCCTGTATCTTTGAGCAGGTCCACTCTCTCCCCTGTACTCCTCAGCGCGTATGGGTTTAGTTCTTGTCCGTTGAAATCCTAACATTATAGAGGAATGTTTCTGCACTCTTCCCCTCCCAGCTACACACCAAGCTTGTACAGTACAGAGCCCTCCTCCTCGTCCTCCTTCACACTTGAGTCTGAGCTCAGTCTCTGCCAGTTCCTGCATTCTGCTTTCTCTTTCTGTCTTTTGATTGAGGTGTGGCTTGCCCACAGTGAGTCTTCCTATTGCTTGGGGCTCCATTCACACTAGGGTTCCCCTGCCTTCTACCACCTCACCCTGGTCCTCCTTCCAGCCTCTCTCTACAGTGTACCCCTTGATGTGGTCAGAAAAGCCAACACTGAGCCTCCTCTGATGGACATCAGCCCATGGATACACTCTACTTGAGCATCCATCAGACTGTCCATCCATCTGTTCTTCCTTCCTTCCTTCCATCCATCCATCCATCCATCCACTCAGCCATCCACCCATTCAAACATTCATCCATCCACCCACCCACTTACCCATCCATCCATCCATCCACCCACCCATCCATCCACCTGTCCACCCATTCCTCATCCTTCCATCCATTCCTTCAGCAACAGCACTGACATTATGTGCCAAGGGTTTTCCTAGACACTGCCAGGTAAGCGTACACGCAGTTGTCAGCACTCTCTGGGGTCAGTAGTGGGACGGAGGATGCAGAGGGCATAGGTACGGCCCACACACAGCCAAGGTCTCCAAGTAAGTCCCTTCTTCTGTCTACTCACTTGTCTCTGTTAGTGGACAGGGACTACCTTGTTCCTGAGACACCAATGTAAGTCTTACCTTTATTCCCCAATTATAGACCCCAGAGCTGCTCAAAGGCCCAGCAAACCCAGCCCCAACTACTGGAAGCCTCTGGTACCCACAGCTCCCTCCAGCACTCCAATGCTTCTCACTGTTGTGTTGAGGTGAAGGGTGAGAGTTTCCCAGATCCAGCTTCAGAAATGCCCTCTGCCCCAATCTGTTTGACATACTCTGAGTTAAACAGAGCTAAACAGGCCCCTCTCCTGAGGGTCTCTCAGGGCTTTTTTTACACTCTTGTGCATTGTGATGTTCCAGCAGGAGTAGAGAAAAGTCCTAGTTTCCTGGTTTTGTTGTTGTTTCATACTACTCAGGGTACTTTTTTATATAACATCCCATACAAAAATCCAGTTGCCATCAAGTCAATTCTGACTCATGGCGACCAACATGTGTGTGAGTTAAACTGTACTCCATAGGGTTCTCAATGACTGATTTTTCAGAAGTAGATCACCAGCCTTTCTTCTGAGATACCTCTGGGTGGACTCGAACCTCCAACCTTTCGGTTAACAGCTGAATGTTAGCCATTTGTATTGAGGGACTCAATCATATTCCATGGAATTGGCATAACAAGATAATAGTAAAGGAAAGCAACACAACAATGGTAGCCAACACCATCAGTGAGGCAGCATTGTGCGCAGGCTTGCACCAAGCACTTGAGGAATATTTCCTCATTCAGTCTTCACAACCACCTCATCTCGTAGGTACTGTCAGAACCTCCGCAGTAAAGGTGAGAAAACTGAGTCACAAGAGGTTAAAAAACTTGCCATTAGTCAAGAGCTGAGCTTGAAGAAATGAGGCTCCCATTCCCTTTCCTTTACTTCTTAATCATAAGTCTCTGGGGACACAGCATGGCAGGACCTTGTTGTCATGCTAAGTGCGCTGAGACTCAATGGGGCATTTTGTTCAGAGAGAAATTAACACATTTAATGAAATCCATTCATGCTCCCTACTAATTAACTCTTGTAATTAAAAACAGGTACTGCCACACTAGTGCATGGGTGGAGCCCAAGACCTCTATTCCAAGGCAGAAAACATCTTATGGCATTTTACTACCAACAATGTTTAAGCGTTCAGCTGCTAACTGAGAGGTTGGTGATTCAAACCCACTCATCGGCTCTGGAGGAGAATGACCTAGCAATCTGCTCCCATAAACTTTGTTGTGGTTCTTGTTAGGTGCTGTCAAGTTGGTTCTGACTCATACTGACCCTATGTACAACAGAATGAAACACTGATCCTGTGCCATCCTTGTAATCATTGCTGTGCTTGAGCCCATCATTGCAACCACTGTGTCAATCCATCTCATTGAGGGATTTCCTCTTTCTCGATCACCCTCTACCTTACCGAGCATGACGTCCTTCTCCAGGGACTGGTCCCTCCTGATAACATCCTCGCTTCTAAGGAGCAAAGATTACAGCCTAGGAAACCCTATGAGGAAGTTCTACCCTGTCACATGGGGCTGCTATGAGTCAGAATCAGCTCAATGACACTCAACAACAGCAACACTAACAACTACCATTTCCATCTTTATTTTTCCCTGCATCCTTAACTAAGACCAATGCACTTAATAAAAGCAATGCAACACGTCTAACTGTGCCAGGCAGACTGCAGAAAATGCAGATGTTCAAGAATGCAGATTCAGCAGCGAAGGGAAGGCAGAGGGATTGAAGGTACAAGGGATTTGGTTAGTGCTAGACTGGTTTCTTCACCTGCAGAAACAAAATGCCTTGGTTTGTAGCATAGACCAATGTCCACAGTGTAAATACTCTCAGCATGGCCGATTTTAAGTAGCCAACATGGTGTCATTGAACATAGTAGTTGACAGTTCCAGTGCACCACCAGATTTAATATTATCAAGATGTGAGCCCCAGCTCCTCTCCTCTCCTCTCTTCTCCTCTTGTCTCCTCCCCTCCCCATTTCTCTCCTCCCCTCCCATCTCCTTTCCTCTCCTCCCCTCTGCTTCCCTCCCCTCCCCTTCTGTCTCCTCTGCTCTCCTCTCCTCTCCCCTCTTCTCTCCTGCTCTCTCCTCTCCTCCCCTCTTCTCACTTCCCCTCCCCTCTACTCTTCATTTCTTTTCTTTAGGTATTTTGGCAAAAAGAAGGGTTTGGCTCTGAAGTGACAATGATTGTGTTACAATTGTGATTCCAGTGCCAGGTTAAAGACAACTTCAAAATACAAGTGTTGTTATGTATCTATTTCAAGCCTAGCAAAACAGCTTGACAGTTTGACCCACATTATAGAAGCTTTTCTGTGTGTGAGTGAAAAGTATTATCGACAACAAATTCAATATATCCAACTAGAAGGGCTTTATTTGAGCTGATTTGTGGTATCATAAAGAGATCCCATGGGACAATCAGAGGTTGGCTGAATTTGGTCTAGACCACCAGGATCCAAAGCAGCAGATACTCTGCCTTCTTCCATTTCAATTTTTTTTTTTAATTTATCTATTCATTTATTCTTTCATTGCTTATTGTGTTCCTGCCATATACCAGTCATGGCATCTAGAAGTGATCCAGAAGAGAATGTTGTTGTTGTTGTTAGCTGCCATCATGTAGACTCTGACTCATAAGGACCTTCTATACAACAAAACTAAATGTTGGCCAGTCCTGTGCTATCCTTACAATAATAGGTATGTTTGAACCTATTGCTGCAGCCACTGTGTTAATCCATCTCATGAAAGGTCTTTTTCTTTTATGCTCACCCTTTACTTTAGCAAGCATGATGTCCTTCTCCAGGGATTGGTCTCTCCTGATAACATGCCCCAAGTAAGTGTCATCCTGACTTCCAAGGAGCATTCTGGCTGTACTTCCTCCAAGACAGATTTGTTCGTTCTTCTGGTAATCCATGGTATATTCAATATTCCTTTCCAACACCATAATTCAAATGTGTCAGTTCTTCTCTCTTCCTTTTTCATTATCCAGCTTTCACGTGCATACGAGGCAATTGAAAATACCATGGCTTGGATCAGGTGCACCTTAGTTATCAAAGTGACATCTTTCCATTTTAAGATTTTAAAGAGGTCTTTTGTAGTAGATTTTCCCATTGCAGTACATTGTTTGGTTTCATGAGCATTGATTGTTGGTTCACAGAAGATAAGGTAGACACTCTCCCTTTTTCATAGAACTTATCGTTAAATGGATCTAGGAGCTTGGCCTCATCACCTGGGAATCTCCAACAATGACCTTCCCATTGTTTTATACCTTAGAGCACCTGAGATTGGGGGTGTGTGTGCATATATGTGTGTGTACACACGTGTACGTGTGCGTGCACACATATGCATGTGAATGTGTGTGTGTGTGCATGCATGGGCATTCGTGTGTATGCATGCGTCTGAGTGCATATGTGTGGGCATGCGTAGGTGTGTGGGTGTGCATGTATGTGCACGTGTGTGCACGTGTGTGTGCATGCACATGCATGTGTGTGCATTCGTGTGTGCACGTACACCTGTGCATGTGTGTATGTGTGTGTGCTTTTGTGTGTGTGTTGCGTGTGTGTGCTCACCATAAGTACTGGTAAATCTTGGAATCATCGCCCTGACTCCACCAATTAAATTATCTTAAACTTTCTTTGATTGTACTTGTATTACAAAAATTAGACTATGTCTGGTTGGCATTTCACTGCACTTTGCATTTGATTCTGGTAAGATTTCTTGGTTTTATGTCAGCAACCTTTTTGGTTCTCTGGAGTCCAAGTGGGTCTTTGACTTCTGTGCAGTCCAAATGATCAGAAAAATCTCTGCACTTCTGAGATTGTGGGGTCATTGTAACACAAATGGGCCTGGTGCACACAGGTGGGAGCATGCTGGTGGTCCCCAAGGGGCCGTCCTGAGAAAGAAGCAGCGAAGGCCACAGGGTAAATGTCAGGGGGCGCAAGAGAGGTTTCTGCACCCTCAACAACAAGAGAAGGGAAACAGGAAGAAAACAATACCTGAGGGAAATCTGGTCTCCGAGCCTGGATGGGGATGGACTCAACTGAGGAGTTCCGGGTAAAGGGATGGGATCAAGATGATGCTTGTGAAGAGAGCTCACACAAGACAGGAAGCCATAGTCATCTAGATGCCCTGGGAATAACACAGAGCTTATGCAAGGACCCCAGGAAGCAGGAAAACCCTGGATGCTGAGAGACTTCCTCAGACAAGGACCAACTGGACAGAGGGGGGTTTGAAATCTGGACTTTGGTTTCACTCCAAGGCCTTTGGCCCTTGACCTAAAGAATAGCAGAGACTGTTCTTCCCAATTCTGTGTGAATGAAAAGCAGCTGAGTCTCTGTCCAGCTGAGCTGCCCTGTTGTGCCATGGGGCAGGGTAACATCTTCATCCCCTGGCAACCAGGCAGATCTGCCCTAGGCAGGACTGACCACAGCCTGAGGCCCTGTCCTCCATCCTCTGGGCCCTGAATGGTGTTCTTCCTCTGGTGAATGTTTTAGATAGGCTGAGGCAGCAACTTAGCATAATGGAAAGAAAACATGCTTGGAAATCAGGTGGGGCTGTGTTCAAGTTCCAGCTAGCCACCTTGGTAGATCTGTGGCCTTGGAAAACCGCCTTCTGTCTGTGCACCTCAGTGTCTCCATCTGTAATGTGGAGTGTCTGGCGCCCCCTGCAGGACTGTGATCGGGGCTCCTCCTGGTAGGCTTTCCACAAATGGCTGCGATGAACACTCACAGGCTAGGCTGGCTGAAAGAAACACAAAATTAAAGTCATTTTCTCTGTTCTTTCCACCCTGTCTTAGTTACCTACCTACTGCCCATTGTTGTCGAATCCATTCTGACTCATAGCGACTCTAGAGGACAGAGTAGAACTTCCTCACAGGGTTTCCAAGGAGCGGATGGTGGTTTCCATCTGCCGACATTTTGGTTAGCAGTTGAGCTCTTAACCACTGTGCTACTAGAGCTCCCTTAGTTACCTAGGGCAGCCATAAAAACAAAAACAAGAAAAACAAAACAAACAAAAACACACAAAATTGGTGGCTTTAAAGAACAGAAATTTATTCTCTCACAGTTCTGAAGGCTAGAAGTCCAAATTCGAGGTGTCAGCAAGGCCACGTTCTCTATTTGGGCTCTAGGAGAAGATCCTTCCTTGTCTCTCTCAGTTTTTGGCGGCCCCGAGTGTTTCTCAATATTCCTTGGCTTGTTCCCACCCTCACCTGGTGCCTTCCCCATGTGTGACCCGGTTTCTCTATCTGTCCTTCTCTGTTATAAGACACCACTCAGAAGGCATTTGGGTTAGGACCCACCCTACTCCTGTGGGGCTTCCTTAATGGATAACTCCAGAAAACAAACAGCAAACAAAAAACCATGACCATCAAGTTGATACTCACCCGCGTGTTACACAGTAGAGCTGTGCTCGTAAGGTTTTCTTGACTGTAATCTTTACAGATGCAGACTGCCAAGCCTTTCTTGCATGATGCATCTGAGTGGATTGAACCTCCGACCCTGAGATTAGCAGCCAAGTGCAAACCGTCTGCACCACCCAGGGATAGCAACTGCAAAGAAAAACCTCATTTCCCCAAACAAAGTCACACTCAAAGGTACAGACGTTTGAACTTCAACATATTTCTTGGCAGGACACAATTCAATCCATATAATATATCCCAAAACAGTAATACTTAAAATTCTCAAAGAAATGTGTATGGAAATCACAGAGAGAGGAGCAGGGGGCAGGGGCTGCCTTTAATGGTCTGGAAAGCGAAAGTCCTCCCTCCTTTTCCATGTTCGGCTCAGGAGTTGGGATCAAAGGTCTCCATTCTACCCACAACGCCATTCTCCAGGGACGTCATTACAGAGAAAAAACTGTTTGTTGCCATCAGCTGTGCATTTACACCTAACGGTTTTATTGGATATCTTTCCTTGTGTCCCAGGAAATGCATTTTGTTTTATCAGGCAGAGGCACAAAATCATATGCTAAAATAATCGTCATGATAATTAACCTCTTTCATCAAGAGAGTTAAGAAAACATTTAAGGGACACACATTAATAGCAGTAATACTCAGTACCAAAAAAAAAAAGATGTTTATTGCTCCGTGAGGTCTGAGGAGCAGGCTGGTCACTTTAATCGATGCTTCACTGGGCTGAAATCTGCATGGTGGGAAGGGCACACTCAGAGTAATTAGGCTGCTGTTCTGCAAACATGATCCCCGGTGCCCTCAAATCTCATCCCAAATTACTGCTATCATTCCCGGCTTTCTTCCTAGTAGACATTATTACATTTGTGATGATTCAAATAGATTTTCCACAGGCATTAAATTTTTAGTAAACAGACCCAAATTAACAGCTATTTATGACATTTCACTCCAGGGATCAAATCAAAAGCATTCATTTCATATATAAATATCTCTTCTCCTCTGCTTTAATGAGTGGGGATTTGTTGTTGTTGTCGTGGAAAGCAAAATTAGACCTATGTCTCGCTGCCCTAACTCCCTAATCATGCAGTTCTGTCCTTCCAATTGAGAGAGCATTATTGCTTTGAGGAAGCTGAAGTGAAAGCCTGTTAATTTTCCATAATTCAGTGAAACAAGGTGTAGATCTGAAATCCCCCTCCATGGAGCTCCTTTCTCATCTAGAGTAATGGGCTGCATTTTAATGAAAACAATTTAGCTTGATCTAATGTCATCAGGGCAACATGGGCCCCACCAGAACCTGCTTTGGGTAGACAATGTTTTCATTATTCTTGGAGTTGTGCAGGCAATAAAGGAATGGGAGTCTTTAGGAGTGGCCTTGCTGGTGGCAACGTTGCATTTAGTGCTAATGAGGATGACTTCATGGCCCAGGGATGACAGGGCTGATGGAGGGACCACTGCTTCTGTGAGAGTACATCCACATCCCACCCTTAAGTGATGTGCCCACAGCTTACTCACGGCATGCAAAGATGAAAAGTTAAGCGTCTATTGGCATGAAGACCTACTTTTGGACTCCAGTAAATTTTGAGGAATCGCAGGTGACAGTTTGGGATTGCATTGTTCCCCTTGAAGGGGGGAAATCATCAGCTTTCATCTGTGTAGTCATGCATTGCTTCACGTATTCATCGATGGCCGGGCAACTGGGCGAGGGGTTGTAGATACAATGATGATTATTAGCAAATGTCTCTTGTAAAAACATGGCAAATTTAACACATTCACTTATCTCGGCCCCTCTGGAAGCCTCAATAAAATGGCAATAAAGGAATTTTCCGAAGGCTTACAGAGAACAGACAATGGCAACACAATTTTGAAAGTGGGAACGGAAATGCTGAGTGAAAGTGACTTAGCAGACCAGAGTGTCTTGGTTTGGGTTCCTGTTGAGACAAGGATTTGAGTACAAGTAGCTTATTTAAGGTGAAGGAAGCAAGTACAGGGAAGTGGGGAAGTGAGACAGGAAGAGGAAGGCAAACAATAAGGAGTGGGTTACCAAAGCAGCTACCACTGCGGACAACCATAGCTTGATCCTGCTGGGAAGCTCTGGCATCCAGTGTAGACACACACTTTCATTTGAAGGGCAAAAGAAAATGCTGAGGAAATCTTTCAGAAACTAGGACCACGATTAAAAAAAAGAAAAAGAAAAAAGGAGAATAGAATTTTCTTTCTTTTTTTTTTTTTAATGAAGGAAACTAGAAGATAAGTCCAAGAGATCAACACTGAAATGATAAGCCTCAGAAAGACTATCACATGGAAGAGAGGGGATTATCAAAGAAATAATTCAAGAAAATGACTCAGCACGGAAGACTGCAAGTTTCCAGATTTTTTGATCCCGCTTTTCCCATTGGTTACCACCCCATTTCTTTGCTGCCCTTTGCAACAAAGATCATCATCTGTGTTGTTACTATTGTTGTGTGCCGTTGAAGTGATTCTGACTCATCCCAATGCCATGTGACAGAGCAGAACTGTGTTGTAGGGTTTTCAAGGCTGTAATCTTTACGGTAGGAGATCACCAGGTCTTCTTCCTGCGGAGTGGCTAGTAGGTAGGAACCACCAACTTTTCCGTTAGCAACTGAGCACTTAACCATTGCACCACAAATGCTCCTTTTATCTGTGTTACCTGTCTGTAATTTCCTCTTAAAAACAATTCAGTTAGGTGTCCCATCACTAAACCAAGACCAAACCCATGTCTGTCGAGTTGACTGTGACTCATGACAACCCTATGTGGTTTTTATTGAAGCAGAACCCCAGGTCTGTCTTTTGAGGTGCCTCTGTGTGGGTTTGAACTACCAACTTTAGGTTAGTAGTTGAGTGCTTAACCATTTGTACCACACAGCTACCTAATTTACATCGCTCATGACTTCAGTGTTGCTAAACCAATGGTCAATTCTAAGGCATTATTTAATTTGACCTGCAGCAGCCCTTGAATACACTGTGCTTGCTTGGTTTTCTATCATCTCCCTTACCTGTTAGAACCTAAATAAATGTTTGTTGAATAAATAAATTGAAAGGGTTCTCAGACTACCCAGTACTATTGATTAAAAACTCTGTGTCTCACATTCTTTGATGCCCCTTCCTTTAAAAGGTGGAATCTAATTACTGTCCCTTGAATAGAGGCCAAGCTTACTAACTCCCTTCTAGGAAATAGAATGTGGCAGAGTGATGCTTTTTAACTTTCACTTGGCTCTCTCTCTTGAGTTGCTAGCCTTTGCAACCAAGGATCTATGTTGCAAGGAAGCCCAAGCTGCATGGAGAGGGACACGTGGGTATTCAGCCAATATCCCAGCAAAGTCCTCAGCAACAGCCAGTATCAACCACTATTATTATTGTTGTTGTTGTTGGGTGCTGTAGAGTCAATTCTGACTCGTAGTGACCCCATGTGACAGGGTAGAACTTCCTCGTAGGGTTTCCTTGACTGCAAACTTTACAGAAGCAGATTGCCAGGTCTTTTTCCTGTAGAGCCACTAGATGGGTTACAATTGCCATCCTTTTGATTAGCAACCAAGCGCTTAAACTTTGTGCCACCAGGATCCTTATCAGCGAGCATCAATCACTAGACAAGAGATGAAGCAAGGCTTCATTTAACTTCAAGGAGCCCTGGTGGTGCAATGGTTAAGCACTAAGCTGCTAACCAAAATGTTGGTGATTTGAACCCACTCAGCAGCTCAGTGAAAGACCTGTCCATCTGCTTTTGTAAAGATTACAGCCTAGAAACACTATGGAGTAGCTCTAGTCCGTGGCGTGGGGTCATGATGCATTGGAATCAACACAAGGGCACCCAAGAACAACAACGGATGACTTCAGCTCCCAGCCTTCACACCTTCCAACTGAAGACACCTCAGGTGTGGTGGAGTGGAGATAGCCTTTCTGCTGTGCCTTGTCTGAATTCTTGACTCATAGAAATCATGAGACTAATAAAGTGATTTCTACCATCGGGAGGAAAAACAAATCTACGACTGTGGCTTATCTCAGCCCTGGTCAGTCAGTTCTTCAAAGTCAGTTTAGATTTCGAGGGAAATTATTTTATTAGTATTTTTATAGAACCGTTTTTGGTTTTTTGATGGTCCTATTGAATAGCTCTTTTGTTAACTTTTGTTTTTATCATAGTATATCCTAAATATTATTTTGTCTGGGGTAATTCTGCTGTACTTCTTGTAACAACTTAATTGGACATTCGGTTCATTAATTTTTATGCTCTCTTCAAAAATACACATATAAGGTCATAAATTCCTCTCTAAGGCCTGCTTTTGCTGGATTATGCTAGTATTTTATGTAGTATTTTTATTATTGTTAACTTTTATGTATTTATAATTTCCATGATGATTTCTTCTTGACTCATAAGTTATTAATAAGTATCTTTTAAAATGTATGAATGTTGTTTAAAACCTAAACTTTCATTTTGGTCTGAGAACATGATCTTCATGATATCAATTCTTTGCAATTTCATAGGACAAGTGTATGGCCCATTTTTTGGATTATGCTCCATATGACCTTGTTGTTGTTGCTGTTAGGTGCCACTGGGTCAGCTCCTACTCATACAGACCCTATGTACAACAGAACGAAACACTGCCCGGTCCTGCATCATCCTCATGACCTTTATGATGCTTGAGGCCTTTGTTGCAGCCACTGGGTCAATCCATCCCACTGAGGGCCTTTCTTTTTCAGGCAGACCCTCTACTTTACCAAGCATGATGTCCTTCTCCAGGAGCTAGTCCCTCTTGATAACAAGTCCAAAGTATCTGAGACGAAGTCTTTCCATCCTCTCCTCTAAGGAGCTTTCTGGCTGTACTTCTTCCAAGACAGATTTGTTCCTTCTTTTGACAGTTCATGGTATATTCAATATTCTTCACTAACATCACAATTCAAAGGCATCAATTCTTCTTCCTCTTCCTTACTCATTGTCCAGCTTTCACATGCATATGAGGCAATTGAAAACACCATGGCTTAGGTCAGGTGAACTTTAGTCCTTAAAGTGACATTTTTGCTTTTTAACACTTTAAAGAGATCTATTGCAGCAGATTTGCCCAAGGCAATGCGTCTTCTGATTTCTTGACAGCTGCTTTTGTGGGTGTTGATTGTGGATCCAAGTAAAATGAAATCCTTAACAACTTCAGTATTTTCTCCATTTATTATGATGTTTCTTATTGGTCCAGTTGTGAGGATTTTTGTTTTCTTTGTGTTGATACGTGATCCATATTTAAGGCGGTAGTTTTTGACCTTCATCAGTAAGTGCTTCAAGTCCTCTTCACTTTCAGCAAGCAAGATTCTGTCATCTGCATAACAAAGGTTGTTAATGCATCTTTCTCCAATCTTGATGCCTCATTCTCCTTCACAGAGTCAAACTTCTCAGACTATTTGTTTCAGTATACAGACTGAGTAAGTATGGTGAAAGGATACAACCCTGATGCACACCTTTCCTGAGTTTAAACCATGCAGTATCCCCTTGTTCTGTTGGAATGACTGCCTCTTGATCTATGTACCGGTTCTTCATGACCACAATTAAGTGTTCTGGAATTCCCATTCTCCGCAATGTTATCCATAATATGGCATGATCCACACAGTCTAATGCCTTTGCACAGTCAATAAAACACAGGGAAACATCTTTCTGGTATTCTCTGCTTTCAGCCAAAATTCATGTGACATCAGCAATGATATCCCTCATTCCACATCTTCTTCTGAATCCAGCTTGAATTTCTGGCAGTTCCATGTTGATGTACTGCTACAGTCACTTTTGAATGATCTTCAGCAAAATTTTACTTGTGTTTGATGTCAATGATATTGTTCAATAATTTCCACATTCAGTTGGATCACCTTTCTTGGGAAATATGGATCTCTTCCAGTCTGTTGGCCAGGTAGCTGTCCTCCAAATGTCTTGGCATAGACAAGTGAGCACTTCCAGCACTGTATCCATTTGTTGAAACACCTCAGTTGCTGTTCTGTCAATTCCTGGAGCCTTGTTTTCCTTCAATGCCTTCAGTGCAGCTTGGACTTCTTTCTTCAGTACCATTGGTTCCTGATCATGTGCTACCTCCTGAGATGGTTGAACATCGACCAATTTTTTTTGGAACAGCCAAATACTTCTTAAATATGACAAAAATATACTAATTCTAAACGGGGAAAAAAAGAAGATTAACTGGAATACATTAAACACACACACAGAGACATAAAACAAAAACAACCACAACCAAACCTTCTTTTCTTCAAAAGAGACCATTTATAGAGTCAAAAGTCACGCCGAGACTTTCGCTTCTGGCTACTGTAGAGTCGCTGGTAAAAGACTTGCCCTTTCACCCTGATCAAGTGCAGAACAGATTTCGACAGTGGACTAAAGGTGGACAGACCGGGATCCTGGAGGAAAGGGACCGACTCACTGGAGCTGTGTGTTTGTTTACTCTGTTTTCTACCTGGGGCTGCTTCTGGCCGTACAACAGCCACATGCTGCCA
The DNA here is from genome assembly GCA_030035585.1 of Dugong dugon. Taxonomy (NCBI): domain Eukaryota; kingdom Metazoa; phylum Chordata; class Mammalia; order Sirenia; family Dugongidae; genus Dugong; species Dugong dugon. The sequence continues at coordinate 3,665,160 of CM057465.1, read as the reverse complement.
GGCAGAACATGGTCTTGCTGAGATAACGAGGCAGAGTCCAAAGAGGTCTGAGAAATGGGGCCAGATACCCAGATACCTGCATGGAATTCACCACTGGGCCTGGCCTCAGGTGGGGTTCCAATGTGTAGGTGAGAATTGAAAGGGCTGACAGACAGCTGCTGCTGGGGCTGAGAGTGACTGGGGATTCCTGAGATGGCACCGTGCTGGGACAGCTGGGTTCCGGTGCAGCCAGGTGTGATAAGCAAAAACCCCTGATTGGGTTTTCAGTAATCCCTAATCATTAAGCAGACTTCTGGCTTTTGCTCTGGCCTGATACGTAAGTTAAATATGTCTGTGCAACACACCATCACTTTTGCACTTCCCAGTCTTAGTTGATGGCATTAATCTCTGTAATCCCCCAGGAACATGCTACAACTTTTGTTTTACTATTTTGATGGTGGAGGAAACAATTCTAGGCTTACACTTGAACTGTACTACCACATAGACTTCACTTGAAATCCTGGAACCAATGTAGGGGTTGTGCCACTTGCTACAAATATCTATCCCAACCAGGGTGTTGAACCGGTTCATTCCAGTTAGAACTCTTGATGAGAAATTTTCATCTCTAACCAGTCCCCAGATGATGCTAATGATTCCACTCCAGATGTACTGAATCAGAATCTACATTTTAGTAAGATTTACATAAGAGTCACCTGGGCATCTTTAAGAAACCACTTCGAAGCCCTGATTCCAACTCTACATTCAGAAACTGGGTAAATAATCAGAGAATGATTTTGTTGGGCCTTTGGAAACAGAGTGAGAATAATTCAAGCTAAACTCCACGTGTCATTTAACCACTATGTATCAGTCAAAGTTCCCCAGAGAAACAGATCTGGTGATTATATGTATATAAATACACACACACACACATATATAAAGGGGTTATCTTACACAATTATGGGGGCTGGCAACTGGCAAGTCTGAAGTGTGTAGGGTAGGCCAGCAGGCTTGGCAGGAGCTGATAATGCAGTCTTGAGGCAAAACTTCTTCCTTTGGGAAATCTCAGTTTTGGCATTAAAGGCCTTTTAACTAATTGAATTAGGCCTACCTACATTATTGAGGGTGATCACCTTTATTTAAAGTGAATTTATTGCAGATGTTAACCACATAATACAGAATATGTTTACAGTAATGCCTAGATTTGTGTTTGATTGAATAACTGGACACTACAGCCTAGCCAGGTTGACACATGAAACTAACCATCACATCCCAGAAACCCCAACATATACTTGTTGGCCACTATGATGCTTTGGATCCCCAGGGATCAGCATAACTCTGAATGGTATCTAACAACCCCAGGAATGTCTGAGTATTTCCTTTTCTTAACAGACACCCTGCTAAATGTCCTCATTTTACAGTATATACATGTGGCTGTATTTCAAGATCATTCTCCAAAGGGATTGGAGCTTCTCAAAATAATGTTCTCAATCTGTAAACTGATTTATGCCTACCAATAGGGTTGTAGACCATGGGTTTCCATTTTAGAGATTCAAATCAAGTTTCTTACCATCGGAACTAGATGTTGCTCCCAGGAAGTTGAATAAGTAACAATTCAGTAGGCTGCCCAACTTCTTCATTCAGAGGAACCTCATGATCAAACTGCCACCACCATCACTCCTTACAGGTCAAACACTCTGATTTCAATGCTTTGCTGTTGTTGTAGTTATCATCATGTTGGCTCTGATTCATGTTGACCTTATGTATAATAGAACTAAACACTGTCCGGTCCTGCACCATCTCCATGCTCATTGGTATGTTGGAGCTCATTGTTACAGCTATTGTGTCAGTCCAACGCATTGAGGGTTTTCCTCATTTTCACTGACCTTGTGCTTTACCAAACATGATGTCCTTTGCTAGCAGTTGGTCTTTCCTGATGACACATTCAAAGTAAGCAAGACAAAGTCTCACCATTCTCTCTTCTATGGAGCATTCCAGTTGTATTTCTTCTAAGACTGACTTGTTTGTTCTTCTGGCCGTCCACGGTATAGTCAATATTCTTCATCAACACCACAGTTAGAATACATCTATTCTTGTGTATTCCTTTTTCATTGACCAACTTTCGTATGCATGTGAGACTATTGAAAAGACTTGGCTTTACACCCTCCTTATTCATAATGGTCACTGAGAACCCAATGACAGAATCTAACACCATCATCTCCAGCCTTCAGAGCATGGCCACTACCTTTTTCTGGGATTTCTTTCCAGGATTTCTTAATGCTTTGGTGAAGGAAGTGTTCTCTGCACCCTCTAAATGGCATAGTTTAGGTAAAGCTGAGCATGTTGCAGGTAAAAGAACCAATCCAAAATTCTAATCTTCCTGACCCTTCAGGTTAGGGTAAGCAGCCATCCTTGTTTGACAGGGACTGAGTGGTTAAGAGCTTGGCTGCCAACCAAAAGGTTGGCAATTCAAATCCACCAGCCACTACTTGGAAACCCTATGGGGCAGTTCTACTCTATCCTATAGGGTTGCTATGAGTTGGAATCGACTCCACAGCAATGGGTTTGGATTGGTTTTGAGGGGGTTTTCTAGGACACAAAACTTTCAATTTCAAAGCAGGAAAGTCCCAGGCAAACCCGCGTGAGTTGGTCACCTTACTTCAGATTCCTTAATCTAAAATATAGCAGAAAGTTTTTTGTATCTCAGCTGCAATGAATGTAGGTCGCAGTTGAATCTAAACAAAGCAAGTTCTTAGAGCTTCTTCCAGCTGCTCAAGTGGAGACTTTTAAGTCCCAGTTGATTTCATCCTTATCAGCACACTTGGCCAGATCCAAACTTAAATGTCATCCTTTTTGTTCTAACACCTCAGGATCCATTTCCAAACAGGTGTTTCAAGTCCCTTCTAAAACAAATTGTTAAGCTCTTGCAACCCTTCCTTGGAGCTAAGCTGGGATTTGATTCAATTCAGCTTGGAAGAATGAGGAGTCATGGGACATCCCCTTATAAGGCAAATAGCTCCGCTGAAGTTTTTGAAAGGTCTTTATGAAACAGGATATTAATTGATTAAAAATAGGAGGAAAGGCAACTTCTACCAGCAAGAGACCTTCAGGGCATTTGAAAGGTCAATATTCCCAGCTCCGTCATGGATTTCCAAATGTCTCCTCAAGTCTCAAGATATCATTTATTTTAAACCAATTACCATGAGTCGGAATCAACTCAACGGCAATAGATAATCCTTGATCTTGGCATGGAGACCTGGAAACATTGTGAGTTAGCTAGAGTGGCAACTCTGAATCCCTAAAAACCACACAAATATTTGATGGGTCTGTTCTTCAGTTATGTTAGCCCTGGGGCTACACAAGAGAAAGGATTCATTCATTCCTGCACAGAGACTTTCTGGTTATCCATCCATGCTTCGATTGTAGTTCAGGACCCTTATTTTAACTTGCTCTTGTTATAATCTCTCCGGAAATATGATCAGAAGTCTACCTAGCTCACAATCTTGGTGATCATTACTGTCGCCGTAGTAATGAAGTGTAATGGTCATCTGATTACTCAAAACTTTGCTGTAACCAGTACTCCACTCCATTTCACTATCAGGATACTTTAACTAAAGGTGGTGTGATTGTATGTTGTAAATTTCTATTAAGAACCTTCTTCCAGCTATGAGGCTATCCATGCGTTCCTTAAATCCTGTTTTTAGATTCTGGTTTCTGACCCACTCCTGGTAGAACAATTGTATCATTCGGGGTCTTGGTAGGAAACAAAATCCACACGGATAGTATAAAAGAAGAGACTTGAATGAAATAACTACTAACATAAGGATTGGCAGTATCAGAGCAGGGCAAAGCAGGTGGGAAAGCGTATCAGGAGAGGTTGGGTAGGAATAACCATTTAGCTGATGCTTCTTTTTCCTCCTCTCTGGCTGATATTAAGATGGTTTAAATGAAGAGGCTGCAGTGAAAGCACTGCTAGCACGAGCTCTGGTAGTATCAAGAAGAGAACGAGGGCTAAGGGGCAGCCAAGGACCGGCAACAGCAGGAAGCCTTTGCCTTTGCCCAAGAATCAAAGGGGCATGGGAAAGGCACAGTGTTATCAGGACCCTGTTTGATCTGGTGCCCTTGAGGGGTACAATCAGGAGACACAGCCCTTGAGGGATGGAGCTGTGAGAGAAATACCTCCTCCATCTCCAACCCCCTGGCAGTGCCTTCCCTTGACAAGCATGCAAGGGAGTCAATTAAACAGTCTGTAGGGTATTGGAAAGGAGCTTTGGTGGCACAGTGTTTAAGTGCTCAGCTGCTAACCAAAAGGTCAACAGTTTGAACCCACCAGCAGCTCCCGGGGAGAAAGATGCGGCCATCTGCCTCCATAAAGATTACAGCCTTGTGGGGCAGTTCTACTCTGTTCTATAGGGTTGCCATGACTCCAGGGCAACGAATTTGGTTTGTTTTAAGGTATCAAAGCAGGAAAAAGTAGGTGGGAAAGCGTACCGGGAGAGGTGGGTTAGGAATAACCATTTAGCTGATTGTTTTTTCCTCTCTGTCTGATATTAAGATGCTGTCTTTGTCATGTTGGATAGTAGTTTCACTAAAATATGCCTAGGTGTGTGGAATTTGTTTTATTCTACTTGGAATTGCAGTGTTCCCGATATTGATGGGTTCATCTCCTTTAATACTATGGAAATTACTTCTTCAAATACGTCCACTCCTCCATTCTCTCCTTCTTTCTTTGTGGGAAAAAATACATATTAGACCTTCTCATTCTATCATCCAGAGGCAGCTTTGAATGGTGGTTAAAATATGGTCTCTGAAGAAGACCGTGTGGGTTTAAATCCTAGTTCCAAAAGTTCCTATGTGTGTGACCTTGGATAAGGTATTTAAAATTTCTGTCCCTCTTTAATCCCACCAGTAAAATAGAGATGGTATTAGCAGTTTGCAAGTTTAATGTAAGGACTAAATGAATGGATATAAAGAGAGCTCTAGGACATATTGTAAAAACAAAAAAAAAACAAAAAAAAAACCCTACATATATCTTGCCTACTATTGCTGTTATTATTGTTGCTTAATATTGTTATTTCTTACCTTTTCTACTAAACTCTTTTTCTCATTTCTCTTACATATGGACAATTTCTTCAGATACATCTATAGGTTCATATTTATTTTTATTTTTTTTCTTTCCCTTTTTGTTGTTGTTAGGTGCCGTCAGGTTGGTTCCAACTCATAGCGACCCCCTGTAGGACAGAGTAAAACTGCCCCATAGGGTTTCCAAGGAGTGGCTGGTGGATTTGAACTGCCAACCTTTTGGTTAACAGCTGAGATCTTAACCACTACACCACCAAAGCTCTTCCATATATTATTAACCATATCTAATTTGCTTTCTAAAAACATGAATTATTTTTTATGTAAAAAAATATTTTTCATCTATCAAGTTATTTTTTAAATTGTTTGGTTAATACACTTTTTTTTTCTTTTTGTAATTGTAAATGCAGTAATTGGCACAAATCTAAACTTTAAAGCCTGAGGAACTTTTACAACTAAAGGTACATGTAGTAGCAATCCAGATCAAGATATGGAATATTGCCAACACTTCTTGTGCCTCCTAATCGCCCTCCTAGTCAATAATGACCTGGGAATAAAAAGTCACCATTCTCCAACCTCAGGAAAGAAAGTAGAAGCCTTAGTCCAAAGCTGTAAACACATAATCGAAGAACTGGTTTAAACAAGCCCCGATCAATCAGCAAGAGTCCACTTACGGAAGTCCACCAACCTGTAACTCCACACTTCTCTAAATAATATAAGTTCTGTTTTGTTTGCATGGCTGTGTTATGCGTTATGAATTTTTGGAGGGTCTGGCTTCCATCATCAATGAGATTCGTACATGTTGACGCTATAGTAGAAGTTTGTTGCTGTATATAGTAGGAGTACTTCATGGCCTCAGCACAGTTCACATAATCCATTACACTGCTGATAAAAATTTGGGTTGTTATTAGTTTGGGACTACTAAATGTAGAGCTTCTAGGACCATTCTTGTGCATGTCTTTGGAAAGTAGGTGTACACATTTGGGTACTTACCTAGGAGGGGAATTGCTGGTCCAAGGTTAAGTGTGTTAAGGCTTCACATATATGGCTACACAACTGTCCTAAGGGGTTCATCTAATTCCATTAGCAGCCTTCAGAGTTCCAGTGACTCTACACAGTCCCAACATTTGCTACTGTCACCCCTCCCCCATTTTAGTGGGAGTGGAGTGTCGTATTATCGTGGTTTAGTTTGCATATTCTTAGTTACTAATGGGGTAACCATGAGTTGGAATTGACCCAACATCAACTGGTTAATGACTAATGAGTCTAGTCTGAACACCTGTTTTTATGCCATTAGCCATCTGGAGATCCTCTTTTGAGAAGGATCTTTTCTAAGTGTTTTGCTCTCCACCTTCTTTTTAGGGTCTCTTTTTCTCATTACTTTGTAGAAGCCCTGCTATATTCTGGATATCTGTATTAAAATATATTTTCCTACAGTGTGGCAATAACTTTTGGGTTGAATTTTGTTAAATTTTGTTTTGTTACTTTTCAAACTGTAAAATGCACCCATATTGAGTGTACAGTCCTGTGAGCTTTGACAAATGCTGAAGCCCACGTGGGCTACACCCCATCAAGACACAAAATATTTCCACCACCCCAAAGGTGGCCCCCTCCCCTCCCCCAGTCATTTCCAGCACTACCCCCTAACAAAGCAATCACTGCTCTGGTTTCTATCATCATGCATTAGTTTTTTTTTTTTTGTTGTTCAAAAAATTCCAATGAATGGATTCTTGCAGTAGGCTTCAGTTTGTGTGCGGATTCTTTCACTTAGCATGTTTTCGAGATCCATCCGTCTTGTCACATGTACTAGTAAGTTAATGCTTTTTATTGCTAATTAGCTTTTCTTATATGGATATACCATAATTTGTTTATCTATTTTTCTGTTGATGTATATTTGTGTGGTTTCTAGTTTTGGGCTGCAATGAATAAAGCTGCTGTGAACATTCTTGTAAAAGTCATTTTGTAGACATACAGTTAGTTTCATCATCTTTCTGAACAGAACTGGTGAGTCACAGGGTAATTATATGTTTAACTATATAAGGAATTAGAAAACTGTTTTACAAAGCATAGTTCCATTTTGCATTCCCACTAGAAATATACAAGAGATATAGTTACTCCAAATCTTTGCAAATATTTGGTGGGGTCGGTATTTTTAATTTTAGCTATTGTTGTGAGTACAAAATAGCTCTGTTTTGGTTTGAAGTTGCACTTCACAGATAACTATCGAAATGGAGAATTTTCGATTGACTTATTGCCCATTTTTACATCTTCCTTTGTGAGAAGTTATTTCAAGTATTTTGCCAATTTTTAATTATTTGATTTTATTGTTAATTTGTATGTGTTCTTTAAATATCATTTGTTTGTATATATATATAATTGTGTTGTTAGGTTGTTGTTAGGGACCATCAAATCAATTCTGACTCATAGTGACCCTATGTACAACAGAACAACACTGCCTGGTCCTGTGCCATCCTCACAATCAGAGCTATGTTTGAGCTCATTGTTATAGCCACTGTGTCAATCCATCTAGTCCAAGGTCTTCTTCTTTTTCACTGACCCTCTTTAAAGTGTTGAAAAGCGAAGATGTCACCTTGCAGACTAAGGTGCACCTGACCCAAGCCATGGTGTTTCCAATGACCTCATACGCACGTGAAAGGTGGATGATGAGTAAGGAAGACCAAAGAAGAATTGACACCTTTGAATTGTGGTGTTGGAGAAGAATACTGAATATACCACGGACTGCCAAAAGAACTAACAAATTCTGTCTTGGAAGAAGTATGACCAGAATGCTCCTTAGAAGCAAAGATAGAGAGACTGCATCTTCCTTGCTTTGGATGCATAATCAGGAGGGATCAGTCCCTGGAAAAGGCCATCATGCCTGGTAAAGTAGAGGTCAGCGAAAAAGAGGAAGACACTGAAAGAGATGGACTGACACCATGGCTGCCAGTAATGGGCTTCAGCATAACGATTGTGAGAATGGTGCAGGACCGAGCAGTGTATCAGTCTGTTGTACATAGGGTTGCTATGAGTTGGAATAGACTTGATGGCACCTAAGAACATAACAACAGCTCTACCTTACCAAAGGAGCATGATGTCCCTCTCCAGGGACTGCTCCCTGCTGATAACTTGTCCAAAGTAAGTGAGAAGGAGTCTCACTATCCTTGCATCTAAGGTGCATTCTGGCTGTACTGTTTTCCAAGACAAATTTGTTTGTTCTTCTAGCAGAACATAGTATAATCAATATTCTTTGCCAACACCATAATCAAAGGCATCAGTTCTTCTTCGGTCTTCTTTATTCATTGTTCATCTTTTGCATGCATATGAGGTGATTGGAAATATCATGGATTGAATCAGGTGCACCTTAGTTGTCAAAGTGACCTCTCTGCTTTTCAATGCTTTAAAGAGGTCTTTCACAACAGATTTGCCCAATGCAATGTCGTTTGATTTCTTGACTGCTTCTTCCATGGGTGTTTATTGTGGATCCAAGTAACATGAAATCCTTGACAATTTTGATATTTTCTGTTTATCATGATGTTGCTTATTAGTCCAGTTGTGGGGATTTTTGTTTTATTTATGTTGAGGTGTAATCCATACTGAAGGCAGTAGTTTTTGATCGTCATCAGTAAGTGCTTCAAGTCCAACAGAATGTGGAAATTATCAAACAATATCATTAATATCACATGCAAGTAAAATTTTGCTTAAGATAATTCAAAAATGGTTGCAGCAATACATCAAGAGGGAACTGCCAGAAGTTCAAGCTGAATTTGGAAGAGGGTGCAATGAAGGATGTCGTTGCTGATGTCAAATGGATCCTGGCTGAAAGCAGAGAATACCAGAAAGATGTTTATCTGTGTTTTATTGACTATGCAAAGACATTCAACTGTGTGGATCATAATAAACTGTGGATAACATTGCAAAGAATGGGAATTCCAGAATACTTAATTGTGCTCATGAACCTGAACATAGACCAAGAGGCATTTGTTTGAACAAAACAAGGAGATACTGTGTGGTTTAAAGTCAGGAAAGATGTGTGTCAGGGTTGTATCCTTTCACCATACTTATTCAAACTGTATGCTGGGCAAATAATCCAAGAAGCTGGATTATATGAAGAAGAATAGGGCATCATTATTGGAGGAAGTCTCTTGAACATCCTGCGACACGCAGATGACACAACCCTGCTTGCTAAAAGCAAAGACGACTTGAAGCACTTACTGATGAAAATCAAAGATCACAGTCTTCAGTATGGATTACATCTCAACATAAAGAAAACAAAAATCCTCATAACTGGGCCAATAAGCAACATCATGATAAACAGAGAAAATATTGAAGTTGTCAAGGATTTCATTTTATTTGGCTCCACTATCAATGTCCCTGGAAGCAGCAGTCAAGAAATCAAACAATTCATTGCATTGGGCAAATTGGCTGCAAAAGACCTCTTTTAAAGTATTAAAAAGCAAAGATGTCATGCTGAGGACTAAGCCTTGGTATTTTCAATTGTCTTATATGCATGTGAAAGCCGAACAATGAATAAGGTAGACTGATATCTTTGAATTTTTGTGTTAGCATAGAATGATGAATATACCATGGACTTCTAGAAGAATGAACAAATCTGTTTTGGAAGAAGTATAGCCAGAATGTTCCCTAGAAGCAAGGATGGCAAGACTTTGTCTCATATAATTTGGACATGTTATCATCAGGAACCAACCAGTCCCTGGAGAAGGACATCATGCTTAGGAAAGTATAGTGGTTATGAAAAAGAGGAAGACCCTCAAGGAGATGGATTGAGCCAGTGGCTGCAGCAATGGGCTCAAGCATAGCAAAGATTGTGAGGATGGCACAGGATCGGGCAGTGGTTCCTTGTGTTGTACATAGGGTGGCTAGGAGTAGGAAGTGACTCCAGGGCATCTAACAACAACTATATATATGTGTGTGTGTGTGTGTGTGTGTGTGTGTGTGTGTGTGTGTGTGTGTGTGTGTGTAAATCTGTAAGGCAGTTGCTGTCATGTTGACTCCAACTCATGGTGACTACATGTGTGTCAGTAGAACTGGGCTCTATAGTGTTTTCAATGGCTGTGACCTTTTGGAAGTAGATCATCATGTCTTTCTTCTGAGGTACCTCTGGGTGGATTGGAACTGCCAACTTTTGGTTAACAGCAAAACGTGTTAACAATTTGTTCTACTCCGGGATTGTGTAGTTGTGTGTAATCTCTGTTAGATATAAGTGTAGAAGTTACTTTCTCCCAATATCTGTGTGTCTTGCTTTTTTAATTTTAAAGGTATAATTTAATAAGCAGAAGTTCTTTATTTTGATGAAAGCTTTAATAATGTTTAGCGTTTATTGATTTTAGTTTTGATCCATCAGTAATTAATTCTCTCACCTTTCTTTTATAGATTTATATTTCACACTTATGTGTGAAGTTTATTTTGCTGGTTACATAATTCTGGCTTAAGAGGGTTTTGTTGTTGTTATTGGTATTTTTTCTGTCATTTCTTTAAAGACACTATTCATTCTTCTTCCGGCCTCCGTTGTGTCTGATGAGAAGTTGAATTGTGGTCCCTCTGTATATAATGTATCTTTTCTCTCTGGCATCTTTAAAGACTTTCTTACATTTGATTTACATTTCTTACGTTTGATTTACACCATCTTCTGTGGTATGCATAGGTGCGTGTCTTGGTTATCTAGTGCTGCTATAAGGGAAATACCACAAGTGGGTGGCTTTAACAAACAGAAATTTATTTTGTTACAGTTTAGGAGGCTGGAAGTCCGAATACAGGGCAATAGCTCTAGGCGAAGGCTTTCTCTATCTGTCAGCTCTGGGGGAAGGTCCTTGTCTCTTGAATTTCTGCTCTGGGAGATCTTTCTGTGGCTTGGCATCTCTCTTCCCCCATCTCTGCTTCTTTTGTTTACTTGTTTAATCTATTTCATATCTCAAAAGAGATTGATTTAAAATACACGTTAACTAATCATGTCTCATTAACATAACAAAGACAATCCATTCCCAAATGGGAATTATAACCACAGGCATAGAGGTTAGGATTTACAACACATATTTTTGGGGTACACAATTCAATCCACAACAGTGTGGTTCTCTTTGATTTCACCCTGCTTGGATTCACTCATATTTTTGGATCCGCAGATTGGTAATTTCCATCAAATTCAGGAAAAATAATGACTATTATTTTTTCAGATATTTGTTTGTACCCCATCTTCTCCTTGCCTTGTGGGACTTAAAACATATGTTAGATCACGTGATATGATCCCCAGAGGTCATTCGAGTTCTGTTCATTATTTTTCTTTTTACTTTTTGTTCTTCAAATTAGATCTCTAGTTCCATGGATCTGACTCCAAGTTTTCTTCCCTCTGCACTGTGCAATCTCTCCTAATCCCTTCAAGTGACTTTTTTAAAATTCCAATATGGCACTTTTCATTTATAGAACGTCCATCTGGTTGTTTTTTATAGCCTCTGTTTCTTTGCTGAGGTCACTATTTGTTCACTCGTTATGACCATCCCTCACTTTAAATCACCTTACATATTGAAAATAGCTATTTAAAAGCACTTGTTTGCTCTCCCAACATCTAAACCACGAGGCATCAATTTCTCTTGATTGCTTTCTCTATGGCCTAAGGGTCCTATTTGCCTGTTTCTTCCCATGGCTAATCATATTTTCATTGTACTCTGGACATTGTGGTGATATATTTTAGGGCGAGCAGATTATGCCCTCTTCCTTTAAAGGGTGTTGAGTTTTGTTCTAGCAGGCATATCTGTTTTATTTCATTAGGCTTTCTTCTATTTCTTGTTGTAGCAAATTAACTTTGATTTTTGCTCTTAGTCTTAGGATGTGTGTCCTGGGCTGAATTATGTCCCCTCCAAATTCATGCTATTCTTGGTACCTCAGAATGTGATCTTATTTGCAAGTAGGGTCTTTGCAGATGTAATTGATTAAGATGAGGTCATATGGTGTAGAACAAAAACAAACAAGCAAGCTAACCAGTTGCCATCGAGTTGATTCCAACTCATGGCAACCCCATGAGAGTCAGTGTGGAACTGTGCCCCGTAGGCTTTTCAAGACTGTGATCTTTCAGAGGCAGATTGCCATGCCTTTCTTCTGAGACACCTCTGGATGGATTCAAACCACCAAACTTTGGTTAGTAGTTGAGTGCTTAACCATTTGTCTCTCCCAAAGACTCCTACTGGTGTAGGGTGGGCCCTAACTCCATCTAGGTGATGTTTTTATAAGAAGAAGAGAAGAGACACAGACAGAGACCCAGAGGAGAAGGCCACATGAAGACAGAGGCAAAGGTTGGTCTGGTGCATCTACAAGTCAAGGAATGCCAAGGATTCTGGCATCTACCAGAGGCTAGGAGACAGGCATGGAACAGTTTCTCCCTCGGAGGCCTCCTGAAGGAACCAGCCCTGCTAACACCTTAATTTGGTACTTCCGGCCTCCAAAACTGGGAGAGAATAAAGTTCTGATGTCATAAGCCTTCTAATTTGTGGTGCTTTGCTACTGTACCCTTGGAAACTCACATGATATGGTCCTTCCACTGTAATGTTGCCCTCACTCTTTCACTACATACAGCCTTTCGGGGTTCTAACTGAGTGCCCTCGGTGTTCAGTAAGGTTTCTGCACTGGCTGCACCGGAACCCCAGCTGTCGCAGCACGGTGCCATCTCAGGAATCCCCAGTCACTCTCAGCCCCCAGCAGCAGCTGTCTGTTAGCCCTTTCGATTCTCACCTACACATTGGAGCCCAGACTGAGGCCAGACCCAGTGGTGAATTCCATGCAGATATCTGGGTATCTGGCCCCATTTCTCAGACCTCTTTGGCCTCTGCCTCATTATCTCAGCAAGGCCATACTCTGCCTGGCAGCATGTGGTGATTGTACGGCCAGAAGCAGCCCCAGGTAGAAAACAGAGTAAACAAACACACAGCTCCAGTGAGTCGGTCCCTTTCCTCCAGGATCCTGGTCTGTCCGCCTTTAGTCCACTGTCGAAATCTGTTCTGCACTTGATCAGGGTGAAAGGGCAAGTCCTTTACCAGTGACTCTACGGTAGCCAGAAGCGAAAGTCTCGGCGTAACTTTTGACTCTATAAATGGTCTCTTTTCAAGAAAAGTAGGTTTGGTTGTGGTTGTTTTTGTTTTGTGTATGTGTGTGTGTGTATTTAATGTATTCCAGTTAATCTGTTTTTTTTCCATTTAGAATTAGTATATTTTTGTCATATTTAAGAAATATTTGGCTATTCCAAAAAGAATTGGTCGATGTTCAACCATTTCAAGAGGTAGCATATGATCAGGAACCAATGGTACTGAAGGAAGAAGTCCATGCTGCATTGAAGGCATTGAAGAAAACAAGGCTCCAGGAATTGATGGAATACCAACTGAGATGTTTCAACAAATAGATACAGTGCTGGAAGTGCTCACTCGTCTACGCCAAGAAATTTGGAAGAGAGCTACCTGGGCAACAGACTGGAAGAGATCCATATTTCCCAAGAAAGTTGATCCAACTGAATGCAGAAATTATTGAACAAAATCATTAATATCAAATGCAAGTAAAAGTCTGCTGAAGATCATTCAAAAGTGGCTGTAAACAGTACATCAACATGGAACTGCCAGAAATTCAAGCTGGATTGAGAAGAGGACATGGAATCAGGGATATCATTGCCAATGTCGGATGAATTTTGGCTGAAAGCAGAGAATACCACAAAGATGTTTCCCTGAGTTTTATTGACTACGCAAAGGCATTAGACTGTGTGGATCATACCAAATTATGCATAACATTGCGAAGAATGAGAATTTCGGAAGACTTAATTGTGGTTGTGAAGAACCTGTATGTAGTTCAAGAGGCAGACATTTGAATGGAACAAGGGGATACTGCGTGGTTTCACGTCAGGAAAGGTGTATGTCAGGGTTGCATCCTTTCACTATAGATATTCAATCTGTATGCTGAGCAAATAATCCGAGAAGCTGGACTATAAGAAGAACGCAGCATCAGGATTGGAGGAAGACTCATTAACAACCTGCGTTATGCAGATGACACAAACTTGCTTGCTGAAAGTGAAGAGGACTTGAAGTACTTACTGACGAAGATCAAAGACCACAGCTTTCAGTATAGATTACACGTCAACATAAAGAAAGCAAAAATCCTCACAACTGGACCAATAAGCAACATCATTATAAACGGAAAAAAGATTGAAGCTGTCAAGGATTTCATTTTACTTGAATCCACAATCAACGCCCATGGAAGCAGCAGTCAAGAAATCAAAAGACTCATTGCATTGGGCAAATCTGCTGCAAAAGACCTCTTTAAAGTGTTGAAAAGGAAAGATGTCACCTTGAAGACTAAGGTGTGCCTGACCCAAGCCATGGTGTTTCAATTGCATCCTATGCATGGGAAAGCTGGATGATGAATAAGGAAGACCGAAGAATTGACGCCTTTGAATAGTGGTGTAGGAGAAGAACGTTGAATATAGCACGGACTTCAAAAAGAAGGAACAAACCTGTCTTGGAAGAGGTACAACAAATATGCCCCTTAGAAGCAAAGATGGAGAGACTATGTCTCACATACTTTGGACATGTTGTCAGGAGGGATGAGTCCCTGGAGAAGGACATCATGCTTGGTAAAGAAGAGGGTCAGCGAAAAAGAGGAAGATCCTCAATGAGATGGACCGACACAGTGGCTGCAACAACAGGGCTAAGCATAACAACGATTGCGAGGATGGCACAAGACTGAGCAGTGTTTTGTTCTGTTGTACCTAGGGTGGCTATATACATATATATATATATATATATATATATATATATATATATATATATATACACACGTATACACGTATATATATATATATACAAGTAATAAAACATGTGCCACTTCAATATGTTTTACACGTGTAATTCAGTGATGCCATTATGTTTATCATACTGAAAACCATCATCACTATCCATTTCTAAATTTTTCCATTACCCTTTAACAGAAGTTCAGTGCCCCTAATCAAAAACTTCTTTTTCCCTCCCTCCCACCTCTAGCAACTGCTAATAAACTTTGATCTCCTTACATTTGCCTATTCTAGGTATTTCATATACTATATTTTTCACAAATAACTCCACATAAAAAACTTGCCCACACATATAACATGCGGAAAAGACAAAATTAAGTAAAATATTTCTGGCGTAGCGCTTCCATGCATGTACCGCACATGTCTCGTGACATTTCCAGAAGTGAATTTTGGCCTCATTCACCCGTCCTACCGTGTTACAGGTACATCTTATGGTTCTGTTCATCTTCTTTAATCTCCTGCTTATATGTATAAAAATAGTCTGAAAATGTTACTTTTGATCATAATTACATTTTAGTTTAAGATTTGTGAAAGCAATAAAATATAAACAACATCTTGGTCTTTTAGTTTTAAGCCTAGGATCACTTCTTACTCCTTGGTAGTTCTTTGTGCACTCGTTCACTTTGGTTTCAACATGGTGTCTCACTGCTCCATTCGTGAGAATGACAATGATGTTTCATCAGAAATTACAAAAGTTAAATTTGGTATTATCACTTTCGATCTACCAGTAGGTGCTTTAGGCTTAAATGTCAAGTAACATAAAATCAATTCCTACCTTAAGTGAAGTTTCCGTGTGATTAGAAATAGAAATTGAAGTCAGCAACATGTAAAAAAAGTGACATAGCACTTTCATGAAAAAAACATGCCGGAGGTGTTGCAGAGTTGGCAAAAAGTATAACACAGGACTTATTTGCCAAAAAAATAGTTTAAGTGGGGTCATACAGTGTTTGTCCCCTTCTGGGACTCTCATTCATTGGCAGTGGGAATGTAAAATGGTACTGCCGCTGTAGAAAACATTTTGGCAGTTCTTCAAAAAGTTAAACATAGTACTGCTGTATGATTCAGCAGTTTCACTACTGGGAATATACTCAAAATAATGGAGAGCAGGAACACAGATTTTTTTTTTTAAATTTTTTTTTATTGTACTTTAGATGAAGGTTTACAGAACAAATAGTTTCTCATTAAACAGTCAGTACACATATAGTTTTATGAAATTGGTTAACAACCCTACAACATGTGAACGCTCTCCCTTCTTGGCCTTGGAGGACCTTTTTTTTCTGTGAAAATATACATAGCCAAAGATACATCATTTCAAAAATTTCTACATGTACAATTCAGTAATACCAGTTACTTTCTTCCACTTGTGCTGTTATTCTCACTATCGTTTTCCAAATTATTCCATCATCATTATCTTCAACTCACTGCCCCTAGGCTTCCCATCAAACTCCCTGAGTTGCTGTTGTCAGTTTGATCTCACATAGATAATTCTTTTCGTTTAGACTTTAGATGAGGTTTTACAGAACAAACAGTTTCTCATTAAACAGTTAGTACACATATCGCCCTATGACAATAGTTAACAACCCCACGACATGTCAACTCTGTCCCTTCTCAACCTTGGGTTCCCTATCACCAACTTTCCTGTTCCCTCCTGCCTTCTAGTTCTTGTCCCTGGACTGCTGTGCCTCATTAGTCCCGTTTTGTCTTATGGGGCTGTCCAATCCCCTGCTGAACAGTGATCCTTGGGAGTGACTTCACCACTGAGCGAAAAGGGTGTCAGGAGGCCATACTCTCAGAGTTTCTCCAGTCTCTGTCAGGCCAGTAAATCTGATTTTTTTTTTGTGTGTGTGTTAGAATTTTGTTCTACATCCTTCTCCAGCTCTGTCCAGTACCCTCTGTTGTGATTCTGGTCACAACAGTCAGTGGTGGTAGCTGGGCACCATCTAGCTGTACTGGACTCAGTCTGGAGGAACACAGATTCTTGTTTGCATTCTATTCACAGTAGGTAAAATGTGGAAACAACCTGAATGTCCATCAGCAAATGATTGGATAAACAAAATGTGGTGCATACATGCAAAGGAGTATTACCCAGTAATAGAGAGAAACGAAGTCCTTATACATTCTACAACACTGACAAACCTTGAAAGCAGTGCAAGGACTTTGAATGAAAGAACAATTGGTTGAGGCTCAACAGGTATTTGTTGGGTTAAATAAATGAGTAATGCCTGTCTTAAATACAAAAGGTGCAAAGCCAGATCACCAGGCTGTGTTGCCTCTCTCTGGGCCTGGTGTCCCAACCTGAGTACAGAGACCATTGAATTAGATCTGAAATGGCATAGATCCAGCTCTGCTGGCCCCTCTGGCAACACCTGGCAGACATCACTGAATGGTTACGCAGGCCTTTCCCTGGTTCTCAAGTCCTCACAATCCTGTCTGAAGCTATAGTTTCAGCAGCCACTCCAGACACCTGGAACTTGGTCAAGATAGAAAACCACCCAGCGATATTTTATGTTAGATGGCTCTGAAACTTTTTATAACATTTCCTTCTTTGGCTTCTGATATCTACATATTTATCCTGAACATTTATTCTGTATCAGAACAACAAAAATATGCCTGGAACTTAGCTATCAGGACTTTTTAAAGTTGTTGTTAGGTGCTGTCAAGTTGGCTCCAATTCATAGCCACGCTACGTACAACAGAGCGAAACACTGCCCAGTCCTTCGCTATCCTCACAATCATTGCTGTATTTGAGCTCATTGTTGCAACCACTATGTCAATCCATTTCATTGAGGGTCTTCCTCTTTTTTGTTGACCCTCTACTTTACCAAGCATGAAGTCCTTCTTCAGGATTGGTCCCTCCTGATAACATGTCCAAAGTAAGCAAGACTAAGTCTTGCCATCCTCACTTCTAAGGAGCATTCTGGTTCTACTTCCTTCAAGACAGATTTATTTGTTCTTCTGGCAGTCCATGGTATATTCAATATTCTTCACCAATACTATAATTCAGATGCATCAATTCTTCTTTTTCATGGTCCAACTTCCTCATGCATATGCTGTTGTTGTTGTTAGGTGCCATCGAGTTGGTTCTGACTCATGGTGACCCCATGTACAACAGAACGCAACACTGCCTGGTCCTGTACCATCCTCACGATTGTTGTTATGTTACAGCCCATTGTTGTAGCCACTGTGTCAATCCATCTTGTTAAGGATCTTCCTCTTTTTCGCTCACCCTCTACTTTAACAAGCATGATGTCCTTCTCCAGGGATTGCATATGAGGCGGCTGAAAAGGCCGTGGCTTGGGTCAGGAACACCTCAGTCATCAAAGTGACACCTTTGATTTTTAACACTTTAAAGAGATCTTGTGCCACAGATTTTCCAGTGCTATATATCATTTCATTTCTTGAGTGCTGCTTTCCTGTCTATAAACTGCTGCAGAGGCTTTTTAACAATCTTCAGCAAAATTTTACTTGTATGTGATATTAATGATATTGTTTGATAATTTGCACATATAGTAGAATCACCTTTCTGAGGAATAGACATAAATATGGATCTCTTCCAGTCAATTGGCCAGGTAGCTGTCTTTCAGATTTCTTGACATAGATGAGTGGGCACTTCCAGCGCTCACAGCCAGCTAGCATTGGATAGGTGCATGGCTACTGGGCTAGTTGTGTGCTGGGCCCAGGACAAGCACCTCCCATGTGTAACCTGCTCAGTCATCACATAGAACCTACAGGAGGCAAGTCCAGCCTAAATTTGCACTTGCATTTGAGAAAACAGAGACTCAGAGACGTTGCTGTGCCCACGTTATGCAGAAAACGTGAGTCTGTCTAACTGAGACCAAGCTCTTCCACTGGTCTGGATTGACTGTGGCTTTGCCAGGATGAGGAAAGGAGACATTGACTGTGTGTGTCTCCCTGCATGGTGAACAACCACTGCAGGGGTCCCTGCACTCTGAAGTTCCCACTAAACTGTGAATCTGATCACTCTCCAACACCTCAGTTTACACTTCCCAATCACTTGGCCTTGCTCCTTGTTGTTGTTGTTAGTTGCTGTTGAACAGATTTCAACACATGGCAACCCTGTGTGTTATCAAGTGGAACTGTGCCGTACGATCTTCTTGGCTGTAATCTTAAGGAAGCAGATAGATCTTTTTCCATTGTACCGCGGGGTGGGTTTGAACTGCCCACCTTTAGGTTTGCAGTCAAATGCAAACTGTTTTCGCCACCTAGGAAGTCCACGGCATCGTTCCTAACCCTGGCAATTAAATCTGAAATTCTTGACAATGGCTGGAAAGGCCCACATGGCTGACGTTACCCAGCCCTTCAGCCTCTGCTGCACCACACTCTTCCCTGCTCCTGACCCTCTACTCCTAGGTCTTCTTTCTGTACCTGCAGCCCACAGCACTGTCCTGCCTCAGGCCTGTTCCCAGTGCTTGGGACCCACTGCTCCACCTTGGCCACTTCATTCTCTCCCACACGCACACTTCTTGCCTTGACTAATGTATGCTCCCAATCACTAGACAAGGACATTGTGTTTGGTAAAGTAGAGGGTCAGCGAAAACAAGGGAAACCCTCAGTGAGATGGATTGACACAATAGCCCCAACAAGGGACTCAGACATACCAATGATCAGGAAGATGGCACAGAAGTGGGCAGCATTTTATTTTGTTATATGTTTGGTCTGCATGAGTCGGATTGCAACTAATGACAAAAATCTATGCTCATTTTCCAACTCTCAGTCTTCAGGTCGGTCATTACAGAGCACACAGTGACCCCTACCTCTTCCAATCTAAAGGGGATCTCCACTACTCTGCTTTCACAGCAGGCTCTTCTTATTCTTCTTAGGTCTTGGGCTGATTTATAATGCTCAATTTGGAGTCACTTACATGTTTAATATCTTGGTCATCTAGCTGTACACTGAGGTCTGGGAGCTCTGATTTATCCATGATTGTTTCTCTAGGGCTGGAGTGGTTCCTAGCACATGAAGCGCACTCGATGTGTGGGACGGAACAGCTGAGTTCATTGAATCACCCCAAGTTGTCCCTTCTGTGAGACTGTGAGAAAGCCCGGGTTACAGCGTATCAACATAATAAAGGGGGTCAATATTATGTGTAATTGCCCAACACCATTACGTTGTCATTGCGGCAGTGTTCATCTGATACGCCACCAGGGGCCATTCGAACCTTCCCCAGCTCTCTGGGGAGGCATTTCCTTGGGACATCAGAAAATGAAGCGCTGCCGTTTCCCTATGGAACAATGTCAATTAGAAGTCCGTGGAACAATCAGCACCATTCCGCGCCTTATTTCCCTCAGGAACACACATGCCCCGTTCTGAAAACCCAAAGGGTGCTGGAGAGCTGAAAGCTTGCAGACAGCTGCTGGCGGTGCCAGGCCTGGCATGGGCAGTGGAGGAAGCAAAGTCCTTCCAGAAGGAGAAGAAGTGAGGCCAGGACACCTCCAGACCCAGGACAGATCCCAGGAGCCAGCGTGGAGAGGGAAGTGGGTGCGCCATGGCCATCAGGCGGAGAGCCCAGCTCCTCTAGGGGGACATGGAGTAGCTGGCTGGCAAATCCAGAGCCGCAGCCACATCATCACAGCCTCTTGTCATTGTTAGTTTCTGTCAAGTCACCTCAGACGCACGGAGACCTGTCTGAGTTCTGTAGTGCTGCTGGGACAGAACTACCCCAAGCGGGGGCTTTAACAAACAGAAATTTATTTTCACACAGAAGGTTGGAAGTGGGAATTCAGGGTACCAGCTCTAGGGGAAAGCTCTCTCCCCTTGTTGCTCCAGGGGAATGTCCTTGTCTCTTTTCACTTCTGCCCCCAGGTTTTTTGGAGACCCTGTGTATATATCTTCTCCTTTTGTGCTCCCTTGCTTACTTAATCCGCTCTTTTCTATCTCAAAAGAGATTGATTTGAGACACACCCTACACTAATACTGCCTCATTAGCATAACAAGGAAAACCCATTCCCGAACGGGATTGTAACCACAGGTATAAACCAAAAACCAAACCCTTTGGGTCCAGAATATTTCTCCTCATAGTGACCCTGTAGGCAAGGGTAGACCTGCCCACAGGGTTTCCAAGGCTGTAATCTCTGCAGAAACAGAGTGCCACAACTTTCTCCCAGGGAGCTGCTCAGAGGTTTAAACAGTCAGCCTTATGGTTAGCAGCTGAGCACTTCACCACTGTGCCACCAGGGATCCTTAACCGCAGGTATAGAGGTTAGGATTTACAACACATATTTTGGGGAAGATATAATTAAATCCATAATAGGACCCCATGTGTTATAGAGTAAAACTGCTCCATAGGTTTTCTTGACTGTGACCTATATAGAAGCAGATCTCCAGGGCTTTTCTTCCATAGTACCACTGGGTGGGTTCGAACCACCAACATTTAGGCTCACAGTGCAAACCGTCTGCACCATCTATCATCACAGGAGCAGCCTCTATACTGAAAATCAGGAAACAACCTCAACGTCCATCAGCAGAAGTTTGGCCAAATGCATTACTGCCCACCACAAACCAGAATCCTACCGGGCAGAACAGTCTCACTGCAGGAGAACATTAGTGACACGGGAAATATTTGATGGGAAAAATACTGGAAAACATTATGTCTATCTCAATTTCAAGGCCGTTACACTTATGCATGTGTGCGACCCATCCGTGCCTATGCCTCCATACACACAGATTGCACACACGTGTGCGTTGCGTATAACCATCACATTGAAATACGAGGCTTGTGGATGTGATGATTTAGCAGGATTACTTTCCTCTAACTGACCCTTTAAATTTATTCTGCAGCACTCTTCCTCCCCTGCCCTGGATGACAATGCAGCCCCATGAATTTCCTTGTCACCCTCAGGTAATAAAAGACACTGAAGTCAGTTATTAGTATGCCCAGTCTGGTGGAATAATCAAAACTTTAAACTTGATTTAAAGTGGGGGCTTCTGCCATCTCTTGCACAGACCTGCTCTCGGCAGGAAGCCTGCAGCAGCTTGGAGGTTTCCACCACCTTCCCCTTCCTTCTCAGGCTTGCATCTCTCCCCTGCTCGCTCATTCTGCTAGGAGTCCCTGGGTGCTGCAACAGATGAATGCACTCGTCGCTATCTGAAAGTTTGGAGGTTCGAGTCCATCCAAAGGTGCCTAGGGAGGAAGGCCTGGCAATCTACTTCCAAAAAATCAATCACTGAAAACCCCATGGAGCACAGTTCTACTATGACACACACAAGGTTGCCAGGAGGCAGAACTGACTCAATGACAACTGTTTTTTTCTTTTTTAATTTCTTTCTAGGAGTCTCTGGGTGGTGCAAACAGTTAAAGTGCTTGGCTGCAACCAAAATGTGGGAGGTTCAAGTCCACACAGAGGTGACTTGGAAGAAAGGCCTGGCTATCTACTTCTGAAAAATCAGCCATCAAAAACACTGTGGATCACAGTTCTACTCTGACAAGCATGGAGTTGCATGAGTCAGGGTCAGCTTGACAGCAGCTGGTTTTCTGGTCTCATCTTGCTAATGGAGTTCTGCATCATCCACGTTCTTATTTTCTGGGCCTACTATGTAGCAAGTGTGGCTATGCTTAGAGCTGCCTGTCTCTCTGGTAGGTCCCTGGGGTTTTCCACACCCTTCCACATTCCTAGCTGGGACTCTCATGCTTATATGTAGCTCCCTTGCTATTGTTGTTGTTAGGTGCCATTGAGTCAGTTCCAACTCACAGTGACCCTATGTACAACAGAACGAAACACTACCCGGTCCTGCTCCATCCTCACGATTGTTGGTATGTTTGAGCCCATTGTTGTAGCCACTGTGTCAATCCATCTCGTTGAGGGTCTTCCTCTTCTTCACTGACCCTCTACTTTCCCAAGCATGATGTCCTTCTCCAGGGACTGGTCCCTCCTGATAACATGTCCAAAGTATGTGAGACAACGTCTTAGCATCTTTGCTTCCAAAGAACACTCTGGCTGTATTTCTTCCAAAACAGATTTGTTTGTTCTTCTAGCAGTCCGTGGTACATCCTATATTCTTCACCAACACCACAATCCAAAGGCATCAATTCTTCTTCAGTCTTCCTTATTCATTGTCCTGCTTTTGCATGCATATGAGACCATTGAAAATATCAAGGCTTGGGTCAGGCACACCTTACTCCTCAAAGTGACATCTTTGCTTTTGAACACTTTAAAGAGGTCTCTTGTAGCAGATTTGCCCAATGCAATAGGTTGTTTGGTATCCTGACTGCTGCTTCCATGGGTGTTGATTGTGGATCCAAGTAAGATGAAATCCTTGACAATGTCAATCTTTTCTCCATTTATCATGAGGAGGGCAAATTAATGATCTTCATTTCAGCTGCCCACCCCTATCTGTCAGTCTGTTGTACTGTGGTGGCTTGCATGTTGCTATTATACTAGAAGTTATGCCACTTGTTTTTCAAATACCAGTAGGTTCACCCATGGTGGATAGGTTTCAGTGGAGCTTCTAGACTAAGACAGACTAGAGAGAAAGGCATGGCCATCTACTTCTAAAAATCCAGCCAAGGAAAACCCAGTGGATCACAACGGTCATGATTATGGATCTGATCATGAAGATGGTGCAGGGCCAGGCAGCATTTTGTTCTATTTTGTTCCGTCATGCATGGGGTCACCATAGTTGGGGGCCACCTAGATAGCAGCTAGCAACAACTGTAACAATACATACAACTGACACCAAAGTATTAATATTTTTGCTAATCAGTCCGTGAAAAGGTGTTGTTTTCATCTATGTGCTTTTATTTGCTTTCTGCATTGTTTATGATGCTTATATTTTAATGAGGAAAGAATATTAAAATCCCTCATGGGGCCCTGGTAGTCTTCAGTACATGGCCTCGTGTGCACAACATGGTGCCCAGCCCTGGTGAGGTTGCACGTTTCTGCTTTACACTTTTGTCTCTCTTCACTCACACACCATCACTAGTAAATTTTTGATGGTCTCCTCATGAGACTCTGATCCTTCTGTCTTCCACTCCTGATGTTTCCTCCTCTGACAGAACTGACATGAACAAAGTTACCGACAGGGCAGAAAAAGAGTTTTGGGATGGCCAGGGCTTGGGGGTGGGGAGGGGGAGGTTGGAGAAGGGGCTGTGGGATTTTTCCCTTTGAGCCTGAGGAGCTGTGATGAAACCCTACAGGGGATGGTGCAGATCTCTCCAACACATAGAAGACCCTTCCCTGAGCCACCCTCCATACTAGGAGGGGTGATGTCAAGGTGAACAACGTGGGTTGGGGGGCATGTGGCCTCCTTCTTTCCCATCTCTTGAGGGTCCTGCCCTTCTCGTCCCCAAGCCGATCACAGCACACAGTGTTGCTGTTCCCACTGCCCAGAATTAAGACATCCTGTAGTGGGTGTTCCAGAAGCATCAGTAATAGTCCTAGTGATGCAATGGTTAAGCACTTGGCTGTTAACCAAAAGGTCCGTAGTTTGAACTCACCAGCCACTCCAAGGGAGAAAAGACCTGGCCATCTGTTCCTGTAAAGATTACAGCCAAGGAAACCCTATAGGGTGGCTCTACTCTGTCACTTGGAATAGCTTTGAGTCAAAAATCGACTTAATGGCACCCGACAACAATAACAATCATCACCAGGACAGCTTGTTAAAATTTAGATTTCTTGACCCCAATCCCTGGCGATTCTGACCGAGCTGATTTGAGATGAGGTTTCAGAATCTGAGTTCGTGGAAGGCTCCTTGGTGATTAGGTTTCATTGGCTTGGAGATGGCTTGTGTATATCCAACTTGATAGAGGATTTGAGGCCAACAGGAAAGATTTGAGACTGCGTGTGGGTCAGGAATGGGCAATGAGAAAAGGAGGCTGTTGGGGCTGTTTTAGTTTTAGGTTTTCCTAGCCCAGGCAGAAGAGCCTCCTGCATGCTCAAGCTGCAGACCTCGTAGCCCTGTCCTGGGTCTGGCTCCCCAGAGTGGTGCAGTGTGCTCATTTGCAGGTCATCATCTCCTGGGCAGATTTGTCCAATGAGGACTGTCTGGTGCTGGTGTTCAAGGGTGCACTGCCCGTCTCCTCTCCACCTCATCTCCACCAGCAGTGGGACCACTGAGCAGTTTTGTTCAAAGACGGACCCCGGTTCACTGTAGAAAGATCCCAGCAGCGGTCGCCCATTTTCTGTGTATTCTGGATGACACATCTCACAATGCAGTGATTTCTTTCTAATAAACTATTTTTTTAGAACAGTAGAGATTTACAGAAAAATGGTGAAGATGGCACAGAGAGTTCTCATATACCCCACACATCACACCCAGCCTTTCCTCTTGTTAACACCTTACATTATCAAAACCCGTTGCCCTTGAATCCATTACAACTCACAGCAGCCCTATAGTGTGGTACGTTTGTCAACATTAATGAACCAACAGAAAAACCAGTAACCAGTTGCCCTTGTGTCAACTCTGACTCACAGTGACTCCATGTGTGTCAGAGTAGAATTATGCTCTCTAGGGTTTTCAGTGGCTGAGTTTTTGGAAGCAGATTGACAGATCTTTCTTCTGAGGTACCTCTGGGTGGACTCAGACTGCCAACTTTATGGTTAGCAATGGAGCATATTAACTGTGTGTACCACCCAGGGACTCCAGTGAGTCAATATAGATACATTATTATTAACTAGTCTATATTTTATTCAGATTTCCCTGGATTTTACCTAATGTCCTTTTTCTGTTCCAGTACCTCATCTATCCAGGATACCACGTTACGTGTCTCCTTTGACTTCTTTGGGCAGTGACAGTTTCTCAGACTTCCCTTGTGTGTTTTGACCCTGAACGTTATGAGAAGTGCTGGTCAGAGATTTTGTAGAATGTCCCTTCATTGAAATTTGTCCAATATAGTTTTTTCATGCTTAGGTTTGAAATGTGGGGCAAGTAGAGGGGGCAGCTGCACCATCACTGTCTCCAGGGTTGGTGGAAAGGGGACATCTGCCCCTGCCACTTGGGAACAAATCCCAGCTTCCCTCCCTATGGGGCCCCACATGGGTCAGTGCTTTTCAAAGGCGAATCTGGAGCAGCCTGGGGTGGGGAGGGAGCTGTGATCAGCAGCTTTGTGAGGCTCTGCACCTTGAAGTTGTTGCAGTCCTGGTAAGTGCTGGTAGGCACGTACAGAAGAGCTGAGGAAGCCTCAGGATGCTCTGTGCCACCAAGACTCTACTCAGTGGCTCCAAGCCTTTCTATCAGTGTCTTTCATGCTTGACCCAAACCCTTGCCTTCCCTCCATGTCTTTTCCCAAATGCCCCCCAGGGTCAGAGGGTACTTAGGAATAAGTAAACTTTACCTTACGGTAGCACTTGTCCCTTCCCTGTTGTTGTTGAGTGCCCTCAAGTTGATTCCGGTTTATAGTGACCCCACATGACAGAGTAGAACTGCTCCATAGGGTTCCTAGACTGCAATCTTTATGCCCATGGAAGCAGCAGTCAAGACATCAAACAATGTATTACATTGGTCAAATCTTCTGCAAAAGACCTCTTTAAAGTGCTAAAAAGCAAAGATGTCACTTTAAAGACTAAGGTGCACCTGACCCAAGCCATGGTATTTTCAGTCGCCTCATATGAATGCAAAAGCTGGACAATGAATAAGGAAGACTGAAGAAGAATTGATGCCTTTGAATTATGGTGTCGGCGAAGATTATTGAATATACCGCTGATTGCCAGAACAAGGAACAAATCTTTTTTTTGGAGAAAGTAAAGCCAGAATGCTCCTTAGAAGTAAGAATGGCGGGACTACCTCTCACGCACTTTGGACGTGTTATTAGGAGCGACCAGCCCCTGGAGAAGGACGTCATGCTTGGTAAAGTAGAGGGCTGGCGAAAAAGAGGAAGACCCTGAACAGGATCGATTGACACAGTGGCTGCAACAATGGGCTCAAGCATAACAATGACTGTGAGGATGACGCAGGACCGGAGAGTGTTTCGTCCTGTTGTACGTAGGGTCGCTATGAGTTGGAACTGACTTGATGGCACCTAACAACAACGATCTCTACAGGAACAGATCACAGGTCTTTTCTCCTGCAGAGTGGCTGAGTGGGTTCAAACTGCTGACCTTTTGGTTAGCAGCCGAGTGCTCAGCCATGTGCCCCTGAAAGTATGTTCTTTAAACCTACTTTCAGGGGGGCGCAATTCTATCCGTAATAATATACCAAGCAACTGCAAGTGTGTTGATTTAACAAAATTGTAATCATCAGGATTCTACGAAGCTCTTCGACCAAGGTCCAAATTGTGATGGCATTTGACACCATGGTTTTCCATTCATAAGGAGCAGTACAGGGAAGATGTGGCGAGGGAGCTGCCCCATAACCTGGGACCCGTCCTCCATCTCAGTCCCATCTTTTCCAGACCCAGAGGCAGGTAGGGCAGGGAGCCACTCCCTCTCTTACGAGCCCCACCTACAGTAGATCAATAACTGCCAGGCGTCCCTCCAAGAGAACACTTAGGCCCTTTTGCAGCAGCCGGGGGTGATGCCCTGGGCCTTTCCCTACAAATCCTCAGCAGCTGCCAGGGCCCCCTCGCTGCTGCTAATTGAAGTTCAGGGAAGGTTGATGGCAAGGCCGGCACTTTGTGGGGGCTAGAAGCTAAGTCTAAGAAGATGGGGCTTCTTGAAGCTTCTAGATGCTTCCTTTAAGCAGCTTGGGTATCCATCTGTTCACCTACAGGTTAAGGAGATGAGTTATGTCGGCCCATGAACTGGCTTTGCACCATGTCAAGCTTTCCCTTGCTGAAATCACGCCTGGCACTTTATGTGCAGGCTGCTGTGCAAAGTTCGCATCCGCAGCCCTCGGGCCCTGCCCTATAAAGCAGAGGGCAGATGCTGTCACTGCTGCAGGACAGACAGAATTTTGGCTCACACAGGGCCAGTAGTTTGCCCAAGACAGAATCCAAAGCCCACCTTCTTATTTATTGCTATCTATCTTCCTGAATGCAAGTTCTAAAATGCAAGCTTGATTCTGAATGGTCGCCTTACTGCCATTTGCCTGTTCTCAGATTGCTCTTGGTTCTTGGGTTTGGGGAGCTTCAGAGTCTGGCTTTGCATCTCTGCACGCACACACAGCTCCATGCCACCAGCAGCAGCTGCTACAGTGACATCACAAAGCAGAAATCGGGACGCCAGCATCCGTGGACAAGAGCTCACAGCTGCTCTCTCTCCCCTCCCTCGGGACTCTCTAGTCCCCCTGGTGTCCACTCTGATCCTCCACACACCCGCTGTCCTCCCTGCCTGACTGCTGTGCCCCAGCTCTCCCAACCACCACTGCTCCTCCAGCCCAATCCCTGAGTGCTAGCTCCCTCTCTTCCTTCAGCTTTTGGGTCTGTCACCTCCCCGACCTCCTGCTAATACAGCCCTCCTCTGCTTGAATCTGTCCCATCGCCTGTGACACCAAAACAACCCGTTGCCATCCAGTCGATTCTGACTCATAGTGACCCTACAGGACAGAGTCGAACTGCCCCATAGGGTTTCCAAGGAGCAGCTGGTGGGTTTGAGCTGCTGACCTTTCAGTTAGCAGCCAAGCTCATTTAACATTTTCAAACCTCAGATGACCATGGAAATTGAAACTGTGTGTGTGTGGGGGGCTACTGTAGGGGTTTTCTATTATGTTAATGAGTCCCACCAGAGTAGGGTGAGTCCTAACCCTAGTCTTTTCTGAGAGATGTCTTATAAAAAGAGCAGAACAGACGCAGACGGGGGAAGACAGACTGCATGTGAGCATCAGCTACAAGTTGGCAGACCCCAGAAATGATGAGAGAGGCCACAGAGGGAACTGACACAGCCGAGACCGATTTAAACTTTTAGCCTCCAGAACTGTGAAGAAATAAATTCCTTTCCTTTAAAGACACCCATGTGTGTTATTTTTTGTTATGGCAGTGCTAGGTGACAAAGACAGCTCGTATTCCAGGTCCTGTAAGACTGCCTGTTGACTTCAGACACTGGGTAATCATCTCCTTAATAAATAAAGGGACCGGACTGCTGGGATGCGAGACTGTGGTCGTGTGCTCTCTCACTTGTGGTCCATTCTGGGCCGGCAGCGAGGAGGGGTGTAGACACGTCATGATGGAATATGTGTGAGGTAGGTGTAGACACACCGTAATGGAGTCCCTGTGAGGTGGAGTGTAGACATGCCATATGCAGTCTCTGTGAGGAGGGGTATAGACATGCCTTGTGGAGTCCCTGTGGTGTGGGATGTAGACACGTCATGTGGAGCCCTGTGAGGTGGGGTGTAGACAAGCCATGTGGAGTTCCTGTGAGGTGGGGTGTAGACATGCCATATGACATCCCTGTGAGGTGGGGTGTAGACACACTGTGTGGACTCCCTGTGAGGTGGGGTGTAGACATGCAGTGTGGAGTCCCTGTGAGGTGGGGTGTAGACATGTTCACACGGGAGTGGGTATGACAACATAGTCCCTTGAGCCCCCTGTGGGTGTGGCCTTGCCTCAGAGAGGGCAGTCCTGCCATCCTGCTCTGAACCTGAAGAGGGAATTCCCTGGGAGGACCCACTGGAAGGAGATGACTTCCTTCATTCCAAGTGTGGAATATGTGCCCCCCCAACCCTGGTTTCATAGAAATCCTATCAGCTGACATTAACTCATATTTAGCATTTTAAAGACCTATTCCAGGCCCTGTCGGGTGCAACATCTCATTCAACTCACAGCTACCTGATGAGGCAGGTAATATCATTGTCACCATTTACGGATGAGGAATGAGGCCCGGAGCGCTGAGCACCTCACCCAGGGTCACCTGGTCTGACTCTAGGCCCAGCCTGCTTCCCCTTCTGTCTCTCACCATGACGTCTCCCAGGTCCTCACACCACCGACTGGTCACAGCTATGGGCTCCACAAGCTTTCCTCGATAGAGGCGGGCCTGGCTTCTCCCCGTCCCCAGCCTGTGTCTCAGTGTCCCAGACCGGTCCCTCCTGCCCTCCATCCTCCATGTGATGAGCATTGTGGTCCTCAGGCTGGATCCTCATCCCCAGCCCAGCCCTGGCACCAGCGATGTGGGTGTCAGAGAGGCCCCCTCTGCATCACTCTGCCCAGCTCTCCCACGGGCTGCAGGCTGTGTGGACAGGGCTGCCACCGAATGGCCCTGCCCCAGTGACGCTCACACACTCATACATGCACTCATGCACGCACTCATTCATTCCTTCCACAAATGCCAACTGAGTACCTACTCCCGGTGTCTGAGGCAACGCCAGGCTCGCTGGGCACTGGGGACAGAGCCATGAGCAAGACAGCGCAGGACAGAGGAGGGGCTGCTAAGTGCGTGTGCTGGTGAGGAGAGAGAGTGTGTGGAGGAGCCTGAAACGTGAATAAATACATAATATATTAAATCATGGACTCCCTGGGTGGTGCTAACCGTTAATGTGCTCAGCAGCTAACCAAAAAGTAGGTGGTTCGATTCCACCCAGAGGCAAGGGAAGAAAGGCCTGGAAATCTGCTTCCAAAAAGTCACAGCCTTGAAAACCCTACGGAGCAGTTCTACTCTGCACACATGGGCATGTCATGAGTTGGAATCGACTTCATAGCAACTTTTTTTTTTCTAATGTTAAGTGGTGAAAGTGCCATGGAAAAAATAACACAGGCACAGGGCTAGGGATGGAGTGATGCCTGGATTTACTGGGATGGTGATATTTTAGCAAACATACAAATAAAGAAAGGAACAAGTCATAAGGATATCTTGCTGTTCTGTTGTTAATTGCTGGGGCGTCAACGCCAACTCATGGCCACCCCGCGTGTACAGAGTAGAACTGCTCCATAGGGTTTCCAAGGCGGTGGCCCTTTGTAAGCAGATGGCCAGGCCTGTACCACGTCAGGGGACCAGCATGCACAAAGGCCCTGAGGCAGGAGCATGCTTGGCGTGATCAGAGCAGAGTGAAGAGGCCAGTGTGGCTGCAGCTGCCCAGGCAGAGAGAGAACAGGGCATCCATCAGAGAGCAAACTACAGAGGGCCTGGTGGGCCACAGCGAGGACATGGAACTCTGTTCTGCATGAAGTGGTGGCATTGCGGATATAGGCCAGGGAGGGGCTGTGGGACATTTAGCAAGGAAAATGCTGGCTGCTGGGTGGGGAATGGGCGTGGGGTGTGCCGGGCCTGCTGGCCTTTGGTGGAAGGAGCATTACCTATGATTCCAGATGTTCAAAGAGAAGCAAGTCTGATGAGCTATATAGCTGTTTACAGATTTTTTGCCTTTCAACCTGTTCATTTATATTTCCCAGGAAACTGTCAGTTTAATACCGTATAACACAGGTCCTGGAAAATTATCATTCTACAGTCCTGCTTGATTCCCCTTCATCTATCCTCACAGCCTCTCTCTGGGAATTTTTATTCCTATTTTTCTGAGTTAGAATAGAGAATAGTTGATTTTCTTAAACACAATGACTGTGTATTTATCTCACTTGACTTCTGTTGTTTTACTGTTATCTAATTTATGTAGTTTTTCTCTGCACGTATTAATATGTCTTTGTTTACGCTTACATTTCTTTCTTCCTCCTTTTATTAATTTATTGAGTTGTATTGGTAGTGTTTTTTTGTCTTCATTTGTTCCTGAAATTGAATAATTTCTCTGAGGTGTAACTAGACATTCATTCTGACTGGAATACGAGATCCCTTTGACTTGCTAAGTTCGGGGAGGTTTTCTTTTATTAGGCGTTTTTACGTTGTTTCTGTTGCATTTGATGTGTGGTTCCCCCCCCCCCCCCCCGCCCCGACGTCTTCTGCATGCAGGCGCCTGGCTCTCTGTTAACCGCGTGGTCTGTTTTCTCTTGGAGGCCTTTCCTTGTTTTGCTCTTTTACTCTTCATCCTCTAAACTGTTCCCAAGTTCCCTTTATTACCATTATCTTCACTTTCTACAGGGTCAGCTCGGCTCTTACTAAGCCTCAGATGATATTATGTCTGTGAATTGTCTTTTTTTTTCTCCAAACGTCTTGACCACTGCTTCATCTCAGAATATCAACTCACCATTGTAATTTTTGTCTTGTTTTATAGAATTCATCTTTCCTTCCAATTTCTTGGAGGTTAATGGTGTGCCGCTAACAGTTTAATGCTGGTACTTTGATGCAATGAGTGTGAGTTACCAGCCAGAGGCTGTTTATCTGGGGCCTGCTGTGGGTGCAGGTAGTACAGTGGTTAACAGCTCGACTACCCACCAAAAAGGAGGCAGTTCAAATCCACCAGCCACTCTTTGGAAACCTTATGGGACAGTTCTACTCTGTTTTATAGGGTTTCTATGAGTCAGAATTGACTTGACAGTGGCAGGGTTTTTTTTTCTCTTGTTGGTGGGTACAGTGGAGTCCTTGGGTGATGCAAAGGTTAAACACTGATGACCAACTACTGAAAGGTTGGCAGTTCGAATCCACCCAGAGTCACCTCAGAAGAAAGGCCTGGTGATCTGCTTCTGAGAGGTCACACCACTGAAAACCCTATGGAGCACAGCTCTACTGTGTGCACATGGGGTTTCCACGAGTCAGAGCTGACTCCATGGCAAAGGGTTTGGTTGTTTGGTTGGTGGGTACAAGGGGTGCAGCAGAGAAAGCAGAGACCAACCTCTTGATCTCTTCAGAACACACGCAGTGAAAAGTGAAAGGTGATCATCCCAGGTGGAGACGCCTGCTACCAGGAAAATGCAACCAGGGACATGGCTGCGTGACCAGAGGTGATGCCGTTTCTGTGTACGGTCAGTGAAGACTTCACTGAGGAGGTGCCTGTGAGCTGAGCCTGAATGATAGAAGGATCCATGACTAACGCCAACTCAGGAAAAGGATTCCAGCAGAAGGACTGGCAAGTGCCCAGGCCCCCTGGAAGGAGTCTAAATGGTGGGAGAGTCTGAGAAATAAAAATAAGCCCTGCTGGCACAACAGTTAAGCCTTCAGCTTCTAACTGAAGGTTGGCTATCCAAATCCATCCAGCAACTCCTTGGGAGAAAGATCTGGCAATCTGCTCCAGGTAAAGATTATAGCCTAGGAGACCTATGGTGCAGTTCTATTCTGTCATTAAGGGTCACCATGAGTCAGAATCAACTCAATGGCACCTAACAACAATAAAGATAGCAGAATTCATTTAATCAGTGGAGTACAAAATTCTCTACACAAGCAACAATTCTTGAAAGTGGGGAGAGGGAGAGCTGTGGGGAAAAAATTGTTGCTGTTCTCAGGTGCCATTGAGTCGGTTCCAACTCATAGTGACTGTATGTTCAACAGAACAAAACACTGCCCCGTCCTGCACCACCCTCACAACCATTGTCATGCTTGAGCCCATCGTTGCAGCCACTGTGTCAATCCATCTCCTTGAGGGTCTTCCTCTTTTTCACTGACCCTCTACTTTACCAAGCATAATGTACCTCTCCATGGGCTGGCCCCTCCTGAAAACATGTCCAAAGTATGTAAGACGTAGTCTCGCCATCCTTGCTTCTAGGGAGCGTTCTGGCTGTATTTCTTCCAAGACAGATGTGTTTGTTCTTTGTCAGTCCATGGTATATTCAATATTCTTTACCAATACCACAATTCAAAGGCACGAATTCTTCTCAGACCTTCCTTATTCATTGCCCAGCTTTCACATGCATATGAGGAGACTGAAAACACCAAGGTTTGGGTCAGGCGCATCTTAGTCCTCAAAGTGACATCTTTGCTTTTTAACACATTAAAGAGGTCGTTTGCAGTAGACTTGCCCAATGCAGTGTGTCTTTTGATTTCTCGACTGCTGCTTCCATGGGCGTTGATTGTGGATCCAAGTAAAATGAAATCCTTGACAACTTCAGTCTTTCCTCCGTTTATAAGGATGTTGCTTATTGGTCCAGTTGTGAGGATTTTTGTTTTCTTTATGTTGAGGTGTAATCCATATAGAAGGCTGTGGTCTTTGATCTTCAGTAAGTGCTTCAAGTCCTCTTCACTGTCAGCAAGCAAGGTTGTGTCATGTGCATACAGCAGGTTGTTAATAAGTCTTCCTCCAATCTTGATGCTGCACTCTTCTTCATATAGACCAAATTTTCGGATTATTTGTTCAGCACACTGATTAAATACGTATGGTGAAAGCATACAACACTAACGCACACCTTTCTTGACTTGAAACCATGCAGTATTCTCTTGTTCTGTTTGAATGACTGCCTCTTGGTCTATGTACAGGTCTCTCATGAGCATAATTAAGTGTTCTGGACTCTCCTTTCTTTGCAATGTTATTCATAATCTGTTTTGAGCCACACAGTCTAATGCCTTTGCATAGACAATAAAGCACAGGAAAACATCTTTCTGGTATTCTCTGCTTTCAGCCAAAATCCATCTGACATTAGTGATGATATCCCTCATTCCACATACTTTTCTGAATCCTGCTTGAATTCCTGGCAGTTCTCTGCCTATATATTGCTGCAGCTGCTTTTGAACGATCTTCAGCAAAATTTTACTTGTGTATGATATTAAGGATATTATTCAATAATTTCCA
Organism: Dugong dugon; assembly: GCA_030035585.1. Taxonomy (NCBI): domain Eukaryota; kingdom Metazoa; phylum Chordata; class Mammalia; order Sirenia; family Dugongidae; genus Dugong; species Dugong dugon. The sequence goes on along the minus strand of CM057465.1, from coordinate 3,630,842 downwards.
CATTCTGTTGGATTCTGTTGAAAATTCTTACCATGCTTTGCATAGGCAGGAGTCAGTGTATAGATGGTATTCTTGAGACTGATATAGAAGCAAACCTTTGACTCTGTAGTTTATTCTAGAGGCAGTTACTAGTAGAATTTTTTTTTTTTTAAACCGGTTACCGTCACGTGGACTCCAACCCATGGTGTCTTCAGGTGTATCAGAGTAGAACTGTGCTCTGCAGGGTTTTCAATGCCTGATTTTTTGGAAGGAGACCACCAGGGCTTTCTTCTAAGGCACCCCTGGGTGGACTTGTGCCTCCAACCTTTTGGTTAGCAGCCACACAAGTTAACCATTTATCCAATCCAGGGACTCCAGAATAAATGTGCTAATAGAAACATTTTTCATTTATCTGCTACGTGCTATTCATTTATGCCACATAATATTTTCACATTTTTGTTTTCTCCTCTGTCCTCTTATCCTTGAATGAGGGCCAGATCTATCCAAGCCTGTAGCTGGCTCTGAACACTGTGTAAACTCTCCCTGGTCCTCTCCCAGTTCCTAATCCTCATAGTACTTACATTTCTAATTCAATATTTAGGTGCCCATTCAGAGAGGGAAGAACAAGGTCTGTGTGGCTTCTCGACAGACATGAAATGCAGTGTAGTCACACTCTGCTTCCCTCATGGATATTCTTCATTAGGGAGTGTCTCTGATTTCAGAAGACACTTTCCAACGTCTGGTTCAACCTCCACTTAGAGAGAACCTGGGTTACTTTTCCTTGGGTTTTCCCATCAATTGAATTACATTTAGCAAATATTTACTGAGTATCTTCTAAATGAGGGCATTGGTTGCTCAATGGTAGAATTCTCACCTTCCATGTGGGATATCTAGGTTCGATTCCTGACCAGTGCACCTCAGACACAGCCACCACTGGTCTGTTAGCGGAGCTTCCAGACTAAGCCAGATTAGGAAGAAAGGCTTGCCAACCTATTTCTGAAAACCAGACAATGAAAACCCCATACATCATAATGGTCTGATCCTACTGTGCATGGGGTCACCATGAATTGGGAGCCAGATCAATGGCAGCTAGCAACAACAAACACTGGAACTGTGAATGTGACCTGTTTGGAAATAGATATTTTCTTTTTTGTGTAGGGTGGGCCCTAAACCTAATCCCTTCTGAGTGATGTGCTATAAAAAGAGAAGAACAGACACAGAGACACACATGGGGGAAGATAGACATGATGTGAGGACCCGTCTACAAGCAAAGGAATGCCAAGGATGGCAGCAGACACCAAAAACTAGGAGACAGACTCACAGAAGGGATCAACATGGCCAAGATCCTCATTTGGACTTTCAGCCTCCAGAACTGTGAGACAATAAATTCCTGTTCTTTAAAGCCATCCACGTGCTATTTTTTGTTACAGCAGCAGTAGGGAACTAAGACAACTGTGGTCCTAGGATTTCCATAGTGGCTACACTTGGTGGAGATGGGTCTGTCCAGCAGAGCTAGCCCTCTCTGAGCTGACACTTAGCATGCTCCCATGAACCAACTGAGAGGGGCAGGAAGCAGCCCTCTCAGACCAACGCCTGCTGCAGTGAGAGGACTCTCTCAGGTAATTGAAGAAGCCAGATGATTATTTCAACCTTCCCAGGAAAATGCTGCTCCTAGGAACATTTTCACGTCATCTGCTATTCTGGGTTGCAGTGAGTAATTTGCATGTCATTCTTATCTGCTCAAGCAAGGCAGTTATTGCCAATTGCTGCCAAACCCACTGACTCCCCACCATCCCAGCCTAGAAGGGAGCTGGCCAGATGAGTTCTAACTGTTGCTATTTCATAAAAAAGGAACACAGAATAAAATAAACTGGTCTTTGTTTTTGATTCTCTACAAAGGCTTTTCAAAGGTCCTCAGAAATTGTCTCTCCGCCTTTCCTTCTCCCAGGTGACAGGAAATGTTAATCACAAACACAACACAGTGGTCAATAGCACTGGTTCCCAAGATGGGATGAGCTAAGTGAATGAACATGTCCTAGAAATATGTTTCTAAAGAGACATTTCACCCTGCAGAAGTTGTCCTTCTCTGACCTGTAACAGCCCTTCAGAGTTGGGGAGAAATAGTTGATCTACCTAAATGGCATCTTCTCCAGGTTGAAATGTCCTTTTTCCTTCCATTGTGTCACTTAACCAGGTTTTCAGGCCATGGTGATCCACCCCAGTTGTCATCCAATGACTTTTACTCAATATCATTGCAGGTGGGGTCTAAAGAAACATGGAGCCCTCATTGGGATCCAACCAGCACCAAGTAGAGCAGATATGCTCCCTTCTCTTGCCTTTTTCCCTTTCATGCCCTGTCTCCTGCCCAGCTCAGGGTCTGTAGCTTATCCTTCCATACAACTCCACAGGGGCAGATTATCCAGTAGGCAAGGTAAGCATGGTGCTTACTTTGCTTACCAGATCATCTGCAATGAATAATTTCACATTTTTTCACCACAACAAAGATTCTGCTTCTAGGTATGGCTGACATCTGTCTCTCTCCCAACCCCACAGCACCTTCCTACAGAACCAAAGCCTCTTTTCAAATTTACTACCACTGACAGGGGTGGATAACCCAGTAAGCAAGGTAAACACAGGCTTACTTGTGCTTATTTACTAATCTGTAGTTAACTATTTCACATGGGTTTCACCACATACAAGTAAGCCCTTGCTTATTGGATAATCCATACCTGCAACTACACTCATGGTTTCAAAAACTACCTCAAGCTCACTTCCAACTTAGGATCACCCTGGAATCTCAGGGTCTGTGTAGAGTTTTGAATCACAAAAATGCAAGTTTCAGAACTGGTTCTGTGTGAGGTTATTCACCTCAGTTTCCTCATCTGGAAAGTTGGAATAATATTTTATTCACGGATTTCTTGTCAAGACCAGATATAACGTAAAATGTAAAAGCACTTATTAATTAAACCAATTGTCTTCAAGTCAACTCCAACTCATGGCCATCTCCTGTGTATCAGAATATAAGTGTGCTTCATAGGATTTTCAGTGGCTGATTTTTCAGAAATATCTTGACAGGCCTTTCTTCTGAGGAGCCTGTGGGTGGACTTGAACCTCCGACCTTTCAGTTCGCAGCTGAGTATATTAACATTTTGTATCACCCAGGCGCTTCTATTACAATATGTACCAGCCAAGCAATTCCCAGAATGGACTCTGATTCGCGGTGACCCCACGTTTCAGAGTAGAACTGTGCTCCATAGGGTTTTCAATAGCTGTGATCTTTTGTAGGTAGATCCCCAGTATTTTCTTCCGAGGCAACTCTAGGTGGATTTGAACCACCAACATTTCTGTTTGTAGCTGACTGCTTAACCATTTGCACAGCCCAGGGACTCCATTACAGCATGTAGTGCCCAATAAATGGCAGATTTGATTGTCACCACATAAAATGCTGGTATAGTAGGTGCCCTTCATTTTCGCTTCATGTAATTGAAGCCCTGGTGGCGCAGAGATTGTGTCTGGCTGCTAACCAAAAGGTTGGCACTTTGAATCCACCAGCCACTCCTTAGAAACTCTATGGGGCAGTTCTACTATGTTCTATTCTAACTCTCCAGCAGTGAGTTTTTTTTTTTATATATATTTTATTGTACTTCAGGTTAAAGCTTACAGAGCAAATAGTTTCTCATGAAATAGTAGTACACATGTTGTTTTTTGACATTGGTTAACAACCCCACAACGTATTAAGCCTCTAAATTCTCAACCTTTTTTTTTTTTTTTTTGATGAAAATTACAGATGGCCAAAGATACACCGTTTCAAAAATTTCTACATTCACAGTTCAGTGACATTGACTACGCTCTTCCAACTGTGCTGTTATTTTCACTTAAGATGAAGGCTTACAGAACAAAATAGTTTCTCATTTAACAGTTACTACACATGTTGCCCTATGACAATGGTTAACAATCTCACAGCACATCAAGAATATCCTTACTCCACCTTGTGTTGCCTATCACCAGGGGGCTTCCTTGTCCCCTTCTGTCTTCTGGACCTTGTCAGTGGACTATTGTACCTCTTTAGTCTCATTTGTTTATTTATTTATTTATTTTATTTTATTTAAACACGATTTCAAAACTTTTTACTTACACATTTAAGTGATATTGACTATGCTCTTCCAATTGTGCTGCCATTCTCGCCCAAGATGAAGGCTTACAGGACAAAACAGCCTCCCATTTAATAGTTACTACAAATGTTGCCCTATAGCAGTGGTCAACAATCTCACAATACATCGACAGTGTCCTTATTCAATTTGTGTTCCTTATCATCAGTTTCCTACTCTCCCTCTGCCTTCTGGCCCTTGTCACCGGACTCCTGTACCTCGTTAGTCCCATTTAGTTTTACTGGGCTATCCATTCCCAGGCTTAACATCGAACCTCGAAGGTAACTTCACCTCTGAGCTGAAAGGGTGTCTGGGGGCCACACTCTTGAGGTTTCTCTAGTATTCTTTAGGCCAGTAAATCTGGTCTTCTTTTCTTTTTTTTGGGAGTTAAAATTATGCTCTACATCCTTCTCCAGCTCTGCCCAGAACCCTCTGTTGTGATCCTGGTCAGAGGAGTCATTGGTGGTAGCCCGGCACCATCCAGCTGTACTGGACTCAGTCCCGTGGAGGCCTTGGTAGCTGTGGACAATTAGTCCTTCAGACCAATCTTTTCCTTGTATCCTGTTCTCTTCGTTCTCCCTTGTTCCCGAAGGGATGAGACCAGTGGAGTATCTTAGATAGTCGCTCATAGGCTTTTAAGACCCCAGACACTACTCACCAAGGTAGAATGTAGAGCATTATCTTTATAAGTAGTGTCATGCCAATTGAGCTAGATGTTCCCCGAGATCATGGTCCCCAGAGCCCTCCGTCCAACAACTCAGTCCCTCGGGGGGTTTGGATGTGTCTATAGGGCCTCCATGACCTTTCCTTGTGCAGGTTGTGTTAGTTTCCCCTGTACTATGCACTATCTCACCTCTCACCCAAGTTACCACTTACCTATTACCTATTTAGTATTCCCCCCCCCATCCCTGGTAACCAACAAGGATTGTTACATTTTGCATGTGAATTTTTTCATGGGTTTTTACAATAGAGGTCTCATACAATATTTGTCCTTTTGTGATTGACTTATTTCACTCAGCATGATGTCCTCCAGTTTCATCCATGTTATGAGATGGTTCACCGATTCATTGTTGTTCTTTCTCGTTGCATAGTACTCCATTGTGTGTATGTACCATAGTTTGTGTATCCATTCATCTGTTGATGGACATCGAGGTTGTTTCCATCGTTTTGCTATTGTGAACAATGCTGCCATGAACATAGGTGTGCATATGTCTATTCGAGTGATGACTCTTATTTCTCTAGGATATATTCCTAGGAGTGGGATTGCTGGATCGAATGGTACGTCTATTTCTAGTTTTCTGAGGAAACGCCATATCATTTTCCAAAATGGTTGTATCATTTTGCATTCCCACCAGCAGTGTATAAGAGTTCCCGTCTCCCCGCAGCCCCTCCAACATTTGTTATTTCCAGTGTTTTTGATTCGTGCCAATAATGCCGGGGTGAGATGGTATCTTATCGTGGTTTTAATTTGCATTTCTCTAATGGCTAGTGATCGCGAGCATTTCCTCATGTGTCTGTTGGCCATTTGAATGTCTTCCTTGGTGAAGTGTCTGTTTATTTCCTTTGCCCATTTTTTGATAGGATTGGTTGTCTTTTTGTTGTAGAGGTGTTGGATTTTCTTGTAGATTATGGAGATTAGACCTTTGTCTGACTTGTACTGTCCAAAAATTTTTTACCAGTCTGTAGGTTCTCTTTTAACTCTTTTGGTGAAATCTTTTGAAGAGCATAGATGTTTGATTTTTAGAAGATCCCCATTATCTAGTTTATCTGTTGGGTTTTTTGTGTTGATGTTTATGGTTTGTATCCTGTTAATGCCATGTATTAAGGCCTGAAGTGTTGGTCCTATTTTTTCTTCTATGAATTTTATAGTTTGAGGCTTTATATTCAGGTCTTTGATCCATTTTGAAGTAGTTTTTGTATATGGTGTGAGGTATGGGTCCTGTTTCATTTTTCTACAAATGGATATCCAGTTTTGCCAGCACCATTTGTTAAAAAGGCTGTCTTTTCCCCATTTGATGTATTTTGGGCCCTTGTCAAAAGTCAGGTGTCCGTAGGTGGATGGATTTACATCTGAGTTCTCAATTCTGTTCCATTGGTCAATGTCTCTGTTGTACCAGTACCAGGCTGTTTTGAGTACTGTAGCTGTATAGTAGGTTCTCAAGTCAGGTACTGTGAGTCCTCCAACTTTATTCTTCTTCTTCAGTAGTGCTTTACTTATTCGGGGTTTCTTCCCTTTCCATATAAAGTTAATAATTAGTTTTTCCATCTCTTTGAAGAATGTTGTTGGTATTTGTATCGGGATTGCATTGTATTTGTAGATTGCTTTAGGTAGAATTGCCATTTTCACAATGTTGAGTCTGCCTATCCATGAGCATGGTATGTTTTTCCATTTATGTAGATCCCTTTGGATTTCATGCAGCAGTGTTTTGTAGTTTTCTTTGTATAGGTCTTTTATATTCCTGGTCAGATTTATTCCTAAGTATTTTATCTTTTTAGGGTCTATTGAAAATGGTATTGATTTCCTGATCTCCTTTTCATCGTTCTCTTTACTGGTGTATAGGAATCCAACTGATTTTTGAATGTTTATTTTGTATCCTGCTACTCTGCTGAATCTTTCTATTAGTTCCAGTAAATTTCTCGTGGAGTCTTTAGGGTTTTCTATGTATAGTATCATATCATCTGCAAACAGGGAGAGTTTAACTTCTTCATTACCAATTTGGATGCCCTTTATTTCTTTCTCTTGCCTTACTGCTCTAGCTAGAACTTCCAGCACAATGTTAAATAGGAGTGGTGATAAAGGGCATCCTTTTCTTGTTCCTGTTTTCAAGGGGAATGTTTTCAGCCTCTCTCCATTAAGAATGATGTTGGCTGTTGGTTTTGCATAGATGCCCTTTATTATGTTGAGAAATTTCCCTACTATACCTATTTTATTGAGAGCTTTTATCAGGAATGGGTGTTGGACTTTGTCAAATGCCTTTTCTGCATCATTTGAGATGATCATGTGATTTTTTTCTTTCTTTTTATTTATGTGGTGGATTACATTGATGGATTTTCTAATGTTAAACTATCCTTGCATACCTGGTATGAATCCTACTTGGTCGTGGTGTATTAATTTTTTGATATGATGCTGAATTCTATTGGCTAGAATTTTGTTCAGAATTTTTGCATCTATATTCATGAGAGATATTGGTCTGTAATTTTTTTTTTTTTGTGATGTCTTTGCCTGGTTTTGGTATCAGCGTTATGCTGGCTTCATAGAATGAATTTGGAAGTGTTGCTTCCTCTTCTATGCTCTGAAATAACTTGAGTAGAACTGGTACGAGCTCTTCTGTAAATGTTCTGTAGAATTCTCCAGTGAAGCCATCTGGGCCAGGGCTTTTTTTGGTTGGGAGTTTTTTTATCACCTTTTCAATCTCTTCTCTTGTTATGGGTCTGTTCAGATTTTCAATATCACTTTGTTGTAGTTTGGGTAGGCCGTATGTTTCTAGAAATTTATCCATTTCCTCTGTGTTTTCAAATTCGTTGGAATATAGTTTTTCATAATATTCTGTTATAATCCTTTTTATTTCAGTTGGGTCTGTTGTAATGTCCCCCATTTCATTTCTTATTTGGGTTATTTGTGCCCTCTGCTGTTTGTCTTTTGTCAGTCTGGCCAGTGGTTTGTCGATTTTGTTGATTCTTTCAAAGAACCAACTTTTGGTTTTGTTGATTCTTTCTATTGTTTTTCTGTTCTCTCTTTCATTTATTTCTGCTCTGATCTTTACTATTTCCTATCTTCTGGTGGTTGTAGGCTTTTTTTGTTGTTCTCTTTCTATTTGTTTGAGTTCTGTAGTTAATGTTTTGATTTTGTCCCTTTCTTCTTTTTTGATATGTGCATCTATTGCTATAAATTGTCCTCTGAGGACTGCCTTTGCTGTGTCCCAAAGGTTTTGGTATGATGTGTTTTCATCTTCATTTGATTCTAGGAATTTTTTAATTCCATCTCTGATTTCTTATATTACCCATTGATGTGTAAGCAGATTATTATTCAGTTTCCATGTGTTTGATTTTTTTTCCTTGCTCTTTCTAGTGTTAATTTCTACCTTGATGGCATTGTGGTCAGAGAAGATACTGTGAATTATCTCAGCATTTTGGATGTTGTTGAGGATTGCTCTGTGGCCTAAGATGTGGTCTATTCTGGAGAACGTTCCATGTGCATTGGAAAAGAATGTGTACTTTGCAGCGGTTAGATGGATTGTTCTATATATGTCTATGAGGTCCAGTTGGCTGATTGTGTCCTTTAGGTCTTCTGTATCTTTGCTGAGTTTCTTTTTAGTTGTTCTGTCCTTTACTGAGAGTGGTGTGTTGAAGTCTCCTACTATTATTGTGGAACTGTCAATTTCTCTTTTCAGTGTTGTTAGAGTTTGTTTTATGTATTTTGGAGCCCTGTCATTGGTTGCATAGATATTTATTATGGTAATGTCTTCATGATGGATCATCCCCTTAATCATTATATAGTGTCCTTCTTTGTCTTTTATGGTAGATTTTGTTTTAAAGTCTATTTTATCTGAGATTAGAATTGCCACTCCTGCTCTTTTTTGATAGTTGTTAGCTTGATATATTTTTTTCCAACCTTTGATTTTTAATAAATTCACATCTTTGTTTCTAAGGTGTGTCTCTTGTAGACAGAAAATTGATGGATCCTGTTTTCTTATCTATTCTGCCACTCTCCGTCTCTTTACGGGTGCATTGAGTCCATTTACGTTCAGTGTAATTATTGATAGATGTGAGTTTGCTGCTGTCATTTTGTAGTGCTTTTTTTTGTGATGCTGAAGTTTTCTTTGTTCTTCTTACTCTCTTGTGCTGAGTTCCTTTTGTTTGTGGATTTTGTGTTCATTACTTTTGTTTTTGTAGGTTTTGTTTTTGTTGAGACTTTATGTTTTTCGTCTTTATTTTTATGAGTTGGTTTGTTAACTTTTTTTGTGGTTACCATGAATTTTACCCTTATCTTTATAATTTTGAAGCAGTCTACCGTTACTTGGTATCACCTTGCCTTCCTCTCCTTTAGAAGGTTCTATACCTATGCTGTTTGTTCCCTCTTTCATTGTTTTGTTGTTGTTGTCATCCTTTGATTGATTTCTCTGATTCCCTGTTGTATATCTTTTGTTTTTGGAAAGTCCTCTGTAGTTTAGTTCCTAGGATGGTATCTGGTTCATGTGAACCTGCATCCTAGGTCCTAGGTCCTGCCTGAGGGCTGAAGCTGTTTGTCCTCAGATCGATGAACTCCCTTTAATAATTCTTGTAAGTTTGGTTTGACTTTTGCATGTTCCTTTAGTTTCTGTTTATCTGGAAATGACCTAATTTCACATTCAAATTTGAATGAGAGTTTTGCAGGATATATTATTCTTGCCTGACAATTTTTATCTTTCAAGATTTTATATATGTCATCCCACTGACTTCTTGCCTGCATAGTTTCTGATGAATAATCTGAGCTTGGTCTTATTGTTTCTCCTCTGTATGTGACTTCTTGTTTTTCATGAGCTGCTCTCAGGATTCTTTGTTTGTGTTTAGTTTTAGCGAGTGTGAATATGATATGTCTTGGTGATTTTCTTTTGGGGTCTCTTCTATATGGGGTTCGTTGAGCTTCTTGGATGGCCAGCTTTTCATTTTTCATGATATTTGGAAAGTTTTCTGTCAGCAGTTCGTCAGTGATCCTCTCTGTGTTTTCTGTTTTCTCCCCCTGTTCTGGGATGCCAATCACTCATAAGTTTTTGCTTTTAATTGTGTCCCACATAACTCTCAGGGTCTCTTCATTTTTCTTTGTTCTTTTTTCTGAGTTTTCCTGAAACAGAGTTGTATCCAAGTGTTTGTCTTCAGTTCCACTGATCCTGTCTTCCATGGTTTCAAATCTACTTCTCAGCCCTTCTATGACACCGTCCATTTCTGAAATCTTGTTGTTTATCTTTTGGATTTCTAATTGTTGTTTTTGTATAATTTCGAGTTGTGAATTTATTTTGGCATTTTGTTCCTGCATCATCTTCCTCAATTCTTCCAATTTTTTGTCTGTATTTTCCATAAATTTATCTATTTTTTCCTCATGTTTGTCAGCTTTTTGCCTCAGTTCTTGGAAAATTCCAAGTATTAGTGATTTGAGTTCCGTATCAGGTACTTCTAGTGTATTTTCTTCCACAGGAGAGTTATCTGGTGTTTTAATTTGGACACCTATTGGAGCCATCTTGTCTTGTTTTTGTAAATGTTTTGATATTGTTTGCTGTTTTTGGGGCATTCAGTAGATATTTCTCTCGTTTATTGATTGTAGATTTTTTTGTTTTGTTTTGTTTTGTCCTTGTGGTACAGCTGGGCAGATCTAGCTGAGGACGAGCCACTGGGACGGCTTGCTTGTGGCACTCACCGCAGCCACCAGGACGGTTGGTAGTCAGTGCTGGGCAGGTTCCAATAGGGCGTGCCTGCACCGCTTGGTGATGTGATGTCTAGTGCACGGTGCAGGTAGGTAGGGTGCAGCGGGAAGATGGTTATGTGTGAAGCTAAGTTGGATATGGGAGAGAGGAGAGAGGAGGAGGAGCAAAAAGCGTACAAACATAAAAGAATTCTAGGGGAGCTTGTCGTTGGAATGGACAGATGAGAGACTATGGGATGGAGGAAACCAGAAGGGGGAAGAGAAAGAAAAGGAAAGAATGACCAAATAAAAATCAGAAAAGTTAAAGAACTGCAAAGTTCCCAGGGATCCCACTGATGCAGCTATGAGGTCTGGGTGAGTCGGTCTCAATTTTCACAGCTCAGCCTGGCCAGAAGGTACAGAGGCATACATCGCCTGGTATTCAGGGATCAGAAAGAGAAGGAAGAGACAGAGAGACGAGAAATTAAGCAATGAAGAAAGACAAAAGGGAAAAAGAGGTAAAAGATGACAAAACTAATCAAAAAAGGAAGAAAAATAAAATTGAAAAAAAAAAAAAGAAAGGGCAATACCAGCAGTCAGTGCATACAAATGGGACCCAGAGAGCCCCCACTCAGGGGCGCGAATTCCAAGAAGCCGGCAGTCTCGGGGTTAAGAGACCATGGCCACGGGAAGCAGAGGGGCCAACGAACAAAGGCCCCGGGATCCCACCCACGTGGGAGCCCAGACCTAGAAACAGCTACACGCCTGAACGCAGCCCTACAGCCCTGCAGGAGAGAGCAGAGACGGCACTCGGAACCAGGCACCCAGGCAAAAGGAGGGGGAGGCGGCAGAGAAAGCTTCGCTAGCTGTCAGCAAACGGCTCCCAGAAAGCCGCCAGCCCAGGCGCGCGGAATCCAAGCACCGGCACTCCCCAGCCCAGGGACCCTGGCCAAGGAAAGCAGGGGATCCCCAGCTGAGGCGGAGAGGGGTGGGTGGTGGGAGAGCGCACACCACAGTTTACCGGTCGTTCTGTCTCCGACCAGATGCTCTGCAAGGCTGCTCTCCCGTTCGCTGGTCTCCGATAGGAATCCAAGATGGTGGATCCGCGCTGTGTTAGCTGGTAAGGAATCTCTGCCTGAGTCTCTCCTCGCTCTCCGTTCTCTTTTAGTATTCTCACTCCGTTTGGTGTTTGGCTGAGTTCTTTATCTCTTCATTTGGTGTTCTAGGGTTTCAGGATTGTTGATTCTCTGTTAGGCTTAGTTTTTCGGATCTTTGCTGTGGAGGGACGGCGTGGTGTTTCTGCCTAGAGCGCCATCTTGCCCCCTCCCCCCTGTTTTGTTTTTTTTTAATTGATATTTTATCCTAACCCTTCATCCAATCATCCATCCATCCACCCATCCTTGTGTCCATCGGCCCATCCATTCAACTAATATTCATCAGATGCTCAATGTGTTCCAGATACTGTGCTCAAAACATACTGGCTGCTCTTCCAAAACAAACAACTCCTCACTGCCAACTGGTGATGCCTTTTCAAGGAGCCTGGAGAATGTCTCTCAGTCCATCATCCAAAATCACTTACAAGAGAACAAACAGCAGAATTAACAGGTCTTCTTCAGAGGAGACAGGTGTAAGAGGTTGGATCTGCTTTGCTACCTCCACATCATGTTGCCTCTACTGTCCTGTCCATTGTTAATGGAAACTGAGCATTTGTTCCACAAATATTTACTGACTTCATTCTGTGTGCCGGGCCAGATAAAAGCTCATGCTCAAATACATTGTTCTGAATGTGCTGCTTTCCACAACGCAGCTCCTTCTGTGATTGCTGTCACTTGTAGTGATGGCTGGCTCTCCTGGCCTCCCTGGGCTTGGAAGCAAGGAGTTATGATTGCATTATAGAACTATATACTGAGAAGATCACAGGCTTCAGAAATACAGTCCTGTATCAGATAAATTTTTCAAAGTAACACAGCCAATAACTGCTCTAAGTCCATTTCCTTTCTTGGAAAATAATGATTATGATACCCACTTTGGGGTCAGTGTGAACATTGAACATGATAACATTTGTCACATCAATACACTGGATTTCTGCTAAAGATGGAAGACTGAGTAAATGGTTGGGAATCTTGATTCTTGTCCAATCAAGGACATTTTGGATTAAATATATTTATAGCAAATGTAAAAAAAAAAAAAAAAAAACAGATAGAAAATGAGAAATAAAATTGTTACGAGTTGAATTGTGTCCCTGAAAAAGATATGTTGAAGTCCTAACCCCTGGTATCTGTGAATGTGACCTTGTTTGGAAATAGGGTCTTTAAAGATATTAGTCAAGCTAACATGAGATCACAGTCTTCAGTATGGATTATACCTCAACCTAAAGAAAGCAAAAATCCTCACAACTGGATCAATAAGCAACATTATGATAAATGGAGAAAAGATTGAAGCTGTCAAGGATTTCATTTTACTTGAATCCACAATCAACACCCATGGAAGCAGCAGCCAAGAAATCAAAAGACACATTGCACTGGGAAAATCTATGTCAAAAGACCTCTTTAAAGTGTTGAAAAGCAAAGAAGTCACCTTGAAGACTAAGGTGCACCTGACCCAAGCCATGATGTTTTCAATCGCCTGATGTGCATGCAAAAGCTGGATTATGAATAAAGAAGACAGGAGAAGAATTGACACCTTTGAATTGTGATGTTGATGAAGAATAGTGAATATACCATGGACTGCCAAAAGAATGAACAAATCTATCTTGGAAGAAGTACAACCAGAATGTTCCTTAGAAACAAGGATGGTGCAACTACATCTCACCTACTTTGGTCATGTTATCGGGGGGACCAGTCCCTGGAGAAGGACATCAAGCTAGGTAAAGTAGAAGGTCAGTGAAAAAGAGGAAGACCTTCAAAGAGATGGATTGATGCGGTGGCTGCAACAATGGACTCAAGCATAACAACAATTGTGAGGATGGCGTGGGCCTGGGCAGTGTTTCGTTCTGTTTTACACAGGGTCGCTATGAGTTGGAACAGATTTGACGTCACCTAACAACAACATGAGATCATACTGGAGTAGAGTGGGTACTAATCCAATATGACTGATGTCCTTATAAAAAGAGAAGAGACACAGAGAGACAGGCACAAAGGAAAGCAGGCATGTGAAGACAGAGGCAGAGATTGGAGCTATGCTACCACAAGTCAAGGAATTCCTGGGGTACCAGAGCTGGAAGAGGCAAAGATGGACCCTCCCTTAGAGATATGGTGAGAGTGTGGCTCTACTGATGCCTTGAATTTGGACTTCTGTCCTCCAGAACTATGAGATAATAAATTTGTGTTGTGTTAAGCCATCCACCTTGTGGTACTTTGATATGGCAGCACAGGAAACTAATATGAGAATCCACCACATGCTTGAAATATGGATTTATTTTCTAGTCAAAGATTAAGACAGAGTTGAAAACGCCTGGCCTATCCCTAAGTCCTGACATAATCACCAGGTTCTGAAGTTGAGTCAAGTTGGGTGCTGGCTGGTGATGGAAAGAGATGAACTGCCCTTTATACATCCTCCCTGGGGAAGCAGAGATTCATTGGTTGATTCAGGGTGCAAAGGTTTGGCCCCATTGCTTAAATTGAGGATGACTCTAAAGGGTCATCACAGCTCCAGGACTCCCTGCGGGATCAGGTGAAGCTTCTGTAGTAACATCATAATAATTCAATTTTTTCCTCTACCTCATCCTGCTACCCTTCCTTCCTCATAGTAGTGCTTCCAAGAACACTACTGAATAAAATTGCATGCAAATTCTCGCCTCAGAGTGAGTTTCCTGAGGAACCCTGACTAAGAATTGTTGTTAGCTGTTGTCAAGTCGACCCCTGACCCAAGGTGACCCATACACAGCAAAATGAATCATTGCCTGGTCCTGTGCCATCCCCATGATGAGTTATGGGTTGGACTGTTGTGCTCCATAGGGTTTTCATTGGCTGATTTTCAGAAGTAGATGGCCAGGTCTTTCTTTTTAGTCGTCTTAGTCTAGAAGCTCCCTGAAACCTATTCAGCATCATAACAACATGAAAGCCTCCACTGACAGATGGGTGGTGGCTGTGTATGAGGTACATCAGCCCAGTATCAAAACTGAGTTAATTTAACTCCAGGTTAGACTCAGCTAAAGGCAAATTTAAAAAAAAAGAAAACAAAAACAAAAGCTGAGAGACAGTTCAAAAGAAAAATTCTGGCATACTTAGTGATAAAAGAATTTTAAAAATACAAAAAAATAATAAGCCATATGCGATATGGTGTAAAAGTTTACTATCTATCGAATTGAAGTCAAAAAGGGGTGGGAAAAAAGAATATACTGCAGGAGAAATATTTGTAAACAATAAGAATGAAAATTTTCCAAACGTGACCATAAATATCAAGTCGTAACAAGCATGAGACCTTAGCAGAATTAATAGAAGGAAAATCACACTGAATCACAATGTACCAAAACCACTGAAAACAAAGGACAGAAAAGCTTGGAAGTTGCTGTGAGTTTCTTCAAAGAGCAACAGCATACTGACAGCTAATTTCTCAAGAGAAAAATAGAAGACAGAAGATAACGAGCAAACTATCAAAGTGCTAAAATGAGAAATTAATAACAAAAACATAAAAAAGAAATCCTCATGTGTTTGGAATTAAGCAACACAGGTTTAAATAACTCTTGGGACAATGATAACTCACAATAAACATGAAAAATATTTTGTACTGAATAATAATATATTGCTGGAGTTACTAGATAAGGCTAAAGTAATAATAGTGTAGGAATTTATTTTATGAAATGCAAACACAAGAAAGGAAAAATGTATAACTGTCATTGTAGGACAATAGAATATAGTTTACTTAGTAATGTACAAATAATTCTAGAAGCTGGACTTTAGGAAGAAGAATGAGGCATCAGGATTGGAGGAAGACTCGTTAACAACCTATATTTGCAGATGACACAAACTTGCTTGCTGAAAGTGAAGAAGACTTGAAGCACTTACTGATGAAGATCAAAGACCATCATAGCCTTCAGTATGAATTACACCTCAACATAAAGAAAACAAAAATCCTCACAACCAGACTAATAAACAACAACATGATAAATGGAGAAAAGATTGAAGTTGTCAAGGATTTCATTTTACTTGGATCCACAATCAACACCCATGGAAGCAGCAGTCAAGAAATCAAATGATACATTGCATTGGGCAAATCTGCTGCAAAAGACCTCTTTAAAGTGTTAAAAAGTGAAGATGTCACTTTAAGGACTAAGGTGCACCTTACTCAAGCCATGGTGTTTTCAGTCACCTGATATGCATGTGAAAGCTGGACAATGAATAAGGAAGACCAAAGAAGAATTGATGCCTTTGAATTATGGTGTTGGCAAAGAATATTGAATGTACCATGGACTACCAGAAGAATGAACAGATCTGTCTTGGAAGAAGTACAGCCAGAATGCTCCTTAGAAGCAAGGATGGTGAGACTTGGTTTCACATACTTTGGACATGTCATCAGGAAGGACCAGTCCCTGGAGAAGGACATCATGCTTGGCAGACTAGAGGATCATTGAAAAAGAGGACGACCCTCAATGAGATGGATTGACAGACCTAGTGGCTGCAACAGTGGGCTCAAGCATAACAATGATTGTCAGGATGGTGTAGTACAGGGCAGTGTTTTGATCTGTTGTACATGAAGTCGTTATGAATCAGAACCGATTCGATGGCACCTAATAACAGCAACAGTAATGTGCTTGCTTAGCTTAGAACATTTAAATATGTAAATATATTTTGAGAGCCTCCATTTGTAATTTTAAGTTGGGCTTTGTAAGTGTTAGGAACAACCTGATTTATAACAAAGGTGACACTGTAGTGGGGTGTGGATAGAATATATACTAATGAATGGTGTTGAGATGTTAACTATCCACACCAAAAAAAAAAAAAAAAATCTTGACTCCCTCTTTTACATCATACACAGAAACCTATTTCAGATATATTTTAGATCTAAATATGAAATTCAAATCATAAAAACTCATGGGATCTGGCTGAGTCAATATCTGGCTGGACTTGGTGTCAAAAAGATTGCTTAATCTAGATACAAAAACATCAACCATAATGGAAAGGAGTGACATATTAGATGACTGGCAAATATTAGAATTTCTCTTTTTCAAGCAACTGGGTGAAAGGAGGATATTTACTCACTTATATCCAGGCCTTGGAAGAAGCAGAAGTTTCTGAAATCAGTGAATTAGATTCAGTAAAAATTAAGAACTTAAGTTCATAAAAATTTTATAAATATGGAAGGAAAATGTACCCCTTAGAGTGGGAGAAGATGGTCACAATACGTATCCCTGTCAAAGGAAATGATAACCAGAACACGCACAGAATTCCTAAAAATCAATGTAAAATGCAACCTAATAGTAAATAAGAAAAAGCCTTGAACAGCTTCTCGACAAAAATGGATTTCCAAAGAGTAAGTAAGCATAAGAAAATGTACTCAACTCAGTCAGGGAAATATAAACTAAAACCACAAGGCAAACCACTACATACCCAGCAGAGAAGCTACACTATAAAAGCTAGAAAATACCAAATGTTGGTGGGGCTGTGGAGACCCTGAAACACTTTTACAGTAACGATGAGAGCTTGAATACTTTAAACTCAGTGATGGCTCTCCTAAAGACAGTCACCAATAAGCATGTATAGAACACTCATGGCAATATTGTTTGTAAGGACCAATAACTGGGAACATCACAAATGCCCATCAACAGTAAAATGAATTAATATATCATGGTAAACTTAAACAGTAAGTGCTTCAAGTCCTCTTCACTTTCAGCAAGCAAGGCTGTGCCATCTGCATATCAGAGGTTGTTAATGAGTCTCCCTCCAATCCTGATGCCCTGTTCTTCTGCATGTAGTCCACCTTCTCTGATTATTTACTCAGCATTTAGATTGAATAAGTATGGTGAAAGCATACAACCTTGATGGACACCTTTCCTGATTTTAAACCAGGAAGTATCCCCTTGTTCTGTTTGAAGACTGCCTCTTGGTCTATGTACAAGTTCTACAGGAGCACAATCGAGTGTTCTGGAATTCCCATTCTTCACAATGTTATTCATAAAGTGTTATGATCTACAGAGTCAAATGTCTTTTCATCTTTCTGGTAGTCTCTGCTTTCAGCCAAGAGCCATCTGACATCAGCAATGATATACTTTGTCCCACGCCCTCTTATGAACCCAGATTGAATTTCTGGCAGTTCCCTGTTGATGAACTGCTGCAGCCACTTTTGAATGATCTTCAGCAAAATTTTACTTGTATGTGATATCAGTACATTGTTTGATAATTTCCACATTCTGTTGAATCACCTTTCTTTAGAATGGGCACAAATATGGATCTCTTCCAGTCAGTTGGCCAGGTAGCTGTCTTCCACATTTCTTGGCATAGATGAGTGAGCACCTTCAGCACTGCATCCGTTTGTTGAAACAGCTCAACTGGTATTCTGTCAATTGCACCTCAACATAAAGAAAACAAAAATCTTGACAACTGGACCAATAAGCAACATCATGATGAACAGACAAAATATTGAAGTTGTCAAGGATTTCATTTTACTTGGACCCACAATCAATGCCCTTGAAAGCAGCAGTCAAGAAATTAAATGACATATTGCATTGGACAAATCTGCTGCAGAGACCTCTTTAAAGTGTTAAAAAGCAAAGATGTCACCTTGAAGACTGAGGTGTGCCTGACTCAAGCCATAGTATTTTCAATTGCCTCAAATGCATGTGAAAGTTGGACAATGAATATGGAAGACAAAAGAAGAATTAACACATTTGAATTATGGTGATGGAAAGAATATTGAATAAATCATGAACTGCCAGAAGAACAAACAAATCTGTCTTGGAAGAACTACAGCCAGAATGCTCCTTACAAGGGAGTATAACGAGACTTCATCTCACATACTTTGGACATGGTATCAGGAGGGACCTGTCCCTGGAGAAGGACATCATGCTTGGTAAAGTAGAGGGTCAGCGAAAAAGAGGAAGACCCTCAGTGAGATGTACAGACACAGCGGCTGCAACAATGGGCTCAATATCATGAGGATGGCACAGGACAGGGCAGTGTTTCATTCTGTTGCACATAGGGTCACTATGAGTCAGAACCGACTTGATGGCACCTAACAACAACCAACTTAAACAATTTTATATTAGAACAAGTATAAAATCACAAACCACAGTTCATGAGACGCTATGAATGACTTTCAGAAACAGTATGCTAAGTTAAAGAATACAGATACACACATACGCGAGTGTGTGTGTGCATGAGTGTCAAAAACAGGCAAAAGAAATCTATGGTGTCAGAACTCAAGAAGATGGTTAAGTTTGGGGAGTTGTTGTTAATTTGATTCCATCTCATAGGGACCCCATAGGACAGACCGTAAGGTTTCCTAGGCTGAAATCTTTATGGAAGCAGACTGCCACATCTTTCTCCCACAGAGTGGCCAGTGGGCTGTAACCACTGACCTTTCAGTTAGTAGATGAGCAGTTAACCACTGGGCCACCAGGGCTCCTTCTGAGATGGACTTTTCTGGGATACAGGTAATGTGCTATTTATTGGCCTGGGATGTAGGTTCATATATGCATTCACTCTGTGATGATTTGTTAAGTGGTCACCTTATGATGTCTGCATTTCTATACTGTGTCATAGTTCTACAGAGAAAGCTTCAAGTAGCTGAAATGCGTGGATAGGATAAACACATTTGGAGGTGAACTCAGAGTGAATTATTTTAGGCATGAGGAATGAGATCATTAATAATGTCAGGAACAATTAAAATTGTATCATACGAAAGTAAATTCAATTCTACATAGCTCATATGGAGACAATGTTTACCTAGTCAAAAATAATGTAACTACTGAGTGTTAACCTATCCTAAAATTATTACACATATGTATAAAGAGTTTGGTTGGATGAAAAGTGTGTCCATGTGTTTTAGAGCGGCCATAACTAAGCTAAGTCCCCAACTTCTTTGGTAGGAAGACAGTAGTTACTATCAAATGACAAAGAATCAAAATTATAGTAAAAGCACATTATTTAGAAATATGACATCTCAAGAGATTCAGCTAAAATAGATCATGTGATTACTTCTGGGGAGTAGGCAGAGAGAGGATTGGTGCAGAGGGCTGCTTTGGTTGTAAAAAAGACTTGTAGAATTACATAACTTTTTAAACTATATACTGTGCAACCTTGATAAATATAAATAAGAAATTAAATATACATAACTGTATTTTACAATAGTAATAGTTATAAGAAAAAAATATACAATTCCATCAGTAAGTTCTCATGCATGTTTAATAACTCACAGTTCCTATAGACTTTCAGAGAATGGAAAAATATGGATAGTTACCCCTGTCATGAAAATACCTGGTATAATCACGACATCACAATCAGCCAAGCAAGAACAAGAAAAGAAATCTATATTCAAGTCCACTTTGCACAGACCAATCAGTCTAAAATTATATTTAATACCTGATAAATGAGGTATTAAAACAATTACACATCATAACCACACAGGGTTAATAGAAGGGTTATGAAGATGGTTAGAAAAAAATCTATCAGAGTTTATTACATAAAAAGAGTAAAAGAACAACTTTAATTATCTCTCCAGAATCTGAAGGAGCATTTGATAAAGTCAATGCTCATTTCTGATAAAAACCACTTAGAAAACAAAGACAGTAATGAAACGTTCTTGTCTTGATAAAACGTATTTACCAGAAAACTGAAGCAAACCTCATTTTTAATAATGAAACATTAGTGGTATTTTCTTAAAACCTGTTGGGAAAGGATGCCCACGATGTATCACTGTCTAATATGGCACTAAAGTTCTAACCAACGTACAAATGAAAAAACAAGATGAGAAATATGACATGTATGTATGAAAATATTCTCCTATGAAAATGCAGAAGAATCAACTGATAAGTTATTACAACTGGCTATGAGAGTTCAGCAACCTGTGGCTGAATTTATCTACCGATGAAAATCAGTAGCTTTTCTGTAACCAGTAGCAACCACATAGACAATGTAATAGGGAGAAAAAAAAAATTCATTCGCAGCCAAAATAATACAAAAGAAGTGGAGACAATGCTAACTTATGGAAAAGTAGAAGTTGGCCTGAATTGATGAAGAGACAAGCATCACTGGTCAGAGTAGACCAACGCTGTAGCTAACAGTCCAGAATCTAAGTGGCTTAGCAAAATACATGTTTATCTCTTGTTCAAGTAACAGTTCAGTGTGTGTTTCTGGGATGTGGCTTCCACACAGTGATTCAGGGACCCAGACTGATTCCCCCTTGTTGCTTTGGAACCCTCCATTGCCTTGGATTTCGCAGCTAGGTCTCTACATGCAGGTGGAAGAAGAAGGGAATGGGAGAAGGGCAGGTGGTTTCTTTGGGTCAGACCTGGAGGTGATGTGCATCATTTGTGCCCACCCTCAGTTGTCTCGAACTTGTCACATGGTCACACTCAGATGCAAAGGAAGTTGATAAATATCATCCCCATATGCCCTGGCGGAAAGAGAAAACATGTTTGGGGAACACTGTCAATCTCTGTCACCCAGAACAAGACTCAACATTGTAAGGATGTAATTCTTCCCCAAGAATCCAGGAATTCCATCTAAATCTCAAGCAAATACCACTAGATTTTGTTATGGAAACTGATGAGCTGATTCTCAGGTATGCATGGACAATAAAATGTGTGGGAATAGCCATTATGCTTTTGAAAAGATACACTGTAGGCATGAGTCTGGATGTAAGCTTGTCCTCTGTGATGTTTCATAAAGTTAGAAAAGCAAAAACAACATGATATAGGTATAAACATATAAACACATAATGGAACAGAATAGGGAATCTAGAAACAAATTGACACATCAGGGAATTTATATACAATATAATTAAATTAATAGATAATAAAACTGGCAAGGAGCCCTCGTGATGCGAAGGTTAAGCACTCGACTGTTAACCATAAGGTTGGCGGTTCGAACCCACCCAGTGGCTCCACAAGAGAAAGACCTGGTGATCTGCTTATGTAAAGATTCCCTTTGCTGTCATGTTGATTCCAACTCATAGCTACCCTATAAGACAGAGTAGAACTGCCCCATAGGGTTTCCAAGGCTGTATCTTTACGGGAGCTGACTGCTGCATCTTTCTCCCATGGAGTGGTTGGTGGGTTTGAACTGCCAACCTTTCGGTTAGCAGCTAAGCACTTAACCACTGCATCACCAGGCCTCTTTTGTAAAGATTACAGCCTAGGAAACCATATGGAGCAATTCTACTTTGTCCTATAGGGTCCCTATGACCTGGAATTAACTAGACAGCACACAACACAATAGAACTAGTATTTCAAATCAGTCAGAATCAGAAATGTATTTAATAAATGATGCTGGGTTATCTGAGTACCTACTTGCTAAAAAAGTATAGATGGATCATAACTTACACGTAAATAAATTTTAGTTTGATTAAAGACATAAACCTGAAAAAAGTATTTATCTGATCTTGTGGTGGGGAAAGCTTAATTATATGAAATAATTAGACACCACTAATGGAAAAAGATTGACAAATTCCCTTTGAAAAATGACAAAATACACAAAGTTAAATGACAGCTGGTAGAATAGACAAAAATATTCTCAATAGAAACAAATAAAAGGCTAACTTTCAGAATTTACCAAGCATTCATACAAATCAGCTAGGAAATGACAGCCCAGTAGAAAACAGTCAAAGACTATGGACTGCCAGTTCACTGAATATGAAGCCCCAAATGGCTGGTAAACACAGTAAGACAATCTCATACTAAGTAAAATGAGGGTTTTTTTGCTTCTTATATTAGGTAAAAATGTCTAAAGAAATCATTATATGAAGTGTTGGGGAGGATGCAAGTCTTTACATTAGTGGAAGCATGCACTGATAAAGCCTTCAAATGGGTAATTTATCAGTTACAATCAAAATATAAAATGCATAGATTCTTTGATCCAGTACTTAACTTTTTAGTAATATGTAAGAGAAACCAATCCACATACATGAAACATGTACGTAAAAAAAGATTCTTCACAGCATTATCTGTAATAGCAAAAACATGGAAACAAATTAAGTAACTATAAAAAGTGGAATAGCTAAATTAATCATGGCAAATTCAAATCAACGGAGTCTTATAAAGCCAGATAGAAATGGAGGTAGATCTACAACACTGACTTGTAAAATTAATAAGGTATATTGTTAAGTGAAAAAAAAAGCAAGTCATTGAAAGGGTATAATATGATCCCATTAATGTTAACATATACATATAAAGAAGGAAAGAGAAAGAGAAGGAGGAGGAGGAAATAAAAAAGGAGGAGGAGCAGGGGAGCAGGACGAGGAGGAGCAGGAGGAGAGAGGAGGAGGAGGAGGAGGAGGAGGAGGAGGAGCAGGAGGAGGAGGAGGAGGAGGAGGAGGAGAGAGGAGGAGGAGGAGAAGGAGGAGGAGGAGGAGGAGGAGCAGGAGGAGGAGGAGGAGGAGGAGAAGGAGGAGGAGGAGGAGGAGGAGGAGGAGCAGGAGGAGGAGGAGAAGGAGGAGGAGGAGAAGGAGGAGGAGGAGAAAGAGAAGGAGGAGGAGGAGGAGGAGGAGGAGGAGGAGGAGAGGAGCAGAGAGGAGGAGGAGGAGGAGAAGGAGGAGGAGGAGGAGAGGAGAGCAGGAGGAGGAGGAGGAGGAGGAGGAGGAGGAGGAGGAGGAGGAGCAGGAGGAGGAGGAAGGAGGAGGAGGAGGAGGAGGGAGGAGGAGGAAGAAGAGGAGGAGGAGGAGCAGGAGGAGGAGGAGCAGGAGGAGGAGGAGGAGGAGGAGGAGAGGAGGAAGAGGAGGAGCAGGAGGAGAGGAGCGGAGGAGGAGGAGGAGGAGCAGGAGGAGGAGGAGGAGGAGGAGGAGGAGGAGCAGGAGGAGGAGGAGGAGGAGGAGGAGCAGGAGGAGGAGGAGGAGGAGGAGGAGGAGGAGGAGCAGGAGGAGGAGGAGGAGGAGGAGGAGGAGGAGGAGGAGGAGCAGGAGGAGGAGGAGGAAGAGGAGGAAGAGGAGGAGCAGGAGGAGGAGGAGCAGGAGGAGGAGAGGAGCAGGAGGAGGAGGAGGAGGAGGAGGAGCAGGAGGAGGAGGAGGAGGAGGAGGAGGAGGAGGAGCAGGAGGAGGAGGAGGAGGAGGAGGAGGAGGAGGAGGAGGAGGAGGAGAAGAGGAAAGAGAAGGGAAAGGAGGAGAGGAAGAGGAAGAAGAAGGAAATGGAAAAGGAGAGAAGAGAGAGGACTAGGGTGCACACTAAAGGGGCTATTTTGATGATACCTGGCCAGAGGATGCAAATAAGAAGGAGGAGATGGGTTATAGGAGACATTCTTATTTTGCACTGTATACTTTCTAGAATTATTTTTAAATGAAAATGCCTCAATATGTTAAGTACATAATTAGTAATAAATGATAAAAATATTAAGCAAAACACTTATCTCCTTTCCTCCTTCTCCCCTTTCTCTCTTATAAGAAAAATTGTTTCCCATCTTAGCATTTATTACAAAAAGGCCTCCTCTCTTTCTTCCTTCACTCAACTTTAAGATTCTCATCTATTGTTTGGAGGTTGTGAGGAGTACTGAATCCACACACTGCTTATCAATTCCTATTCACTTGTTGCTGAGGGAAGGGGGAGCTCAAGGCTTAGAGCCGGATCCACTCAAGGAATCACCCATGGCTCAGTTTCTATTAACTCATTACCCTCACCCAGAGAGTTAAAGGAGCTACAGGAGGTGTCTACTTTGACAAAGACCAACCCAACCATTAGGCATGACTGACATTTTTCTCACTGTTCTCAAGCAGCAGCGTTTGGGAACTGCCCTGTCGAGTTCTTTGCCTTTAGGAGGACCTCTCCTCACCCTATGGTGCCACCTGATTTTATTGACCCCTTGATTTGGAACTCTTTTTATTGATCTCTATTGAATCACTGTAGCCTGGTTGGTCTTCACCTCTCTGATCCTTTTTTCTCTCTGTCATAGCTTTATCTTTCCAACTGTTAATATCCCATATGCTTCTTTCCTTGAGGCAGTCAATCCTTACTTCTTTCTCATTATCCCCCACGCAATTGGAGCATGATTTCCAACTCTCTCTCCTCTGAAGCCCTGACCTCTCCCTGAGAACAGGAAACCAGTGGGGAATCTCCACCTGTGTATCCTGAGGGCACTGCTGGCAGGGTCTGCTGACTGGAGTGCATGCTTCATTCCAGCCTGCATCCTCTGATTACCTGAAAACACTACAGGGCTGAAGCCAGCCCAGGGAGATTTAAATCAAACCAGTTGCTGTACAGTTGACTCTGACTCATGGCAACCTCATGTGCGTTAGAGTAGAACTGTGCTCCATACGGTTTTCAATGACTGATTTTTTTGAAGTAGATCACCAGGGATTTCTTCTGAGGCACCTTTGGGTAGACCCCAGCCTCCAACCTTATGGTTAGCAGCTGAGAACATTAACAGTTTGCATCACCCAGGGAAACCAGGAAGCTTAGCCACCACTAATTCAGGGTCTGGGGCAGCAGCTGCTTTGGGGATTCAGGTCTCTTCCGTGCTACTTCCCCCACAAGGCTCTTTTGCCCACTCTGGTCGCTTCTTCTAGAACTCCCAGTATTTCTCCCTGGGGAAGTTTGTATATTTGTATTCTCACTTTGGAAATATCTCTCAGTTCTTATATTCCTTCATAGCTCTGCTCAGAGGACATCACTTCCACATGCATCATAAGCACTCAAATATGCAATGGTCCCAGGGAGACTGTACGTATCAATGGAATCGGACAGTTGCGTGTTTGATCACCTACCCTCGTGCCTGGCACTGTACCAGCTTCTCACCTATAAAATCTCTCATCCTGACAATAACTTTGGATAGGTGAAAATTATACTTACTTTAGAGATGAGAGGAATGTATTCAAATCTCATTCTCAATTATTACTGACGGCATGGCCTAGGAAAAATTTCTCAGATTCTCTTAGCTTTAGTTCAGAGTTTAGAGGAAACAGGTCCTTGGAATCAGAAGAATGAACCAAGTAATTATCAAGCGCATATGTTCCCAGCATGGCACTAGGCAATGTGAATCAGACAGAGTTTGTCAAAGACACAGTCCCATGTCTCCTGTTTTCTGTAGTGCATCAGTAAGCAAATTGAAAGTACCCCAACTAAACAAACACAACCCAGTAAATATTTATTAAGCACTTGTACCATGATGGACCAGTGTTAAGTAGTAAGTGTACTGAGATTTGTTTTTTAAAATCACAGGAGTACTATAGAAATGGCAATTGCCATCAGGAGTAATCCAGGTTCTGCAAATTACTTACAATGAGAAATAGAGAAAATCTTTTAACCATATCAGCTATGACTTTTTAGGGAAAAAAAAGAATAAAGTACTATAATTTCTTATATTTAATAGTTTCAGGGATTCTCAAATGACTAGACTAGGCAAGCTGAAAATATCTCTTCTTGCATAAAGCAATCATAGGCATATGGATAAAATATAGCAGAAATGCTTTGCGTGTGCACAGCTGAGTTTGAATGCAGGGTAAGGAAATCCACGGGGAACAAAACTAAAGAGGGCTTAAAACAAGCATAGTTGACTAACAGTGAAGCCCATGTTTCCCTTTGGATATTTCACAACTTATTTAAAAAAAAAAACAAAAAAAACTTTGTCTGAAACCAAAAGGACAAGTCTGTGAGACCACGCAAGGGAGGGAGATGAATAAGTGATTCTTGCACAAGTACTGGATACTTGAAGGACTCTCGAGTCAGTAGAAAACTACTAGAAATAAAAACCCACCTGGCAGCAAAAAAGAAAACTTGGCATCTAGCAGGGCTCCAGACAAAATAAACAAATAAATAAATACATTAAATGTTCATCCATTATGTGTATCAATATATCACCTAGATTTAGGGTTTAAAGTTGCATTTATTGTCTGGGCTAGGAAACTGTAAGCAATGCTGTAATTATGGGGTAAACCTTATTGGTAGCACCCAAGGGAACCTTGTAGAAACAATCCTAAATTATTTCTGTGAAAACGTCCTTTCTCTCAAGGCTGCGTATATGATTTTCACCAGAGAAGCTCCCACCAAACATGAGGTTATAATCTAAAATCACAAAACATGCAAGAAAGCCTTCAGCACCATGACCAAGAGCCACCAGAAACGATAAAGAGCAGAAATAGGCCACTGAGAGTTTAAAATAATAAAGTTGTTTGAAACGAAGTTTAAAATGTGTGTATTTAAGATATGTTAAAAACTTATAGGATACAATTGAATGCATCAGAAAGTAACAAAACAATCAAAAAACACCAAAGATTTAGGGAAAGAAACAGAAACAAAGAGAATTTTAGAAATAATAAACACAGTTAATAAAATTAAAAATCAAAGGATGCATTAAATATCTGATTAAGTAAAGAAAGAATTGTAGGAATGGTGTATATATTTAATTTTTTTTTTTTTTGTATGGAACCCCTAAAGAGAAAATTATAGAATATATAAAAGAATATTTAAAATAATAGAGATTGAAACGACAAGATCTAACAGAGCATAATGGAATTTCTAAAATAAGAAAATATGGACATTGTGAGATAGTTTTTAACCCAAAAGACAAGAAATGGGTGCGGATAGTCTGCTAGGACCCAAATTGATGTACGTGTGGATAACTTTAAACAAATACTACTGTTGTTGTTGTTAGGCGTCGTTCAGCAGGTTTTGACTCATAGCAACCCTATGCACAACAGAAGGAAACACTGTCTGGTCCTGCTCCTTCCTCACAACCATTGTTATGTTTGAACCCATTGTTGCAGCCACTGTGTCAATGCATCTTGTTCAGGGTCTTCCATTTTTTTGCCAACCCTCTGCTTTACCGAGCATGATGTCCTTCTCCAGGGACTGATCCCTCCTGATAACATGTCTAAAGTATGTCAGACTAAATCTCATCATCCTCGCTTCTAAGGAGCATTTTGGTTGTACTTCTGCCAAAGACAGAATGTTTATTCTTCTGACCATCCATAGTATATTCAATATTCTTCACCAACGCCATAGTTTAAATGAGCCGATTTTTCTTCAGTCGTCCTTGTTCATTGTCCAGCTTTTGCATGCATACGAGGCAATTGAAAATACCATGGCTTGGGTCAGGAGCACTTTAATCCTCAAAGCTACATCTTTGTTTTTTTAACACTTTAAAGAGTTAAAGGTTTTAGCAGCAGATTTGCCCAATGCACTATGTCATTTGATTTCTTGACTGCTGCTTCCATGGGCGTTGATTGTGGATCCAACTAAAATGAAATCCTTGACAACTTCAATCTTTCCTCTGTTTATCATGATGTTGCTTATTGGTCCAGTTTTGAGGATTTTTGTTTTGTTTATGTTGAGGTGTAATCTTTGATTTTCATCAGTAAGTGCTTCAAGTCGTCTTCACTTTCAGCAAGCAAATTGTGTCATCTACATGTTGCTGGTTTTTAACAAGTCTTCCTCCAATCTTGATACCACGTTCTTCTTCATATAGTCCATCTTTTCAGAATATTTGCTCAGCATACAGATTGAATAAGTATGGAGAAAGGATATAACCCTGGCACGTACTTTTCCTGATTTTAAACCATGCAATATTTCCTTATTCTATTCCATAACTGCCTCTTGGTCTATGTACAGGTTCCTCATGAGCACAGTTAAATGTTCTGAAATTCCCATTCTTCACAATGTTATCCATAATTTGTTTTGATCCACGCAGTCATATGCCTTTACATAGTCAATAAAACACAGGTAAACATCTTTCTGGTATTCTTTCCTTTCAACCAAGATTCATTTGACATTAGTAATATTAGCTCTCATTCCACTTCTTCTTCTGAATCTGGTTTGAATTTCTGACAGTTTCCTGTCTATGTACTGCTTCAACCACTTTTGAGTTATCATCAGCAGAATTTTACTTGTGTGTGATATTAAAGAAATTGTTCAATAATTTCCACATTTTGTTGGATCACCTTTCTTCAGAATGGGCCTAAATATGGATCTCCTCCACTCAGTTGGTTGAGTAGCTGTCTTCCAATTTCTTGACATAGAAAGTGAGAACTTCCAGAACTGTATAAAATAATAATTCTATTAACTAATGTATAAGGTTAAAATACATAGTGGAACTAAAACACAGGAAATTAACACAATATTTAGAAAAGAAGCTAACTGGAATTAAACCATTCTAAGTTCTTGTATTGTTAAATACGTGGGTAGTAATATTGAAAAAATGTTAGACATGATTATGTGTATGTTAATTACAGCTTTTAATTTAAAAACTAATAAAAGAAATAATAGATAAAAAAACTGTATCAAGCAGAAATTTTGAAGTAGCAAAAAGAGTTAGGACCAAAATAAAGCAAAAGTATTATGGAAAAAGTAAATCTAATTATATAAATAATCAGAAAAATGCAAATGGATTAAACTCAAATGTTAAAGACAGAGATGACCAAATTATATAAAAATGTATAGTGGAATAATACTTATAAAGGGCACATTTAAACACATGCATATACTGAAAGGTAAATATATATATATATATAATATATAAAACAAGGAGTCATGCTGCATTCAACAATGACAGACTTTACAGTGTTTTCTAAGGCTGGGCTATGGCAAAAACCACAAGAAATTTTCAAAGATTAAAATCAAAGTAAGTTATCTGAACACAAGATAATTATCTAGGAATCAAAGTCTAACTAAGAAAAAACCTAACTTCTGAGAACTTGAATAATAGATTTCTAAATAATTAGCTAAAAAATTAAAATAGAAATTAAAAAATACTTTGACATGATTATAAAGATACAGCATGAAATGGAACTAAAGTAGTGTCCCTGAGAAACATTTGAAGCTTGAATGCATAAGTTGGAAAAAGAAGGGTGTTAGTGAATTATTTAATAGAGCAGATTAAAAAAAATAATACTCCTTAGAAGCAAGGATGGCAAGACTTCATCTCACATACTTTGGACATGTTTCCAGGAGGGAACAGTCCCTGGAGAAGGGCGTCATGCTTGGTAAAGAAGAGGAACATCGAAAATGAGAGACTCTGATCAAGATGGATTGACACACTGGCTACAACAATAGTCTCAAGCATAACTACAATTGTGTTTGGTTCTGTTGTACATAGCGTCCCTATGAGTTGAAACCAACTTGACAGCACCTAATACAACGACAAAAAACTAGAAAAAAAACAATGATAGCCCATAGAAACACTTCTATTTAACACTGTGCTAAAGAGGATCCCTGGTGGCACAGTGGTGAAGGTGTTGAGCTGCTAACTTAAAGTTCAGCACTTGGAACCCACCAGCCCCTCCATGGGAAAAAGATGTGACAGCCTGCTTCCGTAAAGATCATAGCCTTGGAAACCCTATGGGGAAATTCTAAAATGTCCTGTAAGGTCTCTATGAGTCGGAATCAACTCGACGGCATTGGGTTTGGTTTATGGTTTTGAGAGATCCTAACTCATGAAATAAGGCAAGAAAAAAAAAACCCATGAGGACTAGAAAGGAACAAATAAAACAGTCCCTGCAGGCAAAATGATTGTGTGGGTAGAAAATGCAAAAGAATCCACAAACTACTGAAATTATTAATTGAATTTATCAAAGATGCTAGATATAAGATTAATATTTAAAAATTAATTGTGCCCATTCCAAAGAAAGGTGATCCAGCAGAATGAGGAAATTATTGAACAATATCATTACTATCACACACAAGTAAAATTTTGCTGAAGATTATTCAAAATAGGTTGCAGCAGTACATCAACAGGGAACTGCCGGAAGTTCAGGCCCAGTGCAGAAGAGATTGTGGAACCCTCGTTCCACATCATTGCTGATGTCAGAAGAATCTTGGCTGAAAGCAGAGAATATCAGAAAGATGTTTGCCTGTGTTTTATTGACCTATGCAAAGGCATTCAACTGTGTGGATCATGACAAACTATGGATAACATTGTGAAGAATGGGAATTCCAGAACACTTAATTGTGTACATGAGGAACTTGTACATAGACCAAAAGGTAGCCATTCAAACAGAATAAAAGGGACACTGCCTGGTTTAAAATCAGGAAAGTTGTGTGTCAGGATTGGATCCTTTAGCCATACCTATTCAATCTGCATGCTGAGCAAATAATCTGAGAAGCTGGTCTGTATGAAGAAGCACGCAGCACCAGGATTAGAGGAAGACTCATTAACAACCTGCAATATGCAGATGACACAACCTTACTTGCAGAAAGTGAAGAGGACTTGAAGCACTTACTGATGAAGATCAAAGACCACAGTCTTCAGTATGGATTACACCTCAACATAAAGAAAACAAAAATGTCATAACTGGACAAAAAAGCAACATCATGATAAACAGAGAAAAAGATCTGTTTAAAGTGTTGAAAAACAAAGATGTCACTTTGAGGGCTAAGGTGCACCTGACTCAGGCCATGGTATTTTCAGCCACCTCATATGCATGTGAAAGGTGAACAAAGAATAAGGAAGATCAAAGAAGATTTATACGTTTAAATTATGGCATTGGCGAAGAATACTGAGTATACCATAGACTGCCAGAAGAACGAACAAATCTATCTTTGAAGTTCAGCCAGATCGCTTCTTAGAAGCAATGATGGTGAGAGTCTTGTGTACTTTGGCTATGTTATCAGGAGGGACCAGTCTTTGGAGAAGGACATCATGCTTGGTAAAATAGAAGGTCAGTGAAAAAGAAGAAGATCCTCAAAGAGATGGATTGACACAGCGGTTGCAACAATGGGATCAAGCATAACGATGATTGTGAGGATGGCACAGGACCGGGCTGAAGTTTCTCTCTCTTATGCATAGAGTCGTTATGAGCTGGAACTGACCAAAGGCACCTAATAGTAACAACACCATAAAACACAGTAAAGAAATAGTGTATCTGTATCTATATGTCTATCTATCTGTAACTTAATAGTGTTAAAATGTCAAAAAAAAAAAAAAAAAACTATTGTCAAATCAATAGTCGAGTCTGACTCATAGCTACCCTGTAGGACAGCGTAGAACTGCTTCATAGCCTGTAAATCTTTATGGAAGCTGACTGCCACATCTTTTCTCCCTTGGAGTAGCTGGTGGGTTTGAATTGCCAATCTTTTGGTTAGCAACTGAGAGCTTAGCCACTGTGCCACCAGGGCTGCTAATAAAATATAAAATAACTATAAATATATATAATGAAAGTTAGGCAAGTTCTCTATGCCATAGACTACTAAACTTTTTTGAGAGACAGTAAATGAATATGGAGATATATTACGCTAATGGTTCAAAGATCAGTATTGTAAATATTCCTACTTTCCCCAAATTAGTCATTTTACTCAAAATAATCTTTATCAAAGTACTAGCAGGTTTTCTTTCAATCAAAGAAACAATAAATTGTTATGAAAACATAGATGGCCAAGAATAACCAAAGCAATTTAAAAAATTAAAAATAAAGCTGGAAAAATTATACAACCAGATATCAAGACCTATTATACAGCTATAGTGATTAAGACAGGAACGTATGGGAGCAAAGATGAGTAAATGGATCAATAAACAGAAGGATTCTGAAAGTCTTCCACACATACACCCTTACCTGATTTACCAAAACTATGATATGACAGTACAGGGTAGATGGTTTTTTTAAATGTTTCTTGGTCAATGAGCTATTCATATGAGAAATTTGCACCTCGACTCTTACATGACACTATTTAGAAAAAAAAAAAAAATTCTAGATGGATTACAAGTCTAAATGCAAAATGGAAAACAATAGAGCTTGTAGAGGAAAAGATAAGAAAGCATGTTTGTGACATTGGAATAGACAAAGATTTTGTAACCAGAACAAAAAGAACTAAGCTAAAAAAAAATCCAGGATAAATTGGGTTATATTAAAATTAAGAACTTTTGTCTTTCAAAATATTCAATTAAGAGAATAAAAAGATACTGCATAGTAAGAGAAGATATCAGCACTACACACATTTTAGAAAGAATGGTATCCATAATCTACAAATAACTTTTACAAATCAAAATATGAAATAGACAACATAATGTAAAAAATGAATAAAATATATGAAGTCATTTCACAAAATTGGATATTCAAATAGCCAATCACCTTATAAAAATATGGTAAAATTCTTTAGTTGAAAATTTAAGGTAATAATTGGAAGAACTGAGAGAAAAAAAACAAAAACCACAAATCCACCATCATAGTGGGGGGAGTTTAAAAAGACTATTTAATAAATGATAATTGCAGAGACAGAAAATTGGTAGGTATAGTATGCTAACACAGTATAATACACAGGGTTGACTTATTGCAAAAGGAGAACACTGAACTCCAAAATTGCAAGATACATATGTTTTTTCTCCAGGACATATGTTACACTTATGAAAATGACTATATCATTTCATAAAGCAAGGCTCACAGATTTAAAGTCTTCATTCTCTAACTACAATGTAAGTGATTTAGAAATAAATAACTAAAGGATGTCTGTGAAACAATAGTTGTATGAAATGATTAATGTAATCAATATCACTGAGTTGTACACCAGCAAAATGTAGAAATGGCAAATGTTGTGTTATATATACTTTTACAATAATAAAAAAAATACTATATATTTTGAAATTTTAAAATACACTTGCTCACAATAAATGAGAAGCAGAGTAAACTATATTTAAATTAGAAAATACTTAGAACTCAATAATAATAAAATACATAAATACTACCACCTGTGGAATACAGGTAAAATGATACTTGGAACTAAATTTGTACGTGTAATGCTTACAATGATGAAGTAAAAGAGCTGAACAGAAGATTTCAAAGGGCAGCTCAGGAAGGCAAAGTAAAACATTATAATGAAATATGCAAAGACCTAGAGATAGAAAACCAGAAGGGAAGAACATAATCAGCATTTCTCAAGCTGAAAGAACTGAAGAGAAAATTTAAGCCTCAAGTTGCAGTACTGAAAGATTCTATGGAGAAAACACTAAACTACACAGAAAGCTTCAAAAGAAGATGGAAGGAATGTACAGTCACTGTACCAAAAACAATTGGTGGACAGTCAATCATTTCAGGAGGTAGCATCTGATCAAGAACTGAAGATACTGAGGGAAGAGGTCCGAGCTGCACTGAAGTCATTGGCAAAAAACAAGGCTCCAGGAAATGATGGAATATCAACTGAGATGTTTCAACAAATGAGCTCTGGAAGTGCTCACTTGTCTATGCCAAGAAATTTGGAAGACAGCTACCAGGCCAACTGACTGGAAGAGATGCATATTTGTACCCATTCCAAAGAAAAGTGATCCAACAGAATGTGGAAATCATTGAACAATATAATTAATAACAGACACAAGTAAAATTTTGCTGAAGATCATTGAAAAGCAGTTGCAGCAATACGTCAACAGGGAACCGCCAGAAATTCAAGCTGGATTCAGAAGATGATGTGTAACAAGGAATATCATTGCTCATGTCCGATGGATCCTGACTGAAATCAGAGAATAACAGAAAGATGTTTACCTGTGTTTTATTGACTATGCAAAGGCATTCAACTGTGAGGATCATAACAAATTATGGGTAACATTGCGAAGAATGGGAATTCCAGAACACTTGATTGTACTCATGGAGAACCTATGTTTAGACCAAGAGGCAGTCGTTGGAACAGAACAAGGGGATACTGCGTGGTTTCAAGTCAGGAAAGGTGTGCATCAGGGTTGTATAGTTTGGCCATACTTATTCAATCTGTATACTGAGCAAATAATCAGAGAAGCTGAACTATATGAAGAAGAAAGAGGCATCAGGACTGGAGGCAGACTCATTAACCATCTGTGATATGCAGGCTACACAACCTTGCTTGCTGAAAATGCAGAGGACTTGAAGCGCTTCCTGATAAAGATCAAACACCACAGCCGTCAGTATGGATTGCACCTCAACATAAAGAAAACAAAAATCCTCACAACTGGACCAATAAGCAACATCATGATAAATGGAGAAAAGATTGAAGTTGGCAAGCACTTCATTTAACTTGGATCCCAGGGAAGCAGCAGTCAGGAATTCAAACGACATATTGCATTGGGCAAATATGCTGCAAAAGATTTCTATAAAGTGTTAAAAAGCAAAGATGTCACTTTTAGGACTAAGGTGTGCCTGACCCAAGGCATGGTGTTTTCAATCACCTCATATACATGTGAAAGCTGGAAAATGAATAAGGAAGACTGAAAAAGAATCGATGCCTTTGAATTGTGGTGTTGGTGAAGAATGTTGAATATACCATGAACTGCCAGAAGAACAAATAATCTGTCTTGGAAGAAGTACAGCCAGAACTCTCTTTAGAAACAAGAATGGTGAGACTTTGTCTCACAGACTTTGGACATGTTATCAGGAGGGACCAGTCCCTGGAGAGGGACATTATACTCGGTAGAGTAGAAAGTCAGCAACAAAGAGAAATACCCTCAACCAGATGGATTGACAGTGGCTGCAACAATGGGCTCAAGCATAACAATTGCGAGGATGGTGCAGGACAGGGCAGTGTTTCCTTCTGTTGTACATGGGGTCAGTAGAATTTGGAATCAACTCGATAGCACCTAACACACGCAATGTTTATGTTTAAAATAAGATAATTGTGCTCTATAAACAGATAGACAAAACCACAATAAACCCAAAGTAAGTACATGTAATGAAATTTAAAAACACAAAAGTAGAAAGAAATATATATACAAGAAAGGATCAACAAAGCCAAAAATATTTTCTTTGAAAAGACTATGAATATAGATGTGTTTTTGGCTAGGGTGATCAATAAAATGGTGAACTGGCTTAAGTCAGAAAAATAAAAGACTTTAAAAGGAAAACTCAAGTGAAAAGCCAGTAGAGAATAAAGCAGTAATAATAGGATACTTTAAAAAAAAAATAACTTTATGACAATAAATTTTTAAATACTGACAAAAATGAACAATTTCTCCTAAAATATATAATTTATAAAACGGATTCAAAAACAAATAAAAAAAAACTGAACATGCCAATAACCATGACAGGAAATGAATCAGTAGTTAAAAATCCAGTGTGTCAGTGATTTCTGCTTCTGATTAGGATGTTGTTATAAGTTGTCATTCAGTAAATTCCAACTCATGGTGACTCCATGTGCTACAGAGTAGAACTGCTCCATAGGATTTTCTTGGCTGTAATCTTAATGGAAGCAGATGAACATGGCTTTTCTTCTATGGTATCACTGGGTGGGTTTGAACCACCAATCCTTAGGTTAGCAGTTGTGCCCAAACCGTTTGCACCACCTGGGGACCTTATAGAAGGGTAAATGAAGGACCTCAACTCCCAGAGTAATACCAAGAAAAGCCTGAACAAAATAAAGCTCAGGCTTCCGTATGAGGCACGTGAAGAGCAGTGGAGGCACAGAAACATTGATGAAGTAAATTCCAGAGAGTAATGAGCCCTTCATAGGTACACAGAGATCTCCATCAGCTTTCATACCTGCATATCTGGGGAAGGTGCATGCCTGTATACCTCGGGCAGGTGCCTGGTCTGTGCATGGATAAGGGTCCCATAAAATGAGAGAATTTGAAGCAATAATGAAAAATTAGTTCAGTCCTGGATGACAGAATGATGTCTGGAAAAGCCCCAAACTCAAGAAGAAATTGATCAACCCATCTATTACCCATACCATGCCCCAGGCATTCTCCCTCACAAGGAGTTTTGCCAAGGAAGCAGCAGAGAGGGAGGGACTGGTAAATGGAGACGGATTGTGCTTCTGCTTTAACAGTTGTTCTACCCTGTTGTCCCGCCAGAGCTGAGCATGCAGCCAAACACTTCCAACCTACTCTGACAAGACAAAAATGCTGCCACTTTGGAGGACAGAGGTTAGGATAATCACAGGTTAAATCAATCTGATTAAAGTTGTAACTCAAACCCAACTCAACTTGACTCTGTGAGGTGTCTTAATTATCAGCCTCTCACTCTAGCCACTAGACAGAGTGAAGGGCCTGGACACTCTGAGAGAGAAGAAAAACAAAACAAACACGCAAGACAAAACACTGCAAAGCAAAATACTTCAGTCGCTAGCACTCTTTAATATATAGTGTCTGAAACAAAAGAAAATATTACAAGACTTTCAAAAAAAATTAAGAGAAAACATAATACATAGAAGTAGGGCAAAAGATGCTTAATTTATTGGCAATAACAGGCAAGAACTTTAAAACAACTCTTGTGAATGTTCAATAGTTTAAAGAGAAAGATAAAAATAATGGATAAATACATAGAGTATTTCAGAAGAGAAATGGAAATTCTAAAGAAGAACCAAATGGAATTCTAGACTGAAAAACAAAATATCAGAAAACGAAAATTAAAAAATTTTGGTTGCGTTTAAAGCAGACTGGAGAATAAAGAAGAAAGGTATCAGTGAAGTTGTAGACCGTCCAATATAACTCACCCAAAATAAGCAAAGAGGGAAATAAAAATTGAATAAAAAATGAACAATGCACCAATATAATGTGGTGTGATAGAAATCTGTCAAATATACACAAAATTGGAGGCAAATTTCTAGACAATGTGTCAGGAAGAAGGATCCCAAACAGAGCCCAGAAATCTTGGTGATTTGAGGATACAGAATCAGCATCTTATGTGGCCAAGGTGGCTGGAATTTTCAGGGTAGAGGGTTGGAGAGAAGGAATTACTCAGAGAAAGGGCTCCAGAAATCTGTGTGGGAGTTCCCTTGAGACATAGGATGAATATCAATCTGCGCATGTATAAAGTAAATCTCCATTAGGGAACTCTGAGACAGGGCATAGAGAAACGCTGAGGAAAGAATAATTACCTAGTAAGACAAAGAAAATAAATGTTAAAAGAATCATAAACCAAGGAACAAAAATCTCATTATTCACAGAAGACATTATGAGTTACACAGAACAAAGGAAACTACAGAAAAATTATCAAAATGAATGATAAATTGTAAGCAATATGTTGGATATGTAACAACAACAATAATAATAATTTAAAAAATCAATTGCATCCCTGTATGCTGTCAACAACAAAAAAATCAACTACAAAACTACAAAATACATGGGAATAAATTTTACAAAAGAAGTGCAAGGCTTTATTGAAAAAAAAATCTTGATGAAGATATTAAAAGAAAGCTAAATAAATGGAGTGACATACTGTGTGTAGATATTGTAAATATGTCCCTTTTCTCTAATCAGAAACTTAAAGGAAACCCAAACAAAATTCTGTCAGAGTTCTTTACGGAATGTTGCAGTTGATTTCAGCTTTATGAAACGGCAAAGAGCTCAGAATATCCAGGATAGTTTTTCCTCCACTAAATGTAATGATTTATTTTAAAGGTGCTTACAGGTCCTCTACGTAAGACCATGGGGTGTTGGCATATAGATTGACTCTCAAACTACTGGGAGAGAGGACAAAGCATGGGTACCCAGAAATGCATCATACATAAACGGAAGCTTGACAAATGGCAGAGACAGAACTTCAGATATTAGATATTAGAATAATAGATATTAGAATAAGAACATATCTTTATGGCTTCAAACTACACAAATAATGAAGAAAAATATAAATAAATGTGATGGCATTAAAAATAAAAGTCATTGTTTAAAACAAAAAAACAGACACTACAAAAAAAGTGAAAACACAAGCCCCAAATTGGAAAAAAGAAATCTGGAACATGCATAATTGATAAAGGATTACAATCCAGACTACATTAGGGAACGACCACAGGTGAATGAGACAAAGAGAAGAAATACAACTGAAAAATGGTCAAAGAACGTCAAAAGGTAGTTCACAGAAGAAGAAAGCAGAATTTTGAACAAACATACGAAAAAATATCTGAACTTAACTACTAATTAAGAAAATGCATGTTACTGTCACACTATGTTACAATTTCACGCTTACCACATGGGAAAATTAAAAGGATACATACACACTCCCAAGGGTTGGAAAAGAAGTGAAACAATGGAGACATTTATATACTTCTGGTAGAAATATGGAGTCTTGGTGGTGCAGTGGTTCAGAGCTCGGCTGCTAACGAAAACGTCGGCAGTACGAAACCACCAGCCTTTCCTTGGAAATCCTCTGTGGGCAGTTCTACTATATCCTATAGGGTCGCTATGAATCAGAATGAACTCAATGGCAACAGGTTGGTTGGTTGGCTTGGTAGGAGTATGGATTAGTACAACTACAGTGGAGCTAAATTTATCAATAACTGGTAAATTGAAGATGCACATATCCTACAGTCTAGCAATTTCCCTCCTAGGTATATACTCAGCCTTTGAATGTGTGACAAGGAACCCTACACAGGATTGATCATTGCAGTTCAAATCACTTTGAGATAAGAAAAAATTGAAAACGAGAAATTCATCAAGAGGAAGACAGGTAAATAAATGGTAGTACATTCATACCATAAAATGCTATAGAGAACAAATGAACTAGAATTACATATCAGAACGTGGATAAATCTCACAAACATAATATTGAGGGGAGAAAAGCAGGTTGCAGAAAGAGTCATGCATTTTTATTCCATTCAGATAAAACTGTATAAAGAGAGAAATACAATAACGTACATGATAAAAGTATGATGAGTTGCATGGGATAAAACCAGCAGCAAATTCCAGACTGTGATTCCCCTAGAGAAAAGGTGGAGGGAAAGGATTAGGGGTGGGTGCACCAGGCCCTCACCTGTACGTATGATATATTTTTTTTTACTGGGTGGTCAAGAATCTTAATCTCTATTTTTGCATATTCACTCATATTTTGTATAACCAAAATAACATTGTCCCACATGCCTACGTGTTCTACCTTCCCTGACCTTCTCTCTGTTCCTCTAACACACAGGCTCCTTCTTGCCCATGGCCACTGCATGAGCTGTTCCTGCCACTTCTGATCATTTTCCTCCTGATGTTCCCATTACCACGTCCTTCTTTCATTCATATCTCAGCCAAAAATTCACCTTGCCAGAGAGGTTTCCTGGATCACTCCAGCTAAAATAGCCACCTGCCACTCTACCACACTGTTCTGTTTTAATTCTCTACACAGCACTTATTACCTGATATTTTTATTTTCTGTTTGCTTTTAGTTTATTCCTGTCTCATCTCCTTGAATATAAGCTCCTGAACAGCAGGAACCATTTTTCCTTTATTTAGCAGTGCATTCAGGGCATAGTAGAGTACTAGGTGTATTGTAGAAATTCACTGTTTAGTGGATGGATGGATGGATGGATGGATGGATGGACGGACGGATGGATGGATGGATGGTTGGATGCATGGATGGATGGATGGATGGATGGGTATAAAAATGGATGGGTGGATGGGTGGATGGATAAATGGGTGGCTGAATGGTGGATAAATTAATTAATGAGATAATGTGAGAACTATAACCGTTAATGCAAAGCCCATTTAAGTTTCTATTAGCA
Source organism: Dugong dugon (assembly GCA_030035585.1). NCBI lineage: Eukaryota > Metazoa > Chordata > Mammalia > Sirenia > Dugongidae > Dugong > Dugong dugon. Next base: position 3,590,896 of record CM057465.1, on the reverse strand, counting down.
TGGCACTTTCATGAGAAAGATGGGTATACATAGTAGTGTAGATCTAGGGGGATTCTCAACAATAAGAGATCATCTTTAGTCCAGGGAAGGTTGTTATTGTTCAGTGCCATCGAGTAGTTTCTGATTTGTAGTGGCTCTACGTAGAACGGAATAAAACACTGTCTGATCCTGAACCATCCTTGCAGTCATTGCTGTGCCTGAGCCTATCTTTGCAGCCAGTGTGTTAGTGCACCTGCTTGAGGGTCTTCTTCTCTTTTGCTGACACTTTACTTTACCAAGCATGATGTCTTTCTCCAGGGATTGGTCCCTCCTGATAACATGTCCAAAGTACATGAGATGAAGTCTTACCATCCTCACTTCTAATGAGCATTCTGGCTGTACTTCTTCCAAGACAGTTTTGTTCATTCTTCTGGCAATCCAAAGTAGATTCAATATTCTTTGCCAACACCATAATTCAAAGGCATCAATTCTTATTCCGTTTTCCTTATTCACTGTCATCCAAATTTCTTGGCAGAGACAAGTGAGCATATCCAGGGCTGCATCCATTTCTTGAAACACCTCAACTGGTATTCCGTCAATTCCTGGAGCCTTGTTTGTTGACAATGTCTTCAGTGCAGCTTGGACTTCTTCCTTCAGTATCATCAGTTCTTGATCACAGACTACCTTCTGAATTGGTTGAAAGTCAACCAGTTCTTTTTGGCACAGTGACTCTGTGTATTCCTTCCATCTTCTTTTGATGCTTCCTGTGTCATTCAATATTTTGCCCACAGAATCCTTCAATATTGCAACTCGAGGCTTGAATTTTTTCTTCAGTTCTTTCAGCTTGAGAAATGTGGAGTGTGTTCTTCCCTTTTAATTTTCTAACTCCAGCTCTTTGCACATTTAATTATAGTAGTTTACTTTGTCTTCTCAAGATGCCCTTTGAAATCTTCTGTTAGGTCTTTTACTTCATCGTTTCTTCCATTTGCTTTAGCTACTCTAAGTTCAAGAGCAACTTTCATAGTCTCTTCTGACATCCATTTTGGTCTCTTATTTCTTTCTTGTCTTTTTAATGACATTTTACTTTCTTCATGTATGATGTCTTTGATGTCATTCCAAAAGCTATCCAGTCTTTGGTCATTAGTGTTCAATGCCTCAAATCCATTCTTGAGATGGTCTCTAAATTAGGTGAGATATACTCAAGGTTGTATTTTGGCTCTTGTGAATTTGCTCTAATTTTCTTCAGCTTCAGTTTGAACTCGCATATGAGCAATTGATGGTCTGTTCCTTAGTCAACCCCTGGTCTTACTCTTTTTTTTTTTTTTAATTGTACTTTAGATGAAAGTTTACAAAGTAAATTAGTTTCTCATTAAATAATCAATATACATATTGTTTTGTGACATTTGTTGCCAAGCCCACGACATGTCAACTCTCTCCCTTTCTTGAGCTTGGGTTCCCCATTACCAGTTTTCCTGTCCCCTCTTGCCTTCTTGTCCTTGCCCTGGGTTAGTGTGCCCATTTAGTTTCCTTTTGTTTTATGGGCCTGTCTAATCTTTGGCTTAAGGGTGAACCTCAGGAGTGACTTCAGTACAGATTTAAAAATGTGTCTGGGGGCCTTACTCTCAGAGTTTCTCCAATCTCTGCCAGACCGGTAAGTCTGGTCTTTTACTGTGAGTTAGAATTTTGTTCTACATTTTTCTCCAGCTCTGTCTGGGACCCTCCATTGTGATCCCTGCCAGAGCAGTCGGCGGTGGTAGGCGGGCACCATCTAGTTGTGCTGGACCCAGTCTGGTGGAGGCTGTGGTAGTTGTGGTCTATTAGTCCTTTGGACTATTCTTTCCCTTGTGTCTTTAGTTTTCTTCATTCTCCCTTGCTCCAGATGGGGAGGGACGAACGGAGTATCTTAGGTGGCCGCTCACAATCTTTTAAGATCCCAGAAGCTACCTACCAAAGTAGGATGTAGAACATTTTCTTTATAAACTATGTTCTGCCGATTGAGCTAGATTTCCCCTGAGACCATGGTCTCCAGCCCTTGGCCCAGTAATTCAGTCCCTCAGGGAGTTCGATGTGTCTGTGAATCTTCCATGACCTTGCCTTGGTCAAGTTGTGCTGACTTCCCCAGTATTGTGTACCTGTCTTACGCTTTGTATAGCTACCATTTATTTCGCTGAAAAAAGGTATTTACAATGAGTAAATTGTTGGTCTTGCAAAATTCTGTCATGTGATATCCAGTGTCATTTCTATCACCAATACCATGTTTTCCAACTACTGAGGTGGAGGGTGGGAAAAAAAAAAAAGACTTCATGAAGGAGTTGGCAGTTACACTGGGCCTTGTAGGTTGGGATGCATTTTGACAGTCACCGGAGAGATAGACTGTGCAAAAGCTTAGAGGTAGCACTCTGTGCTCACACAAGGCAAAACCATCCAGCAGTCTGTGTTTGGGGATATAGGGTGATGATGCTCAGAGTCATGGGCTTTGACTCCCAGAATTAGGGACAAGATCTGGATAACAGATGTAGGTGCAATGAAGAAGAGTGTTTCTCTTAACTAGTGTTTGATAGGTTACTTGGTCTATGCATAACACCAACGACTCATGTTTCTCTAGCATCTGATTCATGACAGGCCCTGTACTAAGCACTTTACATGTATTTTCTCATCTTCCAAACAACCATAGGAGGTAGGTCATATCACCACCCCTAGTTCTCAAATTAGAAACTGAGACTCAAGAAGGTTAATTAACCCCCAAGGTCACTCAGGCAGTCAGATATGGTAGCCACACGCCCACCCCCTGGACTCTGCCTCCTTTGCACTTAACGTCTATGATAGCAGAGAATGATGCAAAGACCTAGGATTCTTGGCAATTGGAGGAAACAAGGACAGGGTCACAATAGAGACAGGGATACAGTCAGCTCCCAGAATGACTTAACTGAACTCCCAACCAGTGCGATGCAGATTTGTCTGTGAGTTGCCTAGCAGCCAAGTCAGAATGAAAATTGGTGTGTGACTCAGTGTCCATTAGAATAAAAAAATAACAATCCTCAAGAGCAAGACTGAGCACCCAGTACTATGTCCTGGGAGAAACCCCTCTTTGAAGCCCTTATAAACAGAACACTGTTGAGTAACAGGATTACATTTTCTCAATAGCACCCCCTACACACACAATTTATAATAGTAATGTATAAATTAATTTTTCTCATCATATCCCATATTGTAATTGTTACAATCTCTCCCACCACTTTAGTAGATGATTTCCTTGAGGTTCTGGGATTAAAGTAACAATAAACAAACAGCAACAAAAAACTTTCAAAAACTTATTTTGTCAAACAATCTCTGGCAAAGTTATGAACGCATAGTGCAGTCCATGTTTTTGGAGAAAGGTGTTGCTTGGGACCAAATTTAGCTCAAAGAGATTTTATGGGCTCCCCAATAAAGGTGATTTCCAAAGCCCCCTCCTCTCGCTGGCTCTCTATCCTCTCAACACAACAGTGAGGGCTCACAATCAACAGGGAGAAGGTTGTGGATGTGCTGCCCACAGCATTTCTTACCTCTTCCTCATGTCCTGGTGTCTGATATCTTGTTTCTGCCAGTGCTCACCTTCTTGGACTCTGCTTCCATAACAGAAACTCTGAAGAATCTGAGTTGCATTAGGTATCTTGATACTCCATGCCAGACCCTTGACAAATCTAGTTAGGTTGGAGGGTATAGGCCTCTGCTGAGGTCACAGTCTGGGGCAGGGTTGTGCCTTAGAGGTGGCCTCAGAAAGGACAGAATTAGCTGGTATTGAAAAGAATGAAAGAAAGACCTTGTATGCAGATGCAGGGCCACTGTGTGCATCCTGACTTCTTGTTGTTGTTAGGTATCACCAAGTCAGTTCTGACTCATAGTGAACCTATGTACAACAGAATGAAACACTGCCTGGTCCCGTACCATCATCATGATCGTTATGCTTCAGCCCATTGTTGCAGCCACTGTGTCAATCCATTTCACTGAGGGTCTTCCTCTTTTTCAATGACCCTCTACTTTACCAAGCATGATGTCCTTCTCCAGGGACTCGTCCCTCCTGATAACATGTCCAAAGTATGTGAGACGCAGTCTCGTCATTCTTGCTTCCAAGGAGCGTTCTGGCTGTGCTTCTTCCAAGACAGTAGTAGACCATATAATTGTCTGATTCAAAATGGCCAGATACCAGTTCTTTTCAGCTCACTAATATCTAGGATATAGATGTTTATGTGTTTCATTTCATTTTTGATGATTTCCAATTTTCCTATATTCATACTTAGTACATTCCATGTTCTGATTATTAATGGATGTTTGCAGCTGTTTCTTCTTATTTTGAGTTGTGCCACATCAGCAAATGAAGGTCCTGAAAACTTGACTCCATTCAACTCATTCAGGTTGACTCTACTTTGAGAAAGCAGCTCTTTCTCAGTCATATTTTGAGTGTCTTCCTGACTAAGGGACTCACATTCCAGACAATTTTCCACTGCTATTCATAAGGTTTTCACTGGCTAACTTTTTTCAGAAGTAGACCACCCGGTCCTTCTTCCTAGTCTGTCATAGTCTGGAAACTCAGCTGAAACCTGTCTGCCATGTGTGACCCTGCTGGTATTTGAATACTGGTGGCATAGCTTCCAGCATAATTCTCAGATATATTTATAATTAATACAAGGCCATTTGATGGTTAGTAGCATAGGTCAATAGCACTGATTCATTGCAGAAGCATGGAAAAACCTCGATTCTGGAAAACAGTGGGTCCAATCACACAGCCTTGCCCATCTGGCCTGACGCATGGTTAAAATGTACACTATCAGAACTCAGCATTCTAGATGAGATAATTCAACTTTGGAAAGTCCTCTTTCTTTCCATTCTTCTTTACTTCCTCCACCCACCCCTCCTTCCTTCCTCTTTCCTTCCTTCACTGCTTCCTTTCTCCCTCTTTGTCTTCCTTCCTTCCTTCCTTCTTCTCTTCCTTGCCTTCCTCCCTCCCCCTTCCTCCTTTCCCTCCTTCCTTCGTCTTCCTTCCTTGCTTCTTTCCTCCCCCTTCCTTCCTGCCTTCCTCCCTTCCTCCCTTCCTCCCTTCCTCCCTCCCTTCCTTCCTCCCTTCCTTCCTGTCTTCCTCCCTTCCTCCCTTCCTCCCTCCCTTCCTTCCTCCCTTCCTTCCTGTCTTCCTCCCTTCCTCCCTTCCTCCCTCCCTTCCTTCCTGTCTTCCTCCCTTCCTCCCTTCCTCCCTTCCTTCCTTCCTCCCTTCCTTCCTGTCTTCCTCCCTTCCTCCCTTCCTCCCTCCCTTCCTTCCTCCCTTCCTTCCTGTCTTCCTCCCTTCCTCCCTTCCTCCCTTCCTTCCTTCCTCCCTTCCTTCCTGTCTTCCTCCCTTCCTCCCTTCCTCCCTTCCTTCCTTCCTCCTTCCTACCTTCCTTCTTTCCTTCCTCCCTTCCTTCCCTCCTTCCTTCTTTCCTCAGCCTACATATTTTGAGTACCTGTTACAAACCAGACGTTGGTGTAGGGACAGGAAACAAAACAAAGCAAGACACAATCTTTGCTCTCATGGAGCTTGTATTCTAGTTTGAGAAAAGAAACAAAAATACATAATATGTTGGATGGTGACAAAATATTAACTCTATAAAAATAGTAGGGCAGTAGGGACAGAGAGTAACAGTTGTAGATAGGGAAGTCCCCTCCAATAAGGGTGCCTTTGAGCAGGGACCAAGAAGGACATGAGGGAGAGCCATACAGACATCAGAGGAAAGATGATCTGGACCTGACTTAGTAGTGAGGTCAATGTGCCTGCTTTAGGTATATCAGTGGGGCACCACAAAGGCCAGGAGGACTGGAATGGGGTGAGGTAGATGGAGGATGATGCAAGAGGTGATCACATGGAGAGCTGGGAGCCAGGTCAGGTCAGGGTTGGGAGGAGGCTTGAGTGAGAAGGGAAACGCAGAGGGTTGTAAGCAGCAGTATGGCACATTATCTTACTTCCATCATTAAATAATTATTCTGGCTGCTGTTTGCACAAGAGTTTAGGGGAGCAAGTGTATACACAGGTGGGCCATTGAGGTGGCTATTGCAATAAGCTAGGCTGTAGCTGAATAGTATTTTCAGAATATTCTCTCTCTCAGGATTTAGAGATAATTAGAAGCTGTCTCTTCTTAGCTCTGCCCAGATTGCAGATTAAATAAATAATTAAACAAAATAAAGTCACTCAATTTGAGATGCTATTTTGTACAGCCAGAGGAACTGGAACTGATTTTGGCACCAGAAGTGGGGTAATGCCATAATAAAACCTAAATGTATGCCAGTTTCTTTGGGACTGGGCAGTGAGTAGAAGATGGGACAGCCTAGAAGAGATTGATAATGGAGGTCTGATGTCTCCCAAGGAGGCTGTTGGAAGGAGAAACACCAGTTACCTAGTGGTGGAAAGGTTCACAACTGCCTACCTATGAAGGAGATGCTAATCATTGGGAATCAGCAGGCAGATTGTGCCAGCCAGCCCCCTCAAGATGGCACCCAACAATCCATGCCTCTCCATGTTCCTGTCTTTTTGTAGTCACTCCCCTCCCCCTCAAACACACATACACTGAATCAGGGTTGTTTGCCCAATAGAATCCAGAGAAATTGACCAGGTCATACAAGTCATTTATGCCTTCACTTGGATCTTTTGGATTGCTAGCTCTGTAAATTAATCACTATACCAGGAAGACCTTCGGCAAGCTCCACCTGCAAAGGAACTGAGGCCTTCACCAACAGCCAGCACCAGATTGCTGCCCATGTGAATGGGCCCTTGGAAGTGGATCCTTCATCCCTGTCAAGCCTTCAGATGACTGTGTTCTGGGCAACATCTGACTGCAATCATGTGGGAGACGTCAAGCAAGAAGTGCTCAGCCAAACCCTTCCTGAATTTCAGACTCACAGAATCTGTGAGCATAACAAATGGTGGTTCCGTGCCACTAAGTGATGGGGTAATTTATTATGGATAACTGGAACAGACATTTAGCACAGTGGTTGGGGCACAACCACTACTCAAAAAGTGGTAGCTGCTTCCATCATCAAGTAAGGGTAGTTCCATTTTTCTGACAGTTGTCCTACATTATCTGATGAAGTCATTGCCCTCCAAGCTCAATCCACACTCATGGTGCCCTGTCAGATGGTGGTTGACTAAAGCCAGCAGATCCTTTCTCTGACTGATTGAACTTGAGCCCGAGAGAAGGCAACAAGAGCGTGGGGTACACAGGGTAATCCACAGAGGAGGAGCCAGCCTTGGCACCTTGGAGGGTGTGCTGAGCTATCTCAGCCACCACTTACTTTAGAGACCTTGGTTGACCTTCACTGCTCCTGCTTCCATGACTGGGCTCTGTAGCTGTTGTTATTCCCCACTCTGGCTCTTGTAGCTTATAATAAAAGTCCCTCTCTGGCAATGTCTTTCTTCTTTGAGCATTCCTTAGTTCCTTGCAGCCTAAAAGAGTCTCTCCAAAATGACAAGGGTCTGGGCTGAGGAAGGGTTAAGGACATCTTATGAGACTTAAAGAGCATAATTAAGGCTTGTACCTGAATGCAATGATTTGTGCGCAATTTCTTAGTAAGACACGAAGCTGTTTCTCTGCTCTGCCTACTAAGAAGGCCTGGATTTCCATAAGTAAGTAGATAAACACAAGGCACTGAAGGCAGACAGGGAAAGCAAGAAAGAACACATTATTCATTAACTTTCCACTCCCTAATAGGATCAAAGTGGGCTGAGCAACATTTCTGCTCGAGTACCTGAGTACAAAGCCTCATCTGGGCCTCAGCCACTTGGTAATTCTAGATTAAGCACTACGGTTGCACCAGTGGCTGGCTGCTCACTCCGACAGGTAAAAGTTACCCAGAAAGGGCCCAGGTTGTGATGTCAGGAGATCAGACATTGCCCTGTGTGAATGGGGCCTGGGCTGCTGTGGGTGGTGAGCAGTTTTTCTCTGAGATTGCCCCTTTCAGCAAGAAGCCCTCCATGCCAGGGAAGCTGTGGAGCCTGACAGGCCAGCAGCAGCCTCAGATTGACCAGCATCCTAGACAGCCAGCATTTTACAGTGCACAGAAAGGAATAAGTCTCATAGAAAAGACTCGATAGACACAGCTTAGAAAGAACATTGAGCAAGCACACATGTGAGGACTGATACTGTGGGAGTCTTCAGCCTGCACCCAGGGTAGCACAGATCTTGGGAGGCGATGAACAGGAAGGAAATACAGCTGCTGCAGCCTTAAGACCGTGTCTTCTCACTCCTGCAATAACAGAGTCTTCACCTTGAATTTTACCCAAAGCATTGGAAATCAATGTGAGGCCCACTGCACACTCGCTATCTATGGTGCTCTCCAGATGAGGTGTGGGTCAGATTGCCTGCCTGATTGTTTGAGCTTTCCATTACATTCAGGCTCAGGACTCCTCCGGGCATTGTCTCGACCCTGCATGACTCTCAGAAACAGGCAGCTGGAGCTCAAAATGGCACAACCCCATAAGCAGAGCCCCACCCCATCCAGAATTTGGTCATAACCGGGCAAAACAGTGGGTTTGCAGTGGTTGGGCATCTGCATGGGACTTTCCTACCTGAGCACACCCCTCAGTCAACAGCCAGATTGATTGCCTTAAGGGGTTCAAATTCTGTCCCATTTGGCTAATATGCCTTGAGCGGCCGCATCACCAGCTTAAATGAAGTTCAACATCCTTAGCCTGCCATGCAAAACCTTCTCCAAATTAGCCCAACCTAGATTGTACCTGTAATTCCCTGTTACCCTCTTGTATTGCCCCATGCCCTGGCTAAACTGGACACCTGAGCAAGTGTCCCCTCAGCTCCTGGAGGGAGGATAGCACAGTGGTGAAGGCACAGGTTTGGGAGCCAGGTAGACCTGGGGTTCTGATTACTTGAGCCATGTAAGCCTTAGTTCCTTCATCTTTAGAACAGGGGTAATAACAGTGCCTGCTTCATCTCTAAAACAGGATTGATAAAAGGATTCAATGTGCTGGTGCAGAAGAAGCTGGCACATGCCCAGGGACAATGAGCCAATCTGATTTTTATGATCCCCACTTCTTTAGGTAGATAAGGAGACCTAGTGGGACAACAATTAAGGTCTTGACTGCTAACTGAAATGTTAGTAGTCTGAACCCACCTGGCTGCTCCCTGTGAGAAAGATTGGGCTCTCTGCTTCCATAAAGATTGATGTTGTTAGGTGCCATAGAGTTCGTGCTGACTCATAGCAACCTTATGTATAACAGAATGAAACAGTGCCCAGTCCTGTGCCATCCTCACAGTCGTTGCTATGTTTGAGCCCATTGTTGCAGTCACTGTGTCAATCCACCTCTTTGAAGGTCTTCCTCTTGTCACTGACCCTTTACCTAACCAAGCAGGATGTCCTTCTCCAGGGACTGGTCCCTTCTGATAACAAGCCCAAAGTACGTGAGATGAAGTCTCGCCATCCTTGCTTCAGAGGAACATTCTGGCTGTACTTCTTCCAAGACAGACCTGTTTGTTCTTCTGGCGGTCCATGGGATATTCAATATTTTTTGCCAAAGCCACAGTTCAAAAGCATCAATTCTTCTTCAGTTTTCCCATGTATATGAGATGATTGAAAGTACCATGACATGGGAGCACCTTGGTCCTCAAAGTGACATCTTTGCTTTTCAACACTTGAAAGAGGTCTTTTGTAGCAGAATTGCCCAATGCAATACATCATTTTACTTCTTGACTGATGCTTCCAGGGATGTTGATTGTGGATCCAAGTAAACTGAAATCCTTGACAACTTCAATATTTTTTCATGGTGTTGCTTATTGGTCCAGTTGTGAGGATTTTTGCTTACTTTTTTTTTTTTTTATTTTATTGTACTTCAGGTGAAGGCTTACAGAGCAAATAGTTTCTCATGAAACAGTAGTACACATATTGTTTTATGACATTGGTTAACAACCCCACATGTCAACCCTCTCCCTTCTCGACCTTCTTTTTTTTTGGTGAAAATATACACCATTTCAAAAATTTCTACATGCACAGTTCAGTGACATCGACTATGCTCTTCCAATTGTGCTGTTATTCTCACTTTAGATGAAAACTTACAGAACAAAATAGTTTCTCATTTAAAATTAGTACACATGTTGCCCTATGACAATGGTTAACAACCTCACAACACATCAACACTATCCTTACTCAACCTTGGGTTCCCAATCACCAGCTTTCCTGTCCCCTACTGCCTTCTGGCCCTTGTCCCTGGACTGCTGTGCCCCATTAGTCCCATTTGGTTTTATGGGACTGTCCACTCCCCGGCTGAATGGTGAACCTCGGAAATGACTTTACCACTGAGCTAAAAGCGTGTCTGGGATTTTTGCTTACTTTATGTTGAGGTGTAATCCATACTGAAGGCTGTGGTCTTTGATCTTCACCAGTAAGTGCTTCACTTCTTCACCTTCAGCAAGCAAGATTGTGTCATCTGCATATCACAGGTTATTAATGAGTCTTCCTCCAATCCTGATGTGGAGTTCTTCTTCGTATAGTCCAGCTTCTTGGATTATTTGCTCAGCATACAGATTGGATAAGTATGGTGAAAGGATACAACCCTGACACACAGGTTTCTTGACTTTAAACCGCACAGTATTCCCTTGTTCTGTTTGAACAACTGCCTCTTGGTCTATGTACAGGTTCCTCATGAGCACAATTAATTGTTCTGGAATTCCTATTCTTCCAAATATTATCTATAATTTGTTATGATCCACACTGTCGAATGCTGTTGCATAGTCAATAAAACACAGGTAAACCTCTTTTTGGCATTCTCTGCTTTCAGCCAAGATCCATCTGACATCAGCAATGAGATCCTTGGTTCCACATCCTCATTTGAATACGACTTGAATTTGTGGCAGTTCCCTGTCTATGTACTGCTGCAGCAGCTTTTGAATGATGTAAAGAATTTTACTTCTGTGTGATATTAATGATATAATTCATTAATTTCTGCATTCTGTTGGATCACCTTTCTTTGGAATGGGCACAAATATGGATCTCTTCCAGCCGGTAGGCCAGGTAGTTGTTTTCCAAATTTCTTGGCATAGATGAGTGAGGACCTCCAGGGCTGTATCAGTTTGTTGAAACATCTCATTTGGCCATAAACATTACAACCTTGAAAACCCTATGTGGCAGTTTTACCCTGTCCAATACAGTCATTATGAGCTGGAATCAACTCAATGGAAATGAGTTTGGTTTGGTTTTGGTGCTGCAATTGTTAAGTGCTCAGCTGCTAATGGAAAGGTCAGTGGTTTGAATCCACCCAGAAGCTCTGTGGGAGAAAGGCTTGGCCATCAGCTCCCATGAAGATTACAGCCTAGAAAACTCTATGGGGAATTTCTACTCTGTCACATGGGGTCATCACGTGTCGAAAATGACTCAAAGGCACCTAACAACAACTTTGGGTATCATTTTTGTTGCTGTTGTTTCCTGTGTCTCATATTGACCTGAATGCTCCTTTCTCCTTCCTGGACGCCCCCCTACTCCACTACTTTTCCGGTCCCTTTCAGGTAAGCTGAGCTGATGATCCAGATGCCCAAGGCAGGAGTGACCTCTCCAGCTGCTGTCTGTGCTCAAGTCACACCTGCCCACTGGACGTGGGAGAGCAGCTTTCCTTTGCCATCTCAGAAGGCTGGCCTTCACATACGAAGTGGCACGTGTCATGATTTAATTATGTGTCGTGTGGTTCTCTAAGTGACCACTTGAGTCCAAATCTGACATAAGAGCAAAACAAACAAACAAAAACTGCCTATAGAAGGAACACAATTATTGTGGGCAAGGTTAATAGAATTCCCATAAATCTGAGGTGGTGGTATCTCCAGGCAGATACCGTCCTTCTGACCCGCACCCACTCCTTCCTGCCACTTGTCTCCATGACTGACTTCCTCCTGGAAACTGAGTTCTTTGAGATCAGGGAGCTGGAGATGCTAATAATAGACACTACTATTTTCTGAGCACTCTCAGTGACCCCTCCCCCAAAGGTCTTAGATGGTTTACATGGATTGTACCAATTAGCTATGGCTGTAACCAAAAGGTTGGCAGTTTGAATCCATCAGCTTCTCCTTGGAAACCATGAAGCAGTTATACTCTGTCCTACAGTGTCATTGAGTCAGAATCAACCCAGTGGCAATGGGTTTTTAATTTCCCTGCTTCTTGCTGAGACAGGGATTTCCATATGCTAAGACACCAGCTACTGTTTCACTGTGCTGTAGAATAAGACACTAGCATTTCAATAAGGGATTCCGGGGGTAAAAAAAAAAAGCCTCCAATATTAAATGTACACATGAATTCTATGACATCCGATTTCAGAAGCAAATGTCTTACACTGAGGACATTTAATATTGCTCTGCTTTCTGGGTGAGAAAGTAGGAGAGCAGACAAGCAAGTCACTTGCCCAAGCCTATAGAGCTTCACTGATGATGCCGGCTTGCCTGCACACAAGACATCACAATGTGTACAGGCTGTCGGGGACAAGGTGACAGTGGCTGACACACACAGAGATGGCTGCAAGGCCAACTCTGTCCTCTACAAGCTTGAGGTGTGTAGCAAGTTGCTTAAATGCCCAGAGCCTCAGTTTGCCCATCTATGAACTTAAGATCATGATAGTTATCTTCTAGAATTGTTGCATGATTTGAGGCAGTCCCATAATCTACCTGACATACAGTCATCACTTGGCATGTGGTCCAGGTTTTTACCTGCAAATCTAACATCCAAAAAGCTTGGAACTGTGTTTTTGCAACTGACTGAATGGCAAAACCTAACCCGACCTGAGATGAACTTCCCTGGAGACAGAATCTGACCCGAGCTACTTGAGTGTTAAGGATTGAATTGTGTTTCCCAAAAATATGTGTTGTAAATCCAACCCCTGCACCAGTGGTTATAATCACATTGGGAATGGGTTTTCTTTGTTATGTTAAGAGACCATATCAGTGTAGCAAGTGTTTTAAACCAATCACCTTTGAGATATCAAAAGAGCAGATTAAGACAGAGGAGAAAGCAGAGATGAGGAAAGATTGATACCGCGTCACATGAAGATCACCGAGGAGCCAAGGAACAAGGACCTTCCCCCAGGGGCAACAGAGAGAGAAAGCCTTCCCCTAGAGCCAGCGCCCTGAATTCAGACTTTTAGCCTCCTGTACTGTGGGAAAATAAATTTCTGTGTGTTAAAGGCACCCACTTGTGGTATTCTATTATAGCAGCACGCAGTGGTTAAGTGTTTGGCTGCTAACCAAAAGGTCAGTAGTTCAAATCCACCTGCCACTCCCTGGAAACCCTATGGGGAAGTTCTACTCTGTTCTACAGGGTCACTATGAGTCAGAATCTACTTGATGGCAAAGGAATTGGTTTTTTGGGGGGTTCAGGTAACTAAGACACTTTGGCTCTTGACCCGGTTAGGATGAATATTCAAATCTTTCCCTGCAGAATACTACCTGTTGTGTTTGAATACAGGTGTTTTCCCTGACCCCACAGGAATGTTACAGAAGGTACTTTAAAAGCATCATATCACTTTTAAAAAAACTAGAGTAATTCCAAATTCTGAAGGACATCCAGTTTCGAGGGTTCCAATAGCATGTGGACCTCTATTCATCTTGAACAGAGCCTTGTCAAGCAGCCATAACAAAGGATGTCAGCTCCTTCGCACAGGCTTTGATAAGTGACTTTCCTCTGTTCACAGAAGCTGGGACTTGGGCATGGCTCTCGGACTTTGATCACACTTTCTTTGCATCCTGCTAGAATTTGGAAACAAGTTCTAAGAAATCATAGGCTAGTGGAGCGGGTTGCATCTGGGGATCATCCCGGTGCTTTATCCAGCCTCCTGGAGGGGTGCCCTTGGAGTCCCTGGGTGGTGCAAATGGTTAATGCTCTCAACTGCTAACCAAAAAATTAGAGGTGTGAGTCCACCCCAAGGCACCTTGGAAAGGCTTGGCATCTATTTCCCAAAAATCAGCGACTGAAAACCCTATGGTTTCAATGGTTTCAGAAAACACTAGTCTGACACATTCGGTGTCAACTGATTTGGAGGGGCTCTTGCCCTCTCAAGGGAAATAGGGCAAGCCAGGGATGGGTATGTCAAGCGAAGGAGGTTCTGGGTCCAAAGACACGAAGGCACTGGTGTTACTAAGAATGTCTTCATAAAAAAGTTCTTTCCCCAGGCAATGGTACTGGGAGGACTTGCCTCTGGCCCCAAGACGGAATTATCTTCTCTCAACAGTCTTGGAACTGAAACCACAACACCACTTGCAGGGATCAGTGACCCCAGTTGGGGACTGACTCTTCTATGACTCATTTTCAATGCCCTGGCTTTGCCTTTATGTTTGATATTCTTGTCTGTTCTTATGTGCTAGCACACAAAAGCAACTTATACCTCATGCTTAAAAAAAGGAAAAGGAAAGAAGACAAAAATAGTTGTTCAATCATGGACAGAAATAGTCGATTGAGATTTCTTTGCAGGATACCAGGTGTTGGTAGATTCAGATTGTGACTCCCTCCCACAGTTAACACCCTTGGGACTGGACGTCACTGAAAAGTAAGAAAATGTCCCTGAAGGAAGATTCTTTTGGCAAATCACCCTGTCTCAAAATCTTTGATCGTGTTTACTTTATTGATGTTTGTACTTCATATTTGATTGTGTTTACTTTATTGTTTCTGGAACACACGCAGATTGGAGGAGTCAACAACACATGGTCATTGGCTTAGGTACTATTCGGGGAGCTCCACAGTGGAATTTCTGGGGGAAATTAATCAGAGGGAAAGGGATATTTTGTTAAATCATACGAAATTGTCAGTTTGTAGATCAAGTATTGGTATTCCATCAAGTTCAGCCTTGGCAATGGGAAAAGACCAAAGACAGGGCCCTTCAATGATTCAGCACTTTTGTCTCCATATTAAAAGATAAGAGGAGACAGGAATGCATAAGAAGCAGCACAGCTCTCCAGGAGGTGGCCTCAACCCTGAGGGACCTGGGCTACAGGGACAATGATACACTCATGCAAGCTCCTTGAACCTCGAAGAAGAATTTTGTTTTGTTTTTTAATTAATGTTGAAACTATACACAGCGAAACATACACTGATTCAACAATTTCTACATTTACAATTCAGTGACATTGAAAATAGTTTTCAGGTTGTGCAACCATTCTCACCCTCCTTTTCTGAATTGTCCTCCCTTCATTTATATGATCTCCATGCTCCCTAAGCTTCCTATTTTACCTTTAGAGTTGACATCAGTTTGATCCCATATAGATAGCTCTTTAAAAGAGCATGATGTTCAAGGCAGACACGCTTTACTAAATAAGTTAACTTTTTGTTTAGATTTAAGAATACTTCTAAAAAAAATTTTTTTTTATTGTACTTTCGGTGATGCTTTACAGAATAAATAGTTTATCATTAAACAGTCAGTACACCTATTGTTTTACGACATTGGTTAACAACTCCATGACATGTCAACACTCTCCCTTCTCGATCTTGGAGGAAATTTTATTTTTGTGAAAATAAATGTAGCCAAAGATGCACCATTTCAAAAATTTCTACATGTACAATTCAGTAAATCGATTATGTTCTTTGAGTTGTGCTGCTATTCTCACTATCCTTTTCCAAATTATTCCATCACCATTGTCTTCAACTCATTATCTGCTAGGCTTCCCATCAAACCTTTTGAGTTGCTGTTGTCAATTTGATCTCATAGATAATTCTTTTTTTTTTTTTTTGTACTTTAGATGATGGTTTATAGAACAAAAGTTTCTCATTGAAGTTAGTACACATATTGCCCTATGACAATGGGTTAACAACACCACAACATGTCAACACTGTCCTTACTCAATGTTGGGTTCCCTATCACCAGCTTTCCTGTCCCCTTCTGCCTTCTAGTCCTTGTCCCTGGAATGCTGTGCCTCATTAGACCCGTTTTGTTTTATGGGCTGTCAATTCCAGGCTTAATGGTGAACTTCGAGAGTGACTTCACCACTGAGCTAAAAGGGTGTCTGGGGGCCATACTCTCAGGGATTCACAGTCTATCAGGCCAGTAAATCTGCTCTTTTTTGTGCGTTAGAATTTTGTTCTACATCCTTCTCCAGCTCTGTCCAGAACCCTCTGTTGTGATCCTGATCAGAGCAGTCCAGTGGTGGTAGCCAGGCACCATCTAGCTGTACTGGACTCAGTCTGGCGGGGGCCTTGGTAGCTGTGGTCTGTTAGTCCTTTGGACTAATCTTTTCCTTGTAGCCTGTTCTCTCATTCTCCCTTGCTCCCGAAGGGGTGAGACAAGTGGAATACCTTAGGAGGCTGTTCACAGGCTTTTAAGACCCCAGATGCTACTCACCAAGGCAGAATGTAGAACGCTGTCTTTATAAACTGTGTTATGCCAACTGAGCTAGATGTTCCCCGAGACCACGGTCCCCCAGCTCTCCACCCGCAATTCAGTCCCTCAGGGAGTTTGGATGTGTCTATGCAGCTTCCATGACCTTTCCTTGTACAAGTTTTGCTGGCTTCCCCAGTATTGTGTGCTGTCTTACCCTTCACAAGTTACCACTTATTATTGTCTATTTAGTATTCCCCCCCACCCCGCCCATCCCTCTTAACCAACAAGATTGTTACTTTTTGGGTGTATAAACTTTTTCATGTTTTTTTACAGTAGAGGTCTCATACAATATTTGTCCTTTTGTGATTGACTTATTTCACTCAGCATAATGTCCTCCAGTTTCATCCATGTTATGAGATGCTTCACAGATTCATCATTGTTCTTTCTCGTTGCATAATATTCCATTGTGTGTATGTACTATAGTTTGTTTAGCCATTCATCTGTTGGTGGGCATCTAGGTTGTTTCCATCTTTTTGCTACTGTGAACGATGTTGCAGTGAACATGGGTGTACATATCTATTCATGTGATGGATCTTATTTCTCTAGGATATATTCCTAGGAATGGGATTGCTGATCATATGGTATTTCTATTTCTAGCTTTCTAAGGAAGCACTATATCATTTTCCAAAATTGTTGTATCATTATGCATTCCGGCCAGCAGTGCATAAGAGTTCCAATCTCCCCGCAGCCACTCCAACATTTGTTATTTCCAGTGTTTTTGATTTGTGCCAGTAATGCCAGGGTGAGATGGTATCTCATTGTGGTTTTAATTTGCATTTCTCTAATGACTAGTGATCCTGAGCATTTCCTCATGTGTCTGCTGGTCGCTTGAATGTTTTCTTTGGTGAAGTGACTGTTCATTTCCTTTGCCCATTTTTCAATTGGATTATTTGTCTTTTTGTTGTAGAGGTGTTGGATTTTCTTGTAGAGTATGGATATTAGACCTTTGTCTGACTTGTAATGTCCAAAAATTTTTTCCCAGTCTGTAGGTTCTGTTTTTACTCTTTTGGTGAAGTCTTTTGAAGAGCATAGGTATTTGATTTTTAGAAGATCCCAGTTATCTAGCTTATCTTCTGGAGTTTGTGTGTTGTTGGTTATGGTTTGTATCCTGTTAAAGTCGTGTATTAGGGCCTCTAGTGTTGATCCTATTTTACCTTCTATGAACTTCATAGTTTTTGGCTTTATATTTAGGTCTTTGATCCATTTGGAATTAGTTTTTGTATACGGCATGAGGTATGGGTCCTGTTTCATTTTTTTGCAGATGGACATCCAGTATTGCGAGCACTATTTGTTAAAAAGACTGCCTTTTCCCCATTTGATGGACTTTGGGCCCTTGTTGAAAGACCATAGGTGGATGGCTTTACATCTGGGTTCTCAATTCTGTTCCATTGGTCAATGGATCTTTCATTGTACCAGTACCAGGCTGTTTTGACTACCATAGATGTATAGTAAATTCTGAGGTCAGGTAGTGTGAGTCCTCCTACTTTATTCTTCTTCTTCAATAGTGCTTTGATTATTCGGGGCTTCTTCCCATTCCATATAAAGTTAATGTTTAGTTTTTCCATCTCTTTAAAGAATGTTGTTGGTATTTGGATTGGGATTGCATTGTATTTGTAAATTTCTTTGGGTAGAATTGTCATTTTGAGTCTACGTATCCATGAGCATGGTATGTTTTTGCATTTATGTAGATCCCTTTGAGTTTCTTACAGTAGTGTTTTGTAGTTTTCCTTGTATAGGTCTTTTACATCCTTGGTTAGCTTTATTCCTAAGTTTTTTTTTTTTTTTTTTGGGGGGGGCTATTATAAATAGTATTGTTTTCCTGGTTTCCTCCTCATCATTCTCTTTTTTGGTATATAGGAATCCAACTGATTTTTGTATGTTTATCTTGTATCCTGCTACTCTGCTGAATCTATTACTTCCAGTAGTTTTCTCGTGGAGTCTTTAGGGTTTTCTATGTATAGAATCATATCATCCGCAAACAGGGACAATTTAACTTCTTCATTACCAATGTGGGTGCCCTTTATTTCTTTTTCTTGACTTATTGATCTAGCTAGAATTTCCAGCATGGTGTTAAATAGGAGTGGTGATAAAGGGCATCCTTGTCTTGTTCCTGTTCTCAGGGAGAAAGTTTTCAGCCACTCACCTTTAAGAATGATGTTGGCAGTTGGTTTTGCATAGATGCCCTTTATTATGTTGAGAAATTTCCCGTCTATACCTATTTTATTGAGATTTTTATCAGGAATGTGTGTTGGACTTTGTCAAATGCCTTTTCTGCGCCAATTGAGACGATTATGTGACTTTTCTTTCCTTTTATTTATGTGGTGGATTACTTTGATTGATTTTCTAGTGTTGAGCCGTCCTTGCATACCTGGTATGAATCCTACTTTTTTGATATGGTGCTAAATACTATTGGCTAGAATTTTGTTGAGAATTTTTGCATCTATATTCATGAGAGATATTCGTCTGTAATTTTCTTTTTTTGTGGTGTTTTTGCCTGGTTTTGATATCAAGGTTATGCTGTCTTCATAGAATGAATTCAGAAGTATCACTTCCTTTTCTATGTTCTGAAATAGTTTGAGTAGTACTGGTACAAGCTCTTCTCTGAATGTTTCGTAGAATTCTCCAGTGAAGCCATCTGGGCTAGGGTTTTTTTTTTGGGGGGGGAGTTTTTTTTTTTTATTATCTTTTCAATCTCTTCTCTTGTTATGGGTCTGTTCAGATTTTCAACATAACTTCATGATAGTTTGGGTAGTGTCATGGTTTGAATTGTGTCCCCCCAAAAATGTGTGTATCAGTTTGGCTAGAGCATGATTCCTGGTACTGTGTGATTTTCCTGTATGTTGTAAACCTGCCTGTATGATGTTAATGAGGGAGGATGGGTGGCAGTTGTATTAGTAAGGCAGGACCTGATCTACAAGACTGGATTTTGTCCTGAGGCAATCTCTTGAGATATAAAAGACAGAAGTGAGCAGTGAGACAGGGGGACCTCACACCATCAAGAAAGCAGTGCCAGGAGCAGAGCGCATCGTTTGGACAGGGGTCCCTGTACTGAGAAGCTCCTAGTCCGGGAGAACACTGATGAGAAGGCCAACAGAGAGAGAAAGACTTCCCCTAGAGCTGACACCCTGAATTTGGACTTTTAGCCTACTTTGCCTGTGAGGAAATAAACTTCTCTTTGTTAAAACCATCCACTTGTGGTATTTCTGTTATAGCAACACTAGATGACTAAGACAGGTAGGTAATGTGTTTCTAGAAATTTATCCATTTCCTCTAAGTTTTCAAATTCGTTGGAGTATAGTTTTTCATAATATTCTGTTATGATCATTTTTATTTCAGTTGGGTCTGTTGTAATGTTCCCCATTTCATTTCTTATTTGGGTTATTTGCATCCTCTGCTATTTTTCTTTTGTCAGTCTGGCCAGTGGTTTGTCAATTTTATGTATCCTTTCAAAGAACCAACTTTTGGTTTTGTTGATTCTTTCTATTGTTTTTCTATTCTCTATCTCATTTATTTCTGCTCTGATCTTTATTATTTCCTTTCTTCTGGTGGCTGTTGGCTTTTTTAGCTGTTCTCTTTCTGTTTGTTTGAGTTGTGTAGTTAATGTTTTGATTTTGTCCCTTTCTTCTTTTTTGATATGTGCATCTGTTGCTATAAATTGTCCTCTGAGGACTGCCTTTGCTGTGTCCCAAAGGTTTTGGTATGATATGTTTTCATTCTCGTTTGATTCTAGGAATTTTTTGATTCCATCTCTGATTTCTTCTATTACCCAGTGGTTTGTAAGCAGGGTGTTATTCAGTTTCCATGTAATTGCTTTTGTTTTTGTTTTTTTCTTTGCTCTTCTTGTTGTTAATTCCTACTTTGATGATGTTGTGGTCAGAGAAGATGCTTTGTATTATCTCAACGTTTTGGATCTTGTTGAGGATTGCTCTGTGGCCTAAGATGTGGTCTATTCTGGAGAAAGTTCCATGTGCATTGGAAAGGAATGTGTACTTTGCACCTGTAGGGTGGAGTGTTCTATATATGTCTATGAAGTCAAGTTGGCTGATTGTGCCCTTTAGGTCTTCTGTATCTTTGTTGAGTTTCTTTCTAGATGCTCTGTCCTTTACTGAGAGTGGTGTGTTGAAGTCTCCTACTATTATTGTGGAACTGTCAATTTCTCTTTTCAGTGCTGTTAGAGTTTGTATTTTGGAGCCCTGCCATTGTGTGTGTAGATATTTATTATGGTTATGTCTTCATGATGGATCACCCCCTTAATCATTACATAGTGTCCTTCTTTGTCTTTTATGGTGGATATTGTTTTAAAGTTTATTTTATCTGAGATTAGTTTTGCCAGTCCTGCTTTTTTTTGGTAGTTGTTTGCTGGATATATTTTTTCCAACCTTTGATTTTACTTCTTTGTCTCTAAGGCATGTCTCTTGTAGACAGTATATTGATGGATCCTGTTTTTTTTTGTCCGTTCTGTCACTGTCCATGTCTTTATGGATGCATTGAGGCCATTTACATTCAGTGTAATTATTGATAGGTGTGACTTTATAGCTGTCATTTTATAGTGCCTTTTTTTTTTGTGGTGCTGATGTTTTTTTTTGTTCCTCTTACTCTCCTGTGCTGAGTTCCTTCTGTTTGTGGATTTTTTTTTCATTTCTTTTGTTTTTGTAGGTTTTGTTTTTACTGAGACTTTATGTTTTTCCTCTTTATTTTGATGAGTAGGTTTGTTAACTTTTCTTGTAGTTACTGTGAAATTTAGTCTTATCTAAGTTTGAAGCAGTCTATTATTACTTGGTATCACCTTGCCTTCCTCTCCATTAGAACATTCTATACCTACACCGTTTATTCCCTCTTTTATTGTTCTGATGTTGTTGTCATTTACAGTTTAGCTGCTCTTATTCGCTGTTGTATTTATTTTGGTTTTGGATAGTCCTTGAAAGTTCATTTCTTAGATTTGTATCTGGCTGGTATGATCCTGCATCCTAGATTCAGCCTGTGAGCTGATGTTGTTTGTTCTCAGATGGAAGGACTCCCTTTAATAGTTCTTGTAAGTTTGGTTTGGTTTTTACATAATTCCTTAAATTCTGTTTATCTGGAAATGTCCTCATTTCACCATCATATTTGAACGAGAGCTTTGCAGGATATATTATTCTTGGCTACAATTTTTTTCTTTCAAGGTTTTATATATGTCATTCCATTGCCTTCTTGCTTGCATGGTTCCTGCTGAATAATCTGAGCTTAGTCTTGTTGTTTCTCCTCTGTATGTGATTTCTGTTTTTCTCGACCTTTTCTCAGGATTCTTTGTTTGTCTTTGGTTTTGGTGAGTGTGATCATGGTAAGCCTTGGTGATTGTCTTTTGGTGTCTATCCTATATGGGGTTCATTGAGCTTCTGGGATGGCCAGCTTTTCATCTTTCATGTATTGGGGAAGTCTTCTGTCAGCAGTTCTTCAATGATCTTCTCTGTGTTTTTTGTTTTCTCCCCTTGTTCTTGAAGTCCAATTACTCACAAATTTTTGCTGTTGATTGTATTCCACATAATTCTTAGGGTCTCTTCATTTTTCTTCATTCTTTTTTATGATTTTTCCTCAAACAGAGTTGTATCCAAGTGTTTGTCTTCAGTTTTATGGATCCTGTCTTCCACCGTTTTAAACCTGCTCCTCAGCCCTTCCAAGACACTGTCCATTTCTGAACTGTTGTTGTTTATCTTTTGGATTTCTAATTGTTGTTTTTGTATGATTTCTAGTTGTGAATTTATTTTGGCATTTTATTCCTGCATTATTTTCCTGTATTCTTCCATTTTTTGTCTATATTTTCCATGAATTTGTCTGCCTTTTCCATGAATTTGTCTATTTTTCCTCATTTTTGTCCGCTTTTTGATTCAACTCTTGGGTAGCTCTGAATATTAGAGATTTGAATTCTCTGTCAGGTAGTTCTAGTGCCTTTTCTTCTACTGGAAAGTCATCTGGTGTTTTATTGTAGATGCCTACTGGAACCATCCTGTCCTGTTTTTGTAAAAGTTTTGATATTGTCTACTGTCTTTGGGGCATTTGGTATTTTTCTTGTTTATTGATTGTAGATTTGTTTGTTTTATCCTACTTTTTCTGTTTTGTTTGGCTATGTCTGAGCAGGTGGCTGTGTGTTCTTTGTTGTTTGCTCGTCTGTGGGCATGATACTTTTCGCCTCCTTCTTCAATTGGCTGGGACAGTCACTCAGATATGGCACCACAGGGCTGGTCTAGCTGAAGAGGAGTTGCTGGCATGCGTTGTTTGTGGCACTTACTATGGCCACCAGAGCTGGCCAATAACAGTGCAGGGCAGATCCCCATAGGCTGTGCCTGAGCTGTTTGGTGGTGTGATGTTCAGTGCTTGGTGCAGGTAGGCAGGATGGAGGGAGGAGATTGTGATGTGTTGAGTTAAGATGGGTATGGGAAAAAGGATATAGAGGGGAGAGGAACAGGAGCCAAAAACATACAAACAAACAAAAAAGAGTGCTAAGGGAGCTTGCCGTTGGAGTGGAGAGATGAGACTATGAAATGGAGAAAAAAAAGAGGAGGAGAAGAAGAAAAAAAGAAAAGAGAAGAAAAAAATGAATAAATAAAAATTAGAAAGAAAAATGAAAAGCAAAGCTCCCAGGGATCCCACTGGTGCAGCTGTTAGGTCTGGAGAAGTTGCTCTCAGGCCATGAAGTACAGCCTGGCTAGAAGGGGTAGTGGTTTCACTCAGCATCAATTATTTAGGTGACAGGAAGAGAAGCAAAGTATAGAGAAATGAGAAACTGAGTAATGAAGAAAGACAAAAGGGAAAAAGAGGAAAAAACAAATCAAAACAAAACAAAAAGAACAAGAAAAATCCCCCCCCCAAAAAAAAAAACAAGAAAAAATAAATGCCCTCAGTGATCCCTCTGTGCATCTTTGCAAACTGAGGGGTAGATCCCAAGCCACACAGTACTGTCTGGCTAGAATGGGCTCTCCATTTGAGAAAAGAAAAAGTAAACAAAAAAACAAACAATTCAAAACAAATAAGCAAAAAAACCCAGAATCCCACCAGCATGGCACCACAGGATGGGAATCAGTCTCACATTTGAGTGATTTTTCACAACATTTCAGAAGAAGCAAAGATGGTGCACAGAGCCAGGTATTTGAGAGAAAGAGGGGGAGTTGGTGAGAGGTAAGGAAGAAATCTAAAGATGCAGAAAAAAGCAACACCAGCAGTCAACAAATGGCACTTAGGGAGCCAGCCAATGCGAGTGGGTGGAATCCAAGTGACCCCTGGGTGAAGCCGGTGTTTCCCAGCCAAGAGACTGTGGCTGCAGGAAGCAGAGGAAGGCCCAGTTGGGGTGAAGATGGTTGTGAGATATGAAAGCGTATATCCCTGGTTACCAGTTGTTCTGTCTCCTGCTGGAAGCTGTGTGAAGCTGTTTTCTCATACTCCCTGTTTGCTGGTCTCTGATAGGAGTCCAAGATGGTGGATCCATGCTATGTTAGCTGATAGGGGACCTCTGCATGTATCTCTCCTCCCCCTCTGTTCTCTGTCGGTTTCTTATTCCGTTCAGTGCTTAGCTGAGTTCTTTATCTCTTCACTGATGCTTAGGGTTTCAGGATTGCTGTTTTCTCTGTTTGGCTTAGTTTTTTGGATCTTTGCTGTGGAGGGATGGCATGGTGCTTCTGCCTATAGTGCCATGTTGTCTGGAAATCCTAGTTCTAAGAATCCTAGTTTTAGAGGATATTTTTGGTTTAAAACGTTTAAAGATTATCTTAGGGCAATAGTTACAGTGGTTCATCGAACTTCAATAGCCAAAGAAAGTCTGGATTCCATGAGAATTTGGAATTCTGTTCCACATTTTACCTTCTTTTGATCAGAATTCTTCTACAGAATCTTGATTAAAATGTTCAGTAATGGTAGTTGGGCACCATCCAATTCTTCTAGTCTCATGACAAAGGAAACATTTGTTCATGAAAGATTAGGCATACATTCCATTTCTTCTTCTCATTCTTAACTCTCCCTCTTCCTCTGTTGCTTGAGGTGAATAGAGACCAATTGTTGTGCCTTGGATGGCTGATTGCAAACTTTTAAGACCCCAGGAACTAAGCAAAAATCTAGTAGGTAGAACAGAAGTGCTAAGCATGTTATTAGACCAATTACCTGGGATGTACTGTGAAACCATGACCTTAAGCCTCCAAAACAAGAACCCAAATGCTGTGAGGTGTTTGGCTGTACATAAGCAGCCTCAGCAGCTGCTTTTTCTTTTTTTAAAAAATATATATATCACACAACTTTTGCCAATTCAACTTTTTTTTTTTTTAGTGTTTCATTGTCTTTTCATTTTTTTTTTTTTTAATATTTTATTGTACTTCAGGTGAAGGCTTACAGAACAAACAGTTTCTCATGTAACAGTAGTACACATGCTGTTTTATGACTTTGGTTAACAACCCCACAACATTTTAACCCTCTGAATTCTCAGCTTTTTTTTTTTTTTTTTTTTGGTGAAAATACACATAGCCAAAGATACACCATTTCAAAACTTTTTACGTACACATTTAAGTGACATTGACTATGCTCTTCCAATTGTGCTGCCATTCTCACCGAAGATGAAGGTTTACAGGACAAAATAGCCTCCCATTTAACAGTTACTACGAATGTTGTCCTATAACAATGGTTAACAATCTCACAACACATCAACAGTATCCTTACTCAACTTGTGTTCCTTATCATCAGCTTCCTACTCCCCCTCTGCCTTCTGACCCTTGTCGCTGGACTCCTGTACCTCGTTAGTCTCATTTAGTTTTACTGGGCCATCCACTCCCAGGCTGAACAGTGAACCTCGAAGGTAACTTCACCTCTGAGCTGAAAGGGTGTCTGGGGGCCATACTCTTGAGGTTTCTCCAGTCTCCTTTAGGCCAGTAAATCTGGTCTTTTTTTTTTTTTTTTTTTTGTGAGTTAGAATTATGCTCTATATCCTTCTCCAGCTCTGTCCAGAACCCTCTGTTGTGATCCTGGTCAGAGCAGTCGGCGGTGGTAGCCGGGCACCATCTAGCTGTACTGGACTCAGTCCGGTGGAGGTCTTGGTAGCTGTGGACGATTAGTCCTTTGGACTAATCTTTTTGTTGTATCCTGTTCTCTTCATTCTCCCTTGCTCCTGCCAATTCAACTTTTTACAGGTATACAACTTATTGACATCAAGAGCAAGCAAACATATAAAGATCAAAGATTATTAGTGGTTATCAGGAGTGGGAGGGAGAACTTACGGAGCACTGTGTTTTTATTTATGGTGATAGAAAATTCCCATTGATTAAGCATAATGAGTGCACAGCTGATTAATGCAATTGATGTCAATAAGTTGGAGAAGGATTGTAACCTCCCAAAGCAAGTCATTTGAACATGATACCTGTTCAAGCTGAGTGTCAGAGAAAATTATGATTCAAGTTGTGATAGACACTTCTCCCAAAGTGGAGGCCAGGCAGGGAGGTGTCTTATATTTGTGTCTTCTGAATTTTTGTCTCATTCCATATCCACACGGTGTTTGGCATCAGCATGTCCATCCCCATGTTCCCAAACACCTCAGTTTTTGTGAGGTTAAGTTATCAATTCAGCATTTTGCTTTTGAAGATATCATGACACCAGAATTGTACATGGAATGAGAGGCTAGAGAGGGGTAGGTCTTTGTGTTCCCATCGTGGTCACGAAATATAATAGGTGAGAAAAATGCAGTAAGAAGCAGTGAGATAAGAAGGACCTGTGGTGTGGATCAACAGAGAGATGCCCAGAGTGGCTGGAGCAGAGAGAACAAGGATTGATGAGAGGTGTGGCTGGAGAAGTGGGCACAGCGTTCTGAGCTTTCTGAGCCACGTTCAAGGCTTGGAGGTTCTCCTCAGTGCACTGGGAGGCCAAGAGAGTGTTTTTAAAAGAGGGATGAGATGAGACTCGATACTGCTTGCATTGCAGTGATCTTTTTCCGTTTCTTCCCACCATGGTGGTCTCCAACAAGGCAGGGTCTGCGAATATCATCTCCATCCCTCATGAAGTTTCCTGTAATTACCTCATTTTCTTGTTGTTGTTAGGTGCCATCGATTCTGTTCTGACTCAGTGATTCTATGCACAATAGAACAAAAAACTGTCCGGTCCTGCACCATCCTCACAATCATTGCTATGTTGGAGCTCACTGTTGCAGCCACTGTGTTAATCCATCTCGCTGAGGGTCTTCCTCTTTTTTGCTGACCCTCTACTAAGCATGATGTCCTTCTCCAGGGGCTGGTCTTCCTTATTCATTGATCAGCTTTCACATGTATATGAGATGATTGAAAATACAATGGCTAGGGCCAGGTTCACTGTTGTCCTCAAAGTGACATTTTTGCTTTTTGACACTTTAAAGAGGTCTTTTGCAGTAGATTTTACCAATGCAATACATCCTTTGATTTCTTAACTGTCAATTCCATGGGCATGGATTGTTGATCCAAGTAAAATGAAATCCTTGACAGCTTCAATGTTTTTTCCGTTTATCATGATGTTGCTTATTGGTCCAGTTGTGAGGATTTTTGTTTTCTTATGTTAAGGTGTAACCTGTACTGAAGGCTGTAGTATTTGATCTTCATCAGTAAGTGCTTCAAGTCCTCTTCACTTTCAACAAGCGAGGTTGTGTCATCGGCATGTTGCAGGTTGTTAATGGGTCTCCCTCCAATCCTGATTGCCTCATACACCACTAAAATAATAATAACCCACCTGAACTCCTTCTTGCGGAGGAGAATTTAAAGTTGTCAAGGATTTCATTTTACTTGGATCCACAATCAATGCCTGTGGAAGCAGCAGTCATGAAATCAAGCAATGTATTGCATTGGGCAAATCTGCCACAAAAGGTCTCTTTAAATGTGTTAAAAAGCAAAGATGTCACTATGAGGGCTAAGGTACTCCTGACCGAAGGCATGGTATTTTCAATTACCTCATGTGCATGCAAAATCTGGGCAATGAAAAAGGAAGAGTGAAGAAGATTTGATACATTTGAAATATGGTGTTGGACAAGAATATTGAATATACCATGGACTGCCAGAAGTCAGTCTTGGAGGAAGTACAGCAAGAATGCTTCTTAGAAGCCAGGATGGTGAGGCTTCAGCTCATCTACTTTGGACATGTTATCAGGAGAGACCAAATGCTAGAAAAGGAAATGATGTTTGGTAATTAGAGAGCCAACGAAAACTAAGAAAACCCTCAATGAGTTGGACTGAGACAATAGCCGCAACAAAGGGGTCCAACATATCAAAAATCATGAAGATGGGCAGGACTAGGCAAAGTTTTATTCTGTTGTACATAATATCATCACAGGTTGGAGTCCACTAGACAGGAGCTATTTATCTATCTCTCTAGGACTTCTTGAACTACCACTCTTTACCCAGGAGAGAGTAGGTTCTCTCCTGGGAAAGCATGCTCCTGGAGAACAGCCATTTTTCTCAGTTCTTTTAAAGCTTGACTCCCAGCACCCAGAATGTGCCTGGTGCACTGTGGAAGTTCCCTACTGCATTGTGATACTCTCCCTGCTATACCTCATGTGCCTGTCAAACCCTTTGGGGCTCAACTAGGATGCCGTCTTGAGTCCCACTGGGTGCCCCCCACAACCCTGTATCTGTAACTGTGCTTTCAGAATCACAAAGAATCTTCTGTGGACATGAATATTGTTAAGTTTCTCAACACACCAGCTTGCAGCCCAGAGGTACAGACATGCTGTTTTTGTTAGGTGCCATCAAATTTGTTTCAACTCATGATGACCCTATCTACGTACAATAGAAGGAATCACTGCCTGGTCCTGCACCATTCTCACAATCGTTGCTATGTTCAAACCCACTGTTGCACTGTGTGGTATTTTGAGTGACTTCCAACCCAAAGGGCTCATCTTCAGGCACTATATCAGACAATTTCCACTGCTGTTCATAAGGTCTCCACTGGTCAATTTTTTTCAGAAGTAGCTCACTGGTCCTTCTTCCTAGTCTGTCTTAATCTGGAAGCTCTGCTGAAACCTGTCCTCCAAGGGTGACCTTGCAGGTATTTGAAATGCCAGTGACATAGCTTACAGCACCACAGAAACACGCAAGCCACTACAGCACATAGTAGGATACAGACATAGTAGATGCTAAATAGAATTGTTGAGGGAAAGATATAATTTACAGTTTCTTAAAGTGGTTTGAAGTTTAGAAAGATAGAAAAAAAAGAAAGGAAGCAGAAACAGCAGCACTAAATTTACCAGGCCCTCTATGGTCTGAATTTTTAAAACTTGCATTTCAAAGGAATTTGGAACTTCTCTTCAATTCATCGAATTGCTACTTTGCAAACTCCACTTGATTTCTGAGTTTATCGTGAATTTTATGAATTTTGTATTTTTACGCCAGGGCTGTTTGAAGTTTTAGCCTTAAAAAACAAAAAAACAAAAACAAAATGTGACTTCCCTTTTTTTAGCAAAGAGTATGCAGCTGCTACAAAGTTCACTTTCAACATCATTGAAGACGGGAACCTAAATGTGAAAGTAAACAGATTTGTAGAAATTCACATTGTGGAGCACGATGCAGTCCTTCAGAGGAATGAGTTCCAGCTTTGCCAGGTGACTCGGAGAGGTTTTTGCAAGGCATTGCTGAGCACAGAAAGCAAGACGTTGAAAGAGGTGTTCAATAAAATTCAATTTTGCAAAATAATGGCAAAACATAAGCCTGCATATCTCTGCATGGGTTTGTATGTGTGTATGTGTATTCACGTATACTTGCACTGTGTATTTGTGTGTGAAAGTACACACACACGAATATGGTGTGTGTGTGCATGGTGTGTGTATATTTGGTTATGTAAGCAGGAATACAAATCGGAAAGGATAGACAGTATGGATTTCCTAGAGCTGCAGGTGGAGGGGGAGTAGATACAGGGGGTGAAGGATGGAGGACATAAAAAAGATACATTTAGAAAATAAATGCTGTGCTTTTATGCATTTTTATGAAGTATGCATGTAAGTATAGGTATATATATAATAAATCAAATTTAAAATAAAAAGTAAATGAGAGTTGGACAATGCTTAGAGGATGCAATGGAACAATGTCGGGGAAAGTGCTTCATAAGTGGTAAAGTCACGTTTCTGAAATTATTATTATTGTTGGCAAAAGTGCTGTTGCTGTTATCAAAGGCTCATTGCAGGCAGTGAGGGCTGCACTGGACACTGGTTGACTCTAAGTGGATGTCACCACGGGATGTTCTTCTGTGCTGATTCCAGCTGGGTTTGGCTTCTTGCCGGGCCAGTCCTCAGGGCCAGAAGTCATGGAGTGAGTCCTACCTGGATGTCCCATTCAGCTCTCTCCATGTCGCAGGGTGCCCTGACCATAGTAATGCACCCACTCAGTGCACTCTCCACCATCTCCTTCACCCCCAAAGACTCCTCTAGTGTGACCCAGGCTTGGCTGGACACCCCTTTGTGTGGTCTTAAGAAAGGCTGGCCCTCACCTGTAGGGCTGTTGGCTGTTAGTGAGCAGTGGGAAAGGCACAGTTGGGACATAGGACCCTGCCACTAGGCCATGAGGAAAACTTGCTATTTCACCTTCAGCCCCTAGTATGTATGTCCATCACTTAGAATGAGACGTGGGTCTACGTGTCGTCCCTCAGCATTAGTGTTTGCCATCAGTTCTCAAGTATGCACAAAGCTGGAGGGGGGACTGTCGGTCTTAGTTATCTAGTGCTGCCTTGATAGAAATACTGCAAGTAAGTGGCTTTAACAAACAGAAATTTATTTTCTCACAGTTTAGGAGGCTCATAAGCCAAAATTGGGGCACTGGCCCTAGAAGAAGGCTTTCTTTCTCTGTCAGCTCTGGGGGAAAGTCCTTGTCTCTTCAGCTTCTATTCCTTTGCTCTTTAGTGATCTTTGTCTGACTTGTATCTTCTCCCATCTCTGCTCCCTGGCTGGCTTGTTTAATCTCTTTTATATCTCAAAAGAGATTGACTTAAGACACACCCTACATATGGTCTCATTAACATAACAAAGAAACTCCTATTCCCAAATGAGATTATAACTGCAGGTATAGTAGGATTTACAACACATATTTTTTGGGGGACACAATTCAATCACTAACACTATTAATCAGTGCTACAATAACACAGCGTCTGTGGGTCTGGAGGAAAGAGAGGCCATCCTAACTGGGGAGTTCACAGAGAGATCAATGGCAGAGGGGATGACTGAGCAGAGATTGGAAGGTGAGAAGAACTTCAGCAAGGAAGACAGATGAGAAAATTACCCAAGTTTTCCCCAAAGATAAGAATAAATAAGTCCCAAGAGATTTGGAGAAAGCATTTGGAGAAGAGAATGGAAAGATATATTTAGAAGGATACGGAAGGCCAAAACAAAGACCAGCGTCATATTTGGGGGCCATGGGCAGCATCTGAATACTTTAGAACAGAGAATGTCATGATCAAAGACATAACTACTTTGGTGGCAGTATAAAGATGGCTTGAAAGAGTCAAAGCTACAAAAGACAATAAAATGCCAGGTCTTAGCCAGTCCAGCAGGAGATATTTGTTTACAACCCAGTGTTCCTATCCCTATGGCAACAGAATTTCTCCAGGAACTTCTGTCCTGAAGCTCTCTGTGTGATCCCAGGGTGCCCTTATTGTCACTGTCTTTAGCTAGAAAATGAAAAGCTGAATCAGGCAAGAATCAAGCCATCTCCTGCCTCCAGGTCTGGCTTTGATGAGATTTTGACCCTTCATCACTTTCTCGACATCCTGCCCCTCAATTTCCATAGTATGATTTTCAAAACGAGTCTCAAAGGTGGATTTCACTGAGCATCTGAGTGAAGAGTTATTAAACCACAAGGCACCAGGACTACCTCCCTGGATTACTCAGGCTGGGGGCAGTCAGCAAAGTTTCAGAGCATCTGAGTAAGTATAACAATAATGAGGAATGTCTGCTTGGGAACACGATGGAGAAACAAGGGCCAGATTTACCTCCCCATGTAAAACAGCTAAAGCACTGGATGAAATATATGAAGCAACAGTTTTCAAGACCTTGGATACCAGGTAGAGTAAGGCAGTGATTCCTGAGACATGAGAAACAAGCAAGGCAAACTTATGATTGCCCCAGCTTACTACCTGAAAGGGGTTTCCAGACTGCAGTGCAGGGCGTGTGAACCCAAGCAGAGCCCGTGAATTCCTTGAGTTGAGCAGATGGGACCGATTGTCCAGGAAGGTCAAGGAAGTTTTCAGGTCAGAGTATACTGGAGATAAGAGAGCTGCACAGAGAGAAAGCTCTGGAGATGATCCTTTTCAGGCTAACCAAAAACTGACCAGCACATGCATGCAAGGAGACTACCAGTCATGGATGGAATTGTGACTTTCACCACCACTCAGTTGGAATGAGGCCACCCTTGTCCCCACGGTGTCAGTGAAGTCTCGTGGGGAGCAGTAACAAGGCACCCCCCCCCCAAGCCAGGGTGATCTAAGCAGAGACTCAGCCCACACTCAGCAGTCATGAGGAGCCCCTTCCCATCAGGTTTCGGTGAAGGGCTAGTGGAGAATCTGGTGTGTATGTAATGAGGTGGTGCTTCCCTACGCTTACCAGAGTGTTTTCAGGGAAAGTCTACTAAAACACAGGATATAAGTTGAAAATTATGTGTAGTACAAGGAACCAGTAAGATCTCAACTCGAATGAGAAAAAACCATTAACAGATGCCAACACTGAGATGACACAGATCATAGACAAAAAGGATTTTAAGGCAGGAAGCCATCATAAAAATGCTTCAAAGAATAATTCTGAAGACAATGAAAAAATATAGTCTCAGGGAAGAAATAGAAAAGTTTGGAACTGGAAATTTTAGAACTAAAAATAAAATAACTAGAGTAAAAAATTGGATATGTTCAACAGGAGAATAAAGAGGACAAAGGAAAAAAAATCTCTGAACCTGACATAGAACAATATAAATAACAAAGAATAGATTAAAAAAGTAAGTCTCAGGGATACGGAAGACTTAACAAAAAATTAGCATTTGTGTCCTTGAGGTCCTGGAAGGAGATGAGAAAGAGAATGGAGCTAAAAATATTCAAAGAAATAATGGCTGAAAATTGTGAAAAACACATAAACCTACAGATTCAATACGCTGAGTAAATCACAACAGAATAAAACCAAAGAAATCCACATCAAGACATATCATAGTCAAACTTATGAACACTGCAAACAAAGGAGAAAACCTTGAAAGCAGCCAGAGAGAAGTGATGCATTACCTGTAGGGGACAAGCAATTCTAACAACAGCAAATTTCTGTTTGAAGCAAAAATAATAATAACATATTGTTGGGTTTATAAAATTGGCTGATGTCAAAGATATGACAACAATATGACAAAAGCTGAAAGAAACAAGATGAAAGTCTGTTGTTGTATCTTCTTGTGTTCTAGGTGAAGTGAAAAGATAGTTTTTGAAAGTAGGCTATGATAAGACAAAGATTTCTACTCCAAAGTAACTACTAAAGTAACACGATAAAGGGCTATAGGTAACAAGTCAAGAAGTGAGATCAAATGGTATCCTGAAGTTAATCAATCCATCCCAAATGAAAGTGGTAAAAGAAAACAAAGAACAATTAGGATAAAAAAAAAAAAAAAGCAAATCTTGAGATGCAGACTGAATCCCAACCATGTCTATGTTGTTGTTAGGTGTCGTTGAGTTGGTTCCATCTCATAGCAACCCTATGCACAACAGAACAAAACACTGCCCAGTCCTGCACCATCCTCACAATTGTTGCTATGCTTGAGCCTATCATTGCAGCCACTGTGTCAATCCATCTCATTGAGGGTCTTCCTCTTTTTCGCTGATCCTGTACTTTACCAAGCATGATGTCCTTCTCCAGGGACTGATCCCCCCTGCTAACATGTCCAAAGTATGGGAGACATAGTCTCACCATTCTTGCTCCTAAGGAGCATGCTGTTGTACTTCTGCCAAGAAGATTTGTTCATTCTTTGGGCAGTCCATGGTATATTCGATATTCTTCGCCAACACCACAATTCAAAGGCATCAGTTCTTCTTCAGTCTTCCTTATTCATTGTCTAGTTTTTGCATGTATTTGAGGCGATTGAAAACTCCATGGCTTGGTCAGGTGCACCTTAGTCCTCAAGGTGACATCTTTGCTTTCTAACACTTTAAAGAGATTTCTTGCAGCCAATTTGCCCAATGCAATGCATCTTTTGATTTCTCGACTGCTGCTTCCATGGGTGTTGATTGTCGATCCAAGTAAAATAAAATCTTTGACAACCTCAATCTTTCCTCCGTTTATCATGACATTGCTTATTGGTCCAGTTGTGAGGATTTTTGTTTTCTTTATGTTGAGGTGTAATCCATACTGAAGGCTGTGGTCTTTGATCTTCATCAGTAAGTGCTTCAAGTCCTTTTAATTTTCAGCAAGCAAGGTTGTGTCATCTGCGTAACGCAGGTCATTAATGAGTCTTTCTCCAATCCTAATGCCTCATTCTTCTTCATATAGTCCAACTTCTTGGATTATTTGCTCAGCATACAGTTTGAATAGATATGGTGAAAGGATGCAACCCTGACACACACCTTTCCTGACTTTAAGCCATGCAGTATCCCCTTGTTCTGTTGGAATGACTGCCTCTTGATCCATGTACACGTTCTTCACGAGCACAATTAAGTGTCCCAGAATTTCCATTCTCTGCAATGTTATCGATAATTTGTTATGATCCACACAGTCAAATGCCTTTGCATAGTCAATAAAACACAGGTAAACATCTTTTCAGTATTCTCTGCTTGCAGCCAGGATCCATCTGATATCAGCAACGATATCCCTGGTTCCATGTACTATTCTGAATCTGGCCTGAATTTCTGGCAGTTCCTTGTCTATATACTGCTGCACCAGCTTTTGAATGATCTTCAGCAAAATTTTGCTTGCATGTAATATTAATGATATCATTCGATAATTTCCATATTCGGTAGGATCGCCTTTCTTGGGAATAGGCATAAATATGGATCTCCTCCAGTTCGTTGGCCCAGTAGCTGTCTTCCAACTTTCTTGTCATAGACGAGTGAGCACTTCCAGAGCTGCATCTGTTTGTTGAAACGTCTCATTCGGTATTCTGTCAATTCCCGAAGCCTTGTTTTTTGCCCGTGCCTTCAGTGCAGCTTAGACTTCTTCCTTCAGTACCATTGGTTCTTGATTATACGCTACCTTCTGAAATGGTTGAATGTCCACCAATTCTTTTTGGTATAGTGACTCTGTTTATTCCTTCCATCTTCCTTTGATGCTTCCTGTGTCGTTTCATATTTTCCCTGTAGAATACTTCAGTATAGCAACTCAAGGCTTGAATTTTTTCTTCAGTTCTTTCAGCTTAAGAAATACTGAGCATGTTTTGTTCTTCCCTGTTGGTTTTCTAGCTCCAGGTCTTTGAACATGTCATCATAATACTTTACTTCGTCTTCTGGAGGCACCCTTTGAAATTTTCTGTTCAGTTCTTTTACTTCATTGTTTTTTCCTCTTGCTTTAGCTACTCAACATTCAAGAGCAAGTTTCAAAGTCTCTTCTGACATCCACTTAGGTCTTTTCTTTCTCTCCTGTCTTTTTAATGGCCTCTTGCTTTCTTCATGTATGATGTCCTTCCACAACTCATCTGGTCTTCAGTCATTAGTGTTCAAAGTGTCAAATCTATTCTTGAGATGGTGTCTAAATTCAAGTGAGATATACTCAAGGTCATGCTTTGGCTCCCATACTTGTTCTAATTTTCTTCAGTTTCAACTTGAACTTACATATGAGTAATTGATGGTCTGATCTGGAGTCAGCCCCTAACCTTGCTGTGACTGATGATATTGAGCTATTGACTATATTGTCTATAACCCCATTAAACATAAATGCCCCAAACACCCCAATTAAAGGTAAGAGATTGGCAGAGTAGATAAAAAGCAAGATCAAACTTTATGCTGTCTACAAGAAACTCCCTTTGAAAAAAATGGCACAAATAAGTCAAAAGTAAAAGAACAAATAAAGATATACTATGTTAATGCTAATCAAAACAAAGCTGAAGTGTCTATATTAATATTAGACAAGGTAGATTTTAGAGCAAAGAAAATTGTCAAGAATAAGAACATCATTTCATGATAATAAATGGGTCAACTGATCAACTGGGAAATAATCTTAAATGTTTATGGATCTAATAATACAGCTTCAAAATCATGATGCACGAACTGATAGAACAAAAAGGAGAAACAGACAAATCCACAAATATAGTCATAAATTTTAATACTATTTTGTCAATAATTGATAGAACAAGAAGACAGAATACCTGTAGGGATATAGAAGACTTGAACAATACTATCAACCAAATTTATCTAATTGACATTGATAGAGCACTCAACCAAGTAATGTCAGAATACCTTCTTTTCAAGTGTATATGGGACATTTACAAAGATAGACCATATCTGGGCCATAAAATAAGTTTCAAGAAATGTAAAAGGATTCAAATCATGCAAGTCTGTTCTCTCTGTATACAGTGGATTCACATTAGAAATCAATAAGAGAAAGATCTCTGGAAAAAAACAAACAAGTATTTGCAAACTAATAACTAATAACGAACAAATCTGTCTTGGGAGAGGTGCAACCAGAAAGCTCCTTAAAAGCAAGGATGGCAAGACTAAGTCTCACATACTTTGGACATGTTATCAGGAGGGGTCAGTCCCTGGAGAAGGACATCATGCTTGGTAAAGTAGAGGATCAGCAAAAAAGAGGAAGACCCTCAATGAGATGGATTGACACAGTGGCTGCAACAATAGGCTCAAGCATAACAATTGTGAGGATGGTGTTGGACCAGGCAGTGTTTTGTTCTGTTGCATATGGGGTCATTATGAGTCAGAACTGACTCAACTGCACTTAACAACAACAACAACAACAAATAACTCACTTCGAAATAACCCATGGATAAATTAAGAAATTGAAGGGGAAATTAGAAAGTATTTCTACTAAATTAAAATGAAACTCAATGTATCAAAAGTATGGGTTGTAACTACAGCAAGAAATAGAGGGAAATTGGTAGCACCACATTTTTCCCATACTGGAAAAGGAGAAAGCTCTCAAGTCAATGTCCTCAGCTGTCACCTTAAAAAACAAGAAAAAGAAAAGCAAAGTAAATGCAAAGTAAGCAGAAGAGAGGAAATAATAACTACCACATAGAATACAATGAAATGGAAAATAAAGAATAGAGAAAATCAATGAAGGCAAATGTTGGCTCTTGGAGAGTATCAATGAAATTGATAAATGTCTAGTCAGGCTGAACAGGTAAAGAAAGAGGGTGATAATAAATTACCAATGTCAGAAATGAAAGCGGTGACATCACTACCTATCAAATTGTGTACTTTCCATATCTGCAGTTTATTGCGTATCAATGGTACCTCAATAAAGCTGCTATGAAAAAACTGAAATTGAATATAATTAACAATGACAAATATACCCTACTTAGTGCTGTATCCACTGAAAGCTTGACTGTTTGAACCCACCCAGAGACTCTGCTGGAGAGGGACTTGGCCATCTGCTCCCATAAAGATTCCAGCCTAGGAAACCCTATGGGGCAGTTTTACTCTGTCACATGGGCTTGCCATGAGTTGGAATCAAATTGACAGCACACAACAACAACAATAATGCTGTATCCCAGGATCCATGAGAGTGCCTGGCATGTAGGAAACACTCCAGATAGGTTTGATGAATGAATGAGTGAATGATCAGGGCATTGATGATGACAGTGATGGTGTTGTGATTGTCCTTCTCCCATCTGAGCCTAGCAGTACAATCCAGGGACTGATTGACACAAAATTTAGAAGCTTGGCTCACAGAGAACACGGGAAGTCTGTCCACTTCTAGTCTTACTCTGAAATACCAGGGGTGCCTTGTGTACGACTAACATCCTAGACCTCCTTCCTCCCTGCCACCAGCTCAGGTGGAAAATGCCTCCAGCTCAGCATCAGTGATTTCAGGCCCCATCATTCAATGGGACAACACTCAGACACAGGGTGTGAAGGTGGTGGGCAGTGTCCGTGCAAGGTGGAGGGATGGTCTGTTGAGGGAGCTCTTCAGAGGTGAGAGGAACAGAGAAAGGCTAATTGTAGAAGAGGTTAACCAGCTAGAAACAGCACTAGGCACCTAGCCACTTCTCATAAAATGCTTTGTGATGTTGCTGAATCAACTCTCCGAGACCTTCGTGCATGTCCCAACTGCTCCTACGTCAAATAGAAGGACACCTTCTCCCCAGACAGAGAGTAGATGTTTACCACCCTGTGGCAAGGTGGCTATGAGTGAGGGACTTCTTGGTTCTCTCTGGTTCCAATCAGCACCACTCTCCCCACCCACCCCCATCTTAATCTCCGAGGGCTGTGGTAACAGAAATACCAAGAGTGGGTGGTTTTAAAAAACATAAATTTATTTTCTCACAGTTTAGAAGCAAGAAGTCCAAGTTCAGGGTGCTAGCTCTAGGAGGAGGCTCTCCCTCTCTGTGTCAGCTCTGGGGGAAGATCTCTTTCAGTTTCTGTAGCCCTGGCATTCCTTGGTTCCTTGGCGATCTCCACATGGCGTCTATCTTGCCCTCCTTCTGTGCTTACTTGCTTCTATGCCTAATCTGCTCTTTTTATACCTCAAAAGTGGTTAGGTTTAAGGCACACCCTACACTGTTATGACCTCATTAACCTAACAAAGATAACCACATTCCAAAATGGAATTACATCTGCAGGTATAGGCATTAGGATTTACAACACATATTTTTAGAGGACACAATTCAACCCATAATATCACCCATACATGGACACATGTTGCCTCCTTCTCCCTCATGTCCCATGCCATCACCTGTGCCACAAAGGTCTCCTTTCAGCTGACCCTCCTGTCTGGCTCAGAATAGTCAACATTCCCCCCCCCAAACCCCACAATTGCCTGAGGACTCTGGGAACAACAACCTGTCTCACCTGGAGGTGCTCTAGGATGTGTTCTGCCTTGCTCTCTCTACCTGCTCTCCCCACCTTGCTCTGCTCCCTTTCTCCTACATGTCCTTCTCCCTTCTCCTCTAACATTCAGATTCTGAGTGGCAAGAGAGCAGAGCACTTCAGAAGTAAGGCTTTGGTACCTTGTTCGGGTGCTGTCAAGTTGATTCCAACTCATTGTGCCCCCATGTGGCAGAGTAGAACTGTCCACAGGGTTTCCTAGGCTGTAATCTTTACAGAAGCAGATTGCCAGGTCTTTTCTCCCACAGAGCCGCTGGGTGGGTTCAAGCTGCCAATTTTTTCAGGTTGCAGCTGAGCGCTTAACTATTGCACCACCAGAGCTCCTTTGGTACATACAGCTTTAAAATATGTATTGATTCTGCCACTGCCTGCCACATACCTTCGGGAAAGTCACTTAGCATCTCTGAGAATGAGATTCTTCCTTTTCTCATCTCTAACAATCACCTAGAAGCAGCACATGCCTTGTCTGTGCCATCACTCAGCAAATATTCATGGAACACTCACTGGACTCCAGGTACTTTTCTAGGCAGGAGGGATAGTGCGTGGGCAAAGTAAGGATCCTGTCCCCTGGGGACAGAGGATAAACAAGTAAAGGAGTAGCATGTCAGGTGGGGAAAGAAAAGCAAGTTGGGGCAGTGGGGAGGGTCTAAGCTGGAGGTGGATTCTTCTCAGAGAAGGCATCTCTGCCTGCTGAGGTGGCTTTGAGCATGTCTTTGGGGGAGGTGAGAACGTGAACCACGTGGAGCATTCCTTGCTGAGGCAACAGCCCCTGCGGAGGATCGTCTCCCTGGGCAAGGGCATCTTTGGCTTGGAGCCAGCATGAAGGCCAGTGGTGAGGGTGAGGGTGAAGAGAGATGGGCAGGTGGGCAGTGGGGGCAGGCAGGACTTGTTAGGCTATTCAGGCGCCTGGAAACATTGGGTTCTACTCTACAGGACATGGAAGACACGGGAGGGTTAGAGCTTCAGGGTCTGATGTGGCCACCTGCCACCCCCAGCCCCACCTTGGCCTCTGGCAGTCTCAGGAGCTGCCTTCCTGTGCTTCTCCTTCCAGACTCGGCAGGCTCCCTGAGATGGACTCTGGTGATGGGCACCCTTCTGCCCTGAGTGCCCAGCACTGCTCCAGGCAGTCTGCAGAGACTTCCTGCCTTAGTAGATCACATAATTCTTTCTTATAAAAAAAGGACTCGGAAGCAATTATTTCTATTTTTGGTTGTTTCTGATTGCAGTTCCCTATCTGGAAATCAATTCATGTTTTGGTGTTTGCACTTGGCTCGAGTCCAGTGCACACTATGCCTGAATCTTGGCACCAATCAAAGCAAACCAGGAGTGAGAATGGCTGATGGGACCGTGTGTGTGTGCACATGTATGTGTGCATGGGTGTGCCTGTGTGTGTGCATGCATGCATATGTGTGTGAGTGTATGTGAGTGCATGTGTGTTTGAGTGCATGTGTGTGTGAGTGTATGTGTGTGAGTGCATGTGTGTGTGTGATGTGCATGTGTGTGTGAGTGCATGTGTGTGTGATGTGCATGTGTGTGTGAGTGCATGTGTGTGAGTGCATGTGTGTGTGAGTGTATGTGTGTGAGTGTATGTGTGTGGGAGTGCATGTGTGTGTGAGTGCATGTGTGTGATGTGCATGTGTGTGTGAGTGTATGTGTGTGAGTGCATGTGTGTGTGATGTGCATGTGTGTGTGAGTGCATGTGTGTGATGTGCATGTGTGTGTGAGTGTATGTGTGTGTAAGTGCATGTGTGTGTGTGAGTGCATGTGTGTGTGAGTGCATGTGTGTGTGAGTGTATGTGTGTTTGAGTGCATGTGTGTGAGTGTGTGTGTGTGAGTGCATGTGTGTGTGTGAGTGTATGTGTGTGGGAGTGCATGTGTGTGTGAGTGTATGTGTGTGTGTGGGAGTGCATGTGTGTGGGAGTGCATGTGTGTGTGTGTGAGTGCATGTGTGTGAGTGCATGTGTGTGAGTGCATGTGTGTTTGAGTGCATGTGTGTGAGTGTATGTGTGTGAGTGCATGTGTGTGTGTGAGTGTATGTGTGTGGGAGTGCATGTGTGTGTGAGTGTATGTGTGTGTGTGGGAGTGCACGTGTGTGGGAGTGCATGTGTGTGGGAGTGCATGTGTGAGTGTGTGGTGGAAGGAAGAGGCTTTCATGGTTGCCCCTCTGCAGGTTTTTGTTCCTGATGTTTCTGGTGCAGGTTGTTAAGAAATTCCATCTTGGGAAATTTTGACTTCAGGAGAGTTATTTTATATGCAAGAATTTATGCCCGAACATGAAAAAGCTAAAGATGCCACAGCCAGCTTTTCTGCCTTGTGGACCTGGGGGAGGGCCATTTGGAACTCTTGCTCTGAACAGTCAAAAAAACGAGATTTCTGCCTCTGAACATTTCCACTGACAGCCGACTTCGGTGTACGTAGAGTCCAGACCTCCCACCTGTGCTTTGCGCCCAGTGGTCCAGACTCTGAGGGCCTGCAAAGTTTAAATAAGTACTAGATGAATGGATTTGATTATTAGACTGATTTTATTCTGTGTGTGTTAATGAACAGTCCATATTATGCAAACGCTTGTGATTATGACAGCAAGTTTTTCAATTGCAAATTCATTCCCCAAGCCCAAAATAAACTTTTGCCATGCCAGGGGGCTGCTGTGCACAGGGAAGAGAGGAAAACTCATTTCAGAAGGAATGCATCCCAGGAAAAAAATAATTAAGCTCCTTAGAATTAATGTGTGGCCTTTCCTATTTATCTTTTCTGACTCATTACTGAAAGAGAGAGGAACCCATCAACGCTATTTCTTTTTAGTCTGACAAATTAAGAAAACAAGAGGAAAAGAAAGAAAAGAAATAGTAGCCCAAATGGGAGTCAAATACCATCTGTATTCTGAATGCTCCATCCTGTGCTCTCTTCCTAGATTGGGGACAGGCTCCACGAGGTAGACTTTGGGTAAAAATAGCATCCTGCCCTGATTGTCCAGCACTGTGATGGTAGGACCCTGGCAGGGGAGGCCGTGTCTCCTGCTCTAAACTGCCATCCACCAATCACAGCTGGAAGCAGCATCCTGAGGGGGTCAACCCTGGGGG
This sequence comes from Dugong dugon, assembly GCA_030035585.1. Taxonomy (NCBI): domain Eukaryota; kingdom Metazoa; phylum Chordata; class Mammalia; order Sirenia; family Dugongidae; genus Dugong; species Dugong dugon. The sequence goes on along the minus strand of CM057465.1, from coordinate 3,549,520 downwards.
AAGAAGCAGTGAGAAGCCCGGTCCCTTTACCAATTTGTGAGGCAAGAGGGAACAGAGCCCAATGGGTGTCTTACTTCTGAGGCCACTTTCAATGCCATTCCAATGACTCTGAGTGTCTCATGGGCCAGTTGAGTTATTTCTCCTCTCTATGGAGAAGCAGGAGAGAGGCACAGCTGGAGACCACTGATGTTACTGCTGGCTACACAGTGCTGGGAGGCCTGGGCAGTGAGATCAGGGGTGCGTGGGCATCCCTGGGGGTTGTGTTCTGCTCCAGGTCTTTCTCCATCCAACTCCAACTCCTCTGCAAACTCTTGTGGCATGCTCATGTCAATGCCAGTACCTTTAGCACAACTTTCCCTTTGATAAAGGAGTCACCAAAATTCAGAAGACCTCCCCTTCCTGGGCCAGACTTTCCCTTGATTGTTTCCAGATCAGTAAGATGGAGACCTCAGCCACCACGGGACAGGACGAGGCTCTTCTGACCAGGTCTGTAAGGAGTCCCCATCCACCCAAAGTGATCAGTCCTTCTCATCCAGAGACTCCAACTCATCATTTGCAACTTCAGAACTTGGATGCTACTGGACACAGACTCAGTACCACTGGCTCCATAAAGACGTTTGTCTTGTAAATGGTGATGACCCAACCCAGACTGTCTCCAACCTAAAATGAAGGAAATAGATGGAAGGAAGAAAAGGAAAAAGAAAGGAAAGAAGGAAGGGAGGGAGGAAAAAAGGAAGAGATAAAGGCAGAAAGAGAGGAAGGAAAAGAGAAAGGGAGGAAAGGAAGAAAAAAGGAAGGAACGATGGAAGGATGAGAAGGAAGGGAGAAAAGAAAGGGATTTACTGCTTTAGTGGTCCGGATTCAGGAGCGTGAAGACAGCACTGAAGACATATCTCTCTCTATTTCTCCACTCTGTACTCTGCTTTCCAGAATGAGGACAGGTGCTCAGGAGGCAAGGAGGTATGGGTTGGATGGGCTTGTCTCCAGTCACAGTCTGAGTGAGAACCCCACTTGTCTCAGCATAAGTCCCATGCTCATTGCTGTTAGCATGACTATCCTCCTTGTCGATAGTTAAATTATGATTTCTTACTCACTGTAATTCTTCTTGCACGTCTATAAAAAGTACACTATTTTTGTAGGCATGGGTGTGGCAGTCCTCTGAATGTAGTTTAGCCTTCAGTGAGTGGTTGCTCATGCACACCCTGTTGTGCGGAGACTTCCAGGTTTATGCACACATTGTTTTGGCTTACTTTTGGTTGGCTGCATTTTCAGAAGGGATACATGGATAATACAGCCTCTCTCCTTCTCTCTCTCTCTCCTTACACATTGACAAAAGAACAGTAGCATGGCTGGGCATGGAGCATCTGAAAGGAACTGCTTCCTTCAACGTGTAGAAATTTCTCCTAGTATCCAAAAGTTAGAGGTCAGCCTGACTTACCACATGTTCTCACAGGCTGCCTTTTCTGCCTTCATTCTTACAATATTCTTATTTTTAACACTGAAATCCAATCGTCACACTATGCTTTCTGTAGGTGTTGCTTTTTTTTGGTAATTTGGCCTGATAGTTAATGAGAGTCTTTCATATGCAGATTCAGATCTTTCTTGATCTCAAGAAAGTGTTCTACTTATCTCTTCAAAAATTGCCTATTTCCATTAAGACCTTCAGCGGTTCCTGTTTGAAACTACAGCCCATTGCCCTTGAGTTGATTCTAATTCATAGCACTCCTATAGGACAGAGTAGAACTGCCCCATATAGTTTCCAAGGAGCAACAGGTGGATTCGAACTGCCAATCTTTTGGTTAAATGGAAGCCATATTGCTCACCATGGCCAGTCAAGCCTTTTATACTCTGCCCGGCCCAGCATCAGACTCAGCTCTCCCTCCTCCGCCCTCACTTCCCATGTCCCAGCCCCGTGGGATTCTCTGTGATCCCCAAACACATGGAGAAAATCCCCTCCCCGAGAGATCTTTAATACTGAAGTCTCTGCTAGGGTGCTCTTCCCCATTTCTCTGCATGACTGCCCCCTTTTCATTATTTAGACCTCAGCTTACATGCCAACACTAGGAACTTTCTCGAACATCCCAGGCAAAGGGATACTTAGTCCATCCAAAGCTGTGCTGCTTCATGTCATCTTATATCATCTTCTTCATAGCATTTATTAGTACCCAAAATTATCTCTTTGTTTCCATGTTGTTAGCAGACGCTCCACCTACCTGGGTGGCACAGTTAAATCTTCCAGTACTAGCTGAAAGGTTGGCTATTTGAACCCACCCAGAGGCACCTTGGAAGACAGATCTGACAATCTGCTTCTGAAATGCTGCAGCCTTGAAAACCCTATGGAACAGTTCTACTCTGACACATATGGGGTCACCATGAGTTGGAATCAACTCGAGGGCAACTAACTACAACAACCATCACCCTTGGGGCAGGGGCTCTGTCTCCCTTGTCTACTGCTCTATTCCCAGGGCCTAAAACTGGGTCTGGCATGAAGCAGTTGCCCCCTAAATATGTTGTTGTCAGCAGCTGTCAAGTTTGCTCTGACTCATGGTGACCAGGTGCACAACAGAACAAAATGCTGCCTGGTCCTGCACCATCCCCATAATTGCTTGTGAATCCGACCACCATTAACATGTAGGGGCCAGTTTATTCTGAGATGTTCTGCAGAACCACTGCCTCCCTACATGACAGGTCTCTACCCCTGCCTTCCGGAGCCCTTGCATGCACCTGAGGTGACTCTGGGGACTCTGAAACGTGCACCCACATTGTCACTGGGCTCTTCTGCAGGCTTGGACTTGCTCATCACAATTTCAACTCATTTTACAATGTTGATACCACTGGGTTTGTTTTACAGTTTTGCTTCCTTTTCTCATGTAGCCTCTTTATTTTTTACTTGTTGCTCTACCCATTCCTTCTCCTGTGCCCTTATCAATCAAAACACTCAACTACGCAGAAGATCATTTATGTTAACTTGTTTCTTGCAGTTATTTTTTTTAAAGATATGGTCTTCTTCTACCTTCTCCCATGCCCTCTTGGGTGAAATATTATTTTCAGTGTATCACATGGTTGTTGTTCAGGTTATTCCAACTTAAAGATTAAGAATCACCTTCTGAATCTCCTTCTTTGGAGCACTCATTCCCATCTGATGATAAGTTACACATTCATTTAGTTACGTCTTTATTCTTTGCCTCCTGTCCTTGTCCACCTGTACAGGATAAGCTTGGTGAGTGAGCCATTATATGTTAGGTCTACTGCTGCACCTGCCATGGAGCAGGTGGCAGATGACAACAAAGTGAAATTAGTTGAAAGAATAAATATGATATAAATAAGTGAATGCTTGTGAGGGGCCTCAACCTGCCATAAAAGATGCTCCCCATGGTCCTACCACATATGTCTACATCATGGGCAAAGCTTTACTCCCAAGAAGCCACACTCCATCTTCCAGGCAGCCTCTGACAACGAGTGAATGAATGAATGAATGACGTGTCAGTCAATAAGGAGGAATATCTTCTTCTAGCACCTCATTCTCATGTAAAAGCTAGACCATGAAAAAGGAAAGTAGGAGAATTGATGCATTCTAACTGTGGTGTTCCCCCATTTGTCTGTAAGATTGTCACACTGTGGGGGCTTGCATGTTACTGTGATGCTGGAAGTTATGCCACGGGTATTCAGATACCAGCAGGGTCACCCATGGTGAGCAGGTTTCAGCTGAGGTTCCAGACTAAGACAGACTAGGAACAAGGACCTGGCAGTCTACTTTTGAAAAGAATTATCAAGTGAAAACCTTATGAACAACAGCAAAACATTGTCTGATATAGTACCAGATGATGAGTCCCCCAGGTTGGAAGGCGCTCAAAAGATGACTGGGGAAGAGCTACTTCCTCAAAGTAGAGTTGGCCTTAATGATGTGGATGGAGTCAAGCTTTCAAGATCTTCATTTGCTGATGTGGCATGACTCCAAACGAGAAGAAACAACTGCAAACATCCATTAATAATTGGAACAAGGAATGTATGAAGTATAAATCCAGGAAAATTGGAAATTGTCAAAAATGAAATGGAATGCGTAAACATCAATATCCTAGGCATTAATGAGTGGAAATGGACTGGTATTGGTCATTTTGAATTGGACAGTCATCATGGTCTACTATGCTGGGAATGACAAGTTGAAGAGGAATGGTGTTGCATTCATGTTAAAAAAGAACATTTCAAGGTCTATTCTGAAGTATAACGCTGTCAGTATAGGATAATATCCATATGCCTACCAGGAAGACCAGTTAATACCGCTATTATTCAAATTTACACACCAACCACTAAGGCCAAAGATGAAGAAACTGAAGATTTTTAACAACTTCTGCAGTTTGAAATTAATAGAGCATGCAATCAGTATGCATTGATAATTATTGGTGATTGGAATGCAAAAGTTGGAAATAAAGAAGGACTCATAGTCGGAAAATACGGCCTTGGTGTTAGAGATGATGCTGGCTTGATAGAATTTTGCAAGACCTACGACTTCTTCATTGCAAATACCTTTTTTCACCAACATAAACAGTGACTATGCACATGGACCTAACCAGATGGAATATGCAGGAATCAAACTGACTACGTCTGTGGGAAGGGACTATGGAAAAGCTCAACATCATCAGTCAGAAAAAGGCCAGGGGCCAACTGCGGAACAGACTATCAATTGCTTACCTGCAAATTCAAGTTGAAACTGAAAAAAATTAGAACAAGTCAATCAGAGCCAAAGTACCACCTTGAGTATATTCCACCTGAATTTAGAGACCATCTCAAGAATAGATTTGATGCGTTGAACACTAATGACCGAAGACCAGGCAAGTTGTGGAATGACATCAAGGACATCATACATGAAGAGAGCAAGGGGTCATTAAAAAGACAGGAAAGAAAGAAAAGACCAAATGGAGGTCAGAAGAGACTCTGAAACTTGTTCTTGAACGTCGAGTAGCTAAAGCAAAAGGAAGAAAAGATGAAGTAAAAGAACTGATCAGAAGCTTTCAAAGGACGGATTGAGAAGACAAAGTAAAGTATCATAATGACACGTGCAAAGAGCTGGAGATAGAAAACCAAAAGGGAAGAACACACTTGGCATTTCTCAAGCTGAAAGAAGTGAAGGAAAAATTCAAGCCTTGAGTTGCGATAGTGAAGGATTCTATGGAGAAAATATTAAATGATGCAGAAATCATCAAAAGAAGATGGAAGGAATACAGAGTAATTACACCAAAAAGAATTGGTCAAATGTCAACCATTTCAGGAGGTAGCATATGATCAGGAACCAATGGTACTGAAGGAAGAAGTGCAAGCTGCACTGAAGGCATTGATGAAAAACAAGGCTCCCGGAATTGACGTGATATCAACTGAGATGTTTCAACAAATGGATGCAGCATTGGAAGTGCTCATTCATCTATTCCAAGAAATTTGGAAGACAGCTACCTGGCCAACTGACAGGAAGAGATCCATATTTACACCTATTCCCAAGAAATGTGATTCAACTGAATGCGGATATTATCAAACAATATCATTGTCATGGATTGAATTGAGTTCCCCCAAAATATCCGTCCATTGGGCTAGGTCATGATTCCCAGTATTGTATGATTGTCTACCATTTTATCATCTGATGTGATTTCCCTATGTGTTGTAAACTCTATCACTATGATGTAATAAGATGGATTAGTGGCAATTATATTGATGAGGTCTACGAGATTAGGTAGTATCTTAAGCCAGTCTCTTTTGAGATATAAAAGAGAGAAGTGAGCAGAAAGACTTGGTGGACCTCATTCCACCAAGAAAGCAGTGTCAGGAGCAGAACGCTCCCTTTGGACCTGATGTTCCTGCACTGAGATGCTCCCAGACCAAGGGAAGACTGATGCATCACAAGGGCCTTTGTCCAGAGCTGACAGAGACAGAAAGCTTTCCTCTGGAGCTGACTCCCTGAATTTGGACTTGTAACCTACTAGACTGTGAGATAATAAATTTCTCTTTGTTAAAAGCCATCTACTTGCAATATTTCTGTTATAGCAGCACTAGATGACTAACACAATCATTAATATCACACACAAGTAAAATTTTGCTGAAGATCATTCAAAAGTGGCTGCAGCAGTATACTGACAGGGAACTGCCAGAAATTCAGGCTGGATTCAGAAGATGACGTGGAACCAAGGATATCATTGCTGATGTCAGATGGATCCTAGCTGAAAGCAGAGAGTACCAGGAAGAGGTTTACCTGTGTTTTATTTGACTATGCAAATGCATTCGACTGTGTGGATCATAACAAATTATGGATAACACTTCGAAGAATGGGAATTTCAAACACCTAACTGTGCTCGTGAGGAACCTGTACATAGATCAAGAGGCAGGTGTTGTAATAGAACAATGGGATACTACGTGGTTTAACGTCAGGAAAGCTGTGAGTCAGGGTTGTACCCTTTCACCGTATCTATTCAGTCATATGCTGAGCAAATAATCTGAGAAGCTGGACTATATGAAGAAGAATGAGGCATCAAGTTTGGGGGAAGACTCGTTAACAACCTGAATTATGCAGATCATACAACCTTGCTTGCTGAAAGTGAAGAGGACTTGAAGCACTTACTGATGAAGATCAAAGACCACAGCCTTCAGCATGGATTACACTGCAACATAAAGTAAACAAAAATCTTTGCAACTGGACCAATAAGCAACATCATGATAAACAGAGAAAAGATTGAAGTTGTCAAGGATTTCATTTTACTTGGATCCACAATCAACATCCATGGAAGAAGAAGTCAAGAAATCAAAAGATGCATTGCATCGGGCAAATTGGCTGCAAAAGACTTCTTTAAAGTGTTGAAAAACAAACATATCACCTTGAGGACTAAAGTGCTCCTGACCCAAGCCATGGTATTTTCAATCACATCATATGCATGTGAAAGCTGAACAATGAATAAGGAAGACCGAAGAAGAATTTATGCCTTTGAATTGCAGTGTTGGCGAAGAATATAAGTGCACCATGGGCTGCCAAAAGAACAAACAAATCTGTCTTGGAAAAACTACAACAAGAATGCTACTTAGATGCAAGCATGACGAGACTACATCTTACATACTTTGGACATGTTATCAGGAGGGATCAGTCCTTGGAGAAAGACATCACGCTTGGTAAAGTAGAGGGTCAGTGAAAAAGAGGAAGACCCTCAACGAGATGGATTGACACAGTGGCTACAACAATAGGCTCAAGCATAACAAGGATTGTGAGCATGGTGCAGGACCAGGCGATGTTTTGTTCTGTAGCACATAGGGTCACTATGAGTTAGAATGGGCTGGATGGCACTTAACAAGTGTGGTGTTGGTGAAGAATACTGAATATACCACGGACTGACAGAAGAACAAAAAAATTAGTCTTAGAGGAAATACAACAATGAATGCTCCTTAGAAGCAAGGATGGTGAGACTTCAGCTCACTTATTGTGGACAGGTCATCAGGAAAGACCAACTGCTAGAGAAGACATGGCTGGTAAAGTTGAGGGTCAGTAAAAAGCAAGGAAACTGTCAGTGAGATGGAATGACAAAATAGCCACAGCAATGGGTTCAAACAGACCATCGATTGTGAAGATGGTGCAGCACTGAGCAATATTTTGTTCTGTTGTACATGGGGTCCCCATGAGTTGGAGCTGACTCAATGGCAACTAACAATAACAGCAAAGCAGCTCATTACCACTCAGATTCAGCCTCAGACTTCCAGTGACTCTCAGACATGTTGCAGATTTCATGAGTGAGAGGACAGACCCTCCTGCGACCCTATGATGCTCACCTCCTGGTGTGTCCTCTCCCCTTGAGTGTGGGTGGGGCTTCTGACTTGCTTTTAACTAATAAAATCAAACCTGTTGCTGTCGAGTCAATTCCAACCCATTTAACCAGTAGGATATGGCAAAGGTGATGTAATGTATGATTACGTTACATAAGATTATGACATCTGTCTTACTGAGAGGCCCTCTCCAAGCAAGGAGCTGGACACTGTTACCAACCCCATGAGCCTGGAGTTGCAGTCTTCCGAGTCAAGCCTTAGATGAGACCTTTGATTGCAGCCCTGCACAGCACCCAGCTCAGCTGTGCCTGGGCTCCTGACCAGTGAGAACTTTAGACCGTAAAATTGTGTTGTTTTAAGGAGCTAAGTTTGCTAGTATCACTATGCATCAATAGATACCTAATACAGCTATCCCATTGTGCAGAAGGGATGGAATGTGCCTGAACACAGGGTCTTCCCAGCTCAGGTATTTCTTTCCAGTAACAGCACCCCATGCCAGGGGTCAGCCCCAGTGTGGTGAGGCTCCCTTCTGCTCTGGAACAGTCCTTCCTATCTGTCCAGCCATGCCATCACCGACCATTGGGCCACTGCAAAGAGGCATGTGCCCAGCACTGCAGCCACCGCCATGACCTCTGGGGCTGCCCGTGGAAGTGGAGACAGGACACGTAGTCTGTTTCCCTGGAAGACTCGGGCTGTGAAGATGAGGACTTGTGCTGCTTCAAGAGACTGCTCCATCAACCAAAACTGTCCCCTGAAGTCATCTGTCTTAGTTATCTAGTGCTGCTATAACAGAAATATCACAGGTGAATGGCTTTAACAAAGAGAAATTTATTCTCTCATAGTCTAGGAGGCTAGAAGTGTGAATTCAGGACGCCAACTCCCGGGGAAGGCTTTCTTTCTCTGTCAGCTCTGGGGGAAGGTCCTTGTCATCAGTCTTCCCCGGGCTGAGGAGATTCTCAGCGCAGGGATGTGGGTCCAAAGTATGTGCTCTGCTCCTGGCACTTCTTTCTTGGTGGTGCGAGGTCCCTTTCCACTCTGCTCACTTATCAAAAGAGATTGACTCAAGACACAACTTAATCTTGTAGACTGAGTACTGCTCATTAACATAACTGCCTCTAATCCTGCCTCATTAACATCATAGAGGTTAGGATTTACAACACATAGGATAATCATATCAGATGACAAAATGGTAGACAATCACACAATTCTGGGAATCATGGCCTAGCCAAGTTGATACACATTTTTGGGGGAAACAATTCAATCCATAACATCATCTTTAAACTAAACAACTGTTTAGCTAGATTAGTAATGAACCTATGCCTTGAGTAGTCTGCTCTTTTAAAAAGATTCTATATGTATGAGACCAAGTTGACAACAAAACCAAAAACCAAACCCATTGCCATCAAGTTGATTCTAATTCATAGTGACCCTATAGGACAGAGTACACCTGCCCCATAGGATTTCCAAGAAGTGTCTAGTGGATTCAAACTGCCAAACTTTTGGTTAGCAGCCGTAGCTCTTAACCACTAAGCCACCAGGGTTTCCTAATTGACAACAGTAACTCTAAAAGCATAGATGAGAAGTTTGTTGTTGTTGTTGTTAGGGGTCATCAAATCGGTTCCAAGTCATAGTGACACTATGCACAACAGAACAGAACACTGCCCAGTCCTGTGCCATCCTCACAACTGTTGCCATGCTTGAGTCCATTGTTGCAGCCACTGTGTCAATTTATCTCGCTGAGGATTGTCTTAGTCATATAGTGCTGCTCTAACAGAAATACCACGAGTGGACGATCTTAACAAAGAGAAGTTTATTCTCTCACAGTCCAGTAGGCTACAAGTCCAAATTCAGGGCATCAGCTCCAGGGGAACAGTTTCTCTTTCTGTCAGCTCTGGAGGAAGGTCCTTGTTATGCATCAGTCTTCCCTTGGTCTGGGAGCATCTCAGCGCAGGAACCTCAGGTCCAAAGGATGCTCTCTGCTCCCGTCACTGCTTTCTTGGTGGTATGAGGTTCCCATGTGTCTCTGCTCGCTTCTCTTTTTTGTGTCTCAAAAGAGATTGGATTAAGACACTAATCTTATAAACCTAATCAGTATAACCTCATCACAGTGATAGAATTTACAACACATAAGGAGATCACATATAACCTCATCATAGTGGTAGAGTTTACAACACATAAGGAAATCACATCAGATTACACAGTCATACAATACTGGGAATCATGACCCAGCCAAGTTGACAGACATCTTTGGGGAACACAATTCAAATCATGACAAGGATCTTCCTTTTTTTCCACCGACCCTCTACTTTACCAAGCATGATGTCCTTCTCCAGGGACTGATACCTCCTGATAACATGTCCAAAGTATGTGAGACATAATCTTGCTATCCTTACTTCTAAGGAGCATTCTGGTTGTACTTCTTCCAAGACAGATTTGTTCAGTCTTTTGCCAGTCCGTGGTGTATTCTATATTCTTCGCCAACACCACAATTCAAAGACGTCAATTCTTCTTTGGTCTTCCTTATTCATTGTCCAGCTTTTGTATGAATATAAAGCGATTGAAAACACTATGGCTTCAGTTAGGCGCACCTTAGTCCTCACGGTGACATTTTTGCTTTTCAACACTTTAAAGAGATCTTTTGCAGCCGATTTGCCCAAAGCAATGCATTTTAGGGGGAGCAAAACAATTTGAGTAGAAATCGCTAGATTATTGACACATAGTGAAGAATTTAATGTCACTAAGCTGTATGTGTAGAAATTGTTGAATGGGTGTATGTTTTGCTCTGTATATTTTCACCAAAAATAAAATAAATATTTAAAAAGAGAGAGAGAGATACTGATCATGTGTAACATGGATGCTGCTGCCCAGGCTTCATGTCTGAGTCCCTGGAGCCTGCCACCTCCCTGCCCGCCATTCTGCCCACCTCCAGAGACCCCAAGAGGAACTTTCCTGTCCTATCCTACACCCCTCCATCCTGTGCCTCCTTCCGTCCTAAACCCAGGGTGTCTGGGCTCCAGGGTCTCATCTCCACAGTCACACCTTGTAAGTCTAGTGTGTACTCAGCAAACATTCCTCAAAATTTCAGCCTTTTAGGTGGCACAACAGTTAAGCGCCTACCTGCTAACTGAGAGGCTGGTGGTTCTAACCTACCCAGCAGCTCCGAGTGAGAAAGACCTGGCAATCTGCTTCCTTAAAAGACTATAGCCATGGAAATCTATGGGATAGTTCTACTCTGTCATATGGGGTTGCTATGAGTGGAAAATCAACTAGATAGCACCAAACAACCGGAACAGATTACAGAGGTTTTCACATACTTACATACTTTCTAGGTCTCTGGGTGGTGCAAACAGTCTGTGCTCAACTACTTACCTAAAGTTGAAGGTTCAAATCCACCCAATGGTGCTGCAGAAGAAAGCCCTGTCAATCTGCTTCCATGAAGATTATAGTCAAGAAAATCCTATGGAGCAGTTCTACTCTGTAACACGTGGAGTTACCATGAGTCTGAATTGACTTAATAACAGTGGGTTTTTTGTATATTTTCTAGGTAACACTTTTTTCATAATTAGAGGAGAAGAGGATCAAATATGTGTCTTTAAGCATTTTCCTAGAACTTTAGAAAATCTACAAGATGTCTCGTCTGAGAACAGAGAGATAAATCTGTAATTAAATACCCAGAGAACCAGACTCTGAGCTACAACCACCCAGATTGGTGGAACCAAACCTTTTGTTACTTATTCCGTCTTTATTTGCATATGCTAGTTGGGAAGACAGGTGTGTAAATTATTATTATCACCTTTATTAAGACATCATTTATTGATCATTTCCCATATGGCAGAGCCTCTACATGGACAGATAGATCGGTATTGATTTCTTTTTTGGCACAATTCAGTAAATACACACTTTATGGACTCCCTGAAACTACCTGGCTGCACACTGGCCTCTGTGGATTTATCACTTAGCTCTGATTTAATCAAGAGCTGTGGGAATCACACCACAGTCCTGCTGACTCAGAGCTGAGGGCTCACCTGTGCCCACCCCTGAGCTGCAAGAACAGAGACAGGCATCCTAACTCGGAGCTGTCCCCAGACGTATCGATCTTAAAACCAAATGACAAATACCCTTCTATCCACAATAAATGTCTCTCTTGAAAGTTCTGTGTAAATTGAATTTTTATAAATCAAATCGCATTGTAAACCCAGGAAGGAGAAATGCTGTTTATGGGAAACGTGTTTTCCTTCCTTTACAAATGGAAGAAAGCCGTGCTATGGATGCGAAACTTCAGTTAACTTTATTATAAAGCCTTTAGTTTATTTTTACTTTGTTACGTTGTCAGACGTTTTATAAAAGGGATTACGGGTTCTGTGATATCATATTTGGAACATTAATGAAGCCAGGAAGTTGGGTGTATCCAGAGTCAGAAAATTTAAGTTCTGACATCTCAGGGAAAGGTCTGGAATAGTGGAGAAAGTGTGTCTTTTAGAACTCTTTTCAGTCACTCATTGAGCACTTATTGGGCCCTCATCCATTGCTGATGGGAATGTAAAATGGTACAGCCCCTGTGGGAAACAATTTGGTGGTTCCTCAAGAATATGAACATAGAATTACCATATGACCAAGAAATCCTAATCCTAGGTGTATACCCCGCAGAACTAAAGCAGGAACACAAACAGAAACCTATACGCCAGTGTTCCTTGCAGCACTTCTGACAATTAGCCAAAAGGTCAAAACAACCAAAAAGTCCATCAACAGATAAATGGATGAACAAAATATGGTACACACATACAATGGTATATTACTCAGCTGTAAAGAGAAATGAAGTCCCGATGCGTGTCACAACATGGCCGAACCTTGAAAACAGTATGCTGAGTAAAATAAGTCAGCCACAAAAGGACAAATAGTGTATGGTCTCACTCATATGAAATATACAAATAGGTAGTAACCAAAGATTATTAGTGGTTACCAAGGAAGGGAAGGAGAAGGAAAAGAGGATCCTTTGCTTAGGGAGGATTGACTTTATGTTAATGATGGCGGAATGATTCTGAAAAGGATAGTGAAAACGGTGGCATGACTTGAAGACTATGGTCAATGCTACTGAATTATACATTTAGAAATTGTTGAGATGGGATATGTTTTGATATGTATATTTTTACCTAAATAAAATTAAATACACACACACGCACACACATTAAAAAAAAAACAACAAAAACCAGTTGCCATCTAGCCGGAATAGCAACCTTATAGGACGGAGTAGAACTGCCCCACAGGGTTTCCAAGGAGCTACTGGTGGATTCCAACTGGAGACCTTTTGGTTGGCAACCCAACCCCTAACTACTTAGCCACCAGGGATATGGATTACACCTCAACATGAAGAAAACAAAAATCTTCACAACTGGACCAATAAGCAACATCGTGATAAACAGAGAAAAGATTAAAGTTGTCAAGGATTTCATTTTACTTGGATCTACCATCAACACCCCTGAAAGCAGCAGTCAAGAAATCAGAAGACTCATTGCATTGGGCAAATCTGCTGCCAAAGACCTCTTTAAAGTGTTAAAAAGCAAAGATGTCACCTTGAAGACTAAGGTGCTCCTGACTCAAGCCATGGTGTTTTCAATTGCCTCATATGCATGCGAAAGCTGGGCAATGAATAAGGAAGACCAAAGAACTGATGTCTTTGAATTGTGGTGTTGGAGAAGAATAATGAATATAGCATGGACTGCCAAAAGAACGAACAAATCTGTCTTGGAAGAAGTACAACCAGAATGCTCCTTAGAAGCAAGGATGGCAAGATTATGTCTTACATACTTTGGGCATGTTATCAGGAGGGATGAGTCCCTGGATAAATAACAACTATGTATATATACATATATCTGTGTATCTTTGTATATACAGATAATCCTGACTTATAATGTATTCCAATTATGATGAACCGAATTTATGACCATTCTTTTTTTGTTGCTGTTCATCTTATTGTTAGTAATATGTACTACCTACCGTTGCTGCTCATAACTTGCTGATGTTATCATTCTCCGATGTTAACTTGCAAAGGTTTATATGTAATGTTTCCAACCCCTAAGGCAAATAAAGACCAGATTTGTAAAGATACTGATAATTAAAGGCAGTAATAATGAAAATGTGAAAAAATGAGGTATTCAACCTACATTAGAGCAGACTTACAAGGGAGTTGTTGGACTGGAACCCCGTTGTAAGTCGGGGGCTATCTGTATTAAAACGCTTATTGAGCTCTTAGTCTGCACCACCTACTGCTGCAGGCTCTGGTCCCTTAATTCAGTGGTTCTCAAACTCAAACATCGGAATCTCCTGGTGGGCTTATTAAACAGGGTGCTTGTATCACTCCCAAAGGTTCTTATTCAGTGGGTCGTGGGTGGGGCCTGATAATGTGCATTTCAGGCTGTTTGTTTCTATAAAGATTACAGCCTTGGAAACTCTATGGGTCAGTTCTACTCTGTCCTTTAGGGTTGCTATGAGTTGGAATCAACTGGATGGCAATGATTGTGGGCATCAATGAAAGTACTCCCTCCCTTCCTGGGAGTTTACATTCCTGAGAGCCCTGGGTATTCCAGTTCTGGCTCCATGATCATTAATTGACAAAGAGCAAGAAACCAGACTTCTCTTTGACTTAGTTTCCTAATCTACAAAAAGGGGGCACCGTGCTTTCATCACGGTGCCATAGGGATTTAGTACTTAGCACGTAGAAGGTTCTCAGTAAGAAAATATCATTACTTTTACCTTCAGAAAAGATGATTGACAGAATTTCTATTTCATTTGCTGGAAAATCACTGCATGAAGAGTCTATCAATGTGGGTCCAAGTTCTGATCCTACTTGGTCTGATTCTATGAATTATGTCCCTCAAACGTATGTGTATTAATCCTAACCCCTATACCTGTGGTTATAATCCCGTTTAGGAATGAATTTTCTTTGTTATGTTAATGAGGCAGTATTCCTGTATAGTGTGTCTTGAGTGAACCTGTTTTGAGATAAAAAAAGGAGAAGACTAAGCAAGCAAGGAGAGATGGAGGAAGACAGATTCTACACCACATGAAGATCACCAAGGAATCTAGGAAAAGAAGCTGAAAAGAGACATGGGTCTTCCTCCAGAGCCTTCCCCTAGAGTTTGCATCCTGAATTTGGTCTTCTAGCTTCCTAACGTATAAGAAAATAAGTTAGTTAAAGCCACTCATTTGTGGTATTTCTGTTATAGCAGCATTAGATAACTAAGACAGCTTCTATTTCCCTTTCTATGGAAGTCTTTTATATATTCATTCATTTCATCACAAGCCCATCAAGCAACCACTATGCACCATGAACCTTTTGAACAACTGGGGATTCAAAATAAAACTACATAGTGTTCCTGGCCTCACGGAATTACGGTGTAGCAGGAAAAACAGGCCTGAAGCAAACAATCAGACAATTTTAATTGTGACGAGTGACAGGATAACCAATTCATTGAAGGCATGAGTCACTACATGGATCAAATCACACTGGATTTCTTATCTCCCACTGCTCCTTTTAATTTATCAGTGGGGGAGTGCTTCACTCTCCCCTCCCCCCAATAAAACTCAGCAGCTCCCATGACTTTTCTGCTCAATAGAGACACTTTAAGCCACTCAAGACAATCTCGACAGAATGCTCTGTAGAAAGTACAGAGAGTTCCCATCAATGCCTTCTTCTGGGCCTCTCCAGGAGGACTATGGGGAAAAGAATTTGCAGCGTGCACAGGGCAAACCAGCACCAACATTCCTGGGTTTCCTATCCTTTGTATTCCTTTTCTGCATTATGTCAGGAGAAATTTGGCATCTCAGATGAATGTAGGTCATCACTGAATCCAAGTTTCAATCAGTCAACCAAGAGAACTTTTAGAAACACTTTCAATTTCTTAAACTAGCACATCAAATCCAGGATCTCTGAGTGCACTGCTGTCAATAAGTTTGGCTTGATCCCAATTTATCTTCCTTCCTCTTTGGTCTGACAACCTTCACATTCTTTTCCACACATATTCCCCACATTTCTGCTGGTGAAAATTTGCAAAATCTCATGATGATTTCATAGTATGAACTATCTCCTGCCTGGTCAGACGTGATACCTGCCTCTCTAAAGTATGGAGAGATCTGACTATAGGCATAAGCTGTGAAGAGGGTGGGGTTGGGAATAGTAGGTGTCATTTTGCAAATCAATTCTTTCAGGTAAGCATATTGTAAGACCTGAGATAGCAAGACTCCTTAGAGATAGAAAGAGGAGCCACTTCTGCTGGCAAGGGAAACTTGGAGAGATCCAGGGATTCAAGATTCTCAGCTTTATCTAAGTCCATCCCAATGCACCTGTGACAAGTCTTAAAAAAAAAAAAAAAAAAAAACCCATTGTTATCGAGTTGATTCCAACTTGATACAGGACAGAGTAGAACTGCCCCGTAGAGTTTCCAAGGAGCAGCTGGTAGATTCAAACTGCCCACTTTTTGGTTAGCTGCTGTGTCACTTAACCACTTAGCCACCAGAAGTGACTCCCATTTATTCCCAACCAGTTCCCTGACTTTTACGTAAGAGACTTGGCAGGTGTGCAAATGGAACTTACCTTATAATTTTGCTACCTGCACAAATATATTTTGGTTCTGATTTTAGCATGTTTCCTGGTGCAACTACAAGAAAAAAAGAGATTATTTTAGGATCTCTCTGGAAGTTCTTTTGTTCTCTGATGATGACCTAAGCTGATTATTTGTAGCCCTGAGCTTGTCATTTTTCCCTCTCTAAGCTCCCGAGTGCAGTAAAAAGAGAAATCCCACCCCAATCCTTGTAATCATCTTTACTACCATAACGGTCCAGTGTAGCAGGCACTTGGTACCTTGTATCACTTGATTCAACAGGTATCACATCATGATCCACAGCAGGTGGATCTGTAATTAATTGGGATGCTGAACATGCCATAGATTTAACACACCTGGTGATCCAATGCTATTAAACTCAGAGCTGCATGTAAGGCCAAGAATATGGACAAACCGATTCCAGAATCTCATCTTTGAGAGTCTATTTTTGGGCTGAAACAACAATGGAATTAAGTACTATAACAGTCAGGATTCAACCAACCAAAAAAAAAAAAACCAAACCCATTGCAGTCAAGTTGATTCTGACTCACAGCCACCCTATAGGACAGAGTAGAACTTCCTCCGTAGGGTTTCCAAGGAGCGGCTGATGGATTCGAACTGCCAATCTTTTGGTTAGCAGCCATAGCTCGCCACAGCTCTTAATCACTCAGCCACCAAGTCTCCATATAGACATTTCAACAGATGGAATTTGATATGGGGAATTGGTTACATGGGTACTGGAGGACTGAGAGGGCAAAAAGACAACTCTGTAACCCCATTGCCATCAAGTCAATTCTCACTCCGAGTGATCCTATAGGACAGAGTAGAACTGCCTCATTGGGTTTCCAAGCCTGTAATCTTTATGGAAGTAGACTGACACATCTTTCTCTCATAGAGCAGCTAGTGGGTTCACAAGGCTGACCTTTCAGTTAGCAGCCAAGCGCTTTAACCACTGCACCACCAGGGCTCCTTAGACAACACTGTAGCAATCTATAAATTATAATTAGAAGAAAGAAAAAACATTCCTGGAGCTGCAGGGGGCAGGGAAGAGGCTGGGGTTATTGGATCCTGGAAGCACAGAGGAGGATCCCTCTGGAGATAGGGGTCAGGACTCTAGGAACGGAGTACATTCCAGCTGCTACTGCTGCTGCTGAAGGAGTGTGATGAGGCCAGTGCCTAGGGTGGCAGGGTTGGGAAGCTGAAACCTGTCTACAGTTGAGTAAAATACCACCAGTGCACTGACTCTGACCAGAATAGACAACAGGAGGAAGGTGGCCTTCTGTTCTGTCCTTCTGTCTTTCAAACTAACTGTAACACTTACTTTTGAAAGTTCCTATCAGGAATTGTGTTGTTAACAGGTTGAACATGTTTCAGCAGAGCTTCCAGACTAAGGCAGGCTGGGAAGAAAGGCCTGGCAATCTACTTCAAAAATCAGTCAGTAAAAAGCTCACAATGGTCTGATCCACAGCAGATCATGGGGATGGTGCAGGAATGGGCAGTATTTTACTCCATTGTGGGGGAGTCATGAGTCGGAGGATGACTTGACTGTAGCTAACAACACCACCACCAAACAGAAACAAAGCTGTAA
Source organism: Dugong dugon (assembly GCA_030035585.1). Lineage (NCBI taxonomy): Eukaryota > Metazoa > Chordata > Mammalia > Sirenia > Dugongidae > Dugong > Dugong dugon. The sequence continues at coordinate 3,531,547 of CM057465.1, read as the reverse complement.
AAGAGGTTTGGGAGACATAATTCACAAAATCCCAGCCCTAGCATCACAGGGTATATTTTCGTGTGTGTGCTTTAGATGAAGATTTACAGAGTATATTAGTTTCTCATTAAACAATTAATACACAAATTGTATTGTGACAGTGGTTGTCAACAATTTCCCCTTCTCGACCTTGCGTTTCCTATTCCCATCTTTCCTGTCCCCTCCTGCCTTTTTGTCCTTTCTCCTGGGTTGGTGTATCCATTTAGTATCATTTTGTTTTATGGACCTGTCTAATCTTTGGTTGAAGGGTGAACCTCAGGAGTGACTTCAATACGGAGTTAAAAGGGTGTTTGTGGGCCATACTCTCAGGGTTTCTTCACTCTCTGTTAGACCAGTAAGTCTGGTCTTTTTTTGTGAGTTAGAATTTTGTCCTGCATTTTTGTCCAGCTCTATCTGGGACCCTCTATTGTGATCCCTGTCAGAACAATCGGGCACCGTCTAGTTGTGCTAGAGTCAGTCTGGTGGAGGCTGTGGTAGTTGTGGTCCATTAGTCCTTTGGACTAATCTTTCCCTTGTGTCTTTGGTTTTCTTCATTCTCTCTTGCTCCAGATGGGGTGGGACCAGTGGAGTATCTTAGATGGTCGCTCACAAGCTTTTCAAACCCCTAACTCTACTCACCAAAGTAGAATGAAGAACATTTTCTGTATTAACTATGTTATGCCAATTGAGCTAGATGTCCACAGGGTGTATTTTGAGCTAAGAGATAATTGCTCAATAATTGGCATAGTTGTACCTATTAATCTGGCAATTCATTCATTATTTCTGAAACTATTTGTTTAAAGTATTTCATTCAAGCTTAATTACTTGCTGTGACATCTGCAACTATTGCAGGGCCCAAAGTGAGCCCTCGATACATATGTGCTAAATGAATGCCTATATGGAATTGAAGGAAGTAAATGAATTCAAGGTATCATTCATAGGCACGGTCAACAGAACTTGGTCTTTGAGCTGAGGAAGGGTCAAGGGTGCACCCAGATGTATAGCCTGAACAGGTATTTAGACCACATTGACTTTGACTTTTACTGATTTGGGGAACACTAGAAGAGTCTGTTGAAGAAGAACATTATGAGTTCAGTTTTGTTCACGCTGTGATTGAGATACCTAAGGTATTTGGGTAGAGGTATTACATAGGTAGAGGGCTTCTGGAGTTCAAAAGCAAGCTGAAGAAAAAGTGAAGTCAATGAACACATTTGAAATAAATGACTTCTAAGACATTTATTTAGACTTTTTTTTTTTCTTATTCCATGATTCTATTGTTCTGAGTCATCAGGAAACAATCACTGGTGATGCAGAGATAATATATATATGTATATTATTGAAAGCGCAATAAAAACATTTCCCCTCTGCTGACTAGAGGGATTTCTGAAGATGACTATTTGAATTCTACTTCCACTGCTCCCCGCCTCTCAACCTTCCCCTACCCTTTTCGTAAAAGTGCATTTGCTAGCCTGGTTTGAAAGGTAGAAAGAAGACCAGAGCTGGATAAACAAGAATGGGTGATTTGCTGACAAAAGGTGAAATTTGTTCCTCAAAGACAAGGAAAGTTAACACAGCTCAGATCAATGGGATGGTTTGGAGTTGGGAGCAGGGCTTTGAACTGGTTCAAACCAGTTCAGTCATGGCTGATGCAGTGAAATCAGAACAGACTTGAATGTTTAAAATTTTGTTGAAGTAGAGCAACAGCTGTAAGGGGAGAAATTACAGGTCAAAGCCATGGAATGGGAGACATGTAAGAGGCATGGTGAGCCCCTTCAGGAGCCTGATGTGGAAGATCAGATTGTTGCCAGGACTGTGGAGAGCAACACACATTTCAAGCAATGTGGTCAGCCGCCATCTTTGAACCAGGCACCTGTTTCCAACACTGCCATTCAAGAGATTTGGTTGCTATGCAACACACAAGCTGCGCTTGTTTTCTAAGAAAGAGATAAAATTTCCAGCAGGTAGTGACCAGTAATTTTTCCTGTTCTGGTTATTGCTCTGGTTCACCCACATTTTAAAATTTGGGTTCACTCGGTTTTGCTTCATTGGCCATGACTAAACTGGAAGAACCTGTTTGAAGCCCTGGTTGGGAGCTGAAAATGAGAGAGAAAGAGGGTTTGGAGGGTGACAGCCCATTATAAGAAGGATGTTGAGAACAGCAGATGTGAGGAGAGTGTTTTAAAGACACTTTGCAGTGAATTAAGGGCACACTTCCCTCTCTCTGATAGTCTTTGAGAGAAATAACAGTAAAGGTTTGAAATGAATTGAGACTTTTAATTTTTTTTCTTTTGGGCCTCAACTGCAGCGAGGGCCCTGGCATCCTCGGTTCATAGATAGCTTGTTTCCATCCTTGGTTCAGGCAGGAACCCCCCATTATACTCCCTTGTTTTCTCTTCCGTGGCTAAGCCCCACAGCCATTATGCCTCTCAGGCCGGCATCTGCACTGGCGTGCTTGATATATGTGATTAGATGTGAGAGTAACTTTGTAAAATAGGCAGTGCTGTGTATGCACACATATATGTAAATATATTAAATGTTGCGTAAAATAGTGTGCTATAAATCTCATTTGGTGTCTTCCATTTTTCACAAAGCACTATGTATTTAAGAAGTACCCTTGTGGTTTGCAGGTCATAATCACTTCTTCTGGCTGCTGCATAGAATGTCATATTACATTTCTCCAAACATTAGTTAACCAACCTCCAGTGACAGATACTTACGCTGCCAAAAGTGGGCTATGGTAGTTCAGTGGTAGAATTCTTGCCTTCCATGAGGGAGAACCAGGTTCAATTCCTGGCCAATACACCTCATGGGCAGCCACCACCCATCTACCAGGGGAGGCTTACATGTTGCTCTGATGCTATAATGCTAGGTTTCAGTAGGGCTTCCAGACTATGATGAACTAGGAGGAAACTTCTGATGATCTTCTTCAGAAAATCAGCCGTTGAGAACTCTGTGGATGACAACAGATCAATCCACAGTTGATCATGGGAATGGTGCAAGATGGGAGAGCTTTTTGTTCCATTGTGCATGGGGTATCCATGAGTTGGAGGCCAACTCTACAGCAGCTAACAATAATAACAACAGGCTGCCTAAAAGCCCTCATACTGCCCCACGTAGAAATCTATCTGTGAATTTCTCTAGAACGGTCATAGGCCATATCATTTTTTTAATTGGTATATAATTTATGTAACTTAAAATGCATCCCTTTAAAATATATAATTCAGTGGTTTTAGCATATTCACAAGTATATCCACATCACCACTAATTCCAAAAGATTTTCATCACCCATAAACAAATTCCATACCCATTAGCAGCCACCCCCTGTCAAGATCCAGCCTCCCAGCACCAACCACTGGCAACCACTGATCTATTTTCTGTTTCTATACATTTGACTATATTTTCTTCCTTTTTAAAATTTTGTTTATTGACTTGTTGACCACCACATGACAGAAGTGAAATCAATTATACACCTCAGTTCATAGAACAAGAGGCTGTTTTTTGTTTGTTTTTTGTTTTTAATCATCCATTTCCTCCCTAATCCTCACCTCCCTTCCTTCCTCTCTGTAGGCAACCACTTTGGTGTTTTTGGTACTTGTTAACTCTGATATAATTATATTTATTGAATATAAAGTATTCTTAGCATATATATTTTTCAATGCATATTATGGTACTGTGCTATTGTTTCCTACTTTCTCACTCAATTCTACCATTTTAGGATCCAGAGAGAAAGTACTGTGCAGTACTTAAGAAGAGCCTCTACCCAGATACCATTTCCCACAAAAAGGAACCAGATTGCACTGGAAAAAACTGATTCCAAGCCCAGGGCAGAAAATATTTAGGAAGAACCTGGACTATCTCTTCATACCTGATAGCCAGAAAGCTACCAAAGACAACCAAGATCATGAGAAAAGTATTCCAAAACCAATGTCTGCTCTCACTGGCCCAAAATGGGAATATTTGAGATCAATATAGACATTAACTTTCTTGCATTAGAAAATATCAAATATATTTAAATCCATGAGTTCATAATAATACTTAAAAATAACTCACTGATCAACTTTGAAGGATACGAGGAACCAATGGGGGAAAAAGTGATAGAGTTCTTGCCTTCATGCAGGAGACTGGATTTGATTCCTGGCCAACGTACCTCATGTGCAGCCACCACTCATCTGTCAGTGGAGGCTTGTGTGCTGCTATGATGATAAATAGATGGCATCAGAACTTCCAGACTAAGGCAGACTAGGAAGAAATTCTTGTCTATCTACTTCTGAACATCAAGTAATGAAACCCGATGGATCAAAATGGTCTGATCTGCAACTGATCATGGCGATGGCACAAACAAGACTGGGCAGCATTTTGTTCCATTGAGCATGAAGTCTCCATGAGTCGAGGGCCAACTCAATGGCAGCTAACAACAGCAACAACAACAGGGAATAAATGCATTTAACTTGAAAACTGGAAATAGTAGGAGAGTATAAATGTTCTGCTTTACCTGTTTGAATTTATGTCAGGGTAATCAAATAGTTGAAGGGAAGTTTTCTCTATAAAATTATTCCAGCTAATAAATAAACAAGAAGCTGTAAACTTTGAATATCAAAATGTTTAAACTCTAATGGATTAATGGACATGCGCAATGATCACCAGTATTTACTAATATCATAAAAATGGACACATTTTTTAACTTATTATAGACATGCACAATGCCATCAATGATATACTCTTTCTATATCTATCTATCTATCTATCTATATATATACCTCAAGTCTGACCCTAATCAGGCTTCTAGACCTAACTATCAATTCCCAGGAAGTACAGGGGGCAGAAGAGCCTCCTAATGATGCCATGTGTCTTAGTTATCTAGTACTGCTATAACAGAAATACCGTAAGTGGATAGCTTTCAAAGAGAAATTTATTGTTTCACAGTCTAGTAGGCTACAAGTCCAAATTCAGGGCATCAGCTCCAGGGGAAGGCTTTCTCTCTCTCCGTTCGCTCTGGAGGAAAGTCTTTGTCATCAATCTTCCCCTGGTTGAGATGCTTCTCGTCACTGGGACTCTGGGTCCAAAGGACTCATTATTCACTGGCTCTTGTTTCTTGGTGTGAGGTCCCCATGTCTCTATGCTTGCTTCTCTCTTTTATATCTCAAAAGAGGTTGGCTTAAAACGGAATCTAATCTTGTAGATTGAGTCCTACTTCATTAACATAGCAACCACTAATCTCATCTCATTAACATCATAGAGATAGGATTTACAACTCATAGGAAAATCACATCAGATGACAAAATGGTGGACAATCACACAATACTGGGAGTTATGGCCTAGCCAAGTTGATACATGAATTTTTGGGGGACACAATTCAATTTATGACAGGTTCCAAGTTGCTTGATTAAACATTAGTTTAGATGTTGTCATGAAGTAGTCACATGTAATTAAATCAGCTGGCCTTAAGTAAATCAGATCACACTCCCTAATGTGGTTGGGCCTCATCCAATCATCTGAAGGCCTTCAGAGCAAAGAGGGAGTTCCCAAGGCTGTATTCTACCTCGAGACTACAGACATCTTGTCAGACTCCTCCATCTTTCACTTTTCCCAACACCTGACCTACTGATGTTGGAACACAAGACTACAGAGTCTGGATTTGCTGGTCCCCACGATCACATAATTGTGCTCATGAGGAAACTGTACTTAGACCAAGAGGCAGCCGTTTGAACAGAACAAGGACATACTGTATGATTTAATGTGAGGAAAAATATGCCTTAGGATTGTATCCTTTCACCATACTTATTCAATCTGAATGCTGAGCAAATAATCTGAGAAGCTGGACTATATGAAGAAGAACAGGGCATCAGGATTGGAGGAAGACTCATTAACAACCTGTGCTATGCAGATGACACAACCTTGCTTGCTGAAAGTGAAGAGGACTTGAAGCACTTACTGATGAAGATCAAAGGTTGCAGCCTTCTGTATGGAGTACACCTCAATATAAAGAAAATAAAAATCCTCACAACTGGACCGATAAGCAACATCATGATGAACGGAGAAAAGATTGGAGTTGTTAAGGATTTCATTTTACTTGGATCCACAATCAAAGTCCATGGAAGCAGCAGTTAGGAAATCAAACAACACATTGCATTGGACAAATCTGCTGCAAAAGACTTCTTTAAAGTGTTAAAAAGCAAAGATGTCACCTTGAAGATTAAGGTGGGCCTGACCCAAGCCATGGTATTTTCAGTCACCTTATATGCATTTGAAAGCTGGACAATGAATAAGGAAGACCAAAGAAGAATTGGCATCTTTGAATTATGGTGTTGGTGAAGAATGTTGAATATACTATGGACTGCCAAAAGAACGAAGGAATCTGTCTTAGAAGAAGTATAACCAGAATGCTCCTTAAAAACAAGAATGGCAAGACTATGTCTCCCATACTTTGGACATGTTATCAGGAGGGATGAGTGAGTCCCTGGAGAAGGACGTCATGCTTGGTAAAGCAGAGGGTCAGAAAAAAAAAGGAAGGCCCTCAATGAGGTGGATTGACACAGTGACTGCAACAATGGGCTCGAGCTTAGCAATGATTATGTGGTTGGCGGAGGACTGGGCAGTGTTTCATTTTGTTGTACATAGGTTCACTGTGAGTTGGAACTGACTCAACGGCACCTAACAACAATAATGCAATCACTTAAGACAATTCCTAAAATCCCTCTCTCTTGCTCTAGATGTAGAGAGAGAGATATATAGCTATGTAGACATACACCAAAACCCATTGTTGTCAGGTCGATTCTGATTCATAGCAATCCTACAAGACAGAGTGTACCTGCCCCATAGGGTTTCCAAGGAGTTGCTGGGGGATTCGAACTGCTGAACTTTTGGTTAGCAGCTTAGCTCTTAACCACTGCCAAGAGGGCTCCATATAGTTAGATAGATAGATAGGTAGATAGGTAGGTAGGTAGGTCAGTAGATAGATAGGTAGGTAGGTCGGTAGATAGACAGACAGATAGGTAGGTAGGTAGGTAAGCATAGAGATATATAGTCCCTGGGTGGCACAACGATTTGCACTGGACTACTAACCTAAATAAAGGTCGACTGTTCAAACCCATCCAGAAGCACCGTGGAAGAAAGACCTGACTATCTGCTTCCATAAATATTACAGGCAAGAAAACCTTGTGGAGCAGTTCTACTCTGTAACACATGGGCTTGCCATGAGTTGGAATCAACTCCACAGCAGCAGGTTTATATCTTACTGGTTCTGTTCCTCCAGAGAACCCTGACTAAGACAGCAGTCACCTTGTCCCCAAGCCTTTTCTTTCCAGACCTCCTCAACCCTCCAAGGCTGACTTGGCCTCTTAAACTTTCATCCATATAGTGGCTCCTGTGGAATGCCCTAGTCTGTTGGCATCTGTTGTTTAATGTGAGCCCTGGGGACCACCCACCAGGCTACAGCGTTGGGCTCGATGAGGTGGAGTCCGTGAGTGATCCCCTCCCCGGAGCTGTCCCTTCACCCCTACCACTGTGATCCAAGTGTCCCTGGCCCAAAAGCACCACCCCACTCCACTAACCCAGGGAGACCCAGTGCCTCACCCTCCACGTGGCTTTTCAGCCAAGTCTCCCTCCCATCGTGTTGGGGCCACTTTTGGGTCCAAGTGCAAGGTTTTCGTTCAGTATCTGCAATGTTTGAATCTTTACCCTCTAATAGAAACTGAGGCAGCAACTGTAGATTGGGTCCTTTCCCCTTGCTGAGGGGAAAATTGAGGTCCAGGGTGAGAGTTATTAGTGTCTTAGGATTGCTATAGAAGAGCACCACAAACAACAGACATTTATTCTCTCACAGTTCTGGAGGCTGGGGGTCTGAAATCATATGTCAACAGGGTAGATTCCTTCTGAGGGCTCTGGAGAGAGTCTGCCTCTCTCCTAGCTTCTGGGGATGACTGGTGACCTTTGTGTTCCTTGGATTGTGGCTGCATCTCTCCAATCTCTGCCTCCATTGTCACATGGCCGTCTTTGTGTGTGTGTGTGTGTGTGTGTGTTTATTTTCTCTTCTAAGGACACCGGTCATAGTGGATCAGAACTCACCCTATTCCAGTACCACCTCACGTCAACCTAAATAATGACATCTGCAAAGTCCCTATTTTCAAACAAGGTCATGTCCACAAGTACTGTATTAGGGCTCCAACACAGTATTTTTGGGGGCACAAATCTGCCCTGACACCCGTCTGCCTGGGCCCAGTGTCTGTGCTCTCAGTAGCCAGCTCCATCAACCCCTTATTTCACCTTCCATCTTTTCATGGCTTCCTTTGTCTAACTCTGGAGAGAGCTTTGGGGATCCAGATCTTATCACCAGCCTTTTATACATCCACTCTAGACTTTTACTGTTTAATACTTTACAAGTGTTCCCTTTGTACTGCCATGCTTTTCATTAGAATCCTTGATGTAAACATTGAACAGACACTAACAATCTCTTCAAGGCTTCTGCTTTCCCATGTTTATGGGTGTCGGTGCATACTGTCTCCTTCACCTGGTCTGTGCACCCAACCTAGCCAGCCCCAAGTGTTTTCCTGGCACCTTCCACTCTGGACGCCTCCCAGGACCATGTGGGGATGATATGAAGATGACGTGGGGTGCCGCTTCTACCCACACAGACCTGATACCCTGTCCCAAGCACAGGGCACCCCAGGTTAAGAGATGTTTTTGCTAGGTTGAACTTTGTCTACCCCCTTGGGTGTAGGTATTCAGCTAGCTTCCTACCCATCTCACTGTGGCAATAACACACAACTCTTTCATATAAATTGCTCATGCTGTGCAGGAAAAAAAATACATATGCCATCTGATCCTGGCAATAATTCCATCCACCCAGTCCAGATGCTGTGAAGTCAACTCCGATCCATGGCTACCCCATGTATGTCAGAGTAGGACTGTGTTCCATGGGGTTTTCAATGGCTGATTTTTCAGAAGTAGATTGCCAGGCCTTTCTTCCTGGATACCTCTGGGTGGACTTGAATCTCCAACCTTTTGGTTAGCAGCTGAAACCATTAACCATTTGCACCTCCCTGGGAATCCAATCATTAAATGGGTGTGATTCCCCACATTGCCCAGATGAGGGCGCTGTGGTGAGTAGGCTGAGTGCATTGCTCAACGTCTTGAACCTGAAGCTAGTCTGTCAATTGTGAAGCTCACCTTTCCACCCTCACCCCTCACTGCTTCCCTGGGGTCCTGGGGTGGTGACATCAAGGCCACACTTCTTCCTCTGTTCCACAGAAGGATCATGAGAGACTTCAGCAAATACTCTTCCAAACTCCAGAAAACCAGGTTGGCAGCAATCTCAGCTGCAGCAGCCTCAAACTACGGGAGAAAGACACATAGTACCAGTGTCTCTTTGTGCCTACGGCTATCCCTAGAGGGTCCTTTATGTTGTTGTTAGGTGTCCTCTAGTTAGTTCCCACTCATGGCAACTCTATATACTACAGAAGGAAACACTGCCCTCTCCTGTGCCATCTTAACAAGTGTTGTTGTGTTTGAGCCCATTGTTGCAGCCACTGTGTCAATCCATCACATTGAGGGTCTTCCTCTTTTTCACTGACTCTCTACTTTACTAAGCATGATGTCCTTCTCCAGCGACTGGTCCCTTCTGACATGTCCAAAGTATGTGAGATGAAGTCTCGCCATACTCATTTCCAAGGAGCACTCTGGCTGTACTTCTTCCAAGACTGATTTGTTTGTTCTTCTAGTGGTCCATGGTATATTCAATATTCTTCCTTAATACCATAATTCAAAGACATCATTTCTTTTTCGGTCTCCTTTATTCATTGTCCAGCTTTCAAAAGCATGTGAGGCAACAAAAAATATCATGGCTTGGGTCAGGTGCACCTTAGTCTTCAAAATGTCATATTTGCTTTTTAACATTTTAAGGAAGTCTTTTGCAGCAGATTTGCAATATTTCCTTTGATTTGTGTCATCTGCATATTACAGGTTGTTAATGAGTCTTCCTCCAATCCTGATGCCCTGTTCTTCTTCATATAGGCCAGATTCTCAGATTATTTACTCAGCATACAAATTGAATAAGTATGGTGAAAGGATATTACCCTGACTCGCATCTTTCCTGATTTTAAGCAGTGCAGTATCCCCTTGTTCTCTTCAAATGGCTGCCCCTTGGTCTATGTATAGGTTCTGGGTGAGCACAGTTAAGTAGTCTGGAATTTCTGTTCTTTGCAATGTTATCCACAATTTGTTATGATCCACACAGTCGAATGCCTTTGCATAGTCAATAAAACCTAGGTAAACATCTTTCTGGTATTCTCTGCTTTCAACTAAGATCCATCTGACATCAACAATGATAACCCTTGTTCCAGCTCCTCTTCTGAATCTGGCTTAAATTTCTGGCAGTTCCCTGTGGATGTACTGTTGCAACTGTTTTTGAATTATCTCCAGCAAAATTTTACTTGTGTTTAATATTAATGATATTGTTCAATAACTTCCACATTCTGTTGGATCATCTTTCTTTGGAATGGGCACAGATATGGATCTCTTCCCATCATGTGTCCAGGAAGCTGTCTTCCAAATTTCTTGACATAGACAAGTGGGCATCTCCAGCACTGCATTAGTTTGTTGACACTTCTTAGTTGGTATTCCATCAATTCCTGGAGACTTGTTTTCCACCAATGACTTCAGTGCACCTTGGACCTATTCCTTCAGTACCATCAGTTCTTGATCACAAGCTACCTCTTGAAATGGTTGAACGTCAACCAGTTCTTTTCAGTACAGTGACTCCGTGTATTCCTTCCATCTTCTTTTGATGTTTGCTGCATCGTTTAATATTTTCCCCTTAGAATCCTTCAATATGGCACCATCAGATTTGAATTTTTTCTTCAATTCTTTCAGCTTGAGAAATCCTAAGCATGCTCTCCCCTTTTGGTTTTCTAACTCCAATTCTTTGCACATTTCATTATAATACTTTACTGTGTCTTCTCAGGCACCCTTTGAAATCTTCTGTTCAGCTCTTTTACTTCATTACTTCTTCCGTTCGCTTTAGCTAACCTACGTTCAAGAGCAAGTTTTATAGTCTCTTCTGACATCCAGTTTTTTTTTTCCTGTCTTTTTAATGATCTTTCATGACATCATGTATGATATCCTTGATGTCATCCCACAACTCGCCTGGTCTTTAGTCATTAGAGTTCAATGCATCCAATGTATCCATGAGATAATCTCTAAATTCATGTGCGATATATTCAAGGCCATACTTTGGCTCTTACGGATTTGTTTTATTTTTCTTCTGCTTTAACTTGAACTTGCATAGGAGCAATTGATTATCAGTTCCACAGTCAGCCCGTGGCCTTGTTCTGACTGATGATATTGAGATCCTCCATCATCTCTTCCCACAGATGTAGTCAATTTCTTTCCTGTGTATTCCATCTTGCAAGCTCTACCTGTATAGTCGCCATTTATGTTGTTGAAAAAAAGGTATTTGCAATGAATAAGCCATTGGTCTTGCAAAATTCTATCATTCAATCTCTGGTGTCCTTTCTATCACCAAGGCCATATCTTCTAACTACTGACCCTTCTTTGTTTCCAACTTTCCCATTCCAATCAGCAGTAGTTATCTTTGTATCTTGATTGCATGTTTGATCAATTTCAGACTGCAGAAGTTGGTAAAAATCTTCAATTTTTTCATATTTGACATTAGTGGTTGGTGCATAAATTTGAATAATAGTCGTATTAACTGGTCTTCTTGTAGGCCTATGGATAGTATCCTATCACTGACAGCACTGTACTTCAGGATAGATCTTGAAATGCTATTTTTGACAATGAACATGACGCCATTCTTCTTTAATTTGTCATTCCTGGCATAGTAATACCATATGACTCCCCGATTCACAATGGCCAATATCAGACAATTTCAGCTCACTAATGCCTAGGATATTGATCTTTATGTGTCCCGTTTCATTTTTGACGACTTCCAATTTTCCTAGATTCATACTTTGTTCATTCCACATTACTATTATTAATGGATGTTTGCCACTGTTTCTTCTCATTTTGAGTTGTGCCACCTCAGTAAATAATGGTCTCAAAAGCTTGACTCCATTCTCTTCATTCAAGTCCACTGTGCTTTTAGGAGGCAGCCCTTCCCCAGTCATATTTTGAGTGCCTTGCAACCTGACGGGCTCATATTCTGACACTATATCAGACAATTTTCCAGCTATTCATAAGGTTTTCACTTGCCAATTATTTTTAGAAGTAGATTGCCAGGTTTTTCCTCCTAGTATGTCTTAACCTGGAAGTTCCACTGAAACCCATCCACCATGGGTGACCCTGCTGGTATTTAAAATACTAATGGCACAGCTTCCAGCATCATAGCAATACACAAGCCACCACAGTACAACAAACTGACATATGGTGAAGGGTCTGTGTAAATGCTATTACAAACCTCACAGTTGGTCCCATAGCCCAGGGAACCTCTTCTGCCTAACGTGCTTATGAAAATGCCCAACTACAGAACCTTTGTTTATACAGATTCTGCAGTATTTTATTTTTGGAAACCAATGTGTCTGAATCAAAGGACTGGACAGGCTCTGCTCAGGGTTTATGAAGTATTCTCTGAAGGTATGGCCTTGCACAGTCCTGGGGCTCAGATACACTCCTACCTGTAGATGGGGAAATAGAGGCTTGGCTGGTGGAATTACAGAGCTTTGGGCTTTGTCCAGTTGGGCATACAGCACATATTGGCTGTGCCCACAAGCATGGCAGACCTGCTCCTTGTCTGCAGCAGCCCTCTCAGAGTTGGGGCCCTGGGGTGTGAGCCTGGGTTGGGGAGGTAGAATGGGTTCTCGGGCTAAGCTGCCACGTGGCTGACACTCCTGGCTGCATGAACAAGCTTCAGATGCTTCGCCCTGCTATCCAACACTCATCCCACCTCCTCAAGACTCAGTGAGACCTGTCCTCCTGGGGTGCCCTCCTGCCCTCCTCCAAGCCTGGGCACCTCCTCCTTACTCCTGCAGCAGTACATGTCATATAGATCATGGCTGGTCCACTGGCATTGGCTTCCCACCCAGAGGCACTGCCTCCTTCAGGGAAGGGATTCTGCCCTCTGCAGGCAGAGAGGGTGGCACCAGGAGGTGCCTGAGTCACGTGGGAAGGGAGGCCCCCACAGCTGTTTCTCTGTGGGGTTGGCTCAGCACCCCATAGCCTGCCCAGCTGGAGGGCCTGAGTCCTGTGATTCGCCCAGCCAGGCAGTGCATCCTGGGCACCCTGGGAGGCCCTGGGTGCCCACTCAGTTCCCAGGAAGTGCTCTGTGGGTGGTGTGGAGTCTGGGATGGGCTACACCAGGACCCCTGGGTTCAAGTCCAGCAGCAGAACCCTCAACTGTGTGACCAGGGCACACTGTTTCCCAGGCTCCCACTCACCCCTACACACAGACAGCAGTCTGGGGCCACTGGGCTGGGGGGATGGGTGAGCCTGTGGTGTGAGGAGGAACCCCGTGGACCGCAGGCCTGGTATAGGTGCCTCTGTGGCCAGGCCATCCCTGGGAACAAGCATGGCCCCCTCCAGTCCTGTCATGTCAGGCTGCCCATGCTGGCCGTCAAGCTGCTGCTGCAATGGAGAGAAACTGACAGAGCACTTTCCACCAGGGATGCTGCCTGGAGCCAGCGGGCTCTCCTGGCATAGGGCCCACCTCACCTTGGCTTGTGATCGGGAGGCCTGAGGAGGTCACCCCTCCTTCCTCTGGTCCAACCGCCATTCCTCCTTCCTCAAACACCACCTGAGACCCTTCCATGTGCCACGCTGTGGCTGAAAGATGGAGAGAAAGAGACACAGAGAGAAACAGAGACAGAGAGGGAGAGAGACAGAGAGAAAAAGAGACAGAGAGGTAGATACAAAGAAAGGTGGAGAGACAGAGAGATAGAAACGGAGAGAGACAGAGACAGAGAGACAGAGAGGGACAGAAAATTGAGAGACAAACAGAGCAAGACAGAGGGAGAGACAGAGAAAGACTGAGAGACAGAGCAATAAAGAAAGAGAAACTGAGAAGACAGAGAGATTGAGACAGAGGCAGAGACAGAGATAGAGAGACTGAGAGAGACAGAGGCCTGAGGACTTGCTTAGGATAAACCCTGGAGGCCCTTGAGCCAGGGACACTGCAGCTAGTCAGCAGCCCTCGGGGTGCGGAGGGAGACTTGGGTACAGAGAACCCCAGCCCATCCTAACTTGGCCTTCTTCCTCAACATGCACGTGTCCTGCAGGATGGAAGCTGCCTTTTGTCTTGCCATTCAACTTCTCAAAGAGAGAAAATGAAAATGTTACTTTCTCTGGGCAAAACTCTCACCATTTTATACGTTTCTTCTCCAGGCAGGCACAGACCTTTATTTTTCCTTTTAGGAAAACCGAAGGTGGCTTTAAAATGTCAGATTTTCTGACTGAGAACAGACTGTCTTTTAAATATCACATTTTCTAAACTTTATACCTTTCTTTTTCACCTCTGTAATCTTTCTCCTGAGCATATCCTCTTTTCTTTTTTAATATTTTTTTTAAATTGTACTTTAGATGAAGGTTTAGAGAACAAACTAGCTTCTCATTAAACAGTTAGTACACATATTGTTTTATGACATTGGTTAACAACCCCACGACATGTCAACACTCTCCCTTCTCGACCTTGGGTTCCCTCTTACCAGCTTTCCTGTCCCCTCCTGCCTTCTAGTCCTTGCGCCTGGGCTGGTGTGCCCCTTTAGTCTCATTTTGTTTTATGAGCCTGTGTAATCTTTGGCTGAAGGGGGAACCACAGGAGTGACTTCATTACTGAGCTAAAAGTGTGTCCGGGGGTCATACTCTTGGGGTTTCTCCAGTCTCTGTCAGGCCAGTAAGTCTGGTCTTTTTTTGTGAGTTAGACGTTTGTTCTACATTTTTATTCAGCTCTGTCTGGGACCCTCTGTTGTGATCCTTGTCATAGCAGTCTGTGGTGGGAGCTGGGCACCATCAAGTTGTACTGGACTCAGTCTGGTGAAGACTGTGGTAGTTGTGGTCCGTTAGTCCTCTGGACTAATCTTTCCCTTGTGTCTTTAGTTTTCTTCATTCTCCCAAAGGGGTGGGACCAGTGGAATATCTTAGATGGCCACTCACAGGCTTTTAAGACCCCAGATGCTACTCACCGAGGTAGAAGGTAGAACTTTTTCTTTATCACCTATGTTATGCCAGTTGAGCTAGATGTTCCCCAAGACCATGGTCCCCACAGCTATCAGCCCAGCAATTCAGCCCCTCAGGGAGTTTGGCACATCCTAACTCTTAATATTGAAAGGCAACAAAGGGTCTATATTTTCTGCACACGTGTAACTATAAGAAGCTTCCAGAGGTATTCATGTTGGAAGTATCTGGGATTAATTAAAGGGAGCCATTCTCATCATTGTTGGCAATGATATTATAAAAGGATCTCTTTCCCCGGCTACGGGTCTGGACAGGTCTCATTCTGGCACATAGTCCACAGGTGTGTCACCTGCACCTGGCTGTACTGAGTTCCGGAGATGACTTTATGAAACATGCCAGCCATGTCCAGGCCTGGCTGAGTCCCAGGCCCCAGAATAGTACTCTGGTCTGGGCCTCTCTCTGCTCTTCTCCAGCTGTCTGACCTTGTGGAGATTTGATGTCTCCATGAATCAATCTTTACTTACGGACAAGGATAGCCATGACTCCGTCACCACCTGCTGAAAGATTTTGGGAGATCAAGCTCCTAAGGGCTTAAGAAGGACACAAAGCAGGGCTTGGTGACCTAGCCACTGTGGGAAACAATCCCTGACTCAGGAGTAGCCCTTCTCTACCAACCAGGTAGGCTGCCCAGCTGTGCAGAGCTGAGCACAAAGAATGGTCACTGGGCTAGAGCCAGGGACAGAACCCGATCCTCTCAACTTGTGCCTTGGCTGAGGGTCCATCCACTCAGTTCATGGGGAACATCCATCCACTGGTGCCCTCTGAGAGCCAGAAAAACCCTGCCCACAAAGGAGAACGAGAGGACAACTGCAATAGAGAGTGGGCTATGATGGAGAGGGAAACGCCAAGGCTGTAGTTAGCGGTGTCTTCATCTCCTGGGCTGCTGTTACCAATGACTGCAAAGTTGGTGGCTTCAAACAGCAGACATTCATCTTCTCACAGTTCTGGAGGCCAGAAGTCTGAAATCAAGGTGTTGGCAGTGTTGGTTCCTTCTGGGGCTCTGAGATACAGTTTGTCCCAAGCCCCTCTCCCAGCTTCTGGTGGTTTCTGGCAACCCTTGTCATTTGGCTTGTGGCTGCATCACTCCCATGTCTTCCTCCCTCTTCACATGGCTTTTTTCTCTGTGGGTCTGCTCTTTTCATATAAGGGCACCTGTCATGAGATTTAGGACCCACCCTCATCCTAATCCCGGATGATCTCATCCCAATCCCGGATGATCTCATCCCAATCCCGGATGATCTCATCCCAAGATTCTTAATTTAATTACTTCTGCAGAGACCCTTTTTCCAAATAAGGCCACCTTTACAGGTTCAACGGGTTGTTGTTAGGTGCCATCACATTGATTCAGACTCTAAGCTACCCCATGTGATAGAGTAGAACCGTCCCATAGGGTTTTCTAGGCTGAAATCTTTACCGACGGGAGCAGATCACCAAGTCTTTCTCCTGTGGAGCCACTGGGTAGGTTTCAACCACGAACCTTTCAGTTAGCAGCTGAGTGCTTAACTGTTGTACCACCAGGGCTCCTTGTTCTGGGGGTTGGGGTATGAGTATGTCTTTTTGGGAAAGCACCATGTGAAACACTACACTGAATAAGTCCTTAGTCCACCTCAGGGGAGAGGGAAGAGCCCCTGGAGCAGACAGCTCTGGGCCTTAGTTGTATGACTTGAAAGAAGAGAAGAAGAATAATAAAACAAAAACATTCCATCTTTCCCAGGCTCCTGTCAGGAGGATGATGAAGAGAGCAGCGGTGAGTGTGCACAGGCCAATAGTCTTAATAATAATAATATTATCTCCTGAGCTATATCCCACACTTAATGGTAATTCTCATCATACTGTAAAAGCTGGATGGCTGTGAAAGTCAAGTTTAAAGCTAATGCAGAAAGTCCTGAAGGGGGCATTCGGGTGATGGAGACCATCACTTGTACACATTCGAATATGAGCATCTTAGAGCTTGTTTTGAGGCCGTCAAACTCCTCTGTGGAAGCCTGTAGCTCCCTTTTCCCCAGAATCTTCTGTGGGGCATTGTTATAGATTGAATTGTATCTCCCCTAAAATGTGTGTCAACTTGGTTAGGCCATGATTCCCAGTATGGTTGGTTGTCCACCATTTTGCGATCTGATATGATTATCCTATGTGTTACATATCCTGACCTCTATGATGTTGATGAGGCAAGATGAGATACAGTTATGTTAATGAGGCAGGACACAATCTACAGGATTAGGTTGTATCTTGAGTCAATCTCTTTTGAGATATAAAAGAGATAAGCCAGCAGAGAGACAGGGGAACCTCATCCCACCAAGAAAGAGGAGCCAAGAGTGGAGAGCATCCTTTGCACCCGGGGTCCCTGCACTGAGAAGCTCCTGGACCAGGGAAAAATTGATGACAAAGACCTTCCCCCAAAGCCAACACAGAGATAAAGCCTTCTTCTGGAGCTGGGTCCCTGAATTTGGATTTCTGGCCCCCTAAACTTTGAAAGAATAAGTTTCTGTTTGTTAAAACTATCCATGTGTGCTATTTCTGTTATAGCAACACTAGTTAACTAAGACAAGCTGTCAATGCACCTTTGGCAGAAAGACTCTGGGAGCTGCTGGCTGTTGTGACCAGAGTAGACAGATGAAGTGGTGGCATCCAGCCCTGAATGGTGATGCAGAGAATACATGGGATAGGGGAAGGCCCACTACTGATGGACCTGGAACTGCCTGCGGAGGTCCCTTGCTGGGCCCAGTGGGCACTGAACAATATTTCCAAAACTTATGGGTTTCATTGACTATCTTCTATTTTTTTTTTTTTTTTGGTAATGTAAAGAATGGCTGTAACTATCTACAAAAACAGAAGTTGAAGATTAGAAACATTCCAGATACCTAGCTGGAAGCAAAGGCCCCCGGGTGGTGTAAACAGTTTGCACTCATCTATAAACCAAAAGGTTGGCAGTTTGAACTCACCCAGTGGTACTGTGGAAAAAAGGCCTGGCAATCTGCTCTAGTAAAGATCTGTTGTTACGTTGTAATGTGCTGTCAAGTCGATTCCAACTCATAGTGGCCCCGTAGAACAGAGTAAAACTGCCTTATAGGGTTTCCGAGGCTGTAATCTTTATGGAACAGAATGCCACATCTTTCTGCCTTGAAGAACCTGTTGGGTTCGAACCACCAACCTTTAGGTTGGCAGCCAAGCACTTAACTGTTGTGCCACCAGGGCTCCTTCTGTAAAGATTACAACTAAGAAAACCCTATTGAAGCTCAGTTCTATTCTGTAACAGATGGGGCTACCATGAGTCAAATTCAACACCACGGCAATGGTAGCTTAAAGCAGTCTCATTTCCACACCCTGCTGTGGTTTCTTCATATTCTTGATTATTGACAAGGTTTAACAGAAAAGCAGAAAGTAATGGTTGCTATGGAAAAAATCATTGTGAAAAAATGGTAGCCCCATGCCCTGCTGGTGGGTAGGGGTGCTGAGGTGAGACCTAATCCCCCCACACACTTTTCTCTGTGCTGACATTTGACAGATGCAAAGACAGTGGTCCAAGAGATGAGGTCTCCTTCCTGGGGTCACAAGGAGCCCTAGTGGCACAACCATTAAGCAGTCAGCTGTTAACTGAAAGGTGGACACTTCAGCCCTACTAGGTGCTCCTCAGGAAAAAAGACTTGGTCATCTGCTTCTGTGAAGATTGCAGCCTAGAAAACCCTATGGGGGCAGTTCTACTTTGTCACATGGGGTCACTAAGAGTCAGAATCAACTTGAGGGCACCTAACAATGCCAACACCTGGAGTCACACAATCAGGGAAGCCCAGAACTGAACCAGCACCTGTGGCTCAGATCCCCTGATCAGGTGTCCTGTGTCCTCTCACCATGCTCTGGATGTCATTGTAGTGGACAGCCTGGGAGACTGGCCAGTATTCACTTCGTTTTACAGGTGCATAGTCTCCCAGTCAAGTGGCTGCAGAGTCTGGATGTGGGTCCAGCTTTAATAACAACATCCTTTGACTCCATATCTCATGTGTCTGGCACTGAGATGGGTGCTTTAAAGATTCTCTCTCTTTCAATCTCAGAACACCCAAAAACATCATCCTGAGACACATTTTACAGATCAGGAAACTGTCATGGCAATGATGCTTAATGCATTTATCAAATCTATTCATCTTTCAGACCCTCAGTTTGGATTTCCAGCTAATTAAGACAACAGAGACTGGCCTGTTCTGAATTATCCAGTAAGCTTCACACACAGAAAACATCAAAGCCAGAGGGACTGTCCCAATCATAGAATCTGTGATGGTTAAGGTTGTGTGTCAACTTGCCTGGGCTGTGGTCCTTGGTGGTTTGGCAGTTAGGATGTAGTTTGGCTTTTTAATGATGTAATCACCTCCATAATGAGATCTGATATCATGTGCTCACCTCCATGATGAGATCTGTTGTGAGCAGCCAATCAGCTGAAAGGGAGTTTCCTTGGGTGTGTGGCCTACATCCAATATAGGTGGACATTCTGGTAAGGCTCGCTGGCTTTTGCTTGCTCTGGATCTTGCAGATGAGTCCGGTTCATCTGACCTCCAGTTCTAGGGACTTTAGCTAGCAGCTTACCTGCCACCTTACCTACTGATCTTGGTTGAGATTAGTTGGCTTCCACAGCCTGTAAGCCAGATGCTTGCTTTGTGACCTTCTGATCTTGGACTCACCAGTACCTGCAGCTACATGAATCAGAAGAAGCCTCCAGCTTGACCCACGGACTTGGAACATTTCAGTTTCTACAACTGCATGAGCTATTTTCTTGGTATAAACCTCTCTTTCTATATATATTTATACGTTGCATTGGTTTTGCTTCTCTGGAGAACCCAGCCTAAGACAGCATCCAATCCTTTCATTTCATAGATGACACTGAGGGCCTGAGAAGACCAATGCCACACCTAAGGTCACTTGGGCAAGTTAGAGCAGAACCAGAGAGAGAGAATTGGTCTGATTTCCCACCCAGTCTCATTTTCCTGCCAAGCTCTAGGATGCGTTCTGTGGATGCCACCTCCCACCCACAGCTCAGCGAACTACACAGATGAATAAACTGTTTATAAAGTGCTGGGACTTCTCGTGCGCACCATGTCACATAAACACAGGACTGGGGATTGTCACCGCCATCAACGTTAATTACTATAAAGGGAAAACAGCGTTTCAATGTCACTTAGCGATGCCATAATTACTAATGTCTACGGCAAATGCTCCCAGCTTCGACACCCCTCTGCTATCCCTACTTTACTTATTATATATTTCCAAACAAAAGCCACCTCTGCTAAACACAGACTCCGTATGATGGCTGGATGGGGGGTTAAGTTTGCTGGCAATGTCTCTGCTCCTTGGCCCTGGAACTTCAGATTCCTGTGGGTGGGAAGGAGGTAGGGGAAGGGGGCTGATTTTAGATTCCTGACTTCAGATTTTCTGCTGATGTCAGTTAAAAGGAAAAATACATATATTTATTTTTATTTTGGGGGTAGTTCTGAAAAAGAGGCACTTAGAAATCAAAGGAGCCCTGGTGGTGGAGTGGTAAAGCGTTCGGCTGCTAACTGAAAGGTCGGCATTTCAAAGCCACCAGCCACTCTGCAAGAGAAAGATGTGCCAGTCTGCTTCTGTAAAGGTTGCAGCCTTGGGAACCTGTGGCACTGTTCTTTGTGTCCTTTAGGGTCACTATGAGTTGGAATTGGCTCAAAGGCAATGAGCTTTTGGTTTAGAAGCTAAATTATTCCCTCTCCTGTCGTGAAGAGATGAGTTAGCAATTCCTGCAAGGGTTCTGGCCTCCTCCAGCCCCATAACTCTGGGCTTGGCAGTCAGGAGGGACAGCCCCCATGCTCCACCACCACGACCCTGCAAGCCCAGGTTGACTGGCATCTTCAGGCTGAGGACCTGAGGATGGGTCTGAGGGCCAGAAGTAGGTGTGGCTCTGTTCTGCACGGGGATCAGGCTGAGGGCGGGCTCAAGGACACAGGTAGAGAAACCCTAGCTGGGGAGGGTCTTGCATGCCATGCTCTGGCTGGGCACTGAACATATATACACCACGCCGTTTACTTCCCATAGAGAGAGGGTACTATGATTCTCGTTCGCTGGGTGAGAAACTTGGGATTCAAATAAAGTCGTTAATCAGGTAATTGTACATGGGGATTGAGCAGCTATAGGGGTTTAATTTGAACTCAAATCTCTCTGACTCCAGTGTCTTCCCTTGATGCTACCGCCTTCCCTTTGCTGGTTGTCCTTCATGGGACCCTCGCTGGATGAGACCCTGTTCATCCTGGGAGATGAGCCCCCACCCCATCAGGAATTTAGGCCTTTGCATCTGTAGGGAGGCATAGGAAAGTTTGCTCCTTGAAGGCAATAGTGATGGAACCCCCACTAAGTTCTTGTGCTTCCCATGCAAAAGACGGTGCTGGAGGCCAAAGGTCAGTGTGCACCCCAAGCATCTGGGGCCCTGAAGTCGTTGCTTTGACCTTGGTAATGTTCTGAGTGATGTGACATCAGGACAAGGCAGCCAGCCCAGCTCTACACAGCCAGACACAATTTTCTGTGTTCAGACTGTGCACGGCAGCTTGGGCACTGAGGACACCTGTGGCGGGCAGCGCTGCCTTGGTGGATAATGAGCCCTGATTCTGTCTGGAGACGTCACTTTCCCTCCTCTCCTGCAGATTTTCAATAGAGAGGTCAAATGCTTTATCTGCTTTCCATTTTGTTTCCCAGACATTGTGCATATGTGCATATGTGTGCATGTGTATGTGTGTGTGCCTGTGTATGTGTGTGTACTGTATGTGTGTCTTGTGTGTGTATGTATGTGTGTGCATTGTATGTGTGCATATGTGCATGTGTGCATGTTCATGTCTGTGCATGTCTGTTCATTGAATCTGTGTACACCTGTGTGTGCACCTGTGTATGTATACGCATATGTGCATGTGTGTATCTGTGCGTGTGTGCATCTGTGTGTGCCTGTGCATGCGTATGTATGTGTGCATGTATGTGTGCAGGCACATGCGTGATGTACATGGCTGTGTGTATTCGAGCGGTTACCTTTACTGGTTCCTGGGAAGAAAAGAAGACTCTCTGGCATGGGGCAGACAGCGTTCCCATCTTATCAGGGAGTTCATAAAGAGGACGGGCAAGGGGTCTTCTGTGTGAGCTGATTGTAAATGTGACCCCTTTAGGCTGAAAATTTGAACGTTTGTCAAGTTCCTACTATATGATTGACACAGGCTGCAACAATGGGCTCAATCATAGCAATGATTGTGAGGATGGCGCAGGACGGGCAGGGTTTCGCTCCGTTGTACACAGAATTGCTATGAGTTGAAACTGACTCAGTGGCACTTAACAACAACAACTATATGTCAGACACTTTCACACAGAAGTATTTCTTTATCCTCACAAACTTTTATTTTATAATAAGAAATGGCACCGGGATGACTTCCATTTCTGGGGAGATGGAGTAGACTTTTCCTGTTAAGTACAGATAAAAACCCTGCACGTTATGTCTATAACACACACCCAAGATAACCCTGAAGGGAGGAGGGGAAAAGGCAGAGCAGCTAGGTTCCTTGGGACCCACAGTAGGACATAGTGGTGAGTTTTCTGGGTTTTCTTTCAGCTTCATCTATTTCAGACTTGAGTCTTTGGTGGTGCAAAGAGTTTACTCTCAACTACTAACCTAAAGCTTAGCAGTTTTAACCCACCTAGGGGTATGGCAGAAGAAAGACCTGGATATCTGCTTCCATAAAGATCACAGCGAAGAAAACTGTATGGAGCATTCTGCTCTGTAACACATGGGGTTGTCAGGAGTTAGAATCCACCCGACAGCAGTGGTTTTGGTTTGGGCTTCTGGAACTAAAGAAGTCGGCAACCAGAAGCTCCCATGGACACAGACAACAAACAACAAACCAGCAAAAGCCTGCTCTCTCTAGCCAAAGGACCAGGAAAGGGCTGCCTAGCAGGACAGAAAATTTTTAAAAAATGGCCAAACTATTCCAGTCAGCATCCCATGAAAACAAAACAAAACAAGCAACAAAAACTTTGCTACTACCCCTTCCCCCAAGACAGCAAGGGACTAATGGAGATCCTAGATTTCCACCCCCGGAGGCTGTAGCAAGGCACCCCAACACCCCCACCAGGGTGGTGTCATGGAAGGCAGAGTGGGGAGTCAGGACTGTCCTCCACACCGTCCACAAAAGGAAATGAGCCTTCTCTTCCTCCTTGCCCCTATCCACCCTGTGGTATCACCCTGTGGTATCCCTGTAAGGGGAGCCTGGGCTTCCTCCCTCACCCAGTAGAGTGATGGCCCCTTGTGCCCCCACTAGGGTGGCATAGAGAAGCCTGGTAGAGAATCAGGACTTCCAGCACCACCTGGGCTAAAGAGACCCCTGTCCCCAGTAGTGATGGTGGAGGCCATGTGGGGAACTGGAAGTCCTAGCTTAACTAGCAGTCATGAGCCCCCACTCAGGTGTCAGTGTGGGTGGAGTGGGGACCAGGAAAGACTCCACCTGGAAGTAATGAGACCCCGCTCCACATCCTCTCTTGGAACAATGGCAAAGGAAGCCAACTGAAACAGATAGTTCAAATAGGATCCAGTCTCATAACATGAAAACTTCCAGTTTCAGTAGATTATCAGTCATCATACCAAGAACCAGGAGGATCTCAAACTGACTGAAAAAAGACAAATGACGGATGCCTACACTGAGACCACACAGATGTCAGAACTACCTGACAAGGATTTTAAAGCAGCTGTGATAAAAATGCTTGAATGAGCAATTGTAAACATGTTTGAAACGCAACAGTTAAAAAAAAAAAAAAAATTAAAAAATAAGCAAGGGACATTGAACCAAAGAGGCTATACAGATGGCAGATAAGCACATGAGAAGGCTCCAATATCACTAGAAAAACAAAAACAGACAAGCCCATTGCCCTAGAGTCAATTTCGACTCAGGGGGACCCCCTGTGTGTCAGAGTAGAACTGTGCTTCATAGGGTTTTTGATGGCTGACTTTTCAGAAGGAGATCACCTGGCCTGTCTTCCAGGGTGCCTCTGGGTGGATTGGAAACACCAACTTTTCAATTAGTAGCTGAACACTTAACGATTTTCTCCAACCACGGACTCCTCAGCATCATTAGTCATTAGGAAAATAAGAATTAAAACCTCAATTAGATGTCACTATACACCTATCATGGAGCCCTGGTGGTGCAGTGATTAAGTGCTCAGCTGTTAACCGAGAGGTTGGCAGTTCAAACCCACCAGCCACTCCATAGGAGAAAGGTGTGGCAGTCTGCTTCTGTAAAGATTGACAGCCTTGGAAACCCTATGAGGCAGTTCTACTTTGTCCTACTGGGTTGCTATGAGTTGGAATTGACTCGACGGCAGTGGGTTTGGTTTTTATGGTATACACCTATCAGAATGGCTGAAATAAAAGTGGTGGCAACATCCAATACCAGCAAGGATGCAGAGAAACTGGATCACTCATACATTCCCGGTGGAAATGTAAAATGGTGGGCCATTCTTGACAACAATGTGGCGTATTCTTCTAAACAACTAAACACACAACTGTCCAATCGCCCAGCAGTTCTGCTCCTGGACATGTGTGGGTTAGGGAGCCACCCCCAGGAGCAGCTTGAGCCTTTTTCAAAGAGTATTTCCTACCTCTAAAGTTGGAGGATTTGGCAGCCGGCGCTTGGCTGAATTCAGCATTCCTTTAAAGCAGTGGCTGCTCTGTGCTCTCCATTCTTCCCTTTGTGGAGTGAGTTGTCTTCGTGGTTGTTCTGCCCCAAGTGCACTCTTGTTTGTTGGGAGTGGGATGGCAGACAGCTGGCCTTTTTTTGCTCAGAGTGTCTGGATGAGGAGAGGTTGCAACCCAGGAGCCATACTCCTCCATCTGGACTGGATCACATGATTGCGGGTTCAAGTCTGCTGTAATGATGGAGTGAGTCTCTGGGAATATTGCTTGGAGGGTAGGTAGGCTTGATAATCTTCTTCATGTGGAAGGGATATGAATCACTGAGGCCAGTGGGTAGACTATTGTAAGTTGTATGCTGTTGTGTGCTGTTGAGTGGATTCTGATGTTTAGTGGCCCCACGTGACAAAGTAGAACTGCCCCAGTGGCTTCCTGGTCTGTTATCTTCATGTAAGCAAATCTCCAGGTCTTCTCTCCCTTGGAGCCACTGGTGGGTTCGAACGACTGACCTTTCGGTTAGCAGCCAGTGCTTAACTCTGTGCCATCAGAGTTTCTTAGGTTGTTATACGATAGCTCCCAATGAATCACAAAGGCTTGTGCCCTTCCTATTGAGGGGTGGACTCTACCCACCTTTGTCCAGTTGAATGTGGCAAAAGTGCTGTTACTTGATTTCTGAAGCTAGGCCTGCTCTCTCTCTTGAAACAATTCTGCCATCATGTTACAAGCTCACTCTAGCCTCCTGGGGGCTGAGAGGTCACATGGAGCCAAGAAAAGCAGCCCTACTATCCTAGCAGAGCCCAGCCCTCAGCTAACCTACCAGCACAGTGTTGTCACCTCTGTGGGCCCAGGTGAGGCCAGCAGGAGAAACAGCAGACTACACTCAGAATCAGGCAAATGCATTGTGCTGTTTTAAGCCACTAGGGACCAGGATATTTGTTGTGCATCCATTGGTTACTGATGCAGGAGACAGGCAATGTGGCCGGATGCTGGGCCTGAAGTATGGAGACACCCTAGGGTGGAAGGTGGCCTAAATTCCTTCTCTTCCGAGGTCCAGGTATCCATTCAACTGCTGTAAATCAAGATGGTGCCACGGTAAGGCACCAGCATGGTTAGATAGCCTGCGGAGGTGCATTTGTTTACCTGAGAGCAGGACTTCTGCTTCTCTTTCAATCTCATCTATTTACAAATGTGATTCCAGGTTCTGTTGGAATTTGTCTGAGAATTTATGGCCTTAGCAGATCAACCATCACCTGAATCATTCATTTTCTTAAAGCTTCACCTCACAACAAGAAGTGAGCCCAAACAGTGCTCTGCAAAACGATCTAACCAGCATTCATCAACATCATGAGCTGTATCCGGAGACTGATTGGCAGCCAAAGGCCTTGTATTTACAGTTTTGCAAGTTATGTCTTACAGTACTCGCAGAAGTGGAAAAAAAACAAAACAAAAAAAAACCTGTGAGTTTTATTCAGCTATGAACTGCAGACAGGAAAATATCTCAAACAAAATATCCATAGCTTGCATTTGTTTATTACTTGGTAAATTTCAAAGGGCTCTCATATCTGGGATGCTTTTTGGTCTTTACAACACCTCCATGGGATAAGAGGAGAACATGTTCTCATCCCTACCTCTTAGGTGAGAAAACTGAGCCACTCAGTACAAACATCTTAGGGCTAATAAACAGCTAATCTGAGAAAACTGCCAATTTCCAAGACATGAAAATTTGACTTGTTATCACTGAGTTCACGTCTGTATCTGCAGGGCCAGGCACACCGTAGATGCTTAATACATATTGGTTAAATCTGTTTTGTCATTAAAATACCTTGTTCAATGTGATAATTTTAACTCTTAACAAACTATCTAGCTCATAATAGGTGCCCATAATGGTTAATTTTACCTGTTACCTGGGCTGGGCTATGGTTCCCAGTGGTTTGGCCAAACACTAGACTAGTTGCGGTTCCACAATGTAATATAGTGTAATCACCCTCCATAATGTAATATAATGCAATGTAATCAGTTGAAGGGGAGGGGATTCCCTTATGGTATAGTCTGCCTTCCGACTATAAACAGATATTTTGGAAGAATTTGGTGTCTCTCTCCACTCTGCACTCTTCCTGTAGCTGGACCTACGGATCTTGAGATGCAAGCTGGCAGAAGTCTCCAGCTTGCTGCCTGACCTACAGATTTCAGACTTGCCAGCCTCCACGATAATATGAGCCAAGCCCTTGAAGAAAATCTTAATCTCTCTCTCTTTCTCTCTCTCTCTCTATATATATCCATATACACATATATGTATATGGATATATAGATCTAAAACAAGCTCACTGATTCTGTTTTTCTAGAGAACCCTGACTAAGACACTGCCCAAACAATATTTCTTGCACAAAACTGAATGAGTAAACATTTGTGAACAACAGTTTTATAACTCTTTCCTTTATTTAAATGCTGTTTTTTAAAATCTCATGGCTAGACTTAGTCCAGTTCATTCATTAGATATTCATGTCCTGGTAAACATAAGCCACTGGTGATTAGGAGGTCTGCATGGAAAAATGTCAACTGATGGTGGAACCCAAATTCAGCATTAAAACTCACAAGCACCTTAAGTCATTCAGACACATTTGTAGCTGCGTGACCTCGGTTTATCACTTATGCCCTCGGACTTCAAGTTTCCCATCCAAAAAATGGGGATGATAATACCAATCCATTGGGAGCTTAGTACTAACGTGGAGAAGACATGGGGCAGAGAGCTTGTTCATAGTGAGGCCCCTTACCAGGGAGGATGGTTTTCCTACTGACTGAGGTCAACACAATCCAACTATGCAAATATTCTAATCAGAAGAAAAGGTACCACAATTACTGGGGCATGAGAGAGTTGAACCTACCGTCTCATTTGTCAAGATTCAGCTCAAAGATCACCTTCTCGTAGACTGTGTCTCCTCCCTTCTCCAAAGGTAGGAGCCCATGCCTCCAAGATTCCTGTCACTCCCTATTCCCTTTGCCATAAAGACCTTTCCACTGTGGTTGTGACTTTCCACTTCTGTGTCTTTGCTGACCCACCCCTTCACATCTCCCTACCCCCAGACTCAGAACTTCTGGAAGGTGTCTGAGGATGGGAATCCCTACCTCCCTCATCTAGGGCATTGACCCCTGCCCCAAGCCAACTGTCTCTGGGGCTGAGTCACTTTTTCATTTTCCTGTACTGAGCTGGGTTAGACTGATCCTGGGGTTAAATGCTTGGGGTCTGAAGTCTGGGGCTTAGAGTTTGAGAGCTGGAGCCTGAGGCCTGGGACTGCCTTCCCATTCTCTTTGCCCCTTCCAAAATGCAGGGGGATCCTCCCACCCCATACAAGCTCTCACCTTGTCATCAAACACTATGCTGAACCTGAGTACAGGAAGAATGTATAATAAGGTAGCTATAGCTCAAGTCCACAGAAGTACCCAGTCGTATACACCAGGAGACTGGCTGGCTCTCCCATAAAGCAAAACATAACAAACAAACAAACAAAAAAAAAACGGTTGCCATCTAGTCGATTCCAATTCATGGAGACCCATGTGTGTCAGAGTAGAGCTGTGCTCCATAAGGTTTTCAGTGCCCGACTTTCTGGAAGGAGATCTCTAGCTTTTGTTCTGAAGCACCTCTGGGTGGACTCAAACCTCCAACCTTTTGGGTAGCCACCAAGCTAGTTGAGCATTTACACTATCCAGGGATTCCCCATAGTAGGGGTAAAGCTTTTTTCAGAGCTCCACCTGGGGACTCCTATGAAAATGAAGATTGGGATTAAGAAGGCCAGAAGAGGAACCTGGAACTCTGCATTTCTAATGAGTTTCCAAGTGATGCTGATACTACTGGACCTGGCTGATTCCTGGATTTAGTGATAACATCTGTGTGGCCATTGCACGCTGCTTCTCCTCTTGTATCCATAAAATGAAGGCATGATGCCCATCTCCTGGGCTGTGGTTGGGATTATAAATGACAGGTGCACCTGTGCAGCTGTCACAAGGGTGATGTGCCAGGCACGTTCTACAGCTTCTTCCATACAGGTGAGGGACATAGAACTTAGCAGCAGGAAAGAAGAACTGCAGGCTATACAGAGGAGGGTAAACTTCCTTGGTCTTCAGTCTCACCCTACCCCATACCACCCTTGCCAACACAAAGAAGCACTAATAATAAAAATACCAGCCTGCTGCAGGCCCGTGGTGAAGTTGCTCTTTGCCAATGCTATGGAAATTTTGTATCTTCTCGTGGCATCAACCCAACTCTTCTGGAGCTTGTGCCCACATTCTTCCTGCTCACTGGGTACAAACAACAGTAGCAACCACAGAAACCCAGCATCTTCTTAAGTGTCTTCTTCAAGACCAGGTAAATGGAAGAATGAGCTCCCAGGGAAAATGCTTTCCAGCAGGTTTTCGCTGCAGAGGTAGACTGCCTGAGGTGTAGCCCTGTGTAATACATCTTATAGACATCCTGGGACAACCCTAGTGCTTAGTACCTTAGGGGCACTGTTGACCTTTGCCCAGAGAGGACTGACCTCCCAGGAATCAGCTCCTACTCTGCTGCCTGGTCCAGAGCTTTGGCCTAAACAGGAGTGAAATATGCCACAAGTATTTGTGGAATTGAGAACACTTGTCTATGGAAGTGATTGTTAATTTTTTTTGTTTAGTTCCATGGTTGCTGAAACCTTAAAGCTAAGGTGATTACATATATATAAATAGATAGATACAGATATATATACATAGATAGATATACATATATATTCATTTTTAAATGTGTCATGGTTTAACTGATAAATTATATATATATACACAAATATAAAAAAATTATCAGTATATATATATCACAAAAGACTGGGTGATGGTAAATAGACCTAAGAGTTTGCAAGGCTCTTATATTTTACATGAAATGGCACAATTTTAACACTAAATATACTGTAAAAAATTAAGATCAATCACAATAAATTAAAATGGAATATATATGTATATATTACATAAAATATTATATGTAATTATATGCTGTATTCCATATTGAATTTACATATTGAAATAATTTTTTTTCCCCTTAACTCAAAGTAGGATATAAAAAGGGAAACAGAAACAAAAACAGATAGGATAAAGAGTAAAATGGTGGATCTAAATCAAACTATGTTAGTAAGTACGTTAATGTAAATTAAGTAAACTTCCCAATGAAAAGGCAGAGATTTTCTGAATGATTAAAATAGCAAGACCAAATTATATGATGTCTACAGGAAGCATCCTTTAATATAATGATGCACATAGGAAAATGGATAGAAATGGGTGGAAAAAGATACACCAGCATAAGAAGTCTGGAATGGCTACAGATTAATATCAAATAAAATATACCTCAAGACAAGGGTATTAATAGAGATAAAGAGGAACATTTTGTAATTATAAAAGTGTAAATTCTTTATGAAGACAAAACAATCATAAATGTAGATATGCTTATGTATAACGCTTCAAAATATAAATAAAAAATTTCACAAAGGGAAAATAGACAAATACATAATCATAGTTGGATATTTTAAGACTACTCCTTCAGCAACTGTTAAACAAATAGACTAAAAAAAAAAAAAAAGACCCAAGAAATGCAAGATATGAGCAACACCATCAATCACCTCCACAAAATTGATACCTCTAGAACACTACATGCAACAACTTGAGAATCCATATTCTTTTCAAGTACACACATAGTGTAATCACTAAGATAGACCATATGCCAGGCCATAAAAAAGTATCAATAAAGTTAAAATGATTGAAATATTACAGAATATATTCTCAGACTAGAATGTAATTAAGTTAGAAATAAAAAATATATAATATATGGAGTAATATATTCCTTAATAATTTTGGGTATAAAAAGAAATTACAAAGGAAATAGAAAAGTATTTTGAGCTGAATGTTGATGAAAATATAACATTAAAATTTGTACTATTTATTTAAACAGTGCTTTGAAGGAAATTTACAGTATTAAATGTTTATGTCAGAAATTAATAATGGTATAAATTCGATGACCTAAGATTCTACCTAAAGAAGCTAGAAAGAGGAGCAAAATTAGCCTAAAGTAAGCAGAAAAAAGGAAATAATAAAGGTAACTAAAATCAATGAAGTAGAGAAAAGGAAAACAAGAGAAATTAATGAACTCAAAAGTTAGTTTTTTTTTGAAGATCAAAAAAAATTATACATTTCTAAAAAGATTCATCCAAAAATAGAGACAGAACACAAATTATGGATTACATGTATTAGAAGACATCACTACAGATCCTATGGATTTTAAAAGGAAATAAGGACTATCCAGAACAGCTTTGTTGCTGTTGTTAGGTACCATCCAGTCGGTTTAGACTCATAGCGACCCTATGCACAACAGAATGAAACACTGCCCGGTCCTGCCTCATCCTCACAATTCTTTCTATGTTTCAGCGCTTTGTTGCAGTCACGGTGTCAACCCATCTTCTTGAGAGTCTTGCTTTTTTTTCACTGACCCTCTCCTTTACTAAGTACGATGTCCTTCTCCAGGGACTGGTCCCTCCTGATAACATGCCCAAAGTATGTGAGACAAAGTCTTGCCATCCTTGCTTCTAAGCAGCATTCTGGGTGTGTTTCTCCCAAGACAGACTTGTTCATTCTTCTGGCAGTCCATGGTATATTCAATATTCTTGGCAACAACATAATTCAAAGGCATCAATTCTTTGTTCTTCCTTATTTATTGTACAGTTTTTGCATGGATATGAGGCGATTGAAAATGCCATGGCTTAGGCCAAGCACACCTTAGTCCTCAAAGTGACGTCTTTGCCTTTTATGAAAAAAAAAAACTTTAATCTGTGTTTGACAATATACACAAAGATTAATTTGAGATGGATTATAAAAATTTTATAAAATCTAGAATTATAAAGACTCTAGAAGACAAAATAATGACTTGGGAGTAAATTTTTTCTTAATACAGCTGAAAGCAATAGCAATTTTACTTCACCAGATTTAAACCTTCTTCTCATTAACACATACCATTTAAAAAATGAATGCGCAAGCCACAGATTGGAGAAAATATTTGCAAAATATGTATTTTGCAAATACTTTTATCAAGACTATGAAGAACACCTAAAACTCAATGATAAAAAAACAAACATCCCAATTAAAAATGAGCAAAAGATTTTAAGGAATATATGAAAAAGGCCAGTGAGCACCTGAAAAAGTGTTCAACAACTCTAGTTGCCAGGGAATACAAATTAACACCACGATAAGGTATCCCTCACAAATAGCAGACTAGCTGAGATTAAAACCACTGAAATACCAAATGTTGGTCTTGGTATGAGTCAGCCAGAACTCTCCTCCATTTCTGGTGACATTTGAAAATGCTACAACCACTTTGGAAAAATATTGGGCAGTTTCTTCTAAAACAAACATATGCCTAGGAAGTGAAAGCATATGTCTGGAGAAAGATTGTTCAAGAATGTTCATAACAGCTTTATTTGTAATAGCCCCAAACTGGAAAAAGTCCACATGTCCATTAACAGGTTAATTGATTAAACAAAAAAAAAAAAAGGCATCTTTATAAACTAAACAAACTGTGCTATATTCAGTTGTTAAAAAATAAACTACAGATACATACAACCACACAGATGACTCCCAAAATCATTATACTGAGTGAAAGGGGCCTTTCATTTTAAAAGTTCGTGTCTTATGATTCCATTTACTTGAGGTTCTGCAATGGACTGAACTCACCCATACTGAAACAAATCAGAGCAGTGGTTGCCTCTTGGGGTGGAGGTGGAATGGCCAGGGGAAATGGGGAAATGGGGAAATGGAAATGTTTAATATCTTGTTTGTATAACCTGTGTATTTGTCAAAACACATTTAATAGTACCCTTCGAATATGTGCACTTAAAGTGTGTAAATTTTAACTAAAATAATTACAAACACATATTAAAGCCTAGATGGATTGACGGATGGTTGTTGTTGTTGTTGGGTACCGTTGAGTCGATTTTCAACTCATAGTGACCCCATGCGACAGAGTAGAACTGCCCCATTGGGTTTTCTAGGCTTAATCTCTACGGGAGCAGATCACCAGGTCTTTTCTCCCACAGAGCTGTTGTGTCGGTTCAAATCACAGGTCGTCTGGTTGGCAGTCAGGTGCTTAACCATTACGTCTCCAGGGCTGCTTAGATGGATGGATAGGTGGATAGATAGTGAGAAAGCAAGTATAATAAATTGTTAGCAATGAAACATAGGTGGTGGATATAAGAGTGTTCTTTATACAATTTTTTCAGTGCCTATGTTTTGTTTGTTTGAAAATGTTTATAATAAAATGTTAGAGAAAAATAGAGCTTCATCAAAAGTTTCTCCACACAAGTTGAGATATTCCAAAATGCAATTACAATATTTCAAAATGAAATCTTATCACCTGTCGAGCCCTCATTGTTTAAGTTGATCAGTTTTGTACTTGCTTTTAGAGGGATAAATATTAATGTTTTCATGTTTACAAACTCTGATTTCAAAAACCGCAATTTGCTGAAAGCTTTAAAACCTGAAGCATCTTTTGGAACTTCATATGTAGAATTCTTTGATCAAATGTCTCCAAAATCAAAGATTTTTTAATAAAATGCAACTGAAACATGAAGGACTCACTTATAAAATGTTTAATACAGTTGTAGGGCACTTAGTTTGATTTACAAGTAGCTCTTCAAAGGCTCAGATATTTTTAAGACCAGATTGATTTGGGCTGCTAATGTATTTTTCATAGCCAAAGTCAGATTTATCTTAAAAATGTTGTAGTTAACTTTCTTGAACAGCATATGTAAAAAAATATTTTTTTAAATCCTTGGTTAGTATAACATCACAATTGGAAGGCAGTTGTAAATTTTTTTATTGTGGTAAATATACGTGCAACAAACAAAACATTTCACCTTTTAACATCTATTACATATAGAATTCTGTACATTAATCACATTCATCACTTTCTTCAGCCATCACTATTATCCATTTCCAAAATTTGCTGCAACCCTTAA
This sequence comes from Dugong dugon, assembly GCA_030035585.1. Classification (NCBI taxonomy): domain Eukaryota; kingdom Metazoa; phylum Chordata; class Mammalia; order Sirenia; family Dugongidae; genus Dugong; species Dugong dugon. The sequence continues at coordinate 3,497,668 of CM057465.1, read as the reverse complement.
CAGAAGCTCAGTGTCCTCTATGCAACTAACCCCCAGCCCCACCTCTCGCCTCTGGTAACCATTAATAAACTTTGGTCTCTATACACTTGCCTATTCTAGATATTTCGTGTAAGTGGGATCATGCAGTATCTGTCCCTTTGTGACTGACTTATTTCATTTAGCACGAATTTTTCAAGGTTCATCTATGTTGCAGCATATATCAGAACTTAATTTCTCTTTATGTATTTATCACACTTTGCTTATCCATTTGTCTCTTCACGGCCATTTAGACCGTTCAGACCTTTTGGCTATTGTGAATAGTGTGGCAATGAACATTGGTGTACAAGTGTCTAGTTTTGTTCCTGCTTTCAATTTTTTTAGATATATACCTAGGAGTGCAATTGCTGAATCACATGATAATTCTATATTTAATTTTTTTTTTTTAGAAACTACTGCAAAATTGCTTTCCACAGCAGCTGTACCATTTTATAATCCCACCAGCAATGGATGAGGGGTCCAATTTCTCCACTTCCTCTGCAACACCTGTTGTTTTCTGTTTTTTATTTTTGTTTTACAACATAGATAGCTTAGTGTGTGTGAAGTGATGTCTCATCTTGGTTTTGATTTCACTAATGGCTAATAATGTTGAGCATTGTTTCCTATGCTTGTTGGCCTTTTATGTTTCTTCTTTGGTGAAATATTTATTCAAGTCCTTTGCCCATTATTTGATTGGTTTGTTTGTCTTTTTGTTGTTAAGTTGTAGGATTTCTTTATATGTTGTGCATATTAAACCTTTATCAGATATGTGGTTCCCAAAATGTTTTTTTTTCCCCAATCTGTAGACTCTCTCTTAACTTTGTTGATAGTATCAAATGCACTAGAACCAATTTTAAGAGCTTCATTTCTCCACAGTTTCTTAACTTAATATAATCATTGCTTTTCCCATAACTGTATGTTCCACAAAATTTTATTTTTTTCTTCAAAAAAATGCTTTTGTTTTCAATGTTTAGCATTTTAACAGAATTTACAAGAGCTTCACAGTAATAGACCTTTGACACAATAAACTTCCCAAAGCTTTACTTTAATTGTATTCATTGTATTAAATAAAACCTTATTTTTTAAGTAAATGAACTGATTTGCTATTTTTAGTATCTGATGACACCAATGTAAAACTTACGTTATTAAACTATTTGCAACATTCTTTTGTGCTTATTCACCCACATGTTAATAGCTATTGCTCTACTTTTCATAGGTGCACAAGAAAAATTGGAGCAGAATTAAATTAGGAAAAAAGGTCAGTTGTTTGAGTGGAAAATCCAAACCCTCAGAGTGACATGCAACTGGCTTCTTCAGCTGCACATGATGAGTTTTCATCTTCGCGGACAGACTTCTTAAAATAACCATCAACTTCCAAGAAGTTTCTGATGTTTCTTTGGGATATTTGCATCTTCTGATTTTCACATGTCAGTTTACTGTGTTGTGGTGACTTGAGTGTTGCTGTGATGCTGGAAGCTATGCCATCAAACACTAGTAAGGTCATCCATGGTGGACAGCTTTCACTGGACCTTCCAGACTAAGACAGACTAGGAAGCAGGACCTGGAGATTTGCTATCGAAAATCAGCCACTAGAAACCCTATGGATCGCAACACAACATTGTCTGATACAATGTTAGAAAATGAACCCCCTAGGCTGGAAGGCAGTCAAAATACACAGCAACCAAAACAATGGGCTCAAGCGTACCAATGATCATAAAGATGGTGCAGGACCAGGCAGCATTTCATTCTATCATATGTGGGATTGCCATGAGTTGGAGTTGACTCAATGGCAACTAACATTAACAGTGGTATTAAATATGTTGTTCAAGATACATGTTCACCATAAAATTTCTCCTTCTTTTTTCTTCTCAGTGATTACTTTTTCTAATTTATTTCGGTTGCCTTATTCAAGTATCTATGACTTTTAGCACAGTGCATTTAGAAGTAGTAACAGATATCCTTGTCTTCTTCCCAATGTCAGGGAAAATATTTCCAACATTTCATCAGAAAACGTGATATTGGCTTCATCTACCCTGAAACAAGAATAACTAGATGGTGCCCAGCTACCACTACTGACTGTTCTAATGAGGGTCACAATAGATGGAGCCTGATAAAATGGGAGAAAATGTGGAACAGAATCTCAAATTTCCTAAAAATAAATGAAACAGACCTAGTGGACTGGTTGAGACTGGAGGGTTCCCCGAGACTTTTGCCCTGCCCTGAGATACTCTTCAGACTTTGAACCACCACTAACCCCTGAGGTCACCTTATAGCTAAATAACAAATTGGCTCAAAAAATAATGAATATCACCTGTAAGTATTGTGCTTCTTTAAAAATCACCTATACTGCTGGGCAACATGGCGCTATAGACAGAAGCACCACACCGTTCTTCCACAGCAAAGATCAAAAAAACTAAGTCAAACAGAGAACACATGTCAATCCTGAAACCCTAAGCACTGAATGAATATATAAAGAACTCAGCCAAGCACCAAATGGAACAAGAAACCGACTAAGAACAGAGAGCAAGGAGAGATACATGCAGAGGTCCCCTATCAGCTATTGCAGCACGGATCCACCATCTTGGACTCCTATTGGAGATTGGTGAACAGGAAGTACGAGAAAGCAGCTTCACAGAGTTTCCAGCAGGAGACAGAACCATCAATAACCAGTGATATATGCTTTCCCACCCCTTACCATTCTTCATCCCCACTCAGCCTCCTGTGCTTCCTGGAGCCAGTCTCTTGGCTGGGAAGCACTGGCTTCACCCCACTGTTGCTTGGATTCCACTCACCCTCACTGGCCAGCTCCCTGAGTGCCATTTGTTGGCTGCTGATGTTTTTTTTTTTTTTTTTTTCTGCTTCTTTAGATTTCTTCCTTACCTCTCACAACCTCCCTCTCCTTTCTCTCAAATACCTGGCTCCATGTGCCATCTTTGCTTCTTCCTGAAAGGCTGTGAAACACTGCTCAACTGTGAAAGCACTTCTTGGCCCATGCTGCCACAATGGTGGGACCCCTGGGCTTTCTTTGTTTGTTTGTTCTGATTTGTTCTGTTTGGATTTGTTTGTTTTGTTTTTCTTTTCTTGGCTTGGGAGCCCCATCTAGCTGGGCAGTACTGTGCAGCTTTGGAGCTACTCCCTTACTCTGTGCAGATGCACAGTGACATCCCTGGGGGCATTTCATTTTTCTTGTTTTTCTGGGGGGTTCTTTTTTTTGTTTCTTTGTTTTCTTTTATTCTCTCTTTCCCTTTTTTTTCTTCATTTGCACTTTCTCCTCTCTCTACACTTACCTTCTCTTCCTGTCTCCTGAATACCCGGTGCTGTGTGACACTCTACCACTTCCAGCCAGCCTGTACTTCACAGCCTAAGAGCAACTTCCCTGGGCCTAGCAGCTGTACTGGTTGCATTCCCAGGGGCTTTTCTTTTTTTCTTCAATTTTTATTTATTCACTTTTTTTCTTTTACCCTTTTCCTTTTTCTTTCTTTTTTCCTCTTTGTTTTTCTCCATTTCTCAGTCTCTCATCTCTCCACTCCAACAGCAAGCTCCCTTAGCACTTTCTTTTGTTTGTGTGTACGTTTTTGGCTCCTGTTCCTCTCTCCTCTCTCTCCTCTTTCCCATACCCATCTTAGCCCTACACATCCAAAACTCCCCTCTCCTTCCTGCCTAACTTCACCATGCACTGAACATCATGCCAACAAGCAGCACAGGCACAGCCTAGCAGAATCTGCCCTGCACTGATTCCCATCCCTTACTGTCGGCCCTAGTACGTGCCACAGACAATCCATCCCAGCAACCCCCTTTCAGCTGGACCTGCCCTGCAGTACCATACCTGAGTGTCTGACCCTGCCAATTGGAGAAGGAAGTGAAAAGTATTGTGCCCACAGACTAACAAACAACAAAGGATGCACAGTCCACCTGTTCAGACATAACCAAATAAAACAAACAAGCAGGATGAAACAAACAGATCTACAATCAATAAATCAGGAAAATAACTACTGAATGCCCCAAAGACATCAGACAATATCAAAACATATACAAAAACAGGACAGGATGGTTCCAGTAGACGTCCAAAATAAAACACCAGATGACTTTTCAGTAGAAGAAATGGCACTAGAACTACCTGATAGGGAATTCAAATCTCTAATATTCAGAATTATCCAAGACTTGAAGCAAAAAGCAGACAAAAATGAGGAAAAAATAAACAAATTCATGGAAAAGACAGACAAATTCATGGAAAAGACAGACAAAAAAATGGAAGAATTCAAGAATATAATACAGGAACAAAACGCTAAAACAAATTCGCAACTGGAAATTATACAAAAACAACTATTAGAAATCCAAAAGATTACAACAAGATTTCAGAAATGGACAGTGTCATAGAAGGGTTGAGAGCAGGTTTCAAACGATGGAAGACAAAATCAGTGGAATTGAAGACAAACACATGGATACAACTCTGAGGAAGAATCAGAAAAAAGAACAAAGAAAAATGAAGAGACCCTGAGAATTATGTGGGATACAATCAAAAGCAAAAATCTGCAAGTGATCGGATTTTCAGAACAGGGGGAGAAAACAGAAAACACAGAGAGGATCACCGAAGAACTGCTGACAGAAAACTTCCCTAATATCATGAAAGATAAAAAGCTGACCATCCAAGAAGCTCAAAGAACCCCATATAGGAGAGACCCCCAAAAGAAAATCATCAAGGCATATCATAATCACACTCGCTAAAACCAAAGACAAACAAAGAATCCTGAGAGCAGCTCGAGAGAAACAAGAAGTCACATACAGAGGAGAAACAATAAGACTGAGCTCGTATCATTCTGCAGAAACCATGCAGGCAAGAAGGCAATGGGATGGCATATATAAAACCTTGAAAGAAAACAATTGCCAGCCAAGAATAACATATCCTGCAAAACTCTCGTTCAAATATGATGTTGAAATTAGGTCATTTCCAGATAAACAGAAATTAAGGGAATATGTAAAATCCAAATCAAACTTAGAAGAATTGTTAAAGGGAGTCCTTCAATCTGAGAACAAACATCAGACAACAGACTGAATCTAGGACACAGGATTGTACCAGCCAGATACCAACCTACGAAATTAACTCTCAAGGACTATCCAAAACCAAAAGAATTACAACAGGGAACCAGAGAGGATAATCTGTAAATGACAATAACATCAGAACAATAAGAGAGGGAATAAACAGTGTAAGTATAGAACCTTTTAATGGAGAGGAGGCAAGGTGATGCCAAGTAATAATATACTAGTTCAAATCTAGGAAGATAAGGGTAAATTTCAAGGTAACCACAAAGAAAGTTAACAAACCTACTCATCAAAATAAAGAAGAAAAATATAAAGTCTCAGTAAAAACAGAACTACAAAAACAACAGAAATGAAAAAAAAAAAAAAAAAAAAAAAAAACCACAAACAAAAGGAACTCAGCACAGGAGAGTAAGAGGAACAAAGAAAATTCAGCACCACAAATAAAGAAAAAGCACTACAAAATGCAATCCCACTCTTAGAAATATATTCTGGAGAAATAAGAGCTGTCACAGGAATAGACATATGCACACCCATATTCATTGCAGCACTGTTCACAATAGCAAAAAGATGGAAACAACCTAGAAGCCCATCTACAGATGAATGGATAAACAAGCTATGGTACATACACACAATTCAGTATTATGCAAAGATAAAGAACAATGAGGAATCTGTGAAGCATCTCATAATATGGATGAAACTGGAGTGAAATAAGCCAATCACAAAAGGACAGATATTGTATGAGACCTCTACTGTAAAAATTAATGTAAAAGTTTACACACAAAAAGAAACAGTATTTGTTGGTTATGAGGGATACGAGGGGTGGGGGGGAACTAAACAGACAATAGATAAGTGGTAACTTTGGTGAAGGGTAAGACAGTACACAATATTGGGGAAGCCAGCACATCTTATACAAGGAAAGGTCATTGAAGCTCCATAGACACTTCCAAACTCCCTGAAGGACTGAATTGCTGGTTGGAGGGCTGTGGGGACCATGGTCTCGGGGAACAACTAGCTCAATTGGCATAACACAGTTTATAAAGAAAATGTTCTACATTCTACCTTGGTGAGTAGCGTCTGGGGTCTTAAAAGCCTGTGAGCAGCCATCTAAGATACTCCATCTGAGACATCCTGGATTGTAAGACGCGTCATTCATTTAATAATGGAGTTTCTGGTTATAAAGGGAACACGCCATTTAGTATAAATCTTGTTTGAGGAAGATAGCCTAATTTTAAAATAATTAAACTGTGAGGGAGGCTCTAAATCTTAGACTTAAGGAAATTTAAATTTGAAAGTCTTAGTTTACAGGATGTCACTTTGAGGACTAAGGCGCACCTGACCCAAGCCATGGTGTTGCTAATTGCCTCCTATGCATGTGAAAGCTGGACAATGAATACGGAAGGCCAAAGAAGAATTGATGCCTTTGAATTATGGTGTTAGAGAAGAATATTGAAAATACTGTGGACAGCCAGAAGAATTAACAAATCTGTCCTGGAAAAAGTACAGCCGGAATACTCCTTAGAAGCAAGGACGGTGAGACTATTTCTCACATACTTTGGACATGTTATCAGGATGGACCAGTCCCAGAAGAAGTACACTATGCTTGGTAGAGGGTCAGCAAAAAAGATGAAGACCCTCAATAAGATGGATTGACACAGTGGCTGCAACAATGAGCTCCAAAATTGCAACAATTGGGAGGATGACGCCGGACTGGGCAGTGTTTCATTCTGTTGTACATAGGTTCGCTATGGGTTGGAACCCATTAGATGGCACCTAACAGCAACAACAACATCTGTAGTGTAGCCTGTATACACCCAGACTAATACTATCAGGTTGAACCATATAAAATTTCCATCAGAACATCAACAATTTCATATGGTTCAACCTAATGTAATAGCAGCAATAATAATGGACTCTGATTATGGATCAATTACTACATGCAACTCACCTTACATAAATATTGCTAAATCTTCAGAAATGAACATATGAGTTAGGCATCATTAGCTCCCTTTTACAGATGAGAAAAGTTAAGCACAGAAATGTATGAGCAGTAACCTGTGGTCACTCCTGCGAAGATTCCTCCCTCAAGTTATAGGGACCTGTCCCTGTTTCTCTCTCCCATTCCTGCTGTATCCCGCCACTCTGGTTCTGTACACCCTGTGTATCTCTGGCCAAGTTACATTCAAATCAAGTTTCTCTTAATGGGAATAGTAATGTTCTCCTGGAGCTCCCAGCTGGAAAGGGGTTTTCCCAATTGTAAAAACATAGGCAATGTCACCCTTCAGCTGCAACATCAACAGGGCTCTTCTCTGTGTAACTAGTCAAGGTTCTTCACTGTGACCATTTCTTACTCTAAATCCTGTTACTCAAACATGCTGTCAAGTCTGGTACTTTCCTACTTTCACATAATAACATTCTGACTCCTGGAGCAACCAGGGCGTTCGTTGATGGGGAAGGGTTTATTCTGACAGCAGCCAGTGATCAAAGCCTACTTTGTGCTGGACCTTGCCCTAGATATTGAGGGGGTTTAGACATGAAACCAAGAGGGAGAAGAAGTGCTTGGCTTCGAGGAGTTCCGAATACAAAATCAAATTGTGATAAATAAGAAGGCAAACATCTTACGTCATGTAGGGATTCCTTAAGAAAATATTACTGTTGAGGAGTCATTTGGAAGGAGGCTACATTACCACCAAAAGGGCCACTTTTAGACTTTTTATTTAGATATTTTTTTTAAAATCTTTCATTAAAGTTTGAAATAAACATACTACAGAGTGTATGGGGTATATTCTCAGTTTATAGAATAATTTGAAGTTAATAAAAGGAACACTCCTGGCTCAGCCACTTAGTTTAAAAGTGAAATATAACCAGTTCCTTGTGAATCCTTACCAATAGCATCTTTAATGTCCATGTTTCTACCAAAAGTCTGCTCATGATAACTTAGGTATTTTCTAAGATGATAAGTTTTCTCTGCAATGCTCCTCACTTCCATCCTAGCTGTCTCCAGCAGAATCAATAACACCTACTAAATCTGTTCAGGGAAATCTCGACTTTTTCTACCATGTTCCTCAACATTCTCCCAACCTGTGTCCATCACCCAATTTCTAAGTCAATTCTACAATTCTAGCTACTTGCTACAGAAGGACCCTGCTCCTAGATAGCAAAATCTGTGTTAGTTTCCTATTATTGTTGTAACAGATTTCCGCAAACAAAAAACAAACAAAAAAAAAAAACAAATTTGTTGCCATTGAGTCGATTCTGACTCACAGCGAATATAGGATTTTCAAGGAGTGGCTGGTGGATTTGAACTGCTGATCTTTTTGGTTAGCATCAATAGCACGCCATAACTCTTAACCACTGTGCCACCAGGGCTCCACTCCACCAACTTAGTGGTGTCAAACACCACACATTTATTCTCTTACAGTTATAGAGAGGTCCAAAATGGATTTCCCTGGGCTAAAACCAATTTATTGGCAGGACTATTCCTTTCTAAAGGCTCTAGAGAAGAAACAGCTTTGTTGCCTTTTCCAGCTTTGAAAGACTTCCCACATTCCTTATCTTGTGGTCTCCTTCCATCTTCAAAGCCAGGATTATCAGGTTGAGCCTTTCTGATGTTGCATTACCCTGGGACTAACTCTTCCACCTTCCTCCCCACATTGAAGGAACTGTATTACCCGGCATAATTTCCTTATCCTAAGGTCAACTAATTATCAAACTTAATTGCACCAAAAACCCCAATTCCCTTTACCATGTACCATAACATATTCCAGCTTCTGGGGATTAGGACGTGGGCAACTTTAGGGGACATTATTCTGCTACCACAATATTTGGTTCCTTTTTATAGATTTTAGTCCTCCATTGAAATTTCCTCAAATAAACATTTGAACAGTTGATTCACAGTTATTTTAAACACTTTGATAAACATCTCCAATATTTGTGTTATCTATTGGCCTGATTTTGATTCCTGCTTTTTTTTTTTTTCCTCTTTTCATGGCTATGTATGCATGGTTATTTTTTGTTTAATGTTGGACAGTGTTTATTAAAGTGTGTGCTGCTTTCAATGATTCTACCTTCCTCTAGGCAGAGCTTACTTATCCTCTCTTAGGTAAACTGGAGTGGGGGCAGATCACTTTAACCCAATCACAGACTGACATGTTTCAAGACTGGGTTGCCATCTCTGGAAATCTCAGTCTACCTCTCATTTTTCCTCTCTTGGAACACAGCCCACTAGGAATCCCAGCTAAGAGGACCAAACCAAAAACCAAACTCGCTGCCCTAGAGTCAATTCCGACTCATAGTGATCCTACAGGACAGAGTAGAACTGCCCCAAAGGGTTTCCAAGAGTGGCTGTTGGATTTGAACAGGCGACCTTTTGGTTAGCAGCCAAGCTCTTAACCACTTAGGAATGCTCCTTCTGGTTGGTGGTTCTGTAAACCCATTTTTGTCACTCAAGCCCTTAGAGACTGTTGAACACTCTGCTTTGCTCTTCATCAACTATCAGCTTGTCTTCTTAGACTCTTATCGTCTGCAGCAGAGTGATGTTTTCAAACCAAAACCACAGAATGTCTCCATCATTCCCTCTGCCCACTTGTCCCAGGAGCACAGACTCTCAAGTCCTGGATGCTTTGACAGTCTCAAACTTTGACTTTTGTCTCTGTGGCCCCGTAAACTTGGCAAAAGTTTTGTCATTTATGCAGTATCCATCTACAAGGATCCTCATCCTTCTTCTCAAAGCCAAGACTTGGCATACCCCAAGAAAAAAAGTAGTATGCAGAATGTGGGTTTCTTTTGTTTTGGTTACTATCTCTCTGTCTTTTGGCCTCCAAGGTCTTGTCTGCCTCAACAATTCTCCAAAGTAAATATTTTGGTATTTACCTATCTTTTCTTATTGTTATTGGTGGAATCTTCTTGAACCTTGGATCTCCCTTCAAGGATCATTTTCCTTGTATCTGAAGTGCAACCTTTGGTGGTATGTGTGTGTGTGAAAATATATTAATGTCTTCTAATTCTTAGAAGCTATATTCCCCAGGAACACAATGTTAGGTTGCTAGTAATTTTCTTTTAGTACTTGAAAAATATTTCCTACTAACTTCTGGCTTCCAGTGCTGCTGTTGAGAATTCAGTTGTCATTCGTCATTCCTTTGAAAGTAATATCTCTTTCATCTCTGATTGCTCCTAGGATCCTTCCTTTGTCCTTGTTGTTGTGCAGTGTCTGTATAATTTATCTAGGCATGAATTTATTTTTATTTAACTGGCTTGAGATTAATTGGGCTTTGTGGGGATCATTGTCATTCATAAATTCTCAAATATTGTCAGCCATTGTCTCTTTGGGATAACATCTCTCCCCTATTTTTTCCCTTTGCTTTCTGCCACTCAAATTAGAGGTATATTAGAGCTTCTCATTTCAGTTTTTAAGACTATTAAGCTTTCTTTCACACTTCTCACTTTCTTCTGCATTCCTGTAATTTCTCAAGATCTATATTTGGAGCCCTGGTAGTGCAGTGATTAAGCATTCAGCTGCTAACCAAAAAGCTGGCAGTTCGAATCCACTAGCCGCTCCTTGGAAACCCCAGGAGCAGTTCTACTCTATCCTGTAGGGTCGCTATGAGTCAGAACAGACTTGAAGGTGACTTTTTTTTTTTAGTAGATTCCAATTCCCTGTTGTGATAATCACGTGAGACTAATGTTTGAGTTACTAAATTTGAACATTAAACTTCAATTTGTAGACAGTCTGTCTGTTTTCTTTCTCTGTCTAGCCAGTGTTTTATAGTTTCTGGTTCTTTCTTTATGGTTTGTGCCTGTCCTCTTATTTCCTTAGTATATTTAGCATTTAATTGACGTTTGCCTTCCGTGTTCATATTGAATCATTTCCAGTCTGCAGCTCATTTCTGTTTACTCTAGCTCATGATACATTGCTTCTTCAAGTGTTTTTATCTATCTATTGTGAGATTATACTTTGAACTTTATCCATGAGAATTCTCTGAGGATTGGATTTAATCAGTACTCCTCCGGTGAGGATGTGTGTTTGTTTCTAGAAGAGGTGTTAAACTAAACTTTCAATTTGATGTTTTTCAGATTACACAGTAATTTTGATCTCACACCCCAAACTATGTGAACGAGGCCTGTGCTAGGAATTCTTAGGTTAGAATTTTAAACATTTTTGTTCTTCTCTCTGAAGCATCAAGGCTCAGTCAGGTACTATGTCTCTCTGGGATTTTTGTAATAAACCCGCTGAAAGAAATCTTTGGTTTTACTTGGAGGATCTCTGATATGACCACTGCCCCAGACCCAGGGACTTTTTCCTCTCTTACTATACTGTTTTCAGAGTCTCTTATTCCTTCTATGTACTTTGTCCTCTTAAGTGTATTTAACATTTCATTAACACTGATCTTCAATTCTGTATTTTATAATTTATGGTCCCATTCTGCGGTTACCATTTCTGCTGACTAGCTCATGGCATGTTGCTTCTACAAGTGTTTTGTGATTTTTTTAATTGTGAGATTATATTTTGAACTTTACTACCTAAATTAGGGGTCAGTTGTTATTCCCAGGGAAATAAACAGTGGATCTAGTGCTTGATTTCTCTTCTAGATTATTTTTTATTATTATTCTTTCAGATTTAGAATTTCTTTACTGTCCTATCAGCTCATACTTGTGCTTTTTTTTAAATACGTTATCCAGTATGTATACAGTCATGTGTCACTTTACATCCACTATAAACCAAAACAAACAAACAAACAAACCCATTGCCATCAAGTTGATTCTGACTCTTAGCTACCTGTGAAATAGGACATTATGTGATTTGGACGTTGTGGAAACACCTGGGTCTGCGGGGCTTGGGGTTCCTGGGGTACAGGCGCCAGGGGCTGCTGGGAAGCTTCCATTTCGGACACCTGAGGTGAGGGCTTGACCAGGTCTTGCCCTGAGCTTGGCCCTGGAGCCCTGTGAAGGTCACAACCAGGAGGTTCCAGGCCCAGGCCAGGACAGCAAGGGAGCGAGCGGTCTTGATGCCCAGGTGCCCCCGCTCAGGCCAGGCCCCACAATACCTGCCGCCCTCAGGAGCTCTGGAGCAGAATTGGGTGCCCACACCTCCAAGTGGCTGGGGAGCCTGTTCCCATTGGTGGGGGGCGGCAGGTCAGACCCGCTGCTGAGTAGGGCTGTGGACATTCCATGGAGGGTGCACACCAGACCACAGATTGTCAGACCTTGCTAGAAAGGATGTTATGTGGCCTGTGACTGTAGTTGTGGTATACCAGAGGGGCGTCTCTGAACAAATAATCCTCCACATTGCTAGAAATGACAGTTTTCTGTTTTTATTCTTGCTCACCGTTCCAGCTCACTTGGGTCATAGGTTACTGCAGGAGAAAGGTTACTTGTCAGAGTAGCTCATTCTCTGTATTTTTCTATCCCTGTTTTTCACTCCAATTTCATAATTCAGAAACTTTTATAAAGTGGTGATCATGTGCACAGGTGTGTTTGTGTCAACCCCAGACCCAACGGCCCCTTTAATGGAATCTGAGAAATGAAGCTTAGATGCTCCTAGAGGGTCATTGTAAATAACAATTTGATGACTACTTTGCACATTTCTTTTGGGAGGGGATTATTCAAACCCATGAGCGGCTCTTTGATTGGCCTCCTGTTATCTTTCTCAGGTCTGATGTTAATCATGTTTTGGGGTGTTTCCTCTCTGAGGCTGCTAAACTCATAAATTGGGCATCTTTGGATTGAGGAGGGAAAAAGCCTAAAAGAAGATTCAACCTGAAGAACAGTCTCTGCTCTGCAGCAGACCTCAGAGTCAAGCCTTGGGCCTAGTCCAGCTCCTGTCACTGGACTTTGGTTGTTTACATGACCTACATGAGCCCTGATGTCCTCCTTACTTACCATGTTTCGAATGAGATAATGAGTGTGAAAGTGTATTTCAAATAAGAAGCAAAATGGATTCCCACTATCTACTACCCAGCAGGCATTCACTGAGCATTCTACCGTGTGTGGCGCAGATATCAGGCACTGGGCACGCAGCCATTGATGAAGGAGGGGCAGCTCTGCCTCACGATTCTTCTCTTCAGCCACACAGAACAGAAAGCAGTGGAGTGGCATCTAATGCATTTTGAGAAAAACCAAAATTGTATTAGATTCGACTATATCCCTCTCATTTGGCTTTTTGTAGTGAAGTAAAAATAAATAAATTCTGACATATGTAAAGTATTGAAAAATATAGCATTTGTGTATCCTGTCTAGACAAATTACCTAACAAAGCATTCTAGTCAATTGTGAGACAGATTAAGAGGAAAATAAAATCAGGAATAGAGGAGCTGTTGTATAAAAGGTAATGATGAACGCTAAAATAACTTAAACATATAATTAGCATTTGCTGTAATTATGGTCTCAAGTTATTTTACTATTTATTAGTTTGTTTTACTTATTTTTCACTTCAATAATTCTTCAAGTAGAATCTATATGTAGAAGAAAAGTTTAAAACACATGAACTTTGTTTAATCCAGATTTTAGCGACAAAACCTGAAAAAATTGGAAATTGAGTTCTGGGAGAAACCAAGAGTGAGGATTTCCTGATCTCATAAAGGTGGAAGAGTCACTAAGGAACTTGTCATTATAGAACCTGACAACTAGAGAAATTAGCTTTTAAAGTTTAAAAACAAACTTAGAAGTAACCAATTGAATAATAATAATTATTACTATATATAGCCTTAAACTCACTAATCACAAATAGAAAAAAAATCATGAAAAAGAAAAAACAAAGACACAATAAGAAAAGTATAAAAAGCACAAAGAAACATGAAGTAGCAATCAGACCAAACGTATTACTTACAGCAGAGAGTTTAAATGGGTTAAATTCATCTGTAAAGACAGACTTTCAAACTACAACCAGAAAAATCTGTCTACATGCTCTCTACAAGAGTCGTGACTAAAGCAAATAGATTCGGAAAGATTAAAAGCAAAGAGATGGAAAGATACATAACAAGTAAAGACAAAGAGGGCACAAAAGGCAATAATAACCTAAAATAAAGTATAAATCAAAGTGAAAAAAATTAAACAGCACAAAGCAGGCAATATTTTATTAAGTGTTAACTTTAATACAATGAGTTGACAATGATGAGCCTTCATGTGCCAAACCACACAGCATCAAAGCAGATAACAAAAAATCAGATTGAAATACAAAGAAAGAGTGTTAGGCACCCAAAAGCAGCTGAATATTCTTTTATTCTTTGGCAGATCAAGTAGACACATAAATAAATAAGTAGAATTATAGAGGTTCTGCTTATTATAATTAAAATGGTATATTTAATAGTTATTATGAAATGCAACACATTGTTACTACATAATCATGCCTATTATCATATTCATATGAGATTTATAATATTAGTTCATATTTAAAACTCCAAGCAAATCTCTCTGATTTATACAAAGCTAAAGGAGTATAGGATACATATTTTCTCTGTGATCAATATTATCATAAATAGCAGCATTCATACTTTTAACACTTACTAAACTGTATTTATAAAGTGCCTCCTAGGTCCAAAGCTCTCTTCAAAGCACTAAGCATAAAGCAATGAAGAAAACAGGTAAAAATCCCTGCCCAAATGTTTGCAATTTAGTAGCGGCAGATACAAACTCAACCAATATATATTGTTTCAAATAATAGGAACTCTGAAAAAAAATTAAGCAGGAAAGTGGAATAGGGAGAGCTGGGGGGAGGGTTGACACTAATGAGGTGGCCGGAGAGGGTCATATTACAAAACTGAAACTAAGCGAAGACATGAATGAGGTGGAGGAACATGCCGGGTGTCTCTCTGGGGAAAAGTAACCTCTGCAGACTGAGCAGCATGTGAGAAGACTTAGAGGTAGGAACAATCCTGAGTACACAAGTAATAACCAGGAGGCCAGTGGTACTACAACAGAGTGAGTGATGTCGAGTCAACAGGAGATGAAGACAAAGCAGCAGTGGTAGATCAGATGGTGCAGGATCTAGTTGCCCATTGTGAGGACTTTGGTTTTTGTTCTGAATGAAATGGGAGCCATTGGAGGGCTTGGAACAGAGGAGATACAAGAACTGAATCAATATTTAAAAACATCCTGTTGACTAATGTGTTGAGAACAGAATAGAACAGGAATAGGTGGAAGCAGAGAGTCTACCTGGGAGGTTATTGAAGTGGTCCAGATGAGAGAAGATGGTAGCCTGGTTGAGCATGAACGCGTTGGTAAGAAATGGTCATGTTTTGATGACAGGTTTTCTCCATCACCCAGACTTTATTTTTCACACATCGCTATACAATTCCTAATCTTACTTATTTCTCCACACTTCCTGACTCCCCAAAATCCCTTCCATTGTGCCCTCTGGAGTCACTGTCCCTTGTCAAATGGCTCATATCTTCAACTTCCTCTTTGGATATTCTCTTGTCCTTCTGACTTGAGACTCAGCTGTTTCCTGAAAGCACCACCTCCCCCTGAAGCCCCATCACACTGAGATTATAACTCACAGGCCTGTATCTCAGGCCTGGGAGTTGGGCACGTGTCAGTTTACATTTCTGCTGCTTCTAAACCTACTTTTTCTTCTTCTTCTTCATTCAAAAGCCCCAGCTTCTTTGAAGTCAGTCCTTCAGCTAGCCCTCTTTTTGTGATCATCCTCTGCCATCTAGATCACTCCCCAATATTTATTAAAGGCTCTAGAACCTAGCCTCTCATCTTCCTCTCCGTGTCTACTTTTTAACTATTCTTGATAATTTTAACATCCACAGTGAGTGTCCCTTTGCTCCCCCACTTCCTTGGTTTTCTAATATCTGGCAATCTTTTCCTCTACTTCATCCTCTCTCATGTTATAACATAGGCAAAAGCATCTTACTCTTGGATTACCACCTCTCTCTCCAGTCTCTTTACTCTAGTGTTCCCACTTCACAAGTCTCCATTGTCAAAATCAAGGTCACTTCACTCTGATGTTGAATTAATTGCACCAACCACTTTTTCAAGACCCCTCACTCTCCTCATGTTCCAGCTTCACGCTTTCCTCCAGTTAGACCCCATGGCTAATTATTATAAACTTTCTCATTAACCATCTCAGCCCCTTGTCTCTCATGCCCTCTGACACACTAAATCTCCTTTATCCACCCATTCTGTACCTCACCCAGGCCACTGAATGTGCTTACAGTAAAACACTCAACCATACTGGCTGGATTCACTTTAAATCCTTGATCAAACGAGCAGTCAAAATTTCCCATCAATCCTAACTTATTTTGTAAAATGTTCACTTTTTATTTCTGTAAAATAAGTATTTCAATAGTCTCCTACGTCCTCAGTCCATCAACATCTCATACTTCTTTGAGAAAATAGAAACTGCCTCTTCTTTTTAACCCTGTTGTTTTTGTTGTTAGGTGCCGTCAAGTTGGCTCCAACTCATAGTGACACTATGTACAACTGAAGGAAACACTGCCCGGTCCTGCACCATCCTCACAGTCATTGCTATGTTTGAGCCCACTGTTGCAGCTACTTTGTTAATCCATTTTGTTGAGGGTCTTCCTCTTGTTTGCTGACCCTCTACTTTACCAACCATGATGTCCTTCTCCAGGGACTGGTCCCTAAGTCTACCCAATTTCTTGTTCCTGTACCCAACTTGCCACCTTTCCATTCTACATTCTAAGGAGGGTAGCTACTCCTCCAATTGTCTCTACTTAACTTCTCAGAGATAAAGTTGTACGGTTGCAATGTCCTCTCCCTTTGGGGTCATCATTTTTTCCCCTACAGATGGGCCCTGGTATATATATACTATCTTATAAAAGTAAAAAATGAACAAAACTTCCCTTGACCATATATCTCCCTCTAGCAACTGCTTCATTTTTTATGTTCTCCTTAGCAGAATTCTCTCGTAAGTATCATTGATATTACTGTCTTCACTTCTTCACCTTACATCATCCCCTAAACTCACTTCGTTCTGGCCTCTGCTCATGTTTTCCTGACCCTACTCTCTCTTAAGATTGCCAGTGACTTCCCTGGTAGCATATACAAGATCATGTGTCTTTTTTTTCCTCATATGACTTATCTTTTAATTTAGATGACCATCCCATCTTCTTGACTTCTGGGACACTGCATGTTCCTGTTTTCCATCTTTTCCCAATGGTTTCTCCCTCTATGCTGGGGCTATAGACCCTGGATTGCCTCAGGATTCTGTCCGGAACTTCTGCCTGTATACACCATACGACAGCCCATCCAGTCCCATGGCTTCAAATACCATCCACACACTGATGACTCTCTGATTTCTACCTTGGCCACAGGTCTCCAGCATTAGTAAGTCCAACTGTCTTTTTGACATTGGATATCAACGTTATCTCATACTTATTAAGTCTCATATTTAATTATTGCTTTCCGTCCTATAGGATTGAAGTGCTTCTGTGAGTGTCCCCTACCTCTCTAAATATTATGACTACCCAATTTCTTGAGCCCTTGATTCCTCACTTTTCATCACTGCCAATATCAGAAGATCCTGGTGTTCTTTCCTTCAAAAATCTCTCAATTGTGTCCCCTTCTCATCTCAGCTGCTGTCATCTGGCCCAAGCCACCACCCTCTCTTAACTGGACAAATAGCCCTCCAAATGGCATATCTGCCTCCACTCTTGGAGGTAGGTATATAAATCAAGAAAACACAACAGAATGAGCACTACCTGTGAGTTAAGTCAGATCACAATGATGTTGTGAGGTCACCTACTCCTTGTCCTTACTCGGCTTGTAAGGGCAAGAAAAACTCTGGCTGCCCAAGTAAGACTGACTTCAAAATGAAACAGGCTTGCAGTGAATTAGGCCAATTGAGATCGGCCTAAAGTCAAGTTGGATCATGAGCGGGAAGTGAGAAAAGCTTCACTAGAATTAAATGCTATTTAGATTATGTTTCCAGTGCCAGGAAAGAGATGGCTTCAAGATGGAGCAGAGAGCAATTTCTACCAAATAAACGATGGGAATGTCATCCCCTGAGACATTTAAAAATCTCCTCAGCATCTGGTTTTAATTATGCTATCTGTTTACCACCATCCCCAAGACCGTATTTCTCAAGATCCCCAGATATAATTTCAATTCTTTCACTTAACAGACATTTGCTAAGGCACTATACAAGGTATTAGAAAAAAAAAAAAAAAAAACAGAACAAAAACGAATTAGACATGTGCTGAAAAGAATATATGTTTAGTAGATTTTGTGTCCATATACTTTGCTTTAAAAAAAAAAAATCAAGTCCTGGTGGAGTCATTGAATCTTAGACTTGGAAGTATCTTTAGTGCGTCCTGCATTGTCCAGGGTCCTCTCCTGGCACCTCCAGCCCCAGAGTGTGTCTTCCATGAGAATGGTGATGGGGACTTCCTCCCTGGCCAATCCATGACATAGCAATAGCACATGAGTTTGGATAAAAAGACAGAGTACTCCTCTGGCATCCACTTGGTCTCTGCTGTACCCATATCAAGCTTGAGGTTGATGAGAGGGCTTGCTAGACAGAGAATACAGGGGAACACGAGCAGACATCACTTCTCATCTGTCTCTGAGTCCATGGGCTGTGGAGTAAAGGAATCCCTGGCTGGGGGATTCTGGTGGCAAAATACCAGGAAGGACGTTTAACCTTTGCAATCATCTACCTTTAATTGTTGCCATTGTTTTTCAAAGCACATTCTATGTGAGGCATTATTCTTTCAAGATGTCCCAAATTGGAGAAAGAAAAGTACCTGGGAGTGAGGGAAGAAGAGAAGAGGAAGCTTTGTGCTTGGCAACTTTATGCACAATGTCTTCATCCTACAGAGCTACCAACGCCAAGAGTCATTAGAATGAAATTCTGAGACTTTTAGCATTTGAAAAAAGAATCTGCTCAACTTTACTTAACCTGTCATTTCTCAAACTGATCTGATTATTGACTATTTTTCCTCCATGGAACCCCTTTCAACCTCTCTCCTACAGCTCCCTACTGATGCTCTTGTGAACAGCCAGACATTCACTTGCATACTTGGAAATCAAAAAGCCCACCTTGGAGATGCAGTTTAGGCGGAAATTTGGAGAAGTCCATCCTTAATTGAGACAGAGATATTACTAACAATTTTGCAGGATTCAGATACGAGGTCTGTTGTTGAACTCTGGGGACAGTGTCATGGCAGACCGTGGACTAGCTCCCCTCTGATTCTCCCTATGCCCAGAACGAGGGTGCTTGCCTATGTGGGGAGTAGGTGCTCTCTACTACTTAGAACTCACACCAAGTAGGTAGAGATCTCACCTTGCAGGCCACTTGCTGGGCAGTTCCAGACCACATGAGAGGAAAGAGTACAGGAGGGTCACTTGGAGAACCACATGCAAGCTAAGCCAGATGTGGGGGTGAGTGTTTGTGTGAACTCACAGTTATCAAACCACGTGCCAACCACTCACCAATCATGCAATGGACCCTTGATGCCTGTTTTGTCTAATCCTCAACAACTCTGTGAGGTCAAAGAGTTATCTTCATTTTAGGGATTTGACAGCTCAGAGAGGTCTAGCAGCTTCCCCAAGGTCACCCAGGGAATAATGAGGAAGCAGGGTGTGCCCGACTCCTGACAGGGTCTCTCCTTTGCAACACACTGCCTCCAGGCTGTGTTCAAAGTAGGACAGGAAAAAGTAGCAAGACAAGGGTGAAGTTGAGGGAAAAACAGAGTAGGGTCCTAGGTGGTGTGTGTCCAAGGAAAGAAGTGACTGTTCTTGCACCTGAGCCAGTTACCACCCAGAGTCTGGGGCAGAGGAACATTAAAAAGAACCAGCAGAGAAAAAAGGGCTGTCTGACAATATCTTACAAAGTGAAATTTAGGCTTATCATATGATCCAGTAATCTCACTCCCAGGTATTTACGCAAATAAGATGAAAACGTATGTCCACATAAAAATCTGCAAACTAATGTTTATAGCAGCTTTATACATAATCGCCAAAAATTCGAAGCAATTAAGATGTGTTTCAATAGGAGAAGGGATAAACATACTGTGGTACACCTATACAATGAAGTATTATTCAGTGGTGAAAAAAAAAAAAAAGCTAGCAGCCATGAAAAGACATGGAGGAGCTTTAAACGCATATTGCTCAGTGAAAGAAGTCTGTCTGAAAAAGCTGTTAACTGTCTGATTCCAGCTATATGGCATTCTGGAAAAGGCAACACTGTAGAGACAGTGAAAAGATCAGTGGTTGCCAGGGGTTCAGGGGGAGGAGGTAGAGATGAATAGATGGAGCATGGAACATGTTTAGGGCAGAAAACTATTCTGTAAGGTACTGTAATGGTAGACACATAACATAATGCATTGGTCAAAACCCACAGGACTGTGTCACACAAAATGTGAACCCTAATGTAAACAAAGGAGAAGGATGTGGCAGTCTACCTCCATACAGCTTACAGTATAGAAAACCCTATAGGACAGTTCTACATTGTCCTATAGGGTCACTATAGGTTGGAATAGACTCAATGGCAACCTTTTTTTTTAATGTAATTTATGAACTTCAGTTAATAATAATTTGTCAATATTAGTTCATCAACTGGAACAAACGTACTTGACTAATGCAAGATACTAAAATTGGGGAAACTGTATTCAGGTAGGGGAGGGATACAAGAGAACTCTCTGTACTAGCTGCTCAATATTTCTGTAAATGTAAAAGTACTCTAAAAATAGACTATTTTAAAAATTATATAGGTCAGAAACTCAGATCTACATAAAGAAAGGAAGAGCATCAGAGAAGAAATAAATACAGATAACAAAACATTTTATTGTTCTTATTCTTAATGATAGCTTAAAGATAGCTGTTTATTTAAAATAAACAAAATAGTAAACATGTATTGGGTGACTACAGCATACGGATAAGTGGAATGACTGACAGTGATGACACAAGGAATAGAAGGGAGGAATTGGAATATTCTCCTATAAGGTGTCTGCACTGCCTGTAAAGTGGTACGGTGTTATGTGAAGGTGGACTTAAACTAGTTAAAAATGTACATTGGATAAGATACTCCACTGGTTTCACCCCTTAGGGAGCAAGGGAGAATGAAAAAAACTAATGATACAAGAGAACGATTAGTCCAAAGGACTAATGGACCACAACTACCATGGCCTCCACCAGACTGAGTCCAGTACAGCTAGATGGTGCCCGGCTACCATCACTGACTGCTCTGATAGGGATCACAATAGAGGGTCCTCGACAGAGCTGGAGAAAAATGTAGAACAGAATTCTAACTCACAAAAAAAGACTAGATTTAAGGGCCTGACAGAGACTGGAGAAACTCTTAGAGTATGGCCCCTGGACACACTTTTAGCTCAGTAATGAAGTCACTCCTGAGGTTCACCCTTCAGCCATAGATTAAACAGGCCCATAAAACAAAGTGAGACTAAACGGGCACAACAACCCAGGGACAAGGACTAGAAGGCAGGAGGGGACAGGAAAGCTGGTAATAGGGAACTCAAGGTTGAGAAGAGAGAGTGTTGACATATCGTGGGGTTGTTAACCAATGTCATAAAATAATATGTGTACTAATTGTTTAACCAGAAACTAGTTTGTTCTGTAAACCTTCATCTAAAGTACAATTTAAAAAAAAAAGTACATTGGAAAACCTAGGGCAACCACTAAATTTTTTTAAAAAAGAGTATAATAGATATGTTAAAAGAGGAGATAATATGGAATTATATAAAATGCTCGAATAAAACCAAACAAGGCAGGAAACAAAATAAGCAGAAAACAGCTAGAAACATGGTAAATACTCTTGCTGTTGTTGTTAGTTGTTATTGAGTTGACTCTGACTCATGGGGGCTTTATTATAACAGAATAAAATGTTGCATAGTCCTGCATCATCTTCATGCTTTTTGGTAAATATTAATCCAATTATATTAAAAAGCACTTTACACATGAATAATCAGAATATACTAATTAAAAGAGATTGTTGAAATGGATAAAAAAAATTAAAAAAGACAAGATCCAATTTTATGTTATCTACCAGAAACACACTTTAAAGACTCAGATAGCTAAAAAGTAAAGAATGAAGAAAGATATACCATTCTAACACTGATCCAAAGAAAACTGGAGTAGCTATGTTAATTTCATAAGAAGCACACTTCTGAACAAGGAAAATCATCAAGAATGAAGTGGTGCATCGCATAATTATAAATAGGTAAATTCTCCAAGAATACATAACCCTAAAAGTGCATGCACCTCAAAACAGTGTCAAAATATGTCAGGTAACAAAAGGAAGAAGAAATAGACAAATCCACTCTTATAGCTGGAGACTTCGATTAGCTTCTGTCAATAACTGATAGATCAGGCAAGCGGAAAACCATTAAGGATATAGTTGACCTGAGCAGCACTATCAATCACCTTGATCTAATTGACATTTAGAGAATACTTCATCCAACAACAGCACAATACACATTCATCTCAAGATCACATGGAACATTCACTAAGATGGATCACATTCTGGACCGTAAAATGTACTTTCACAAAAGTAAAATAACAGAAATCATACAAAATACATTCTCAGTCCAAAATGGAATTAAACTAGAAATCATTAAGAGAAAGATAGCTGGAAAATCTTCAAATATTTTGAAATTAATCGACAAATTTCTAAATGATTAATGGGTCAAAGATGAGATATTAATGGAAATTACAAAACATTTTGAGCTAAATGAAAATAAAACTACAATTTATCAAAATTTGTAGGATGCAGTGAAAGCTGTGCTTACAGGCAAATTTATAGCATTAAACGCATATACATATATTAGCAAAGAAAAAAGATTTAAAATTAATAATCTAAGTTTGCATTTTAGAAAACTAGAAAATTAAGAGCAATTTTACCCTATAAAAAAGCAGAGGAAAAAAATTACAGCAGAAATCAATTAAATTGAAAATAGGAAGACAATAGAGAAAATCAATGCAAGTAAAAGCTGTTTCTTTGAAAAGATCATTTAAACTGATAAATCTCCAGCCAGACTATAAAGAACAAAAGAGAGAAGATAAAAATTACCAATACCAGAAATGAACTAGGAATGATCACTACTGATCCCATGGACATTAAAATGATAATAAAGAAATATTATGAATAACTCTATGCCCACAAATATGATAATTTAAATGAAATGGACCAATTTGTTTAAAGACACAAACTACCAAAACTCATAAAAGGAGTAATACATCATCTGAATTGGCCTATATCTATTAAAAGTCTAGAAGGTTTCCTTGGTGAAAGTTAACAAATATTAAGGAAGAAATGATACTAATTCTCTACAATATCTTCCCAGAAATAGAAGCAGATGGAAAACCTTCTAACTCGTTCTATGGGGCCAGTATTACCTTAGAAACCAAACTCAGCAAAAGACATTAAAAGATAGGAAAACTATAGACCAATAGCTCTCATGAACACAGATGCAAAAATCTTCAACAAATATTAACAAATAAAATCCAACTATAAGTAAATGATCTTTAGAAGCGAGGATGGAGAGACACCATCTCATGTACTTTGGATATTTTATTAGAAGAGACCAGTCCCTAGAGAAGTACATCATACTTGGTAAAGTAGAGGGTCGGTGAAATAGAGGAAGACCCTCAACGAGATGGATTGACACCGTGGCTGCAACAATGGACTGAAACATAGCAATGACTGTGAGGATGGTACAGGACCAGGATGGAACCAACTTGACAGCACCTAACAACAACAGCAATATATAAATTGAGAAGCCCTGGTGGCACAGTGGTTAAGTGCTCAGCTGCTGACTGAAAGACTGGCAGCTCAAACCCACCAGCTGCTCTGTGGGAGAAAGATGTGGGAGTCTGCTACTGTAAAGATCTACAACCTTGGAGACCCTATGAGGAGTTTTACTCTGTCTTATAGGGCTGCAGTGAGTTTAGTCTGGGTATATATAAATGGAATTTATTCCAGGTATGCAAGTCTCATTCAGCATTCAAGAATCAATTAATGCAATGCACCATACTAACGATCTAGAGAAGAAAAATCATATGACCACATAAATTGAATCAGAAAAAGCATTTGACAAAATCTAACGTCTATTCATGATAAACACTATCAGCAAACTAGGAATAGAGGAGAACTTACTCCACTTGGTTTAAAAAAAAAAAAACCTACAAAACAACGTACATCTATCATCATATTTAATTGTGAGAAAGTGCACACTTTCTCCATCTGGAACAAGGCAAGGATATTCTCTTTCACCATTTCTAGTCAACATTGCACTGATGGCCCTAGATAGTGCAATAAGACAAGAAAAAGAAATAAAAGATGTATAGATTGGAGGAAAGAAATAAAAGTACCTTTGTTCTCAGATAACATGATTTTCTATGTAGATAATCCCAAAGAATCAACAATAACAACAACAAAATTCTTGGAACTAATAATTGATTACAGCAAGACCACAGAATACAAGGTCAACGTACAAAAGGCAATTACTTTTCTTATACCAACAATGACCAATTGGAATTTGAAATTTAAAAAAAAAATCATTTACAATAACACTAAAGGGGAGGGTGAGTAATTCTTAAGTATAAATCCAAAAAATATGTATAGGTTCTACACCTGGAAAATGACCGAGCTATGATAAAAATTTCAAAGAATATCTACATAACTGGAGATAGTCCATGATCAAGGATTGGAAGACAATATTGTTAAGATGTCAGTTCTTCTCAATTTGAGCTACAAATTCAATGCGATCACAACCAGAATGCCAGTGAGCTGCTAGAAACGGACTCTAAAACACCTAGAATAGCCAGTACAATACAGAAGAAGAAAAGCAAAGTTGGAGGATTATACTATCTGACTTCAAGACTTACGTTAAAACTATAGTAATCAAGGCTGTGTTTTACTGGCCAAACAATACACACATAGATCAATGGAGCAGAATAGAGAGATCAGAAATAAACCTACTCGAATATAATCAATTGATCTTCTACAAAGGAGCAAAGGGCAATTTAATAGAGAAAGGACGGTCTTCCATAAATTGCACTGAAACAATTGGACATCAATGTGCAAAATAAATAAATAAATAAAACCTAGACACAGGCCTTACAACTTTCACAAAAATTAACTCAAAATGGATCATAGACCTAAATGTAAAATGCAAACTATAAAACTTCTAGAAGAAATTATATTAGAGAAAATCTATGTTACCTTGTTTGGTGATGAGTTTTTAGATACAATGCCAAAAGCATGATTTATGAAAGAAAAAAATTAAGTTGTACCTAATTAATATTTTAAAAGTCTCTACTGAATAAAACTCCATTAAGAGAATAAAAAGACAGACTACAAACTACAAGAAAACATTTGCAAAATATATAGCTAATATAGGACAGATCCAGGATATTTTTTATCCAAAATAATACAAAAAATCTTGAAACTCAACAATAAGAAAACAGGCCAATAAAGAAAACGACATAATATCTGAAGAAACACTTCACCAGAGAAGATATACAGGTGGCAAATAAGCACGTGAAAAAATGTGCAACACCATTTCTCATTGTTAGGTGCCATTAAGTCAATTTTCAACTAATAGCAACATAATGTTGCAGAGTAGAACTTCCCCATAGAGTCTTCTAAGCTGTAATCTTTACTGGGGAGCCCTGGTGGCACAGTGATTAAGAGCTTGGCCCTTAACCAAAAGGTCGGCAGTTCGAATCCACCTTGGAAATGCTGTGGGCCAGTTCTACTCTGTCCTATAGGGTTGCTATGAGTCGGAATCAACTTGACGGCAATGGGTTTTGTTTTGTTTTGTTTTGTTTTAATCTTTACTGGAGCAGATCTGCAGGTCTTTTCTCCTGCAAAGCTGCTGAGTCGGTTCAAACTGCCAACCTTTAGGTTAACAGCTGAGTGCTTAACTGTTGTGCCACCAGGGCTTCTCCATTTGTCATTGTTGTTGTTAAGTGCCATTGAGTCAGTTCTGACTCACAGCGACCCTATGTACAACAGAACAAAACACTGCACGGTCCCGCGCCATCCTCACTATCATTGTTATGCTTCAGCCCATTGTTGCAGCCTCATTCTATCTCTTGAGGGTCTTCCTCTTTTTCAATGACCCTTTCTTTCTACCAAGCATGATGTCCTTCTCCAGGGACTGTTCCCTCCTCCTTTTGTCATTAGCGGACTGCAAATTAAAACAAGGTGATACCACTACACACCTACTGGAATGGCTGAAACTAAAACAATATCAATTGCTCGTGAGGGTGGAGCAAGAAGGGCATGCACCTATATCCTTGTGTTATTATCTGAGAGAGCCTAGAAGCAATGGCACCACAGTAGCTACTAAAACACCTGATATCCAAAACTTTGTCTTTCATGCCATTCTCCAATGAAAGGAACCAGGGAGCCTTGGAGAAATAGCTGATTTTAGGACCGGGGCAGTGTGATGGTTAATTTTCTTTGTTCAGTTGGCTGGGCCATGGTGCCCAGTTGTTTGGTCAAACTCTGGTCTAGATGTTGCTGTGAAGGTATATTGTAGGTGTGGTTAACATCTACTATCAGTTGACTTTAACTAAATCAGATTACCCTTGATGACATGGGTGGACCTCATCCCACTAGGTGAAAGGTCTTGAGAGTAAATCAAGATTGAGGAGAGAAGAAGGATTCTGCTTCAAGATTATAACATTAGCTTCTGACTGAGAGCTCCCAGCCTGATGTCCTGGCCTACAGATTTTGGACTTGCCTTCTCTTTCAATTGCATAAGCCAATTCCTTGAAATCTCTCTCTTTCTCTCTCTCTCTGTCTTTGTCTCCATGCATACACACACACACACAGACTTACACACACACACACACACACACACACACACACACACACACACAAACAGCCTGGTTCTATTTTTCTGGAAAACCCTGGCTGATACAGTCAGGAAATATATAAGACGAGCCTTGAACATCTTATAGTCACAGAAAGTAAGGAATAGCTAGCGCGCACACACACACATGCATGCACACACACATTAATGAAGGTACCTCAAAGGGATATAAGTGCCATCGAGTCAGTTCCGACTCATAGCGACCCTCTGTACAACAGAACACTACCTGGTCCTGCATTGTTATGCTTGAGCCCATTGTTGCAGCCATTTTGTAGAAGGTCTTCCTCTTTTTCACTGACCTTCTACTTTACCAAGCATGATATCTTTCTCCACGGACTGGTCTCTCCTGATAACATGTCCAAAGTATGTGTCATGGATTGAATTGTGTCCCCCCAAAGTATGTGTCAACTCGGCTAGGCCATGATTCCCAGTATTTTCTGATTGTCCATCATTTTGTCATATGATGTGATTTTGCTATGTGTTGTAATCCTACTTATATGATGTTAATGAGGGCAGGATTAGAGGCAGCTTTGTTAATGAGGCAGAACTCAATCTATAAGATTAGGTTGTGTTTTAAGTCAATCTCTTTTGAGATATAAAAGAGAGAAGCAAGCAGAGAGACAGGTGAACCTCATACCACCAAGAAAAAAGAGCCAGGAGAATAGTGACTCGGGGTTCCTGCACTGAGAAGCTCCTTGATAGGGGAAGATTAACGACAAGGACCTTCCCCCAGGACCGACACAGAGAGAAAGCCTTCCCCTGGAGCTGGCACCCTGAATTTGGACTTCCAGCCTCCTAGACTGTGAAAGAATAAATTTCTCTTTCTTAATGCCATCCACTTGTGGTATTTCTGTTATAGTAGCACTAGATAACTTAGACAGCATGTGAGATGAAGTCTCGCCATGCTCGCTTTTAAGGAGCATTCTGGCTGTACTTCTTCCAAGACAGACATGTTCATTCTTCTTGCAATCCGTGGTATATTCAACATTCTTCACCAAAATCATAATTCAAAGGCATCAATTCTTCTTCAGTCTTCCTTATTCACTGTCCAGCTTTCCTATGCATATGACGTGATTGAAAACACAATGGCTTGGGTCAGAAGCATGTTAGTCCTTAATGTGACATCTTTGCTTTTTAACACTTTAAAGGAGTCTTTTGAAGCAGATTTGCCCAATGCAATGTGTCATTTGATTTCTTGACTGCTACTTCTATGGACATTTTGGGATATAAAAGTGGTCCCAGTGGTCAAAGCTGGAACAATTTCAGCAACAAAATAAGTAAAGCTGTATTGGTTTATAACCCAACATATACATAAATATTCATGAGTCTATACTAATGAATCCTTTAGGGTCGCTATGAGTTGGAATCGACTCGATGGCAATTTTTTTAATGCTAATATAAGTTAGTTATTGAATAAATAGGAAAGAAGAGTCAAATCTCCCATGTGGAAAATTACAAAAAAAATTGTGTAGACATTCTGCCCTGCAAGGAGATGGAGATTAGCCCCCCATCCTTAAGCGTGGGCTGGGCATAGTGACTTCTTTCCAAAGAGCACAGTATGGAAGAGGGGAAAAAAAGAGTAACTTTGCAGTGGTGAAGCCTGGGAAACACTGCGTCAGTCAGGTGATCTAGGTCAACATCTGCAGTGATGAGTCACGTGGAAGGAAAGTGCCCTTGGTCTGACGTAATGAAAATGGCGCTTCACCTCTCTGGTCTTCCTCCCAATAACCCAAAACCCCAGTCTAATCATGAGAAGAACGTTAGACAAATTCCATCCTACAAAATCTCTGACTACCACTGCTCAACACCGTCGAGTTCATCAAAACAAGGAAAGCCTGAGAAACTGTCACCACCTAGAGGAGCCTAAGGAAAGGTTAAGACAAATTGTAACGTGATGTCCTGGATGAGATCCTGGGACAGGAAAAGGATGTTAGGTAGTAACTGAAGATATCTGAATTTTATACACACTCACACATGCATGTATCATAAACCACCTGGATCTATTCACGTTATTCTATTCAATGCATGAACTTTAGTTAATAATAATGTGTAAAAATTGATTCCTTAATTGTGATGAATGTACCACAGTAACATAAGATGTTAATAATAGGAGAATTGAGTGTGGGATATATGAGGATTTACAACTTTTTTTTTTTTTTTGGTAAATCTGAAATAATTTGGAAAAAAAAGTTTATTTTAAAAATGCGATGGTAAGTATTCTAGGGAGAAAAAAAAAAAAAAGGAAAACCAAACAAGGAATAATTTGTGTTCTGTGAAATACAAGCCAAGTTATTAAAGTCCAACAAAATTAATAATAATTACATAAGTAGCTACATATGTAGCTTACGCTTGCATATTGCTGTGATGCTGGAAGCTATGCCACTGGTATTCAAACACCAACAGGGTCACCCATGGTGGACAGATTTCAGCAGAGCTTCCAGACTAAGACAGACTAGGAAGAAGGACCCAGTGGTCTACTTCTGAAAATAATTAGCCAGTGAAAACTTTATGAAAAGCAGTGGAACTTTGTCTGATATAGTACCGGAAGATGAGCTCCTCAGGTTGGAAGAGATTCAAAAGACAACTGGAGAAGAGCTGTCTTTTGAAAGTAGAGTTGCCCTTAATGACGTGGATGGAGTCAAGTTTTTGAGACCTTCATTTGCTGATGTGACACAACTCAAGATGAAAAGAAACAGCTGCAAATACCCACTAATAGTCAGAACACAGAATGTATGAAGTAAGGATCTAGGAGAATTGGAAATAGTCAAAAATGAAATGGAATGCATAAACATCAATATCCTAGGCATTAATAAGCTGAAATGGACTAGTATTGGTCATTTTGAATAGTACCGTCAGATGGTCTACTATGCCAGGAATGACAACTTGAAGAGGAATGGCATTGCATTTATTGTCAAAAAGAACATTTCAAGGTCTATCCTGAAGTACAATGCTGTCAGTGATAGGATAGTATCCATACGCCTGCAAGGAAGACCAGTTAATACCACTATTATTCAAATTTGTTCACCAACCACTAAGGCCAAAGATGAAGAAATTGAAGATTTCACCAACTTCTCCAGTCTGAAATTGATCAAACATGCAATAAGGATGTGTTGATAATTACTAGTGATTAGAATGCAAAAGTTGGAAACCAAAAAGAAAAATCGGTAGTTGGAAAATACTGCCTTGGTGATAGAAATGATGCAGAGATCGAATGACAGAATTTTGCAAGACCAATGACTTCTTCATTGAAAATACCTTTTATCATTGACATAAACGGCAACTACACAGGTGGACCTCACCAGATAGTATACACGGGAATCAAATCGACTACATATGTGGAAAGAGACGACGGAAAACCTCAATATTCTCAGTCAGAACAAGGCCAGGGGCTGACTGTGGAACAGACCATCAATTACTCATATGCAAGTTGAGGTTGAAACTGCAGAAAATTAGAACAGTTCCATGAGACCCAAAGTACAACCTAGAGTATATCTCACCTGAATTTAGAGACCATCTCAAGAAAAAATTTGACACGTTGAACACTAATGACCGAAGACCAGACAAGTTGTGGAATGACATCAAGGACATCAAACGTGAAGAAAGTAAGAGATCATTACAAAGACAGGAAAGGAAGAAAAGACCAAAATGGATGTCAGAAGAGACTCTGAAACTTGCTCTTGAATGTCTAGTTGCTAAAGCAAAAGGAAGAAATGATGAAGTCAAAGAACTGAACAGAAGATTTCAAAGGGTGGCTCGAGAAGACAAAGTAAAGTATTACAACGACATGTGCAAAAATCTGGAGATAGAAAACCAAAAGGGAAGAACATGTTCAGCATTTCTCAAGCTCAAAGAACTGAAGAAAAAATTCAAACCTCGAGTTGCAATGTTGAAGGATTCTTTGGAGAAAATATTAAAAGACACAGGAAGCATCAAAAGAAGATGGAAGGAATACACAGTCACTATACCAAAAAGAATTGGTTGACGTTCAGCCATTTCAGGAGGCAGCATACGATCAAGAACTGATGAGACGGAAGGAAGAATTTCAAGCTGCACTGAAGGCATTGGCAAAAAACAAGGCTCCAGGAATTGATGGAATCCCAACTGAGATGTTTCCACAAACAGATGCAGAGCTGGAAGTGCTCACTCATCTATGCCAAGACATTTGGAAGACAGCTACCTGCCCAATCGACAGGAAGAGATCTATTTTTATGCCTATTCCCAAGAAAGGTGATCCAATAGAATGCAGAAATTATTGAACAATATCATTAATATCATGTGCAAGTAAAATTGTGTTGAAGATCATTCAAAAGCGGCTGCAGCAGTATATAGACAGGGAACTGCCAGAAATTCAAGCCAAATTCAGAAGAGAACATGGAACCAGGGATGTCATAGCTCATGTCAGATGGATCCTGACTGAAAGCAGAGAATATGAGAAAGATGTTTACCTGCATTTTATTGAGTATGCAAAGGCATTTGATTGTATGGATCATAATAAATTATGGATAACATTGCAAAGAATGGTAATTCCAGAACACTTAATTGTGTTCATGAGGAACCTGTACATAGATCAAACAGCAGGCGTTCAAACAGAACAAGGGGATACTGTGTGGTTTAAAGTTAGGAAAGATGTACGTCAGGGTTGTATCATTTCATCATACCTATTCAATCTGTATGCTGAGCAAATAATCCAAGAAGCTGGACTATATGAAGAAGAATAGGGCATCAGGATTAGAGGAAGAATCTTTAACAACCTGTGATACACAGATGACACAATCTTGTTTGCTGAAAGTGAAGAGGACTTGAAGCATTTACTGAAGAAGATCAAAGACTACAGCCTTCAGTATGGATTACGCCTCAACATAAAGAAAAATCCTCACAACTAGACCAGTAAGCAACATCCTGAGAAAGGGAGAAAAGATTGAAGTTGTCAAGGATTTAATTTTACTTGGATCCACAATCAACACCCATGGAAGCAGCAGTCAAGAAATCAAAAGACGCAATGCATTGGGCAAATCTGCTGCAAAAGAGCTCTTTAAAGTATTGAAAAGCAAAAATGTCACCTTGAAGACTAAGGTGAGCCTGACCCAAGCCATGGTGTTTTCAGTCGCCTCTTTTGCATGTGAAAGCTGGATGATGAATAAGGAAGACCAAAGGTGAATTGACGTCTTTGAATTGTGGTGTTGGCAAAGAGTACTGAATATACCATGGACTGCCAAAAGAAGGGGCAAATCTCTCTTGGAAGAAGTACAACCAGCATGCTCCTTAGAAGTAAGGATGGCAAGACTACGTCTCATATGCTTTGGACATGTTATCAGGAAGGATCAGTCCCTGGATCCAAGCTTAACAAGGATTGTGAGGGTGGCGCAGGACCAGGCACTGTTTCGTTCTGTTGTACATAGGGTTGCTATGAGTTGGAGTCAACTCGATGGCACCTAACAACGGCAACAACAGCTTTAGAGGATATATTATCACCATATTTTTCAATCATCAGAAAATGAGAAGTAAGAACATTATTAACATTATTTTAGGGGTTAATAGTGAATTTGATTGGCTGAGACTTTGATAATACTTTGAGTAAAATGGTTCTTCCTTTAAATCTTTTGAAATTATATTATTATCCTCATGCTTTAAAAACCATATTGATCTGGTAGTGGAAAGAAATATAAAGTACTCAGGATTTGCTAAGCATTTATAACAAACTAAAATATATCTACCTTCTGATATGGATTAAAACATTGCTTCACTACTCAAAACATTACACAGACTTTTGAAACTCCGCTCTGAAAGATTTATTTTGAAAACAAACAAATTATATTAGTTCATAATATTGTTATATTAAAAGGAAATCTATTACATTGTAGTATGTCATTATACTAAAAGACTAAAGACATTTGTAACGTTGTAATCTTACGCTCTAGTGGTATAATTGGTAAAATATTCTTTATAAGAATTATGAGGATCCTTTTTTTTTTTAACTTACGTAGTCCAAAAGTTATGCTGTTGTTGTTGTTGTTGTTAGGGGCCATCGAGAAGGTTCCATCTCATAGTGACCCCATGTGCAACAGAGGGAAACACTGCCCTGTCCTGTGCCATCCTCACAATCTTTGTTATACTTGAACTCATTGTTATAGCCACTGTGTCAATCCATCCTGTTGAGGGTCTTCCTCTCTTTTGCTGTCTCTCTACTTCACCAGGCATGATGTTCTCTCCAGGGACTGGCCCCTCCTGATACACGTCAAAAGTTATAGGACTAGTTAATTAGAGTTTAGTCTGAAATCTGAGGATCATGAGGGCTAGAGCAAGAAGGTTTTTTGTTTTTGTTTCTTTGATAAGATTTTTCATCATTAAACAAAGGAATAAATTTATGGGAATAAATTATAACTGTCCTATAGGGTTCCTATGAGTTGGAATCAACTTGATGGCAAAGGGTATAAAACAATCCCGCCACAAAAAGTTTGCTATGTCCATTTTACACATGCACAAATTGTGCCCTAGTGCTCCCGGCTGCTAAAGGCACGATGGCTCTGGAAATCAGGTGAGCCTGACCTGCCGAAGCTAGGTGAGCCTGACCTGCTAGGAGCTGAGTAAGCCTGACCTGCCAGGACCCAGGTATGCCTGACTTGCCAGGAGCCCGGTGAGGCTGACTGGCCATGCTGCCCTTTGGCACTCATGGAAAAGACAGTCACAAAGACGTGCTGAGGAGTGAGAACAACCTAAATAAATAAATAAATAACCAAACCAGTTGCCGTGGAGTTGACCTCGACTCATGGCAATCCCATGTGTGTCAGAGTAGAATTGTGCTCGGTAGGGAATCATCAGGCCTTTCTTCCGCAGTGCCTCTGAGTGAATTCAAAGCACCAAACTTCTGGAAAGCAGCCAAGTGCTTAACCATTTGTGCCACTCAGAGAAATGAGCAGGGAGAAAGGCTCAGGTGGCGGTGGTCAGGGATTGACTGCAGAATGAGCATCCTTCCAACCAGCCAGCCAGTTGCTGTCAAGTCGGCTCTAACTCATGGTGACTCCATGTGTGTCAGAGTAGAACTGTGCTCCATAGTGTTTTCAGTGGTTGGAATTTCAGGAGTAGATCACCAGGCCTTTTTTCCAGGCAGCTTTTTGGTTTTGGCATGCTTAGTCCTGAGTTTATGTGAGAGAATTTAAGTTATGTGGCGGAGCCCTGGGCTTGGACCCAGTGTCCTCCCTGGAAACAAGAGGAGGATGGTCCTTCCCTACTGACTCCTGATGGGAATGGAAGAGCCAGGGTTTGGGTCAGCAAACAGGGCATGATAGGAAGTGAGTTTCAGGAAGCTATTGAGATTCAGAACCCAGATGTCAATACTACACAGGGTGCCTGTGTCAACAGTGAACACATTGGCTCAAGGAGTTTTCTTTTTTTCCCTCCTGAAGGCCTTGCCCTTGCTACTGAGGCATGATGATGCGGAAGTGACCCAGTGACATCATTGCTAACAAACCTTCACTTTGCTATCGCTGGGGGGGAGATTTCCCCTTCGCAGACAGTTTCTTAAAGTTACACAGCCATTGAAGAAACTGGTTGACTAGGTAAATGTTGTCAAACACACCTGAAGTGGCAACTATGGTCCTCTCTTTAGGACCGGCTCAGACTGTCTTCCAAGATACCTCGAGTTTTTCTTTTTCCATCTCACATGGGTGAAAAGGAAAATACATTCTTCCCAGGTCACAGCCAGAGCATAAATGAAGACCTGGTGCCTCTGCATGCTGTGACCTGGTCCCTGACCTAACACCCCATATGATCTGAATGGGCCATTGCCACGTGATCCATCTCCCCGCAATTGGGGCTGAGTTCATCAACGGTCAGTGGGAACTAACACTTTTCTCTCCCACCTTAAAAAAAAAAACAAAAAACTGTACTTATACAAGCTGCAGCATAGATAAACCTTGAAATCATTACACTACATGAAGGAAAAAACCAACCAACCAACCAACCGTGGCCACAGAATCGATTCCCGCTCATGGTGACCCCATGTGTTACAGAGTAGAAGTGTGCTCCATAGGGTTTTCTTGGCTGTAATATTTAGGGAAGCAGATCACCAGGCCTTTCTTCCATGGCACTACTTGGTGGTTCGAACTGTCCACCCTTAGGTTATTAGTTGAGCACAAACTGTTTGCGCCACCCAGGGACCTTTTCATGAAGGAAACAAGTGGCAAAAGATATATTGTATGGTTTCATTTATATGAGATATCCAGTATAGGAAAATCTATCGAGACAAAAAGTAGATTAGTGGTTGCCTAGGGCTCAGGCTCATAGGGTCGTGATGAGTCAGAATAGACTCCACAGAAACAGGTTAAGCGTGGGCTCAGGGGTGGAGGAAGAAGGGGGAGGGCTAATGGGAAGTGATCACTGAGAGCTACTTAGTTAATTTTTCAGAAGATAAAAGTGTTCTAAAATTAGATTGTGGTGGATATACTAAAACAACACTGGAAATACCCTAAAATAATTGACTTGGACACTTTAAATGCGTGAATTGTATGATATCGAAATTCTGTCTCAATAAAACTGTTTTAAAGAAAAGTAAATGACAATAATGAGAGGAAACCTGGGGTGCCCAGAGAAAGGGTGCTGAATGAAAACAAAACAAAACAAGAACCTGGTGATTGGGGACGCTGGAGGGGAAGGGACACCTTGTGGTGGCAGGGACTCATGGAGGATCATGTCCATCTATGACAAGACAAGGTTGAGAGAACTTGAAGCGCTGGTGGTGTAGTAGTTAAGAGCTCGGCTGCTAACCAAAAGTAGGCACTGGGAGTCCACCAGCTGCTCCTTGGAAACCTTATGGGGTAGTCCTACTCTGTCCTGTAGTGGGAGTCAATCAATTCAACCGCAATGGGTTTTGAGAGAAATTAGAAGAGGGAAGAGAAGATAAAATAGTAACAGTTGCTCTTTGCTGAGCTTCTCCTTTGAGCCAGCACTGGGCTTAGAGCACTACATTCTCTTTCTCATTCCATCTTCATAACAACCCCTCTTGAATACTTTTTTCCACAGTGCAAAGCAAAGAGGTGAGACTTAGAAAAGCAGTGGGAATTTTCCAAGGTCACAAAGCTAACAAGTGATTGACAATGGATTTGAATCCCTCGAGTTGACTACAAATGGCACATGGAGCCCATGACCCTTCATGAGACCATCCACCACAGTCCAAGAGATGAGGCAGCAGGATGGTCAAGAGCTTATACTCTTGGAGTTGGCAACCTGGGTCAAATTATGGCCACAGCACTTCCAAATTCTCTGTGGTCTGGGCAAGTTACGCCATCTTTCTGAAACTCTGCTTTCTAATCTGTAAACCTGGGATACTATCCATCAATTCCATGAAATAATGCTTCACCAAAAGAAAAGAGCAGCACCTTGCCAGGCCCTAGAATGCACTCCACAAACCAGCTAGCCTATAGACGTCCAGTTAGTTCCCACTCATGGCAACCCAACGTGTGTCAGGATAGCACCATGCTCCTTAGGATTTTTTTTTTTATTATTGTTGTGCTTTAAGTGAAAGTTTGTAATTCAAGTTAGTCTCTCATACAAAAATCTATACATACATTGTTATGTGACCCTAGCTGCTCTCCCTATACTGTGATAGCACATTCCTCCTTTGCACCTCAGATTTCCCATGTCCATTCAACCAGCCCCTGACCCTCTCTGCCTTCACATCTCACCTCTGGACAGGAGCTGCCCATTTAGTCTCATGTATCTACTTGAGCTAAGAAGCACATTCTTCATGAGTATCATTTTATGTCCCATAGTCCAGTTTAATCTTTGTCTGAAGAGTTGGTCTTGGGAATGGTTTTAGTTTTGGGCTAATAAAGAGTCCAGGGACCATGTCTTCAGGGGTCCCTCCAGTCTCATTCAAACCATTAAGTCTGGTCTTTTTACTAGACGTTGAGTTCCGCACCCCCCTTTTCTCCTGCTCCATCAGGGGCTGTCTGTTGTGTTCCCTGTCAGGGTGGTCATTGGTGGGTACCATCTAGTTCTTCTGGTCTCAGGCTGATGAAGTCTCTGGTTTCTGTGGCCCTTTCTGTCTCTTGTGCTAATACTTTCCTTGGGTCTATGGTGTTCTTCATTCTCCTTTACTCCAGGTGGGTTGGGGCCAATTGACACATCTTAGATGGCCTCTATAGGATTTTCAATGGCAGATTTTTCAGAAGTAGATTGCCAGGCCAACCTGAGCTTGGAGTCAGGACGTCAGTTCTTCAGTGCCAGCTCGGCCACATCCCAGTGTGTGAGGCAGTGGCCAGCTTCTCCTGCTCTCTTCCTAGATGAGGATGTTATGAAAATCCTACAAGATGAGAAGTTATTTAAAAGTGTGTTTAAAACCATACAGTATTAAGGAGATGTGAGGTATTATTAGGACTGGCATTTGATACAATATCATTAAAGCTGTTGCAGTTTATTTTTAAGTTTATAAGCTAAGCTAATGCTTGTCTAATTTTTTAAATGTTTCCCAACCCACTGTAGTGAGTATATAAAAGGCTGAAATGATGGGACTTGGAGGCCTTGGGGCTCTGTGGGGAGAGGGCTGTATGAATCCTGGGAGGAGCCTCCCTCCTACCAGTCCACTCCCCCAAAGCCCCACCTCAGAGCCTGTGAGTTGAGAAAAGGTTTCCCTTTGCCAAGAGTTTAGGTGAAAGAATGCCTTGGATATGAAGGGCTTATCCTTAGAGTCTCCAAACAGAGGAACTGGTGTTCCAAATTCCATTTCTATTGCTAAAAAAAAAAAAAAGAAGGTCTCAAACCCTCCCTCTGGGCCCCACGAATCTGGTCATACACACATTTAGCTATAAGGCTTCTAAATCTTTCTAAACCCACTACCCCTCTGTCAGTTTGTCCTGCTGCGGTGGGTTGTGTTTTGCTATGATGCTGTAAGCTCTGCCAAATACCAGCAGAGTCATCCATGGTGGACAGTTTTCAGCACAGTTTCCAGACTAAGACAGACTAGGAAGAAAGGCTTAGCAATATACTTCTGAGAATTAGTTAGCACAAACCCAATGAATCACAATAGAATATTGTTGGATACAGTGCTGGAGATGAGCCTGCAGTCAAAATAAACAGTGGCCCCAACAATGGACTCAAGCATATCAGTGATCTGAAGATGGTGTGGGAGCAGGCAATGTTTTGTTCTGTTGTACGTGGGGACACCATGAGTTTGAGCCAACCTGACAGCAACAAAAAACAACAAATCCCAGATAGGCTACATGAAGGGGGTCAGGTGTACTATGAACACATGTTTACCAGGGCAAGAAGAGAAAGCTGATAGCTCAGGAGACAAAACTATAAATACAAATCAAGAACTAGCAGAGCTTAGCATCTGAGCCAGTCAGCGCAGGGGCAAGATGATGCTAATCAGATTCAAAAAGTGGGAGAGACCAGACTGAACTCAACTCTGCCCAGTAAACCCTGGCATCTCCAAAGAGCCAGTCCATCTGAAGAGCTAGGCTTCTGTAACCCTTTGCTGTTGTTGATAGTTGCTGTGGAGTCAATTCTGACAGATGGTGACCTCGTGTGTGTCAGAGTAGACCTGTGCCCCATAGAGTTTTCAATGGCTGTCTTCTGAGTTGCCTCTTGGTGGGTTCAAACCACCAGCCTTTTGGCTAGTACTCAAGCACTTAACCACTTGCACCATCCGGGGACTCCTGTAACCCTTTAGTCCTGGGAAATGGGTATTTTAACAAACATCCTGGATGAAAATACCTCTTGGCCTTCCTAGAGGACATTGGCCCTCTTCTGAATGAGCCAGGCTCCTGTGTGGTTCCAGAACAGCAGCAGCTTGAGGTGGAAACTGAGTTCCCAGCATGTCCATACATAGATGGGTGACGTGTTCTAACACCCTCACGTGTGGCAGAGCTGAGCCCCACATACAGCCCTGCCCCAGGTCAGCGAATTTCTACTGCATCCAAGGCTTGCTAACCAGTGTCTTTGTACCTGGCCGTGCTGCCTTCAGGGCCTTGCCAAATTTCTGGCTCATACTCCCTATTTTGTGACTATGGGCAAATGCCAGAATACATTTTCATCTTATATTTTTATTCCATACAATGAGGCTATAATTCACCCCCCAGGTTTGGGTGTGGATTAAATGAGCTAGTGTATGTAAGCTTTCTAACACTAATGGGTACTTAACAGGCACTTCTTCAACCCTCTTCCTATTGAAAACATACTGATGAAAATGGGTCCTTGGGTCACAGGCCTTCAGCAAGGGTCCTCCAGATACTTGTGAAGACAAGAAGTTTCTTGTGCCACGTGGTCAGCAGTGTCTTAGTTTCCAAGTGCTACTGGAACACAAATGCCACAAATAGCTGGCATTAAAGGACAGAAATTTATTTTCTTACAGTTTGGAAGAAGTTCAAATTCATAGTGTGGCTGTAGTTAAAGTCCTTCATTGTCTATTGTGGAATGATATCAAGGACATCATACATGAAGAAAGCAAGAGGCCATTAAAAACACAAGAAAGAAAGAAAAGACCAAAATGGATGCCTGAAGAGACTCTGAAACTTGCTCTTGAACGTTTAGTAGCTAAAGCAAACAGAAGAGATGGTGAAGTAAGTGCTGAACAGAAGATTTCAAAAGTAATTTTTTTTTTTTTGAAAGAGAGGTAAGCAGAATACTGAAAAATACAGGAAGCTTCAAAAGAAGATGGAAGGAATACAGAGTCACTGTACCAAAAAGAATTGGTCAATGTTCAATCATTTCAGGAGGTAGCATATGGAATACACAGAGTCACTGTACCAAAAACAAGTGGTCAACGTTTGATCATTCCAGGAGGTAGCATATGATCAGGAACCAATAGTACTGAAGGAAGAAGTTCAAGCTGCGCTGAAGACATTGGAAAAATATAAGGCTCTAGGAATTGAGGGAATACCAATTTAGATGTATCAACAAACAGATGCAGCACTAGAAGTGCTCACTCATCTATGCCAAGAAATTTGGAAGACAACTACCTGGCCAACCAGCTGGAAGAGATCCAAGAAAGGTGATCCAAATGAATGCAGAGATTATTGAACAGTATCATTAATATCATATGCAAGTAAAATTTTGCTGACAATCGTTCAAAAGCGATTGCAACAGTACATCAACAAGAAACTTCCTGAAATTCAAGCCAGATTCAGAAGAGGACATGGAACCAGAGATATCATTGCTGATGTCAGATGGATCCTGGCTGAAAGCAGAGAATACCAGAAAGATGTTTACCTGTGCTTTATTGACTGTGCAAAGACATTTGACTGTGTGGATCATAACAAATTATGGAGAACATTGCCAAGAATGGGGATTCCAGAACACTTCATTGTGCTCACGAAGAACCTGTAAATAGACCAAGAAGCAGTCATCCGAATAGAACAAGGGTATACTGCATAATTTAAAGTCAGGAAAGTTGTGTATCAGGGTTGCGTCCTTTCACCATACTTATTCAATTTGTATGCTGAGCAAATAATATGAGAAGCTGGGCTGTATGAAGAAGAACACAGCATCAGGATTAGAGGAAGATGCATTAACAACCTGCATTATGCAGATGACACAACCTTGCTTGCTGAAAGTGAAGAGGAATTGAAGCACTTGTTGATGGAGATCAAAGACTACAGCCTTCAGTATGGATTACATCTCAACATAAAGAAAACAAAATTCCTCACAGTGGACCAATAAGCAACATCTTGATAAAAGGAGGAAAGATTGAAGTTGTCAAGGATTTCATTTTACTTGGATCCACAATCAACACCCCTGGAAGTAGCAGTCAAGAAATCAAAAGACACATTGCATTGGGCAAATCTGCTGCAAAAGACCTCTTTAAAATGTTGAAAAGCATGGATGTCACTTTGAAGACTAAGGTACACCTGACCCAAGTCATGGTGTTTTCAATCACTTCATATGCATGGGAAAGTTGGAAAATGAATAACAAAGACTGAAGAAGAATCGATGCCTTTGAATTTCGGTGTTGTGAAAAATATTGAATATACTGTGGACTGCCAGAAGAACCAACAAGTCTGTCTTGCAAGAAGTATAACCAGAATGCTCCTTAGAAGCAAGGATGTCAAGATTTAATCTCAGGTACTTTGGACTTGTTATCAGGAGGGATCAGTCCCTGAGAAGGACATCATGCTTGGTAGAGTAGAGGGTCAGTGAAAAAGAGGAAGACCCTTAATGGTATGGATTGACACAGTGGCTGCAACAATGGGATCAAACATAACAAGGACGGTGAGGGTGGCACAGGACTGGGCAGTATTTCATTCTGTTGCACATAGAGTTGCTATGAGTTGGAACTGCAGCACCTAACAACAACAACAAGACCGAGAAGAACTGCTCCATAGGGTTTCCAAGACTGTAATTTTTATGGAAGCAGACTGCCATATCTTTCTCCTGCAGATTTGCTGGTGGGTTCGAACTGCTGACCTTTTGGTTAGCAGCGGAGTACTTAACCACTGCACCACCAGGGCTCCATCCACAGGTATAGGAATTAGGATTCCAACACATATTTTGGAGCACACAACTCAGTCCCTAGTAGGCAGTGACCAGGAGAATGTGTGCCTCTGTGAATGTCTCTTTGTTTTCTACCCTTTTCAAGGTCTCCCATAAAAGCCAGCTCTGCCCAGAAGCCTCCCAGAGGTCTGGAAAGTGTGACTGCAGAGTGTCTTGGATGGCAAGACTGTCTTCTGGGTTTCCAGCTCAGGACACAGGGAAGGGCTTTGTGCCCCTCCTCTCTGTGTCTCCATCTGCTCTACAGGAGGTGAGTGTTCAAGTAGTCTCTTGGAATGACAAAGAAGGGGTCATAGGAAGCAAAAGGAAGCTGGAGGAGGGGGTTGATCAACATTGTTGGGTTCCTGTTATAATAACAGGAATTAAGTCATCTGTCCATTAATTCATTCATTCATTGCTTCTTCATGAGCAAACGGTTGCCAGTACAGAATCAGAAGCTGGGGATGCACAACACTGAGGAAATCTCTGCCCTGTATACTGGGCCAGGGAGTCCTCTGGTCATGACTCCAGCTCTTCCACCTGCTGGCTAATGACAGTCACCTGCCTCCCACAGCCCCATTTATCTTATCTTTATTATAGAAAAGGAGCCCTGGTGATGCAGTAGTTAAGTACTTACCGAGTAACCGAAAGGTTGGTGATTCGAACCCATCAGCTGCTCCACGGGAGAAGGATGTGGCTGTCTGCTTCCTTAAAGATTAAAAAAATAAATAAAATAAAAACCAAAACCATTGCTGTCAAATCGATTCCAATGCATAGCGACCCTATAGGACAGAGTGGAACTGCTCCAAAGGGTTTTCAAGGAGTGGCAAGTAGATTTGAACTGCCAACCTCTTGGTTAGCAGCTGAGCTCTTAACCATTTTGCCACCAGGGCTCCTCCTTAAAGATTGCAGTCTTGGAAACCCTATGGGGAAGCTTGACTCTGTCCTACAGGGTCATTATGAGTTGGAATCGACTCAATGGCAGTGGGTTTGGGTTTTTTTTGGTTGTTATAAAGAACAACATAGAAATACTCCTCAGAATTTGCTGAAAGAGCTAAGTGAGCCAATCCATGTCAACCTGTTCACCTGAAGTCTTGTAGAAAACACTAAATACACATCAACTGGTATTAACATGGCAGTCTTACTTGTAGTGCTATGAAGGAGATAACTGTTAGATATGTAAGGATGTAAAGAAACACATAGCTATAAATGGTGAGGGCACAATGAGGGGAAGGAGCTACCTTCTGAGACCACCCTGTCTAAAGCAGCTCCCGCCTCTACTGCATTTTTTTTCCTCTCCTCTTACATCAGGACTGCAGCCTTTTTTTTTTTTTAAATTTTTTATTTTATTGTACTTCAGGTGAAAGCTTACAGAACAAATAGTTTCTCATGAAATAGTAGTACACATGTTGTTCTATGACATTGGTTAACAACCCCACAACATATTAAGCCTCTAAATTCTCAACCTTTTTTTTTTTTTTTGATGAAAATACAGATAGCCAAAGATACACCGTTTCAAAAATTTCTACATTCACAGTTCAGTGACATTGACTACGCTCTTCCAGCTGTGCTGTTATTCTCACTTAAGATGAAGGCTTACAGAACAAAATAGTTTCTTATTCAACAGTTACTACACATGTTGCCCTATGACAATGGTTAACAATCTCACAGCACATCAAGAATATCCTTACTCCAACTAGTGTTCCCTATCACCAGGGGACTTCCTTGTCCCCTTCTGTCTTCTGGCCCTTGTCACTGGACTGCTGTACCTCTTTAGTCTCATTTGTTTTTTTTTTTTTTTTTTAATTTTATTTTATTTTAACACCATTTCAAAACTTTTTACTTACACATTTAAGTGATATTGACTATGCTCTTCCAATTGTGCTGCCATTCTCGCCCAAGATGAAGGCTTACAGGACAAAACAGCCTCCCATTTAATAGATACTACAAATGTTGCCCTATAACAGTGGTCAACAATCTCACAACACATCGACAGTGTCCTTACTCAATTTGTGTTCCTTATCATCAGTTTCCTACACCCCTCTGCCTTCTGGCCTTTGTCACCGGACTCCTGTACCTTGTTAGTCCCATTTAGTTTTACTGGGCTGTCCACTCCCAGGCTTAACATTGAACCTCGAAGGTAACTTCTCCTCTGAGCTAAAAGGGTGTCTGGGGGCCATACTCTTGAGGTTTCTCCAGTCCCCTTTAGGCCAGTAAATCTGGTCTTTTTTTTTTTTTTTGGGAGTTAGAATTATGCTCTACATCCTTCTCCAGCTC
The DNA here is from genome assembly GCA_030035585.1 of Dugong dugon. Taxonomy (NCBI): domain Eukaryota; kingdom Metazoa; phylum Chordata; class Mammalia; order Sirenia; family Dugongidae; genus Dugong; species Dugong dugon. The sequence goes on along the minus strand of CM057465.1, from coordinate 3,454,070 downwards.
TGTCCAGAACCCTCTGTTGTGATCCTGGTCAGAGCAGTCAGTGGTGGTAGCCGGGCACCATCTAGCTGTACTGGACTCAGTCCGGTGGAGGCCTTGCTAGCTGTGGACAATTAGTCCTTTGGACTAATCTTTTCATTGTATCCTGTTCTCTTCATTCTCCCTTGCTCCTGAAGGGATAAGACCAGTGGAGTATCTTAGAGGACCGCTCATAGGCTTTTAAGACCCCAGACACTACTCACCAAGGTAGAATGTAGAGCATTATCTTTATAAGTAGTGTCATGCCAATTGAGCTAGATGTTCCCCAAGACCATGGTCCCCAGAGCCCTCCGTCCAACAACTCAGTCCCTCGGGGGGTTTGGATGTGTCTATAGGGCCTCCATGACCTTTCCTTGTGCAGGTTGTGTTAGTTTCCCCTGTACTGTGTACTGTCTCACCTCTCACCCAAGGTACCACTTATCTATTGCCTATTTAGTATTTCCCCCCCCTCCCCTCCCATCCCTGGTAACCAACAAGGATTGTTACATTTTGCATGTGAATTTTTTCATGGGTTTTTACAATAGAGGTCTCATCCAATATTTGTCCTTTTGTGATTGACTTATTTCACTCAGCATAATGTCCTCCAGTTTCATCCATGGTTCACAGATTCATCGTTGTTCTTTCTCGTTGCATAGTACTCCATTGTGTGTATGTACCATAGTTTGTGTATCCATTCATCTGTTGATGGACATCGAGGTTGTTTCCATTGTTTTGCTATTGTGAACAATGCTGCCATGAACATAGGTGTGCATATGTCTATTCGAGTGATGACTCTTATTTCTCTAGGATATATTCCTAGGAGTGGGATTGCTGGATCAAATGGTATGTCTATTTCTAGCTTTCTGAGGAAACGCCATATCATTTTCCAAAATGGTTGTATCATTTTGCATTCCCACCAGCAGTGTATAAGAGTTCCCATCTCCCTGCAGGCCCTCCAAAATTTGTTATTTCCAGTAATTTTGATTCGTGCCAGTCATGTCGGGGTGAGATGGTATCTCATCGTGGTTTTAATTTGCATTTCTCTAATGGCTAGTGATCGCGAGCATTTCCTCATGTGTCTGTTGGCCATTTGAATGTCTTCCTTGGTGAAGTGTCTGCTCATTTCCTTTGCCCATTTTTTGATAGGATTGTTTGTCTTTTTGTTGTAGAGGTGTTGGATTTTCTTGTAGATTATGGACATTAGACCTTTGTCTGACTTGTACTGTCCAAAAATTTTTTCCCAGTCTGTAGGTTCTCTTTTGACTCTTTTGGTGAAGTCTTTTGAAGAGCATAGGTGTTTGATTTTTAGAAGATCCCAGTCATCTAGTTTATCTGTTGGGTTTTGTGTGTTGATGGTTATGGTTTGTATCCTGTTAATGCCATGTATTAAGGCCTGAAGTGTTGGTCCTATTTTTTCTTCTATGAATTTTATAGTTTGAGGCTTTATATTCTGGTCTTTGATCCATTTTGAAGTAGTTTTTGTATATGGTGTGAGGTATGGGTCCAGTTTCATTTTTCTACAAATGGATATCCAGTTTTGCCAGCACCATTTGTTTAAAAGACGGTCTTTTCCCCATTTGATGTATTTTGGGCCCTTGTCGAAGATCAGGTGACCGTACGTAGATGGATTTACATCGGGGTTCTCAATTCTGTTCCATTGGTCAATGTCTCTGTTGTTGTACCAGTACCAGGCTGTTTTGACTACTGTAGCTGTATAGTAGGTTCTCAAGTCAGGTAGTGTGAGTCCTCCAACTTTATTCTTCTTCTTCAGTAGTGCTTTACTTATTCGGGGCTTCTTCCCTTTCCATATAAAGTTAATAATTAGTTTTTCCATCTCTTTGAAGAATGTTGTTGGTATTTGGATCGGGATTGCACTGTATTTGTAAATTACTTTAGGTAGAATTGCCATTTTCACAATATTGAGTCTGCCTATCCATGAGCATGGTATGTTTTTCCATTTATGTAGATCCCTTTGGGTTTCATGCAGCAGTGTTTTGTAGTTTTCTTTGTATAGGTCTTTTACATTCCTGGTCAGATTTATTCCTAAGTATTTTATCTTTTTAGGGGCTATTGAAAATGGTATTGATTTCCTGATCTCCTTTTCATCGTTCTCTTTACTGGTGTATAGGAATCCAACTGATTTTTGAATGTTTATCTTGTATCCTGCTACTCTGCTGAATCTTTCTATTAGTTCCAGTAAATTTCTCGTGGAGTCTTTAGGGTTTTCTATGTATAGTATCATATCATCTGCAAACAGGGACAGTTTAACTTCTTCATTACCAATTTGGATGCCCTTTATTTCTTTCTCTTGCCTTATTCCTCTAGCTAGAACTTCTAGCACAATGTTAAATAGGAGTGGTAATAAAGGGCATCCTTGTCTTGTTCCTGTTTTCAAGGGGAATGTTTTCAGCCTCTCTCCATTAAGAATGATGTTGGCTGTTGGTTTTGCATAGATGCCTTTGATTATGTTGAGAAATTTCCCTTCCATACCTATTTTATTGAGAGCTTTTATCAGGAATGGGTGTTGGACTTTGTCAAATGCCTTTTCTGCATCTATTGAGATGATCATGTGATTTTTTTTTTCTTTTATTTATGTGGTGAATTACGTTGATGGATTTTCTAATGTTAAACCATCCTTGCTTATCTGGTACGACTCCTACTTGGTCGTGGTGTATTATTTTTTTGATATGATACTGAATTCTATTGGCTAGAATTTTGTTCAGAATTTTTGCATCTATATTCATGAGAGATATTGGTCTGTAATTTTTTTTTTTTTTGTGATGTCTTTGCCTGGTTTTGGTATCAGCGTTATGCTTGCTTCATAGAATGAATTTGGAAGTGTTGCTTCCTCTTCTATGCTCTGAAATAGCTTGAGTAGTACTGGTACAAGCTCTTCTGTAAATGTTTGTAGAATTCTCCAGTGAAGCCATCTGGGCCAGGGCTTTTTTTGGTTGGGAGTTTTTTTATTACCTTTTCAATCTCTTCTCCTGTTATGGGTCTGTTCAGATTTCAGTATCACTTTGTTGTAGTTTGGGTAGGCCGTATGTTTCTAGAAATGTATCCATTTCCTCTGTGTTTTCAAATTTGTTGGAATATAGTTTTTCATAATATTCTGTTATAATCCTTTTTATTTCGGTTGGGTCTGTTGTAATGTCCCCCATTTCATTTCTTATTTGGGTTATTTGTGCCCTCTGCTGTTTTTCTTTTGTCAGTCTGGCCAGTGGTTTGTCGATTTGGTTGATTCTTTCAAAGAACCAACTTTTGGTTTTGTTGATTCTGTCTATTGTTTTTCTGTTCTCTATTTCATTTATTTCTGCTCTGATCTTTACTATTTCCTTTCTTCCGGTGGTTGTAGGCTTTTTTTGTTGTTCTCTTTCTATTTGTTTGAGTTGTGTAGTTAATGTTTTGATTTTGTCCCTTTCTTCTTTTTTGATATGTGCATCTATTGCTATAAATTGTCCTCTGAGGACTGCCTTTGCTGTGTCCCAAAGGTTTTGGTATGATGTGTTTTCATCTTCATTTGATTCTAGGAATTTTTTAATTCCATCTCTGATTTCTTCTATTACCCATTGATGTTTAAGCAGATTATTATTCAGTTTCCATGTGTTTGATTTTTTTTTCCTTGCTCTTTCTAGTGTTAATTTCTACCTTGATGGCATTGTGGGCAGAGAAGATACTGTGAATTATCTCAGCATTTTGGATCTTGTTGAGGATTGCTCTGTGGCCTAAGATGTGGTCTATTCTGGAGAACGTTCCATGTGCATTGGAAAAGAATGTGTACTTTGCAGCGGTTGGATGGACTGTTCTATATGTCTATGAGATCCAGTTGGCTGATTGTGTACTTTAGGTCTTCTGTATCTTTGCTGAGTTTCTTTTTAGTTGTTCTGTCCTTTACTGAGAGTGGTGTGTTGAAGTCTCCTACTATTATTGTGGAACTGTCAATTTCTCTTTTCAGTGCTGTTAGAGTTTTTTTTATGTATTTTGGAGCCCTGTCATTGGGTGCATAGATATTTATTATGGTTATGTCTTCATGATGGATCATCCCCTTAATCATTATAGAGTGTCCTTCTTTGTCTTTTATGGTAGATTTTGTTTTAAAATCTATTTTATCTGAGATTAGAATTGCCACTCCTGCTCTTTTGATAGTTGTTAGCTTGATATATTTTTTTCCAACCTTTGATTTTTAATAAATTCACATCTTTGTTTCTAAGGTGTGTCTCTTGTAGACAGCAAATTGATGGATCCTGTTTTCTTATCCATTCTGCTACTCTCCGTCTCTTTATGGGTGCATTGAGTCCATTTACGTTCAGTGTAAGTATTGATAGATGGAAGTTTGTTGCTGTCATTTTGTAGTGCTTTTTTTTGTGGTGCTGAAGTTTTCTTTGTTCTTCTTACTCTCTTGTGCTGAGTTACTTTTATTTGTGGATTTTGTGTTCATTTCTTTTGTTTTTGTTGAGACTTTATGTTTTTCATCTTTATTTTTATGAGTTGTTTTGTTAACTTTCTTTGTGGTTACCATGAATTTTACCCTTATCTTTATAATTTTGAAGCAGTCTACCCTTACTTGGTATCGCCTTGCCTTCCTCTCCTTTAGAAGGTTCTATACCTATGCTGTTTGTTCCCTCTTTCATTGTTTTGATGTTGTTGTTATCCTTTGATTGATTTCTCTGATTCCCTGTTGTATTTCTTTTGTTTTTGGAAAGTCCTCTGTATTTCACTTCCTAGAATGGTATCTGCTTCATATGAACCTATGTCCTAAGTCCTAGGTCCTGCCTGAGGGATGAAGCTGTTTTTCCTCAGATTTAAGAACTCCCTTTAATAATTCTTGTAAGTTTGGTTTGACTTTTGCATATTCCTTTTGTTTCTGTTTATCTGGAAATGACCTAATTTCACCATCAAATTTGAATGAGAGTTTTGCAGGATATATTATTCTTGGCTGACAATTTTTTTCTTTCAAGATTTTATATATGTCATCCCATTGCCTTCTTGCCTGCATGGTTTCTGCCGAATAATCTGAGCTTAGTCTTATTGTTTCTCCTCTGTGTGTGACTTCTTGTTTTTCACGAGCTGCTCTCAGGATTCTTTGTTTGTCTTTAGTTTTAGCGAGTGTGAATATGATATGTCTTGGTGATTTTCTTTTGGGGTCTCTTCTATATGGGATTCGTTGAGCTTCTTGGATGGCCAGCTTTTCATTTTTTATGATATTGGGAAAGTTTTCTGTCAGCAGTTCGTCAATGATCCTCTCTGTGTTTTCTGTTTTCTCCCCCTGTTCTGGGATGCCAATCACTCGTAAGTTTTTGCTTTTAATTGTGTCCCACATAACTCTCAGGGTCTCTTCATTTTTCTTTGTTCTTTTTTCTGAGTTTTCCTGAAACAGAGTTGTATCCAAGTGTTTGTCTTCAGTTCCACTGATCCTGTCTTCCACGGTTTCAAATCTACTTCTCAGCGCTCCTATGACACCGTCCATTTCTGAAATCTTCTTGTTTATCTTTTCAATTTTTAATTGTTGTTTTTGTATAATTTCGAGTTGTGAATTTATTTTGGCATTTTGTTCCTGCATCATCTTCCTGAATTCTTCCAATTTTTTGTCTGTATTTTCCATAAATTTGTCTATTTTTTCCTCATGTTTGTCAGCTTTTTGCCTCAGTTGTTGGAAAATTCCGAGTATTAGTGATTTGAGTTCCCTATCAGGTACTTCTAGTGCATTTTCTTCCGCAGGAGAGTTATCTGGTGTTTTAATTTGGATGCCTATTGGAGCCATCTTGTCTTGTTTTTGTAAATGTTTTGATATTGTTTGCTGTTTTCGGGGCATTCAGTAGACATTTATCTCGTTTATTGATTGTAGATTTTTTTTTTTTTGGTTTCATCCTTGTGGTATAGCTGGGCAGATCTAGCTGAAGAGGAGCCACTGGGACAGGTTGTTTGTGGCACTCACTGCATCCACCAGGACGGTCGGTAGTCAGTGCTGGGCAGGTTCCGATAGGGTGTGCCTGCACAGCTTGGTGGTGTGATGTCAAGTGCATGCTGCAGGTAGGCAGGGTGCAGCGGGAAGATGGTTATGTGTGAAGCTAAGCTGGATATGGGAGAGAGGAGAGAGGAGCCGGAGCAAAAAGCATACAAACATAAAAGAATGCTAGGGGAGCTTGTCGTTGGAATGGACAGATGAGAGACTATGGGACAGAGGAAACCAGAAGGGGGAAGAGAACGAAAAGAAAAGAATGAACAAATAAAAATCAGAAAAGTTAAAGAACTGCAGAGTTCCCAGGGATCCCACCGATGCAGCTATGAGGTCTGGGGGAGTTGGTCTCAGTTTTAACAGCACAGCCTGGCCAGAAGGTACAGAGGCATACATCGCCTGGTATTCAGGGATCAGAAAGAGAAGGTAGATATAGAGAGAAGAGAAATTAAGCAATGAAGAAAGACAAAAGGGAAAAAGTGGGAAAAGATGACAAAACTAATCAAAAAAGAAGAAAAATAAAATTAAAAAAAAGAAAAAAGCAACACCAGCAGTCAGTGCCAACAAATGGGACCTAGAGAGCCCCCACTCAGGGGCGCAAATTCCAAGCATCCGGCAGTCTCAGGGTTCAGAGACCGTGGCCACAGAAAGCAGAAGGGGGGAATGAACAAGGGCCCCGGGATCTTGCCAGCACTGCAGCCCAGACCTGGAAGCAGCCACACGCCCGAACGCAGTCCCACAGCCCCGCAAGAGAGACCAAAGACGGCGCTCGGAACCAGGCACCTGAGTAAAAAGAGCGGGAGGCAGCGAGAGGCAAGCGAGAAACCAGAAGAAGCAGAAAATGCCACACCAACAGCCAACAAATGGGACCCAGAGAGCCCCCACTCTGGGGCGCGAATTCCAAGCAGCCGGCAGTCTCGGGGTTAAGAGACAGTGGCCATGGGAAGCAGAGGGATGAACGAACAAGGGCTCTGGGATCTCACCAGCGCGGCAGCCCAGACCCGGAAGCAGCCACATGCCCGAACGCAGCCCCACCACCCCGCAGGAGAGAGCAAAGACGGCGCTCAGAACCAGGCACCCAGGCAAAAGGAGGGGGAGGCGGCAGAAAAAGCTTCGCCAGCAGCCAGCAAACGGCTCTCATAAATCTGCCAGCCCAGGCACGCGGAATCCAAGCACCGGTGCCCCCCCAGCCCAGGGACCCTGGCCACGGAAAGCAGGGGAGCCCCAGCCGAGGTGGAGAGGGGTGGGGGGTGGGAAAGCACGCACCGCAGTTTACCGGTCGTTCTGTCTCCCACTGGACGCTCTGCCAGGCTGCTCTCCTGTTCGCTGGTCTCCGATAGGAATCCAAGATGGTGGATCCGCGCTGCGTTAGCTGGTAAGGAATCTCTGCATGAGTCTCTCCTCGCTCTCTGTTCTCTTTTAGTATTCTCACTCCGTTTGGTGTTTGGCTGAGTTCTTTATCTCTTCATTTGGTGTTCTAGGGTTTCAGGATTGTTGATTCTCTGTTAGGCTTAGTTTTTCGGATCTTTGCTGTGGAGGGACGGCGTGGTGCTTCTGCCTAGAGCGCCATCTTGCCCCACCTCCTCCAGGACTGCAGTCTTATCTTTCCCCTTCCCACAGGTGAGTGGCTGTAAAGAACAGGTATTTGTTGTCTCACAGGTCAGGAGGCTGGAAGTTTGATTTTAGGGTGTGGCTCTAAGGGGACGCCTTTCCTTCTTGGTTGCCCTCAAGTTCCTTGGCATTCCTTGGCATCTGTCTTTCCTCTATGTATGTCTTTTTGTCTATTCTGCTCTTTTATAAGATATCACTCAGATTGGATTAGGACCCACCCTACTCCAGTATAACCTCATGTTACCATAACTGATGACATTTCCAAACATGGTCTCATACACAGGTACAGTGATTAGAACTTCCATATATGTTTTTTGGGGACATAATTCCATCGTTTATAGGAGTGAGGGAGTTCTGGGATTCTGGCAGCAGTAGATCCTCCAATGGGTGCTTAACAAGCACACCAAGATGGCAGAACAAAGTTCAGAAATGATAGAATGAAATTGCTTAATTCTGGGTCTGCCTGTAGGAGGAAGGGGGCACCACTCAGAGGGAAGGGCATTTTCCATCCTGATCATCCTCAGCTGTCATAGCCCTCGCCCAGACAGGTAATCACTCCCCCACGCCAGCTTTGTCATTGCCCACTGTTCCTGTCTCAGCACTGAATTTTCCTCCTCAAAGAAGATCAAAAAAAGATGCTTCAATGACACGAGTCTTGTTAACAGCTTGCCCTAATTCCTGCTCCCACTTTTGAAATGTCTGTTAGAAGCTCCTTAAGCTTCTCTCTTTTGTCTCTCTCAGCTCCCTGGCTTTGTTCAGCAATTGTTCTTCGTAAGCCTAGTCTTCAGCAATTACAGAGGTGTCTTCCCTCTCCTGCTGAGTCACAACCAAAGGGACTCCCCTAACCAAGTGTCCAAGCTCAGTCCAGTCTAACAGCTTTTAATGAGTACATACTGTGTGCCAATTTTGGGGCCTGGACATGGCAGCACAAAGGATAATCCGTGGATGTTCCTGAAGAGACTGAAGTCTCCAAGGGAGCAGATACATAAGCACAGAATGAAAACTCAATGGACTCTGTAATAAAAGGGGATGTTCCCAAGGTACCAAAGGGATGGAGTGAAGGGAGTGACCACCTGTGCCCTGGGGGCAGGGAGGAACCCAGGGACAAGCTCCTTTGCTGAGAGGAATTAGACACCCTTCCACCTTAATTTTTCAGGGTGGTCACCTGGTCTGCTTTGTTTTGGATCTGGATTATGGAGAGTCCTCTATGTCCCTGGTCTCTTTCAGTTGAGGATGTGTCCATTAGGCACAGCCCTAAATCCATAACCCCATCCCTGCTCTCACCTTGATGGGCAAACTCATTTCACTGGCAAGCTTTTGTCTTAAGAGGCAAAGCAAAGACCTCAAGCCTAGAAGACACACAGAGATGAGAGGATTCAGGGTTCCATCTCCTGACGCCAACTCAGAAGAAAGCCAAACAAGGGAACATCAATGAACTCACTTGCTCCACAACCACCCTGGCCATTGATTCCTCATCAAACACATTTGCTGGGAAAGCAGAGAGCTTAATGTTCTGTAGACTCTTCAGTAGAAAGCAGTGGTTGTTCCTTAGTGGAATTCTTGCCTCCCATGCTGGAGACCTGGTTTAGATTCTTGGCCAGTGCACCTCATGCACAGCCACCACCCATCACCACTTGGATGACTAAGATGCCCCTGACCCAAGCCATGGACTTTTCAATCGTCTCATAAACGTGTGAAAGCTGAACGAAGTAAAAGGAAGACAGAAGAAGAATTGATGTATTCAGTTGGTGTTGGTGAAGAATACTGACTATAACACAGACTGCCAGAGGAACAAACTAATCAGTCTTAAAAGAAACACAACCAGAATGCTTCTTAGAAGCAAGGATGGCGAGACTTTGGCTCTCTTACTTTGGACACATGATCGGGAAAGACTGATCATTAGAGAAGGACATTATGGTTGGTAAAGTGGAGGGTCAACGAAAATGAGGGAAACCCTCCATGAGATAGATTGACACAATAGCTGGAACAGTGGACTAAAAAATACCAGTGACCACAAAGATGGCACAGGACCAGGCAGTGCTTCATTCTGTTTTACTCAAGGTCACCACGAGTGAGAGCCAGCTCAACAGTTAGCTAACAACAACTTGTGTTCTATGAGGTGCCCTTTGTCATGCCCTCGTGGGGCCCCAGACTGGCAGAGGGGCCAGAGGCAGATTTGGAGTCTAGTCCCTTCCTCTAAGAACGTGAAACAGCAAGGTCTCCATCACCAAAGCAGTCTACTTGGAGGCTCATCCTGCTTTAGCGAAAATGATGATACATTTAAAATCAGAGCTGTGGCGTTCTTTTACTGAGTACACACTCTGTCACCCAGCACCGTGAGGAGTTTCTTTCTCAATCTGTCCTGTTCATTCCTGGAAGGTGCTTGTCACGGTCCCCATTTAAAGAGGAGGAGATGGGGGTTCAGAGAAGTGAAGCAGCTTGGCCACAACAACACGCAGGCTGGGATTCAAGCACAATTCGACGAACTCCAGAGCCACTATCCTCCTGCTGCTGGGCTCCCCATCTCCCACCCTGCCCTTGGTGTCTCACCCTGTCAGCAGGTGACCTCATTGTCCCCCCAGTGGTAAGACTGCATGGGGATGGGCAAACGTTTGGAAGGACGCGAGTTCTCAGCACACTCATAAGAGGGTATCACCCTTGGCCTCCGGCATTCAAGGGCTCAACCAGGAGCTGGAGCCAACTGGCCTTGGCCATGGATTTGGCTTGTCTACACTCCCTTTTTCTATTAAAGAAAAGGTGTCACATCCTTTGCACATTGTCACTGAAGCCTCATTACTCTGAAATGTCATTTCACTTATGAACATCATTATGCATGAGCATATGCTGCAGATGACAGGCATTGCAGAAAATTTGAAAAGATGTGACTTCTTTTCCAAAGTTGCGTTTTAGCAGGGACGGCGTCAACATTTTGACACGAGGAGAGACTTGGAAGTATACGGAGTCTTGATGATCGTCACGCAGATTTCAAGGGCGTATTTTAGACTCCATGAGTTGTTTTCTGTAGAAAAATTGGTGATTGATAGTTCTGATGGGGAGGGGAAGGAGGCGTCCAGGAGGGCGTTGGGATGTGGAGTGGGCGTGGCCAAGAGGGGATCTCTGCCTTGGAGAACCACAGTCCCGCCATGGTTGGCTGAAGGACTTTTGCCCTTTCACTCCGAGGCTCTGTCCTCAGCATGGCCCACTTTGTTCTCTGCAAGGAGAAAATGAACACGGTGCTGCAGCATTGGGATGGGATGTTTTGTTTTCCGGGACTCTGGATCGATGATTTTATTTTAGGGGCAGTGATGAGAAGGACTGGATGACATGGAGCAGAAAGTCTTCAGTCACTCTGATTTGGGGACAAACTGATGTAGATGTTTGGTTCCCTCATTCCTTGGACAAGCATTGAAGGCCTACTGTATGCAGCATAGTGAGAGGCCTGGTTTGGAAATAAATAAAACAGTGTGTGGGGTCTAGGAATGCTCACAACTATGAACTAGTGTCTGGGGCTCTGCAGACATTACAGAAGGTCATTTTCACAACAGCCCCAAGATTGATGTCACCACTGTCCCCAGAGCCAGGACACAGGTGTCTTAGGGTTCTCCAGAGAAACAGGACTGATGCTATAGATATAGATGACATAGATATAGGTATAATAGCCATTTCCGTCAAGTCAATTCCAACTCATAGCAATCCTATAGGACAGAGCAGAACTGCCCCATAGGGTTTCCAAGGAGTGGCTGGTGAACTCGAACTGCTGACCTTTTGGTTAGCAGTCAAATGCTTAACCACTGTGCCACCAGGGCCCCAAATGTAGGTATAGGGATAGATATTTGTTATTGCGTTAGGTGTCGTTAAAATCAGCTCTGACTCATGGTGACCTGATGTACAACAGAATGAAACATTGCCCGATCTTGCTCCATCTTCATGATGTTTGAGTCCATGGTTGTGGTTATTGTGTCAATTCATCTCACTCAGGATTTCTCTCTTCATATAGATATAGATACAAAGAGATATAGATATAAAGACATACAGATACAGATAAAAGAGAGATTTATTTTAAGGAATTGGCTCACTTGATTGTGGGGTCTGGCAAGTCCCAAATCCAGCTGGCAATAGAGTGGAAACTTTGTCCACGCTGTGTCCGAAATCTGTAACCTGGGTGGCAGACTGCAAACTTTGGTAGGATGTTTCTGCAGTCTTAAGGCAGAATTCCTTCTCCCTCATGAAACCTCAGTTTTTGCTTTTGAGGCCTTCAACTGATTGGATCAGTCTCACTTATATTATGAAGGGTAATCTGCTTTACTTAAGGCCGACTGATTTAAATGCTAATCACATGCCAATACCCTCACAGCTATGTCTAAACTAGTGCTTGACCAAACAACTGGGCACCGTTGACAAGCCAAGCAGATACATCCCAGTGACCATCACAATGGGGATTCAGACTCACTCATTAGTGAACAAGAAGCAGAGTATCCCCTCTATGCCAGTGTGGAGAGCAGCCAGGAGGGTTTATTAGGAAAAGCATTAGTCTAGAGTTAAACAGGACTGTGTTCTGTTTAACTGGCTATGTTCCCTCATTCTAGGCTCACTGAGTCAGTCTGAGGTGGAAATAACAGTTTGGACACTGAGTGATGTTCTGTGGGTCTGAGTTAGAGGTGGTGGGATGGGAGAGGGAGTCTGGGTGGCTTCCCTATGCCAGCTATAACACGTCACCACCAGACTCTGCTTATTCTCTCTAATGGACCTTATCAAAATGTGTATGAGTTCATTTATCCCTTTGCTCATTCTTTCTTCTGCTTGATGTCTTCTCCTCTACTTCACAGTAATCTTGCGCCTAGCAGAGTGTGCAGGACATTGCTGTTGGCTGCCCTTGAGTTGGCCCTGATTAATGGCAATCCCATGCACAACAGAAAGAAACACTACCCAATCCTGCCCTGTCCCTATGATCAGTTGCAGATCAAACCTTTTTGATCCATAGGGTTTTCACTGACTGGTTTTCAGTCTGGAAGTTCCACTGAAACCTGTTCGTCATCTTAGCAATGCACGAGCCTCCCTGACAGATGGGTGGTGGGTACACATGAGGTGCATTGGCCAGGAATTGAACCTGGGTCTCCACCATGGAAGGCAAGAATTTTACCACTGAATCACCACTGCCCACTGAGGATATAGTAAGTTTTAATGACCATTGGTTGCATAAACAAATGAAGAAATGGATGAATGAACATTATAAAAAATGAGTGAGTCTATGTTCAAAGGAAATGCTAGCAAGTATGTGAAGACACCAAATGGGTGGGAGAGATATGGAGGAGTGAGCAGAAAAAGAGCCTTGGAGAGTAAATACCTGGGGCTGCACATTCATCCCCAGCCAGGCCTACCCTCTGAGGGAGCACAGAATCCCTCCCAGGCTAGTGTGGGCCTTCTTCTGCAAGACTAGGGTTGAGGAGATGGCCGAGTCCATCAGCTGCAGGTGGTCTAGCTTTGGAACATTTTTTTCTTATTTTCTAAGCTATTATTCAAACATACCTAAATTACAAACTTGCACTTATTAAGAAAATGTTTCTTTTAGTAAAATTTATACAGTTAATTAACAGTTATTTCATTTATGATCTTAATCACCCAAAATAACAGTGAAATGTGGGTCAATGTGTGTGTATTTTCTAAACCATGAAGTTTGCCCTCCTGTCTGTGTACTCCCAGCCCAATCCCAGGCCTACCACAGCCTCTTTCCCCTGGTTTCTGTGGAAGACAGATAAATCAGGGTGCCCATTTGTATGTTTAATAGTTGCTATTAAGTAATTAATTCTGTAAAGAGTTCATGTATTTCCATTTTGGCTGCTTTAAAACTTTTTTTTTTTTTTTTTAATTAAGGCTTGTTTGTGTAACGTTCCAGATAAGAGAAATAGGTTTCCTCATTTCTTGTAGCTGACCTTGCTTGACATAGTGAGGGGAAGAAGGTGAAATATTTTTAGTGGCTTTCCTTGCTAATGCTGACAGAGTTCCCAGAGGGTAACAGAGGCTAGATTCTGCTCAGATTTGAGCATCTGAAACTGAGGCACTGAAAGTATCACGTGTCTCCTACAAAGTTTAGCAATTGGCGTGAGCCTGGGTGGCCACCCCTCATGACAGAACAACGATGGTAACGAGGGTTCATGTTATTGTTGTTAGCTGCCATAGAGTTGATTACAACTCATGGCAACCCCACCTGTGTAGAATAGAACTGCTCCGTGAGATTTCCAAGGCCATGACCTTTCAGAAGTATATTGCCAGGCTGTCTTCCAAGGCTCCTCTGGGTGGGTTCAACTGCCAAATTTTCAGCTAGTAGGAGCCCTGGTGGTGCAGTGGTTAAGAGTTTGGCTACTAACTAGAAGGTTGGCAGTTCAAATCCACCAGTAGCTCTTTGGAAATCCTATGGGGCAGTTCTAATTGTCCTATAGGGCTGCTATGAGTTGGAATCAACTCAAAGGCAATGAGTTTTTTTTTTTTTAATTGAGTGCTTAATCTTTTGTGCCACCAAGGGACTCTTGTTGTGCTTAGGTGCTGTTGAGTCGATTCTGACTCATAGTGATGTTATACGACAGAGTAGAGCTGCCCTATAGGGTTTCTTAGGCTGTAAATCTCTATAGAATCATATTACCAGGTCTTTCCTCCTGCAGATCAGCTGATAGATTCAAACTGCCAACATTTTGATTAGCAGCCGAGCACTTAACCATTGTGCCACTAAAGTGCTTTCAGGGACTCCTGGTGCTTTGATATTTGTGCTTCAACATTAGGCATGTTCTACACCCTTTGCAGGCATGTTCTCATTTGAACATCATCACAACACTTCAAAGTACAATACACCCCCCCCCCCCCATTATTCTCAGATTCTGTATTTGTGAATTCCCCTACTCACTAAAATTTGTATGTAATCCCAAAGTCAACCCTGGTGGTTCTTCACAGTTATTTGTAGACAGGTGTGAGGGCAGAACAGGGTGATTGTTCAGAGCCGAGGTCAAACAAGGCAAGTTCACTCAGTATTTGATAATTGGGTGTTAGTGAGGACTTTATAGAACATAATTGGCAAGAATAATGAGAATCAGCTATAGTTACTATCATCACCCTCTTACTGGAGATGAGAAAACCAAGGCACAGAGAAACTCAGGAATTTGCCAAAGCCACATATCTTAGTCATCTAGCACCGCTATAATAGAAATACCACAAGTGGATGGCTTCAACAAAGAGAAATTTATTCTCTCACAGTCTAGTAGGTTACAAGTCCAAATTCAGGGAGTCAGCTCCAGAGGAAGGGAAGACTTTCTCTTTGTCAGCTCTGGAGGAAGGTCCTTGTCCTCAATCTTCCCCTGGTCAAAGAGCTTCTGAGGCACAGGACCCCAGATCCAAAGGATGCTCTCTGTTCCCCATGCTGCTTTCTTGGTGGTGTGAGGTCCCCAACTCTCTGCTTGCTTCCCTTTGCTTTTATCTCTTGAGAGGATAAAAGGTGGTGCAGCCACACCCCAGGGAAACTCCCTTCACACTGGATCTGGGATGTGACCTGGGTAAGGGTGGTGTTACAATCTGTCTTAGGCTGGGTTCTCTAGAGAAGCAAAACCAGTAAAGCATATAAATATACATAGAGAGAGATTTATATCAAGGAAATATCTCATGCAATTGTAGAGGCTAAAACATCCCAAGTCCACAGATCAGGGTAGAGGTCTCTCCCAGCTCACGTAGCTGCAGAAGCTGGTGAACCCAAGGTCGACAGGTCGAAGAGGGGCTCCTGCTCACAGGCTGTGAAGGTCAATGAATTCCAAGATCAGCAGACAAGACTGCAAGGTTTCTCCTGATTCATGTAGCTGCAGGGGCTGGCGAACCCAAGGTCAGCAAGTTGGGGAACTGGACTCTTGCTCACAGGCTGAGAAGTTTGAAGAATTCCAAGATCAACAAGTAAGCTGCTAGCTCAAGTCCCACGAACCGGAGGTGAGACAACAAGAGGCAGCTGCTGAGTCTAGAACAAGTCAAAAACCTTGGCAAGGCGAGCAAGCAGAAAGTAACCAGTGGAAGGCAGAGAGATGAAACTGAGAGGGCGGTGCGCTGCCACAGGTCCTGCCTCTGCCAGTACCACTCAGCAGATTCCATCATGGGGGTGATCACAACATTATACAACTGCTAAAACACGGAGAATAATGGCCTAGACAAGCTGACATACAATCTTAGCCATCCCACAATCCCACCCTAATCCTCTTTAAAGTAAACTTACAATCACAAAATGGAGGACAACCACATAATACTGGGAATCATGGCCTAGTCAAATTGATACACACATTTTTTGGAGGACATAATTAAATCCATGACACCACATCACTAAAAAGTGGTGGAATCTGGATTAGAACCCAGGTGGCTTGTCTCTGGAGTCTCTACTCTTAACCCTAACACAAGAAATACCTGCTATATACTGGGTATCCGATACAGCTTTGTTAATTGATTCTGCATCAGGTCAGTGAGCAGCCAGCTGTCATTGCACCATGATAGTGACTGATGGGCCACACCAGATTTGAGAGGACAAATGTTCTTTGCAGAGGGATGTGAGTAGAAAAAATGATGTATTGGAACTGTGGTGTTGGCAAGGAATATTGACTGTACTGTGAACTGCCAGAAGAATGGGTAAATCAGTGCTAGAAGAAATACAACCAGGATGCTCATTAGAAGCTAGGACGGTGGAACTTTGGCTCTCTTACTTCAGACATGTCATCAGGAAAGACCAATCGATAGAAAAGGATATCATGTTTGGTAAAGTAGAGGGTCAACAAAAACTAGGGAAACCCTCCATGAGATAGATTGACACAAGAGCTGCAACAATGGACCCAAACATACCAGCAATCATGAAGATGCAGCGGGACCAGGCCGTGCTTCCTTCTGTCATACATAAGATTTTCATGAGTTGGAACTGACTCAGTGGCAACTAACATGGACAGCAACAACATACCTTGCCTTTGGGTAAGCACTCGCTGGCCTCATTTTTCATACTTTAACAATTACTACTACTTGATTTTCTGACTATTGCCCTCTCTGTCACACATAATGTCAAAGGTAATTCAGTGGAGGCAGGGAAGACAAAAGAAAAGGAAAAGAAAGCACTGTGCTATACAGTGAAGGTGAACATAGAGACAAGGTTCCCCTGCACAGTATTCAGAATTGGGGGTCACAAGAGTGGTGGGCATGAGCTATAAACTACTTCCCAGGAGTGGGGTCCTTAAGGATCACATCATGTGGATGGAGCCTCATCCTTCAACAGCAACATGGAACCTCCCAACAACCAAGCCAGAGTGGACTGACCAGATCACTCTCTCATGCCTGCTCCAAAGGGGGACACTGTTCACCAAGACTTATGTGGTCACTAGAAGCCTCTTCCTTTCCCTTTCTGGCCACTTTAGCTATTATAATCCCAAAACTATCTACATCATTGGAATGGGTGAGGGTGAAGCAGGAGCATTAACAGACATTGTACCTTTGATGCTCAACTTGAAGGTGTCCGCTTATTCCCAGCAGGACAAGGCATCATGGAACAGCCCACCTGGAATTTGCAAGGCACCTGGACTCCCAGGAAAGCTGAATGTCTCTTGACTATGGGTCAGCTGGAATTCTGGACCCCATTGCTTAACTGGGGGGACCTGGAAAATAACCCTATTCCATCTAAGGCCATCTAACCAGGCCTGTACTCAGATTGCCAGAAGAGGTTTCTATTCTCTTGGAAATGAGTTTGTGAGGAGGATATTTATTGGAACAGATGTTTCTGTGTCATCTGACAAAAGCTGCCAGCGGCCTCCTGGCATAATTCTTCACAAACACAAGCATTCCTTTCACATGAAAGCAGAAAAAAACAGCTTGTAACTTTGCTCTACTATGTGGAAGTTCCTGGTTAAGCTGAGTCCAAGGATTAGTGTCTGTAAATACAGTTATCCAGTGGACAAGTTTTGAATTTCAAATGTATAGGTGGCTCTGGTTACTGACTGTGAAAATGATGGGACTCACCAACACTGGCTGAAGGCCAAATTTTGTTCCAAAGGCCTTGATTAAATTACTGTCAAGGTATCTGTGAAAACGAGATGATGATGGTATGCTGTATGGCAAAACAAAAGGAGCATGGACTCTAATCCCAGCTCTGCCACTGGAAATCCCTATAATCTCAGGCAAATTATTTAGCCTTATTGAGATTTAATTTTATCTTTTATGAAGCAGTCAATAAGCTCATACCAAAGATGATACCGACCTTACTAGCCTCAGTAGCTTAGTATGAGACTCAAAATAAGCTAATATTTGTAAAAATATTTTGTACGCCATAAAATATTATATACTCTCAGACACTATCATAGTTACCCTTCGTTCTATGAGAATGTATTAAACAAATAACAAATGCCAGACCTGGTCCTGGGGGCTCAAAGACAATAGGCTACCAGCCTGCATACGCGATATGGTGAGGGAGGCATACAAGTTAATGGTTGATTACATGTGAAAATTGTTCTAAAAGATCTGTGGATCAAGACTACGGAGGTTCAGAGAATGGATTAAAGAATTCAGAAGAGCTTTTCTGGAGCTGAGTCTTGAAACAAATATAGGATTTCACCATCTAGAGAATGGCTTTGAACAGGTAAATCCATGCATACAGTTGAACGGGACAAACAGCATCATTGCAAAAGCCCTGTCCAAGAGGTGCTTGCAGATTGAGGACTGAAGAGATAACCGGAGGTCTTTGTGGAGAAAAGTGCTGCATTATGTAGTTAATCTCACAATAACTCTGCATAATAAACTACTCCAGAAGTTACTTGTTTCTCACTCAGAGATTAGATGGTCAGGTGGGTTTGTCTGATGTAGCCTGCCCTCAGTTGCACATGGCTCAGCTGCATGTTGGGTTTTTCAGTGTCAGCTGAGGGACTGAGAAGCTGAACTGAGATTTTTGAAGTCTTAGGTGGTAAAGGGCTATAAACGCAAGTTCATATCCCTCATAGATAAGAGGACCTAGAAAAGAACCCAGACTTTTCTTTGGGATCACTGGAGGACTACAGTAAGAGTAAGAGTAACAGCAAGCCAAAAATAAATCAGAATTCACAAACACTGACACATAGGTTCAAATATGCTAATTTAAAGCTTGAAACTAGCCCAAATAAAAAATACCTGGCAGAAGCAAAATATCTTTGAAGGAAGATACCACCATTAAATTATACAACTTTCATGCACAATGTCTGACATTCAACAACAACAACAACAAAATTACCAGGCATACCAGGAGATAAAGGAAAAGTACCAAATCCAAGAGAAAAAACAAACACTAGAAACAGATCCACAGAGTTTGCAGATAGACAAGTTATTCTATATTCACTAGCAAAATGACTGAAATTATATGTTTATGAATATAGATGCTATGACAAAGAAATATATAGGAAAGCCTGAAGCTATACATAATAAAATAATTGAACATATGGTGATAATAGAAATTAAGAATTCAGTAGGTTTAGAAGCAAAATAGGCAGAACTTAAGAGAGTATTAGTAGAATGACGTTAGCAAAAAGTAGAGAGCAAATACATTCATAAATTCACCCTTCCATAAAATCAATGAAAAAAACTTATAAAAATGGGCAGAAACAACATTTTCTGCACTCTGGAAACTAGTGAAAGGACTGCAGCAACTCAGAGAGAATTTATTCAGCAAAAAATTACTGCTTCTCAGTAAGAACAGTGGACTTTGTGACATTTTAACTTAACCACTCCCAGTTCCAGCCCCAGCTCTGCAGCTCAGTGGTAGCCTTGAAATAAAAACAAAGTACTTTTCTGGTATCTGCGGGAGAAGAATGAAGCTGGAATCCTTTCAAAGCCTCATTACCAAATAATTCTCCTTTGTTTGATGGTTCCCTGTAAATATAAATCACTCATTTACAAGGCTGATTTGGAGCTCACCTTTTTCCTGAGTGGGCATTTGTCAAAAACAATTACAAACAAGTGTTTTAACTTTGTAGCTACTGGGGGCAAAGTGTAACAACTGGGGAAAAAAGATACTAATCCAAAAGCTTAAAAGGGAAAGCAGAGTAATGAGGTGCCCATAGGAACTGTGAAAAGCTTCAACATATTCTTGGGAATCTAGAAGCCCACACACATGCATAGGACTTTCTGCGTATATGCTCCAGAAAGACCTGAGAAAGTCCTAAATTCTCACCTCTTTGTGTCCTTGAGGCTTTTCAAAAGCAGGAAGTGACCATTAAGGCTGAGCTGTAAACTGCCAGGCTGTAGTGAAGGTGTGCCTCAACAGAAACACACAGAGCCCTTTGGCAAATATTCAGACATTTATTGATTCAAAGAATTTATGAAAATATATTTCCAATCATTAATTGACCACTAAGCAAGGCAATAAGGAGACCTAGTGGCATAGTGGTTAAGAGCTCAGCTGCTAACTGAAAGGTCAGCGATTTGAACCTACTAGCCTCTCCACAGGAGGAAGATGTGGCAATCTGCTTCCATAAAGGTTACATCCTTGGAAACCCTATCGGGCAGTTCTCCACTGTCTTATAGGGTCACTATGAGTTGGAATCAACTCAATGGCAATGGGTTTGGGTTTTTTGGAAGCAAGGCAAGTAGAAGCTTCAGTGACTACACATGGCAAAGAAAACAGAATTTACAGGATTAGTTAAGAAAAGTCACCAAACAATAGCAACTATGTTATGGATTGAATTATGTCCCCAAAAAAGATATGTATCAATTTGGCTAGGCCTTGATTCCTAGTATTGTGTGATTGTCCACCATTTTGTCATCTGATGTGATTTTCCTATGTGTTGTAAATCCTATCTCTATGATGTTAAAGAGATGGAATTAGTGGCAGTTATGTTAATGAGGCAATACTTAATCTACAAGATTATATTGTGTTTTAAGCCAATCTCTTTTGAGATATAAAAGAGAGAAGTGAATACATAGGCAGGGGGTCCTCATACTACCAAAAAAACAGCACTAGGAGCAGAGAGTGTCCTTTGGTCCTGAGGTTCCTGCATGGAGAATCTCCTAGACAAGGGGAAGATTGATGACAAGGACCTTCCCCCAGAGCCGACGGAAAGAGAAAGCCTTTCCCTGGAGCTGACACCCTGAATTTGGACTTCTAATCTACTAGATTGTGAAAAAATAAATCTCTCTTTGTTAAAGCCATCTACTTGTGGTATTTCTGTTATAGCAGCACTAGATGACTAAGACAAACTACTACAACAAGAAGAAACAACAACAAACTTAGGGTAGGGAAGAAAATCTAATTTCCAGAGTAGCCACATTATATTATTTAAAATGTCCAAATTTCAGCTAAAAAAGTATGAAACATGCAAAGAAGTAAGAAGGTATGTCTGTCTTAGTTACTCGATATGCTGTAATACAAATACTACGAGTGCCTTTAAAGAACAGAAATGTATTTTCTCACATTTCTGAAGGCCAAAATCTAAATTAGGGTCTCAGCCATGTCATTTCTCTCTGTAGGGCTCTTTTTCCTGGTTTCTGGTGTCTGCTAACAATCCTTGGCATTCCTTTGCTTGTCAATGGGTCCTCACCTGGTGTCTGTATTCTCCCTGTGTGTCTCTGTCTATTCTCCTCTTTGTATAGCTCAGAGTGACTAGATTTAGGATCCACTGTACCATGGTATGACCTCATTAACATAACAAAGGAAAAACTATTTACAAACAGGGTCACATCCAGAGGCTCAGGGTCCAGAACCTCAATACATTTTTTGTGGGGGACACACATCAATCCACAACAAAAATTAGACTGTGATAGCCTGAATTATGGCCCCCAAAGAAGTCCACATCCTAATCCCTGGAACCTGTGAGTATGTTGCTTTACATGGTAAAATAGACTATGAAGATGTGACTAAATCAAGGATCTGAGATTGGCAAATTATCCTGGATGATGTGGAGGGGCCCAGTGTAATCATCAGCATCTTTATAAGAAGGAGGCAGGAGGATCAAGGTCTGTAGTAGGAGATGTGATAATGGAAGGAAGAAGTTGAAGTGGTGGGAAGAAGGGGCCACAAGCCAAGGAATGCAGGCAGCTGAGGAAGGCAATGAAACAGATTCTACCCTAAGCCTGCAGGAAGAACACAGCCTTGCTAGCACCTTGATTTTAGACTTCAGACCTCCAGAAGTATAAGAGGAGACACCTGTGTTGTTTTAAGCCTCTAAAGTCATGGTGATTTATTAAAGCAGCAATATGAAACTAATGTAGAGACCAATGTCTCTAATCAATATGGATGCAAAATTCCCAAATTAGGTTCTTAACAAATAAAATCCATGAGGTATACGTATACATATATATATGCAGTACATGCAAATCAAATTGAGTTTACTACAGGGATGCAAGATTGATGCAGTATTGGAAAATCAGTCATAGTAAATTACCATAATGACAAAATGGATAAAGGAAATCATAAAATCATCTCAACAGATAAATAAAAATTATTTGATAAATTCAACACCTATCCATGGAAAAACAAACAAACAAAATTAACCTGTACACAAAAAAACCCTTCTAGCAAACTTGGTTTAGAAGGGAAATTTCTTAATCTAATAAAAAGCATCTATAAATTAAACAAATATTATGGTTAACAGTAAAATATTGAAATCATTTTACCTGACATTGAGAACAAGACTAACATACTAGATATCTAGCATCACATTTATTCAGAAATGTACTGGAAGTTCTAGCCAGTGCAATAAAGCAAGAAAAATAAATTACAATTTTAAGTTGGGTAAAAGTCATAAACTGTCATTCTCAGATGACATAACTGTGTATGAAGAAAATCTGTAAAAACAACTTTGCATATTTATATTAAGTTCTTAAAAGATAAATTCTTAACAAGATCACTGGACACAAGGTCAATATAAAAAAGCTTAATTTTATTTCTATACACCAAAAAGAATTAAAAGATAAAGTAGAATTAGAAGCAGCATCACTTACAATGGTTTAAAAAATCTAAACTCCCAGAAATAAAGAAAACAAAACACATGCAAATGCCTCTACACAGAAAACTATAAAATATTCTTCAGAGTAATTAAACTAACAAAAGCATTTTAAGGAATACATCATGTTAATGGATTGGAATACATCATAGTTAAATATCAATTCTTTTCCAAATTGATTGGTAGATTTAATCTAATACAAAGTAAAATATTTGCCATTTTTTGTGGAAGTAGACAAACTGCTTCAAAAATTTATATAAATACCCAAAGTACCGAGAATAGTTAAGACAATCTTGGAGAAAAATAAAGATGGAGGTATTACATCACCAGAAATTGAGATTTATTTCAAAGGTACAGTGATTAAGACAATATGGCGATGGTGCAGGGACACACAAGGAGACCAGTGGAATAGAAGAGAAAGTACACACACAGATGGACTCTGTGTAGACAAATGATTGATAGCAATGGTGCTCCAAAGCAGTGGGTAAATGGTGTCTTTTAAACAAATGACACTGAGTCAATTGTATATGCGTGCATGTGGAAGAAAATAAATCTTATGTTCTCCACGTCACACAAAACATTCACGTTCAGACACATTGCAAATCTGAATGTTAAAGGAGGAAAACTTATGAGAACATCCGAGTGCTCTATGATTGGCAAAGATTTTTTAAATAGAATACTAAATTATCTAATCCAACAGGAAAAGATTGATACAATTTCTACATTAAAATTAGGAACTTGTGTTCATCAAGAGATATTAAAAAGAGGATATTCAGAAGCCACTGAGTAGGAGAAGATATTTGCTATATACATGTATATATTTTTTCCAAAATCAATAAGAAAAAAACCAAAAATAAATTCAATAAAAATATTGACAAGAGATCTGAAGAGACATTTCACAAAAGATATCCTAAAGGAAAATAAATCAGTGAAACAAAGTTCACTTTCATTAGTAATTAAGAGAATGCATTTTGAAATTATAATGAAATACCAGTATATATCCACCTGGAAAGATAAAACTAGGAAGGTCTGACAACACCAAATGTTGGCAGAGATGTAGAACAACTGGAACACAGAAACTCTGCTAGCAAAAGTGTTCATTATTTACAACCCATGTGGAAGGCTGTTAGGCAGTGTCTACTAAAGATAAACATACATCAAAAGTGGGCTCTGGTAATTGCACTGTTAGATATACACCCAGCAGAAATGCATATTCATCTATGGAATAATCATAGCAATGTCATACATGGGTAGCATTTTGCATGTGTGATGGTTAATGTTATGTGTCAGTTTGGCTAGGCAATGATTCTCAGTGATTTGTAGACACTATGTAATCACTTTCCATTTTGTGATCTGAAGTGATCAGCCAATCAGGTGAAAAGGGAGTTTCCTTGGAGGTATGGCCTGCATCCAGGATATAAATCTATGTTCTGGCAAAGCTCATTGTATTCTCTACCCTACACTTTTCTCCTTCTTGGGGAAGTAAGCTTGCAGAAGTCTCTGGCCTGCCACCTTATCTGCAGAGTTTGGATTCACCAATCCTCACAACCCCATGAACCAGCAGAGGCCTTCAGCCTGTTGTCTGACCTACAGATTTTAAGTTCATCAGCCCTTGAGACCACAGGAGACAACAGAGGTCTTCAGCCTGTTGCCTGAGCTACGGATATGGGATTTGCCAGCCTCACAATTGCATAAGCCATTTCCTCACAACTGACTGAGCCATTTCCTTGAAGTAAATTGCTCTCTATATGTATCAAACCACGTATTGCATTGGGCAAATCTGGGGCAAAAGACCTCTTTAACGTGTTAAAAAGCAAAGAGGTCACTTTGAGGACTAAGGTGCTCCTGACCAAAGCCATGATATTTTCAATCACCTCATATGCATGTGAAAGCTGGATATTGAATAAGGAAGACCAAAGAAGAATTGATACCTTGGGATTATGGTGTTGATGAAGAATATTGAATATACCATGGATTACCAGAAGAATGAACAAGTCTGTCTTGGAAGAAGTACAGCCAGAAGCGAAGATGGTGAGACTTTGTCTAACGTACTTTGGACATGTTATCAAGGAGGACCAGCCCCTGGAGAAGGACATCATGCTTGGTAAGGTAGAGGGTCAGAAAAAAAGAGGAAGACCCTAGACAAGATTGATTGACACAGTGGCTGCAACAATGGGCTCAAGCATAGCAACGATTGTGAGGATAGTGTTTCCGGGTAGCCATTTCATTTTGTTGTACATATGGATGGTGTGAATTGGAACCAGCTCTATGGCACCTAACAACAACATATGTATTTGGTTTTGCTCTTCTGGAGAACCCAGACTACTGCACCATTATACATGATGAACACATACCCAATGTCCGCCATCAATAGAATGTTTAAACAAATTGTGGTATAATTTCATAGTGGGATACTCTACATTTGTTGTTGTTAGTTGCTGTATGCATAACAGAACAAAATGTTCCTGGATCCTATGCCACCTTCATGATCCTTAGTATGTTTGAGTCCATTGTCATGGCCATTATTTTGATCTATTTCATTGAGGGTTTCCCTTGTTTCCATTGGCCCTCTGTTTTACCAAATATGATATCCTTTTCTACTGATTAGTCTTTCCTAATGACATGTCTAAAGTGAGTTGAGGTCTTACAATTCTCACTTTTAACGAGCACTTCTTAGAAGGTTGTAAGGTGTTATTTCTTCTAAGACTGATTTGTTCATTCTACATTAAAGCAAATTAATAAACTATTACTACAAAGGAAACCCTGGTGGCATAGTGGTTAAGAGTTACAGCTGCTAGCCAAAAAAGTCGGCAGTTCAAATCGACCAAGTGCTCCTTAGAAAACCTATGGAGCAGTTCTCTGTCCTGTAGGGTCTCTATGAGTCAGAATCAATTAGACAGCAATGGGTTTTCTTTTAGTTACGTTAAAAAACCACATGGACGAATCCCTCAAACGTAATATCGAGGAAAAGAAGCCAACACAGAAAGTAAATACTTTATGATTTAAATTGTGAAAAATTCAAAAGGTCAAGCTAACCTAGGGATTGGGAGTCAGTAGGTGGATAACTACGCAAAGGGGGCAACTGTGACTGGGAAGGGCCACGAGGGTATTTGAGGCCCTGGTGATGCTGTATTCATGATTAGGGTGGTGATTCCAGGGATGTGTTTGCTTTGCGGAAATTCATTGAACTCTATTCTTAATATTTGTGCACTTTCTGTTTGTGTATGTTATACTTTAATTAAATATTAGTTAAGAGTAAAAAATAATGCAGGAGAAACTTAGAGTGAGGGGAAATTTTCTCATTTCACAGTGGACATGCTAAATCTGAGACCTCTGGGGAAGCCCAGTAGAAGTGTCCAGGTGGCTGTTGGGTTTATGGCTATGGAGCCAGGAGGGAAGATGGGGCTGTGAATATAAATCTGGACATTTTTGGCATATCTGAGTAGCTGAAGCCATGTGTGGATGAGATTGGCCAAAATAGTGTCTACAGTAACTTGGGAAGTGGACACATAATTTTGGATCCTATCCTGGTTATCAGCTCAAAGGTCCTCTCCTGAAGGAGACCACCTCTGAATAGCTGCCGCCATACCTACACCACCACCATCACCTTTATCAGCACCCTACTTATTTTCCTTAAAGTAGGTATAGCTAACTGAAATCATGTTACTGTTGTGTTTTGTCACCCTTAGGATAATGTGTGTTCTCTTAGATCTGGGACCTGGACTGTCTTGTTTACTATTTTATCCCCACCCAGAACAATATGTGTATCCTGCATTAAATGCTCCCTAAATAGGCAAGCCCAGGGACACCAATGTCTAAAAGAACATTTCCTTTTGTCCAGAATCCCACACCTCCCATCACCTGAGCCACATTAGTTCATCTGAGTGCACCTTGGGATGTCTCAGGTATGGAGGATACAGCAGCTTCTGGAGGAACCTTATCTAAGTCCTTCCAACTTGCTGACTACTGGAAGGATCTCCCATGTTGGTCAGGTTTTCTAACTCCACTGCTCTGCCCTATGCTAAGTCACTGCGTAACCCACAGATTTAGAGAAGTCTACTGAAGCCCACCAACCAACAACTGCTCTTAACTTTAATTGCAGATTTGGAAAGTAAATAAAAAGATCCACCTCATTCAGCTTAACCAAGCATGACTGTTTTGAAGAATTAGCTATGAATTAGTCTTTCTCTCCATTAGTCATTTTCCAAAACAAAATTAGGGAAACAATGAGAAAGTGAGAACCTTATCACAAAGGTCTGACATCTGCCTACAATGATACACTGGGAAGCATTCAGAGAGCAGAGGAAGAGGGGTGGGGATAGGAAAATGATAAGCAGGAGTGAGACTTAGGTGATGCATGTTAGCTTCTACTTCCAGAGCAGAGTAGGTGCCACTTCTTAACTAGTCAGCGTGGCAGTGCCCTGGGAGGCAGCTCAGTGGCAGGAGCTCAAAGCTGTGATGTTACCCAGGGCAGGCAATGGAAGGTAGCACTTAAAATAGGAGCGGTCACTTGGAAGCATTTCCATCCAAGTGATTCAGAAGACCACACCCCAAAATTCTGTGTACTGCCTCCCAACCCTCCCCCATCCCCAGCAAACAAACCACACAAAACAGACTCAGTGTTGATGGGACTGTTGCTTTGGGAAGTCTGCATCTCACTAGAGCAGACTCCTTAGCACCACACGGGTCACTGCTCACATGCTGGTGTCAAAAAGACTCTGGGTATACTCAACTACGAGTTAAAGTGTGGGTTCTCGGTGTTCCTCCTGAGCTAATTTGTTCAACTGCCACTTGTTCAACACCTAGCACATGCCTTCCTCATGTTGAGGAGAGACACAAAGCAGGGTCTTTGGGGAGTCACCTACATGCCAGCCAGACTCGGAGATAAGAAAGCAATGACAATCCAAGGTCTGTTATGGGTTGGCTTGTATCTCCCCCAGAAAGATATGTTTAAGTCCTAACCCTGGGAACCTATGAAAATGATCTTATTTGGAAATAGAGTTTTTGCAGATATAATGAAATTAAGATGAGGTCATTAGTGTGGACCCTAATCCAATATGACTTGTGTCCTTGTAGTAAGAGAAGATAAACAGAGATACAGGGAGAGAGCCATGTGATTATGGAGCAAGAGATTGGGGTGAAGCATATACAAGCCAAGGAATGCCAAGGATTTCTGCTAACACCAGAAGAAAGGAGAAAGGCATGGAACAGATTCCTCCCTAGAGGCTTCAGGGGGAGTGTGGTCCTACCGACAACTTGATTTTAGACTTATGGACTCCAGAACTGTGAGAGAAAAATGTCCATTGTTTTAAGCCACGAGTCTGTGATAATTTCTTATGGCAGCCCCAGGAAGCTAAGACAGTGCCATAAAGAGGGAAGGGGTTTTTGGAAGGCAGAGTAAGTCCAGGGAGTCTCTGTGAAGGAGATGGGAGTGTGATCTGAGTCCCAGGGACATTAACTGAGGCACAGAACGTGGACTGTAGAGACTGTGGCAGAAATGAGGAGGTCCTGGACACCACAGTCAGCGAGGATGAAGGGGGGACTCAGAGGACAGCATCAGTGGATTTAGAGGCTGACCAGCCAGAAGGAAAGAGACAAATCTAGGATGACTACTGAGTTCAAGGATACTAGGTCGTTATGAATAAGTCACAAGAGAGGGAAAGCTTGCCAAGTTGGTTCTATAGTAGAGTTTGATCCCAAGGTACCATGTCAGAAACCTGTAAATAAACAGAGATACCTTTAATGTCAGCTACGGCTGGTGAGATTGCAAAATACTGTGTATCTGCTGGCTGAGCATCTGCTCCGGGCCAGGGATTTGTCCTGGTGCTCCATCTCACAACAAATCTGTAAAGAAGAAATAGCTATTATCATTAGAGAACAGCTCTGTCCAAAAGAACTCTCTATGATGGTAGAAATGTTCTTTAATCTGTGCTGTCCAACACAGTTGGCACTAGCCTCATGTGGCTAGTGAACACTTGCAATGTGGCTAGTGAGACTGTGGAACTAAATTTACTTTATTTTATCAAAATTCATTAAAATGTAAATAGTCCCAGGTCTCCCTGCTGGGCAGTAAAGGGGCTGGGATTCCCATGGAAAGTGAGCTCAGCTTTGTTTCTGTTCCACTTGGCTTCTCTTAGCTGGACTTTGTTACCCAGAGTCATACAATCCCGTGTTCCAAGGGGAACAGAAAAAAAAAAAAAAAATACTGTCAAGTCAGTTCTAACTAATGGCGACCTCATGTATGACAGATAGAACTGGGCTCCACGGGGTTTTCAGTGGCTGGTTCTTCAGAAGTCAGTCACCAAGGCTGTCTTCTGAGGCATCTCTGGGTAGACTCAAACCTCCAACCTTTCGGTTAGCAGCTGAGTATGTTAACTGTTTACATGGCCCAGGGATTCCAGATAACTCATCTAGTCCAAAGACCCCTTTTACTCATCAGTTTCTCTGGCATCCCTCAGGGGGCCACAGGGATTCCTCTACAATGGAAACGAAGGGCCATAATTCTTCCAACCGA
This sequence comes from Dugong dugon, assembly GCA_030035585.1. Taxonomy (NCBI): domain Eukaryota; kingdom Metazoa; phylum Chordata; class Mammalia; order Sirenia; family Dugongidae; genus Dugong; species Dugong dugon. Next base: position 3,425,017 of record CM057465.1, on the reverse strand, counting down.
TGGGTAGGCACAGACCTGGATCCTTGAGTGCTCTACTCACCCCACTGTGTGTGTCTAAACCCCACCTCTGAGCTCTTATCCTTTGTTCCACAGAGAAATGCAGATTTTAAAAAAATCTGTTGGAGAAAGTTTTGTGATAAGAACAATTTATGTCTCAAATACATTAGCAGATTAAAACCTTGTATTTCAATAGCTCCTTTCACTGGGAGCCCAGGATTCATTGCCCACTGTCTAGTTCTGAAGCCACCCAGGGCTGGTGATAAGTGGTAAACCATTCTTTGGGATGAGGCATTGGCTGCAAATTAAATGAGACTTAGTATTGACCTCATAGTTAGACTGCAGAAGACACTGAAAGAAGGCTGAGCTGTTACACTGCCCAGAGTTTAGAATTTTTCACTCAGTGTGAGAGAAATATTGTCTTGGGGTCAGAGGCTCAGACTTTCTTCTAGCTTCACCTGACCTGCCACGGGACCTTGTTCAAATTCCTTAACTTCTTTGAGTTCAGTTTTCTTATTTGTATAATTGAATAAAAATAGGTACCCCTCTTGCCTACTTCTTGAATTTGAAGACTGGGCACACAGGATAAAAGCCTTCAAGATACCGTGAAAACTAAGGAAGCAGTAGTTGTTGTCTTAGATGCTGTTTCCTAGCGCAGAGCATGTCACTTCCTCTTCTGAGTGGTTTGTTAGGGGTGGGAGTGCCCCTGAGAGGACTGAGTGAAGCCGGAGAGGGAGTGTCTTAATTTTCTAGTGCTACGGTATTTAAGTTTTCAGCTGCTAACCAAAAGGTTGGCAGTTTGAACTCACCAGCCGCTTCTTGGAAACCCCATGATAGCAGTTCTAACTGTGTCCTAGAGTCAGAATCGACTCGAAGGCAATGTGTCTGGTTTTCTGGTTTTGGTAATGGAAATAACACAAGTGGGTGGCTTTAATGAACAGAATTTTTTTTTTTTTTTTTCCTCACAGTTCAGGAGGCTAGAGGTCTGAATTTAAGGCACTTGCTCTAGGGGCGGGCTCTCTCTGTCAGCTTTGGGAGAAGATCTTTCTGTCTTTTCAGTGTCTGTTCCTTGGTTCCTTGGCGATCTTCATGTGGAATCTGTCTTCCCCTTTGTTTGTGCTCGCTTCTCTGTGCCTAATATAATCTTTTTATATCTCAGAAGTGACTGGCTTAAAACATACCCTACACTGATATGGTCTCATTAACATAACAAACAAAGCCCTATTCCCAAATGGGATTACATCCACAGGTGTAAACCAAACCCAACCCAACCCATGGCTGGGGAATTGATTCTGATTCATAGCAACCCTACAGGACAGAGTAGAACTGCCGTATAGGGTTTTCAAGGAGGAGCTGGTGGATTCAAACTGCCGACCTTCTGGTTAGTAGCCAAGCTCTTAACCACTGCACCACCAGGGCTCCACTGTGTCACCAGGTCTTCAAGTATAGGGGTTAGGATTTACAACACATATTTTGGGGGGACACAATTCAATCCATAACAGGGGGACAAGGCAGAACCCTGAGCAGGAACATGGTCCCCAGGAAAGCTCTGGGGAGCAGTTTGCACTGCAGGGTTCATCCCACCTTCCCCAAGGTCTGTGTGATGGGAGGGGGATGGAAAGGTGAGGCTGCCCCTGGTCTCTTGTTCAGAGAACAATTCTCTAGAGAAAAGGGCACCTGGTTGTTGTTGTCAGCCAGTAAAGTGGTTCTAGGCAGACACCACCAGCAGCTGCGGTGGTTATTTGTCATTCTTTTTGTTGGTGTTATACAGTTATGATGAGCCTTTCACACAAAAAGGAAGTGAACTAGCATGTGTGAATCATATTCAGCACCTGCGATCATGCCTATTACTTAGCTGGTAACTAGTAATGAATAACTTAACTGGTGGATGACTCGATGGGAGGATGAAAGGGTGGACAGATGGATGGATAGATAAAAGAAAGGAGGCACAGATGGATGGGTAAAGGGAGGGCAGGAAGGGCAGGAAGGCAGGAAGGAAGGAAGGAAGGAGAGGGAAGGACAGACGGCTGGATAGAAAGGGAGGATGAAGGGATACACTATGACACTGGGTAGGCATTTTAAGCCTACCTCTGCCTATTTATGTTCACAACAGTGATGTGAGTAGGGCTAGAGAAAATATGTTACTTTTTCAAGTTTAAAGGGTTGGTGAAGGTAGATTAGTTCAATTTGTACAGAAGAGATTCAGTAAATGTCCTCTGACTTGCCCAAAGATATTGAGCAAAGGCAGTGTTCTATTCAGTATAACACTTTCCTTTTATTAAGGGCTGTCATAGCTAGCAGATAAAAATGCAGTATTTGGGACATACTTACACTAAAAAAATGTTATTTATCTGAAATTCAAATTTGACTGAGTACCCTGTATTTTATCTGACAACCTCACACTTATAGACACATAGGGGGCATCCAATAAGTGTGAATCAACTTGGACCTACAAGTTGTCTTCTCTTGTTTTTATTTACTTATTTAAACACTCACCTAAAACTGTGACTGTCATGATACCAAGACGAATGAAAGGATGAGACTAACAAAGACACAGGTTGTTTTACTCATATACCACCACTGTTTGAGGCTTCCACAGCCAACGTGTGTTCTCCACAATTTTATGAATTGGACTCCGATGTAGGCAGCACTTTAGGTGGAACTGAGACAAAGATCTTGATGATGACCTAGCTTAACCCCAGGTATTCTCCCTGACGGGTAGTTTCATCACCACCTTAAACTTTGGTACCCTCTGTGAGAATCATGGCTGTGCCCAAAAATGGAAAAACAGACGTGCTCCTGAGCAATGCGAAATACTTAAAAACATACATTTCAAGGGTGCTTGAAAACTCAACTTGCTTCAGTCTTTATCTTAGACAAGACAGTTTTTAAATGTCCTACGTTAATTAAAATTTCTCCTTAAGAAACCACGTTTCCCTAAGTTTTTTTTTGTTTTGTTAACAAACTGTGTCTGTCTTGGCCACAAATTCAAAGAGATGGATGCTGTACACAGCCTGGAAATATTGGATATTTGATAGAGAAAATGCTAAGCTCTTAGGAAATTCAATTCCATTAAATGTAGCAAATATCCATTGAGTGCCTATAACTGCCAATCATTTTGATGTGCAGTCACTCTTCAGGATTATTTTTCAAACTAGAGTATTCATTAGTCAAGATACAAGATTTCCAGTGGAAACTTTGGTCAAGCCATTGAAGTTTATCAAATCCCTTCTCTACATTAGTCCTCTATTGAGACCCATGGAGAGCATAGCCATCAGTGATCAGAAGCTGTTGTTCCATGATTGATGCTCTAGTGGGGGAGAAGATCGTGAAATGGGACTCAAGGAGACCATAGTAAGGGCTGAAATGGAGGTGCACTGAAGGTGGAAAAGGAAGGCAGGGGAGATTTGCTCAAAGAGGGGATTTGCGAGTCAAGCTTGCAAATGGCCCGGAGCCACTGAGGCAGGAGCTGTGCTCTGTGCTTGATTTCCCAGCATGTAGTCCTTGGCTGAGCATAAGGTAGAAAATGAACGTGCACTGATTGGACAAACGGAATGAGTAGTATACGGGGACCTGCAGGTGTATGTAGCAGGAGGAAGTTGTATCTGAGTAGGCAACGAAAAACAAAAAGCCCAGGAAAAAGTAGGTTTGGAGAACAACTATAATAAAAATCAATCTCCATGCATTAGTGATATTGGAATAATGTGTATGTGTGCGTATGTTTATTTCTTACTTCTTTATAGGTGGCTTCTTTCCATTTTACCAGACTTTCATCTTGGGGAAGATTGTTAGTGATTGTAGAAGTGAGCAAGCTCTGAGTCAGTGCTTACTGCAGGTCGGGCAGTGCTCTCAGAGTTTTTCAGGCTCTGAAAAATTTGATCTTCAGTAAACCCTACATAGTGTGTCCAGACTAAGAGATTAGGAAGAAACGATTGACAGTCTTGAAAATCAGCAAATGAAAACTCCAGGGATCACAACAGTATATTGTCCAATGCAGTGCCAGAAGATGAGCCCCTAGGTAAGAAGACACTCAAATACACAGTAGCCAAAACATACCAATGATCATGAAGATGGCGCAGGATTGGGCAATGTTTCATTCTGTTATATGTAAGGTCACCATGAGTTGGAGTTGACTCGGCAGTAACTAACTAACAACAACACAACCCTGTTGTTGTTAGATGCTGTCAAGTCTGTTCTGACTAATAGCAACCCTATGTACAACAGAATGAAAGGCATCATTTCTTCTTTGATCTTCCTTATTAATTGTCCAGCTTTCGCATGCATATGAGGCAATTGAAAATACCATGGCTTGAGTCAGTAGCACCTTAGTTCTCAACCCTACTAGACAGATAATAATAATATCACTATCCTTATTCTACAGCTGAGAAGACTGAGGTACAGGGAGATTAATAAACTTACCCAGGATCATAGATAGTAAATCAATCCAAAATTTCCCATTTTACTATGGGGAAGGACAGTGTTCCATTCTTACCCATAAGAAGAATTGATGCATTTGTATTATGGTGTTGGCGAAGAATATTAAATATACTATTGATTGCCAGAAGAACAAACAAATCTGTCTTGGAGGAAGTATAGCCAGAATGCTTCTTAGAAGTGAGGATGGCGAGACTTTGTTTCACTTACTTTGGACATGTTATTGGAAGGGACCAGTCCCCAGAAAAGGACATCATGTTTGGTAAAGCAAAGGGTCAGAGAAAAAGAGGAAAACCCTCAATGAGATGGATTGACACAGTGGCTAAAACAATGGGCTCAAACATGGCAACGGTTGTGAGGATGGTCAGGACTGGGCAGTGTTTTGTTCTGTTGTGCATGGGGTCTCTATGAGTCGTAGCAAACCCAACTGCACTTAACAACAAAATAGAGGAGGAGGAAAGCAAGTGCACCAGGTGGTCATCAGTCAAAGTGAGAGGCACAGTCATCCTGTGGCCACAGGTTGCAGGTGGACACCCAAGCTAGGGATTGCATGCAAGTCAGAGCCAGACCTCAGTGGATCTGTGTGCAATGATGATGGAGCCAGGGTCCTTCTTCCACGTTGTCCTTGCCAAGATCACAGGTCAATATGATACCAGCTGCAGCCTCTCCAGAGTGAGACAACTAAGCTAACAGCTGATGTTGGAGCAGGGAACATTCCCTACCTAACACATGAGGAGCAGGTGATGACCTGCCATTCACCACGGAAGGAAATGGAGGAGTAGTAGAGCCAGAAGAGGTAAGCCCAGGAGACAGCCTTCAGAAGAGATTTGGATTTTCAATGTCAATATTAACTCCAAAGAAGCCTAGTTAAACAAAAGACACATTGTTAAACCAACAGACTTCCCTTCCCCCCTTGACCTCTTCTCCTTTTCCTGTACTCCCATTGGCTAGAAAAGGGTTACAATGGCAAGGCAAAGTCAGATATAGGAAATATAGAGTGTACATGCTTGTTTGGGCATCAGAATTAATTGCGGAGTGTACATTTTGACCTCATTACAATAGGCCCCAGGAGTCCCTGGGTGGTGCAAACATTTAAAGCACTTGCCTGCTAACTGAAAGGGTGGAGGTTCAAATTCACTCAGAGGTGCCTCTGAAGAAAGGTCTGGCTATCTACTTCTGCAACATCAGCCATTGAAAACCCCATGGAGCACAGTTTTACTCTGACTGTAAATGAGTCAGAAACAATTCAGTGGCAACTGGCTTTTACATCAGGCCCCAGGTTATGATTTGAATAGCTGGTGGGCCAGGTGGGCTGGAGGGTAAGATGCACGTTTGGGAGGTTTGTGGAGTCAGGCAGAAAATGTCATTTAAGGCTAGAAAGCAGATCTTCAGCTTTCAGAGTTTCAGCTCAAGGGTCAAAGCCACTGGGTAGGCTTCATAGGACTACACAGACAGATTCCGTTGCTCCCTTGTGGTCCTTGTAAGCTTCATCAAAACACTAGTGGAACATATGGGTGGTGTAAATGACATGGCACATGGCATTACATGATGGTGCATGACATCACACAATATGACTCTGGTCTGAAAGCGCACTAGGATTTGATTCCACCACGCCAAGACAGGAAAGGGCATCCCAGGCTGGAAACACAGAATGTGTGTGGGAGTGAGGCACATCAAGGAGCAGCGAGAAAGTCAATGGGGGCAAAACGTAAAGCACACAGAGTGGGTGGCCTGTGAGAATTTACAGGTCGTCTGTGCTAAGATGTTCACACTTCAGCCTTTAGGAAACAGAGAGCTATTTATGTATTGAAGTCTCTGGATGGTGCAAATGGTTAACATGCTCAGTTGCTAACTGAAGGGTTGGAGGTTCTAGTCCACCCAGAGTTGCCTCTGTGAAAAAGTCTAATAATCTACTTCCAAAAGGTCACAGCCATTGAAAACCCTATGAAGCACAGCTCTACTCTGACACACATGAGGTCATCATTAGTCAGAGTTGACTCCATAGTAAGTGGCTTACTCATGTATTAGAGAAAAATGTCTTGAGCCCTAACATGAGCTAAGCAAGTGTTAGGTGATGAGAGTCGTTGAAGGGATGTAAGTGGAGAGTGAAATGGCCAGGTTTCCATGGTGGAAGGCTTTCTGTCACTGTGTGAAGAAGGTTTGGGTGGATGCTATTAAGGCAAGAAGATCATTTGGGGATGATGGGAATTGTCCATGTTAGAGCTGATAGGTGTGGCAGTGGGGAAGAAGAAGAGATGCTGGACAGAAGGGAGATTTTCCAGGCCAGCCTCTATGTTGAGCATTTTGATGTGTGATCATCTTCACAGCTTCACCCAGATCTCTCCATCAATGACAACTCTTTGGACAGAAAAGCATTTCTCAGATGACCTCAGTACTGTTGCCTTTCACTGCATAAAACACATTTTTGTTGCTGTACTGTCACTTCAAAACAAAGCAAAACAAAAGTAAGTCTCTAAGTCAAAGAAGGTGAACTGTTGCTTTTGCCTTTAGGAATTTTACAGTAAATAATTTCCTTTGGGTCACTTTGGGTGTTTCCATATGATCCATTAGAGGGAATGTGACTGTTTCCTCCATCCATTAATCCAGAACTTCCAAATCTGAGCCATCATTCAAAACTTGGGATAGTAGTTGACATCATTGATCCAACTGTCTAGAAAATTATGACAGTGCTTTCTCTAATAATCCATCAGAAAAAAAATCATTTGGGTTCATTTTGCAGTTCTTTTCTCAAGGTTTAACGTCTCCCATAACCCTGCCATTGATCAATATAAGCTAGACTCTTAAGTGCATTTTTAATGACTTTTTGCCATCGTTAGGAACAATTGGATGGAACAAATGCAAGCTGTTCTTGCCTGCAATGGCCATCTATTTCCATCTGAGATTCTTGGAGGTTTTTCTTTAGTTGCTTTGTGTCAGGCAGTTGCTGGAGTTAGTGGAAATGGGCTCAAATTGAGGTGTAGATAAATCGAAAGTTTAAAACACAAATCATTGAAGTTGTCTTGGAACTTAATTGCCTCTTTGCCATCTTGACATTTCTGCTTCTCTATCAGGCTATGGTGATATCACTCAAAAAGTTTCAGCAGACTTTTCATGTCTGCATATTAGTGATTTCAGGAATTTTAAAGATGTAGAGATGAGTGAACTCACAGAGGAGGAAAGGAGGTGAGATCAGGCTCTCAGCAGCCTCATGCAGGAGGTGATAATGGATCCCTAGGGTGTGGATGGCTCACACTATGGGACAAAGTCCCAGGACTCCTGACTTCTGGTTCTGTGTGCTTCCTACTCCACCCCATGGACTTTCCCCAGCCAGTGCTTCCAGAAGTAGCTGTACACCTGTAGGGATGTGTCCCATGAGGACCACTGTTCTACACCAAAATCACTAGACTGGGGCTGGCCATTCTTGACTTAGAGGAGAACAGAAGAAATACTTGTTCTTTGTATTACACCTGAATTCACTTCCTAGGGCAGCTGCATCCAAGTGACACAACTGGGTGTCTTATAAAAACAGAACTTTATTCTCTCACAGTTCAGAAGCTAGTAGTCCAAATTCAGGGCATCAGTAGGCCCATGTTTTCTTCAAAGGACCTAGGGGAAGATAGATCCCTTCTCGTGTTTCCCGGGTTCTGGTAGCCCCAGACATTCCTTGGCTTGCAGCTTCCACATGACTCAGCCATCACGTGGTCATTTTCCCTCTACGTCTCTCTTGTCTCTTCTGTTTTATGGGACACACTGTAATGAGACTAGGACCCACCCTACTCCAGTATGACCTCATGTTGACTGATAACATCTGCAAAGACCTCATTTTCAACAAGGTCACAGGTACCAGGGATTAGGACTTCAACATAAATTTTAGGGAACAAAATTCAAATTATAACACCCTCTGAGATTTAAAAAGGAGTATTAAATCCCTAAAATAGTGAACTGGTAACCAGTTGCTGTCTAGTAGACTCCAACTCATGGCAACTCCATTGGTATCAGAGTAGAACTGTGCTCCGTAGGATTTTCAATAGCTGATTTTTCAGAAGTGGATCATCAGGCCTTGCTTCCGAGGTGTCTCTGTATAGACTTGAACCTCTAACCTTTTGGTTAGAAGTTGAGCATGTTAACCATAATCACCACTCAGGAACTCCCCCAGAACAGTAGGGAAAGTCTAAACAGCATGTCAATGAAAATGACCTTTCTCAAGGTCTTGCTTAAGCAAGAGATGATTGACTCTTATATTATAGCTTGGAAAGGCTTTCAGCATTCATGGTAAGGGTAAGCCAGTGACGGTGGAAACAGCACTCATCTGGGGATCAATATTCCTTCATTAAAATATGGGTCCTGTAGCAAATTTACTGCAGGAATTGAAAAGTCAGCCAACCCTGCTAGCCTTCAGTTTCCCATTCTATGAAATGACCAAGACTTAGTGAAAGTATTTTCTAGCTCTAACATCCTATAATATACTTCGTTTGGTCTATTACAAAGGCTTTATGAGAGAAACCACCACTCATTTGTTGGTTTTTTGTACTGTGGTGGTTTGTGTGTTGCTGCACTGCTGGAAGCTATACTATTGGTATTTCAAATACCTTCAGGGTCACCCGTGGTGGACAGGTTTGAGTAGAACTTCCAGACTAAGCCAGATTTGGAAGAAAGGCTTGAGAATCCACTTCTGAAAATTAGCCAATGAAAACCTTACAGATCACAATAGGACACATTGTCTGACTTGCTTGCTTTGAACACATCAGGAAGGATCAATTTCTGGAGGAGGAAATCATGTTTGGTGAAGTAGAGGTCCAGCAAGGGTGAGGGAGACCCTTGGTGAAATGGATTGGCACAATAGCCACAGCAATGGACTCAAACATGCCAATGATCTAGAAGATGATGCAGAGCTAGACAATGTTTTGTTCTATTGTACATAAGGTTGCCATGAGCTGGAATAGACTTGACAGCAGCTCTATAGGTGTCTATCTATCTGTCTGTCTGTCTGTCTGACTGTATGTATATCTATCTGTCCATCTCTATGAGAGAAAAGTAGCCAATATTCATGTCCTTGTTCCAAACACCTTCATGATACTTGACTGCCCAAAGATGTGGTCCTATTGAAGTTGAGGAAACACATCCCCAGACACTGCTTTTGTCTGACTTCTTTGATGCTACCTCCAAATACCTTTCACATTCTCACTCATACTCAAGCCCTTACCTCTCTGCAGATGGCATTCACCTCTGAATGTATAGTGCCTACAGAAGTGCCGATCTCTCTTACAATCTCCCCCAGAACCACACTGATCTCTTCCTTTGCTGAACATCTATAAGCAGGTATGCATATGTCCCCACATAAGCTCAAGCACACACTGCTTAGTCTTGTAGGTCACCTTTTCCTACTTCTGCATCACTTTGTGGTTACCTTCCATGGTAAATGTTTTGTTTTGTTTTCTCTTCTTTTGTCTTAGAGGATTTTGAATTAAAATTGGTGAAATATTTAGACAGGAAAACTCTGGTCATACGGGAACAAGTAGATGATTATTGCTGTGTGCTGTTGAGTTGATTTTTGACTCATAGTGAACCATGTAACAGAGTAGAACTGCTTCATAAGGTTTTCTAGGCTGTAATCTTTATGGGAGCAGATTGCCACTTCTTTCTCCTATGGAGTCACTGGGTGGGTTTGAATGCCAAACTTTCAGTTAGCAGCCAAGCACTTCATTGCTGTACCACCAGGGATCCCTAGATGATTATTACTCACATTATTTTAGGAGTTTATTCCCAAGTACAGGCATATGCAAGTTAGGGATGATAGCTGTATCAGATTGGATTCAGTCATGATGCTGTTATTCTGTTAAAGTCAGAGGGAGATAGAAATCCTTCTATTATCTCAGTGGTAGATGGAGGAGGTAGAGAGCAAATCAGAGAGGTAGAAAACTATAGCTTTGAGCAACAAGGCCATGCCTTCCATCCACCTAGCTATCCATCCATCCCCCCGTCTATCCAATCATTCATTTAACAAACATTTTAAACCATTTTCTTATGTCATTATTCTAGGTATGCAGAAATGACAGAGATACGTACTTGATAGCAGTGATTATAACATGCAAGTACTGTATACTAGTTCCAGTTGCTCCACATCCTTGACAACACTCTGTCACTACTAGTAATAGTACTATTTTTTTCTCAGTTGTAAAATAATACCCATACTTTGAGGAAAAATATAAAAAATACAGAAAATTAAAAAAAATATGCTTAATGACCTATAATCTCACCACCTGGAAAAGAAAATGTTGGTATCTCAGTGTCTTTTCCTAATCTTTATTATCTATAGATGTTATTGTTTGGTAACATCAAGTCAGTTCCAACTCATAATGACCCCATTTGACAGAGTGGAACTGTCCCATAGGGTTTCCCATGTTGTTATCTTTAGGGGAGTGGATCCCCCAGTCTTTTTTCAGCTGAGCTGCTGGATGTATTTGAACTGCCAACATTTTGGTTAGCAGCTGAACAATTAACATTGCACCACCAAAGAATTAAGAGGTACTATATAATAATAATGGGAAAATATGTTAAAATCATCACGAACATATAAACATTTTAGAGCCTTGGTGGCTCAGTGGTTAAGAGTTCGGTTGCTAACCAAAAGGTAGGCAGTTTGAATCCACCAGCCGCTCCTTAGAAACCCTGTGGGGCAGTTCTACTCTGTCCTATAGGGTTGCTGTGAGTCAGAATTGACTCAGTGGCAGTGGGTTTGGTTTTTTTTGTTTTTATTTTTTTGGTTTTATACGTAATTTTAATAATACAGCCTCAAAATATATAAAAAACATAGTAGATTTTGGGGAAGTATATTTATTGACAACTGTACTTAAAGAAGTTAACCTGTCTCTTTCAGAAACTGATAAAGTATCAAAGATTAAGTAAAAGGATAAAATATTTTTATAAGTAGAATAATGAGATTGAATACAAATATATATTCTTAGACACATACACATATGTTAACCAGTTCCAAAAGAGTATTAAAATTAACACAACATGACCAAAAGAGTTTATCCTAGTAACATAAAAATCTACTAAGTCAATAAATCATAATAATTAACCAATAGAATAATAATAAAAAGCACATAATTTTAACAATGAATACATGAAAAGAATTTGATAAAGTTCAATCTTAATTTACTGTATACAGTCATACCAAAAATATAAATTATTAGATAATATGAGAATTTATTAGAAACACAAACTATAAATTAACACTACTGGAATTACAGTAAAACCTGTGAAATCTGGAAACTTTGTGAGGCAGAAACCTGTCAGAGAAGGAAAACTAAAATATTTTCCACTAAAATGAGAGATAGAAAAGTGGTAAGACTTCACCTTGTCAAACAAAGGTGGAGAAGTAGCGAGACCCGGAAAAACAAGACAGTCTTATCGAGTTCCAGCTCTCACAGGTTTCATTGTATTAAAAAATGTAGTAAGGTGGAAGATAATCAGTTTATTTACAGCAATAATATTCTTCTACATTAGAAATAAATACCTAATACTATAATAGAAAAGTGGATTCTATTCACAATTCCAATCATCATTATAAATAACTAAAAATTATTCTAAGAGGAATGCACAAGGCTTGCATGGGATAAAAAAGTGAACTCTATTAAATGACATAAATGTGGAGATAAACCTTGATCAAGGATGGAAAAATTAACATTATAAAGTTTAATTTTCCTACATTACACTAAAAATGTAATGTAATCCTAATCAAAATTACAATTGTTTTGTAAGTCAACACATTTATTACAAAATCTACATGGAGGAATAAGAGTTGACAAATAGCTAAGTAGATTTTGAAAAAGAAAACCAAAGACAGACTTATTACTCTACTAGGTGTAGTGAGTGTTTCCAAGACAACGTAAAAATGCAACAATATGGTGGTGGTAACATGGACATGGGAAGAAGCCAAGGGGATAATGGAACTCAAAACAGACCCAAGGGTACCTATGGGAGCTGCAGATGTGATAAAGATGCAGCTTTAGCCACTTTGCATGGCTGGTGGCACCTTTAACATGGACAATCTGCACAAACGTATGCATGTATCCATGATCGCATGACCACGAATCAGTGGGGAAAGGATAGATTGTGTGTGAGAAAAACAGTGGCTCATAATATGGAGAAGAAAATACACATTTGGATTACCATCTCATATCCTATTTACAGGTAAACTCCAGGAAGTTTTTAAAAAAAATCTAAATGTAAAACATATAGTTAATGGAAGCATATGGTGGGACTACTTTTATAATCTTTGGTGTGGATGTATTCTTAACCAAGGCTTGAAAAGTGCAAACCTCAAGGGAAAATGAGATACATTAAGTGTACATCAAAATTAGATTTTCTTTCAAAAAAGACGCCCTAGACAAAGAACACAGACAAATGAAAGACTGAGAGAAGTTATTTATAACATTTAAAACTGACAACAAAATAGCACCACAAATATACAAGGCACTTCCTGAAAATTTACAAGAAAAAAGCCAAGAAAACTAATAGAAATATTGCCAAGAAATAAGATAGATAATTCATTAAAAAAAAAAGAAAAAAGAATTGCCATCGAGTTGATTCCAACTCATAGCGGCCCTATAGGACAGAGTAGAATCACCCCATAGGGTTTCCAAGGAGTGGCTGGTGGATTCAAACTGCCGACCTTTGGGTTAGCAGCCATACCTCTTAATCACTGCATGACCAGGGATCCAGATAATTCACAGAAGGGCAAAACGGAATGGCAAAGAAACAGGTGAAGAAGACTGACATCTTAGAACAAGACTTCAGAATGACAAAATGTAGAAAGGAAGATAATTCCACTTGATGGGTAAGATGTTGGAAACAGAATTTTCTGTGGATATCCAGATATACGGCCAAATGACTTGGCAGTTTTTAGGGAAATAGACTATGCAAATGGACCCTGATCCAGCAATCTCATCCCTCAGTGTTTATCCTTCAGGAATTCTCTCCGGCAAGAGGACAGGCACGAGGATATTCATTGACAATGACTATATTGTGAAGGTGGAGCCATGGACAAATAAAACTCATTGAAAGTATTCTATGAAAAGATTAGAAGTTAGAAGCAGCAGACAGGCACTGCTCTACTAGCTTTACATATATCGATCAATTATTTTCAAGCAAACCTCTGAGATTGACATTCATTATCTCTCTTTCACATATGAAGAAACTGAAGATCTGAGATTTAAGTAAATGCTCATGTCAAACAACCAGGAAGAGGCTGAGCTGGACTGAAAGCAGGATTTTCTCCAGAAGTTATGTTCTTTAAAAAATATATACATATATGGGCGATTTCAAACATATAGAAAAATAGAAGAGTATCGTGAACCCCCACAATCAATTTCTGTCCAACTTTGTTTCCTCTATGCCTCCACTCATTTATCCCTGCCTTATTCCATAATTTTTGAGGAAAATTTCAAAAGGAGTAAAATTTCACCTGTAAGTATTATAGTACATATTTCTGATATAAAGGTTCTTCCCTTTCTGAAACTATAATCCCAATATTATAATCTCACTTCACAATTTTCAACAATCTTTACTATCATCAAATACATGCTAGTGTTTCTATTTCAGAGCATAGAAAAGGAAGCAACACTTCCAAATTCATTCTATGAAGCCAGCATAATGCTGATACCAAAACCAGGCAAAGACGTCACAAAAAAAGAAAATTACAGACCAATCTCTCACATGAATATAGATGAAAAAATTCTTAACAAAATTCTAGCCAATAGAATTCAGCATCATATCAAAAAAATTATACACCACGACCAAGTAGGATTCATACCAGGTATGCAAGGATGGTTTAACATTAGAAAATCCATCAATGCAATTCACCACATAAATAAAAGGAAAGAAAAAAATCGCATGATCATCTCAACTGACGCAGAAAAGGCATTTGACAAAGTCCAACACCCATTCCTGATAAAAGCTCTCAATAAAATAGGTATAGAAGGGAAATTTCTCAACATAAAAAAGGGCATCTATGCAAAACCAACAGCCCACATCATTCTTAATGGAGAGAGGCTGAAAACATTCCCCTTGAAAACAGGAACAAGACAAGGATGCTCTTTATCACCACTCCTATTTAACATTGTGCTGGAAGTTCTAGCTAGAGCAATAAGGCAAGAGAAAGAAATAAAGGGCATCCAAATTGGTAATGAAGAAGTTAAACTGTCCCTGTTTGCAGATGATATGATACTATACACAGAAAAACCTAAAGACTCCACGAGAAATCTACTGGAACTAATAGAAAGATTCAGCAGAGTAGCAGGATACAAGATAAACATTCAAAAATCAGTTGGATTCCTATACACCAGTAAAGAGAACGATGAAAAAGAGATCAGGAAATCAATACCATTTTCAATAGCCCCTAAAAAGATAAAATACTTAGGAATAAATCTTATCAGGAATGTAAAAGACCTATACAAAGAAAACTAGAAAACACTACTGCATGAAACCCAAAAGGATCTACATAAATGGAAAAACATCTCATGCTCATGAGTAGGTAGACTCAACATTGTGAAAATGACAATTCTACCCAAAGCAATTTACAAATACAACGCAATCCCAATCTAAATACCAACAACATTCTTCAAAGAGATGGAAAAACTAATCATTAACTTTATATGGAAAGGGAAGAAGCCCCGAATAAGTAAAGCACTACTGAAGAAGAAGAATAAAGTTGGAGGACTCACACTACCTGACTTGAGAACCTACTATACAGCTACAGTAGTCAAAACAGCCTGGTACTGGTACTATGACAGTTACATTGACCAATGGAACGGAATTGAGCACCCAGATGTGAATCCATCCACCTACGGTCACCTGATCTTTGACAAGGGCCCAAAGTCCATCAAATGGGGAAAAGACAGTCTTTTTAACAAATGGTGCTGGCAAAACTGGATATCCATCTGCAAAAAAAATGAAACAGGACCCATACCTCACACCATATCAAAAACTACTTCAAAATGGATCAAAGACCTGAATATAAAGCCTAAAACTATAAAGTTCATAGAAGAAAAAATAGGATCAACACTACAGGCCTTAATACATGGCATTAACAGGATACAAACCATAACCATCAATGCAAAAACCCCAAAAGATAAGCTAGATAACTGGGATCTTCTAAAAATCAAACACCTATGGCTCTTCAAAAGACTTCACCAAAAGAGTAGAAAGAGAACCTATAGATAGACTGGGGAAAAATTTTTGGACAGTACAAGTCAGGCAAATGTCTAATCTCCATAATCTACAAGAAAATCCAACAACTCTACAACAAAAAGACAAATAATCCTATTAAAAAATGGGCAAAGGAAATGAACAGACACTTCACCAAAGAAGACATTCAAATGGCCAACAGACACATGAGGAAATGCTCGGGATCACTAGCCATTAGAGAAATGCAAATTAAAACCACAATGAGATACCATCTAAAAACACTGGAAATAACAAATGTTGGAGGGGCTGCGGGGAGATGGGAACTCTTATGCACTGCTGGTGGGAATGCAAAATGATACAACCATTTTGGAAAATGATATGGCACTTCCTCAGAAAGCTAGAAATAGACGTACCATCCAATCCAGCGATCCCACTCCTAGGAATATATCCTAGAGAAATGAGTCGTCACTCGAATAGACATATGCACATTTATGTTCATGGCAGTATTGTTCACAATAGCAAAACGATGGAAACAACCTAGATGCCCATCAACAGATGAATGGATAAACAAACTATGGTACATACACACAATGGAGTACTATGCAATGAGAAAGAACAATGATGAATCTGTGAAGCATCTCATAACATGGATGAAACTGGAGGACATTATGCTGAGTGAAATAAGTCAATCACAAAAGGACAAATATTGTATAAGACCTCTATTGTAAAAACCCATGAAAAAGTTCACACACAAAATGTAACAATCTTTCTTGGTTACCAGGGATGGGATGGGTGGGTGGGGGGATACTAAACAGGCAATAGATAAGTGGTATCTTGGGTGAAGTGTGAGACAGTACACAGTACTGGGGAAACTAGCACAACTTGTACAAAGAAAGGTCATGGAAGCTCCATAGACACATCCAAAATCCCTGAGGGACTGAATTGCTGGGTGGAGGGCTTTGGGGACCATGGTCTCAGGGAACATCTAGCTCAGTTGGCATAAGACAGTTTATAAAGACAATGTTCTACATTGTACCTTGGTGAGTAGCGTCTGGGGTCTTAAAAGCCTGTGAGCAGCCACCTAAGATACTCCACTGGTCTCACCCCTTTGGGAACAAGGGAGAATGAAGAGAACAGGATACAAGGAAAAGTTTAGTCCGAAGTACTAAGGAACCACAGCTACCAAGGCTTCCACCAGACTGGGTCCAGTACAGCTAGATGGTGCCCAGCTACCACCGCTGACTAGGATCTGACCAGGATCGCAACAGAGGGTTCTGGACAGAGCTGGAGAAGGATGTAGAACAAAATTCTAACTCACACACACACAAAAAGACCATATTTACAGGCCTAAAGGAGATTGGAGAAACCCCAAGCGTATGGCCCCCAGATACACTTTTAGCTCAGTGGTGAAGTCATTTCCGAGGTTCACCATTCAGCTGGGGAGTGGATAGCCCCATAAAACCAAATGGACTAATGAGGCACAGCATTCCAGGGACAAGGTCCAGAAGGCAGAAGGGGACAGGAAAGCTGGTGATGGGGAACCCAAGCTTGAGTAAGGATAGTGTTGGTGTGTTGTGAGGTTGTTATCCATTGTCAGGGGGCAACATGTGCACTAACTGTTAAATGAGAAACTACTTTGTTCTGTAAGCCTTCATCTAAAGTGAGAATAGCAGCACAATTGGAAGAGCGTGGTTGATGTCACTGAACTGTACATGTAGAAATTTTTGAAATGGTGTATCTTTGGCTATGTATATTTCCACCAAAAAAAAAAAAAAGGTTGAGAAGAGAGAGCTTTGACATGTTGTGGGGTTGTTAACCAATGTCATAAAACAATATGTGTACTACTGTTTCATGAGAAACTGTTTGTTCTGTAAGCCTTCACCTGAAGTACAATTAAAAAAAGAATTGCTTGAAAAAAAAAAATGCTAGAGTTCACATTTCCCTGAGTGTTCTATAAGTAATGTTTAGCAATTTATTTCTTTGATTTATATACAGATGTGCATTGCAATTGGGTTATCTGACTATTAAGTCTCTTTTAATCTTCTAACAGCCTCTCTCCCACATCTTTTTTCCCCCCTTTTGTAAATCTGACTTGTCAAAGAAGCCAGAATTTTTGTCCTATACGGTTATTCCTTGTCTGAATTTTGCTGATTGAATCCCTATGGTATGATGGTTAAGGTTTTGTATCAACTTGGTTGGGCCATGATTCTCAGTGGTTTGATGATTGGATGATGTTGTGATCAAGTCCATAATGAGATCTGATATGATACGATCACGTCCGTGATGGGGTCTGCTGTGAGTAGACAATCAGTTGAAAGGGAGTTTCCTTGGGTGTGTGGCTTGCATTGAAAATAAGTGCATATTCTGGCAAGGCTTGTGGGCTTTTGATGTTCGGGATCCTGCATCTGGCTACTGTTTGTCTGATTTCCGGTTCTTGAGACCTGAGCTAGCAGTTTACCTGTGGTCTTATCTGCCCATCTTGGGATTCATCCGTCTTTACAGCCTGTGAGCAAGAGCTCTGCTCTCTGACCTGCTGATCTTGGGTTTGCCAGCCCCTGCAGCTGTGTGAATCAGGAGAAGCCTCTATCCTGACCCACAGAGTTGGGAAGTTCCAGCATCTATAACCATGTGAGTCATTTCCTTGATATAAGTCTCTCTCAGTATATATATTTATATACCTTACTGCTTTTCTTCTCTAGAGAACCCAGCCAATGAGAACCATAGCCTAGCCAAGGTGACACATAACATTAACCATCACAATTGTGTTCAGTGAACTGAGGACATGCTCAGTTTTCTGTGTGATACTAAAGATCAAAACCAGGATCCAGGAGTCAAATGTTCAAGAGGGTGGATTCCAAATAAGGAAGACCTTTGGATGGCCACATGGCCCTGCCATGGAAGGGGTATCCCTAAGGGTTGAGTTGGCTCAGTGGGTAACATGCAGTTCTGTAACCCAACTTCCAAGGTTCAATCCCAGCTCTACCACGTGGCAGCAGTGAGATAAGACAGCTACATAAAGCCTCTGAGCCTCAGTTTCCTCATCTGTGACAGGGGTTGCTGTGAAGATTGCAGGAGATAATCCATGCACGGCAATTGATATGGTGCCTAGTCCACATTTTAAATAAATGTCAGCTATTTTACATTAAGGTGGAAACTGCTCGCCACCAGCTAGGACAACTTGGTAGGTGATTTCTGTACAGAGTGGGAGGTCAGACTACAGAATCTTCCAGCCCTGGAGTTCTGAGGTTCTACAGGAGCTGATGGTAGCCTCATAGATGTTCCCATATATACTTCCCAAAAAATTTATAGTGGATTACTCCTGATGGTTTTTTGGTGAAATAGACATTGGACAATTCAATCTCACTTGGTGATAATGTACTATAGATGCAATTCTACAGTATTCTCTGAAGGGATGTGCTAAGAATAACAATGAGTTTTCCCATTCCTACAGCTCTTTACAATTGTTGATGTGGGTTCACTCAACACACCACACTGAGTGTCTACTCAGAGACTTGTGGTCTCTCAGTTCTGTCCCTAGCTTGCTTTCTTACCACCCTACCTGAGTCCAGGGCTCATTACCATTTTCCTGAATAAGCTGCACTAAGCTCCTACTTGGGCCCCCATCACTTTTCTCCTTCAATGGCTTATAGAAAAATATTTCTAAATCTCACTCTGATCAAGTTATTCTCCTAAATCAACAGCCATTGCTTGGTCTCCACAACCCACACAAGAAAGCCCCGACTCCTTTTCCTGGAAGTCAAGGCTCTAAGTAGAGGTCCCACGTTTTCAGCCTCAGCGACCAGGGCTCCTCTGTGCTACAGCCAACCCACTCTGATGAGTCCCTAATTTCTAAACACACCTAGAACTTGCTACACCTAGAACTTCTGTTCACAGCATTGCCTCCACTTAAAATGTTCTTCTCTCTTCTATCTCAACCTGCCTAGTTCCTACCCACTTCTCAAGACTCAGCATAAACCTCAACCCCTTCATAAAATATTGGAAAATCTAAACCTCCCTCCTGTAATTGATGTTGGAACCTCACTGATCTTTATTTGTAAACCTCAAAGCATTTGTTTCACTTTGCCTGGCACGAGCCTCCATGTGCACAGCTTTCCTCAAAATGCCCATCTGTCTTCTCTGCAGCTAGCCTTCAACCTGAACTGTGCCTCTCGCCCACCAGACGTTCATTGATTGAATAAACCCATTTCCTTCCCCTCATATTAGGAGCCCTTGTGGCAGAATGGTGAAGCGCTCAGCTGCTAACTGAAATGTTGGTGGTTCAAACCCACCAGCGGCTCTGCAGGACAAAGACCTGGTGATATGCTTTTGTAAAGATTACAGCCTAGAAAACCCTATGGGGCAGTTTTACTCTGTCACATGGGGTCGCTGTGAGTTGGAATCGACTTGATGGCACCCAACTACACCAGCAACAGCCCATTAGATGATGGGCACCTTGAGTTTAGGCATTGTGTCTGCTACTTCTCCTATACTTCCTGACATGTTTCTAAGCCCCAGACAGGATATAAATACAATGATTACTAAAGAACTACTATTATCAAGCACCCAAAGGCTTTGCACGCACCAGCTCTAGCCAGTCTACCAATACAGTATGTAGTACAATTCCCATTTATAGCTGGGGCAAGTGAGTCTCCACATAGGTAGTTCAGTTACTTTCCCCAAATCAAATCACTTGTAAACACTATCACTGATACAAACCAAGCTATATCTGGTCTCTAACTGCATGTCCTTCCTGCTACTTATGATGGGTGTTTAGGAAGGAATCAGGCCTCAGCTCCTTCCCTGATCTCTGCTGGCTCCAGAGTAAGGTTTTGTCCCTGGGAACAAGAAACCTCCCTTAAAGCAGATTCCACATCTGGGTTTGTTAATGGCTGAGTCTCCATGGCTAGCCCAGGCTTGGCACAGAGTAGGTCTTTAATAAATACTTAAAATGAGTGAGTAACTAGGCAGTGGGGAGCCCAAGACTGGGGTAGCAGGAGCAGAGTGTTCAGCAATGAAGAATGGCGCGGAAGCCCCGTGAGTCTGAACTGCAGAGAGATTTTAATATGCCCCACCCTAAATGGGAAGCACTGAGTCATAAATAAATAAATAAATAAATAAATAAATAAATAAAGGTCAATACCAAGGCAAGGAAAATTGCTTAGCATGAAATAGGAAGGGAGGTGAATCCAGGAGTGAGCAAGAATTGGGCAGAAATGAAGCGAAGGGTAAATTTATAGGAAACCCAAGTTCATTATCTGAAAGACAGCCTGAAACAATCTCAGAAATGGGGAAGGCACTTACACTGGGGACATTTGCAGAGGATGCAGAGAAATGTCTCCTAGGCAGAGCATGAGGAATAAGGCTGTGCAGAACTCTGGGGAGAGCGCAGATAACTTGTTCCACACTTTGCTCTCTGCAACATCAGACTCCATTAGGACACCCCGTGCCAACATGTGCTGTGGCTGCAAACCCTAGCAACAACTGCACAGCAAAACAGAGATAATTTCCATAAACATCCACCCCCATCTATCATTCTCCACCCTACTCAGGGGTTTCAGAAGCTTTCTCTTGTCGTTAAAAATAGCTTAGCTTCCAATTGCTCCAAAATATACAGGGGCCGCCTTGAGTGGAGCAGTGAGGACAGCATCAGCTGCCTTTCCATTTGCTGGTGGGAGACTAGTACCTCTGTGCCTGCTCTTTATATCCACCTACTTATTTGATTTCTTTGCCTATAAACCCTATTGCAAGACTACAGGCTCAGAATCTAAAAGTTTGTTTCTTCATTCATCACGTTTTGTCTAGACCTGACTTCTGACATTATTTCTACCTTATACCAGAGGCATGTGTGTGTGTGCATGTGTGTGTGTGTATGTGCATGTGCGTGGCTGTGTGTGTGGGTGTGTGGGTGTGTGAATGTGCCAGGATGACTTTAATCTCCTGGAAGAATAATTAAATGATACAACCTGTGGAAGGCATTTTGCCCAGTCAACGGCCACCATTTTTAGTGGAATGAGCATGTTTTCCATATCAGAACCACCAGCTGCCCATGGATGCCTCGAATCCTTTGATGAATGAGTAAGGAGACTTCTTGGCACAAGACACAGGCTCACACTTTGGGAAAGCAGCCAGAATCCAAGATGCACTTATTTCTCTTCTTGCTGAGATGGAGCATGAGGTCTAACCATGATGTAATAAGAATGATTGTTTAGACCCTGGAATGAGACCATCCCATTACCAGCCCAACCTGAATCACTGGTTCCTTCAAATCCAATATTGCTTTTTAAAATAAATACTGAAAATGACTTCATATCAAGGGAGAGGCAGATCTTGGCCATTTAATTATTACCTAGAGATTAATGAATGAATAAAACATGATCCGGTTAAATTGTGGAATTATTTTCAAATTTTTCCCTAGAAGGTAATGTCCCTTTATCTAACCCAGACCTTAGAATTTTGTTGTAAAAACGTGAAGGCTTCGTGAATACTAAAGATGAAAACGAAACCAAAGATTTTTCTCATTCCAACAGAACAGTGATGCCCAGACGGGTAAGTGCAGGCATTAAGGCAGGTGCCGAGCAGGGTGCTCTAATGTTAGGTAAAGGTCTTTTAGGTGAAGTAAGCATGCATTGGAGAACTTAACGATGCTAAGCCTTAGATAAGATACCTCCTACACTTCAGCTGATTTATTTTTCACAATATTAGGAATGGATGTTAATATCCTAATTTTACTGCTTAAAGAAATTGAAGCTGAGAAGGACTCATCCAAGCTCACATACTTTGTGTCAGAGCCAGAGTTTGAGCTCAAGTCATTAAGCTCCAAGTCTGGGGTTCTTCCCAAAATAATGCAGGTCCTCCTAACAGAGCATGGCCTTTGCTACAAAAAAAGGAGGATGGGCAAGGTTAAATTCTTCATCATTCAAAACCATTCATAGAGATTCACTCTGTGTGAAGCTATTTGCCTGGTGCTGGGAATATACAGATGAACAAGACCCAGCAGCTTCCCTCAGGTAGCACAGTCTAATGGGGAAAAGGGTGAAGACCAATATATCTCATCACTGTGTTAAAAGGATCATAAAACAATTAATAGAATTATGTGTAATGGAAACACCAAGGGCGGAGCAATTGATATCTGACAGCTGTATGTAAGTTATTACAGATGATAAGACACTGTGGCAAACTGAGTCAGGAAGAAAATTTGTAATTTGGTAGACCAAGGGGGAGAAAGCAAGGTATTGAGAGAAGTAGGCAATGTGAGAGGCATAGAAGGAGGCAAGAACAATGGGGAGATTTGGACTTTGTGTAAAGGGCCTTAGAGTCCCTAGGTGGTGCAAATGGTTACTGAGCTTGACTGCTAACTAAAAGGCTGGAAGTCTGAGTCCACCCATAGGTGCCTCAAAATGCTTCTGAAAAATCAGCCTTTGAAAATCCTATGGAGCACAGATCTACTCAGGCACTCATGGAATCAGAGTCAACTAGAGGGCTACTGGTTTTGTAAAGAGTTGTTCATGACATAGTCAGGATTTCTCCCCTTACTCATAAAACCTCCAGAGAATTAAGTAGGGACACAGGTGATTTATTTCAGGAAGCTTATGAGTGGATCCAGAAAGCCATAATTAGGGCTGTTCATTCAGTGGACCAGCATTCACCGGATGAATGGAATAAACCCAGAACTGAGCCTGGCATAACGTTCAGACTACGATTCCAAGAAGCTCATTTTCTAGTGCAGGAAGCCAACCAGTAATAGCCAAGTACAGCAGAAAGGAAAGCACAGGGCCCTCAGCTGTGCAAATGAGGGAACCTGAGAACCTGGAAAGGTACCTGAGCGCTGAGTCCTAGGGGGAAAGAAAATAGGTAAAGATGAAGAAGGAGGGAGCCCGGCAAGATGGTGCTCTAGGCAGAAGCACCACGCCGTCCCTCCACAGCAAAGATCCAAAAAACTAAGCCAAACAGAGAATCAACAATCCTGAAACCCTAGAACATCAAATGAAGAGATAAAGAACTCAGCCAAACACCAAACGGAGTGAGAATACTGAAAGAGAACGGAGAGTGAGGAGAGATTCATGCAGAGGACCCTACCAGCTAACACAGCGCAGATCCACCATCTTGGACTCCTATCGGACACCAGCAAACGGGAGAACGGGAGAGCAGCCTCGCGGAGAGTCCAGTGGGAGATGGAACAGCCGGTAATTTGCGGTGTGCGCTTTCCCACCCCCCATCCCTCTTCGCCTCGGTTGGGGCTCCCCTGCTTCCCGTGGCCAGGGTCCCTGGGCCAGGGGGCGCTGGCGCTTGGATTCCGTGCGCCCGGGCCGGCGGCTCTCTGGGAGCTGTTTGTTGGCTGCTGGCGTTGCTTTTTCTGCCACCTCCCCCTCCTTTTGCTCGGGTGCCTGGTTCCGAGCGCCATCTTTGCTCTCTCCTGTGGGGCTGTGGGGCTGCGTTCGGGTGTGTGGCTGCTTCCAGGTCTGGGCTGCCGCTCTGGTGAGATCCAAGGGCCTTTGTTCGTTCACCCCTCTGCTTCCCATGGCCACAGTCCCTTGACCCGGGACAGCCGGCTGCTTGGAATCCGCATGCCTGAGCGGGCAGCTCTCTGAGTGCTGTTTGTTGGCTGCTGGTGTTGCTTTTTCTACTTCTTCTGGTTTCTCGCTTGCCTCTTGCTGAATCCCCCTCCTTTTGCTCGGGTGCCTGGCTCCGAGCGCCATCTTTGCTCTTTCCTGCGGGGCTGTAGGGCTACGTTTCGGCGTGTGGCTGCTTCCGGGTCTGGGCTGCCACGCTGGTGGGGTCCCGGGGCCTTTGTTCGTTTGATCTTCTGCTTCCCGCGGCCGCAATTTCTTGACCCGGGGCCACCGGATGCTTGGATTCCGCGCGCCCGGGCGGGCGACTCTCTGGATGCCGTTTGTTGGCTGCTGGTGCTGCCTTTTTTTTTTTCTTCTTCTTCTTCTCCTGCTTCTTTTGCTTTCTCGCTTGCCTCTTGCCGCCTCCGCCTCCTTTCACTCGGATGCCTGGCTCCTTGCACTGTCTTAGCTCTTTTCTAAGGGTCCCCAGAGCACAGGCAATTTGTGATATACACTTTCCACTCTCCACCCTTCTTCACTCACACTCGGCCTCCTCTGTTTCCCACGGACACAGTCTCTTGTCCAGAAACACCAGCCCTCACTGGCTGGCTCTCTGAGTGCCATTCATTGACTGCTGGTGTTGCTTTTTTTTCTTTTTTTAATTTAATTTTTTTCTTGTTTGATTAGTTTTGTTTTCTTTTCCCTCTTTTTCCCTTTTGTCTTTCTTCATTGCTCAATTTCTCGTATCTCTATCTCTTCCTTCTCTTTCTGATCCCTGAATACCATGCGTTGTATGCCTCTGCACCTTCTGGCCAGGCTGTGCTGTGAAACCTGAGACCGACTTCCCCAGACCTCATAGCTCCATCGGTGGGATCCCTGGGAACTTTGCAGTTCTTTAACTTTTCTGATTTTTATTTGTTCATTCTTTCCTTTTCTTTCTCTTCCCCTTTCTGGTTTTCTCCATCCCATAGTCTCTCATCTGTCCATTCCAACAGCAAGCTCCCCTAGCATTCTTTTATGTTTGTATGCTTTTCACTCCTGCTCCTCTCTCCTCTCTCCCATATCCAGCTTAGCTTCACACATAACCATCTCCCCACTGCAACCTGCCTACCTGCACCGTGCACTTGACATCACACCACCAAGCTGTGCAGGCATGCCCTATTGGAACCTGCCCAGCACTGACTACCGACCATCCTGGTGGCTGCGGTGAGTGCCACAAACAACCCATCCCAGTGGCTCCTCTTCAGCTAGACTTGTCCAGCTGTACCACAAGGGCAAAACAAAAAAATCTACAATCAATAAATGAGAGAAATATCTACTGAATGCCCCAAAAACAGCAAACAATATCGAAACATTTACAAAAACAAGACAAGATGGCTCCAATAGGCGTCCAAATAAAAAAACACCAGATAACTCTCCTGTGGAAGAAAACGCACTAGACGTACCTGATAGGGAACTCAAATCACTAATACGCAGAATTTTCCAAGAACTGAGGCAAAAAATTGACAAACATGAGGAAAAAATAGACAAATTTATGGAAAATACAGACAAAAAATTGGAAGAATTCAGGAAGATGATGCAGGAACAAAATGCCAAAATAAATTCACAAATCGAAATTATACAAAAACAACAATTAGATATCCAAAAGATAAACAATAAGATTTCAGAAATGCATGATGTCATAGAAGGGCTGAGAAGTAGATTTGAAACCATGGAAGACAGGATTAGTGGAACTGAAGACAAACACTTGGATACAACTCTGTTTCAGGAAAACTCAGAAAAAAGAACAAAGAAAAATGAAGAGACCCTGAGAGTTATGTGGGACACAATTAAAAGCAAAAACTTACGAGTGATTGGCATCTCAGAACGGGGGAGAAAACAGAAAAAACAGAGAGGATTATTGAGGAACTGCTGACAGAAAACTTTCCCAATATCATGAAAGATCAAAAGATGGCCATCCAAGAAGCTCAACTAACCCCATATAGAAGAGATCCCAAAAGAAAATCACCAAGACATATCATATTCACACTCGCCAAAACTAAAGACAAACAATGAATCCGGAAAGCAGCTCGTGAGAAACAAGAAGTCACATACAGATGAGAAACAATAAGACTAAGCTCATATTATTCGGCAGAAACCATGCAGGCAAGAAGGCAGTGGGATGACATATATAAAATCTTGAAAGAAAAAAATTGTCAGCCAAAAATAATATATCCTGCAAAACTCTCATTCAAATTTGATGGTGAAATTCATTTCCAGATAAACAGAAACTAAAGGAATATGCAAAAGTCAAACCAAACTTTTAAGAATTATTAAAGGGAGTTCTTTGATCTGAGGACAAACAGCTTCAGACCTCAGGCAGGACCTAGGACGCAGGTTCATATGAACCAGATACCATTCTAGGAAGTGAACTATTGAGGACTATCCAAAATCAAAAGAAATACAACAGGGAATCAGAGCAATCAATCAAAGGATAACAACAACATCAAAACAATGAAAGAGGGAATAAATGGCATACGTATAGAACCTTCTAATGGAGAGGAAGGCAAGGCAACACCAAGCAAGGGTAGACTGCTTCAAACTTATAAAGAAAAGGGTAAAATTCATGGTAACCACAAAGAAAGTTAACAAACATACTCATAAAAATAAAGAGGAAAAATATAAAGTCTCAGCAAAAACAAAACCAACAAAAAAAAAGGAAATGAAAAAAAATCTGCAAACAAAAGTAATGCAGCACAAGAGAGTAAGAACAAAGAAAATGTCAGCACCACAAACAAATGCACTAAAAAATGACAGCAACAAACCCACATCTATCAATAATTACACTGAATGTAAATGGACTCAATGCACCCATAAAGAGATGGAGAGTGGCAGAATGGATAAGAAAACAGGATCCATCAATATGCTGTCTACAAGATACACACCTTAGAAACAAAGATGTGAATTTATTAAAAATCAAAGGTTGGAAAAAAATATATCAAGCTAACAACTACCAAAAAAAGAGCAGCAGTGGCAATTCTAATCTCAGATAAAATAGACTTTAAAACAAAATATACCAGAAAAGACAAAGGACACTATATAATGATTAAGGGGATGATCCATCATGAAGACATAACCATAATAAATATCTATGCAACCAATGACAGGGCTCCAAAATACATAAAACAAACTCTAACAACACTGAAAAGACAAACTGACAGTTCCACAATAATAGTAGGAGACTTCAACACACCACTCTCAGTAAAGGACAGAACAACTAAGAAAAAACTCAACAAAGATACAGAAGACCTAAAGGACACAATCAGCCAACCGGACCTCATAGACATATAGAACAATCCATCCAACCGCTGCAAAGTACACATTCTTTTCCAATGCACATGGAACGTTCTCCAGAATAGACCACATCTTAGGCCACAGAGCAATCCTCAACAAGATCCAAAACGCTGAGATAATTCACAGTATCTTCTCTGACCACAATGCCATCAAGGTAGAAATTAACACTAGAAAGAGCAAGGGAAAAAAATCAAACACATGGGAACTGAATAATAATCTGCTTACACATCAATGGGTAATAGAAGAAATCAGAGATGGAATTAAAAAATTCCTAGAATCAAATGAAAATGAAAACACATCATACCAAAACCTTTGGGACACAGCAAAGGCAGTCCTCAGAGGACAATTTATAGCAATAGATACACATATCAGAAAAGAAGAAAGGGACAAAATCAAAACATTAACTACAGAACATAAACAAACAGAAAGAGAACAGCAAAAAAAGCCTACAACCACCAGAAGAAAGGAGATAGTAAAGATCAGAGCAGAAATAAATGCAATAGAGAACAGAAAAACAATAGAAAGAATCAACAAAACCAAAAGTTGGTTCTTTGAAAGAATCAACAAAATCGACAAACCACTGGCCAGACTGACAAAAGACAAACAGGAGAGGACACAAATAACCCAAATAAGAAATGAAATGCGGGACATCTCCATAATCTACAAGAAAATCCAACACCTCTACAACAAAAAGACAAACAATCCTATCAAAAAATGGGCAAAGGAAATGAACAGACACTTCACCAAGGAAGACATTCAAATGGCCAACAGACACATGAGGAAATGCTCGCGATCACTAGCCATTAGAGAAATGCAAATTAAAAGCACAATGAGATACCATCTCACCCCGACATTACTGGCACGAATCAAAAATACTGGAAATAACAAATGTTGGAGGGGCTGCGGGGAGATGGGAACTCTTATACACTGCTGGTGGGAATGCAAAATGATACAACCATTTTGGAAAATGATATGGCGTTTCCTCAGAAAGCTAGAAATTGACATACCATTCGATCCAGCAATCCCACTCCTAGGAATGTATCCTAGAAAAATAAGAGTCATCACTCGAATAGACATATGCACACCTATGTTCATGGCAGCATTGTTCACAATAGCAAAACAATGGAAACAACGTAGGTGCCCATCAACAGAGGAATGGATAAACAAACTATGGTACATACATACAATCGAGTACTATGCAACGAGAAAGAACAACAGTGAATCCGTGAACCATCTCATAACATGGATGAAACTGGAGGACATTATGCTGAGTGAAATAAGTCAATCACAAAAGGACAAATATTGGATGAGACCTCTATTGTAAAAACCCATGAAAAAATCCACATGGAAAATGTAACAATCCTTGTTGGTTACCAGGGATGGGAGGGGGGGGAGAAATACTAAATAGGCAATAGATAAGTGGTATCTTGGGTGAGAGTTGAGACAGTACACAGTACAAGGGAAACTAACACAACCTGCACAAGGAAAGGTCATGGAGGCCCCATGGACACATCCAAACTCCCCGAGGGACTGAGTTGTTGGACGGAGGGCTCTGGGGACCATGGTCTCGGGGAACATCTAGCTCAATTGGCATGACACTACTTATAAAGATAATGCTCTACATTCTACCTTGGTGAGTAGCGTCTGGGGTCTTAAAAGCCTGTGAGCGGCCATCTAAGATACTACACTGGTCTCATCCCTTCGGGAGCAAGGGAGAATGAAGAGAACAGGATACAACGAAAAGATTAGTCCAAAGGACTAATTGTTCACAGCTACCAAGACCTCCACCGGACTGAGTCGAGTACAGCTAGATGGTGCCCGGCTACCACCGCTGACTGCTCTGACCAGGATCACAACAGAGGGTTCTGGACAGAGCTGGAGAAGGTTGTAGAGCATAATTCTAACTCACAAAAAAAAAAAAAAAAAAAAAAAAAAAAGACCAGATTTACTGGCCTAAAGGAGACTGGAGAAACCTCAAGAGTATGGCCCCCAGACACCCTTTCAGCTCAGAGGTGAAGTTACCTTCGAGGTTCACTGTTCAGCCTGGGAGTGGACCGCCCAGTAAAACTAAATGAGACTAACGAGGTACAGGAGTCCAGTGACAAGGGCCAGAAGGCAGAGGGGGAGTAGGAAGCTGATGATAGGGAACACAAGTTGAGTAAGGATACTGTTGATGTGTTGTGAGATTGTTAACCATTGTTATAGGGCAACATTTGTAGTAAGTGTTAAATTAGAGGCTATTTTGTCCTGTAAGCCTTCATTTTGGGTGAGAATGGCAGCACAATTGAAAGAGCATAGTCAATGTCACTTAAATGTGTACGTAAAAAGTTTTGAAATGGTATATCTTTGGCTATGTGTATTTTCACCAAAAAAAAAAAAAAATAAGCTGAGAATTCAGAGGGTTAAAATGTTGTAGGGTTGTTAACCAAAGTCATAAAATAGCATGTGTACTACTGTTACATGAGAAACTGTTTGTTGTGTAAGCCTTCACCTGAAGTACAATAAAATATTTAAAAAAAAAAAAAAGTTAAACTAACTTGAAGAATTTAAGATCTATGGAAAAAATATTTTTGACACAAAATATCTCATCATCTCTCAAATTATACTCTCAAATTAAGCTATTCTGGGAGCTGCTAACTCTATTAAACATAAAGGTAATGCTGTATTTGTAAAGGAAAAGATGAGACTGTATTTTAAAAGGGAGTATTTTTATTAATATTTGGTAAATATTATATTAAATGTTTTACTATAAAAATAAGATGAAGAAGGAACTGTTTCTAGAAAATAGAAGTCACATGTGCAAAGGTACAGAGGTATAAGACAGAAAAGACCCCCCTTCTGGGTACCACCAGCGCTGAGTAAAGGAAAATCAGACTTCCAACAAGAGGTGGAGGAGAGTGGGGTGGGATGTGGGTACAGTTCCCACAGCTCAGCCTGGCCAGGCATGATCAGACTCACACTGAGCAGTTGGAGGGTGCTCCTGACCTCAAGGAGGGTTGCCAAGAAGTAAATTGCATGATCAGATGTTTGTCAGAAAAATGAGAGGCCAAAAAACGGCAGGATCAGAGATAGGGAGCCCAGCCACTGAGCTGCTATGCTGAGGAAGGCCAGAGATGAGGCGACACCATGGGAATGGAGGAGAGAGGGCATACCTGAGAGGAATGCTGGTGTTGTTGTTAGGTGCTGTCAAGTCAGTTTCAATTCATAATGACCCCATGTACAACAGAAGGAAACACTGCCTGGTACTGCACCATCCTCATGATTGTTGTTTTGCTTAAGCCCATTGTTGCAGCCACTGTGTCAATCCATTTCACTGAGGGTCTTCCTCTTTTGGCGGAAGTCAAATCAACAGACTTTATTCAGGGCATGAGCCAACACCTCAAGACCAACTTAGTGAGGAAGAGAGGAGCAAGGAATGACTCATAAATCTCCTGGGCCTCTGGGTGACAGCAGCACTACTCCTGGGGATGGGGCTAGAAGGAGGGTCAGGATGGAGGGGGAGAATGGTGACTTGAGTTTTGGGCCTGCTGAGTTCACGTGTCTGTGGTGGGCCAAGTGACACTATCATGGGGCAGTAGATACATAGCCATATGAGTTTGGGAAGAATTTCAGGTTTGGTGAGAAAAATTTTGGTGTCATCACCACCTGGTTGAGACCTTAAACTCACTCAAAAATAGCATGGAGAGTGAGAAGAAAAGAAGGCAGAGGTCAAAAGCCAGCAAACAGTATTATCTGTGGAGTGGTCAGAGAAGGACAAGTCTAATGGCATCCTAAACAAGAGGCCGGCTGGAGCACACCCATTGCTCTCTCCTTAAACTGTGCTCCATTTGAAACAAGATGTAGCTAAGAATATTGCTGTCATTGTTAGTTGCTGCCGAGTCAGCTCCAACTCATGGGGACCTTATACATAACAGAAGGAAACATTGCTCAGTCCTGCTCCATCTTCATGATTGTTGGTATATTTGAGTCCATTGCTGTGGCTCTTGTGTCAGTTGACCTCACTGAAGATTTGCATCATTTTCATTGGTCCTCTACTTTATCAAACACAACGTACTTTTGTAGAGATTGGTCTTTACTGATGACATGTCCAAAGGAAGAAAGTCAAAGTCCTCACTTCTAAGGAGAATTCTGGTTGTATTTCTTCTAAGACCGATTTGTTCATTCTTTTGGCTAAGAATGTAGATGTAATAAATCCAGGACATCATTAGATAACTGACTAACAAAAACTTCATGAGCAGACACAACATTTCTGGAAAAAATAAAGCAGATAAAATCAGACTGTTGGAGAAACTTAAACAGAGGAAAACAGAAACCCCAAAAAATGTTAAGAGGAAGGCTATTTTCCTCCCTTCAAAGAAAGTTCCAGAGAAAGTACAAGGTCAAAAAATAGAGGCCTAACAAAATAAATGAGAGCAAGAGAGAAAACGGAGAGGGCAGCTGGAGGTGGAGGATGCTGTGAAAACATCAAGGATCTCAAGAACTTCTCTGAGAAGCTGGACCAAGTGATTCCCTCCCTCCTTGCCCCAGCCTTCATTGCTTCTGCAAAGTTTCTGAGATGCTTGCCCCAGGAGGAAGTACTAGGAAATCATTTCCAGACATAGAACACCATGGATCTGGAAAGGATCCTCAGAGTAAGGAAAATGTCTGGTTGGAGGGAGAATCCCTGGGGTAGTTCTTGACCTACACCACCACCACTGGGACACAAACCAAGATGGCAGCAACATGTGACTTTGAACTTGGCCCAGTCTAAATCCAGGAGGACAGTTCTGTGTTTCAGGTAGAGGAGATTCCATGGTGGACTCTGCAGCTGGAAAAGCAGGGCGATGTCCTCAAAGACTGGGAGCTCCTGCCCTTTCAAGATCTACTTCCTCTACACTCAGCTACTCAAAGTGTGGGTGGGGTATTGCAGCCTGGCATTACCACCCACCACCTCCAGCTTGTTAGACCTGCAAGACCCGGCTCCACTTCAGAGCTACTGAATCTGCATCTGTATTTAACAAGATTCCTGGGTGAGTCCTGCATACATTCCAGTTTGGGAAGTAGGCTGTAATATTGGTTGCCCATAACCCTTCTCCTGGTCCCCTCTCCGGTACCCAGAGGCAACCCTCTGTGGTCAAGGCCTGGAGCCATGGGCAGGTGAGCAAAATATCTCCAACTACCAATCCTGTTCAGTCTAAGTTCTTAGCACCATGTGGGACCACACAGTATGGATGGAATCTAGAGGCGCTTGCGTCAACGATGAATAACTCCTTCTGAAGAAACAGCAAAAATAGAGGGGAGAGAGGACAGGATCAGCCTTGTTTGGATGGATGCTTCCTGGGGCATTTAGTCAGTGGGAAGCCTCATGAACTGAAAGCCCCACAATGACTTTTGTCCACTACCATTTCTCCACCCCATGCCCTGACCTACAAGAATATATATCATGAGCATGTACCCATGACCTTGTGAAGCCAGGAACAGGATCTCTTCTCATTTAAGGAAGAGCAGGTAGGTGTCTAGAAAGGCCTGTAGGAGGACAAAATTCATCCTTGTTTCCACTCCATAATAAAAGCCTTGTGAGAAGAGGCAAGTTAAAGGAAAGTAAATGTTGGTCATTTGAGCCCACCCAGGGACACGCAGAATAAAAAAGGCCTAGTGATCTGCTTCTGTAAAGATTACAACCAAGAAAACCCTATGGAACAGTTCTACTCTGTAACACATGAGGTCACCATGAGTCGGGATCTTCTTGACAGGAACAGGTTTGAGTATTTGGTTTAGGGCACCTAAAGGCCCTTCCTTTGGAGTATGAATCCAGGAGGAGCTTGCCTCAGGCAAATTTCACTGAACAGCTTTTTTGCTGAAGGTCTCTGAGACTCAACCCACATCCCTGTGCTCATTAACTCTCCTGTCCCCATAGAGCCCTCAGGAGTTTGTCTGTCTATACCTCCGCAGGTCTACGTCTGCACTCCTCTCCCCTCACTTCTTTTCATTCACTGAATGATAAACCCACAGGATCTGTGATGAATGTTTTACTGCTAAATCCTGAAAGAATGAGGGTCTGGTATCAAAGGTCCCGGAATCTCCCTAGGACCCCACCTCTAATCCGTTCTCTGTGGCTCCTGCTGCCTTCCCTGAAAGCATCACTATGAAAAGGACTGCTTATCCTCCTGATCTCTTCTCCTGACTTTAAGAGTGCAAATCCCCAACAAATGCCTCCCCTAGGACCTTCTCCAAATTTCTCTGAAATCTCACCATTCACTTTCACATTCACCATTCACATTCATCATTTTAAAAAACTGATGGTGATCGTCATTCTTGAGTTGTTTAGTGTTTCTATGATCTAATTTGGCAATATTTAATGTTGATGGTCCTATATCAATCCTAAAAACCATATTCTAAAACTTCTTTTAGTCCATGACAACCAGATACAGAGGTTATCTGCCTCAGGATGGTTTCTTCTGGGAGGAGGGAAGGGGGCTAGGAAGAGGTGCACACTCCACTACTCCAGATTTGCTCCTCCTCATTGCCCTCCCTGATCTGCAGCCATCAGCCCACAACTCAGACTTTGGCTGGGAGCTTTCCCACATGGACAATAGACAGGACAGTGCGGGTGAACTGGGAGCTTCAGCCTGGCTAAGGATGTCCCTTCTGAATATGAACACATGGCCACAGGACAGTGGGGCTGATGCACCTCCCAACTTTCTACCCCAGCCCTGTTTTCTATCCACTGGAAACAGACTTATAACTCTCCTTCCTTGTCTCCTCCACTCACTCAGATCTACCCATTGCCTTCCTTGAAGAGCCACTTCATGGCCTACTTCCTCCAGGAAGTTTTCTCAGAAACCCTACTATAATAATCAGGAATACATCAACTGACATTTAGTTTTTCTTCTCATCTCAATTATGAATCCCAGAGAGGCAAGGCCTGTGTTTCAAATATGCACAGAACTCTGGCTAAACACTAAAAGATGAAAATCCATTTGTACCCATCCTGCCTATCCCACTGCTTTTCAGAAATGTAAAAGAGCTGGAGAAAAGACCATGTCCCTGCCCCCATGATGGCCAGATGGAGTAATTCTACAAGGTACGCAACTAAGCTTGTAGAAGGTCTATGGGTCACTTGGCCTGGACCCAAACCCCAACTCTTCCTCTTACAGGTCATGTGACCTTGAGAAATTCTCATAACTTCTCAAAAGGCCCACTCTCTGCTCAGGTGAAGACCAGAAAACTATATGACATCCTTCATATGATGACTTGACAATTTGGTGAGATAAATATCTGTAAAGAGATCAACCTACCTGCTGGTCTATAGCTAGTGTTCAATTAATGTTAGCAATGATAAGCAGCTACTGACACACCTACCTACCACCTCATCCCACTCCCCATTCCCTTCGGGAAAACAAAAATACCCAGGCTCTAACCACTGGATTTCAGAAGTAGACCACAGAATCCTTCTTCTTAGTCTGACTTAGTCTGGAAGCTCAACTGTTTAAAGTGTTGAAAAGCAAAGATGTCACCTTAAAGACTAAGCCATAATGACTGACCCAAGTCATAATGTTTTCAATCCCCCCATATGCATGCCAAAACCGGATGAGGAGTAAGGAAGACTGAAGAAGAATTGACACCTTTGAATTGTGGTTTTGGCAAAGAATATTGACTATACCATGGACTGCCAAAAGAATGAACAAATCTCTCTTGGAAGAAGTACAGACAGAATACTCCTTAGAAGCAAGGATGGCGAGACTGTCTCACATACTTTGGACATGTTATCAGGAGGGATGTGTCCCTGGAGAAGGATATCATGCTTGGTAAAGTAGAGGGTCAGTGAAAGAGGAAGACCCTCAGTAGAATGGATTGATACAATGGCTGCAACAATGGGCTCAAGCATAACAATGATTGTGGGACTGGGCAGTGTTTTGTTCTATTGTACATAGGGTCGCTATGAGTCAGAACTGACTCCAGGACACCTAACGACAACAACAACAAGCACTGGATTTGGGATAATCTCTCCCAGATTGACTCTCATGCCAAATCTCTCTGTGTAGTCCCCTTATTGTCCCCATGATTTCTCTTCTTTGTCTTTTGCCCCTAGCCTGTGAGCTTCTTGAAGGCAGTGTCTATGGCTTATTCCTCCTCATGCCAGAGGTCTAATAAATGGTTTTCACATAGAAAATGCTCATCAAATGCTTGCTGAATAAAATAATGTAGTAAAGGATTAAAAAAAAAAAACTTATTAATTATTTACAAACACACAACTATTCCTCGGTGGGAGGATGCCTCACCCCTCCCTCTGTATGTGTTATTTGCTCAAATTCTTAGAATACACATTTTGCACCCTTTTCCTGAAAACATGGACATATTTCTGTCAACAAGTGCTGGTATAAATGAAATGAATCATTCTAAAGTGACCTGGTTAGCCCACATCAGTAAGCCTGTGAGAATTACGGACACTTAACCTTCTCTCCCACTTTAGTTATCATCATAATTTAAATTTCCCTCACTGTCCAGTGCATCTAAAAATACAGTGAGAAGAAAGCCTTTCTTTAAAAAGAAAAGATGTGAAATATAAACCCATCTGTTACTCCATTTTGTGTTGAAATACAGTAAATTTTCATTGAGAAATTTTCTATTTCTCTAAGACAAATGGTTCAATCAATTTTTACTCATTCCATATGAGGTTTTATGAACTACAAGGGAGGACAGACAAAAATAAGTAAATAAAACTATCTTCAGGTGTCTAGAATCTCAGAAAGCCAGGGATGGGAATGACATTAATGGTTATAGAGTCCGGAAGTTCTTAACATGCTCAAGGGCTATTATGAAATTGTGATATGTTAAGCTTAAGAAACTAAAATTATTAGCTTGCATGAAAAAGTATATATTTTCATTCCAGATTCTAAGATAGATAGGCAGTACTGGGCACAAGAGAGTTAGGGAAAATGCATGGAAGAAAATAGTGGATTGAGGAAATGCTGTTTATTAACTTTCTTTTTCCTTCTTCTTTAGAGAAAATGACACTCCCGAGTTTTAGAAGCAGAAGCTTCCACCAGGTTGAGGCAACAAGAATGTTCCACTGAAGCTGGATTAAACATTGCTTACCTGGTCCCAACACCCTCATTTTGCAGATTAAGAGACCGTGAGTGGGACTTCAGAGAAAATGGTGGAGTGGGACTGACCAAAGCACTTGTCTTTGTTTTTTGCCGAATCTGGAATTCACTCAGGGTGGAAAAACAGAGGACACTCATCAAAAACATCGTAAGACAAAGAAATGGCAGCTTCCTGGGCAAAATATTACAATTGAGTCAAAAAATAGAGTGCCTAAAGCCTGAGAGAAAAAGCTGGAGAGAGAGTTTCTTTGGCAAACTAGGGCTTTCAAAAATTCCCATGTATAAGAGGTAATTTAGAAAGCCTCATACATGCCCAGGGCATGTCACATGCTCAGAAAATATCTGAGAAGACCCTAAGCTTTAACATCTGGCTGATCTATTGACTCAGTGCAAGCAGGGAGTAAACGCTAAAGCAGAGTTGTAAATGACCTGGCTAAGCATTAAAAGGAGCCCTCGTGGCACAGTGGCTAAGAAATCGGCTGCTAACCTAAAAGTCGGAGGTTTGAACCCACCAGCTGCTCCACAGGAGAAAGATGTGGCAGTCGGCTTCTGAAAAGATTTACAGCCTTAGAAGCCCTATGTGATAGTTCTACTTTGTCCTATAGGGTTGATATGAGTGGTTATTGATGCAGTAGCGATGGGTAAACATTGAAGGTGTGCCCTAGCTCAGAGCCAATCTGAAAAGACTTGGAGAATTTTTCTATCTTCTCTCTCTCTCTCATTATTTCTTATTTTCCTTCTCTCTACCTGTCTCTCATTCTCTCTCTCCTTCCCTCTCTCAGCATTCAAGGAAGTCTCTGTCAAAACACTAGCTAAAAACAAGGTAAAGGAACAGAAAATTCATCACATGACACCTGACAAAGAATACAGACTTTGCAAAAATAATTTAGAAAATTTACTAAACAAACAAACAGCTACAGCCCATAGCAAGCAAGAAAACAAACCCTGAGAGAGGGAAGAATCTTATTTACAAGTTACCAAATTATAATATTCAAAATATCCAGTTTTCAACAACCAAAAAAAAAAAAAAATTAAGAATCATAAAAAGAAACCAGAAAGTATATCCCATTCACAGAATAAATTAGCAAGAACTGTCCCTGAACAACAGACGTTGGAATTCCTAGACAAAGACTTTAAATCCACTCTCTTAAATATGTGCAAAAACAGATAAAAGAAATGATGAACAATAAACTAAAAGAACCAGGAAAATGATTATGAACAAATAGACAATATCAACACAGAGATAGAAATTATAAACAGAAAGCAAACAAAAATTCTGGAGCTGAAAAATACAGAAGCTAAAGTGAAAATCTCACTAGAGTGTTTCAGTAGAAGACATGAGCAGGCATAAAAAAGAATCAGAAAAATTGAGTATAGGTCAATGATAATCACCTACTCTGAGGAGCAGGAAAAAAATTAAGAAAAATGAACGGATCCTGAGAGACCTGTGTGACATGATTAAGCATACTAACGAATGCATAATTAGATTCCAAGAAGGACAGGAGTATGAAGAGTAAAATGAAAAAGGAATCAAGAATGCTGAGTAAAGCCTAGTGAAATTGTGGGACACCATCAAGTGGACTAACATAAGCATCATGGGTATCCTAGAAGGGGAGGAGAGAAAGAAAGGAACAGAAAAAATGTTTGAATAAGGGATGAAAACTTCCCAAATTTGATAAAGGACACAAAATCTACACATTCAAGAAACTCAACAAACTCCAAAAAGGATGAACACAAAGAGATCCTCTGAGACACAATTATGCTCAAATTGTTGAAAGACAAAGGGAGAATTTTCTTTTTTTTAGAACTGCCCCATAGGGTTTTCTAGGTTGTAAACTTTGTGTGTGTATGTGTATGTGTGTGTGTGTGTGTGTGTGTGTGTGTGTGTGTGTGTTTGGTGAAAGTTTACACAGCAAACTAGGTTCCCATTTAACAATTTCTATATGTATTTTTCGGTGACATTGGTTATGTTTTTACAATGTGTCAGCATTCTCATTACTTCCATTCTGGTTGTTCTGTTTCCATTAATCTAGCTTCCCTGCTCCCCTCCCACCTTCTCATCTTTTCTTTAGAGTAAATGTTAACCATTTGGTCTCATATATATGGTTATTTAAAGGAAGACAGTACTCATGGGTGTTGTTGTTTATTTCATGAGCCAATCTATTATTTGGCTGCAAGATGACCTCTGGGAGTGACTTTAGTTCCAAATTTAAAGGGTATCTCAGGGCAAGAGTTTCAGGGGTTCCTCTAGTCTCCTGGTCCAGTAATTCTGGGCTTTTTTTTTTTTAGGAATTTGACTGTTGTTCTACAATTTTCTTCCATTCTATCCAGGATCATCTTTTGTGTCCCTGGTCAGAATGGACGGTAGTGGTAGCTGAGCATCATCTAGTTTTTCTGGTCTCAGGACAGATAAGGCCATGGTTCATGTGGGCTATTGTTTCTGTAGACTAGTTTATTCTTTGAGTCTTTGGTTTCCTTTCTCTTTTGCTCCAGATGAGTACAGACCAATAGTTGTATCTTAGTTGGCCTCTCACAAGCTTTTAAGACTCCAGGGGCTACTCATCACAGTAGGATGTAGAACATTAACTTTATGAACCATGTTATGCCAATTGACCAAGTAGTCCCATGAGACTGTGGTCCTAAGCCTTCAAACCCAGTAAACCGGTCTTGGGAGGTGTTTGGTTATGTCTAGGAAGTATCTATAAGTGTGACTCCTATGTGTTTTACTATATATGAATATATATGCAGCACACACCAACATGCATACACATTTGCCTGTTGTTAGGTGCCATTGAGTTGGTTGTGACTCATAGTGACCCCATGTACAGCAGAAAGAAACACTGCCTGGTCCTGCACCATCCTCACAATCATTGCTATGTTTGAGCCCATTGGTGCAGCCACTGTGTCAATCCATCTCATTGAGGGTATTCCTCTTTTTTCATTACCTTCTACTCTACCAGGCATAATGTCCTTCTCCTGGGACTGATCCCTCCTGATAACATGTCCAAAGTACGTGAAATGAACTCTTGATATCCTCGCTTCTAATGAGCATTCTGGCTATACTTCTTCCAAGACAGATTTATACAATGGCAGATTCAGAAAACAGAACCCCTTTTCTCCCATTCCCAACCTTTCCCCCAGTTCACTTCAGTTTAGTTTATTTTTATTGAGTCCCTTCTATGTTTAGGAGGCCTGGTGACACAGTCATTAAGAGCTCAGGCTGCTAACCAAAAGGTTGGCAGTTTGAATCCACCAGTGGATCCTTGGAAACTCTACGAGGCAGTTCTACTTTGTCCTATAGAGATGCTGAGTCAGAATCTACTCAACGGTAACGGGTCCTGGGAGGTGGATAGGGATGAATCTATTTCATTTGCTAATGATGGCACCCATCAGGTGGCTTGTCCACCACCAGGACTCCTAGGTTCTCACCTTGTGTCAGCTGGCCCCAGCTTGGCAGAAGGTGGTGTAGGGGACACAGACGTGGTGTACTTATAGAAGTAAAGTTGTTTCATCCAGGGGTATGTACCATATTTTTACACAAATAACATGTACCTTCTACTTTTATTTACCAACAATGCCCTCCCTCCAAGAGGTATTTCGTAAGTGCCTCTATGCCAATTTTTTTGTATGTTTCTGTGAAAAAATTAGCATAACATGCTTGCATAAATACCTTGCAGGAGGAGGGCGCAAATGGCAAATAACTGTAGAAGCTGTGCGTTATTTGTGTAAAAAACAGTATGCCTTCAGTTCTGCTGGCTATTGTGAATGCCTCCCCAAAAATGACTGCCCAAATTGTATTCCCACCAAGATATTTGAGAGTACATTTTCACGTATCCTCTGCAATAGTTGATATAGTTTGGATTTTTCAATTTGATGGGTGAAAATGTGTATCTTATTGAGGCTTACATTTGCAAGTGTTGATTACTAGGGAGATGGGATTATTTATAAAAACATGCACACACACATTCATACACACACACCAATTTATTGGGGTAGGTGCCTATTTCTTCTCTCTTTCTTAGTAATTAGCTTAGATTCCTAGTAAGTTGGCTTCTCTTGCCTTCTCTAAAAGTTCTGCAAGGAAGATTGGAGAAGAATTACCAAGCAGAGCTGCCCGACTCACGCTAGACTGTGGCAGGAGCCTGGGGTGACCCTATGTTTGGTTCAGTCACCGAGATGTGAGAGTCCTTTGATCCAGCTGCTCCTGTTAGTCAATTACCCTGACTCCTTCCAAATACGAAATGAGGGGGAGATGTCCAGATTCATTACATGAGGCTAGTATAAGCTTGATACCAAAATTGGAAAAGGCCAGTGCAAAAAAAAAAAAAAACTTAAATAAATAAAAGGTAATTAAAATAATCTCACTGGTGATGATAGTGAAAAAATTCCTCTGCTGATCCCCACTTTGTTTCAATATGACTTGATAGTTCCTTCAACCCAGAAGAAGGGTCCGTGTCCCCAGCCTCTGAGTCTGGGCTGGCCATGGGACTTTCTTGAAACAATCAACAGGGTAGAAGTGACAGGTGCCGGTTCTATGCCAGTCCTCAAGACACCTTGCACACTTCAAGTCCCTCTCCTGAAAATCTGATTCTACCACGTGAACAGGCCAGGGAAGTTTGGCTGGAGGAGGAGGGAGGACTTGGAGGAGAGCTTCGTTGCCCCAGTTTAAGCCCTAGACAGGGGAAAAGTGTGTGTAAGATCAGCAGAGCCACCCGTGAGCCCAACAGCTTACCTCAGGTGCAGGAGTAAGCCCAGCTTCAATTAGCTGAGCCTGGCCCAAGGCAGGAGACTCCCCCTCCCAGCTGTACCATTGACTCATGGGCAATAATAAGTGGTTTCTAAACCTGGGGCTCAGGGACATTGGTGGTTCAGTGGTAGAATTCTTTCTTCCATGGGGGACACCTGTGCACCTCATCTGTATTTCCTACTCATCTGCCAGTGAAGGCTTGTGTATGCTATGATACTGATCAGGTTTCAGGGGAGCTTCCAGATTAAGATGGACTAGGAGGAAAACCTGGTGATCTCCTTCCAAAAATCAGCCAATGAAAACCCTATGAATCACAAGGATCTGATCCACAGCTGGTCACAGGCAGGTGTAGGACTGGGCAACTTTTCATTTCATTGTGCATGGGGTCCCCATGAGTCGGGAGGAGCTCAACGGCAGCTACTTTACATAATGAACACCAAATCATTAAAACAATTCCATGAGGGGGACGGTAGTAGGATCCCCATCTTGCAAATGAGAAAAATGAAGCACTGAGGGGTTCGAGTGACATATCTGAGGTCCCTGAGCCAGTAAACAGTAGAGCGGCATCTAATCAGAGCCATCTGCTCCAGGTTCCACGTTCCTGCCCCTCATCCTATGAAACAGTGTGGGGCACATATGGAAGGTGGGCCTTGAGAGAGACTGAAGATAGGGTCGAATAAGAGAAGGTCTGTTTTGGGTTTAGAAGGAAGAGAGAAAGTAATGCTAGCAATACCAGCTGATAATCCAGAGGAAAGAGACTGATTTGCAGAAGCTTGAGTCATGGCTGGGGGCCTGATGGCCAGGCACAGGGCTGGGGCCAAGCACACTGGGGGAGAGTTGAGCATCGTGGCTGTGCTTAAAGACCCCACATGAGCCACTTCTGAGCCCTGTTCCTGACTCCCTGCTCCCAGGGAAGCTGTGGGCTCTGCTGGAGTCTCCTTGACATTTGGAAATCTCTGGGCCCCTGGCATTGTCTCTGGGAATTTCCAGTGGCATCAAGTGATTTAGAGAGCTATGGGGTCATAGAGCCTCACAGAATTTCTGAGGAAAAGGAGGACATTTACAAATGAGGGCCATACCCCATCACAGAGAGAAGAGCACAGAACAAAGAGGTTAATTAATTTCTTCCGAGGTCTTACAGGGAGTCAAATGCAGAACTGGATAAGAAAATTCATCTCTAATGATTGTATGAGAGACGTTCTCTATGCCCACCTTCCTGTCCTCCAAGTCACCCCAGCAGGGCCACCATATCCATGGGCTGGTGTATCTCCTCTTCTTCTACCAGTTACCATGCTTGAAGCTCTCAGTATGGTCTTAGGAATGACAAAATGCTCTCATACATACATCCATTTGATCCCTGGAAGGCCCCCACTAGGCAGGTATTTTACTTCCTGTATTTTGCAAATGGCTGGCAGGTCATGAGTAATGTGGACTGAGCTCTTTCTCTGCACAGGAAGGAAACCAACCCCCAGTGCACCCATACTCTCACCAGATCTCCACGGTGGTCCTACAGCCAGTTGCTGTTATTATCTCCACTGGGTCCTGGGGGGTGGAGCTGGAAGCCCAAGGTCACCCAGCCAGTAAAAGTACAAAGCCAGAACAAACCCATGTCTGTCTGTTCCAGGCCCTGCCCAAGTCCGTGAAGCTGAGACATCCCCAAGGTTCTGCCCATCTCCTCCCTGTGCCAGCCTCAGAGATGCAGCCCACAGGGCCCAGCTTGGTCCACAGGAGTCCATGAGCACATTCACACCAAGCAATGATTAGACTGGCTGTGGATATGTTGTCCATCGGGTTTTCACTGGCTGATTTTTGGAAGATCACCAGGCCTTTCTTCCTTATCCATCTTAGTCTGGGAGCTCCACTGAAACCTCTTCAGCATCATAGCAACATGCAAGCCTCCACTGACAGACAGGTGGTGGCTGTGTATCGCACACAGGGGCTGACTAACAACAAGAACAACAGTTAGTGAGCAGAAGATGGCCAGGAGCTGTGGAGAAGCTGGTAAGCAGGAGGCCTGGCTGAAGAAGCAGCTTGGACCCTCCTACCTCTGTTCTGTAAACTAGATGAGTCGTTTGAACTTCCTGTCCTTTGCTTCCTCTCCTGTAGGGTGGAGGCACAACCCTGAGTCTGCTGACCTTCCATTTGCTGAGAAAATCAAGGGAAGCCCTTGGTAAGATGCAGTGTGACATGAGCATTTGCAGGATGATGATCTTTATGAGGGCGACCATGACTCCTTCATTCCTTCATCGTTCTAAACACTTCCATGGTGTGGCCACTTTGTGCCAGGGAGTGGGTTCCCATCGCCCAGTCTTCAGGGCTGGGTGGCAACTGTGTCCCAGCCATCACTCAGACCAACAAATTACTGCTTTTAAAGCCAATTTTCATTGTATTTCCCTAACTTATAATTCCATTTTCCTTGGATCCACAATCAACACCCATGGAAGCAACAGTCGAGAAATCAAAGGACACATTGCATTGAGAAAACCTGCTTCAAAAGACCACTTTAAAGTGTTAAAAAGCAAAGATATCACTTTAAGGACTAAGGTGTGCCTGACTCAAGCCACGGTATTTTCAGTCGCCTCATATGCATAGGAAATCTGGACAATGAATTAGGAAGATCAAAGAAGAATTGACTCCTCTG
Organism: Dugong dugon; assembly: GCA_030035585.1. Lineage (NCBI taxonomy): Eukaryota > Metazoa > Chordata > Mammalia > Sirenia > Dugongidae > Dugong > Dugong dugon. The sequence goes on along the minus strand of CM057465.1, from coordinate 3,381,040 downwards.
AATTGTGGTGTTGGCAAAGAATATTGAATCTACCATGGACTGCCAAAAGTAGGCACAAATCTGTCTTGGAAGAAGTACAACTAGAATGCTCCTTAGAAGCAAGGACTGCAAGACTTATCCGGAGGGATCAGTCCCTGCAGAAGAACATCATAGCTGGTAGAGTAGAGGGTCATTGATAAACAGGAAGACCCTCAAAGAGATGGATTAACACAGTGGCTGCAACAGTGGGCTCAAGCATAACAACAATTGTGAGGATGGTGCAGGACTGGGCAGTGTTTGGTTCTGTTGAATATATGGTCGCTATGAGTCAGAACCGACTCAACAGCACCAAACAACAACAACAACTTATAATCAAACCAGTCTTGCTAAGGATGTTGATTGGTTTTACTCTGAATTCAGTGGGACACTGTGGAGCAGTGATCCACAGGGGTGACGTGATCTGATCCACGCATTTAGGAGGCTTCTGCAGGTGCTGGTGGACAACAGAAGGAGAGTGGACTTGAGGGAAAAAGGTGTGTAAGAGGCTCCTGCAGGACACTGCATTTGTGGGACATTTGTTCCACTTTTGATACAGCCCTTCCCCAGGGGAAGCATTTGTACTGCCCTGTGGGGCTCACAAGGACCCCCCTTCTCTTAATGATATACCTCCCCAGTGTAGAGTGACGGGCTCTTTCCATCTGTAAACCAGTTGCTGTTGAGTCGAGTCTCACTCACAGCAACGCCATGCATCAGAGGAGAACAGCTCCATAGAGTTTTTAAGGCTGTGACTTTGGAAACAGATTGCCTGGCCTTTCTTCTGAGGCATCTCTGCGTGGGTTCAGTCTGCCAAACTTATAGCTAGTAGTCGAGTGCTTAACCATTTGTGCCACCCAGGGTCTCCTCTTTCTATCTTTACAAGTGAGAAAGTGAAGAGAGGGGTTGTGTGCTAGTCAGAAGGTCTTATAACATGGTAGGAACATGACCGAGAAACACCGATCAGCTGGGTGGCCACACAAATATCCAACTGCGTGATTCCATGTGGGCCTCATCCAGCTTCTAATCCTACACTCTGCTTTCTTTGACCTCGCCTCACTATCAGCAACACCGCCAAAAGCTGTGTGTTGCCAAGAACCAAGAAATGTGCTCAGTTTTCTTCCTTTAAGACATGTTTTAGGAAGAGACGGGTGACAAAGGTCAATGCTTCCATTTATTTAGGTAGATAGATATGTTTTTTTAACTCATAGAAGGAAAGAATTGGAAAATCTATAGTCACGCTAAAATAGGTTTCAAGTAATTTGAGGGTTTATGTGAACTTTGGCTATTAGTCCGCCTGTTTGAGCAGACCGCATTCCCAGAATGCTTACTGGGCTCCTAGGGGGCTGAGGGGCTGGTAGAAGTGAGGCCCTAACCCCCTCGTGCTGAGTGCAGCTGTGACATTCACAAGCGATTACTCCCTAGAACCAGACATTGGAGTATCCGGTTCCCTCCTCTGCATCTCTCACCTCTCCTTTCTAGCTGCCAACTCTATCTGTCCACTATGGAAATCAAAGCAGATGGTATATAAAATAGAAAGTCCTTCCAACACCACATACACTCCCATTCTAGGAAGCAAATACAGTCTGATTAATCACCTGGAGCAGGAACCCTTACCTCCAGCTCGTTGAGAATTTGATTACTTCTGCACGTGTGTGAGTATTTCGGGAACTGAGACAAAGTTCACTCAGGGGAGTGCTGCTTCTGGCTGAGCAATAAAGGAACATGAAGCCCTTGGCTGGTCCCTCTCTAGGTCTGCCCATTGGGTCACCATGTACTTCTCACTCCTCTCTTTATTCCTTGCTGTTGTTATTGTTGTTAGGTGCTGTCTAGTCGGTTCTGACTCACAGCGACCCCATGTACAACAGAACAAAACACTGCCTGGTCCTGTGCCATCCTCACAGTCATTGATTTGTTTGAGCCCACTGTGTCAATCCATCTCGTTGAGGGTCTTCCTCTTTTTCACTGACCCTCTACATTACCAAGCATGATGTCCTGCCCTAGGTACTGGTCCCTCCTGACAATATGTCCAAAGTACGTGAGACAAAGTCTCGCCACCCTTGCTTCTAAGGAACATTCTGGCTGTATTTCTTCCAGACAGATTTATTCATTCTTCTGTCAGTCCATGGTATATTCAATATTCTTCGCCAACACCATAACTCAAATGCATCAATTCTTCTTGGTCTTCCTTATTCATTGTCCAGCTTTCCCATGCATAGGAGACTATAGAAAACTCCATGGCTTGAGTCAGGCACACCTTGGGGTTAGGGTTAGGGTTAACCCCCTGTAACTCCAAAGCAGAGTTCCGCCTCTCCATCCTTGTAAAGAGAACACACAGCAGTCTATACCTCTGTATTTGCATCTGCAGCATTTCCTGGGGCTGTCTTAATCAAGGACCATGAGTGGGGCTTCCAACAGCAACAGCATCAGCAGGAGAATAACAGAAGCCAGGCTCCGAGACGGTCTGCCCCAGACAGTAATAAGGAAGTCCCTGAACTTCAGCTACCTTTTCACTCCCTATAGCCTCACCTGAGCCTAGAGCTTAAACTAGGCCTGGCAGATTTAACACCAAACAGAATGCCCAGATAAATTTGAAGTTCTGATAAACAAACCAAAAATTCTGAGTATAAATATGTCCCAAGTCTATCACCCGTCTGTCCGTTTGATGTACTGTGGTGGCTGGTGTGTTGCTGTGATGCTGGAAGCTATGCCATCAGTGTTTTCGATACCAGCAGGGTCATCCATGGGGGACAGTTTTCAGTGGAGCTTCCAGACTAAGACAGAATACAGACTAAGACAGAATACAGACTAAGAGGAAGGGCCTGGTGATCTACTTCTGAAAATTAGCCAATGAAAACCTATGGCTCACAACAGAACATAGTTCGACTCACTTGCTTTGGACACATCATCAGGAGGGATCAATTGCTGGAGGAGGAGATCGTGTTTGGCTAAGCGGAGGGCCAGCAAGGGCAAGGAAGACCTTGCTGAGATGGATTGCCACAAAAGCTGCAAACAGAGACTTGACATGCCGGTGACCGTGGATGACACAGGACCAGGCAATGCTTTCTTCTGTTGTACATGAAGTCACCATGAGTCGGAGTCTCTCTGTGTTCCAAACATTGCACAGAACATAACTACACTAAAAAAAACATTGTTTATGTGAACTTGCAGTTTCACTGAGTGTCCTATACTTTATTTGAAGCTCTAGCCTAAACTCAACTTTCTCAGAGGTCAGACAGGTATTGACGGCCAGAACGTGATCTCACTGGGGGTCCTGAAGGTCCTGAGTGAGCTCCCACTCAGCACGAAGACTTCCACCTCCAGGCACCAGGCAGCTCCCTGGGGACAAAGCCCTGCGTGCACTGGGGTTTCTCATCTCTGCGGGAAAGGTTGGTGCCCTCAGTAGAGGTCCCAGCCCCACCACTAATTTAATGGCTCTTTAATCTCTTTTGAGAGAACACATTTTTGAGGCTCCTATGAACGTTGTGGACTGCCTCTTCAGAAACATAAAAAAACACTGGTGTACAATTCCAGGTGACGGAAAGGTCTTCACCCCACACAGAACCCGACACCAGGAGAGGGCTAAGTGCACAAGGGCAGTGAACATTCTGGACACCAGAGCGATCATTTTAACACTTTCTCCCAAAATTCCAAAATTATTTTTAGTGATAACCATGTAATAATCGTGATCCATTCGCTAGTTCTAAAACAATTAACCATTAAAAAAAAAAAAAATCTTCATTTTAAAGACATTCAAACTCAAAGAAGTATTCCAAGGCGTGAAATAAAGTTTGCAAATAGCAAACAAAATATTGCACTTTGCAATCTACAGTGGCTTTCATTGTTTTCCATTTTAAATGCAGATAAAAACTCCAAGTGGTCACACAGGATGACAGAGCTGGAGTGCCTCCTGGTCTGCGTCTTCTTTACAATCTCTGTCCTAGCGTTGCTTTTTTTCCTAATCTACTGTTCAAATGTAAGCCTGTCTATAACACAGGGGACAAGGGACAAAATGGACAAGTCACAAAATTTCAAACTGTTATGAACTTATTCTCAAATCAAACACATGTAGCTGAATCTCCTGGCATGAGGAACCAACTGTAAAACTAGGATTTAAATAATTAAATTCCATGTAAACTATACCAAAAAGAAAAACAAACAAACCCATTGCTGTCAAGCTGATTCCGACTCATAGCAACCCTACAGGACACAGTAGAATTGCCCTGTAGTGTTCCCAATGAGCAATTGTGGATTTGAACTGCTGATCTTTTGGTTAGCAGCTGAATGCTTAGCCACTGCTCCACCAAGACTCCACGTCAACTATGTTGTTGTTGTTATTAGGTGTTGTCGAGTCCGTTCTGAGTCATAGCGACCCCACGTACAACAGAGCGAAACACCGCCTGGTCCCGCGCCATCCTCACAATTGTTCTGCTTGAGTCCGTTTTTGCAGCCACGGTGTGGTATTCTGAGTGCCTTCCAACCTGAGGGGCTCATCTTCCGGCACTATATCAGACAATGTTCCGCAGGTTTTCACTGGTTAATTTTTTCAGAAGTCGACTGCTGGGTCCTCCTTCCTAGTCTGTCTTAGTCTGGAAGCTCAGCTGAAAACCTGTCCACTGTGAGTGACCTGCTGGTGTTTGAAATACAGGTGGCATAGCTTCCAGCATCACAGCAACAGTCAAACCACCACAGTATGACAAACTGACAGACATATGTAAACTACAATGTTTATTAAAGGCTGAATAATAAAAATAAGCTACTTTGAAGTTTATAAACACACACACACACAAAAATTAAAACTCAGCAGTAAATAGAACAATTGTGTAGAAACTAGATCAACCAACAAAATATTTTTTGGTGGGGAAAGGAATATTTTATTACTGATTTGCTCAAATTGCTGGCAAAACTTGACAATAAAAAACACACTGACTTTCCCTTGGTTTTGTTCTTGCTTTTAAATTCTCTATAAACTACACACGGAGACCCCAGGTGGTGCAAATGGTTAACATGTTCAGCTGCTAATTGAAAGGTTGGAGGTTCAAGTCCACCCAGAAGTGCCTTAGAAGAAATGCCTGGCAATCTCCCACCACCTTGCCCAACTTTTTGCAACAGAAGTTTATTAGGTGACCGTGGGCAAGTCTTGGGATCTCTCAGGTCTCAGGCTGGGAATGTCAAAGAGGTTAACGGTAATAGTCCCTCTGACATGTAAAACGTAACCCCAAAAGCGAACTCGTACTGCAGATGTAGGGCCTGTCACAACCTCACCTACGACATCAGTATGCTTGCCTGTTCTCGTTCTGTCTGACAGTTGTTCTACTCAAGTCTTTGACTTGAATGCATACAGCCGTCTTTGGGAAACGTGCTATCCTCCCCGTTTTACAGCTGAGGAAACTGAGACTCGGGGCAATGATGTTTCCAAAGAGGTAGACCAAGTTGGTCTAGGCGGGACCTATGTCCAGGCCTGCAGTCCCCAAAGCCCATATCATGTCCCCGGCAGTGAGCCACCCCTTCGCTGGGCCAATCTGGCGTCTCTCCTGGAGCCGTCTTCCTGGAGACCCCATCCCAGCACGGACTAACTTTTCTGCAAAGGCAGGAAGTGGGAGGAGAGGCAGAGGTGCCATGGCCCTGGGCTGATGCACCTCAGCCAAGAGCTCACCATCACTGCCAGTGTGGGCTGCTGTCTCCCAATCCCGCTTATGCTGGCGTAATGCCCCGCACAGTTGGGCAGAGGCAGTCAGCAGTTAGCCGAGCACAGCCTAAGCAGACTGCAGTCTCAGCCTGGGGAACCCCACTGGGGTCATCCACATTGACCAGGCTGTCCACATTGTCCGGCCAGCTCACCCTGGCAGCCGGAAGTCGTCAGAGGTGTCCAGTGGTGTCCACCATCAGAATGGCGACAGCAGACTGCTCTGTTCCCCAGAGTGACTCCGCCAGAAAGCACTGGTGGACAGACCTGAGCAGTAGTGCATGCCCGTTCCCATGCGTCCATGTTTGGAGCATGCTGGAGCCTGCCTTTCTCTGCCAGCCTCTTTATCCTCATGACACAATCTTCTTAGACCTACAAACCCAGGGGTTTGAATGTCAACAAGTCCTGCTTCTGTGGGCCTAGGAGGCAGAGTCCTTCCCCACCGTAAGCTAGTTTAGTCATTTTAGTTTCCAGCGGAGGCGCATTTTCCTCTTACATTCTTGTATTTATTTCTGCCGACTGAGAACTGACTCTGTCTAAGTCCCCAGCCAGCCTCTGAGTCCTTTGAAGACAAAAGCTGTGTTCTGTCTACCTCTGGGTCTCCGGGTCCAACCCTGAGCCTGGTGCAGGGTGGGATGGGTGTCTGGGGCCAGGTGCATGGTACATGTTTCTATGGCTGCTGGACCCTGCACAATAAAACATTCCCCATTCATGAATGCGGAATATTCCTCGCAGCTTGGCTCACCAGCTCCTTGATTCCTATGACAAAATCTGAGTTCTCTGCACGAGACACCAAGGAAGAAACCATGGGCTCAGGGGCTGTAGCGGGAAGACATGCCCTATCTCCCATAACTCATGGAGGAGTCAGAGGAGAAATCACTGACTTCCTGCCCGGGACCTGGACAAAGGTCATTTGAACTGGCCTTCAGGATGGGCAGGTTGGGAAATTGCCCTGACAGCTCTGGGAATTGATGCTTCCACCGTCCCATTATGAGTGGGTGGATCCCTCGGAGTGGACTGCAGACCCAGCAGGTAATTAGAGCAGGCAGAGGACTTGCTACTCTGGAAGCAGGGGGTGAACCCTTGTCATGTTAATAAACAGTAGAAACAAATGATAATTCTTAGCTAAATATAAGAAGAAATTTCTAGCCCAGTTGTAAGTAGATTAACTTGGATCTATGGCAAGGCCTTTCTTTCCAACCTTCAAAGTGCAGAGATGATCTCACTGGTTCCCTTCACATCCCCTTGGGACGGAAAAGGGCAGAGGTGGTCTCTCCCCAGGAGCAGTTGGGGAGCCATGGCTTAGAGGGGCTAAGTGACCACTCCAAGCTCACGCTGCCCATCAGCAAAGATGCCAGGATTCATCATCACACTGCACGTGGCCTTGGGTGTGGCTGGGGACCTTTGCACAGGACATTCAGACTGTTTCCTTCTGTGGTGTCCTGGAGTTAGCTGGGTCATACAGTCCCCCATCAAATGCCTGTCCTATGAGTGGAAGACAGCATTTCCCTTGTCTTCCATGTTCTAAAGGGGACTCTGTTTGGGGCACTGATTTCACACAGTTGCATGAAGTTCTCAGGAAGCATTGCGGTCAGGACTTTAGAGAGCTCAGCCACTCACATGTATACACAGATGCTTGGGGAGGGTAGTGGCCAGAACTGCAGATGCAAAAATGTTGTGTCTGTGTGTGTGTGTGTGTTAGAGTTCTCACTCTCTCTCTCTTTGTCTCTGTCTCCGTCTCAGGAATTGGCCCACACAATGGAACTGTGGGGGCTGGCAAGTCCAAAATTTGTAGGGCTGGTCAGCAGGTCAGCAGGATGGATGTCTCAATCTTGAGGCAGAATCCTCCCCTCTCAGGAAACCTCAGATTTTCTCTTACGGCCTTTGACTGATTGGATGAGGCCCACTCACCTATGGGGGATAATCTGCTTTAGTTAAGACCCACTGACTGTAAGAGTCCATCATGTGTACATACCTTCACTGCAGCATCTGGACTAGCGGTTGAGCAAATACACCTGAGCACCATCACCTACCCAAGTGGACACGGAAAATCAACCATCACAGTGTGTGTGCATGTGTGTGTGTGTGCATGTGCGTGAATGTGTGTGTGCGTGTGTGTGCACACCTGTGTGTGTGTGTGTACGTGTGTGTGAGCATGTGCGCGCATGTGTGTATGTGTGATCCCCCACACGAGCTCCTCACATAATATCCCCTCAACTAAGTCATTCAGGGGATGTGAGGGGAGTTGACAAAAGTCACCCTCTTGACCTAGAGTCCCTGGGTGGTGCAAATGGTTAACATGCTCCACTGCTAACCAAAAGGTTGGAGGTTCAAGGTCACCCAAAGGCACCTTGGAAGAAATGCCTGCTGATCTCCTTCCAAAAAATCAGCCATTGAGAACCCTATGGAACGCAGTTCTGCTCTGCACATATGGAACCTCCACGAGTCAGACTCAACTGCAACTGGGTAGTGAATTTGGACTCTTATACTGAACAGCCTCCTTGGACAAATATTTGATGATCACTTTGTCCATCTCTGAGACGAGAAATAACTCTGCTTCCTGGAGCCAGTGAAGCCCAGGAGGAGGGATTTTTGGACCTCTCAACACTTAGATAATTTTGCAAATATCAGCAACAACAATAACAACAACAGTAAAAATGATCACTACTTCCATTTCTTGAGGGGGCCAGGGGCCATACCAGCTTGGTAATAAACGCTTTATGCACCTCGTCTATCTACTCCCAGGGAGCCTGTGAAGAAGCTTTTACTCCCTGTCTCTTACAGATGAGGAGGATGAAGTGAAGTGAGTAGGACTTGCAAAGCCCCATTTGGTAAGTATCTTAGTGCTGCTATAACAGAAAACACCACAAAGTGGGGGCTTTAACAAACAGAAATGCATTTTCTCACAGTACAGGAGGCTAGAAGGCTGAATTCAGGTTGCTGGCTCTAGGAGATGGCATTCTCTCTCTGTTGGCTCTGGGGGAAGGTCCTTGTCTGTTTTCAGCTTGTTTCTTGGTTCATGGCATCTATCTTTCCTCCATTTCTGCTTGCTTGCTTAATCTGCTTTTGTATCTCAAAAAAGATTGACTTAAGACACGCCCTACACTAATACTTCCTCATTAGCGTAACAAAGAAAACTCATTCCCAAATGGGATTATAACCACAGCTATAGAGGTTAGAATTTACAACATGTATTTTTTGGGAGGGGGGGCACAATTCAATCCATAACAGCAAGAGGTAGATGGCTTTGCAGAGCTGCTTGAGTGACACCCCTGTACCCCATGTCCATTGCATGAGGAAACTCCTTGGCCCTCCCATTTTTCCAGGGGCAGGATGGAGAGCTGAGTCTGCAAATACCTCTGGCCTCCACACCTGCACTGCTTGAGAAACCCAGGGCTTCCGAGAAGTTCTCTTCCTTTATTAAGGTCTCTAAAGCCTTTTTCTTCTCAAGGGTTCAGAGACGATGAAACACGCATTTAATTCCACCCACGGTGATACATTCATTTCACCTAGCTCAGATGGCCAGTGGAAATTAATGTGCACATAGGCGTCTGACAATTTATCGATAACAGCCCTGGTCTCTATACCTTGGAACTCCAAAATTAAAAGTAACCATTGTCATGAGGACGGGGCCCTCTCACTTAGAGATTCAGCAAGGTCATCAAACCCCATCGATTTCGTTACTGCACGACTTTAATTAGCACCCAATTCCAGCCCGAGTAGCTCAGCAGAGTAACCCCAAGGCAATGGTGGACCTGTGTGGTTGTTTTTTAATTTCCAGCAATGGCCTGATGATTACGAGTATGTCTGTTTTACAGACTTATCCTGATTGCTTTTTCATTCACTCCGCTTTCCATTATGCAGCATAAATAGAGAGGTGTCCTGGAACCAGCTTAACTGAGTTCAGGTTGTGTCACTGGACATCAAGTGATGTTACAAGCACGTTCTGTTTCAGCTAAGTTGCTCTGTACTTGGCTCTGAACCAAATAGATCTCAGTTGCTACAGGAGAATGCATCAAATAAACATATGTAGGGAAAAATACAAAATGAGCCATCTTAGTCTTGCTGACTGTCTCCATGCTGAGCAAGATGGTGGAAGTAAGCATTAGAATTAGACACAAACATCTTTCCAACGTAACAGAGAGCCCATATGAACGTGCATCTTAAAATAGCGATGCTTCATGATAGGGACAATCTAACAAGACCAGGCATTCTTCTCTTTAGTACTTTATGCAGATTATCCCTGGTCCCACAGCAGCCCTCTAAGACAAGTGTTATTGTTAGCTGTCATTGAGTCAGACCCCAACTCATGGTGACCCCACGCACAATGGAAAGAAACCGTTCCAGGTCCTACAACATTCCCATGATCGTTGGTATGCTCACGTCATTGTTGGACCACTGTGTATTCTGAGTGCCTTCCAACCTAGGAGCTCATCTTGCAGCACTGCAACCAAACTCATTGCTGCCAACTTGATCTTGACTCATGGCGACCTCATGTGTTACAGTGTTGAACTGTTCCATTGGGTTTTTTTGGATGTAATCTTCTACAGAAGATCCCTAGGACTGTCCTCTGAGGTGCCACTGGGTGGGTTAGAATTATTTCTTTTCTGATAAGATCGGTGGTGATTAAAGTATACAACTTTTTGTTAGTAACAATGTAATATGTCAACATTTGGAAATTCTGTGTAACTCAGTAAACCAATATTTTCCAAATGACCATTGAGTGATGTTATAGAATCATACGTGGAACAAAGGATCTATTCAAAGCACAATGTGTACTTTTTTTTTTTAATGTAGCAGTGTGAAAAGATCATTGATATAGGTTCAGATTTCACACTGCAACCTATGAAACACTACCACTTGGTAAATTTTGGTGTAGCATCAAAAAAGAATATCCATAATCATCTGGAAAGCCTATTAAAATCCTCCTTCATTTTTTCAACTACATGTCTGTGTGAGGCCAAATTTTCTTTATAGCCTTCAACCAAAATAACATATTGCAACAGTTTGAATGCAGAAGTAGATATGAGAATCCATCTGTCTTCTGCTGAACCAGGCACTAAAGAAATTTGCCAAAACGTAAAACATAGTTTTGGGAATTTTTTTTTTTTTTTTTGGTTTTAATGAAGAGAAGTTTATTTCCTCACAGTCAAAGTAGGCTGAAAGTCCAAATTCAGGGCGCAGGGCGTCAGCTCCAGGGGAAGTCTTTCTCTCTCTGTTGGCCTTCTCATCGGTGTTTCCCTGGACTAGGAGCTTCTCGGCACAGGGACCCCTGTCCAAAGGACGTGCTCTGCTCCCGGCACTGCTTTCTTGATGGTATGAGGTCCCCCTGTCTCACTGCTCACTTCTGTCTTTTATATCTCAAGAGATTGTCTCAGGGCACAAACCAGTCTTGTAGATCAGGTCCTGCCTTACTAACACAACTGCCACCCATCCTCTCTCATTAACATCATAGAGGCAGGTTTACAACTTACAGGAAAATCACACAGTACCAGGAATCATGGCCCAGCCAAATTGATACACACGTTTTTGGGGGGACATAATTCAAACCATGACATTCCACCCTTTGACCCCCCCCAAAATCAAATCTTTGCAACATGGAAAACATATTCACCCCATCATATCATAGCAAAAGTCTTAACTCCAAGTTCAAAATCCAAAAATTCCTCTTCATCTGTGAAATCTAGAATACAAGTTATCTGCTTCCAAAGGTACGATGGCAGAACAGGCACAAGCTAGACATTTCCATTACAAATGGGAGAAACTAGAGGAAAAGATGTGATAACAGGCACCAAGCAAGTCAGCAGAACACATTACATTAGCCCTCAACGCTTTGAAAATAATCCTCTGTTCTCTGAGACAATTTATACAATAGCTCTGCCCTCCAGACTCTAGGTATTGGCCACAGTCTCTGGATTTTGAGTGGAGGCCCCTCGGCCCTGGGCTTCAGCTCCACCTTCCAGGCCCCCTGGGACAGCAACTCTGCTCCCTTGGCTTTAGGCGCACCATTCTCCTAGTCCATTGGAGTGACAGCTCCACCCTTAGAAACACCAGAGGCCATGGCTCCACCCTTTGAAACCCCTGAGGTCATGGCCATATCTTTTGAGGCTGAAGCAGCTTGGTTTCCTGTGTCCCTTGTCTCTTCAGCTTCTGCTTCCTATGGTCTCTCGGCCCTTGGGCCTCACGCCAGCATCTGCCCTGCTGGGGCAAGTGTTCCAAAGCTCAGTATCTCCACTGGTAAGTGCCCGGAGGCATCCCACTCTGCCAGGAAGCCTTCTGCACACAGGCACTCAGCTCCCTTGCTCCATGGGTCGGCAAGCCTAGCTCCACCGATAAGTGCCCAGAGACACCCCACTCCGCCAGGAAGCCTCCTGCTCACAGACATTCAGCTCTCTCGCTCCATGGGTCGGCTCCAGTGCCGTCTTTCACTGGTCTCCTGATTCTGATGCTGTTGGTTCACTGCTGCTGCTGCTTCTCTGCTGCTATAGGTTCTCTGCCACTGCCGCACGTCTATCCATTCACAGTTTTAAAACCGCTTCCACATTTTAGGTATCTGTTAGAGCAGCACCCCACTTCCGGTACCAAATTCTGTCTTAGTCATCTAGTGCTGCCATAACAGAAATACCACAAGTGGATGGTTTTAACGAAGAGAAGTTTATTTCTTCACAGTCAAAGTAGGCTAAAAGTTCAAATTCAGGGCATCAGCTCCAGGGGAAGTCTTTCTCTCTCTGTCAGCCTTCTCATGACCGTTCCCCGAGACTAGGAGCTTCTCGGAGCAGGGACCCCAGTCCAAAGGATGCACTGTGCTCCCGGCACTGCTTTCTTGATGGTATGAGGTCCCCCAGGATTTTTTTTTTTGAAAACATATTTTAAATATCATTTAAAATAGGTTATTTATGTTTACATGTAATGGCTTTATTGTGATTTTTTAAATAAATAAGTAAATGTTTTAAACGTTTCTCAGTTTTGATTTCTCACATGGTAAATGTAGACAGGTTTAACTCACATGGAGTCTCTAGGTAATGAAAAAGTTTAATGTGCTTGGATGCTAAATAAAAGGTTAGAAGTTCAAGTCCACCCAGAGACACCTCAGAAGAAAGGTCTGGAGATATACTTCCAAAAAATGAGTCCTTAAAAACCCCATGGAGCACAGTTCTACTCTGACACACATGGGGGTGCCATAAGTCAGAATCCACTCCACAACACCTGGTTTTTTAATAACCCACATAAAGAAAAGCTCCTTGGGTCCTCATTACTTTTTAAGACTGTAAGGGTTCCATAGCACAAAAAGTTTGAGAACCACTGTCCTAGGGTCAGCAGAGTCCTGGGCAATCACACCTTGGACTTGGGGTGTTTGAGGAATTGTCCTGGTGTTTATTTGTTCCATTTTTATGCTTTGCTTCTCCAGCTCCTTGATCGTAATATCTCTGGGGACACAGGCACATGCTCCTGTCTCTCTGCTGCAGCTCCCTGAAAGAACATTCTCAGAATCCTCACTGATTATGTTACGGGGGCTTGGAGGAAAGTTCATGACGTTCTCCCGAACCTCAGTGTGCTCAGGTGAACATGCCTGAGTAATGGCTGGGCCCTACCTTCTCCAGAGTCCAATAGACAAGTAAACCATGATTGAGGAGGTCAAGTCATTTCTTAGCTCTCAGAGATACAGGGGACATGGGGCCCAGAAACAGCAGCACCCAATGCAGACCCAAGTGCATCTAGAAGAAGTTTCCTGGAGCAGGTGAGTCTGAGTTGGGCTTTGAAGCGTGTCAACAGGTAAAGGAGGTGCTGGGTGCCTTAATCTGAGAGAGGAGCAGGTGTTGACATGAAGAAGCCCAGGTTGGTGGGGGGAGGGAAGGGGGTGGGGATGTGTCAGCCAGGCTGTGGAGGCAGAAGAGGCAGATGAAAGGGGCTTTCTTAGATGCCTGCATGCTAAGGAGCTAATGTAGACTATGTGAATGCCATGCAAGTCTACAAAGCATCCAGTGTCTGTGAAGTCACTTCTGACTCATGGTGCCCCCAAGTGTGTCAGAGCAGAACTGTGCTCCATAAGGTTTCCAGTCATTGATTTTTCAGAAGTAGATCACCAGGCCTTTCTTCCGAGGCTCCTCTAGATGGACTCAACCCTCCAACCTTTTGAGTACACTAATCTTTTGCATCACCCATGGGCTCCCTACAAAAGCCTCAGGTCCCACAATTCCAGGCTCAGGTAGCATCCCTGCTTCAGGTGCCTGATCTGGTGCCAAGTGTCCAGCTTCCAGACTGGGTTTCCCCTAGACACCAGGGGGGGCTCCTGCCCTCCTCACTGTCTCAGGAGCAGTCCCCTGTCCCTAACCACCCCATCACTGCCCCCCAGAGTGGCTGGTGCACCTGAAGCCCTCTGACTGCCAGGGTGATCTTAGGTGCTGCCTTGCATGAGCTCACCTGTGGCTGCAGCCTGGCTGTGTCCAGGAGTTCGAGTCTGGGACCTCTGTCCAAATGATCCCCAACACTCAGCTTTCCAGGAGGGAGGCTGAGGGTGGAGGGCCGGTGGCTGTCTGTGGGCGGACGAGCTTCTGTGTAGAATCACCAAGGCTGGGAGCAATCCTGAGGAACCGTGCTGCCGCTTCACTCCCATGCCCCTGCATCATCTCAAAAGCGCCTAATTAAACCGTAAACCAGATAATCCAGGGGCCCTGTTGTTTGTTTTGTCGTGTCTCATGTCACATGTCTGGGAAAGCAAGCAGCTGAGTCCTTCCCCTCAAACGTCACTGGGATGGCTCACGGTCCTCCCCGGTCCTCACAGTGCCAGCAATGGAGTGGCGGCTTGGGCAGGGACTCAGACCAGATCCAGGGAAAGCAGACATAGCTCCACTCCATCTGTCCTTCTGTGGAAAGAGCATAAGAGTCACACCTACCTTTCAGCACTTAAAAGGGTGTCATCCGTGGCTACAGGAAATGCTGCTAAGATGGAGCCTGGAACTAAGTTAGCAATAAGTGTGCACCACAGCTGTCCTTCTCTGCCCCCAAAGCAGGCTCTTTTGTTAGTGTGTTTGTGTGTTTATAGAGACCTGGAATGGAGCTCGTCTTGACCACTGCCACAGAAGCAGGTTGAATCTCTGAGTCTTGATCTCCTTGTTGGCAAAATGTGGGTCCTTCCTGCCCCAGCATTCCAGGCAGCCCCAGGTCATCAGAAGGAGAATGCTCTAAGCCAGGATGGCCTCCAGCACTGCAGTCAACCGACCCAGTCACGCCTGCCACTGGGAGAAGGATCTGCATCTCCAGTCCACAGTTCCTTCCTGGGCCCAGCTGGGAGAAGAGGCAGTGGATGGGGCAGCTTTGTGATTGATGTCCCACCTAGACTCCATGGTGGCCAGAGGAGAGAGAACAGAGCTGCAGTACCTGGAGCCTGGGGCCTGCGGGCTGGAAATCATTGTCACCTACTATACCGGATGGAAAACACATTCTGCAAAACCCAAGCCCCTCCTCCAGTGTGTCTGCCTGCACCCCTGTGTGTCTGACTCAGGGCACCTCTGGCCCTGTCATGAGACTCCACTGGGCCTTTCTGACAGTTTTCTCCATCAAAACGAGCTGAAAGTTTCCTTCTGGGAGCACTGACTGGCCCTGCCTGGAGCTCGAGACTGATTTCCTCGTCTCCCTTCTACTTGGATTGTTTTTTGGTTTTGTTTTTCTGGAAGGGATCTGCTTTCCTTAATTTTTACTTATATCTGCTTATTTAAATATATAAATGATTTATGAAAAGCTCCTTTATTTTGTCAAACAAATCTGACAAGCAGTGAGTGAGGGGCTCAGGGGCCCAGTCTCTCCCCATCTGTGGCTGCACCAGCTCCCAGGCCTCGGTGATCTCGGCTTTTTAGACAGCAGGTAAGAAAATATGTTTAAAAAAAAAAGTCAAACCCATTGATGTGAACTCGAGGGTGACTCATGGTGACCCCAGTTGTTACAGAGTAGAACTCTCTCATATAGATTTCTTGGCTGTAATCTTTATGGAAGGAAATCACCAGGCCTTTCTTCCACAGTACCACTTGGTGGGTTCAAACCATCGACCTTTGGGTTAGTAGTTGAATGCACACCATTTGCTCCACTTACAGAGGGAGAGAAGAAATGCTTTTCAACCGTATCACCCCATAAGTGTCACACCCCACTTCTGCTCAAAAAGCATTGATAAGAACTAGTCACGTGGCTTTAACTATCGCAAGGGGCATAGAGAATGAAGTCCCTGGCTGGGCAGCCACTTCCCAGTGACAGCTTAACCCTGTGCAAGGGGCACAAACCGTAGTGGATAGCTAATCCTCCCTACCTTGGCATACACCAGAGTGGTGCTTGTCCAGGGCTCCTTTGTTCTGCGGTGAACTTTGTCTACCAGGAGATTTAAAGGACATGCCCAGCTCCTGTCCTTGGGAACCCCTGTATCAGGAGATGAACCCAAATGCAGCTCTTTCAGACTGAGGTGGTAAGCATTTCATCTAACAATATAAAGAAGTGTTTCTTGTGGGCAAAGGGCATCTCTGCCTTTTACCAGTTTGGGCCTTCCCTGGTTCGGGTGAGAAGATAGGCCTGGGCTCAGAAATGAGAAGCAATGGTCAAAGAGGACTCCACCGGGTGCTGGGCACCATCCCCTGACATGGGGCTGGAGGCCATGGCGAAGGGGTGAGAAAACCTGGAGTGGACCCCTGTGGAGTGGCATTTGTCCAAGAAACATGCTTAAGGTCTTCATCTCCTACAGAGAAAACCCTTTACCTTATTATCAAGCCAGTTGATATTCCTCTTAAATGTCCCAGAAATCGGAATATAACACTCTATCTCCACCAACACCACCAGGTTCTACCCACCATCAACTCTTGCCTGGACTTATGCAGTAGCCTCCCAACTGCTCCCCCTGTTTCTAATTTACCCCCCGCCACCCCATGTAGACACCACACAGTAAACCGAGTGATATTCTAAAATATAAATTAGATCACGCCGATCTCTTATGAATGCCTTCAAGTGGTTGTTTGGTGAGATATTTATTAATGGTAGAAGGCTGGAAATAGCCCAGATGCCACCAATAGGGAGGTAGGTGTTGAAGAAATGTTGGTGCATGTACACGGTACAGTGTTATCCAAATAGACAAGAAATAGGAAAGCTTCCTCTCTACTAGCCGGGAGTTACTGCCAGGATGCATTATTAAATTAAAATAAGAACAAACAAACAAAAAAGAAAACAGAACAACACCCCCCAAAATGTTATTTTTTCAATAGAAATGGAAAAATGGAAGAATACAAAGAAAACAATAAACCGACAATGTGTTAAAATGGTTACCTGGGAGGGAGGGAGGGTACAGGAGGACAAAAAGGAGAACATCTCTGAAAACACATTATTTGACAGATTTTATTTTGAAACATGGTGAAGATTTTAGATAATTCTTAAGGATTAAATCTAAAAGAAAATATAACTCTGAAAACTTTAAAACCTGAAATAAATTGTATTTCAAATGGGTGACACAAATACAAAGAAAAAAAATCATTATAATTGACTTTAAATTCAGTAATTTTGACTGCGCATTCCTGGTGAAAAATATCCTAAGTAAAAAAGAAGTGCAGTCAGAAGTCTTATTGTTAGAAATAATATTGTTATTTTGAATCTGTCATATGCAGATTTATCTGATGAAAAAAATCATTTCTGTTAATACCTTTGGAACCAAGATTTCCAGTAGAGTAAAAAAGAGATGATACAAGTGTAAAGCCAAAGAAGTTAAGGGAGAACCCTTAAATCTTAAATCTGAGTTGGAAATATCACTATAAATTAATGATTTGTTTCTCTTTATAAAACATGTATTATTTGTATTTCTTAGCTCAGTCCACTGAACATAATCAGAAGCAATTACACTCCAGAGCAACGGGCACTCTTGCACCTGGATTATGTTCTCTAAGCGCAGTTTCCCCTGAAAGAAATTAGGACTTTTCAGAAAAATGGCCATCTTAGAGTTCACCAGAGGAACAGTACCAATAAAATAGATGATAGATAAATGGATGGATAAGTAGATGGATGATAGACAGACAGACAGACAGATGAAAATTGGAAGGAAGGAAGGAAAAAAAGGAAGGATTGATGGATAGACTCATAGATATTTAAGATAGATGGAGATTTATTAAAGGAATTGACTTGCACCATTGTGAGGGCTGGTAAATTCAAAACTTGTAGGTCAAGTAACAGTCTTGCATCCCCAAATCAGTAGCCAGCTGGTGGTACACTGGAAATTCTGGCAGGATGTCTATTTACAGTCTTGGGGCAGAATCCTTCCCCTTTGGAAAACCTCAATTTTTGCTCTTAAGGCCTTGAACTGATTGGGTAGGGCCCATCCACTCTATGGAGGGTAATCTGCTGGACAATGAATGAGGAAGACTGAAGAATTGATGCCTTCGAATTATGGTGTTGACAAGGAATATTGAATATACTGTGGACTGCCAGAAAAACAAACAAATCTCTCTTGGAAGAAGTACAGCCAAAATGCTCATTAGAAGCAAGGATAGCAAGACTTTGTCTCACATACTTTGAACATGTTATCAGGAGGGACCAGTCCCTGGAGAAGGACATCATGCTTGGTAAAGTAGAGGGTCAGTGAAAAGAGGAAGACTCTTGACAAGATGGATTGACAAAGTGGCTGCAACAATGGGCTCAAGCATAACAACGATTGTGAGGATGGTGCAGGACTGGGCAGTGTTTAGTTCTGTTGTAAGTTGGGTTGCTGTGAGTCGGAACAAAATGAATGGTACCTAACAACAACAGCAATCTGCTTTAATTAAGATCAGCTGATTTAAATGTCAATCACATGTAAATACTTCACAGCAACTTCTAGACCAATGTTTGACCAAACACTGGGGCACCATGCCCCAGCCAAGTGGACACATGTATTCACCATCACAGCAGCTAAGTTGGTTCTCAGACAAGAACTTTACAAGACAAGACTAGAAAACATGTTCTACCAAAAAGTACTACTGTAATTGTATCACAAAGACACAGGGGCAGAGGAGACAATTAGAGCATCAAAAAAATATATAACTGGTATTGATTGAAATGTGTTCATAATTTCATACCAACACTCAAAAACAAAATAAAATTCAATTGTCACTGGAACTTGCTCAGGTAACAACTTGTTACTCTGACAGAAGGGGAATGGAGAATCAATATTTATACAGTGAAACCTGTGAATATGGGAACTCGATGAGACTGTCTTGTTTCCTGGTCTCGCAAGTTTTCTGCCTTTGATCACTTTTCTAAGGCTCGTTTGAGTGGAAAATATTTGAGTTTTCTTTCTCTGACAGGTTTCTGCTTTACATTGTTTCTGGTTTTCACAGGTTTTACTGTATTGCCTTTCCTGTGCAAAGTGTATTTCAGGGTATTATGGTTTGAATTGTGTCCCCAAAATTTGTGTTGTAAATCCTAACCCCTGTAGTACTTATAATCCCATTTGGGAATGGGTTTTCCTTGTTATGTTAAAGAGACAATATTAGTGTAGAGTGTGTCTTAAGTCAATGTCTTTTGAGATATAAAAGAGATTAAACAAGCAAGCAAGTGAGCAGAGATGGTGGAGATAGATGCCATACCACATGAAGATTGCCAAGGAACAAAGGAGGAAGGACCTTCCTCCAGAGCCCACAGAGAGAGAAAGCAGAGAGTCGGTGCTCTGAATTCAGACTTCTAGCCTCCGACGGTGTGAGAAAATAAATTTCTCTTTGTTAAAGTTACCTACCTGTGGTATTTCTGTTATAGCAGCACTAGATAACTAAAGTATATGGAAACTAGATAGTTGGTCTATACCACCCATTCGTCAGCTTGTCATACTCTAGTTGCTTGTGCATTGATGTGACGCTGGAAGCTATGCTACCAGTATTTCAAATATCACCAGGGTCACTTATTTTGGGCAAGTTTCAGTGGAGCTTCCGTACTAAGACAGGCTAGGAAGACAGGCCTGGTGATCTACTTCCAAAATTAGCCGGTGAAAACCCTAGGGATCACAGAATATTGTCTAAGACTTCAACTCACTTACTTTGGACACATCGTCAGGAGGGACCAATTGCTGGAGAAGGACATGACGTTTGGTGAGGTAGAGGGTCAGCAAGGGCAAGGGATACCCTCAATGAGGTGGACTGACAAAATGGTCGAAACAATGGATTCAAACATACCGACGATCATGAATATGCCCAGGACCAGGCAAAGTTTCGTTCTGTTGTAAATAGTTGCCCGAGTCGGAGTCAACTTCAAGCAACTAACAACAACAAAATGATGTAAATAGGAAGTCAGGAGGGGTAGCTAGTTAAGTTGAAGAAGAGAAGAGAAATGGGGGAGAAGATTACAAAAACTAATATTTCTACGTCTGATATAGTGCTAGAGGATGAGTCCACTAGGTTGGCACAAGACTGGGCAAAGTCTTGTTTTTTTGCACATGGGATAGCCATAAGTTGGAGCCAACTTGAAGGTAACTACCAATAACATTAAGAAGCCCTGGTGACACAATGGTTAAATGCTGGGTGGCTAACCAAAAGGTTGGGGGTTCAAACACACCAGTGATTCCACAGTAGAAAAGACCTGGTGATCTGCTTCCATAAAGATTACAGCCTAGTAAACCTTATGGGGCAGTTCCACTCTGTCATAAGGGTCACTGTGAGTTGGAATCTACTCAACAGCACCCAACAACAACAAAAATAGTGGATGAGAAGAGGCTCTTCTTTACAAATAAATACTCTTATAAATTCAGAAGAAATGACAGAATTTTTAAAAATTGCTATTTTGTGATCACCAGTGCACTAGTTGATCTAGAATACACTCAGGAGTTGATGGAGAACCTTATAATGGATGGATCAGGCTCCAGTCATAACGTACAGATCAATTAAACATCACAAATCTGGCACAACAGTTTACCTGCCGCCTGGAGCAGTGTAAAAGAAAGTGCACACATCCACAACATTGAACCAAAGTCTATTCAAGCCCCTGGATCTAACTGCCATTTACAGAAAATTCAGGTGTTACAGGAACAAGTTAGGAGACCTGGTGATGCAAAGGTTAATTACTTGGCTGCTAAATGAAAGGCTGGCAGTTTGCACCCAACGACTCCACAGGAGAAAGACCTGGCAATCTGCTCCCATAAAGATTGTTGTTGTTTGTTGTTAGGTGCCATTGAGATGGTTCCAATTCATAGCTACCCTATATAAAACAGAAGGGAACACTACTCAGTCTTGTGCCATCCTCACAATCGTTGTTACGTCTGAACCCATTGTTGCAGCCACTGTGTCAATTCATCTCACTGAGGGTCTTTTTCGCTGACTCTCTATTTTACCAAACATGATGTCCTTCTCCAGGGGTTGGTCCCTCCTGATAACATGTCCGAAGTCTCACCATCCTAGCTTCTAAGGAGCATTCTGGCTGTACTTCTTTCAAGACAGATCTGTTCAATCTTCTGGCAGTCCACGGTATATTCAACATTCTTCGCCAACACCGTAACTCAAAGGCATCAGTTCTTCTTCAGTCTTCCTTATTCGTTGTCCAATTTGCACATGCATAAGAGGCGACTGGAAACATCATGGTTTGGGTCAGGCACACCTTAGTCCTCAAAGTGACATCTTTGCTTTCTAACACTTTAGAGAGATTTTTTTGCAGCCTATTTGCCCAATGCAATACATTGTTTGATATCTTAACTGCTGCTTCCATGGGCATCAGTTGTGGATCCAAGTAAAATGAAATCCTTGACAACTTCAAAGTTTTCTCCATTTATCATGATGTTGCTTATTGGTCCAATTGTGTGGATTTTTGTTTTCTTATGTTGAGGTGTAGTCTGTACTGAAGGCTGTGGTCTTTGATCTTCATCAATAAGTGCTTCAAGTCCTCTTCACTTTCAGCAAGCAAGGTTGCATCATCTGCGTAACACAGTTGTTAATGAGTCTTCCTCCAAACCTAATGTGGAATTCTTCATATAGTCCAGTTTCTTGGATTATTTGCTCAGCATACAGATTGAATAAGTATGGTAAAAGGATACAACCCTGATGCACACCTTTCCTGACTGTAAACCAAATAGTATGCCCTTGTTCTGTTCAAAGGACTGCCTCTTGGTCTATGGACAGGTTCTACGTGAGCACAATTAAGCGTTCTGGAATTTGCATTCTTCACAGTGTTGTCCATAATCTGTTATGATCCACACTGTCGAATGCCTTTGCATGGTCAATAAAACACAGCTAAACATCTTTCTGGTATTCTCTGTTTTCAGCCAAGATCTATCTTGACATCAGCAATGAGATCCCTCCTTCCACATCCTCTTCTGAATCCACCTTGAATTTCTGGCAATTCCCTGTTGATGTACTGATGAAACAGTTTATTAATTATCTTCAGCAAAATTTTTCTTGTGTGAGATATTAATGATATTGTTTGATACTTTCTGCATTCCATCAGATACCTTTTTTTTTTTTTTTTTTTTGGAATGGTCATAAATATAAATCTTTTCCAGTCAGTTGGTCAGGTAGCTGTCTTCCAAATTTCTTGGCATAGACTAGTGTGCACTTCCAGCATTGCATCCACTTATTGAAACATCTCAATTGATATTCGTCACATCCTGGAGCTTTGTTTTTGACTTCAGTGCAGCTTGGACTTCTTCCTTTAGTACCATTCGTTCTGGATCATATGCTAGAAGGGCCATGATAAGTACACTGCACCGTATCTCTCATTTTTCATGGTGCCACATCAGCGAAGGAAGGTCCCAGATGCTTGACTCCATCCACATCAAGGTCGACTCTGCTTTGTTTTTGTTTTTTGTTTTTCTTGTACTTCAGGTGAAGGCTTACAGAACAAATAGTTTCTCATGAAACAGTAGTACACATATTGTTTTATGACATTGGTTAACAACCCCACAACATGTCAACCCTCTAACTTCTCAACCTTTTTTTTTTTTTTTGGTGAAAATATATATAGCCAAAGATAAACCATTTCAAAAATTTCTACATGTACAGTTCAGTGACGTCGACTACGCTCTTCCAATTGTGCTGGTATTCTCACTTTAAACGAAGGTTTACAGAACAAAATAGTTTCTCATTAAACAGTTAGTACACATGTTGCCCTATGACAATGGTTAACAACCTCACAACACATCAACACTAACCTTACTCAACCTTGGGTTCCCTATCACCAGCTTTCCTGTCCTCTTCTGACTGCTAGCCCTTGTTCCTGGACTGCTGTGCCTCATTAGTCCCATTTGGTTTTATGGGGTTATCCACTCACAGGCTGAATGGTGAACCTCAGAAGTGACTTCACCACTGAGCTAAAAGGGTGTCTGGGGCCGTACTCTCGGGGTTTCTCCACCCTCCTTTAGGCCTGTAAATATGGTCTTTTTTTGTGTGTGTGAGTTAGAATCTTGTTCTACATCCTTCTGCAGCTCTATCCAGAACCCTCTGTTGTGATCCCGATCAGAGCAGTCAGTGGAGGTAGCCAGGCACCATCTAGCTGTACTGGACTCAGTCTGGTGGAGGCCTTGGTAGTTGTGGTCCCTTAGTCCTTCGGACTGATCTTTTCCTTGTATCCTGTCCTCTTCATTCTCCCTTGCTCTGGAAGGGGTGAGACCAGTGGAGTATCTTAGATGGCTGCTCACAGGCTTTTAAGACCCCAGACGCTACTCACCAAGGTACAATGTAGAACATTTTATAAACTGTGTTATGCCAATTGAGCTAGATATTCCCCAAGACCACGGTCCCCACAGTCCTCCGCCTAGCAATTCAGTCCCTCCCTCAGGGAGTTTGGATGTGTCTATGGGGCTTCCATGACCTTTCCTTGTACAAGTTGTGCTGGTTTCCCCAGTATTGTGTACTGTCTCACCCTTCACCCAAGATACCACTTATCTGTTGCCTATTTAGTATTTCCCCCCTACCCCTCCTATCCCTGGAGCCAACAAAGATTGTTACATTTTGTGTGTGAACTTTTTCATGGATTTTTACAATAGAGGTCTCCTACAGTATTTGTCCTTTTGTGATTGACTTATTTCACTCAGCATAATGTCCTCCAGTTTCATCCATGTTATGAGATGGTTCACAGATTCATTGTTGTTCTTTCTCGTTGCATAGTACTCCACTGTGTGTATGTACCATAGCTTGTTTATCCATTCATCTGTTGATGGGCATCTAGGTTGTTTCCATCGTTTTGCTATTGTGAACAATGCTGCCATGAACATAGGTGTGCATATGTCTCTTCGAGTGACGACTCTTATTTCTCTAGGGTATATTCCTAGGAGTGGGGTTTCTGGATCAAATGGTATGTCTATTTCTAGCTTTCTGAGGAAGTGCCATATCGTTTTCCAAAATGGTTGTATCATTTTGCATTCCCACCAGCAGTGCATAAGACTTCCCATCTCCCTGCAGCCCCTCCAACATTTGTTATTTCCAGTGTTTTTGATTCGTGCCAGTAATGCCGGGGTGAGATGGTATCTCATTGTGGTTTTAATTTGCATTTCTCTAATGGCTAGTGATCGCGAGCATTTCCTCATGTGTCTGTTGGCCATTTGAATGTCTTCCTTGGTGAAGTGTCTGTTCATTTCCTTTGCCCGTTTTTTGATAGGATTGCTTGTCTTTTTGTTGTAGAGGTGTTGGATTTTCTTGTAGATTATGGAGATTAGACCTTTGTCTGACTTGTACTGTCCAAAAATTTTTTCCCAGTCTGTAGGTTCTCTTTTGACTCTTTTGGTAAAGTCTGCTGAAGAGCATAGGTGTTTGATTTTTAGAAGATCCCAGTTAACTAGCTTATCTTTTGGGGTTTGTGCATTGATGGTTATGGTTTGTACCCTGTTAATGCCATGTATTAAGGCCTGTAGTGTTGGTCCTATTTTTTCTTCTATGAACTTTATAGTTTTAGGCTTTATATTCAGGTCTTTGATCCATTTTGAAGTAGTTTTTGTATACGGCATGAGGTATGGGTCTTGTTTCTTTTTTTTGCAGATGGATATCCAGTTTTGCCAGTACCATTTGTTAAAAAGACTGTCTTTTCCCCATTTGATGGACTTTGGGCCCTTGTCGAAGATCAGGTGACCGTAGGTGGATGGATTTACATCTGGGTTCTCAATTCTGTTCCATTGGTCAATGTATCTATCGTTGTACCAGGACCAGGCTGTTTTGACTACAGTAGGTTCTGAGGTCAGGTAGTGTGTGTCCTCCAACTTTATTCTTCTTCTTCAGTAGTGCTTTACTTATTTGGGGCTTCGTCCCTTTCCATATAAAGTTAATGATTAGTTTTTCCATCTCTTTGAAGAATGTTGTTGGTATTTGGATCGGGATTGCATTGTATTTGTAAATTGCTTTGGGTAGAATTGTCGTTTTCACAATGTTGAGTCTGCCTATCCCTGAGCATGGTATGTTTTTCCATTTATGTAGATCCCTTTGGGTTTCTTGTAGTAGTGTTTTGTAGTTTTCTTTGTATAGGTCTTTTACATCCCTGGTCAGATTTATTCCTAAGTATTTTATTTTTTTAGGGGCTATTATAAATGGTATTGTTTTCCTGATTTCCTTTTCATCATTTCCCTTATTGGTGTATAGGAATCCAACTGATTTTTGAATGTTTATCTTGTATCCTGCTACTCTGCTGAATCTTTCTATTACTTCCAGTAGATTTCTCTTGGAGTCTTTAGGGTTTTCTATATATAGTATCACATCATCCACAAACAGGGACAGTTTAACTTCTTCATACCAGTTTGGTTGCCCTTTATCTCTTTTTCTTGCCTTACTGCTCTAGCTAGAACTTCCAGCACAATGTTAAATAAGAGTGGTGATAAAGGCTATCTTGGTCTTGTTTTTGTTCTCTAGGGGAATGTTTTCAGCCTCTCTCCATTAAGAATGATGTTGGCTGTTGGTTTTACATAGATGCCCTTTATTATGTTGAGAAATTTCCCTTCTATACCTATTTTATTAAGACTTTTTATCAGGAATGGGTGTTGGGCTTTGTCAAATGCCTTTTCTGCATCAATTGAGATGATCATGTGATTCTTTTCTTTTCTTTCATCTATGTGGAGGATTATGTTGATTGATTTTCTAATGTTGAACCATCCTTGCATACCTGGTATGAATCCTACTTGGTTGTGGTGTATTATTTTTTTGATACGATTCTGAATTCTATTGGCTAAAATTTTGTTCAGAATTTTTGCATCTATATCCATGAGAGATATTGGTCTGTAATTTTCTTTTTTTGTGGTGTCTTTGCCAGGTTTTGGTATCGGTGTTATGCTGGCTTCATAGAATGAATTTGGAAATGGTGCTTCCTTTACTATGCTCTGAAATAGCTTGAGTAGTACTGGTACAAGCTCTTCTGTAAATGTTTTGTAGAATTCTCCAGTGAAGCCATCTGGACCAGGGCTTTTTTTTGTTGGGAGTTTTTTGATTACCTTTTCAATCTCTTCTCTTGTTATGGGTCAGTTCAGATTTTCAGCATCACTTAGTTGTAGTTTGGTTGACTCTACTTTGAGGAGACAACTCTTCCCAGTCATATTTTGAGCTTCTTCCCACTTGAGGGGCTCATCCTCTGGCGCTATTTCAGACAATATTCTGCTACTATTCATAACGTTTTCATTGGTCTATTTTTTCAGAAGTAGACCACCAGCTCCTTCTTCCCAGTCTTTCTTAGTCTGGAAGCTCTACTGAAACCTGTGTACCATGGCTGACCTGCTGGCATTTGAATACCAGTGACATAGCTTCCAGCATCACAGCAACATGCAAGCCACCACAGTACAACAGAATGACAGAGGAGTGGTGGCCCATAAAGATTAAAGCCTCGGAAACCCTTTGAGGCAGTTCTACTCTGTCACATGTGGTCACTATGAATCGGAATACACTAGACAGCACCTAACAATGACAACAACAGGAATAATTTAAATGATGCCACAAGGAAGTCATCAGCAAAATTATGACATTCTACTGGTCACATGACCTGATCAACAACAAGTTTAAAAAGGGCCCCCTATTAGGGAGGAGGAAATGGCACAGGTTTAAAAAAAAAACTGATGTGATGTAACAGTCAAATGCATATGTAAACTGGTCTTGAATTAAACAAACCAAGTAAAAAAAGACACTTTTGAGATGTTGGAAGACATTGGGATATGGTCACATGAGCCTGAGGAGTTAGTTGCCTGAAGTCGGTTTGCTGGCAAATGGCAGAGATGGGACTCCAGCTGGGGCACCAGAGCCCTCACTGCTTACAAAGTACTGTGATTTTCTCCTTGGATATATGTAATGTGAATTGAATGTAAAAACATATACTGAAAAAGTTGGCATCTAATGGAGACTGACATGTAGAAACTTCAACAAGTGCTTGTTGGATGTGTGAATAAATGAATGAGTACATGGGCAAACAAATAAAGTGAGCAGCTTTAAGGAGAAGCAGCAGATATGAACTGTTTCTCAATTTTTGAGAAGGCTCTACCCTGCCAGCTTCATTTGAGGGGTGTGTGTGTGTGTGTTTAAAAGTTGTTGAAAGTGTACATAGCAAAAAATATACCTTTTCAACAATTTCTACATGTACAATGCACATTGAGAACATTCTTCAAGTTGTGCAACCATTCTCACTTTCCTTTTCCAAATTGTTCTTCCCCCATTAACATGAACTCACTGCCCCTCAAGCTTCTCATCTGATCTTTCGAATTGCTGTTGTCAATTTGATCCCATATAGATAGTTCTTTAAAAGAGCATCATGCTCAAGGCAGATATTCTTTACTGGTTAAGCTAAACTATTGTTTGAGTTAAATAAGACTTTAGGGGATATTTTTGTTTAAAGTTTAGATATTATCTTAGGACAACAATTTCAGAGGTTCATTCAGCCTCAGTGGCTCCAGAAAGTCTGTATTCCATAATAATTTTGAATTCTGTTCCACATTTTTCCCCCTTTTGATCAGAGACACTATCATAGAATCTCTGATCAAAATGTTCCATAAAGGTAGTTATGCACCATCCTGTTCTTCTGGGCTCATTGCAAAGGAGGCATTTGTTGATGGAAGACTTAGGTATTGTCATGGATTGAATAGTGTCCCCCAAAAATATCAGTTTGGCTGGGTCAGGATTCCCAGTATTGTATGATTGCCCACCATTTTTTCATCTGATATGATTTCCCTATGTGTTGTAAATCCTGTCTGTATGATGTTGGTAAAATCGGATTACCAGCAGTTATGTAAACTCAGTCTACAAGATTAATCTACAATGTGAACCAAAAGAGAGAAGGGAGCAGAGAGACAAAGGGACCTCATACCACCAAGAAAAAAGAGCCAGGAGAATAGCTCGTCCTTTGGACCAGGGGCCCCTGTGCTGAGAAGCTCCTTGATCAGGGGAAGACTGATGACAAGGACCTTCCCTCAGAGCCAACAGAGAGAGAAAGCCTTCCCTTGGAGCTGACACCCTGAATTTGGACTTACAGCTTACTAGACTGTGAGAGAATAAATTTCCCTTTGTTAAAGCCATCCACTTATGGTATTTCTGTTATAGCAGCACTAGATGACCAAGACAGGTACACATTCAATTTTGAAGCTTGTATTGTTTGTTGCCATCACGTCAGCTCCATGTCACGGCAACCCCAGGTACAACAGCCCACACCTAGGGGGCTCATCATCCAGCACTATAGCAGATATAGAAACATTATTTCTTGTGATCCTCTCCCCGTTTCTCTTCTCTTCTTCCACTAAACTAGCTACCCCTCCTGACTTCTTGGTTATATCATGTTGCTGCTGTTAGTTAGCATCGAGTGGACTCTGACTCGTGGTGATTCCACGTACAACCCAGTCCTGCACCATCTTCGTCATTGTTGGCGTGCTTGAGTTTACTGTTGTGGCCACTGTGTATTTTGAGAGCCTTCCAACCTAGGGGATTCATCTTCAGCGGCATATCGGACAATGTTCTGTTGTGATCCATAGAGTTTTCATTGGCCGATTTTCAGAAGCAGATCCTAGCCTGCATTAGCCTGGAAGTTCTTCTGAAACCTGTCCACCGTGGGTGACCCTGCAAGTCACCACAGACACTGACAGACAAGTGGTCGATTTGAGGCACAGAGGCTCCACAAGTAGCCTGACATTCAGACAACACTCTAGGTGCCTGGAGGCAAGCAGAGCTGACTTTTCTTCTGGATGTAGAATGATGGCCCGTAATGAGAATTAAAAACACAGACCTCATTTGCATGGTTAATTAGGGAAAGTTGCTGGAGCTCCAGGACCAGGGGCATTTTCTCATTTCCAGGAAGTGTTTTAGCCAAGATGCAGACTCCACCATCATTCTGCAGGTGGAGGATTCCTCAGGCTGGGGGCTGGGCTGAGGAAGAGGAAGGGCTAGGACAGAGAAAAGAAGGCACTGCTCAAACAATCTTAACTGCAAGGCACTGAGGAGGAGGGAGTGGGGAAGTAGGAGGTGGAGTAGGGACCTGGGAGGAGGGAGTGTGGGAGCAGGGAGCTGGAGCGCTTTCATGAGTAAAGGTGGCATGACTGGCAGGATTTAGAAAAAGGCTCTCATGAGAGAAAACAGCTAAGAACTCTGAATGCAGCTGTTCCAGAGCAGGACAAAGCCAGCAGTCAAAGGGGCACTAATGTGTCTCAGAGACAAATCGCTGCTATTCAACAAGAACACAAGCATAGGACCAGGCTCTGCCAGGTGGGAATTTAGGACTGGGTGAAGATTCCTTTTCTCAGCTTCCTGGGATGAAGGCAGGCGTCTCGTCTCTGAGGTTATTTGCAAGGTTCAGATGGAGGGATGGCGTGGAGCAGAGGGGCTGGCTGCAGCTGGAGAGAGGGGGTAGGGGAGGCTAGGGGGCAGACCTCTGATTCACCAGGCCCTGCCTTCCCTGCCCTGCTCAGGGACAGCTGCAGGGGTCTGGAAGCCTGGCCTGGCCAGGGTAGGAACAGGCGTGGCAAGGGAGGACCCGGAATTCACTAGCAGTGAGAGTAATTGGGGCTGGGGACTCACAGAGGGCAAACCCAGGCCCAAAGCAGCCCCCCAGGGTGGAGAGTGACACCATGGCCTGCGTTTGCAACATGGCTCTTCCAGACCCGCCTGTTGCTCCAGGGTTATCTTGGGGGGTTGCTCCTTCCATGGCTGGGAGAATGAGAGGAGCCTGCCACTCTGGTCTCTGGAGCACATAGAAGGCAGAGGGGACATCTGGTCAGAGGGTTCTAGCCCTGCTTCCTGGCTGTGACCCAGCCAAGGAGCCCTACCCAGGCTGGAAGCTGCAGGGCAGGTTCTGGGTCCTGCTTCCCTTGTCTGCTGAGACCCCCTGCCTGCCTGCCAGATGGAGACCTTAACAGAGCAGATGCCACTCCTGTCCCTTCTATACCTGTGGCCACCTGACAGCCTCTCCACACCACCAACTCACACCAGGTGGTTCCTGCCCTCCACACCTGCCATGCCCTGGGCTTTGGCAGGAAGAATCTGCTTCTTCTGCAAAGTCTTACTGTCCCCAGGGATACCTCTTGGTGTTAGGATGACGGGCCACAAATATCCCAGGCCCCAGGGGAATTGGGGGCTCTGAGGTCTTTCTAATGCACCCCTGTTTGTCTTAGAGAAAGGAATCCCCCACTAACCCCATAGCCCTCCCCAGCCCTGGAATTATTTCAAAATAAGACCAAGCATATCAGTCATTTCAACTCTGCAGGCTGTTCCTTGAGTACCGTTCCAGGTGCTGGAGGATAAGGTGGACCGAGAGCCTGCAGGGGGTGGGGCGACAGAAGGCTGGTGTCCGCCAATAGGTGCAACTGCCTCAGGAGGGGCTTCCTGGAAGAGGCCACGTTTGAATGGAATTGTAAAGCTTTCTTAGGAGCATGTCCCTAGGTGGTGCAAACCGGAACATGCTTGGCTGCTAACCGAAAGGTTGTAGGTTATTGTCCACCCAGAGGCCTGGAGATGGACTTCCAAAAACTCATCCACTGAAAACCCTATGGAGCACAGCCCTACTCTAACTTACAGGGCGTCCCATGAGTCAGGAGCATAGCAGGTGATTAAGGCATAAAAGACACTTGGCTCCCAGAAGCCCGGAGTTCTAATCCCACCCATCTCCATTTCAAAATAGCAGACTCCTACAGGCTGCCGTGAGACCTGCTTCCTTTTCAGCTAACACCTTGATAGTATGAGTTCAGACAGCACATTTTATCTTTAAAACCAGTGCTCTCTGACCACCTGCACAGTGCAAAGGGCTGGTGTGTGCAGCTGATTACAGAGTGGAAGGAGGGTCACCTCCCCAAGGTCTGGTGCTCAAACCGGAGTGGCCGGTCTTCCCACCTGGATCACATCCAACGCTACATCTCTAATGACAGCAGCTGGAAGACCTTTTCTTGCTATTTAAGTAAACTGGAAAAAGAAAAGAAGAATCCCCTACTTTGGCCTTGAAATTAACGAATCCAAGCAAAGTGATTTTTCTTTTTTAAATATCATTTTAAATCTATCACAGGGGCAGAAAACGAAAACATAGATCATCTTCCAAGGGCCGTGGGGTGTCGAGTGCTCTTTCAGGGTTGTGGTGGGGTCATGTGTTTGGAGGGCAATCTGATGGCATAGATCAACATATAAACAGTGTGACAGGTGGCTTTGGAGAGTCCCTCCTGAAGAAAGCCAACGTGCTCGGAGATTAATGCCAGAGCAAGTTCTTGGCAATGTGGTTTTTAATAGAAAAAATGGAAAAAAGAAAAATGGATTACAGAAATGGCTGAACGAGGTGACAGGGCCACGTGGCCAGGACCGGGAAGAGTGAGTCTCTCTGTAATGACCTGTGGACATGCTTGTCCTCTGCGTGAAGGGGACATCAGAGAGTGTAACCGTTCTATTTTAATATGACTTCATTAAAAAAAAAAAGTGTGTGTGTGTTAATATGTGAACAGAAGAAAAAGCATCCAAAGACACGTATCAAATTGTTAACAATAAATACTTCCAGGAAGGTGTTTAGGGAGATGTGTTAATTTCTGTATTTTCTGCATGTTTTCTAGTCAACTGTTACTACTTTTAGAATTTAAAAAAAAAAAAAGAAAGAAAGAAAGAAACACTAAGAACAAACTTCCATGCTAAAGTGAACACTGACTGCTGGTTCAGGTCATTGAGCAAATGAGTAGTTTGTCTCTATCTCATTTGCTTAAAATGTGAGGAACCTGAGAACCAGCTCATGTTTCCATCACCCATTCTGCGTGCCAGGGGCTGCTGAAGGCACTTTTCACATCTTACCTCCAGTGATCCTCTGAGCGGCTCTGTGAGGGGTGTGCTGTCAGAGTCCCCACTTTAGATTGGGAACACTGTGGAAGGAAGAAGGCACGGGGCTCCACAAGTCCACAGAGCTCATGAGAGACTTCGCTGGGGAGTCCCTGGGGGGGTGCAAATAGTTAAAGTGCTCAGCTACTAACCCCAAGGATGGAGGTTCAAGACCACCCAGAGATGCCTGGGAGAAAAAAGCCTGGCCATCTACTTCCAAAAAAATCAGCCATTGAAATCCTGTGGAGCACAGTTTTATTCTGACACATGTGGGGTCACCATAAGTCGGAGTTAATTCGACAGCAACTGGACTTTTAAGTTGCTCTGGAGACCAGGCTCTGAACTGAACTACTGTCCCATGAGAGTGCTTCTAAGAGCCCCCATTTCTCCTGGCTGTGGAACCACCTCCTCCAGGAAGCCTTCCCCTGCCCCTCAGCCCCCAGCAGCCCCCTCCTCCGTGGGATAAGTCCTTCCTCTGTGCATGCTTCTGTCTCTCAGCACTTGCCATAGATGCCCTTGGGGGGCTGAGAGCCCAATAACTCCCCTTCCCTCTCTGAAAATAAGGTGACAGCAAACACAAGAAGCCAAACTGGACTAAACCTTAATTAACAAAACCCCGGCCGCTCCAAACGCAGGGTTTCCGGCCAGTTGTGTTGGCAGACAAGCTTTAGGCCCTGAACTGAAGACAGTGAGGCCCTGCAGGGCCATGCTGACCCTCCCATGTGGCTGTGAGCCAGGAAGCTGGGGTGCAGAGAGCAGACACTCAGCTGGGCAGTGCTGTTGTGTCCCAGAGACCTGCACGTACAAGGCTGGCTGCCCCAACAGGGTGACATAAGGAAACCCACAATGCCCTGGGTGCATCTGCTGAAATCCATCTTTGCCAGCTCAGCTTCGCATCCAGAAGGCTCCAAAATGTGTCATAAGGGGCATGGCTCAATCTAACCCCCATGCACTGCCCATTCTGCTCAGCGCCATTACCCAGCCTCACTGTCCCCTGTGGGTCTTCAGAGACTCCTCAGCAAGCTCAAAAAATAACACTGAATAATGCCCTTCTCAGAGCAGTGTGAGCCTGTCCAATTTATTATGTTTCCAGAGAAAGATTAAAATCCAAACTGAAATATCCTTTCCCTTGTAAATTAAAATCCAAAGAAATTAAAACCCACAATTCTTCCTTTATCAATTTCTTCCCTCCCAAGCACTGCAGCAGCCCGACGGGTCTCACTCTGACACAGGTTTCCTCCACCAACAGTTGCACCTGGGGGCTGCGTCTTCCTGCATCAGGCGTGGCTCCAGAGGCACGACTGAGGTGCAGTTACTCCAAGCTCAGGGCACAGCTCGCTGCACCAGCCCACAGCACGCTGTGCAGAACGCTTGAACCAAGCACATCCCCAGCCGCCAGCAGCAGTGATTCCTCGAGGCTCGAGTTTCAGATTCCAACCCCTGGCCCAACCCAGAGCCACATCTCTGTTGCTGCCAAAGGACTATCGTCAAAGCTCAGGCCAATCTGGGGGAAGAAAATGCTCTGGATGGAACTGTGTAGCCCGGAAAGATATGAGTCGGAATCAGCTCAACAGCAGTTACCAACAACAACAACCCTGGTACCTGTGAACGGGACCTTGTTTGTAGAAATAGAGTTTGTCTTTGAAGTACCAAAACCAAACCGTCACCATCGAGTCCATTCTGTCACATGGCCACCCTATGTGTTACAGAGGAGAACTGCTCCATATGGTTTCCTTGGCTGCAATCTTCACAGAAGCAGATTGCCAGGCCTTTCTTCTGCAGTACTGCTGTGTGTATTTGAACTACCAACCTTTAGGTTAACCATCTATCTGAAACCACTTGCACCACCCAGGGACTTAGGTTTTGGAGATACTATCAGTTAAGTCATACGGGAGTGGGGTGGCTCTAGTCCCAATCCCCTCTGAAGGGTGTCCTGTTTAAGAGAAGAACAGACATGGAAGCAGAGTCACACGCAGGGGAATACAGTGGGTGAGGATCCATCTACAAGACAAGGAACGCCAAGAAATGCCCAGGGCTACAGAACCTGGAAAGACAAGGAAAGACCTTCCCCTAGAGCCGAGAGAGAGCATAGCTGTATCAAATGCCTTGAGTTTGACTTCTAGCCTCCCAAACGGTGAGACAATAAATCCCTGTTCTTTAAAGTCACACAGTTTGTGACACTTGGTCACGGCAGTCCCAGGTCACTCACGCAACGAGGTAGCGAAGTATTTCATGAGCGTGTGAAAAGGAGCATGGCTTCCCACCTGCTGCAGGATGCAACACTCCAGTCTGGTCTGTAAACTCCCAGTGCTCATCTGGCCTGTCTTTTCTTTGTCACTTGCACAGCGCTTGAGGCTTGCTTGTATGTCTGACTAGTACATATTCTGGGAATGCAGACTAGATTGTGCTGCTTCCCTGTTTAAATGTCCCAGTGGCCCTTGTTACACTGGAGTGAAGTCCTGGCCTTTGCCAGGTGGGCAATGCCCTCTTCCCTTCCAGCAGCTTCTGTCTCTCCCCTGAAGCTCCTCCTGCCCAGGCCACACCAGCTGCAGGCAGGGCCCAGGAGTCCCAGCGGCACCCCTGCTTCCACCCTTCATCTCTGATTCTGCTCACCTCCAGGCTGGCTCCTTGTACGCAAGTTCCCGTTTCCAAATGTCTTCTCGAATCACCCATCTGCTTCTTCCCAGCTCCTTTGCTCTGCGTCCCTCTCCCTGGGGTTTTTATACCACGTTTTCATAACTTGGAATCATGTTGTTTTCCTTGTGTGTCTCTCCTCCCCATTTGAATGTGACTTCTAAGCGGGCAGGGCCTTATCCTTCTCCAGGAATCGATCCCTCCTAATCGTGTCCAAAGTCATCGAGATGAAGTCTCGCCATCCCAGCTTCTAAGGAGCATTCTGGCTGTACTTCTTTCAAAACAGATTTGTTCGTTCTTCTGGAGGTCCATGGTGTATTCAATACTCTTCGCCAACACCATAATTCAAAGGCAACAACTCTTCTTCGGTCTTCCTTCTTCATTGTTCAGCTTTTGCATGCATATGAGGCAATTGAAAATACTGTAGGTATAGGGGTTAGGATTCCAACATATATTTTGGGGGACACCATTCAATCCATAAAATTTGGAGAGGAGAGAGCACCCCTGGGCTGAGAAGGCCGAGTGCAAAGGCACATGGGATGGGGAAGAGATGGTGGGCCACAATGGTCATCACGAGGACAGGGCACAGCACAGGATGACACAGCGGTCAGCAGTCTGAGAGTCCTGTGGATGCCACAGCCCCACAAAACGGGGCACCTGTGATGTCCCTATGCTTCTCTGTGGCCAGATGGAGAAACCTGGATAAGGGCCACTTCTGGCGTCAGGTGGCGGCACAACTGCCAGACAGCAGTACCCGAAGTCTATTGATTAGCGGATCAATGTCAAGTCGGAGGGAGGTCCCCTGAGACCTGCCCTGTCCTCACCCCAGCCCTGCTCAGCGCTTCTATCAATGACTTGGATAAAGGCATAACAGGCCTGCTTGTCAAATTTGCAGATCAAAGCTCAGAGGGACGGCTAATGTGGTGGAAGAAATACTCTGGGCACAGAAAGACTCTTGACAAGCTGGAACAATGGACTGAAGTGAACAAGATGGAATTTAGCAAGGTTAAATGTGAAGTCCTGCTCTCCGGTTTAAAAAAAAAGACGAGGATATCAACCGTAAATGTGTGAGAAGGGGGAAGGACATGGGTGATGTGCAGTGTAGACTGCGGGCTTGAATGCAACGCAGACCATGGGCTTGAATGAAGTCTAGACCATGGTTTCAGTGCAGTGTAGACTGTGATTTTGATGCAGTGTAGACCATGGTTTCAATGCAGTTTAGACCCTGGGCAGCAATGCAGTGTAAGCTGTGGTTTCAATGCAGTGTAGACCCTGGGCTTCAATGCAATGTAGACTGTGATTTCAATGCAGTGTAGACTGTGTTTTCAATGCAGTATACACCCTGGGCTTCAATGCAGTGTAGACTGTGGTTTCAATGCAGTATAGACCCTGGGCTTCAATGCGGTGTATACTGGGATTTCAGTGCAGTGTAGACTGGGATTTCAATGCAGTCTAGACTGGGATTTCAGTGTAGTGTAGACCCTGGGCTTCAGCTGCCTCCAGATATGTACGTATGATGACTGAGACGGGGCAACATGCAAGTGGGACCCCAGCCCCCACACAGAAGGGGCCCAGGAAAGGGAGGAGGGAGGACCCACTGTCTGCAGAATCACAGCCAAGTCTGGTGTCACATTTCCAGGGGACACTGGCAAAGAGGATGGCATCCAGGGCAGAGTGACCAGGACTGTGTGCACTCTGGAAATGGCGCCATGTGTAGAACCGACGGAAGAGGTCAAGCTGTCTGAGAATGGAGGTGCTCTTCAAACCTCTGGATGATGCTCCTTGGGAAGAAAAGCCCTCTCTCCATTGCCCCAGCAGACGCACAAGGGCCCTGGGTGGAAGTGACAGGAGGCAGATTGTTGGCTTAACTGAGGGGCAGGTTTACCGACAAGAGCTGTTAAAAATGGAGTGGCTGCCTCCCAGGGGGTGGGCACTGCTGCTGGCGGCGTTGGGCAGGGGCTCAGCGACATCTGCCAGGGTACCACACAGGGAGCCCCTCTCAGCAGCTGGAACTGCCTCTCCATCACGGGTGGAGAGGCGGAGGCCTGAGGGCCCAGGGTGCCCGTGTCACCCCGTGTCAGCACCTAGACCTGGCTGGAATCCCCGTTATCCGAGACAGGTGGGCTCTTGCCTTTGTCTTCTTCCCTTGGAACCAAAATGAGGTATATTTAAGACCCATAAAGGGGAAAGACACCACATATGTTGGGGCTTGGGGTGGAGAGGAGGGATTAAGCACATACTCCCCTCTCTGGAGCATTTGGGAGAGTAGGGTGTGGAGCCTGCAGTAGGGGACTGCTGCCACTCATGCACTATTTCAGGGATTTTCATGGCACCAGGAGTCCCGGAGTGGTGTAAATAGTTAACTTGCTCAGCTGCTAACCAAAAGATTGGAGGTTCTAGTCCATCTAGAGGCACCTCGGAAGAAAGGCCTGGTGATCTACTTCTGAAAAATCAGATTGCAAACCTATGGAGCACAGTTCTACTCTGACACATATGGGGTCACCAAGAGTCTGAATCAACTCCAAGGCAACTAGTTTTTATCATGGTGTCCCCCAGAGTGACCCAACTGATGTAAGAAAGAACATGGAAGCTTCGAGTTGGGCTCTTAGCTGGTCAGTGACCTGATAACTGGGGTGTTTGCCTATTTTCCTCCATCCCGCTGCCCCAGGCCAGGCCTCCTAGCCAGCTGCTAAGTGCTCCAGGGTGGGGCTTGCTTCCTCTCCTGACCTGAAACTGCCCCGCCATCAGGCTCAGCATCGGTGATCTGCCTGCTCCTGCGGTCACCATACATGCCAGGTCAGCCAGACAGTCATGAGGCTGGTCAGGACCAGACTGAATGAGGACAGACAGACACTCGGCCAGGACCAGCTGACCCAAGGCTGTGCAGAGCCGGCCGCTGGCATTGGTCAGCCAGGCAGTGGTGACAGGATCGAGGTGGCCCGGGATGCCTGGATGGAGGCCAGTACAACCCCATCCCCAATAGTGCAGAAAAGGACAATGGCCACCTGGGGGCACTCACTGGAGCTGAAGACCAGGTTAGGGGGCAGCTGTAGTATGATCTGGGACGGTGGCACCAGCCCCGTTCCTCTGTGGTCAGTGTGAGCAGTGGGAGGGGTCACACTCCTCTATGAAGAGCGTTGAGTCTCAGCCCCTGTGATGTTTGACCCTTGCTATACCAGTCCCCCTTCAGAGCCTCCCACCTTCCCCTTTCAAAGCTCCTTCTGCACAGCTGAAGGTGGCACACCTGTCTTAAGTACCAGTCTGTGTTCACGCCTTTGCTGGGGCATGGAGAGACAGAGAAGTTGGCCCTAGGTGCCCAGCTAATAACCGGCAGAGTCCAAATCCTCAATCCCCAGGACACACTGTCCCCTTCCATATTTGTAATATTTGCTGTCAAGCCAACTTCAACTCACGGTGACTTGACATGTGTCAGAGTACAACTGTGCTCCATAGTTTTCAATGTCTGATTTTGCAGAAGTTGATTACCAAGACTTTCTTCTGAGATGCCTGTGGGTGGATCTGAACCACCAACTTTTCGGATAGTAGCCAAGTGTTTGACTACTTGTGCCATTGAAATCCGTTGCTGTAGAGTTGATTCCTTCTCATAGCGACTCTATAGGATGGAGTAGAACTACCTCATAGGATTTCCAAAGCTGTGATCTTTACAGAAGCAGACTGCCACTTCTTTCTCCTACAGAGCTGCTGGTAGGTTTGAATGACAGACCTTTTGGTTGGCAAGCAAGTGCTTTAACCACTGCACCACCAGGGCTCCTTGTGCCATCTGGGGACTCCCAAAACCATTAAGCCAACTCCATCTCATGGCAACCACTGTGTGTCAGAATAGAATTGTGTTCCATAAGGTTTTCAGTGGCTAATTTTTCAGAAGTAGATTTCTTCCAAGGCAGCTCTGGGTAAACTCGAACCTCCAAGCTTTCATTTAGCAGCCAAGTGTGTTCATCATTTGTACCACCCAAGGACTCTTGCCTCTTTCAATAATATGATGTAAGTAAGTGGTCAGAAATTTTTTAAACCAATTCATTCTTTCATTAATTAATTCATTCAGCTTTTACTGAGTTGCATATGGGACCCAGGAAGGGAAGTGACCGCTGCTTAAATCCATGTAGCTGGAGGTCAGAGCCCAGCCAGACTCATAGGTGTAAAGGGAACCTCCAGGCAGGTATCACCTCTGATGGTCTCCTGCAGTAATGGATAACACTTCCTTCCCTGATCTCAAGCAAGACCTGAATGTGTGGCAACAAAGGCACCAAAGATGTACTCAGTGCCCATTACATGTCAGGGGCCATTCTAAACACTTCACAAATACTGACTCATCCATTTCCGACACCAGTCCATGCTCTCTATATAAAAGAAACCACTGGGCTGGGATAAGAATCTATACATCATGCTTAGTAAAGCATTAGGTCAGCAAAAAAGAGGAAGAGGAAGACCTTCAGTGAGATGGGCTGACACAGTGGTTACAACAATGGGCTTGAACATAGCAACAACTGTGAGGATGGTGCCAGATCAGGCCGTCCTTCCCTCTGTTGTACGTGGGGTCACTATGAGTCAGAACTGACTCGATGGCACCTAACAATACAACACTTTCAAGTTAACCTGAGTTCTGCATGGGAAGGGCTTGGGGTGTGTTATTCGCTACTCCATCACCACGCCTTCCACAGTGTGACATAGTGGTGTTCAGTAGATACATTTTGGTCACATTAATAAAACAATAAACTAACTTCAAAAATGTCTGACCACTTACCAACTAAATCAGACTGTAAAAAAATACTTCTTGGTCCATTTGTGAGGATTTTTGTTTTCTTTATGTTGAGGTGTAATCCATGCTGAAGGCTGTGGTCTTTGATCTTCATCAGTAAGTGCTTCAAGTCCTCTTCACTTTCAGCAAACAAGGTTGTGTCATCTGCATATCACAGGTTATTAATGAGTCTTCTCCAATTCCTGATGGCCTGTTCTTCTTCATATAGTCCAGCTTCTCAGATTATTTGCTCAGCATACAGATTGAATAGGTATGGTGAAAGGATACAACCCTAATGCACACCTTTCCTGACTTTAAACCATGCAGTATCCCCTTTTTCTGTTTGAATGACTGCCTCTTGGGCTGTGTACAGTTTCCTCATGAGCACAATTAAGTGTTCTAGAATTCCCATTCTTTGCAATGTTATTTATAATTTGTTATGATCCACACAGTTGAATGCCTTTGCATAGTCAATAAAACACAGGTAAACATCTTTCTGGTATTCTCTGCTTTCAACCATGACCCATCTGATGTCAGCAATGATATCTCTTCTTCCACGTCCTCTTCTGAATCGGGCTTGAATTTCTGGAAGTTACCTGTCATACTGCAGCAACCACTTTTAAATGATCTTCAGCAAAATTTTACTTGCAAGTGATATTAATGATATTGCTCAATAACTTCTGCATTCAGTTAGATCACTTTTCTTGGAAATAGGCATAAATATGGATCTCTTCCAGTTGGTTGACCAGGTAGCTGTTTTCCAAATTTCTTGGCAACATCATGGTAAGTGGAGAAAACACTGAAGTTGTCGAGGGTTTCGTTTCACCTGAATCTGCAATCAACACAGGGTTTCTATGAGTCAGAACCGACTTGGCAGCACCTAACAACAACAACAACAACATAGAAAAGGCAGTAGTCTTGGTGGGTAAGGATTTGGACTCCACCGTTAATTGGGGAGAACTGGGGCTGACTATTCAACCTCCCAAGCCTGGTTTCCACACCTGTGGGGGTCATCGGTACTTACCTGTCAGAGTTGCTATAAGGGCACAGAAGTAGATTCACAGAAAGGACTAGAACTGCGCCTCCCACACACTGAGTCTTGCTGCGTGTTAGCTCTGATTGGTGCTAGTCGTT
This sequence comes from Dugong dugon, assembly GCA_030035585.1. Taxonomy (NCBI): domain Eukaryota; kingdom Metazoa; phylum Chordata; class Mammalia; order Sirenia; family Dugongidae; genus Dugong; species Dugong dugon. Next base: position 3,340,623 of record CM057465.1, on the reverse strand, counting down.
CATTCACGACTTGGCTGTGCTAACTGGACTGAGATTGACAACTGGTATTCTGCAACACCAGAACCTGCCATTTTCAAAAAGTTCTTGCATGTTTTTCCTGCTCTCGTCCTCACAATCCAGTCTCCACAAAGCAGCCAGGGTGACCCTTTCAAAACTGAAGGCGGACAATGTCCCGCCTTGGCACCAATCTGCAGTGCCTTCTCTCAGTAAAAGCCGAAGTCATCACAACATCTATGGAGACCTGCGGCCTTCGACCTCAACTCCATTCTGATCTCGACTCTGGCCTCCCTCCCCTCTCACTGACCACACTGTCCACACTGGACTCCTTGCTGCTCAGAGCACCCCACTGGCCTCTTGGTGCCCTTTGGCCTTCCTACTTTCTCCTCCAGTGCCTTCCCCGGGCCTCTGCTCCCTGATGTCTCTTAGAGACACCCTCACAAAACAGCACCCCCACACTCTCTCGTCCATTTCCTTTCCCTTCTATAATGCATGTCACCATTTTTGTTGTTGGTATTAGCTGGAAATTTCTAATGAACATTTGAAGGAGACCAAACACCAATTCTATCCACTCTTTTCCAGACAATAGAAGTGGGGACATTTCCCAGTTGATTTTGTGGAGCTAGTATGACCCTGACATCAACACCAACAAATTCAATACAAAAAAAGGAAACTACAGACCAATAACCCTCATGAATATAGACACAAAAATTCTTTTTTATTTTATTGTTGTACTTACTTTCAGTGAAAGTTTACGATTCAAGTTAGTCTCTCATACAAAAATTTATACATACATTGTTATGTGGCCCTAATTGCTCTCCCTATACTGTGACAGCACACCCCTCCTTTCCACCCCGGATTTCCCATGTCCTTTCAACCAGCTCCTGACCCTCTCTGCCTTCTCATTTCACCTCCGGACAGGAGTTGCCCATTTAGTCTCATGTATCTACTTGAGCTAAGAAGCAGAGTCCAGTCTAATCTTAGACTGAAGAGTTGACCTCAGGAATGTTTTTAGTGCTGGGATGACAGAGAGCCCAGCAGCCATGATTTCTGGGGTTCCTCCTGTCTCAGTCAAACCATTAAGTCTGGTCTTTTTACTAGAATATGAGTTCTGCACCACACTTTTCTCTTGCTCCATCAGGGACTCTCTGTTGTGTTCCCTGTTGGGCCGTCATTAGTGGTAGCCAGGTACCATCTAGTTCTTCTGGTCTCAGGCTGATGCAGTCTCCAGTTTATGTGGCCCTTTCTGTCTCTTGGGCTACTGCTTTTCTTGTGACTTTGGTGTTCTTCATTCTCCTTTACTCCAGGTAGGTTGGGGCCAATTGCTGCGTTTTAGATGGCAGCTTGCTGGGTTTAAGGCCCCAGACGCCACTCACCAAAGTAGGATGCAGAACATTTTCTTAATAAACTTTGTTATGCCAATTGAGCTAGATGTCCCCTGAAAGCATGGTCCCCAGACCTCAGCCCCAGCTACTCTGTTCCTTAAAGTGTTTGATTTTATTCAGAAGACTTCTTAGCTTTGGTTTAGTCCAGTTGTGCTGACTTCCCCTATAGTGTGTGCTGTCCTTCACTTGGCCTAAGATAATTCTTGTCTACTCTCTAGTTAGTGAATACCCTTCTCCCTCCCTCCCCACCATCGTAACCATCAAAGAATGTTTTCTTCTGTGTTTAAACCTTTTCTTGAGTTCTTATAATAGTGGTCTTATACCATATTTGTCCTTCTATGACTGACTAAATTCAATCAGCATAATGCCCTCCAGAGTCCTCCATGTTTTAAGATGTTTCACTGATTCATCCTTGCTCTTTATCATTGCATAGTATTCCATTGTGTGGATATACTAAAATTTGTTTATCCATTCATCCGTTGATAGGCACCTAGGTTGTTTCCATCTTTTTGTTATTGTGAACAGTGCTGCAGTGAGCATGGGTGTGCATATATCTATTTGTGTGACAGCTCTTATCTCTCTAGGATGTATTCCAAGGAGCGGGATTGCTGGATCATACAGTACTTCTATTTCTAGCTTTTTAAGGAAGGGCCAAATCGATTTCCAAAGTGGTTGTACCATTTTACATTCCCACCAACAGTGTATAAGTGTTCCAGTCTCTCCACAACCTCTCCAACATTTATTATTTTGTGTTTTTTGGATTAATGCTAGCCTTGTTGGGGTGAGATGGTATCTCATTGTAGTTTTGATTTGGATTTCTCTAATGGCTAATGATCATGAGCATTTCTTCATGTGTTTGTTAGCTACCTGAATGTCTTCTTTGTTGAAGTGCCTGTTCATACCCTTTGCCTATTCATTTTTTTCTTTTTTTAAATTTTTTAATTTTTTATTATACTTCAGGTGAAAGCTTACAGAACAAATAGTTTCCCACGAAACAGAAGTACACATGTTGTTTTATGACTTTGGTTAACAACCCCACAACATATCATCCCTCTAACTTCTCAACCTTTTTTTTTTTTGGTGAAAATACACATAGCCAAAGATACACCATTTCAAAAATTTCTACATGCACAGTTCAGTGACATTGACTACACTCCTCGAATTGTGCTGTTATTCTCACTTAAGATGAAGGCTTACAGAACAAAATAGTTTCTCATTTAACAGTTATTACAAGTGTTGCCCTATGACAAGGGTTAACAATCTCACAACACATCAACACTATCCTTACTCAACCTTGGGTTCCCTATCACCAGCTTCCTTGTCCCCTTCTGCTTTCTGTCTCTTGTCACTGGACTTCTGTACCTCATTAGTCTCATTTGGTTTTACGGGGCTGTCCACTCACAGTCTGAACAGTGAACCTCAGAGGTAACTTTACCACTGAACTAAAAGGGTTTCTGGGAGCAATACTCTCGGGGTTTCTCCAGTCTCCTTTAGGCCAGTAAATCTGGTCTTTTATTTGTGGGTTAGAATTATGCTCTACATCCTTCTCCAGTTCTGTCCAGAACCCTCTGTTGTGATCCTGGTTGGAGCAGTTGGTGGCAGCTGGGCAACATCTAGCTGTGCTGGACTCAGTCCGGTGGAGGCCTTGGTAGCTGTGGTCCCTTAGTACTTCGGACTAATCTTTTCCTTGTATCCTGTTCTCTTCATTCTCCCTTGCTCCCGAAGGGATGAGACCAGTGGAGTATCTTAGATGGCCGCTCACAGGCTTTTAAGACCCCAGACACTACTCACCAAGGTAGAATGTAGAGCATTGTCTTTATAAGCTGTGTCATAGCAATTGAGCTAGATGTTCCCCAAGACCATGTTCCCCACAGCTCTCCAACCAGCAATTCAGTCCCTCAGGGAGTTTGGATGTGTCTATGGGGCTTCCATGACCTTTCCTTGTACAAGTTGTGCTGGTTTCCCCAGTATTGTGTACTGTCTCACCCTTCACCCAAGATACCACTTATCTATAGTCTATTTAATATTTACCCACCCCCACCCGTCCCATCCCTGGTAACCAATAAAGATTGTTACATTTTGTGTGTGAACTTTTTCATGGGTTTTTACAATAGAGGCCTCATACAATATTTGTCCTTTTGTGATTGACTTATTTTACTCAGCATAATGTCCTCCAGTTTCATCCATGTTATGAGATGCTTCACAGATTCATCATTGTTCTTTCTCGTTGCATAGTACTCCATTGTGTGTATGTACCATAGTTTGTTTATCCACTCATCTGTTGATGGGCATCTAGGTTGTTTCCATCGTTTTGCTATTGTGAACAATGCTGCCATGAACATAGTTGTGCATATGTCTCTTCGAGTGACGACTCTCATTTCTCTAGGGTATATTCCTAGGAGTGGGATTGCTGGATCAAATGGTATGTCTATTTCTAGCTTTCTGAGGAAACGCCATATCATTTTCCAAAATGGTTGTATCATTTTGTATTCCCACCAGCAGTGCATAAGAGTTCCCATCTCCCCGCAGCCCCTCCCACAATTGTTATTTCCAGTGTTTTTGATTCATGCCAGTAATGCTGGGGTGAGATGGTATCTCACTGTGGTTTTAATTTGCATTTCTCTAATGGCTAATGATCCTGAGCATTTCCTCATGTGTCTGTTGGCCATTTGAATGTCTTCTATGGTGAAGTGTCTGTTCATTTCCTTTGCCCATTTTTTAATAGGATTATTTGTCTTTTTGTTGTAGAGGTGTTGGATTTTCTTGTAGATTATGGAGATTAGACCTTTGTCTGACTTGTACTGTCCAAAAATTTTTTCCCAGTCTGTAGGTTCTCTTTCTACTCTTTTGGTGAAGTCTTTTGAAGAGCATAGGTATTTGATTTTTAGAAGATCCAAGTTATCTAGCTTATCTTTTGGGGTTTGTGCATCAATGGTTATGGTTTGTATCCTGTTAATGCCGTGTATTAAGGCCTGAAGTGTTGGTCCTATTTTTTCTTCTATAAACTTTATACTTTTAGGCTTTATATTCAGGTCTTTGATCCATTTTGAAGTAGTTTTTGTATATGGTGTAAGGTATGGGACCCGTTTCATTTTTTTGCAGATGGGTATCCAGTTTTGCCAGCACCATTTGTTAAAAAGACTGTCTTTTCCCCATTTGATGGACTTTGGGCCCTTGTCGAAGATCAGGTGACCGTAGGTGGATGGATTCACATCTGGGTTGTCAATTCTGTTCCATTGGTCAATGTATCTGTCGTTGTACCAGTACCAGGCTGTTTTGACTACTGTAGCTGTATAGTAGGTTCTCAAGTCAGGTAGTGTGAGTCCTCCAACTTTATTCTTCTTCTTCAGTAGTGTTTTACTTATTCGGGGCTTCTTCCCTTTCTATATAAAGTTAATGATTAGTTTTTCCATCTCTTTGAAGAATGTTGTCGGTATTTGGATCGGGACTGAATTGTATTTGTAAATTTCTTTGGGTAGAATTGTCATTTTCACAATGTTGAGTCTGCCTATCCCTTAGCATGGTATGTTTTTCCATTTATGTAGATCCCTTTGGGTTTCTTGCAGTAGTGGTTTGTAGTTTTCTTTCTATAGGTCTTTTACATCCCTGGTCAGATTTATTTCTAAGTATTTTATCTTTTTAGGGGCTATTGAAAATGGTATTGTTTTCCTGATTTCCTTTTCATCATTCTCCTTATTGGTGTATAGGAAGCCAACTGATTTTTGAATGTTTATCATGTATCCTGCTACTCTATTGAATCTTTCTATTAGTTCCAGTCGATTTCTCGTGGAGTCTTTAGGGTTTTCTATGTATAGTATCATATCATCTGCAAACAGGGACAGTTTAACTTCTTCATTACCAATTTGGATGCCCTTTATTTCTTTTTCTTGCCTTACTGGTTTAGCCAGAACTTCCAGCACAATGTTAAATAAGAGTGGTGATAAAGGGCATCCTTGTCTTGTTCCTGTTTTCAAGGGGAATGTTTTCAGCCTCTCTCCATTAAAGATGATGTTGGCCATTAGTTTTGCATAGATGCTCTTTATTATGTTGAGAAATTTCCCTTCTATACCTATTTTATTGAGAGTTTTTATCAGGAATGGATGTTGGACTTTGTCAAATGCCTTTTCTACATCAATTGAAATGATCATGTGATTCTTTTCTTTCCTTTTATTTATGTGGTGGATTATGTTGATTGATTTTCTAATGTTGATACATCCTTGCATACCTGGTATGAATCCTACCTGGTCGTGGTGTAATATTTTTTTGATATGATGCTGAATTCTATTGGCTAGAATTTTGTTAAGAATTTTTGCATCTATATTCATGAGAGATATTGGTCTATAATTTTCTTTTTTGGTGACATCTTTTCCTGGTTTTGGTATTAGCATTATGCTGGCTTCATAGAATGAATTTGGAAGTGTTGCTTCCTCTTCTATGCTCTGAAATAGCTTGAGTAGTACTGGTACAAGCTCTTCCGTAAATGTTTTGTAGAATTCTCCAGTGAAGCCATCTAGGCCAGGGCTTTTTTTGGTTGGGAGTTTTTTTAATACCTTTTCAATCTCTTCTCTTGTTATGGGTCTATTCAGATTTTCAACATCACTATGTTGTAGTTTGGGTAGGCCATGTGTTTCTAGAAATTTATCCATTTCCTCTAGGTTTTCAAATTTGTTGGAGTATAGTTTTTCATAATATTGTGTTATAATCCTTTTTATTTCAGTTGGGTCTGTTGTAATGTCCCGCATTTCATTTCTTATTTGGGTTATTTGTGTCCTCTCCTGTTTGTCTTTTGTCAGTCTGGCCAGTGGTTTGTCGATTTTGTTGATTCTTTCAAAGAACCAACTTTTGGTTTTCTTGATTCTTTCTATTGTTTTTCTGTTCTCTATTTCATTTATTTCTGCTCTGATCTTTACTATTTCCTTTCTTCCGGTGGTTCTGGGCTTTTTTGCTGTTCTCTTTCTATTTGTTTGAGTTCTGTAGTCGATGTTTTGATTTTGTCCCTTTCTTCTTTTTTGATATGTGCATCTATTGCTATAAATTGTCCTCTGAGGACTGCCTTTGCTGTGTCCCAAAGGTTTTGGTATGATGTGTTTTCATTCTCATTTGATTCTAGGAATTTTTTGACTCTATCTCTGATTTCTTCTATTACCCAGTGATGTGTAAGCAGGGAATTATTCAGTTTCAATTTAGTTGATTTTTTTCCCTTGCTCTTTCTAGTGTTAATTTCTACCTTGATGGCATTGTTGTCAGAGAAAATACTTTGAATTATCTCAACGTTTTGGATCTTGTTGAGGATTGCTCTGTGGCCTAAGATGTGGTCTATTCTGGAGAACCTTCCATGTGCATTGGAAAAGGATGTGTACTTTGCAGAGGTTGGATGGAGTGTTCTATATATGTCTATGAGGTCCAGTTGGCTGATTGTGCCATTTAGGTCTTCTGTATCTTTGCTGAGTTTCTTCTTGGTTGTTCTGTCCTTTACAGAGAGTGTTGTGTTGAAGTCTCCTACTATTATTGTCGAACTGTCAATTTCTCTTTTCAGTGTTGTTAGAGTTTGTTTTATGTATTTTGGAGCCCTGTCATTGGGTGTGTAGATGTTTATTATGGTTATGTCTTCATGATGGATCATCCCCTTAATCATTATATAGTGTCCTTCTTTGTCTTTTATGGTGGATTTTGTTTTAAAGTCTATTTTATCTGAGATTAGAATTGCCACTGCTGCTCTTTTTTGGTAGTTGTTAGCTTTATATATTTTTTTCCAACCTTTGACTTTTAATAAATTCTCATCTTTGTTTCTAAGGTGTGTCTCTTGTAGACAGCATATTGATGGATCCTGTTTTCTTATCCATTCTGTCACTCTCCATCTCTTTATGGGTGCATTGAGTCCGTGTACATTCACTGTAATTATTGATAGATGTGGGTTTGTTGCTGTCATTTTGTAGTGCTTTTTTTTGTGGTGCTGACATTTTCTTTGTTCTTACTCTCTTGTGCTGCATTACTTTTGTTTGCAGATTTTTTTTCATTTCCTTTTTTTTGTTGGTTTTGTTTTTGCTGAGACTTTATGTTTTTCCTCTTTATTTTTATGAGTATGTTTGTTAACTTTCTTTGGGGTTACCATGAAGTTTACCCTTATCTTTGTAAGTTTGAAGCAGTCTGCCATTACTTGGTATCGCCTTGCCTTCCTCTCCATTAGAAGGTTCTATACCATGCCGTTTATTCCTTCTTTTATTATTTTGATGATGTTGTCATTTACTAATCAATTGCTCTGATTCCCTGTTGTATTTCTGTTGGTTTTGGATAGTCCTTGAGAGTTCATTTCCTAGACTGGTAACTGGCTGGTACAATCCTGCATCCTAGATTCTGCCTGTGAGCTGATGTTGTTTCTTCTCAGATTGAAGAACTCCCTTTAATAACTCTTGTAAGTTTGGTTTGGATTTTACATAGTCCCTTAATTTGTGTTTTTCTGGAAATGACCTAATTTCAGCATCATATTTGAATGAGAGTTTTGCAGGATATATTATTCTTGGCTGGCAATTTTTTTTCTTTCAAGATTATATGCATGTCATCCCATTGCCTTCTTGCCTGCGTGGTTTCTGCTGAATAATCTGAGCTTAGTCTTATTGTTTCTCCTCTGTATGTGACTTCTTGTTTTTCACGAGCTGCTCTCAGGATTCTTTGTTTGTCTTTGGTTTTGGTGAGTCTGATTATGATATGCCTTGGTGATTTTCTTTTGGGGTCTCTCCTATTTGGGGTTTGTTGAGCTTCTTGGATGGCCAGCTTTTCATCTTGCATGATATTGGGGAAGTTTTCTGTTGGAAGTTCTTCAATGATCCTCTCTGTGTTTTGTGTTTTCTCCTGCTGTTCTGGAACTCCAATCACTCACAAATTTTTGCTTTTGATTGTATCCCACATAACTCTCAGGGTCTCTTCATTTTTCTTTGTTCTTTTTTCTGAGTTTTCCTGAAACAGAGTTGTATCCAAGTGTTTTTCTTCAATTCCACTGATCCTGTCTTCCACCATTTCAGATCTGCTTCTCAGCCCTTCTATGACACCTTCCATTTCTGAAATCTTGTTTATTTTTTGAATTTATAATTGTTGTTTTTGTATAATTTCTTGTTGTGAATTTATTTTGGCATTTTATTCCTGCATTATTTTCCTGAATTCTTCGAAATTTTTGTCTGTATTTTCCATGAATTTGTCTATTTTTTCCTCATTTTTGTTGCTCTTTACTTCAGCTCTTGGAGAATTCTGAGTATTAGAGATTTGAATTACCTATCAGATAGTTCTAGTGCCTTTTTTTCCACTGGAAAGTCATCAGGTGTTTTATTTTGGATGGCTTCTGGAAGCATCCTGTCCTGTTTTTGTAAATGTTTTGATATTGTCTGCTGTCTTCGGGGCATTCAGTAGTTATTTTTCTTGTTTATTGATTGTAGATTTGTTTGTTTCACCCCTTTTTTTAAATTTTGCTGTGTCTGAGCAGGTGGGCTGTGTGTTCTTTGTTGTTTGCTCATCTGTGGGCACAATACCCTTTGCCTCCTTCTCCAATTGGCAGGGTCAGTCACTCAGATATGGTACAGCAGGGAAGCAAGGTCCAGCTGAAGAGGAGCCACTGGGACAGGTTGTTTGTGGCACTCACTACAGCCACCAGGGTGGGTCAGCAATCAGTGCAGGGCATTTTCCAGTGGTCCGTGCCTGTGCTGCTTGGTGGTGTGATGTTAAGCTCATGGTGCAGGTAGGCAGTATGTAGTGGGGAGATTGTTATGTGTGGAGCTAAGATGGATATGGGAGAGAAGAGAAAGGAACAGGAGACAAAAACATACAAACAAACAAAAAAGAATGCTAGGGGAGCTTGCCATTGGAGTGGAGACATGAGAGAGTATGAAATGGAGAAAAACAAAAAGGGGAAGAAGAAGAAAAAAAGAAAAGAGAGAATGAATAAATAAAAATCGGGAAAGGAAAAGAACAGCAAAGTTCCCAGCGATCCCCCTGGTGCAGCTATTTGGTCTGGAGAAGTTGTTCTCAGGCTTTGCAGTACAGCCTGGTTAGAAGGCGTAGAGGTATACAACGCCAGGTATTCAGGGAACAGAAAGAGAAGGAAGGTATAGAGAGACGAGAAACTGAGTAATGAAGAAAGACAAAAAGGGAAAAAGAGGGAAAAGAAAACAAAACAAATTAAAAAAAAAAAAAGAACAAGAAACAAGAAAGGCCCCCAAAGAGACAGAAAAAAAAAAAAAAACTAAACGAAGAAAGAAATGCTCTCAGGGATCCCTCTGCACATCTGTGCAAGCCAAGGGGGTAGTTCCAAGCCATGCAGCACCGCCTGGCCAGAATGGGCTCCCAACTCAAGAAAAGGAAAAGCAAACAAACAAACAATTCAAAACAAACAAATGAACGAAAGCCCCGGGATCCCCCAGCACGGCAGCCCAGACCGGGAAGCAACTCTACACTCAAACGGAGCTCCGCAGCCCCTCAGGAAGAAGCAAAGATGGTGCATGGAGCCAGGTATCTGAGCAAAAGGAGGGGGAGGTGGTGAGAGGTAAGGAAGAAATCAAAAGAAGTGGAAAAAGAAAAACCAGCAGCCAACAAATGGCACTCAGGGAGCAGGCCCATTCCGGTGGGTGGAATCCAAGCAGCCCGTGCTTCCCAGACAAGAGATTGTGGCCAGGGGAAGCAGAGGAGGCCGAGTGGGGGTAAAGAAGGATGTGGGCTGGGTAAGCGTATATCGCAAATTACCAGTTGTTTTGTCTCCCGCTGGAAGCTCCGTGAAGCTGCTTTCTCATACCCCCTGTTTGCTTGTCTCCAATAGGAGTCCAATATGGTGGATCTGTGCTGCCTTAGCTGATAGGGGACCTCTGCATGAATCTCTCCTCACTCTCCATTCTCTGTCAGTTTTCTTGCTCCATTTGGTGCTTGGCTGAGTTCTTTATCTCTTCATTTGATGTTTTAGGGTTTCAGGATTGTTGTTTTCTCTGTTCGCCTTAGTTTTTCGGATCTTTGCTGTGGAAGGACTGCGTGGTGCTTCTGCCTAGAGCACCATTTTGCTGAAAGTCCCCCTGTGAAGTATTTTCATAAGCGTACTGTGTTAATTTTTTTTTTACAGCAATATGTAAAAAAAAAAAAATTGGCATAGTAGCACTTACAAAAATACCTTGTGGGTAGAGGGCGCTTTTGGCAAACAAACCCAAAAGGTACGCATTATTTACATAAAAATAAGATAATTTTTGAAACAGTACAATAAAACAAATCATATATGGGCAATTTATCTGTAAATAAGTGAACCAGTCAGCTATGTTGAGATTTTGTTTTCTGTGCTAATCCACATATTAGTTATACCCTTCCTGCCACCATTTGTGCCCCAAAGAGCAAGCTAAAGTTGGCTCAAGGACAAGTTTCATGAACTCTGAGAAACCTAATCTCCTCATAACATCTGTAAACTCTAGGGCTTATTTGCTCAAGGTCTTCTCACTTCCTGGTTCCTGAATCAAGAGTGTGATTCAGGATATCCTCGACCCTAATTCAAGTAACTCACTCTCATAGAGCCTGGGGTTTTAAAAGCTTGTGAGTGGCCATCCAAGATACAACTGGTCTCTATTTACCTGAAGAAGCAGAGGAAGAAGAAGACCCAGGACTCAGAGAAGGAACTGGACTGCAGGTCTAACTGCCTCCATGAACTACTGCCTGCTTAGCCATGAGACCAGAAGAAATAGATAGTGCCCGACTACCATTACTGAATGTTTTTGACTAGGGAATAAATAAATGAATTCTTATCTAAAGGAGAAAAAGTGTGGAACAGAATTTCAGATCTTATAGAATTCAGACTTACTGGACCTATTGAGACAGGAGAAACCACTGAATCTATCTCTCTGAAAAAACATTCAAACCATGAACCAAAATTATCCTCTGAAATCATCTTTAAACAACTGTTTAACTTAATCAGTCAGCCATGACCATTGTGCTCTTTCAAAGAATTATGTATATGAGATCAAATTGTTAACAGTAACTCTAAAGAATAGACGAGAAATTTAGGGGGCAGTGAGTCTAAGTCAATGATGATGAAGCAGTATGGGTAGAAATAGTGAGAATGGTGAAGAACGTAACCAATGTTGTTAAATTGTACACGTAGAAATTGATGAATGGTTGTATGTTCTGTTGTGTATATTTTCATCAAAATTACAGTAAATTAAAAAAAAAAAAAAGAAGGAAACTTACTATCACCCAGCATATCAAGAACTTATTAGTGCTGAGGAAGACTCGGAGACCGTGGAGGGAAACTAGACAATGCAACATCCAGTTTCACCTTCCTGCTGGTTCATACTCCTTTCTCCCTCCTATCCAGCCCTAACTTCCTCAATCTTACATACTGCCTAGAACATTCAAATTCTTCTTCTGCTACCCAGAGCAACTCAGCTCTCCTACCCACTCTCCCCACCCTTTCACCATCCAATCTAGCAACATCCTCAGTAGAGAACAAGCCCGCCCTTTGCTCAACAGGAACCACTTTGTGCAGAAGATGTTTAGGATTATAATTAGTATTTTTTCTATCACACTTTTTTGTCCATTTCAATACTTCTCAGTTTATTGACAATGGATGCTTATTATTTTGTATTTAGAGAACAATAAGCACTATTTTGGAGTCCCTAGGGGGCAAAAAGGATTAATGTACTCCGCTGCTAACCGAAAGGTTGGCAGTTTGAGTCTACCCATAGAGCCTGGGAAGAAAGTTCTAGAGATCTACTTCTGAAGAAGCAGCCATTGAAAACCCTATGGAGTGCAGTTCTACTCTGACACACATGGAGTCTCCATGAGTCAGAGTGGACTTGATGGAAACTTTTTCTTTTTTAAGCACTGTCTTAAAAATTCAAAAAGTGCTCTTTGCTACTAAAGTAATTTGCCTACGTTTATTAAGCGGTGGGAAAAAAAAATCATTGGGAACAGTTGGCTGCACAGCCTCTGGCCTTGACCCCTACAGTACTGTCCCCCAGCCTAACTTTCTTTTTCTGTCAGGCGTTTCCCTCTTGATGCCTGGCTCCTTCATGGTGTCACTGTGTCCCCAAGCAGCCCAGTTTCATACTCCCACGTCTGTTCTGTTCTGCTCTTCCTTCTAGAACACCCCACACACAAAATGCATCACCAAAATACACAATCTAACTATCAAAAGTTCTCCTTTCTGTCACCACAGTCTGTGCCTTGGCACAGGACTCAGTGGCTCTCACTCAGAGTCTAGATGATGTCTCTTATACTGAAAGATCCCAGCTTCCAACCTCTTCCACCTACCCTCCATGTTGCTGCCAAAGACCTCTCTCCCCCAAAACTTCCATGAGATAGACCCAAGCCTCAGTGCAGTTCTAGGGCCACCAGATTTGACCAGGCTGTCTGCTCGGCTCATCCCTGCTGGATCCTTTGACTTGAATCCATGGAATGTCTACCAAAGTCATCACAGATTCTCATGCCCTGAAGCCCCTGCTGAGGCTAACATTTCTTCCTATGCTTTTCCACCTCCCAGAACATTAACCATTTTTAAGACCAGGATCAAGTGCCAAGTCTTCCACAAATGTGTGACAATCCTCCACCCAGAATTAAATGCTCCTTCATCTACACTCTACAGTCTATGTCCCCACCACCCATCTGTCAGTGTGTCATACTGTGGTGGCTTGTGTGTTGCTGTGATGCTGAAAGCTATGCCACCAGTATTTCAAATTCCAGCAGGGTCATCCATGGAGGACAGGTTTCAGTGGAGAATCCAGACTAAGATAGACTAAGAAGAAAGGCTTAGAGATCTGCTTGTGAAAATTAGCCAATGAATACCCTGTGGATCACAACAGAATCTTGTCCAATATAGTGCTGGAAGATGAACCCCTAAGTTGGAAGACACTCAAAATACACAGTGACCACAGCAATGGACTTAAGTACACCACTGATGGTGAAGATGGTGCAGGACCAGACAACATTTCATTCTGTTGTACATGGCGTCACCATGAGTTGGAGCCAGCTCATCAGCAGCTAACAAGAATCATGTGTGTCTAGTCCAATGACACTTCCTTTTCTCTGGAGAAGCTGTTTCTGAGCCTGTTGTTCTGGCTGCCCTGATAGAGCACTGCCCCTTCGTGCTCCTCCCCGTGTCCGGCCCAGGGCCTGGCAACACTGATTTGGTTGGCTCAGAGGAGGGTGGCCCAAGGCTGACCATTGATTTGTTCACAGGCATGCGGGCCAGCTGTTCCGTATGCCCCTCTTTCCTTACTTATACATACGGGCAAAACTAGACCCCGTAACTTCCACAAATGCCAACTGTAGCCTGTATTTTCAGGAGGACTTTGAAGACTCCTAATAGGGCCTCGCTCTCAATCCCTGTAGGGCTGCCCTCCCACTTCACACGTTGGAGTCTGAAACTTCTGCGGAGATTTCAACCCGACTTTGTCCCTATACCCTAGCTCTCAGCACACTTCTAGGAACTGCATAGGTGCTTAATAAATGCCACTGGATAAAAGGATTTGATAATTTATGACCAGAGATGAAGAATAATTGCTAATGAGAATTACATACTAATAATGCAAATAGTTTTGAGTTCATGTTGGAGTCTCTCTCTTGACCCAATTCTCAACAAGGGGAACATAAAATCAAAGGTCGGCGTATTTAACACGATGGTGGTGAACTGTGAAACTGCAATTGGCAGCCAGGGAAGCCTGATTATATAGATTAGAAATGCATTTCTACCGGGCTCTTTCACCTACCGAGAAGCCCTGGGAACCGGGAGGTGGAGTCCATGAATCTTTTGATATTTATGCCTCTTTCCTTCCAGGCTCTCCCTCGTGTCCCTACATTCATATGGTGCAGCTGGGAGCCTCCCTTCTTCTCAGAGGTTTAGCTTTAATATTTGAATGTGGATTTTCCCTTTTTGGGTTGAGAAGCCAGACCTCCCCTTGTCATGGTGGTACCCAGGACCCTTCAGATGAGCTTCCAAAGGCTGGGGTCATTTTCTACATGATCACTAATACATGTCTTCCTGCTTACATGTTTCTGGAAGCTTCTCAAGGGAGGGTCAGCTGTATGACTCAAATTTGTTTCCAAACAAATGATGAAGGAATTGGTGGAAATGTAGGTTAACTATTTTTGTTTCTTAAGTAATAACTGTCTTTCTTACTCATTATATAAAAATTCTTGTTGCCCAAGCACCTGTTCGCCTTCCTTACATGGGAACGGCCTTCCCACCTGCTGTGCCCTCTAGGCCTGACTTGTATCCCACTGCCTCTGACTTGCTCCCTGGATGCTCCACACCCCATTGATTGTGTTTAATAATTCATGACGCTTAGGTTCAGTGCCAGTATAATTCTCAAATTCATAAATCAGCAACAATACACTGAGACTTAATCACTGCACCCCACCCCCACCACACCCAGGAGACCAGGAGCCCCTTGAGAGCTGTATCTCTGGGATCCATTCCAGCATCTCTGGTACTTTGCAGAGTGCCTGGCATGCTTCATCACTTGACGGATGTTTGTTTATGGGAAGAAGAGGGAGAGGAGGAGGAAGGGAGGGAAGGAGGGAGAGAAAGAGAGAGGGAGGGAATGAAGGTAAAAAGAAGAGAAGAGAGAAAGGAGGGAGGGAAGGTAGAAAAGAGAGAAGAGAAGAAGCAAGGAAGGAGGAGGGGAGGGAAGAAAGGAAGGAAGGGACCTTCTAAAGAGTATTCCAGTTACTGAACCCGGGATGGTGTTTGAGAGGTCGCAAAAAGATGTGAACTTCAACTTGGTAAAATTCATGGTGATTAGCAACCGTGTTTCTATGGCATTGATTGTATAAACATTGCTGAAAATAATTATATGTTCTTCCTAATAATATATACTAATAATGATGTTGTGTCTAGGCAGTCCCCAATTCACGGTGACCCCATGCACAATGGGATCAGACTGCTGTGAGTCATAGGATTTTCACTGGCTGATTTTCAGAAGTAGATCACCAGGTCCTTCTTCCCAGTCTTAGTCTGGAAGCTCCAGTGGAACCTGTCCACTATAAGTGACCCTGCTGGTATTTGAAAGTCTGGTAGCATAGCTTTCAGCATCACAGCAACACACAAGACACCACAGTATGACACACTGACAGACAAGGGGTGTATAAACATATATGAACCCTAGCTCTCCTCTGCCATTTATTTTGTAACTGCCATGTACTGTAGATATTTCTGGACCTTTCTAGGTACCAAGTATACTGGCCTTAGTGCTCTGCTCTAGCTGTTCTCTGATTTATCACACTTGCTGATACAGACTTCCCTGAGGTGGACCTTCAGGTCAGGCCCCTGCGGTGGGCTATTTATCTGTTTATAACTGAGAACAGACCCTCCAAGGAGCTGCACCACTGCCAGCAGGGGCAAAGGTGGGCCTGACCAATTCCCTTGTTTAAAAGTCATTAGGAAGGCCTAGCCCTTTATTACAGAGAATCAATATTTGTACAGTCAGTACACTGTAAAATTTTATAGTTATGAAGTGGCACGTTTTCTTAACTGGACCCCAAAGGGATATAAAACCCAACGGCAAGAGTTACTTGAGGGTCCAAGGCAATAGGTGGCCATTACTGAGTGCTTCGGGCATGACAGCTGTCAGATGCATCATCGCTGTTAATTCCAGACAGCCCGAGAGGGGTGTGGTCATCACTCCCTCTCTGTGGCTGTTGTCAGTTTCTGTCAAGTCAGTTCCTACTCGTGGCAACCCCACGTGGACAGAGTAGAACTGCTCCATTGGGTTTTCAAGGCTGTGACCTTTAGGAAGCAGATCACCAGGTCTTCCTTCTGAGGTGCCTCTGGGTAGGTTCAAACTGCCAATCCTTTGGGTGGTAGTTGAGTGCTTAACCATTTTCACCACCCAGAAAGCCAGACTCCCACTTCAGAGAGGGAGAAAGTGAGGTGTGGGGAGACTCAGAAATTGCTCCACTGGCCCAATTCTATGGCGTGGAAGCAGAGCCTCCATCCTGGGTGGTCTCACCTTGGGCCTGTGCTGATAAGCACACTGGCACCGTACACTCTAGCACCAGCAGCATGGTTCACTTCTATTCAGGCTGTTGGAGTCTAACATGTCCCAGCAAGATATGCTCTGGAAACCAGTCTTCTTCCCATCCCGCCTGGGTGTTTGTTGTTAGGTGCCATCAAGTTGGCTCCAACTCATGGTGCCCCTATGTACAACAGAATGAAACACTGCTCCTTCCTGTGCCACCCTCACGATCATTGCTATGTTTGAGTCCACTATTGCAGCCACTGTGTCAATCCATCTTGTTGAGGGTCTTCCTCTTTTTCACTGACCCTCTACTCTACCAAGCATGATGTCCTTCTCCAGGGACTGGTCCCTCCTGACAATATGTCCAAAGTATGTGAGACGAGGTCATGCATCCTCATTTCTAAGCAGCATCCTGGCTGTCCCTCTTCCAAGACAGATTTGTTCATTCTTCTGGCAGTCCATGGTGAGCATTAATATAAATTAGTATTATAAAATATGCAGTTTTAACGTTCTCATCCCAAAACTTCACTTATATGGAAATCAATGGATGCTCTGAGACACTAAGAACATACCCACAATGGCAGAGCTGCTTAGTGGAGGAGGGAGCATGAGGGCTGGGGCACCAGCCACCCACCTTCTGTCCACAGGCTCCAGCTGTGTCCTAGCTCTGAATCACACTTAGGTTTGGACTCCTTGGACTGGCCCCCTCCACCCTCTTTTACCTGTTTAAGCTGGCCTCATAAGTCTTCAATTTTCAAGTCAGAAATCGCATTTTATTTCTGGTTTTAAAAAAGCAGATTTTATAGTAATTCTTAGAGTGACCTTTATCCAATACAGTAAGGATAATGAGAAACAAACAAAGAAAAACACAAAACAAGAAAGCATGCATAATCCCAAGTCAAGATGTGAGGCCAGGCAGCCAGACTAGTGAAGGTCAGAGAAGGGAGTAGGGACATTCAAGGGTGATGGTCAAAGAGCACACTGCTACCAAGCGGGGGCAGGTGGTGAGCAGGATCACATCTGGAACAGGTCCGCACCAGGACACAGGACCAGTCCTGCTGCTGGTTCCTACTCCCAGAATCACCCCCAGAGCAGCGATAGATGGGAACACCAAGAAATGGAGAAGGTGAGAAGTCCTGGGGTCACGGGTGGTGCATTGGCGTGGCCAGGCCTGGCTGGGGCAGAGTCAGCTCAGAAGGGAACTGTTGGAGCCCTGTCATGCTTCCCCCACATTGACTTGAGACAAAGAGTGACGGCCCCATGTCTTTGCACATGTCGTTATAATACCTTACTTTGTCTTCTCAGGCTGCCCTTTGAAATCTTCTCGTCAGCTCTTTTACTTCATCACTTCCTGTGTTTGCTTTAGCTACTCTATGCTCAAGAGTAAGTTTCAGAGTCTCTTCTGACATCTATTTTGGTCTTTTCTTTCTTTCCTATCTTTTTAATGACCTTTTGCTTTCTTCATACATGATGACCTTGATGTCATTCCACAATCGGCTGGTCTTCAGTCATTAGTGTTCAGTGTGTGGAATCTATACTTGAGATGGTCTCCAAATTCAGATGGGATATACTCAAGGTCGTATTTTAGTTCTCATGGTCTTGTTTTAATTTTCATCAGCTTGAACTTGAACTTGCATATGAGCAGTTGATGGTCTCTTCTGCAGTCAGGCCCTGACCTTGTTCTATAGTATCATTAATATATAGTAAATTAAACTTTAATTAAAAATGTGTTATTAGGAATGTATTCACTACATAATTTGAGAAGGTTCAATTCATCCAGAAAACTCATTTTATTATCTTAATAGATGCAGAAAGTTTCAACATCCATTTAGAATACAGAAGAAAAAAATTAATGAAAAAAGAATCTCTTAGTCAAACTAGGGATAGAAAGGAACTTCCCTAATCTGTTGAGGAATATCTGAAAAAAAATTAAAAGTAGCTTAGAGTAAATATCATACTTAAGCTTTCCCATTGATTAAATTTTGGAGTACAACAAATATCCTGCAATCACATCATCTAGTAAACGTTGAAGTAGTGGCAATAGCCAGTGCAATACAGCAAGAACAAGAAATAAAACTCATATTTTTCTTCTGGAAAAGGAAGAAATAAAACTCTATTATTCCAGAAGGCATAATTATGTATCTTGGAATCTCAAAGAATCTACACTATTAGAATTAAGTTAATTTTACACAGATACTAGACTAAGGTAATTATATAAAATTCAGTATGTTTCTTCATATTGAGAACAAAGAAACATAAGATAAAAAATTTAGATATATTTTATAATAGCATCCAAAAATCAGTACCTATAACTGAATATAACCTAAGATATACAAGACTTTTATTTAAGTGTTACAATAAATTGGGGGCTGTGAGATATTTGTTACTAGTCTATGATAAAATAAAAATGTAAGTATAGATGTACAGAAACTTTTATGGCAATTTTTACATTACCACAGCATTTTTATGCTATTTTACAAACATAGTGGATTAGGATTTAAAAAATAAAACAAAACAAAAATTGTTCTTCACTATTGATAGTTTGAGAAGCACTGTTGTGCAATAAAATTTATATTTTTTTTTTGAGGAAAATAAGAGGCTTATATAAATAGAGAAGCACCTATGTTTGTTGATTGGAAGACTCACAATTTTAAAGATGACAGCTCTTCTTAAGTCAATGAATACATTGAATGCAACCTCAGTCAAACTTCCAGGAGGCTTTTGTGTGTATAGCCTTTGATAAGTTGAATCTAAGATTTATATGGAAATACCATAAGGCCAAGAACAGCTATGGCAGTTGGAAGGAAAGGAACAAAGCGGTACCGCTTGCAATACTACACACAGAGTCCCATTAAAAATCTACAGTAATTAAGACAGCGTGGTGTTGGTATGAAGACAGACCAATAAACCAACGCAATCGAATAGAGAATCCAGAGACCAGATCCACACATTTACAATCACCTGTCTGATGACAAAAGTGATTGTGCAATATATAGGAAAAGGGTGATCTTTCCAATAAATGGAGCTGTGTCAACTGGATGTCTATAAGGAAGAGAGAATCATGACGTTACCTCACACCATATACAAAATCAATCTGAGATGGATTTTACCTCTCAATATAAAAGAGGCAACAAACATTTTTTGAGAAGATCATAAAGGTTAGCTGTATGGCCTTAGAGTTTGCAAAGATCCTGAACTTGACTTAAAACTTGTTAAGTAGGAAGGAAAAAGAATGGATAGGTTTGACCATGTTAAAATGAGAAGCATCTGTTTGTCAGAAGACACCATTAATAGAGATAAAAACCAAGAAACAGACTGGGAGGAAATTCTTGTAATACGGATAATGCACAAGTATTTGTTTCTAGAACTTATTAAAATATTCATAAATCAATAATATAAAGCCAGACAACACAATAGCAGCATGGGTCAGAGGCACTTCACAAAAATAAATGTTAAAGCAGTCAGTAATGCGTACAAAAATCTCTTGTCCTTCTTTAGCCAACAGGGAAACACAAAAATTAAAACTGTAATTTAATACTAGGATCGTGCCCGTCAGAATACTCCAAATACAAAAGACTGACAATAGCAGCCCTTGGCAAATGTGTGGACTAAATACACCTCTTTCACACTGTTGATGGGAGTACTGTTGGTACAACCATTTTGGGAAACCATTTGGAACAATTCTCTACAGTCTAGCAAATCCAGATCTTATAAATGCCTAGATTCATTAAAAAAAAAATAAAGAAAAACCTCACTGTCAATCATCGATTCTGACTCATGGTGATCCTTTAGGACAGATTAGAAGTGCCCTATAGAGTTTCCAAGGGTGTAAATCTTTATGGAACCAGATTGCCACATCTTTCTCCCACAGAACAGCTGGTGGATTCCAACCATCAACTTTTTGTTTAACAGCTAAGCACTTTAATCACTGCACCACCAGGTCTCCTTTCCTAGGTTTGTACCTAATAAAAATGCACATACCTAGTCTCTCTGAAAGACATATAAAAAGTTTATAACAGCACTATTCATTATAATCTACAACTAGAAATTCCTCAAATGTCCATCGGCACCAGAGTAAATAAATCAACCTTAGTATATTCATACAATGAAATACTCACAGCAAGGAACTCAATGATCTACAACGACATGCAAAAATATGGATGATCTCATACTGAGTGAAAACAGCCAGGCAAAAAAGAGTGCACGCAGCATGATTACATTTATATAAAGGACAAAAAGATGCAAAACTGATTTATGAGGTTACAAGTCAGGATAGTGTTTTCCCTTGCCAACAGAACAGTGACTTACGGGGGCAGGAGTGGGGTTCTGGGATGCCAGCAACATTCTGTCTCTGTATCTGGGTGCTAGATACATGAGTGTGCACCTTTTGTGAAAAGTCATCAAGAGGTATATTTATGTTATGTGTCCCTTTCTGTTTGCATGTTAAGCTTTAATAAGATGTTTACTTAAAAATATTAACACTCATTTATGATAAAAACTCAATTTAAAAAATAACTAGAATTACCTGAAAAAGAATAGACAAATCAAGCGAACAAACCAGATAGTCCTAGAAAAAAATCATTATCCTAAAGAGGGTCACTTTAGGGCCCTTGAAGATCAAGAACGAGATGCAGAAGATGACTGTTGACACTTCTACTCAACATTGAACTGAAAGTCTTAATGGGCACAAAAATAAACAAACAAAAAGCAGAGGCATAAGGATTGGAAAGGAGAGACTAAAACTATCATTATTTGAAGAGTAATTAATTGTTTCCATAAAAATCTATGTAACCTATACAAGGATTATCAGAAATAATAGGAGAGTTTAGCAAGGTTAGTCTCTCTCTCTCTCTCTCTATCTCTATCTCTGTATCTATGAAGCCCATGTTATGCAATGGTTAAGTCCTCAGCTATTAAATGAAAGGTGAAAGGTTGGTGGTTTGAACCCACCAGCAACTCCACGGGAGAAAGACTTGGTGATCTACTTCCATAAAGATTATAGTCGATAAAACCCAATGGGACAGTTCTACTCTGTCACATGGGGTCACTATGAGTTGGAATTTACTAGACAGCACACAACAACAACAAAGTATATTATCTGTATATTATATCTACACCTATCTCTCTCTTGAGAGAGAGACAAAGCTGCAGTAGGAGAAAACAATTAAAAACGTAATTAAAAAAATTTATCATTTACAATGTCTAGAATACATCAAGCGTCTTGGAATCTAGCTAATAAAAAATGTGCAAAATCTTTATGGTAAAAATTAGGCAACTTTACTAAGAATGTTAAAAAAAATAAATGAAAAGATATACCAACTGCATGTAGTGACTTCTTTTCAAACAGCACAGTATGACAAGGGGGGTAAAATGAGTCACTGCACAGAGGGGAAACCTGACAAAGACCCCTCAGCCAGGTTATCAAGGTCAACATCAAAAGTGATAAGCAACATTGACACTATGTGCCCTTGATACGATGTAATAAGAATGATGTTTTATCTCTGTGGTCTTCCTCCCCAAAACCCACAACACACAGCCCCTTCTCCTGAGGCAGGTAACTATAACCAAGAAGATTTCCTGCTACTTGGCACATGACTGTAACCCCTCCCTCAGTCTCCCAACAAGAACTCGTCTCATGAAAAATGAGAAACAATAAAAAAGTAACCACATCTGATCTATGCAAAGATTTTAAAAAAAAAAAAAAAAGGAGCAAAAAGACTAGGAAAAAGAAGTAGCAATCTAAAATTATTTACTAGAAAAAGGTTTCCACGAGGAAGATAAAGATTTTATCAACCTCATGACCACAAATTAAAAAAAACAAACAAGCCACCAACAGCTAATTGAAAGATTTCTCTACAAAACTAGAGCTCAATTAAAGAGCTACTGCCGCAACAGAAGCTCTGACAAGAGACAGAGATGAAATATGGGCTGGCCACGCTTGGGATAGAAGTTGAAGAGGAAAGAAAAGCATGGCAAAAATGGACAGCACATTGGAAGCCACTTGAAGGAGAACAGGTGTTAGGACACTTTTCCCTGTTTCTTTCTTTTAATTATTGTTGAAAATATACACCATTTGAACAGTTTCTACATGTACAATTCAGTGACATTGAGTACATTCTTCAAGTTGTGCAACCATTCTCACTCTCCTTTTCAGAATTGTTCCTCCCCCATTAATATAAACCCAGGCCCCCTAACCTTCCTATCTGCCCTTTCAAGTTGGTGTTGTCAGTTTGATCCCATATAGACAGTTCTTTAAAAGAACACAGTGCTCAAAGCAGACATTCTTTACTAGTTAAGTTAAACTATTATTTGGTTTTGAGAAGACTTCAGGGGATATTTTTGGTTTAAGGGTTAAAGATTATCCCAGGGCAATAGTTTTGCTTGGGTTCAGCCCCCATGGCTCCAGAAAGTCTGGAGTTCGTAAGAATTTGAAATTCTGTTCTGCATTTTCCAGCCATGTCCTCTCTATCTTGCCTGGCTTGGATCTCATGCTTCAACACCAGAATCATTCCTTGAAAATACTCTCAAACTCTCACCTTTCTCCTCTTTTTAATGATGTAGTAAAACCACAACTTCTAAATCCAACTCTCCACTATCTCCAGAACAGCACTGGGTAACTCAACATGCTGCAGAAAAAAGCACAATTGGTCTCACTTAAAATTAATGTTCAGGAGCCTCAGTTTGATGACACTTTCTTCTTCCAGTCTTGCTCATGAGCAGAAACTCCCTTGGCTGGAGTCTCAGCTCTGTTACACTGTTAACCGTATTTCCAAGTCATTCACTCTCCCAGACTTCGACAGAGTCTTCTACAACTTCTTTTTCCTTAAACACCCAACATCATCAAAACAACCTACGTCATTTCTTATTTCATGAAGAAACCAGAAGCAATCATAAAAGAACTTCTACTCACCACTAAGAAGTCAAGCACCTTGTCTTCCTCGGCCAAACATCTTGCCTCCCCTTCTATTACTTTATGCAAACCTTGACATTCCCATCTACCAGCGATTCCTCCCTCCACCTGTGCGTTAGATCCTAGCCCTAATCACCCTCCAGGGACATTGTTTCTACAGTTGCCTCCTCTCTCCAGCATCACTCATTTCCCCTTCTCTTCTGGATCACTCCCATAAGCTACAAATGTTTTCCAAAATCACACATCTAAGAAAAAATTTTTTTTTTTTTACATTGTATTCCCCTCCTGCGATTGACCCACTTCTCTGCTCTCCTTTACAACAAAATTATTTAAAATAGTTGTCTCTCCTTTCTCTCTTGCAGTCTTCTTGGAACCCACTGCATTAAATCACACTTTAAAAAGGAAAAGGCATCTGTGTTGCCACTTCTGGGGGTCAGTTTGGGACCTGACCCTGCTGGACTTCTCAGCACCTGTCAGGGTTGACCACACCCTCCCTAAGATGTTTCCTGCCCTTGGCTTTCGGGTACTAGTCATCTGGTCTCCATCCTGCCTCACTGGCCACTCCTCTCAGTCTCCTAAACGGATCCTCTTCCTTATCACAGTCTCTAAACTTTGGATTGTTCAAGGCCCCAGCATTGGGCTCCTCTGTTCTCTGTTTACACTGTCTTCCTAGGATATCTTACTCAGCCCTATGATGGCCTGTCCCTATGTGTCTGTCAGTTTGTTGTACTGTCAGGGCTTGCATATTTCTGTGATGCTGGAAGCTATGCCACCAGTATTCAGACACCAGTAGGGCCATCCATGGTGGACAGATTTCAGCTGAGCTTCCAGACTAAGACATACTAGGAAGAAGGACCTGGCAGTCTATTTCTGAAAAGAATTAGCCAGTGAAAACCATATGAATAGCAGCTGAACACTGTCTGCTATAGTGCCAGAAGATGAGTCCCCCAGGTTGGAAGGCACTCAAATGACGACTGGGGAAGATCTGCCTCCTCAAAGTAGAGTCAACCTTAGTAATGTGGATAGAGTCAAGCTTTCGGGATCTTCATTTGCTGATATGGCAAGCATTAAAATGAGAAGACACAGCTGCAAACATCCATTAATAATTGGAACATGGAAAGTACTAAGTGTGAATCTAGGAAAATTAGAAATCATCAAAAATGAAATGGAACGCATAAACATCGATGTCCTTGGCATTAATGAGCTCAAATGGACTGGTATTGACCGTTTTGAATCAGACAGTCATATGAACTACTATGGCAGGAATGACAACTTGAAGAGAAATAGTGTTGCATCCATCATCAAAAAAACAAACAAACAAAAAAACATTTCAAGATCTATCCTGAAGTATAACACTGTCATTGATAGGATAATATCCATATGCCTACAAAGAAGACCAGTTAATACGACTATTATTCAGATTTACCCACCAACCACTAAGGCCAAAGATGAAGAAATTGAAGATTTTTATGAGCTGTTGCAGTATGAAATTGATGGAACATGCAATCAGAATGCATTGATAATTACTGGTGATTGGAATGAGAAAGTTGGAAACAAAGAAAGATCGGTAGTTGGAAAGTATGGCCTTGGTGAGAGAAAGGATGCCAGAGATCACATGATAGAATTTTGTGAGACCAACTACTTATTCATTGCAAGTACCTTTTTTCACCAGCATAAATGGCAGCTACACACATAGACCTTGCCAGATGGAATACACAGGAATCAAATCGACTACATCTGTGGAAAGAGACTATGGAAAAGCTCAGTATCATCAGTCAGAACAAGACCAGGGACTGACTGTGGAACAGACCATCAGTTACTCATATGCAAGTTCAAGTTGAAACTGAAGAAAATTAGAACAAGTCCATGATAGCCAAATTACGACCTTGAGTATATCCCACCTGAATTTAGAGACCATCTCAAGAATAGATTTGATGCATTGAACTCTAATGACCGAAACCAGATGAATTGTGGAATGGGATCAAGGATATCATATATGAAGAAAGCAAGAGGTCATTAAAAAGAGGCAAAAAGGAAAAGACCAAAATGGACGTCAGAAGAGACTCTGAAATTTGCTCTTGAACGTCGAGTAGCTAAAGCGAATGGCAGAAATGATGAAGCAAAAGATCTGAACAGAAGAGTTCAAAGGGTGGCTGGAGAAGACAAAGTAAAGTATTATAATGACATGTGCAAAGACAAGGAGATAGAAAACCAAAAGGGAAGGACACACTTGGCATTACTCAAGCTGAAAAGACTGAAGAAAAAATTCAAGCCTCGGGTTGCAATAGTGAAGGATTCTATGGGCAAAATACTGAATGACACAGGAAGCATCAGAAGAAGATGGAAGGAATACACACCAGGCACTGTTTGAAAAAGAATTTGTGGACGTTCAATCATTTAAGGAGGCAGCATATGATCAGGAACCAATGGTACTGAAGGAAGAAGTCCAAGCTGCCATGAGAGCATTGGCGAAAAACAAGGCTTCAGGAATGGACAGAATATCATTTGAGATGTTTCAACAAATGGATGCAGCACTGAATGTGCTCACGCATCTATGCCAATAAATTTGGAAGACAGCTACCTGGCCAACTGACTGGAAGAAATCAATATTTTTGCCTATTCCTAAGAAAGGTGTTCCAATCGAATGTAGAAATTATCAAACAATATTACATGCAAGTAAAATTTTGCTGAAGATCATTCAAAAGCAGCTGCAGCAGTATATTGACAGGGAACTGCCAGAAATTCAAGCTGGATACAGAAGAGGATGTGGAACCAGGGATATCGTTGTTGACATCAGGTGGATCCTGGTTGAAAGCAGAGAATACCAGAAAGATGTTTGCCTCTGTTTTATTGACTATGCAAAGGCGTTCGACTGTGTGGATCATAATAGACTATGGATAACACTACGAATGGGAATTCCAGAACACTTAATTGTGCTCATGAGGAACCTGTACATGGATTAAGAGGCAGTTGTTTGGACAGAACAAAGGGATACTGAGTGGTTTCAAGTCAGGAAGGGTGTGAGTCAGAGTTGTATCCTTTCACCGTACCTATTCAGTCTGTATGCTGAGCAAATAATTTGAGAAGCTGGACTATATGAAGAAGAACAGGGTATCAGGATTGGAGGAAGACTCATTAACAACCTGCGTTATGCAGATGACACAACCTTGCTTGCTGAAAGGGAAGAGGACTTGAAGCACTTACTGATGAAGATCAAAGACCACAGCCTTCAGTATGAATTCACCTCCACATAAAGAAAACAAAAATCCTCACAACTGGACCAATAAGCTTCATCACGATAAAGGGAGAACAGACTGAAGTTGGCAAGGATGTCGTTTTACTTGGATCCACAAACAACACCCATGAAAGCAGCAGTCAAGAAATCAAAAGATACATTGCATTGGGCAAATCTGCTGCAAAAGACTTCTTTAAAGTGTTGAAAACCAAAAATGTCACCTTGAAGACTAAGATGTGCCTGACCCAAGCTACAGTATTTCCAATTACCTTATATGCATGTGAAAGCTGGACAATGAATAAGGAAGACCGAAGAAGAGTTGAAGCCTTTGAATTGTGCTGTTGGAGAAGAATATTGCATATGCCATGGACTGCCAAAAGAATGAACAGATCTATCTTGGAAGAAGTACAACCAGAATGCTCCTTAGAGGCAAGGATGGCGAGACTACTTCTTACATATTTTGGACATGTTGTCAGGAGGGATCAGTCCCTGGAGAAGGACATCATGCTTGGTAAAGTACAGGGTAAGCAAAAAAGAGGAAGACCCTCAAGGAGACCGATTGACAGAGTGCTACAACAATGGGCTCAAGCATAACAACAATTGTGGGCATGGCATAGGACTGGACAGCATTTCGTTCTATTGTACGTAGGGTCATTATGGTGTCTTTTTCTAGGGATTGGTGTTTCCTGATGACTTGTCCTAAGTAAGAGAGACAAAGTCTTTCCATTCTCCCTTCTAAGGAGACTTCTAGTTCTATTTCTTCTATGCCTTGTGTCTGTTCTTCTGGCAGTCCACAGTTCAGTCAATATTCTTCATCAACACCACAGTTTGAATGCATCAGTTCTTCTGTCTTCTTTTTTCATTGTCCAGCTTTTGAATGCATATAAGGTGATTGAAAAGACCATGACTTGGGTCAGGCTTGTCTTAGTCATCAAAGTGAAATCTTTGCTTTGCACTTTGTCTAATAGGTTCCTTAAACTTAACACTTTTAAACTCAAAAACTCTTGTATCTACAGCACTTCACATCACTCTTCTCCCAGTCTTTTTTATTTCAGTACATTCCCTTCAAAATCCAGCCAATTGCTGAGGAAGAAATCTGAAATTCACCCTTGACTTCCCCCTGGCTTTCTCACTCCATATTCAATCCATTACCCAGTCCTACCAGATTTACCCTCAAAATGGATCTTGAATCTTAACACTAATTGCTATTTCTTAAAGTGATAGCTGTCTACTTCCATTTTTGCTCCCACCCTCAGTCTATCCTCTACACAGTATGCAGGGTGATTCTTTTAAAGCAGAAACGTACCATTCTTCTCCCCTACTTCAAACCTAGTAAGGGCTCTCCCATATTTGGACCAAAGTCCTACATCCTGTCTTGGCCCTCAGTCCTACCTGATCTCATCCTGAGCATTCTCTTTAAGGATCTGTCATTCCAGTGGCATGAAACTTTTAATTACCAAAACATAGCTTTTTCTTTTTTTTGGATGAACTGGGATACCACTGTTTCAATCTAAAAGATAAAAAAGAAATAATGTGAAGGTTGAACAATTTATATCTTGATATCAAGATCAATGATTTAATCATTCATGTTACATGAAAAGGTCAAACAAATGCACGATCTACAGTTGAGATGACCATGCCTGTGGACTCCCTAGTGGCACAGCAAAGCTTCTATTTGAATAAAGCTTCTTACCATAGTTCAGTGGCTTTCCAGAGAAATGGAATATAAACATGACAGAATTGAAATAGATACGGGTAACTGCACAGAATCTCCATCTATACATGACAGAAACAAAGAAGATAAAGACAAACTGGAAATATCATGCCACCAATAAAAAAGATACCAGCCCCTGGGGAAAAAAAAATCAATCACTCCTCGAAATAATCTCAAAATTGTAAATGAGGTGTGAGGTTATGTGAAGATGAAGGAGTCAAAAAATACGTTAAAAGAAACAAAGGAGTTAGCTTTTAACTATCTTCTCAATTATAGCCTGAATCAAAAGATCTCTTCAACAGATGGAACTATTCGAACACACACACACACACACACACACACGAATGAGCTCAAGATTCAATCATGACACCAATGACTTTTTTTTTTATGATTGCATTAAAAAAAATAAAACAGATATTTTTGTTCGGGTGATTAATTAAATCTTATCATATGTAGTGTTTATTTTATTATATAAAAAATCTTATCCTATTAATTTTTCTTCTAATAATTTATAGAATAGTTAAGTGTGCTTAACTTTTATGTATATATTTTTAATTATATTTCAATCGATGTTTTTAATTAGTTGTAAAAACGATGTGGTGGAGGCATCTGACCTCCTCTAACTACACAAGGGGTAAGAAGAATCAAGATCAACAGCTTAAGGCTGATTCCTATGAAACTTTTTACCAATTTTGACACCAGTCTCCCTCCTACTGCACTCTCTACTTCTCTGCTGGGTTCGATAATTCATTGCAATGGCCATACAGAACTCACAGACCATAACTCACGATTATGGGATTTATTAGGGAAGAGCAGTTAAAATTCAGGATCAAGAACAATTTAGGATACAGTTCTTTGATAAGGACAGCCTTTTCTCAGCTGTGCCAGCATGCACACTTCTCTCTGGCCCCTTGGCCTCTCAGTGCCTGAGCCTGGCCTCTGCCCTGCTCTGGAAAGCATTACAAACCTCTTTTAGCTCTGCCAATTAGTGCCCGGAAGCACACTACTCTGCCAGCCAGTAAGCCTTGTGCCTGAAGGCACTCAGCTTTCTTGCTCTGTGGGCTGGGAAAACCACCATAGCCATACTGTGCTGGTCTCCTGGTTCCTGCTGTTTTGTGTTGCTGTCTCTCTCTCTGTCTTCCATGTTATACTTTCCTCTTTCTGTCTCCTGGATCTAGGAGGTTCTCAGCACAGGGATCCCAGGTCCAAAGGACGTGCTGCACTCCTTGTTCTTCTTTCTTGGTGGTAGTGAGATCCTCCTTTCCACCTCTGGGATGGCTCATTTTAAGCCTAGTGGGATGGCAAAACTGACCAATCCCCTCATTAGAGTTCTACACACCTTACTTCCACGATCCCACCCTGACAAGAGTGCCATGCATCTTATTTACATTATTAGCAAGCTATCCAATCCCCTCGGTGGGCCACAAGCACCTTATTTGCATAACCACACTCAGTCATTTGGTGGGATTTACAAAGACTATGGCTAGAAGGGCCATATTAGAGAACTCACTGCACCTCATAAGTCTATCATTTTTGTACTTAAAATATATATTACTTAGTTTCAATATTTATAATGAATTTTGAACACTTAAAACAGAATATCTGCATTTTGGCATTGTTGTATGTCATCAAGCTGATTCCAACTCACAAGGACACTATAGGACAGAGTAGAACTGTCCCATAGGGTTTCCTAGGCTATAATCTTTATGGGAGCAGATTGCCAGGTCTTTCTTCCATGGAGAAAGCCAGTATAGTTATTCCACTCTAACTTTGAGATCATTACTACCATCATGCCCCACTCGGCTCCAGCCACACCTGCCTTCTAGCTGGGCATAAACATGCCAGCTCATTCCTGCCCCAGGCCTCTTGCACTTGTTGTCTCTGTGCCTGAAATGTGTTCCCTCAGATATTCAAGCGCTCTCTCAATGCTTCATGTTTTGCTTCACCTTATCATCTCAGAAATTCTTTACTTAATCATGCTTTCTACAGAAGTTTCCTCTCACCCTCTACACCTGTATCCTACTTCATTTCCCTTCGTGGGATTCATCAGCCTGAAATTATATATTTTATTGCAACATGTTTTCTGTCCCCTCTTGCTTAAATTAATCATCATAAAAGCAGGGAAAGTATCGAGCCTGTTTACCATTCTGTCCTCAGTGATGGAACTATATCAAGCACATTACCAAAAGTAGCTAGGGCATAGAGAGCAAGACTGAGAAAAGTAAGCAAAATGAAATGGAAAAACCAAAGAGCTCAGAAAGAGAGAGAAAATGATAGATGTGGAAGGCAGAAAAGAATAATCCTAATACACGGATAAGTGGTATCTCTGAAAAAGAGAATTCAAGAAATGTTTTGGAAAATACGTTGAAAGAAATAATTCAAAATGTTGTTTTAAGCATTAGAGGGATATTTCATCTACATATTGAAAGGGCACCTTTTATTCCAGGAAAAAAATGAAATAAAGCAATTCAGCATTGAAACATATCCTAATAAAATTTATGAAATCTAAAAATAAAACAATTTTTGAAAATGCATGCTAAAAGACCAAGTCATCTACAAGGGGAAAAAGTAGGCTTGCTTTAGAATTCTCAACAATAGTATTAAACACAACAAAAACAAATTTCTCAAAGAAATGAAAGTGAGACCAAGAATTTTATATCTTCGTCAGTATAAAAGAAACAGCCACATATTTTTAAAATTCAGGACCTATAGCACTCAACAGGTAGCAGTGTAGGCTTTACCAGTTAATAGGTAAAATATAGAATGTTCAGTGAATTGTTGTAAGTCAACTGGAAATTACAGGAAACAAATAAAATAATAAGATCCCTACTTTTATCCAAGTACACAAATGTAAAGGCAAAACTTTAAACATTTAGAAGGAAAGGTCAAAGAATGCCTGGAAGCATTGTTTAAATAAATAACAGTGAAAACCATAAAATAAAAAGGTTGATTAATTCTACTACATTAAAACTAAATTTCTTTTATTAGAAGTAACCACAAAAAGTGCAATTTCAACACAAGACAGATTTACAGTTTGAAACTCAAAATACAAAACAATAAAAACCTTTCAATAATAAATAATTTAAAACAATCTGAATAAGAAAGATATATGAACAAGCACGTAACAGAAAAAAATATGAAAGGATAATTAACAAATGATTATGTATTGCACTTTGTTAGTAATTAGGGAAATAGGAATTTAAAAGAATGTATGTATTTCAAGCCGAAAAGATTGACAACATTTAAAATATGTTGACTTTAGAAGACAAACAAGGGAAACAAAAGAATTTTTAAAATTCTGCTTGTTCTAAACACTTTAATAGTAAAAAAAAAAAAAAAAAAAAAAAAAACTTAAGAATTATCTTGTGAAAACCAAACCAATTCATAACCAAAAAACAAACAGAAATGAAATACATTTTATATATATATATATAAAAGCATCAGGAAACACACACAGAATAGTCACAGAAATATTATTTTTCATAACATAAAACCTAGAAACAGCCCAAATATCAATAGAAGAATGAATGTGTACATTGCGATAGAAAAGACTATAATACATAACAGGGGTACTGAATAAACTACAGCTATGTTCATCTATATGGATGAATCTATCTCCGCAGCTGAGTGGCAAATGAATGTAGAAAGACTGATACCATTTGTAAGAAATACACCAGTATGGAAAATTCAACAATCTATTGCCTAGGGCTCTATACCAGTTTGGCAAAATGATAAAGAATAGCGAGAGAATAGTAGATCAAATCAGATTAGTTGGCACCTTGGCGGTGTGGAGATGGGATCGGGGGAAAGCACAGGAAAGCACCAATGCTATCACTCATCTATCACTCCTCGTCTGTTTCTTTAGTAGGGGAGTGAGTGCACATGTAGCTACAGTATCAAAATTCATAACATATCATTTTGGGGGAGTCAAACAATTCTTAAAGTATTGGAAGATACATGAAACAAAATACTCTATTTACATCACTAGCAGACAAGTATAGAAATGCAGAAATGTAAATGAAAAGAGAAATGTACAAGATCGAGTAAAGGAGAATATTGAACAGTCTAAGACATTCGCACCCAAAATTCTCGGCACAATGTAAAGTCATGTTATGGCCCTGGTTAGATAGCCTTCACAGATCTAGATGTCCATTTTTCCCTAAGTGATTTATAAGTTTAGAGTGATCCCAGTGATGTATATTACCCCAATTATGTTTCGTATGTATAGTTATTTTATATCTCAAGTTTATATATATATACACACACACACACACACACACATGTATGGAAACCCCGGTTGCATAGTGATTAAGAGCTATGGCTGCTAACCATAAATGTCAGCAGTTCAAATCCACCAGGCGCTCCTTGGAAATCGTATGGGGCAGTTCTATCCTGTCCTATAGTGTCGCTATGAGTCAGAATAGACTCAATGGCAATGGGTTTAGTTTTTTTATATACATACATACACATGCATACATATATGTTTGTCCTGCTGTGGTGGCTCGGATGTTGCTGCGATGCTAGAAACTACGCCACCAGTATTTCAAATACCAGCAGAGGCACCGATGGTGGACAGGTTTCAGCTGAGCTTCCAGATGAAGACAGACTGGGAAGAAGGATCTGACAATCTATTTCTGAAAACATTGGCCAGTGATAACCTTATGGATAGCAGTGGAATAAGGTCTGATATACAGCCTGAAGATGAGTCCCTCAGGAGGGAAGGCAATCAAAACAAGACTAGGGAAGAGCTGCCTCCTCAAAGTAGAGTTGATCTTAATGACACACTTCTTAGCATAGATGAGTGAGTGCATTTGGAAGACAGCTACTTAGCCGACTGACTGGAAGAGATCCATATATGTGCCCATTCCAAAGAAAGGTGATCTAATGGAATGAAAAAATTTTCAAACAATATCATTAATATCACATGCAAATAAAATTTTGCTGAAGATAATTCAAAAATGGTTGTAGTAATACATCAAACAGGGAACTGCTAGAAATTCAAGCTGGGTTCAGAAGAGGACCTGGAATGAGGGGTATCATTGCTGATGTCAGATGATCTTGGCAGAAAGCAGAGAATACCAGAAAGATGTTCACCTGTGTTTTATTGACTATGCAAAAGCATTTGACTGTGTGGATCATAACAATTATGGATAACATTAGGAAGAATGGGAATTACAGAACACTTAATTGTGCTCATGAGGAACCTGTAAATAGACCAAGAAGCAGTCATCCGAATAGAACAAGGGTATACTGCATAATTTAAAGTCAGGAAAGTCGTGTATAAGGGTTGCATCCTTTCACCATACTTATTCAATTTGTATGCTGAGCAAATAATCTGAGAAGCTGGGCTATATGAAGAAGAACGCAGCATCAGGATTAGAGGAAGACTCATTAACAACCTGCGTTATGCAGATGACACAACCTTGCTTGCTGAAAGTGAAGAGGACTTGAAGCACTTACTGATAAAGATCAAAGACTACAGCCTTCATTATGGATTGCACTTCAACAGAAAGAACACAAAAATCCTCACAACTGGACCCATAAGCAACGTCATAATACACAGAGAAAATATTGAAGTTATTAAGGATTTCATTTTACTTGGATCCACAATCAACTCTCATGGAAACAGCAGTCAAGAAATCAAATGACACATTGCATTGGTCAAATCTGTTGCAAAAGACCTCTTCAACGTGTTAAAAAGCAAAGATGTCACTTCGAGGACCAAGGTGCACTTGACCCAAGTCAAGGTATTTTCAATTGCCCCATTGCTGGACAATGAGTAAGGAAGACTGAAGCAGAATTGATGCATTTGAATTACAGTATTTGCAAAGAATATTGAATATACCATGGACCGCCAGAATGAACAAGTCTGTTGGAAGAAATACAGAAAGGGAGCGCCTTAGGAACAGGGATGGTGAGACTTTGTGTCACGTACTTTGGACACATTATCAGGAGGGATCAGTCCCTGGAAAAGGACAACATGCTTGGTAAAGTAGAGGGTCAACTAAAAAGAGGAAGACCCTCAATGAGATGGATTGACATAGTGGCTGCAACAATGGGCTCAAGTGTAACAAGGATCATGAGGCTGTCACAGTATCAGGTAGTGTTTCATTCTCTTGTATATAGTGTCACTATGAGTCAGAACCAATCTGACAGCACGGAACAACAACAACAGATAGATGGATAGATGGATAGATAGAGAGAGGGAGAGAGAGAGAGTTAGACAGATAGGTGGGTAGGTAGGTAGGTAGATAGACTCGGGGAGAGAGGCGGAGGCAGAGACAGATATAGAGACAGAGAGAGAGATAAAATAGCAAGAATACTGAAGAAAAATATGTTAAGAGTATTGAATGGGAATTTGTGTTATTACTAGATATCATAACATATTGTAAAGTTACATTTATTAAAACAATGTGTTATTGGATTATTAATAGATTCAAATAAAATTCAAAATATAGAAATGCACCCAAATGAATATAGAAAATTAGGAACAATAAAGGCATTGTTTAAAACCAATGAAACAAAGATGGCAAATTCAATAACTATGTTGAGACAGCAGTATAGCTACTTGGAAAAAAATAGTATTGCTTTCTTACCTTACCACTTCCATCCCCCATCTGTTAGTCTGTTGTACTGTGGTGGCTTTGGTGTTGCTAGGATGCTGGAAACTATGCCACTGTTATTTCCAGTACTAGCTAATACTATCTATCTGTCTCTCTACCTGTCTCTCTCTCTCTCTCTATCAGTCTATCTTTCTGTCAATCTCCACCTTGTCGCTTAAATAACATAAATTCCCAGTAGATTGTTGTGTTGTTGTTGGGTACCATCAAGTAGATTTCAACTCATAGCAACTCCATGTGACAATGTAGAACTTCCCCATAGGGTTTCCTAGGCTGTAATCTTTACAGGAGTAGATCACTAGGTCATTCTCCCATGGAGCCTCTGGGTGGGTTCAAGCCGCCAGCCTTTCGGTTAGTAGTCAAGCGCTTAACTGTTGTGCCACCAGCACTCCTATGGATTGATTAAAGGTAAAAGAAAGAAAAGAAATTTCAAAAGCACTGTAGCAGGTACTGCTGGTGCTCTGCCCAGGTCCCCTTCACCACCCAGGTGCACCCACACTCTACCTGCTGCAAATGTCAGGTGCCAACAGCTCACACTTGCACTCTTCTCTGAAGAATCATGCTTGTCAGAGGGACCTAGAGGTACCTGGAGTGATCTATATTGTTGTTGGGTGCTATGGAGTCGATTCCAACTCATAGCCACCCCATGTGACAGAGTAGAACTGTGGTTTCCAAGGCTGTAATCTTTATGGAAACAGGTCACAAACTTTTTCTCCCAGGGAGCCACTGATGAGATCAAATGGCCTACCTTTTGATTAGCAGCTAAGTGCTTAACCATTGTGCAACCAGGGCTCTGAGTGACCTGCAGCCAATGACTTATGGGGGTAAGACTCTGTATCCTTCTAGCTCCAGGCCCAGGCAACCTGTGGTACAAGGTATACTCCAGAACTCTCGTGGGACAGGCGGGGGCTAGATCCCTCCTGATGCCACACCTCTGCCCAGGGTGCCCCTGCTCCATATGGCTTCACTCTGGTGCTCCCTGATAAAGTGTCCCCCCCATAGGTCACCTGCACAAAAATCTTCATGGCAAACCTAGGCAATCTGCCCTAATACAAATATTAAGAGAAACCACGAGAAGTCTATTGAAATAAGTTTAGCATAGGGGAGACTTTTGTAAGAGACTGACATTAAAACCAAAACCGAAAGAAGAAAAATGAAATCTACTAAAAATTTAAACATTCTAAAAGCATTGCAGAAACCTAAGAACATCAATAGACAAAAATAAAACTATAAAATATGTGTACCTATGAGTACTTACTTTCATATGTGTATCTGCCATCTTTCTCTCAGTTTGTCCTACTGTGGTGGCTTATATGTTGCTATGATGCTGTAAACTATGCCACTGGTATTTCAAATATCAGAAGGTGAAGAAAAATGTAGAACAAAATACAAACTCACGAAAAAAGACCAGACTTACTGGTCTGACAGAGACTGGAGAAACTCTGAGAGTATGACCCCATGACACCCTCTTAACTCAGTACTGAAGTCACTCCTGAGGCTCACCCTTTAGCCAAAGATTATACAGGCCTTTAAAACATGCAATGACACACATAGTTCAACCATGTATAGGAAATTAAATGGGTACATCAGCCCAGGGGCAAGGACAAGAAGGCAGGAAGGGACAGGAAAGCTGGACCAATGGAAACAGGGAACCCAAGGTCGACAAGGGGAGAGTGTTGACACATTGCAGGGTTGGCAGGCAATGTCACAAGACAATATACGTTTTAATTGTTTAATGAAAAACTAATTTGCTCTGTAAACTTTTGCCTAAAGTATAATTAAATAAAACAAAAGAAGAAAAAAAAAAATACCAGCAGGGTCACCCATGTTGGACAGGTTTCATACCAAAGATCATGAAGATGGTGCAGGACTGGGCAGTGTTTCCTTCTGTCGTATATGGGGTTAGAGCCCACTAAATAGCATCCAGCAACATATAGCTATGAAACTTACTCAAAAGAAATAAATTTCTTACTATTTAAAGCTTCCTATGTTATCAAATCATTTAGAATAATAATAATAACTCACTGGGAAAGATAAAGGATATGAATAACAATTTCATCTTAAAAAAAGGAAATCCAATTTCACTTAAACAAATGACAAGTTTTCTCAACACGCTAGTAAGGACTATAAAATTAAAATTACAGTAAGATATTATTTTGAAGCAATCAGATTGGCAAACTAAACCATACCAAAACAAAACAACACAAAACAAAAAAATAATAAAACCTGATAGCTCAGTAAGTTGGTAGTGGTGTTGGTTAATTGTTGCTGTTAGGTACCACACAGTCGGCTCTTGCTCATGGCAACCCCATGCACAACAGAACGAAATGTTGCCTGGTCCTGTGCCATCCTCATGATCATTGTTATTTTTGAGCCCATTGTTGCAGCCACTGTGTCAGTCCATCTCATTGAGGGTCTTCCTCTTTTTTGCTGACCCTCTGCTTTACCAAGCATGATGTCCTTCCCCAGGGATTGGTCTCTCCTGACAACATGTCCAAAGTACGTGAAACAAAATCTAAGGAGCATTCTAGCTATGCTTTCTCCAACACTGATTTGTTTGTTTTTCTGGCAGTCCGTGGCATAGTCAATATTCTTTACCAACCCCGTAATTCAAACGTGTCCATTCTTCTTCAATCTTTCTCATTCATTGAACACATAAGAGGTGATTGAAAATACCCTGGGTTGGCTCAGGCATACCTTAGTCATCAAAGTGACATCTTTGCATTTTAACACTTTGAAGAGATCTTTTGCCACAGATTTGCCCAATGCAATTCATCATTTAATTTCTTACCTGCTGCTTCCATGGGCATTGATTGTGGATCCAAGTAAAATGAAATCCTTGACAACTTCAGTTTCTTCACGTCTTATCAGGATGTTGTTTATCGGTCCAGTTGTGAGGATTTTTAGTTTGTTTATATTCAGGTGCAGTCTTTGCGTTCAGGCTGTAATCTTTCTTGGTAAATCATCACTCTTATAAATTATAGATGAGCATGTAAAATTTCACAACCATTTGGAATGACAATTTGGCAAAAGCTTTTGACTTTACTAAAGCACATACGCTTTGACCCATCAGTTCTGCTTCTAGGAATTTATTCTACAAAATTTCTTACACATGTGCAAAATAAAATACAGTCAGTGATATTCATTGCAGCACAGTTTATAATAGCACAGAAATAGGGAAAAAGTAAATGTCCTTTGTAGACAAGTTAAATAAATTAAACTGTTAATCAATATTAATCAGATGACTGGTTAAATAAATTATAATACAGTCATAAAACAGAATGCTACGTAATCATTAAAAAAAAAAAAAGTACTGGCTCCGTGTTTATTGAGAAGTAAAAGTCTCCACTAAGTTCTAAGTGAAAAGTGAAGTGCAGAACAATGTGCGTATCAAGCTAGCGTTTGTGTTTCATATGCACGATGGAGTCCCTGGGCACTGCAAATGGTGAATTGCTCAGCTGCTAGCTGAAAGCTTGGAGGTTCAGTCCACGCAGAGGAGCCTTGGAAGAAAGACTTGATGATCTGTTTACAAAAAATCAACCAGTAAAACCCTTATGGAGCAGAGTTGCACTCTGACACACATGGGGTCGCCATGAGTCAGAGTTGACTCAATGGCAAAGGGTTAACATATATGTGGATGTGTTTGCGTGGGCTTACATGCATAGCAAACCTTCAGAAGGGTGCACAGGCTGGGCTGGGTGGCCGGGCTGGGTGGCCGGGCTGGGCCTTTTGGACATGGGAGGGCTCCTGAAAGCTGAGGTTGCAGGCAGGAGAGGGCACAGCTTCTTCTTCCCAGTGACGGGGGAGTGGTGGGAGGAGGGGTGCAGGGTGCCCCAAGCCCATGTTCCCTGCCTGGATCTTTCCTTTAGACTCCCCAAGCTTCAAGTACCCCCACAGGGCCAGCCTGGCTCCAAGAGTGCCCAGTGCCCTGATGCCCTCCTCCTCCTCCCACCAGCACCTGCAACTCAGGCTGCACCTATAAAGACTCTCTCCACATTGGCACCTGGAGTCAGTTCCTGCAGATGGGTCTCCGAGCAGCATGGTAAATGGGACGCCTTCACCAGCCAAGGCCACAGGCACTGGCAGCCCCTCTCCCACTGTGCTAATCCAATCCCAGCCCATCTAGCTGTTCACTCCAGGCTGACCGTTTAACAAATCAGCTGGTCTAAAGCCTCCCAGACAGGAGAGAGTTCCGGGGAGACGGAGCGGCACCCCAGAGTGGCGGGAGCGAGAAGCAGCCTATTGCTGTGGAGCTGGCCTGGCTCTGTCCCAGTGCTGGGTTCGAGCCCCAGCCCGCAGCTCATCATGCGTGCAGCTCAGTGAAGCACAGGCCGCCTCCCTGGGCCCGCTCATCTCTTGTGAAGATAGAAAAGCCTGCAGAACTTGCTATCAGCTCTGGCTCATCTAGCCATGTAGGGAGGCGGTGGGGTGGTAAGGGCAGTGGACAGGTGAGGCAAGCAGAGGTACCTTCCTGACTGCCCAGGGTGAGTGGTTAGGCCAGGACAGGCCACCCTCCTGCTCCATGGCAGCTCTGTCTGCCAAGCTTGGACTTGTGACAAAGCGTCTTTCCATCTGACCAGAACCTGGCGTGCTCATGTCGATTTGTTTGCAGATTGGATGCCCGTCTACCCAGGACACTGCCCTGGCCACTGCAGGTGGGCCCTAGAGTGAAGACCTCATACCAAAGCCCGTGTCTGAGGCCTGGGCACTGTATCTCCAGTCTGGCTGCAGATCTGAGCCTCAGGCCCCCAGTGGAAAAGACCGGGCTTGTGACACCAGTGTCTTCCCATCCCAGTGTCATACAAGCTGGCTTTGCACAGCTGCCCACCAGAGGCACGTGCCCTGGGCACCGCTCGAGACGGGCGCTAATGAGCGGTTCCATTGGCTACCCGTTTCCAACCCCAGTTGTGAGAGATCATTCAGCAATATAAAACTAACCGCCATCGCCGCTGTTTTCCATAGATAGGCCCCCGGCTGCCCCTCAGGGGGAGCTGGAGCTCTTCCGGGTGGTTGTCGCTGACGCTGGCGGAGCCCTGCCCAGGAGTTGGCCTGTGACCACACAGCCCGTTGAGCACCCCCACACACCAGGAGCAGGGCTGCCTGGCTGCCTGTCCACCTGAAAGCCGCCCAGCCTGACAGCCTCCTTGGCAACGCAGGGGTCTGCAGCTGGCCTGCGTTCAACAACTGCAGAGATAGCTCCTTCCTGCCAGAGACCCCGCCCGGCAGCAGCTGCACGTTGTCAGAGAGGCTTCCAACAAGGAGATGGATGGATGCGCGGCCCACACTGCCCAGAGCCGACACCTGAGCCCGTGGCTGGGCCTCCCAAGACCGGAGGGGACCATCCATCCCCGGACTGGGCTTAATCTTCACACTGAGACCTGTGGGAGGGGCGCCTTGGCTGCTTCCACATCCCATCACCCAGGAGGATGGGCCTGCTCCCCTCGCCACCTGAGACGGAACACAACCCAGGGCCTGCGTTTCTGTAAAGCATTCCCCTACCTTGGGAGGAGCCCTAGTGGCACAGTGGTTAAGAGCTCAGCTGCTAACCAGAAGGTCTGCAGTTCGAATCCCCCAGCTGTTCTTTGGAAACCCTGGGGGCAGTTCTACTCTGTCCTATAGGGTCACTATGCATTGGAATCAACTCAACAGCAATGGGTCAACCTTGGGAAGCACCAGTTTGAGGCCCTTCTCTGCGGTGGGGAGCAGGGCATGTCCAGGGCCCCCATGGGCCAGGTCATTGGTGGTTTTGACTCCATTTCAACCAAAAAGCAAAACAGACACCAATACTGGCAAGTTAGAAAGAGTGTTCCCCACCCCAGAAGGACCACACAGTGTCGAGAAATATGTGTGGGCAAAGACGAGGCCAGGGCAGGAGCTGGGTCTGGCATGGTGCAGCCAGGGCTCTCAACACTGGCCCCGGGGTTTCCAACCTGGAGGGGAGAGGGCAGAAGCCCCCCCAGGTACACCCACAGCCACTGTGGGCACTCTCTCAGCACCTCTCCCTGCATCGTGCGACACCTGAGGGCAGGACCACCCCACCCCCAGGGGAGGGACTGCCCCAACCCCAAGAGCAGAGGACCCCCCATCCACACATCCACAGTGCCTGGTACAAACAAAATCTCCATGCTGTTCTCAAGATGGAGGAGGAAACAGGCCCTCAAAGTATAACGAGCCTTGCAGATTAACACCTAAAGTCCTCTGGTGAGGCTGGGTCTGGAGAAAGGACGATTTTATTTGAAGTCCAAGCCTGGTCAGTGGCAGGACTGGAAAGGACTCCCAGCCCTCAGACCCCCTTCTTGAATGACAACTCCAAAGTACACTGTTCCACGCTGTTCCACGCTATCCACCAGTGTTTCTCAAAGTGTCCCAGGTAACAGTAAGTTTGGACAACGCTGCCTGCTTCATCTCCCTCCTCGAGATACACAGAGCATCAGCACCTTAAAAGTTCTAAGACATTCAGGACTAAAGATGCTCCATTTGACTTACCCAACATTTCCCCGACCCGTGGCCATAAAGTCCCCAGCCCATAACACCTGTAATCCTCTGTGGTGGATGTCAGTATTGCAACCCATTATCTACTCTCTCCATCTTCCTAGGTAAAGAACCTTGGCTTTTTGTCAGGAACAATCACACATCCAGCAAAAATGCATTTTGCAGCCTCCCTGGCAAGCTGGGATGCGAGCAGCAGCATTCCGTCCAATGAGATATTCAAAGGTGTCTTCTGGGCCTTCTGAGGAGCTTGGCCTTCCTGATATAGGTGCAGTTGGTCCTTGTCACCTCCTCTCTGTCCTGCTCTTGGGAGCATGGATGTGATCATGGGAGTTGCAGCCTGACATGACAGAAAGGACTATGACAGAAAGACCAGAAAATTTCAGAGACCTCGGCTTTGACACCTTTGGGCCACGGAACCAGAATTAGCAACTTGCATTTCTCATTAGGTAATACTAAGAAAACCTCTACTTTATTGAAGCCACTGTTCTATGAGACTTACAGCTGAGTGTCACTCTTAGCTGAGAGCTGATGGAACTGTCTTCTACCAACAGAGCACGCTTTTGAGTCTATATGATGATTCTGTGTGAACTGAAATTAGTTCTGTCCTGCCTATCTTGGGAAACCTTGGTGGCTCACTAGTTAAGAGCTATGGCTGCTAACCAAGAGGTCGGCTTTTCAAATCCACCAGGTGCTTCTTGGAAACTCTATGGGGCAGTTCTATTCTGTCCTATAGGGTAGCTATGAGTTGGAATTGACTCGATGGCAACGGGTTTGGTTTTTTGGTTTTGGGTACCTGTCTTGAGATGAACGTGTTTATCTTCAAATGACGGAAGTCATAATCAGGATTGTCTATCTTTCCTGGGTCCACACCACTAGCAAACAGCAAAGCCAGGATCCAAACCCAGTTTTGTCTGACTTGTCAGTGTGTGCAGTGGAGACCCGCACACAGGGATTTGAAAACGCAGAAGCAGAGCAGGCTGATTGCACTAGGGCGCACAGCCGGGGCAAGGTCTCCGGGGCTGTCGTTTGCTCTTTGGTCTGCCGTGTGCTGGTCAGATAACACAGTCTGCCCCTGGGGACGCCGTGCCATTGAGTTACCGGGAAAGCTAGGTGGTTCCTGATAAAACACTCCCAACTCCCTGGGAGGCCACTTTGCCATGCTCCCTCTTTACATGACTCTGTCTTGGTGTAAATTAATGTCACTGAGTAGGCGCAGGGCGGCGGGGCTGGCCCAGGAGCTGCAGACAAAGCAGAGGAGAAGGCTGTGGACCCTCTCGGGAAGCTTCAGACCCACTTTGCATTCTGCCCAGGGCCCTCACGCTTTATTACCTCTCCAAATGACTTCGAGAATGAGCTGCTGTGACTTAACAGACTCCGGTCAGCTCCAGCGTCTCTTTTTTTCTGCCACATCTGATGGACTAGGCCCTCCCTCAGAGGGTGGCCGGAGCTTCTGCTCAGGGACAGTCCTCAACCCCCTGAGCTCCCTGGAGAGCCTGGCACGTGACCCAGGCCTGGCATGCAGCTGGGGCTACATGAAAGATGGATCATCGGAGGAAGGAGGTGCCAGCCTGGCCTCCCAGGCTCCTACTCACCCCGGTTGCTCCATGCTGTCGGGGTCCACGTGGTGGGCCTAGGCTTACTCGGCATGAAGTGGGGGAGCAAAGGAGACAAGGCAGAGGGCAGGGCAGACCTGAGAACACTCGGTACAGCCTCTGGACAACTCGCTCACTGCAGGTCACGGTAGTGGCCTTGGTACAGGTTTCTCGGTGGGCCCACAAGACAAGGAAAGTGCGGTGCAGGGCAGCCAGTGTTGGGGCCCGTGTGCTCACACCACAGGTCTGGGTCTTACTTGAGCCCAGCAGACCTACCTTCAACCTCTCCCCAAAGGTTGACTACAGCATGACCCGGGGCAGTTCACTCGCCCTAGGGGAACCCAACACTACACACCGTCAGCACACAGTGGGTGATGCAGGAAAGGTTTCCTCTTCTCTCCCCACTGCTTTTGGGGTTCCCAGCCCCCTGCCCCCACCAGGGCCCTCAGACAGTCCTAGGAGGAGGGCGGGTCACAGCTGTCTGACAAATCCCAGGCACCGGGGCTGCGGGCTCCGTTCTCTCTACGGGACAGATTCTTCCACTTACAAATTTATGAAAAGTATAACTGGTCTCCAGGCAATTGCAAGACTAAAATGTCAGGTTTTACC
Source organism: Dugong dugon (assembly GCA_030035585.1). Classification (NCBI taxonomy): domain Eukaryota; kingdom Metazoa; phylum Chordata; class Mammalia; order Sirenia; family Dugongidae; genus Dugong; species Dugong dugon. The sequence continues at coordinate 3,297,097 of CM057465.1, read as the reverse complement.
TTATTAGGGTACTTCTATTTCCAGCATGTTCCCAAGAAGGCAGCATAACACAGTTGGGTGTGGGCTGTCCCTGACATGGAGTTTGGGGACTGTGAACCTCACCCAAACCTCTGACACCCTCACAGACACCCCCAAAGGAGCAGCCCCTCCACTCATCACTCAGAGAGATGCCTCCCCTCCTGCCCCCCTCCGGGAGCTGCTGCCTTCAGGGTTTCGGGGCCCTGGCCACCCCCTGTGGGTCAGCCAGCAGCCCAGTGGATGGTCTGAACTCCACGTGGAAAGGGAAGTGACAGGAACCCCCTCTGGCCCAAGTACCCAGCTCACAGGCTGTGCTCTAACAGCACCTTCCTGGGATCCTGAGGTGACCAGCTGTCAAGATCCACACTCTCCCACTCGGTAGTCGCCAGCCTCGTGTGGCCGTTTCCTTCTGAACTGATAAAAATTAAACCTATTGAACAATTCCGTCATTAGGTGCGCTAACCACATCTCAAGTTCTCAGGAGCCACGCGTGGGTGGTGGCTTCTCTGTCGGACAGAGTGGATAGAGAACACTTTCATCTTCACAGGAAGGGCTATTGGACAAGCTGACCTGGGGCAGAGGACGGCCAGAGCTGATGCAGGTTGGGGGGAGGATGCTTCCACCCCAGCTCCACCTGCAGACACCTTCACCTGGGCAGGCTCCCCTGCTGGAGCCTGGCCTCCCCTGCACCTGTCAAGATGATGCATCCCGCAAGCCTCCCTGAGTGCCGTCTGCGCCCGCAGGAAGCAGGGAGTCCTATGAGGGCCCTGACCTCGGCCCCGGTGTAGACAGTCCGTCCAGCTGGGCAGAGAGAAGCATCACACGGTGCCACGGAAATGCACCGAAGTTCTGAGGCAGCCTAGGAGGTTGGCATGTCAGGTGGGCCCCCCGGCAGGAATGCTGGCTCCCAGGCTGGAAGGGTGCACAGGAGGGGGCCTAGTGCAGAGGTGGGAATGGGGTCCCAGCGGGGCTTTGAGGTTCAGGGTCCCCGGGTTTCCAAGGTAGAGGAGTCAGATGGAGCAGAAGAATCTCTCCTGGGCGGGCTGAGCATGAGAGGTGGCAATGAGAAGTCAGGAGCCAGTCTGTGCTGTTCTAAGCGTGGCCTTTATTATTTACCGAGATCCCTTTACTGGGAGCCCTGGTGGTGAAGTGGTTAAGAGCTTGGCTGCTAACCAAAAGGTCAGCAGTTTGAAACTGCCATGGAAACCCTATGGGGCAGTTCTACCCTTTCCTACAGGGTTGCTATGAGTCAGAATCAACTCGAAGGCAATGGGTGTGGCACCATCCTCCCAGAAACCCTTCTTCCTGTACCACAGTTTGACAGCTCTGCCCAGAGAGCCTGCATTCCTTATTGAAGAGAGACTGAATCTTGGCAGCACACCCCCACAAATGGTCTCTGAGGGTGACCCCCTGCCCCCAGAACAAGATCCATTTCCAGAGCAAATGGGGTAAAACGGAAGACAACTGGGGCAACCTCCACCTGTTCCCTCTCACTGCCCCTCCCCGCCCTCAGGGTCCCAGGCTACTTTCTCCATGCTTGTCCTCCCCTCTGGCACAGGTCGGTTTGGGAGGACAAATTGCGCCTCCCAAACGCTCACCTTTAAGCACAGAGCCCCTCTATCCTCTCACGGTGCGTGCTCATCCTTCAGAGCAGGAGCCCAGCAAGTGTCCCTTGAATGGATCGATGGGTAGACAGACAAAATTATTTCCTTTGTCATCATAGGAAAGTAGGGCTCATGGGTCACTGAGAGTGCCCGCGTCACCCAGTGAGTGACACACCCAGGACCCGAGACCACAGGTACCTGGTTAAACACATCCTATCCGGGAGGTCCAGATCATCAGAACAACTTAGAGGAGATTTATAAATGCAGATACCCTTCTCTCACCCTGGCACAGTGGTGCAGTGGTTAAGAGTTACAGCTGCTAACCAAAGGGTCGGCAGTTCGAATCCCCTAGCTGATCCATGGAAATGGAGCAGTTCTCTTCTGTCCTGTAGGGTCACTATGAATTGGGATCAGCTCCACAGCAATGGGGTTTCTCTTTCACCTAGAGCTACTAAATCACAATGGCTGTGAGTGACACCTGGGAGTCTGCATTTTGTAAATCCTTTCCCAGCACCCCCACCCTCAGAAGGGACCATTCTGCAGGTAGAGCAGTGTGAGTGCTCAGCTCAGCCTGTGGGATCCCACCCACCCGGGCATGACATCACTCTCCAGGGTTTGATTCTGGCTTTGTTGCCTCCCAGGGGGTGGCCACACTGTCCACAGCTTTGGAAACCACAGTTAGGAAAGAAAGTCGGGGTCCGAATGAGAATGGTCATCTCCGTGTACTTCCTAGGGAAGAAGGGGCTGTTTCCCTGCTTTGTCAGCAGCCCTGATATGGGCAGGTGAGCTTTGAGGCAGTCCTCCCACTGACACCCCCAAGTCCAAATCCATGCCCTCCCCCACTAGAGAGGGGGCGAGAGCCACTAGAAATAAACCTTCTATCACTGACTAGCAGGACACCAGCTGCTGGGAGGTGGCTAGGTTTCTGGTGCCTCGTTCCAGCCCCGACCTTTCCTGGTCTCTGGACGGTGACCACACTGAGAAAGGGACTCGCCAACCTCTTTCACATCCAGGTGTGCGCTAGCAACAAGAGCCTCCTGAGAGTCCAGACCCTCCATGATTCAGGATTTGGGAGTGGGCTTTCAGCAGTTTGTTGAGGATTGTCAGGTGTCCAGTGGCTACTGCAGTGGTAACAGTAACTGCTGCTATCATCTGTTGCACATGTGCTGTTTGCAGGGACTTTGCATGTTTTATCACTTTAATCACCCCAGTAATGTATTGCTGGCGGTGGAGTTGTTAGTTGCCGTCTACTCTGCTCCCACTCATGGTTACCCTGACTCTTGGCAACCCCCCGAGTACAAGAGACTGAAACACTGCCCAGACCTGCACCATCTTCACCATCGTTGGTATGCTTGAGTCCATTGTTGAGGCTACTGTGTGTTTTGAGTGCCTTCCAGCCTAGGGCGCTCATCTTCCAGGACTATATCAGACAATGTTCTGTTGTGATCCATTGGATTTTCATTGGCTAATTTTTGGAAGTAGATCTCTAGGCCTTTCTTCCTAATCTGTTGTAGTCTGAAAGCTCTACTGAAACCCGTCCCCCATGGGTGCCCCTGCTGGTATTTGAAATACTGGTACCATAGCTTCCAGCATCACAGCAACATGCAAGCCAGCACAGAACAATCATTTAAAGCCTGGTTGTCTTTATTTAGGAGATAAACAGTCTCAAGAAGATAAAATCAGATAATGTACACAAAATGCCTACAACACTGTCTAGACAGGAAGCACTCCGAAGGTCTCATTTGGCAAAACCATCCTCATCATCCTCATTATTGTCATCACCTTCATCTTCATCAGCCCAAAATATCTGTAGCTCCTAAATATCTGACCAAATTTCCAAAGCCAGACTCTTGGATCACAGAACCTGTGTATCTTCCTCAACTTGCATGGACCATTGCTTCTCCTGGTGAGGAAAATCCCCTTGGTGGGTGGAAGGTTCTGGAACAGGCTGGGTCTACGGCAGGCCAGTGGGTTCCATGCATGGCCCAGGGACCAGAGGTCCTAGGGTACTATCCCCCTCCTTTCTGGGTTCTGCCCTCAAGGCCGTGATGCCTCTTAACCACGCATTTGTTTTTCCCCCTAGAGAAAGCTCATCCTTACCTGTGCTGGGAGCTACGTTTATTTTTATCTGTTATTTATTCTCCTGACTCATGAAATTGTACCCTTTGGGATGCCAGCACAAAATGTTGGGAAAAAAAATTAGTAAAAATGCATAAAGTGGATGAAAGATGTGAGGCCTCTTTTATCTCCTGAAATATGAATTTAAATACTTTCACTTTATAATCCTGAAAGAAAAATTAAATAAAGAAGAAGCACAAAAAATATAGCAAGCTCTCACTCCTTCAAACTTAAATTTAAAAAAAAGGAAGAAAGAAACCTGCCCCAGAACAATGGGATGTTGTTCTCTGAAAGGGCAAGTTAGAGAGAGAAGTTCAGAGAACTTGACATGTCGAGAAGGGTGATTGCTTGACCTTGAGCACCCAGGATCCTTCCATCTGCAAGTGACGATCACAAGAAAGCCTGCCCACCCATGGCTGTTTATAATATTTATAAGAAACTGGGACCTGCTGGGACAAGTGGTGGACGGGTGCAATTGGTCCATGTGGTGACCTTCCACTGTGTCCAGGAGCTCTTGTCAGCTGACCACTGTCCTCCCTGAAACAGGAAGAGGCACCCAGGGGAATTATCCCTATTTATCCAGCGTGTACCTGGGAGATGGGGCATCGAATCTGAAACACAGCGGGAGTCAGAGGTGGGAGGGTCACCACAGGCTCAGGTGAGGATAGACATTTGGCCATCTGGAGAACTATGATATGCTCTTGCCCTCGGCCTCCCTGTCCCAGACACCAGCCCTTCAGGTGTGAAGCTACAGGGGCCCAGTCTCCAGGCACAGTTGGTCCACCAGGAGCAAAGCAGAGACCTGGTGACGGAGGAGTCAGTGCACTGTTTGGATGGGTCAACAGCACAACGTGGGCTGGAGGGGAACCTGTCTTTGTCTCCTAGCTGCTGTAACAGAAATACCACAAGTGGGTGGTTTTAACAAACAGAAATTTATTTTCTCATAGTTCAGGAGGCTGGAAGTCTGAATTCAGGGCATTGCCTCCAGGTGAAGGCTCTCTCTGTTGACTCTGGGGGAATGTCCTTGTCTCGGCTTCTCTAGCTGGCCATCCTTGGTATTCCTGGGCTAGTAGACAGGTCTGCCTCTAAGCCTTTAGAGCGTGCCTGTCTTCCCCTTGGGTCTGTTCTGTTCTGTGCCTACACCCACACACCCACTGTTGTCCAGTCAATTCTGACTCATAGCGACCCCACAGAGTTTCCAAGGCTGTAAATCTCCACGGAAGACAGACTGCCACTTCCTCCTCCCTCGGAACTGCTGGTGTTTTTGAACTGCTGACCTTTCAGTTAGGAGTCTGGTACTTTTGACCACTTCACCACCAGGGCTCCTTATTCTGTACATAATCTGCTCTTTTTAAATCTCAGAAGTGATTGGCTTAAGACATACCCTACGCTGATATGATTTCATTAACATAACAAAGAAATTCCTATTCCCAATTAGGATTACATCCACATGGATAGGGGTTAGGATTTACAACACATGTTTGTTGGGAACATAATGCAGTCCATAATAGGAACTTGCCCCCAGCAAAGGAAGGCAGGCTTCAGAGAGGAGCCCCACTCCAGTCAGAGTTGCCAGGGCCCCTTCTTGGAGCAAAGAATACTGTGAGAGCTTTGTTTCAGGTTAGCCAGCCATAAGGAGCCCTGGTGGCCCAGTGGTTAAGCGCTCAGCTGCTAACTGAAAGGTCAGCGGTTCTAACTCATCAGCAGCGACTCCTCAGAAGAAAGATGTGACAATCTGCCTCCATAAAGTTTACAGTCTTGGAAATCCTATGGGACAGTTCTACTCTGTCCTATAGGATTGCTATGAGTCTGAATTGACATGATGACAATGGGTTTGGGTTTGGTTTATGAGAGGCCAGTCTGGGGGCAGCGGAGTCAGTACCACTGAAGACAGCTGGAGGCAAGGCTCCAGAACCCATAGATAGAATCTTTAACCCAGCCCCCTATCTAAGGTAAGCCCCTCCCATGGGCTGGTCATTCTCCATGCTCCATCATCATCATTTAGGCACACAGGAGCCATGTGGGGATACAGAACACAGACGGTTCCAGAGCAAGGTTTGGAGGAGCAAGAGTGAGAGCTTCCATCAGCCAGAACCCCAGGCAGGACACGGAGCTGCCTCCGTGGGAAGATGCTGTGTGGATTCTCAAGATGAACAGCATTAATTAGAATGCCTGCATTATTCAGAGTAGATGCTGCTTCGGGCACTGTAGTTTAAGACTATAAATCAGAGAAACTCCTCTGTGTTCTCTTCCATTTATAACAGGAAAACCAGAGCTGCTTGTTTTAGACTGAAAAAGCGCTCTCCTCCAAGGGTGCACACTCTGGGATCCACTTTCCATGCCGCTGCCACCCAGCACATGAGGGACAGGGAAGGGGCCAGAAACAAGCCACCTGGAAATACAGAGGGAGGAACGGTGGCTTCAGCCAAGGGCAGATGGCACGGGTGACATCCGTGGCTGGTGTGGCCTGGGGCCTCTGATGATGAAACCGGCATCTCTGCTCCAGATAATACTTTCCCTGATTTAAAATCACTCAGATGGCTGTGCACTTCAAAAGGTCAGCCTTCCCTCCCTGCTCAGACTTCCTAAATTTTAGATGAACTGAGATCCATCTTCACACTGGCAGTGGCAGAGGACGTAGCCATCTGGGGCATAGGCACACAAGACATGGCGTGAGCGGGGAAGAGGAAGTTAGGGCATTTGAGTAGGGGAAGCAGGAACCAGGGTGGAATAGGGACAATTCCCACTACCGGAACACTGTTCGCCAGCTTTGGCCAAGGATGTCCCCACTTCCGGCCATGGGGTGAGTGGGGTCTGCAGTATGGGACGTATATAGACTGTAGGCGTGTGAATAGCGTCCCCCCCAAATCACATCCACCCAAAACCTCAGACTGTGTCGTTGTTTGGAACAGAACTCTTTGCCAATGTAACCAGTTGAGGTCACACTGGATTAGAGTGAGCCCTCAATCCAGTGATTGTGTCCTTGTAGGAAGAGAAGAGGACACATGGACACACACAGGGAAGACAGCCATGCAACTACAGAGGCAGAGATTGGAGTGATCTGTCTACAAGCCAAGGAATGACAAAGATTGCTGGGAGCCACCAGAAACTAGAAGAACCTTCAGAGGGAGCACAAACATGACAACGCTTGGATTTCAGACTCCTAGTCTCCAGAACTGCAAGAGAATAACCTTTTGTTGTTTTAAGTCACCCCATTTGTGGTACTTTGTTTCAGCAATCCTAGGACAATCATACACAGACCTGGCCTCCACCCCAGTCTCTGTCACCAACCATTCCATCAAGCCTTGGTTTCTCCATTTGTAGAATGAAGGTCTTAGTAGCTCATCAAGAAGTGTGATGATGGTCACATGGGACACCAGCAAAGCAAGTGGAAGAGTTGAAATGTTATAAGCAGTTGGTCCCTTCCTTCCCTCTCTTCTTACCCCATTGCAGAGACATAGCTGTCTCTGAAACAAATGTAAGTCTCCTTCTGACTGTGCTGGTGTTCCCTGGGGCCAATGGTGTCAAAGGTAACATGTATTGGGCCCATGACAAGGCCTAAGGACACATGACTGGTTTGATATGTGTCACCTCCTTTCTTTCTCATGCTTTCAGGAATGGCAACTCCCAAGACGCATCATTCCCTGTGCTCCTGCCACGTTTTCCATCTATAGCTGCCTGACCCACAGCCTGGGGTTCTCATTTGGACGGTTGAGGGAGTGTCAGCCAAGTTTGCTTCCTACTCGCAGCTGACAATGTCACTGGTCATGCAAAACTAAGGCCCTTGTAAAAAGCAGTTACCCTCAAATGCCTTAATACACCGTTCTGACTAAAATGGGACATAGGTGTCAGAGAAAAGAGAGATTTTATGGGTATAAGTAATCAGAGATGACACCTGGAAGAATGGGTGTATGGCTGTGTATTTAACAAACAAGAAGGCTGGGTGTAGAGCTGTAGCAGGGAGGAGAACCATTCAGAATAAAGCGCCATACAATCCGAGAGCCAAGAGAGCACATGGAAGAATGATGTTCGTCCCACTGGGGCCACTGGGAAGCTTTTTAGAAGAGAAGGCCCTTAATGTGGGTTATGATGGGCCAAGATTTCTAGAAACAGAGTCACCATTTAAAATAGATGCACATAACACAAGGTTGACAACTTCAACCCTGAAGTCACCAATGATGTCATTCTACCTGGCTCAACAATCAATGCCCATGGAAGCAGCAGTCAAGAAATCAAACAGTGTATTGCACTGGGCAAATATGCAGCAAAATACCTCTTTAATGTTTTAAAAAGCAAAGATGTCACTTTGATGACTAAGGTACCCCTGACCCAAGCAATGGTCTTTTCAGTTTCTTCATATGCATGTGAAAACTGGATAATGAAAAAGGAAGACAATTTACATGTTCAAACTATGGGGTTATTGGTGAAGAATATTAAATATACCATGGACCGCCAGAAGAACAAACTAATCCTTCTTAGAAGAAATACAACCAGAATGCTCTTTAGAAGCTAGAATAGTGAAACTTCGGCTTGCTTACTTTGGACATGTCATCTGGAAAGACCAATTACTAGAAAAACACATCATTTCTGGTAAAGTAGAGGATCAACAAAGAGAAGAGAAACCCTCAATGAGATGAACTGGCACAACTGTTGTAACAATGGACTCAATATACCAATGATAATGATGATGTTGCAGGACCAGGAAATGTTCTGTTCCTTTGTACGTAAGGTCACCATGAGTCAGAGCCAACTTGTCGATGACAAACAACAGCAGCACAAGGTAATGGGGTTTCCTAGAGATCCCACCATCCACTAATAGAAGAGTGAGGCAGGCATCCCCTGGAGAACTAAGGAGGGTCTCAGAGGTTGAGTCTCAGGGATTGGATAACAGTTGTCCAGATAAGAGAATGGGGAGGACATTTTGAGAAAGAGAACACAGAATGTGCAAAGCTTGAAAGTGTGGAGAACAGTGTGTTCTAGAAGGGTAAGAAGGACAATACCAGCTGAAGCTAGCAAGATAAGTTGGGAAAAGATCTTGAGGGGTCTATTCCATCTGTAGACTTTGAGAATTTGCAATGTTTGTTAGGGCAGCCACAGGAAACTAATACACAGACCAGGAACTAGCCAAGGTCCTTAAGGAGTGCGTGGACTCTCCTGAGGTCTGGTTTGCTCAGCATGCACTCTGTGATGGATTTATGAGACCACAAACCAGTTTTTTACTAGCGGTCATCAAGTCATCTCTGGCTTATAGCAAGCCCCTATGTGTCAGAGTAGAACTGTGCTCCATAGGTTTTTCAGTAGCTGATTTTTTGGAAGTAGATCTCCAGGCCTTTCTTCTGAGGTGACTTCAGGTGGACTCCAGCCTCCATCTTTTGGTTAGCAGCTGATTGAGCAATAAACAGGTGCTTACATCTCTGGCTACAGGGTTTCACTCTGAAGCCAAGAGAATGGAATAACAAGAGGACAGGCACAGACACTGCTTGGAAAGTTAACATCCAAGGTGGGAGGGTACACACAGAGAGGAGGGCAGTGATGTCTTTACTCTGAGGCTCTCTCTGTAAAGAGCAACTCATCTGGGAAGCACTCAGACACAGAACTCAGGGTAGCAGGAGATAGCAATTTCTGGGCCAAAATCCATGTTCTCCAATGGCAACCCCAGCCCACGTGTGAAAGAGAAATAATTTGGACTGTATGCTATTTCTACCCCAAACCAGGGCCTACTTGAAAAGAGACAAATTATGATAGATGATGTGTATTCATGAGCTCCTGGGATTGATTGTCAAGGCCACCAACTGAGCTTCCTTGGATGATTCCTCTGAAACAGAGCAGCATTTCTCTGGGATGAGGAGCCACGTGCTAGCCTCATCTCCCTCCCTATCTGCCCCTTCTTCCCCTAGATCTGCTTCCCCCCTTTGGAGCAGGGGGGGGGATAACTGCAGTCATTGGGGTCTTAACCATCACTGTCTGTACTAATTGACTCACCCCAAGTGGAGAGCAGCGTGGCAGATGACTAATAAGGAAACAGGTGCTTCTGCTTTAATGGGGCCATCACAGTCACCTGCAGAGCCTGGGGGCTGGAGTGTATCATTAGCAAGAATAGAGCAGCCCAACTTTGAACCTGAAAATCATTACAGAACCTGGGCCTCAAATACCTCCCCAGAGACTTTGGGTTTTCTTTGCTGCTTTCCTAATAAGGGACATTCTTCTAAAGATGTTCTTATATTAAAAAAAAAAAAAAAATCTAAAAAACCCTAAAATGTGCATTCTTCTACTCCTCTGCAAGGTGAAAAGTATGTAACTAATTGTGCAATTACGCGAGATCCTCTGAGAAGTCAACACAGGCATGTGGACTTAATGATCCTACGAGAAGACCTAACGTGGGTTACATGCCAAATCAGCAAAGGGCACATTTTCTTCAAACTACAGAAAGGTTTAATCAGCCTTGCCCAAGTGGAGGAACCCATTTAGATCCATTAGAAACCAAACGAAGGGTCACCGCTTTGAAGGTGCTCCAAGTGGAAAGCAAAGCCTTCTCTTCGATGTGTGGGAAGCAGCATGTTTTCAAATGAACTCATTAAGAGGAATTTTCTAGGCAAAAGCCTTGTAAATTTGGCATTCCTGGTGGCAAATTCAAACCTCCAATACTTCCCAAGTTTCTCCGTGTCCGCTTAGGGTCCACCACCATCTTCTGCTACACACTCTAATGCAGAGAAGCTCTTCGTGTCCTCTGATAGGCAAAAGAATGCGGGGCCAGCAAGCCATCTATGGTGAATGAGTCAATGAATGAATGAATGGATGAGCAAGTAGCGGATTCTAAGTTGGGAGCATATTTCTACTTTCTCAAACCAGAGAGGATTTGATGAATGGCTTTGAAAATATGCAGAATTCTCTGTATGAGGCGGAAGGCTTATGTTTTTATCTTATTTGAAAATAATTACTCAGATAAATATTAATCTTGTTGACAAAGAAGCCAAGAAGCACAAAGAATACCAATAAGAAAGGAGATCATTTTTTTACAATTGGAGAGGCTTTGTAACATAATCAGAAACATGTTCATGGCTACATCTTTGAACACGCAACTCTGATCTGTGTGACTCACCGTACCTTATCCAGACAGCCAGGGTGATGATGGGGGCCTTTTATCCACTCATTAGATTCTTTCTCTGTTCTTAAGCTGCTTTGTCCTCAGCATTCTGCATTGTGCAGAAGATGTGGCATTAATAAAACACAGCTCTTGCCTTCAAATCACTTTCGGTTACAGGCAGGACACACAAGAAACTAGACCCTTAATGTGCAGAGAAGTTAGTGTATGATAGTTGCAAGCACAGGGTGCTGTGAACATCCAGATGTGGGTCCCAAGCACAGGCAGGGAGGGAAAAAGTAGGTGTGGAGGTTTTGCAGAGGCTGACAGGCCCTGTAGGGCAAGTGCCCACCTACAGTAGCATGGGTGATGGAGAGAGAGGAGAATAGCAAAGTTATGACAGTGTGCAAGTGTGTACATGCATGTGTGTGAGTATACGTGTGCATATCTTTGTGTACATGTGCACCATTGGGATTGTGTATAAGCATATGCTTGCATGTGTTCATCCCATTATTGTTCATATGTGTAAACGTACGCATATGTGTGCATGTGTGTGAATTGCACATGTGAATGTATCCTGTGTGTGCATGTGCAAGTTGTGTATATGTATAAGCATGTGCATGCATGTGTGATTGTGTGAATGTGAATGTGCATCTGTTCATATGCACGATTGTGCATGTGCATAAACATGTGCATGTGTGTATGCATGTGCATGAATGCGTACATGTGAATGCATGCATGTGTATACAGGTGCATGATTGTATATGCATATAAGCATGTGCATGCATGTGTATGTATGTATGTGCCAGAAAGAGCTGGGTTGGAGACTCATCACAGAGGTGGGAGCTGAGGTTGAAAATATTCCCAGAAGCCAGAATTGAAGAGTCACGAACATTAGACGAAGGAGGGAGGAGAGGATCTTGAAGGTAGTGGAGCCCCACTAAAGTGATTTTCAGAGAGAAGCAATTCAAAGGGATTTGTATTTGAGAAAGAGATTCAGTCTGTAGTGTGATGAATGTCATGAACACAGGTAGGGCTGATCTCCAGGAAGACTAGTCCTTGAACATTCCCACAGGGTGTACTCAATAGACTGTCGTGAGAAGTAACATATGATCTACCTAAAGGCTGGGAGATACCAAACTTCCAACAGATGCCCATGTCACTGTTGGTCCGTGTATTTGTCTACATGTCTTTTGCATCCATGGTGCTTTGGGTCTTTGAGGGGAGCGTCAGGAACTTTTTCATCTTGGAAGTTGTCTCATTGTACAGGTTTAGAATCATTGCATCTTCCTGGTGAATTTTACCTTTCATTGCTAGGTGGTGTTTTAAAATCTATTTTGATAATAATTGACAATACTGTCCAACTTTTGCTTCCAGAAGTTAGTCGTTCATTATTATTTTATACAATCTATATTTTGCTTAGAATGGCAATTCCAGATCACTTAATTGTGCTCTTGAGGAACCTGTACATAGATCAAGAGGCATTTGTTCCGACAGAACAAAGGGATACTGCGTGGTTTAACATCAGGAAAGGTGTGCGTCAGGGTTGCATCCTTTCACCATACTTATGCAATCTGTATGCTGAGCAAATAATCTGAGAAGCTGGACTATATGAAGAAGAACAGGGCATCAGGATTGGAGGAAGACTCATTAACAACCTGTGTTATGCAGATGACACAACCTTACTTGCTGAAAGGGAAGAGGACTTGAAGCACTTACTGATGAAGATCAAAGATCACAGCCGACAGTATGGATTACACCTCAGCGTAAAGAAAACAAAAATCCTCACAACTGGACCAACAAGAAACATCATGATAAATGGAGAAAAGGCTGAAGTTGTCAAGGATTTCATTTTACTTGGATCCACAATCAACACCCATGGAAGCAGCAGTCAAGAAATCAAACGACACATTGCATTGGGCAAATCTACTGCAAAAGACCTCTTTAAGGTGTTGAAAGATAAAGATGTTACCCTGAAGACTAAAGTGTGCCTGACCCAAGCCATGTTATTTTCAACTGCATCATATGCATGTTAAAGCTGGACAATGAATAAGGAAGACTGAAGAATTGACAACTTTGAATGGTGGTGTTGGCAAAGAATATTGACTATACCATGGACTGCCAAAAGAACAAACAAATCTGTCTTGGAAGAAGTACAGCCAGAGTGCTCTTTAGAAGCAAGGGTGATGAGACTACGTCTTACATACTTTGAACATGTTATTAGGCAGAATGAGTCCCTGGAGAAGGACATCATGCTTGGTAAAGTAGAGGGTCAGTGAAAAAGAGGAAGACCCTCAACGAGATGGACTGACACAGTGGCTGCAACGACGGGCTCAAGTGTAACAATGATTGTGAGCCTGGCGCAGGACCTGGCGGTGTTTCATTCTATGGTGCACAGGGTCATTTTGAGTCAGATTGGACTGGAAGTCACCTAACAACAACAACAACAACATTTTGCTTAATTCATTGCCCAGCTTTCGAATGCATATGAAGCAATTGAAAACACCATGGCTTGAATCACGTGCACCTTCCGCCTTAAAGTGACATCTTTGCTTTTTAACACTCCAAAGAGGTATTTTGCAGCAGATTTGCCCAATGCAATGTATCTTTTGATTTCTTGACTGCTGCTTCGATGGGCATTGATTTTGGATGCAAGTGGAATGAAATCCTTGACAACTTCAATCTTTTCTCCCTTTATCATGATGTTTAGTGGTCCAGTTGTGAGGATTTTTGTTGTCTTTATGTTGAAGTGTAATCCATACTTAAGGCTGTGGTCTTTAAATGCTTCAAGTCCTCTTCACTTTCAGCAAGCAACGCTGTGTCATCTGCATAAAGCAGGTTGTTAATGAGTCTTCCTCCAATTCTGATGCCATATTCTTCCTCATATAATCCAGCTTCTTGGATTATTTGCTCAGCATACAGATTGCATAAGTATGGTGAAAGGATACTACCCTGACACACACCTTTCCTGACTTTAAACCACGCACTATCCTCTTGTTCTTTTCGAATGACTGCCTGTTGGTCTATGTACAGGTTCCTCATGAGCACAATTAAGTGTTCTGGGACTCCCATTGTTGCAATGTTATCCATAATTTGTTATGATCCACACAGTCAAATGCCCTTGCATAGTCAGTAAGACAGGTAAACATCTTTCTGGTAGTCTCTGCTCTCAGCCAAGATCCATCTGACATCAGTAATGACATTCCTTGTTCCCTGTGCTCTTCTGAATCTGGCTTGAGTTTCTGGCCGTTCCCTGCCAATATACTGCTGTAACCAATCTGTGGTACTAATTTGGGGGTTTCCCACTGCTCCTTTGCATTTGATTACTCACTAGAATGACTCAGAGAACTCACGGAAAGCATTATAATTTCAATTACAGTCTTACTGCAGCAGAAAGGACACAAATGGAGACATATGTAGTGTGAGGTCTGGGAGGTTTCACTACACAGAAACTCCCTGTCCCAAAAAGGGGACCGCTACTCTCCCTTGGGCATCAAGTCTTTTACCAGGAAACTCATGGAGCTTCCGTGTCCAGAGGAAAATTATTGAGCCTCATTACTTAGGCACTATTAATTGAATCAGCCCCTCTTCCCTGAGATTGAGCTGATACCCCATGGTGAGTCTTTCTGGTCTGACCAGACCCCACCAAGAGGTACCTCATTAGCACAAACCCTCATGTGTGGTTGGGAGGCCTCATCAAAGACACTTGAATCACTGGGGAAATTCCAAGGCATTAGATGATATCTCTCTGGAACCAAGGACAAAGACCAGATTCTTTGGGTAAAGTTCTTTTTCCCACACATAATTGCCGTTTTCCTTACTCAACCTTCCTTTTTGCATTTTTCTTCTCTCTGACACTGGAAATTTCTTTACTGAAATAAACTGTCAGTTTTTATTTATCTGACAATGTCTTTTACATTCATTGTTGAATGATAGTTTCACAGTTGTAAATGCTCTTTGAAGGCATCATTCCAGTTTATTCTGGTTTCCATTGCAGCTATGTAGCTATGGTGGCTATGTAGCTAGGCACCATGTGTAGCTATGTGGCTCCTGCTGTCTTAAGTCAGTTTTTTGTGGTTAATCTGGATGGTTTTATGATCTCTTTTTCCTTTGAATTTTATGGTTCTCCACTGATGTATCTTGATATTAATTTATGTATATTTATTCTGATTAGAATTTATTTCTTGTTAGCTGCCATAAAGTTGGTCCTGACTCATGGTGACCCCATGCAAAACGGAACAAAACACTGCCCAGTTCTACACCATTCCCACAATAGGTTGTGGCTAAGACCCTAGTGATCCATGGGGTTTTCATTGGCTGATTTTTGGAAGTAGATCACTAGGACTTTCTTCCTAGTCTGTCTTAGTCTGGAAGCTCTGCTGAAATGTATTCAGCATCATGTCAACACACAAGTGTCCATTGACAGGTAGTGGTCGTGCATGAGGTGCATTGGCTGGGAATTAAAGCCGGGTCTCCTGCATAGAAGACAACAATTCTACCACTGAATCACCAATGGCTCTCAGTATATGATAAGTCATAGTTTTAGTGAATGTTCGTTGACATTATAGCAATATTGTCTTTTCACACTTTTTCTCTCTCTTCTTTCTCCCTGTCTCCTTCGTCTTCCTCCTCCTCCTCCTCTTCCTCCTTCATCTTCTTTTTAATGCAGGTGAGCTTTCTTACACTATCATCTATTCTTCTTAATCTTTCCTTCATAGTTTCCACATCTGAGTCTCTTTGTGCTGTGTGTTGGCAAATTTATTGGTATTTATTTTCCACTTTACCTATCCTCTGTTTAGATATTTCAAAACTTTCATTTAACTCATTCATTGACAATTAAATTTTATTTATGAAATGTTTCA
Source organism: Dugong dugon (assembly GCA_030035585.1). NCBI lineage: Eukaryota > Metazoa > Chordata > Mammalia > Sirenia > Dugongidae > Dugong > Dugong dugon. The sequence goes on along the minus strand of CM057465.1, from coordinate 3,281,414 downwards.
TTCTGAAAGGTCTATTTGCCTTTCAGATATGCCTGATCTTTTTGATATTATCTTATTCTTTTTATGTTTTTAGTCAAAATTTTATTTCTTTAAACATTAAACACACTTATTTTATATTCTTTCAAAATATGAAGTCTTTGTGTATATAATTCTTCTATTTTTTCCCTTTGATATCTTTCACTCTGTTGCTTTTTATTTAGTTTTATTACTTTTCTTAAATTGATAGTTTGCGTTCTTTGAAACCCTGTGGAATTCACTGAAGAACATTGTTGAGGGTGGTGGCCTGAGAGAGGATGTGTCTTTGCCTTAACAATATGCCTGGGAGTGACACCACCAGGGACCAATGCTAATAAAGATGTTAGCTTGGAATCTGGCTTCCTGTTCTCAGTGGACACTCCTGTTTTATCCTCAGTACCCAGGTCAATTATCTCCTGGTCTCCCTTGGTGGGGAATATTTTCTTGTCCACCTTCTCCATGAGGGTGTGGCATTTGGTCTCCATTTCAATTCTTCATCTCCCATGCAACCATCACAACTCAAGTCTACAGGGTCCATGGGATGTAAAGTACCTTTAAGGCAGCACAGCCATAAACACCCACCTACTGGATTTGTCTAAGAGGATTTCCTGTGCCTTTGTACAAGCTTGGCTGAACTACCTACTTAGCTTTGTGTAGTAGGAGATTTTCCAGAGTACCTAGCTCACCCTACACCAACAATGGAAGTCCCTACTTTGTATTTCAGAGACGTCTCCACTTTAATTCTTTTTATGTCTGTTTATCCTCTGTATTGTGAGCCACCCAAGTTCAGAGATGGTATCTTTAACTCCGAGTCCCCTGAACCCAGCATAGGTCCCCCTCAAGGGACTAATTTCATAATATGAACATTTTCTCATTTAACTTTCATTTGTCCTTATAGCTACTCTGTACTCTGTGCACCAAGCATAGCAGATGTGATCCCACTTTACCAGTTGGAGAACCTGAAATCCAACGGTCAAAGGTGGTTTGTTGATATCTAGAATTTTTTCATGCCAGATGCTCTGCATTCATGCGTGGGTCCCATATACAAAGCATTGTCTGTGTCCATGTAGTGTTGTTGTGGCCACTTGGTGCCTTCCAGTCAATTCCGACTCATGGCGAACCCATGTGACAAAGTTGAACTGTCACATAGGGTTTTCTAGGCTGTAATCTTTACAGAAGATTAGATTGCCAAGTTTTTCTCCTGTGGGGCTGCTGGTGTGTTCTGACTATTGACCTTTCTTTTAGCAGCTTAACCATTATGCCACCAGAGCACCTTGTGTCTATGCAAAGAGGCGTATTTATTTACCTACCTGTGATGGGTACCCAGTGAACTCAGGTTTACAGCCAGAGGGGCCGTGTGTTCCTTAGTACTTCTAGATCAGTGCTCTTATTGAACATTTCTTCAGAGAGAAAGGTCTTTGAAACTTCCTGAAAAGTTTTTGAAGGTTTTGACTGAGGAATTAAATATATGTATTTTCATTTCGTCTTTTTCCTTGTTGTTGATTTTGTATTTGCTGAGTCTTCATGTTTTTCTTCTTTTTTATTTTGTTGTGTAAGATTGTTAGTTTCCTTTGAGATTACCTTAATATTTACTTCTATTTTTCTAAGTTTAAACCAATCTTTTATTTCTTTATATCACCTTGACTTCCTCTCCATATGAAAGATCTATGATTACATTTTTCAGTCCCTCTTTTTTTTTTTTAATGTTGTCATTTTTTACATATTGACATCTCTGTTTCCCTATTTTCAGTGTTTTAGCTTTGATTTATTTTTTGTGACTTCCCTATCTAGGTTGATATCTGGTTGCTCTGTCCTGTGTTCTACTCTTGGGTTGTTATCTGATGTTACTGATTTTCTAACTGGAGGACTCCCTTTAGTATTTCTTGTAATTCTGATTTGGTTTTTACAAATTCCCTAAACTTCTGTTTATCTGGAAATGCCCTAATTTCACCATCATATTTGAGAGACAGTTTTGCTGGATATATAATTCTTGGCTGGCAGTTATTTATTTATTTTTTTCCTTCCAGGCTTTATATATGTCATCCCATTGCCTTCTTGCCTCCATGGTTTCTGCTGAGTAGTCTGAGCTTATTCTTATTGACTGTCCTTTGTAGATGACTTTTTGTTTATCTCTAGCCACTCTTAAAATTCTCTCTTTATCTTTGGTTTTGGAAAGTTGGATTATAATATGTCTTGATGACTTTCTTTTGGGATCTACTTCATGTGGGGTTAGACGGGCTTCTTGGATAGATATCTTCTCATCTTTCATATTATTAGGGAAGTTTTCTGCCAACAAATCTTCAACAATTCTTTCTGTATTTTCTGTTATCCCCCTCGTTCTGGTACTCGTAGGTTATTTCTCTTGATAAAGTCCCCATAATTCTTATGGTTCCTTCATATTTTTAAATTCTTTTATCTGATTTTTTTCTCAAATAAGTTTGTGTCAAGTGCTTTATCTTCAGTCTCACTAATTCTGACTTCCATTGCCTCAATTCTACTCCTGTGACTTTCTACTGGGTTATCTAATTCTGAAATTTTATTGTTAATCTTTTGGATTTCTGTTTGCTGTCTCTCTATGGATTCTTGCAGCCTGTTAAATTTGTCATTATACTCTTGAATAGCCTTCTTAAGTTCTTTTATTGCTTTGTCTGTGTGTTCCTTGGCTTGCTCTGCATTTTGCATGAACTCTTTCCTGATTTCTTGAAGAGTTCTATATGTTAGTCTCTTGAATTCTACCTCTGGTAATTCCAAGTTTTCTTCCTCCTGAAAGTTTTTTGATTCTTTGTTCTGATGGCTTACTAAAGCCATCATGGTCTGCTTCTTTATGTGATTCGCTATTGACTATTGTCTCCGAGGCATCAATAAGTTATCATATTTGTTTATTTTATGTTTGCTTATTATGTCCTGGCTTCTTATTTTGTTTTGTTTTGATATGCCCAGATAGGCTGGTTGTGTGAGCTAGTTTGATTATTGGAGTCTTGTAAGCTCTCAAGTCCCATGTCCCAGTGGCTAGAGCTGTTACTAGGTATGTGTTCCCAAGAGTCTATTTACTTTTCTTGTATGGATTCAGCTCAGGTGTCCAGGTCATTGGTTACCAAGTGTATGGTGCAGGCTCTCACCTACAGTAATAAGTGTGCAGGGGTGATTGGAGTAGCCACAGGTATCTGGCTGCAGTAGAGGGTCATGTGCTGATCAAGGCAGGGGGTTGACTGCTGCCCCTGAGCGTCTGGGTGGAAAGCATGTCCCTCTTCCCTAGAGGAAGTAGGTAGGTGGGTTTTGCAGCCTGACTATGGGCATCAAATTCTGTTGGATGTAAGGACTGGGAGTCACCCCTTATTCTTGGATCCCTGATGCAGGTGGCTTGGTGGAGTGGGTGAAGCCACCAGTCCTCAGGCCCCTGATGTGGGTAGGTGAGTACCCTGCTTAATGAGCACGGTTGTGTCAAATGTCATGAATCTGCCACTCCCCCTTACAGCAGATACAGATGAAAATAGGCTTCAGGTATATACTGTGGTATATTGTTCTAATGATGGCCTATGCTGTTGAAATGGGCCTACATAGGTTTATGCAGGGGTGAAAGACATTCAAAGTCCGTGGACCCTTTATGCCTGTGCCTAGGCGAAGGGTGCTGTGCCTGCTCTGAGTTCCCAGCTTAGAGGAGCTGGCAGATTATTTTTTCCTGTTTGTTAATTTGTTCTCTCTTCAAAGCTGGGAGAACGGATCAGGACACTCAAGGAGTCCTACTTCCAACCCAGGGAGTGCAGCAATCTCTGAAGCCAGACCCAGACCCGGAGCAGAGTGAGGAGAGAGCAGGTAAATGAGAGAGAGGTATTTCCCAAAAGGAGGGTTAGACAGTTGTACTTATCTTTCACTGATCGAGCACTGTTTCTCTCTGGTTCTGGAGGTTTCAGCTGACTCTCCGCTGCTTGGTCTCTCCTGATGTGGTAAACAAGCCCTGAGTGCCACTGCTTGCCTCACCGCTTGTGCCAGCTGATCCAGCCTGCAGGGTGCTGGTTCCCGCCAGGTCAGGTCTGGCAACTCCTCACTGCTTCTGAACTGTCTCTCCTTTCCCCTGCCACTCAGTCTGATTCCTCAACTTTGTCTTTGATATTCAGGGCTCTTAGATTGTCATATATAATCAGTTCACTTGCTTTTTCAGTCTTTGTTGTAAGAGGGACCACAGGAAGCATCTACTACTCTGCCATCTTGTCCCTGTCCCCTTTTGACTGAGGAATACAATTTGATGAGTAGTGCACAGGATTCAAAATAGACCATCATAGTCAATGGCTTTGACCAGAGGACTAGCAATTGCTGCTTCCTCATTTCCTCTAGGTCTCTACTCAGTTTCACCTTATCAGTTAGATCTTCCCTGATGATCTTACTTACTGTGCAATCCACCCTCCACCTTGGTACACCCACACCACTTACTGTGCTTTATTTTAATCTGTAGCTTATACTACCATCTGGCACACCATCTATTTTTCTGTCTCTCCCAGTAGAGTGTTAATTCCATAACATTAGAGACATCAGGAGACCAGTTCATTTATGAATTTCCAATACCGAGACCAATGCCTGGAACAGAGCAAGTGTTTCATAAATAATTTAGTGAATGAATAATGAAGATGTAATTTACAAGTTTGTGGCCCATTCTTTTCATTATTTCAGTTAAGGCTTGCATCAACCTTTTGAAGCAAGCAAGGGAGATAATATCATTCCTGTTTTACAAATGAGAAAACTGAGATTCAGAGACAGTAAATAAGCTTGCATGCTCAGCTAGGAAACAGCAGAGCTGGTTGTTTGAGTCCCATTAATTCATGCTTTTCTAATCCTCAGGGATGAGACAGTGTGGTTCATTGGTAGAATGTTTGCCTTCCATGAGGCAGACCCAGGTTTAACACCCAGCCAATGAACCTCATGAGCAGCCACCATCCACCTGTCAGTGGAAGCTTGCATGTTGGCGTGTTCCTACGATACTGAACATGTTTCAGGGGAGCTTTCAGACTAAGACAGACTGTGAAGAAAGGCCTGGCAATCCGCTTTTGAAAAATCTGCAGTGAACACTCTACGGGTCATAATTATTCAGTCTACAACCATCATGGGAACAGTGAAGGTCCTGGCAGTGATTTGTTCTGTTGTGCATGAGCCATTAGTTGGGGCTGATTCAACATCAATCCTCAGGGATTGGATAAGATGATATGTATGGTCCTTTATAGTCTTAACAACCTTTGATTTCATGCCATTGCTTAGTTAGGAGGCTGTCTTGGCTCTTAAGGAAGATTTCTGAATAACACATGGACACCTGAGCAAGTCTTTCCTGCCTGAGAGCTCCAGACATCATTAGGAATATGGTGGTCAAATTTAACAGACGGGTTGGCTGTTCCCAGAGTTTACGTGCTGTCTAGGAACCTAAACGGAGGCATAGGAGGCTATAATGCAGGAGAGGGTCTCATGTCATGGATCCTAGTCCTGATTCTGCCACTGAATTGCTGACTGACTTTGGGTGATATATTTAGTCTTTGCTTCTGTAAACTTTCTCAGGTGCTTCCAGATATGACATATTAGGGATGTCTTGTTTCAAGACGGAGACCTTGTGGTGCAGCAGTTAAGAGCTCAGCTGCTAATCAAGAGATCTACAGTTCAAATCTCCCAGCTGCTCCTTGGAAACCCTATAGGGTCACTATGAGTCAGAATCAACTCAAGGGCAACGAGTTTTTGGTTTTGTCTCAAGACACATTTTACCAACTCCCGGACACATTTCTTTCCTATTTTCCACTTTACAAACACATGCTCCCATTCTCCCACTCTCTTTCCTTCTTGCTTCCACATTTTACCTCCTACATATTTACCTCTCTACATATTAAATACTCATAAGGAGCCCTGGTGGTGCAACAGATAAGTGCCCAGTTACTAACCAAATGTTGGTGGTTTGAACCCACCAGTGGCTCCATGGGAGAAAAACCTGGAGATCTGCTTCCATAAAGATTATAGCCAAGAAAATCCTATGGTGGCAGTTCTACTCTGTCACATGGGGTCATTATGAGTCACAATTGACTTGACAGCACCCAACAAAGACAGTAAATACTCATGCACACACACACACACAAATACGTAAAATATTTTTATGAAACCACCTTGTAAAACACCCCAGATTTACTCCATGTCATGGATTGAATTGTGTCCCCCCAAAATATCTATCAACTTGGCTAGGTCATGATTCCCAGTATTGTATGATTGTCTACCTTTTCTCATCTGACATGATTTCCCTAGGTGTTATATATTCTATCACTATGATGTAATAAGATGAATTAGTGACAGTTATATTGATGAAGTCTACAAGACTAGATAGTGTCTTAAGCCAATCTCTTTTGAGATACAAAAGAGAAAAGCAAGCAGAGAGACAGGGGGACCTCATAGCACAAAGAAAGCAATGCCGGGAGCACAGCGCATCCTTTGGACCTGAGGTTCCTGTGCAGAGAAGCTCCAAGACCAAGGGGAGACTGATACATCACAAGGACCTTCCTCCACAGTCAACAGAGAGAGAAAGACTTCCCCTGGAGCTGACGCCATGAATTTGGACTTGTAGCCTACCAGACTGTGGGAGAATAAATTTTTCTTTATTAAAGCCATCCACTTGTGGTATTTCTGTTATAGCAGCACTAGATGACCAAGACACTCCACTACCATGCAATAATGTAAAAATAATAAAAATTACATGTCAAATGGTTAACTGATGCTAGGTAGTTGTGTGAGTCTGTGGGTTTAATCTGATAAATCCACTCTAGCATGCCAATTTCCCTAAGTCTTTGGATACTTTCTTCTACAGTATACCAAGATAGATCTGGTACTTCAACTTGATTTAGCATAGTCCACCACATAATCCATGCTTCAGCAACCCAACCAAATAAAGTATTAGATCCTTTCCTAACTTCATGAGCTGAAACACTGAATAAAGAATCTGTGCTTAGTAAACCCATATCAATAATCTCAGACTGATCCATCTTTATGATCCTTGCTCCATTATCCCACACCCTTAATAGCCATTCCCACACATATTCCTCAGGTTTCTGTTTGTACATATTAGAAAAGTCAAGCAGTTCTTTTGGAGTGCAGTGTACCTTCTTCTGGGTTACACTTTGTACTTCATTTTTTGGGGCTCACTGGGACTCAAGTCTAGTTATAGGTCTAGAAGCCAAAATCGGTGGGGAAATGTTTCGAGAACATTCAGCATTGTCTTGTAAAGCATCTGCCTCAGATGACAGCCCAGGCAATGACTCAGACAAAGGCACTTTAGATGCAGTTGGGTTAATCTCATTAGATGGGAGTGGAGGGGCAAATGGTTCTGTTAGCAGGAGTTATTCAATGGAACCTAGGGGCTCAGTGTCTCCAGCTTCCTGATTATCTGCCCATATGTCCCCATCCCAAGTTTCAGGATCCAAGTTATTCCCAATCAATGCTCTTACTTTAACTTCAGACACCTCTCAAGTTTTGCAATTGAGTTGGCATTGTAATTCAGCCACTCTTACAATTAGATTGTGGGTTTGCTTTTCAGCAATATCAGCTCTGTTACTACAAGAAAAAAGGCTTTCTTTCAAAGCACAAGTGGCAACTTGGAGGTCATTATGCGGTGCTTGAGCTTTGACTCTGAAGCCCTGAGCACAACTCTTTCTTTTACCAGTTTGTCTAACAAAAGTAGAACCAACCAACCAGCTTCCTTATACTTCTCATTATGACAAAATTGTAGAAAGATATCACCATGCAGTCACCCAGAGCTTCATCTTTCACCAATACCTGATATATTGGTGGTGATATTTTTCATATTTAAATTGCCAGCTCACACCATGGATTAGCTGTGCCCTCTTTACTACTGGAAGCAGAGATATCAACATCTTTAAGATTAACCAGACTTGAGAATCAATTTAGAAAATTCATCCTTACAATTTTGTTTTCCTAGAACCACCCTCAGTACCAAATGTCTTAGGCTAGGTTCTCTAGAGAAGCAAAACCAGTAAAGTGTGAAAATATATATATAGGGAGAGAGAGGTTCATATCAAGGAAATGGCTCACACAGTTGTAGAGGGTGGAATGTCCCAAGTCCATGGGTGAGGATAGAGTCTTCTCCTGATGCATGTAGCCACAGGGGCTGGCAAACCCAAGATCAGCAGGTCAGAGAGCAGGGCTGTTGCTCATAGGCTGTGAAGATAGACGAATCCCAAGATTGGCAGGTAAACTGCTAGCTCGTCCCAAGAACCTGAGGTCAGATGAACAGGAGCCAGCTGCAGCTTGCAGAACAAGCAAAAGCCCCAGAGCTCCTGCCTGAACATCTGCCCACACATGATGCAGGCCACACGCCCAAGGAAACTCCACTTTAACTGACTGGCTACTCACAGTAGATCCCATCATGAGGGTGTTCAAGTATCAGATCTCAACAGGGAAGTGAACACAACATTATATGACTGCCAAAACACTGAGAATCATGGCCCAGCCAAGTCGACACACAATCTTACCCATCACAGTAGTGCACTAAACGTTTCACATTGATCATCTAATTTGAACCTAACAGAAACAATAAGAAGGAAATGTCATTTTCATATTTATTCAAAGGATGAGTAAACTTAGTGTCTTCTAAATGTTCTGGAATAATCATTATTGGCCAACACTCTCTTTGATACCCACATTTTAGCCTTGTACTCTCCAAATAAAGTCAAGCTGTGCATTGGACTACCAGCTCCACGGTTCAGGAAAGCTTTTGGTAGCCCAAGGGCCCTAACGCAATGGACGACACAAAGGAGTTTCACAGGTTTGCTTTTTATTCTGGTCAGGTGAACAGCACGAACACTTTCCCAAGATTTGGGTTTAAGAGTATTATGGGAATTCAAAACTGTCAAAATAATAAACCAAAATGTATCAGTATTCATCATTTATTCTCACCCTCCAAAATCCACATGTTCAACCTATAGCTTTTCTCAAAACACAAGTCATTTAAAAATCCCAGCCAGAGAGACAGCCAAGAAAAGATGTGTCTAAAAATGAATTGCAAACATGCACACACACTCACACACATTCGCATACACAGTATCAGGCTTTGGTGTGGAGCCATGCGGTTTGTGACAAGAGGTCAGCAAGAATTATGAATGGTGATCTGCAAAGGGGGTAGGCCATCCTTTTATGAATTGCAGCACTTATTGCGAGGATGCCATTATGAAGAGTTCACAGCAAGTCCAGCTGGGCTTCACATTCTCAATATTTAAATATCATTCACGTTTATGAAACTGTCTGGAAATGCTCATCTCCCTGTTGGTTCTAAAGATTTATTCCTCCTGAAACTTTTATTTATGTAGCTAAGTACTGGAACTGAGTCTCAGAGCAGTACCATTATATTCCTGCAAAGAAAAAAAAAATCTGTTAAACAAGTAGGTGGTTTCTGCAGAACTCTCCAATGTGCTGAAGCATCTGGTTCTGCCAAACCTACCCCTAGAAAAACAAACCAGTTGCCGTTGAGTCGATTCCAACTCATAGTGACCGTCTTAGTAATCCATTGCTCCTATAACAGAAATACTACAAGTAGATGGCTTTAACAAAGCAAAATCTTTTTTCCTCACAGTGTAGGAAGCTAGAAGTCAGAATTTAGGGTGCCAGCTCCAGGGGAAGGTTCTCTTTTCTATGTCAGCTCTTGTGAGGGAAGATCCTTGCCATCATTCTTTCCCTGACCTAGGAGCTTCTTAGCATAGGAACGCCGCGTCCAAAGGACAAGCTCTGCTTCCGGTGCTGCTTTTTTGCTTGTTTGATATCCCATTCTCCTAGTCTGTCAGAGTGGCAACTCCACCCTTTGAGGCCCCTGAGGTAATGGCCCTTTGACAGTAAGGCAGTTCTGCTTCTTGTCTTCCTTGTCTCTTCAGCTTCTGTTTCCTGGTTCCTTGGCCTCTCGGCCCCTTGGGCCTCTCTGCCAGTGTCTTCCCTGCTGGAACAAGTCTTCCAAAGCTCTTTAGCTCCACCGATAAGTGCCTGGAGACATCCCAGTCCACAGTAAACTTTGCTCTCTTGCTCCGTGGATCAGCAAGCCTAGCTTCACAGATAAGTGCCCATAGGCTCTCCACTCTGCCAGGAAACCTCTTTCACAAAGACACTCAGCTCTCTCACTCTGCGGGTCAGCTCCAGCGCTGTCTTGTACTGGTCTGCTTGTTCTGCTGCTGCTTCTCGCAATCTGCGCTATCTCTGGTGTAACATCTCTCCTCACTTCCTCCTGAGTCCTCACCAGAATTGTCTTTGACGTTCATAATTTCACCAACAGTCTCTTCCAGGCAGTCTGGGCTTTTATTACTAGGCACTTGAAAACTCCTCCAGCCACTATCCATTCAGTTTCAAAACTGCTTCCACATTTTTGGTATCTGTTAGAGCAGCACCCTGCTCTTACGGTACCAAATTCTGTCTTAGTTACCTAGGCTACTGTAACAGAAATACCAAAAGTGGATGGCTTTAACAAAGAGCAATTTTTTCTCTCACAGTCTAGGAGTCTGGATGTCCCAAGTCAGGGTGCCAGCTCCAAAGGAAGGCTCTCTCTCTCTGTCAGCTCTGGGGGAAGGTCCTTGTCATCAATCTTCCCCTGGTGTTCAGCGCAGGGACCCGGGGTCCAAAGGACGTGTGCTCCTGGCTTTTCTTGTTTGATAGTAATGAGGTCCCCCAGTGTTTAAAAAGAGACAACCTTCCCCTGGATCTGGGACCCTGAATTTGGACTTGTAGCCTCCTAGACTGTGAGAGAATAAACTTTTGTTTGATGGAACTATCCACTTGTGGTATTTCTGTTATAGCAGCACTAGATAACTAATACAGTGACCCTATAGGACAGAGTAGAACTGCCCCATAGGGTTTCCAAGGAGTGGCTGGTGGATTTGAACTACCAACCTTTTGGTTAGCAGCCCAACTCTTAACCACTGTGCCACCAGGGCTCCCTGGGAAACGTTAAAACCAGTGGTTTTCAAAAATATCACTCCAGGTATGACTTTTATCAGTTCCTTCCTATTAATTCTCCATTTTAAAATAAAATGGCAGGATCTGACAGAATCTGAATTTACTGAGTGATATTTAGCAAGTTCCCTATATTTTCTTTTTTTTTAATGTTATTTTTTTTTATTGTACTTTACATGAAGGTTTACAGAGTATTTTCTCATTAAACAGTCAGTATGCTTATTGTTTTATGACATTGGTTAACAACCCCACGACATGTCAACACTCTCCCTTCTTGACTTTGAGGACTTTTTTTTTGGTGAAAATATACATAGCCAAAGTTACACCATTTTGAAAGTTTCTACATGTGCAATTCAGTGACAACAATTACATTCTTCCAGTTGTGCTGCTATTCTCACTACCATTTTCCAAATTATTCCATCACCATTATCTTCAACTCACTGCCCCCTAGGCTTCCTATCAAAACATTTGAGTTGCTGTTGTCAATTTGATCTCACATAGATAATTCTTTTCTTTTCTTTTTTTTTTTTTACCTTAAATGAACGTTTGCAGAACAAAGAGTTTCTCATTGAATAGTACACATAATGCCCTATGACAATGGTTAACAACCCCATGACATGTTAGCACTGTCCCTTCTCAACCTTGAGTTCCCTATCACCAGCTTTCCTGCCCCCTCCTGCCTTCTAGTCCTTGTCCCTTGACTGCTGTGCCTCATTAGTCCTGTTTTGTTTTATGAGGTTGTCCAATCCCCGGCTGAATGGTGAATTTAGGGAGGGGTTTCATCACTGGGATAAAAGGGTGTCCGGGAGCCATACTCTCAGGGTTTCTCCAGTCTGTCAGGCCAGAAAAACTGGTCTTTTTTTGTGAGTTAGAATTCTGTTCTATGTCCTTTTCCAGCTCTGTCCAGGACCATCTATTGTGATCCTGGTCAGAGCAGTGAGTGGTGGTAACTGAGCACCATCTAGCTGTACTGGACTCAGTCTGACGGAGGCCGTGGTAGCTATGGTCCATTAGTCCTTTGGACTAATCTTTTCCTTGTTTCTTGTTCTCTTCATTCTCTCTTGCTCCCGAAGGGGTGAGACCAGTGGAGTATCTTAGATGGCTGCCCACAGGCTTTTAAGACTCCAGTTGCCACTCACCAAGGTAGAAGGAAGAATATTGTCTTTATAAACTGTGTTATGCCAATTGAGCTAGATGTTCCCCGAGACCATGGTCCCCACAGCCCTCTGCCCAGCACTTCAGTCCCTCAGGGAGTTTGGAAGTGTCTATGGAGCTTCCATGACCTTTCCTTGCACAAGTTGTGCTGGCTTGCCCAGTAACATGTACTGTCTTACCCTTCACCAAAGTTACCACTTATCTATTTAGTTCCCCCCCCCACTCCTCCCATCACTCGTAACCAAAAAAGATTGTTTCTTTTTGTGTGTAAACTCTTACATGAGTTATACAGTAGAGGTCAAATACAATATTTGTCCCTCTGTGATTGACTTATTTCACTCAGCATAATGTTTTCCAGTTTTGTTCCTCTTACTCTCCTGTGCTGAATTCCTTTTTTTTTTTTTTTTTTTTGGTGGACATTTTTTCATTTCTTTTGTTTTTGTAGGTTTTGTTTTTACTGAGACTTTATGTTTCTCTTCTTTATTTTGATTAGTAGGCTTGTTAACTTTCTTTGTGGTTACCATGAAATTTTCCCTTACCTTCCTAGATTTGAAGCAGTCTATTATTAATTCCTCTCCATTAGAAGGTTCTATACTTACACCGTTTATTCCCTCTTTTATTGTTCTGATGCTGTTGTCATTTACAGTTTAACCTCTCTGGTTCCCTGTTGTAATTCTTTTGGTTTCACATAGTTCTTAAGAGTTCATTTCCTGGGTTGATATATGACTAGTACAATCCTGTGTTGTATATTCAGCCTGTGGTCTAGTATTGTTTGTTCTCAGATCAAAGGACTTCCTTTAATAACTCTCATAAGTTTGGTATGGTTTTTACTTAAGCCCGTAATTTCTGATTCTCTAGAAATGACCTAATTTCACCACCATATTTGAACGAGAGTTTTGCAGGATGTATTATTCTTGGCTGGCAATTTTTTTTCCTTCAAGGTATTATATATGTCGTCCCATTGCCTTCTTGCCTGCCTAGTTTCTGCTGAATAATCCAAGTTTAGTCTTATTGTTTCTCCTCTGTATGTGGCTTTTTGTTTTTCTTGAGCTGCTCTCAGGATTCTATGTTTGTCTTTGGTTTTAGTGAGTGTGTTTATGTTATGCCTTGGGGATTTTCTCTGGGTGTCTATCCTATATGGGGTTCATTGAGCTTCTTGGATGGTCAGCATTTCATCTTTCATGATATTGGGGAATTTTTCTGTTAACAATTCTTCAATGATCCTGTGTCTTCTGTTCTCTTTCCCTGTTCTGGAACTCCGATCACTCGTAAATTTTTGCTTTTGATTGTATCCCACATAATTCTCAAGTCTTTTTACTTTTCTTGATTCTTTTTTCTGACTTTTCCTCAAACCAAGTTGTAACCAAGTGTTTGTCTTCAATTCTGCTGATCCTGTCTTCCACCATTTCTAATCTGCTCCTCAACCCTTCTACGACACTGTCCATTTCTGAAATCTTGTTGTTTATCTTTTGGATTTCTACTTGTTGTTTTTGTATAATTTCTAGTTGTGAATTTATTTTGGCATTTTGTTCCTGCATTATTTTCCTGAGGTCTTCCACTTTTTTGTCTGTGTTTTCCATGAATTTCTAGGCCTTTTCCATGAATTTGTCTATTTTTTCCACATTTTTGTCTGCTTTTTGCTTCAAGTCTTGGATAATTATGAGGATTAGAGATTTGAATTCCCTATCAGCTAGTTCTAGTGCCTTTTCTTCTACTGGAAGGTCATCTGGTGTTTTATTTTGGATGCCTATTGGAACCATCCTGTCTAGTTTTTGTAAATGTTTTGGTATTGTTTTCTGTTTTCGGGGCATTCAGTAGTTACATTTCTCATTTATTGATTGTAGATTTGTTTGTTTCGTCCTTTTTTTTTTTTTTTTTTAATTTGGCTATGTCTGAGAAGGCGGGCTGTGTGTTCTTTGTTGTTTGCTCATCTGTGGACACAAAACTTTCCTCTTCCTTCTCCAATTGGCAGGATCAGTTGTTCAGATATGGTACAGGAGGGCAGGTCTAGTTGAAGAGGAGTTGTTGGGATGGGTTGTTTATGGCACTTACTACAGCCACCAGGGCGGGTCATAATCAGTGCAGGGAAGATTTCAGTAGACCGTGCCTGTGCTGCTTGGTGGTGTGATGTTAAGTGCAAGGTGCAAGTAGGCAGGATGGAGGGGGGATATTGTGAAGTGTAGAGCTAAGATGGGTATGGGAAAGAAGAGAGAAGAACAGAAGCCAAAAACATACAAAAAACAAAAAAGAGTGCTAGGGGAGCTTGCCATTGGAGTAGAGAGATGAGAGACTATGAAGTGGAGAAAAACAAAAAGGGGAAGAAGAAGAAGAAAAAAAAGAAAAGAATGTATAAATAAAAATTAGAAAGAAAAAGGAACAGCAAAGCTCCTAGGGATTCCACTGGTGCGGTATGAGGTCTGGGGAAGTTTTTCCCAGCTGTTACAGTACAGCCTGGATAGAAGGTGGGGAGGAATTCAGTGCCAGGTATTCAGAGGATGGGAAAGAAGGAAGGTATAGAGAGATGAGAAACTGAGTAACGAAGAAAGACAAAAAAGGAAAAAGAGGGAAAAAAAAAAACAAAAAAAAATTTAAAAAAACGAACAAGAAAAGCCCCCAGAAAAACGGAAAAAAAAAAAAAAACCCACAAAAAGAAATAAATGCCCACAGGGGTCCCTCTGCGCATCTGCAAGCTGAGGGGGTAGGTCCCAAGCCGCATAGAACTGCCCAGCCAGAACAGGCTCCTAACTGGAGAAAAGGAAAAGAAAACAAACAAACAATTCAAAACAAACAAACAAAAGCCCCAGGATCCCACCAGCATGGCAGCCCAGACCAGGAAGCAGATCCACTCAAACGGAGCACCGCAGCCCCCCAGGAAGAAGCAAAGATGGCACACGGAGCCAAGTATTGGAGCGAAAGGAGGGGGAGGTGGTGAAAGGTAAGGAAGAAATCAAAAGAAGCAGAAAAAAGCAACACCAGCAGCCAAGAAATGGCACATAGGAAGTCGGCTAGTGCAGGTGGGTGGAATCCAAGCAGCCAGTGATTCCCGGCCAAGAGGCTGTAGCCGCGGGAAGCAGAGGAGGCCGAGAGGGGGTGAAGAAGGCTAGGGGGTGGGAAAGCATATATGGCCAATTACCAGTTCTTCTGTCTCCTGCTGGAAGATCCATGAAGCTGCTTTCTTGTACCTCTTATTTGCTGGTCTCTGATACGAATCCAAGATGGTGGATCCGCGCTGTGTTAGCTGATAGGGGACCTCTGCATGAACCTCTCCTTGCTCTCCGTTCTCTGTCAGTTTTCTCACTCCATTTGGTGCTTGGCTGAGTTCTTTATCTCTTCATTTGATGATTTAGGGTCTCAGGATTGCTGTTTTCTCTGTTTGTCTTAGTTTTTCGGATCTTTGCTGTGGAGGGATGGTGTGGTCCTTCTGCCTATAGCGCCATGTTGCCGGAAGTCCTCCCTATATTTCCCTGATCAAAGTGAAACCTCCAGGCTGGGAAGTATGCATCCTACATTAAATATGCCCATCTTTCTCTATTTTTTTTTCTTTTCTTTCTTTTATTTAGATGAAGGTTTATGGAACAAATAGTTTCTCATTAAACAGTTAGTATACATATCGTTTTAAGACAATGGTTACCAAACCAAGGACATGTAAACACTGTCCCTTCTCAACCTTGGGCTCCCTATTACCTAATTTCCATCCCATCCTACCTTCTAGTCCTTGTTCCTGTTGTGCCCCATTAGCCTCATTTTGTTATATGGGGCTGTCTAATCTTTGGCTGAACAGTGAACCTGGGGAGTGACTTCGTTACTGAGGTAAAAGGGTGTCTGGGGGCCATATTCTCAGGGTTTCTCCAGTCTCTGTCAGGCCGGTAAGTCTGGTCTTTTTTTGTGAGTTAGAGTTTTATTCTACATTTTTCTCCAGCTCTGTCCAGGACCCTCTGTGGTGATCCCAGTCAGAGCAATTAGTAGTGGTAGCTGGGCACCATCTAGTTGTACTGGACTCAGTCTGGTGGAGGCCATGGTAGTTGCGGTCCATTAGTCCTTTGGACTAATCTTTCCCTTGTATCTTGTTTTCTTCTTCTTTCTACATTTTTACCATTGGTGAAATGACTGGATTCCCTCCTCCTCTGGCATTGTCAGTGCTTACTAGTACATGCCGCTTGTAAGTGTGCTCAGAGATATTTGTCAGGACTTCCGGCAAAATAGTGCTCTAGGCAGAAGCACCACGCCATCCCTCCACAGCAAAGATCCAAAAAACTAAGCCAAACAGAGAAAACAACAACCCTGAAACCCTAAAACATCAAATGAAGAGATAAAGAACTCAGCCAAGCACCAAGTGGAGTGAGAAAACTGACAGAGAACGGAGAGCAAGGAGAGATTCATGAAGAGGTCCCCTACCAGCTAACAAAGTGCGGATCCACCATCTTGGACTCCTATCGGAGACCAGCAAACAGGGGGTACAAGAAAGCAGCTTCACGGAGCTTCCAGCGGGAGACAAATCAACCGGTAATTTGCTATATATGCTTTCCCACCCCCTAGCCTTCTTCACCCCCACTTGGCCTCCTCTGCTTCCCACGGCCACAATCTCTTATTCAGGAGACACCGGTTGCTTGGAATCCACACACCAGAATGGGCCAGCTCTCTCAGTGCCATTTGTTGGCTGCTGGTGTTGCTTTTTCCACTTCTTTTGGTTTCTTCCTTACCTCTCACCACCTCCGCCTACTTTTGATCAAATACCTCGCTCTGTGTGCTATCTTTGCTTCTTCCTGAGGGGCTGCAGAGCTCCGGTAATTTGTGATATATCCTTTCCAACTCCCTACGCTTCTTCACCCACGCTCGGGCCCTCTGCTTCCTGTGGGCACAGTCTCTTGTCCAAGAAACACCACCTGCTTGGATTCCATCAGCCCGCACTAGCTGGCTCTCTGAGTGCCATTTGTTGGCTGCTGGTGTTGCTTTTTTTTCTGCTTCTTTTGATTTCTTCCTTACCTCTCACCACCTCCCCTTCTTTTGCTCAAATACCTGGCTCCATGCACCATCTTTGCTTCTTCCTAAGGGCTGTGGAGCTCCAGTCGAGTGTGGATCTGCTTCCCGGTCTGGTCTGCTGCGCTGGTGGGATCCCAGGGCTTTTGTTTGTTTGTTTGTTTTGAATTGTTTCTTTCTTTTCTTTTCCTTTTCTTGAGTTGGGAGCCCTTTCTGGCCAGGCTGTGCTGTGTGGCAAGGATACTACCCCCTCGGATGGCACAGACGTGCAGAGGGATCCCTAGGAGAATTTCTTTTGTCATTTTTTTTTCTTTTTTTCTGTTTTTTGGGGGGTTTTCCTTGTTCTTTTTTTTTAATTTGTTTTGTTTTCTTTTCCCTGTTTTTCCCTTTTTGTCTTTCTTTGTTACTCAGTTTCTCATCTTTCTATATCCTCCTTCTCTTTCTGTTCCCTGAATACCTGGCGTTGTATACCTCTATGACTTCTAGCCAGGCTGTACTGCAACACCTGAGAGCAACTTCCCCAGAACTCTTAGCTGCACGGGTGGGATCCTGGGGAACTTTGTGGTTCTTCAAGCTTTCTGATTTTTATTTATTCATTCTTTTCTTTTCTTCCTCTTTCGCTTTCTGTTTTTCTCCATTTCATAGTCTCTCATCTCTCCACTCCAACGGCAAGCTCCCCTAGCATTCTTTTATCTTTGTTTATATGTTTTTGACTCCTGTTCCTCTCTCCTCTCTCCTATATCCATCTTAGCTCCAAGAATAACAATTTCTCCCTTACATCCTGCCTACCTGCACCATGCACTTAACATCACACCACCAAGCAGCACAGGAATGGCCTACTGGATCCTGCCCTGCACTGATTACCAACCCGCCCTGGTGGCTATACTAAATACTACACACAACCCATCCCAGTAACTCCTCTTCAGCTAGACCTGGCCTGCCATACCATATCTGAGTGACTGACCCTACCAATTAGAGAAGGAGGTGAAAAGTATTGTGCCCACAGATGAGCAACCAACAAAGAATACACAGTCTGCCTGCTCGCCAGAGTCAAATTAAAAAAAGAAAAGGGACAAAACAAACAAATCTAAAATCAATAAACGAGAAAAATAACTACTGTATTCCCCAAAGACAGCAGAAAATATCAAAACATTTACAAAAACAAGACAGGATGGTTCCAGTAGGCACCCAAAATAACACAACAGATAACTTTCCAGTGGAAGAAAATGCACTAGAACTACCTGATAGGGAATTCATATCTCTATTACTCAGAATTCTCCACGAGCTGAGGCAAAAATCTGACAAACACGAGGAAAAAATAGATAAATTCATGGAAACTACTGACAAAAAAATGGAAGATGTCAGGAAAATAATGCTGGAACAAAATGCCAAAATAAATTCTCAACTAGAAATTATACAAAGACAACAGTAAGAAATCCAAAAGATAAACAACAAGATTTCAGTAATGGATGGTGTCATAGATGGGCTGAGAAGCAAATTTGAAATGGTGGAAGACAGGATCAGTGGAATTGAAGACAAACACTTGGATACAACCCTGTTTCAGGAAAACTCAGAAAAAAGACAAAGAAAAAGGAGGAGACCCTGAGAGTTATGTGGGATACAATCAAAAGCAAAAATATTCGAGTGATTGGAATTCCAGAAAAGGGGGAGAAAACAGAAAACACAGAGAGGATCATTGATGAACTGCTGACAGAAAAATACCACCATATCATGCAAATGAAAAGCTTACCATCCAAGAAGCTCAACGAACCCCATATAGGAGAGACCCCAAAAGAAAATCACCAAGACATGTCATAATCAGACTCACCAAAACCAAAGACAAACAAAGAATCCTGAGAGCAGCTCATGAAAAACAAGAAGTCACATACAGAGGAGAAACAATAAGACTAGTGCAGATTATTTGGCAGAAACGATGCAGGCAGGAAGGAAATGGGATGACATATATAAAATCTTGAAATAAAAGAAATTTCAGCCAAGAATAATACATCCTGCAAAACTCTCGTTCAAATTTGATGGTGAAATTAGATCATTTCCAGATACACAGAAATTAAGGGAATATGTAAAAGTCAAACCAAACTTGCAAGAATTATTAAAGGGAGTTCTTTGATCTGAGGACAAACAACTTCAGCTCACAGGAAGAATCTAGGATGCAGGATCGTACCAGCCAGATACCTGTCTAGGACATGAACCCTCAAGAACTATCCAAAACCAACAGAAATACAACAGGGAATAAGAGCAGTTAATCAGTAAATGACAACAACATGAAAACAATAAAAGAGGGAATAAATAGCATAGGTATAGAACCTTCCAATGGAGAAGAAGGCAAGCCAATACCAAGTAATGGTAGACTGCTTCAAAGTTAGAAAGATAAGGGTAAATTTCATGGTAACCACAAAGGAAGTTAGCAAACATTCTCATAAAAAAAGAGGAAAAACATAAAGTCTCAGTAAAAACAAAATCTACAAAAACAAAAGAAATGAAAAAAAATCCACATACAAAAGTAACTCAGCACAAGAGAGTAAGAAGAACAAAGAAAACTTCAGCACCACAAAAAAAAGCACTACAAAATGACAGCAACAAACTCACATCTATCAATAATTCAACTGAATGTAAATGGACTCAATGCACCCATAAAGAGATGGAGAGTGACAGAATGGATAAGAAAACAGGATCCATCAATATGCTGTCTACAAGAGACACACCCTAGAAACAAAGATATGAATTTATTAAAAGTCAGAGGTTGGAAAAAAATATATCAAGCTAACAAATACCAAAAAAGAGCAAGAGTGGCAATTCTAATCTGAGATAAAATAGGCTTTAAAACGAAATCTACCATAAAAGACAAAGAAAGACACTATATAATGATCAAGGGGATGATCCATCAAGAAGACATAACCATAATAGACATCTACACACCCAATGACAGGGCTCCAAAATACATAAAACAAACTCTAACAACACCAAAAAGTGAAACTGACAGTTCCACAATCATAGTAGGAGACTTTAACACACGATTCTCAGTAAAGGACAGAACAACTAAGAAGAAACTCAGCAAAGATACAGCAGACCTAAAGGGCACAATCAGCCAACTTTACCTCATAGACATATATAGAATGCTCCATCCAACCGCTGCAAAGTACACATTCTTTTCCAATGCACATGGAACGTTCTCCAGAATAGACCACATCTTAGGCCACGGAGCAATCCTCAACAAGATCCAAAACGTTGAGATAATTCACAGTATCTTCTCTGACCACAATGCCATCAATACAGAAATTAACAACAGAAAGAGCTAGGAAAAAAAATCAATTACATGGAAACTGAATAATTCCCTGCTTACACATCACTGGGTAATAGAAGAAATTAGAGATGGAATCAAAAAATTCCTAGAATCAAATGAGAATGAAAACACATCATACCAAAACCTTTGGGACACAGCAAAGGCAGTCCTCAGAGGACAATTTACAGCAATAGATGCACACATCAAAAAAAGAAGAAAGGGACAAAATCAAAAAAATAACTACAGAACTCAAACAAATAGAAAGAGAACAGCAAAAAAAAAAAAAAGCCCACAGCCACAGTAAGAGAGGAAATAGTAAAGATCAGAGCAGAAATAAATGAAAGAGAAGAGAAAAACAACAGAAAGAATCAACAAAACCAAAAGTTGGTTCTTTGAAAGAATCAACAAAATTGACAAACCACTGGCCAGACTGACAAAAGAAAAACAGGAGAGGACACAAATAACCCAAATAAGAAATGAAATGGGGGACATTACAACAGACCCAACTGAAATAAAAAGGATTATAACAGAATATTATGAAAAACTATACTCCAACAAATTCTAAAACCTAGAGGAAATGCATAAATTTCTAGAAACATACGGCCTACCCAAACTGCAACAAAGTGATGTTTAAAACCTGAACAGACCCATAACAAGAGAAGAGATTGAAAAGATAATAAAAAAAACTCCTGACCAAAAAAAGCCCTGGCCCAGATGGCTTCACTGGAGAATTCTACAAAACATTTACAGAAGAGCTTGTACCAGTTCTACTCAAGCTATTCAGAGCACAGAAGAGGAAGCAACACTTCCAAATTCATCCTATGAAGCCAGCATAACGCTGATACCAAAACCAGGAAAAGACGTCACAAAAAAAAAAAAAATTACAGACCAATATCTCTCATGAATATAGATGCAAAAATTCTTAACAGAATTCTAGGCAATAGAATTCAGCATCATATCAAAAAAAAAAAAAAAAAAGTACACCACGACCAAGTAGGATTCAT